>OX382231.1:12677049-14018049 GCA_947507525.1 Apamea epomidion
CGAATTTCTATGGTAATGAATTTCTTATGCAGGGTTGTTTATTAAAATTAAAAGATTTTTTTTTATCAAGTTCATTGCCAGGCTTTCTCTTAAATAACCATAAAACGACAGCCACAAAAAAACAGCCGATCCATAAAAGTTACTTAGCTGGGACAGATTGGATTCGGAAGGTGGAGGACAGGGTGTTGTGGCGCAGCCTGGGAGAGGCCAATGTCCAGCAGTGGACTGCGATAGGCTGAGTTGATTGATTGAACCATAAAACGCAGTAAATTATATAATAAGTTTTCCCCAAAATCTACATCCCATAATTTTGCATTTCGGACTGATAATAGATTACTTACCTAATTTCTGAACACTAATATTACTATCTACAGGCTTCGAATCTGGGTGGATGAAAGGTTTCTTTGTAGTTTCAGCATAAATGTCTTGGAAGCATCTCAGTACTGCCACTCCATCGCCCCAGGAGTGTTCAAAGTTAACTCCAGCCACTCCATCGCTGGTCACAATCATGCTCAACGATTTGTCAAACCACCTGTAAAATTATACAAAAAAAAACCTATACAGAACTGAAATAATAACTACTATGTAAAAAAAAACGATATTAAGTAACAAAAAACTGTCTTGTCTTCTCAGCTACTAACATTTAACTACCACATGACGCTGGCAGAATAGTCGACATCAGCTCAGTTGGCAAAGAGGAATAAAAAGAAAACTACTTTATCAAATACGAAATCAGAGTCTAATAGAAACATTGCTACCAGTTTGTTATATTTTTTCCTAGAACTACAGTCACGAGCACTAATATGTGAACACTTGGAAACTTTTAATAGCGATTTTTGCGTAAAATAACGAAAACAACAATGAAACACGACACATTGCAATAACATATGGGTTCGAAAATACAGTGTTCGTACTAACATAAAGTTTCATTCGAAAATAAAGGAGAAAATCGCCTTTGAATAAAGCCAAGTGTGTACATACTTATGCTCGTGACTGTACATTCTTAACTACGACTTAATTCAGTTACACAGTAGGCAAATAAATATTCTAAGAATAGGACAGGGACATATAATAGTTTATGTAATGTTTCCCTATAGCTAGTAAGTCTAGTAGTAGTCTAGTAAGTAGTAGATCTTAAGAATTTTCCAACTACAATACTTATTCCAGCTTCATTATGGTAAAGAACATTGTTGGTTCCACATTTGTATAACCCATTATTTTTTTTTATTTGTAAAATAAAATATAATGTGTAATTGTTAGTTCTTCCGAATAAATAAAAATTAAAATAATTTCTGTACTACAAGTGCTCTATAAAGACAACATAATTAATGAATAACCCGTCAATATGTTTACCTGTTAGTACCATCACTATGTAAGTATTTCTTCAAGAGTACACGTTTATCATCATTAATTTTATCATCATCTAGTATCAAATTGAATATTGCTGAGTCTATCTTTCTCAAAACTTCACTATTTCCGGTTGACTCCAAATGAGCCCGTTGTTTAGCCCAGTCGTCCCTATTCTGTGTAGTTAATATTCCTAAAGGATGTTCCGAAGCTGGTGCATTGTCATTCATGATTTTGCTCAAGTTGCCAAGCATTTCCAGGGGTGACAAAAGGTTACCTGAAAACCATTTTAAATGTAAATTTGGTGAATAAACTAAATTGATAAGGTAAACTAAAGATTAGGATTAAAGAACAGTTAGTAGGAGATTAAATACATTGAACTGACTAATTAAATTGATTGCTGTTACTTATAATATTTTTTTTTCTTTTTTGTAGCAAGAGTAATCTACTCTATAAATAATCTAAAATAAAATCGCACTTTGTATCTGTCTGTGTGACCACTTAGTTTATCTAAACTACAAAATTGATATTTATGCCATTTTCCCCATGATTTAGAGAATTTACTCCCGAAGGATTCTAAATATAATACATTCATACTTAACTTCGAGATAGCACAGAAATTTCGATCTTTTGACAACACACTCCACATCAGTAGATAGTACCCGTACGAAGTGAGGAGGGGTCACAAGCAAATTAACAATAGATAGTCCATGCGCTGGTGAGCCAGTCAGCAGATTAGAGGTGCGAGTTAGTCATGAATACATTTATTGTTATCTACTTGTCAAGCTTTTTTAAATACTTGCTTTTTTTGCTTTAACACAAAGCAAATGTGGTACAAACAAAAGTAGGTTGAAACAAAACATTTATGGTTTCACTTTACTAAGAGAAATACTAGATTTTACTATTTTGGTAATAACCAGAAATACTAGATTTTACTTATGTTAATATTCTCAGACATGGTTTAAAGTTAACCTGATTATTTAAATAAAAACAACTTAAAAATTACCATCAGCATCCAAAACATCAAATGCATAAAAGTTTCCTTGCTTCTGAACAATTACATGCTTGCTTGTTGGGTCCCTGAAGATCTCGTCCTTATTCAGCCGGGGCAGGCGAGTGGCTCCAAATAAGCCAACAAACTGACTCATGTCTAGAGGGAAGGCCTTCATTAGGTAGGCACCATACCTGAAAATATTATAGAGTAAATAGAGAATAAATATGATGAATCAATGGTAATAATGAATGGTGGAGCAGTCGTCTCCCAGTGGGAACGGCCGTGACTAACTACTTAGCTTTAGGTTGAAGATTCGAACCCCGACAGGCGCTTTACTTTGTGTTATGTAAATTATTTCATCAGCACTGTTCCCAGAACAATTAAGGAAAGTATAGTGAGGTGTTTGCAGGACTTGGCGGAGGGTTTTGCCCGACAGTGAATTCAGTGAATTAACTAGAAATGTTGTATTTCTGCCATTGAATCTACAAATAATATCTGTATTTGGCATTAAGAGTCTAGAAGAAGCTATTTCTTTTAGCTACGACGGGACTTGTCTTTCATGTAATGGTAATGCTGGTTATAAGCTTTCAAGCGGTATTTTCATGGATTTGAATGGAACAAAACAGGTAAAGTTACACAATGTGCCCGAAATAATTTTAATAAAAAGTAGATTGTACAGGTGACTTGGAGGTATTGAATTTATTCCTTCTCAACATCCTGACTGCATCGGTCATTATCGAGCGTATGGCTACGTAAATGGACGAATAGTTTGTATTGACAATAATTTGGCTAACACTTATGATAGCAAAAATGAACCACTTCATTTACATACACTTATTTACGCAGTTTATGATTTGTAAATAACATTGTATTTGTATTTCCTTTATAAATAAAAAAGACGAGCTTACAATATTTACTGTGTATCATCTTTATTTCCGATGATCTCATATTATATGGTCACCCTACTGCGCTTTTCCCCACCAATAAAATAAAAATCCAATATCTTGTGAATCAGTGATTGAATTCTATGTAAAACTTTAGTCATAAAGTTTTATAAAAATTAATCGTAGTTTGGGTAAATCAATACGAAACAGGTAGTTACCTATATGTATTCATAAGGATCACTCAGTTCCAAATGGTGTCTGTACTGAGTGATCCAATGATACTGTCATAGATACCTGGAATTAGCTTTAAATTCCTTGATGGTTTTAAAAAATATTGCGACAGTTTGTTAACAAATTTTGAGATATAAATTTAATTAGTAGAGTATGTTTTTGTTGAGATTTGGCCCATTGCCGTTTTTGCAAAATGTCTGAATTGAGTGATCCACACTTTGGGTAATAACTGAAGACCCTTGAGAGTGACTTTTTTTTTACTTTGGGCTATGAGTTTTGACTATTTTTGACTAAATGTACAATCACATTTTATCAAGAAATAAAAAAAGATCACTCAATCCAAATGCACATAGGCCCCCATTGTGGATTACAGCTCACTCCTCATAGAGAGGAGGTGTGTGTCCCAGCAGTAGGAATATTATAGGCTGATTATGCTATGATGAATGAATGACCAGCAAAAAATTTAAAAGTTTTATATTGAAATCCATTTTAATATGTTTAGGTAGGTACTCTCAAATAAACAGTTTTTAGAAAGTTCTTTTTTCAGATGTTTGAAATTAATTAATGTGTAAACATACCAAGAAATTGCTTCAGGCAGCATACTTGTAAAGGTCCTGAACAATGGTGTGTCACTTTTCTTAGGATTTAAATGGTACACTTCAGGTTCCAATATTTGTTCTCTTAGGGACAACATAAACCGAACTGCAGTTATCAAAATGTTAGTGGATCTTATGAGCTGATCATTGTATTCTGGTCTCACATCGTTTTGGAACACAATCATTGGATTATAATTGATGGGAAGGGCCGCTCTATCACGTAAATATAGATCAAACCAATACTCTGAAATATAACTTGTATGCTTGTTCCTTTTGTCTTTGGAAATGAGTTTCTCTTGAAGTACTTTCCCCTCCTTATCAATAAAATTGTTAGTACGCTTCTGAGCTTCTTCAAACTGATTATCGTTCAATAAAGGTCTGAGGGCTTTCAAATATCGCTCCCCAGTCTTCGATAGATCTGGTACCGGTAAACGGGGCAGAGACTTCTGAAAATGCATCGTCGGTAACTTGCTTCTTTGTAAATACTGGTAGGTAACATCTTTAACATTTTTATTAGTAGTAAAGTTTCTTTGCTGAATAAACTTTTGATAAACTTTATTATTTTTGCTAATAACTTTATTAGCTCCGATCATCTTAAGCAATAACACAAAATATTTCACTTAAATTACTCTATCTACTCTACAAAAATAATAGTACTACTAAAATAATAAATAAAATTAAAATTTGCACGTAAAACTAAAATGTCATCGAACTCGAAATGTCAAAGTCCGACTTTGTTTTTTTTTAATCATGCGGTTAGTGCTGTACCATGTTTAATTTTGTCATTTTGACCATTAGAGCAGTCCAATTTAGTCGATGTCGATATTAGTAAAATGTCAAAACCTTGATCAAATGAAATGAAATGTCAAAAAAACTGAAAAGATCACTGCGATCAACTGCGATGTGATCCTGAAATAGATTTTTGCGTGCGAATTAAGTCAAAGATTGATAAATTGTTTAATAAAACATGCAGTAAGTCTATTCGTCTCTACGTTAATAACAAGTATCAATTGACGGTATCATATTGTGATACTAATAAAAATTCCATTCTATTACATCCATCAACATGAATGAATCGCCGGAGATTAGTAACAACTCTGGCGGCAATGATTTAGAAACCTTGGATTATTTACGAGGTGTAAAGTCGTCAACGTGCCTCTTACTGCCGACGACACCCAGCCCTCATCCACTAGATTTCAAACATCCTCTCTCAGAAGAAATGAGTGACCGTCCGTTTTTAACATTAAATGATGATCCAAACATGGTCAATATACAGACAGGTGAGAATATATTACATCTGTGTGCATAAAATTAATGTAGTTTTTGAATTATCAATATGCTTTTCATAGAAAAATAACTGTTAATACCTGCTGATTAAGCATTCAATTTTAAAGTAAGTTGCATCATTTTACCTAAATGTTGTAGAGCCTAGTTTAATTGCGAACCTGCTGAATAAGTAAGTTGCATCATCGTATTTGGTGCATTAAAAATGAATAAATGTTTGAATGTTGTTTTTCAGTTTCTGATTTCAATAATTTGTTTGAGCCAGATTTTCAACTTGAAAAAAATAGTTAACTTATATCTCAATACAGATAAATAACCAGATGTTACTGAAATTATTTTTTCCATGAAAGCCTGGTAAAGCTGGCCTTTTAAAAGGCCCATCGTAATATAGAGGTTGTATGAATGTCCTACATATGCGTTTTTGGATCTTTTAAAAGGCCTATATTGCATTATCTGGGTTAAACTTTTTGATTTATTTACTTTTTAAATTAATTTGGCTATTGTAACAATTTCAGATGCCTCAGCAGGAGATTCTAGTTCATCGGGAGACAACAGCTCAGTTATTCAAGATCCAGTCAGCGCCCAGCTTATCAATAACATCAGCATGCTAGACTACCAGACTCTTAGCAAGAATGGTGATCTCATCATGGGACAAGTATGTATCTATTAACTACTAGCACTTCGCCCCCGATTTGGTCCACATGGATTTTGTATTAGTATGTAGTTTTGTTTTAGAATTTTGATATTAGTTTAAAACAAATTAAAATTTTAAGAAATAATTAAATATTAATTTGGCATTATGGACTCCCTCACTTTTTCACCGATCTCCCCTTTATTGAATACAATACTCAGCAAAATTATAACAGAAGTAAAATATGCAATTTCATAGAGATAATTACATTTTTAAGGGAAAAATTCATTGTACGGCTTGCATTATTCAAAAATTGGTATATTCTTTGACATGTTATCGAAACATACCAAAATATTTTTTAAATTCCACCTTTATGGGGGTGAAAAGAGGGGATATAAATCATATGAAAAATCTTATTCTTTTGATCCATATGAATCCATAAGCTTGAAAGTAGGCCCAAATACTTATCTAAATAAATGATTAAGGTTGTAATCATTTAATTCGAAAACTGCCCTTTCAAGGGGTGATTTAGTTAATTTTATTTCTTTGGTTAATAAACTTGAAACTTCAGTAAATAATAAAGTTTGTCAATATTAGGTTTTTTAATTTTAAACAATAAGGTTTGTCAATATTGAAAAACCCTATTGATTGAAATGTGGCTTAAAGCAAAATTAATTTTTAATAATTTCTTAAAATTTTTGACTTTTTTAAAATAATATATATTTTTTTAAGAAATAATTAAAAATTAATCTGTATACATGTACAGAAATGTATATAGATATTAAAAAACCACTATTCTATTTATTGGTTTGTTTGCTGGAAAACACATACAGGCTTTTTCCTAGACTATTTTAATGTTAATATTCGTTTCCCATTTGTTGCATCATTGGTTATTAATTTGAGGATGATTACAGTATTATAGTTAGTTGCTTTGAAAGTTATTAATATCATGAATAACTGTCCGGTCCAGAATTAGACATTACTTGAATGGATACAATTATTATTAAAAGCCAGTGATGTCCCACTGCAGGACAAAGGCCTCGCTACTCTCTTTCCACTTCCCTCTGTTTAAAGATGCCTCTGTTTAAGGACCACCACCCTAATTGCGTAACACACTATCAATCTCAATCTGAATCATTCTGAAAGTTATTACTTCTAATCCATTGCTTCATATGTTCGAAAAATTTGTTTGCTTACCAACGTAAATAACGCAATGAATGATGTTGAACTGTCAAAATGAAATCCATTGCTACTGATAGTGTGTTACGCAATAACCCCACAGTTCTTGTTGAAGGACTCCAGCTTATCTCCCCTTTAATTCATACAATACTCAGCAAAATTATAAGTTTATAACAGAATTAAAATATAAAATTTCCCAAGAATCTGTCTAATGATTTTTATACTGTAATTTTCAGACTGAAGATTGCAAGCTGAATGGCAACCACAATGTCAGCGGCAGAAAGTTACCAAACTTTATCAACTGGAACTGGAGCGTCATCAGGAAAGTACTTCTTTGGATTGTTCTCTCTGGTCTCATTGCCTGTATTGGAGCTATCATAGGTATGGTTGTGACTATACCAAAAAATTGCAACCCTGATCTACCATGGTATCAAGGAAAGGTATTTTATGAAGTATTCCCAGCAAGTTTTAAAGATTCTAATAAAGATGGCACAGGTGATCTTAAAGGTCTCCTTAATAAACTAGACTATATCCAAGAATTAGGAGCATCTGCCATTAGGCTTAATTATATTTATGAAGCGCTAAAGTATCCAGATCAGTACTTTAACATCACTTCCTTGGTTAAGCTAGATAGAAGTGTTGGTCTTCCCAAGGATTTCCAAGATTTGATAACAGAAGTTCACAATAGAAATATGTCTTTAGTACTTGATCTGCCTGTTGTGTCGCTAGCAAAATCTGATTCATCAGCAAATTTTACTCAAGCTGTATTAATTGCAAATGAAACTATAACTAATAACCTTGTTGATCCCACATCTGCAGCTATCATATTTTGGGCTAGACAGAATGTTGACGGTTTTTACTTAAAGGATTTAGAAAATTTTGTTGATGATGTTAGTTTTGGTAGGAGTTTACAGTTGTGGAAACAAGTATTAGGCAGCAATAAAATATTTATAGCCAGTGAAAATGCATATGAAAAAGCTAAAGGTGATGCATTGAAATTAAATGTGTTGTTGTCTAGAATTGATCTTATTGATATCCATCTAGATTTAAATGACGGTGTTACTGGTTTGAAAAATCGTATTGATAAAGTTATTAAGGGCAAA
The DNA here is from genome assembly GCA_947507525.1 of Apamea epomidion. Classification (NCBI taxonomy): domain Eukaryota; kingdom Metazoa; phylum Arthropoda; class Insecta; order Lepidoptera; family Noctuidae; genus Apamea; species Apamea epomidion. Next base: position 12,685,299 of record OX382231.1, read on the forward strand.
TTGTGGGAGAAGCCACATTATCCATGGGTTCATTGGAATATTGGAAGTGTGCATAATGAACGAATATCAACAAAACATGTGAACAACACTTTGGTTTTGACTGCTCTCGAATTAGCCTTGCCTGGAACTGTTAGCATATTTTATGGAGACGAAATCGGACTCGGTGGACTTGGTGATATTGAAGGAGATTTTCACGAACATAAAGATATTGGCAATATAGTGTCAATGCCATTTCCAAATGAAAAAGATTCTGGAATCATTTTACCTTGGATTTCGAAATCTGAAAGGACACCAAGTTACCATTTCTTGGATGTTATTAAATTGTTTACCAAAGTGAGATTAGATACGCCAACAATATATTTAAGATCTATTTACAAAGAAGGCAATAATCTGAAAAATATGGAAATCCGTGAAACTGAGGAGAATCTAGTTGTTATAGAACGTTGGTATCCCCGGAGGAACACTTGTGTATTCGTGGGGAACTTAGGAAGTCAATCTATTACAACTGATTTATCCACCATGTTTTATGGTGGCACTGTGCTTGCTGGAACAAACGCCTCTCTAGTCGGACAAGTATTGTATTTCGATAAAATAACGTTTCCTCCAAATTCTGCCATTATTTTAAAGTTAGAAAAGTAAGTAGACATTGCACTTGTTGAACAAAGAAAAAAATCAATATATTTGTAGGTTTATGTGAAACATCGGAACTTAACGTATTATGTAATTTCATGTTTTAAATTGTTACTGTATTGTAGATTTTAATTAAATGCTAAAATAAGAAAATGTAATTGTTTAAGGCAAATATCTATGTGTATCGTAGTAACAGAATCTCGAGCTTCCGAAATGATCTGAATTTTAATCTCATGACTCAGCATTATTTTAATTACTAATTTATTTGAACAATATTTATATTGTAATTACGATTTTCTTATAAACAGATAATATTATTAATTAGAGTGATTTCGGTTTTCACACCATACTAATGTTATTTGTTGAAACTTTCTGTTTTTATTGTGTAATGAGTGTCCTGTCTTGACTCTACTCAAATATTAGTTCCTTTTTACCAAAGATATTGTGTGTGCATGACATACCGTACATAGTTAATGTAAATTGTAAACCAAAGGGATGTACTTACTTACATAAAAATAAGAAAAAAAAACTCAGAGTTACAAAAAATTTAATATACATTTGTACATATTGAAAACAAATATTATGTACTTAGTATATGTATTATTATGTACACATTATGATATTAAAGTAAATAAATAGTTGTTGAAATTATTACACTTTCATTTACTACGATTACAAGCAATGATTTTTGATACACTTAATTATAACAGGTTCAGTGAACAGCGAGTATTTCATTACAAAGTTTTCTTACTACAATTCACTATTTCATAGTGAATTAGAATTGTGAGTTATGTATATTTTAAACAGAAATATATTTGCAAGGGTACCTATGCGAAATTATATCGCGTTTTACAGCCCGATTTAAACTTTATGGCGGTTCGGAACTTGAGGCGAGTCGCTGCGCAGTAATAAAGTCACCTGTCAGCGGGGGTGAGGGGTGAGGTACTGCGCAGCGAGTAGCGCACTTCAGAGCCGCCATAAAGTTTGAATCGGGTTGTAGTATTCTAATTCTTCAGTTTCATTTGAATATAATTATTGGGAAGGCACATTTTGTATCACATTTGTTTGGATTATATTATGTTCTCTTGAGGTGTCTAACATAGACAATTAGGATACTGGAATGCTTATTGCTTAGTTTGGAGAATTCTTAATTTTTTCAGACAAACCTACTTGATAAGATAAGATATTATATAGCTAAGCGGGTAATTTTTAGTTGATTACTAAGAATTTTTATGTCAGTGATGTTATTTTATAAATACCTATAATCCGCCAAATTACTTTGGTATAAATGATGTCTAAAAATAGTTTAGGTATAATTTATATTATAATATTGAGCAATACAAAATTGAAAAATCATATGCTTATATAAATAGTCATAATGTTTTAACCCTGACATTATAAATAGGTACCTACTATTCTTGTATGGTAAACAGTATAGTTTTTTTGTTTATTTGTTTCCAATAATGTAAACAAAAAATTGGAGTTCTTTTAAAATTCAGTTGAATTTCAACCTTAAGTCATATCAGCAAAAGTCACACGTGACTTTTGCACGTGTCTTTTTCATTGTGACGCTTCACGAAGCGTCACATTGATGTAGAACAACACAGTACATAAATATAGTGGGTAAATAAACCACATAATAGGTATAGTCATAGACAGCTGGGCAATGACTGACTTCATGATTCATCCATTGATGTCTGTTGTCAAGATGACGACAAATATATGTGATCATTTGTAGAAGGCATGTCCAAATGGCAGCACAAATATATGACACCGAAGGAATACCAAAACTATTTGACGAAACAAGCGACGCCAAAATAAAGGATGTTGCATCAGCTTCAAATATATGTGTCAACTCTTAGAATGCTGAAAACTCAGGTCTTATGCTGCCTAAGTGATGTTACTTATTTTTGATCACAACGAGGTATCACATTCTTCTGAATTTATCAGAGTAGGTAGGTAGGTGATACATCTTTCGGAACCCGATGCAGCATCCTTTATTTTGGCGTCGTCTCGTCAGATAGTTTTGGACTGGTGTTCTTTCGATGTCACATATTTGTGCTGCCACTTGTATAAACCTTCCACAAATGATCACATACATATATTTGCCGCCATCTTGACGACATATATTAATGGATGAATCATGAAATCAGATATTATTGCCGAGCTGTTCATAGAAATATATTCATTGTCGTGACTCTACAGTTCGTGGGAAACAGTATCCCTTAATACATTTTCAGTAATTTACTGTTTGCCATTGTTTACATTCTTGGTAATAAATATGAACAGTTATTACTTTCCTGCAGTAGGTGGATTTAAATATTAATTATATGTTTTAACATGTATAATATAATCTAAATTCGGAACCACATTTGTACCGCTATTCAATTCGCAACAGAATTTGAATTTTCAAAACTAAATCTTATCTGATTTGCTTCTAAGGTCAAAATAAAATGATATAACAATTATTGATGCAAGTGTGGCTCCTATCTTAAGTTCTGGTGGCGTTAAGCTCAGTCTTTGTATCGGTGGATGACAGATCATAGCACTGGAAGGATTCACAAGCAGTAGGTAAGAGTTTATCATAATGTCATGAACTGGGTTGAGACTTTTTAATTTTAGCTACAGTTGGATGCATGACATAAGTATTGGACATTGCTCTTGGATGACTTTCAGTAACCGGCAATGCTGGGAGTTTATCAGTAGGGTTTCGTAACAATATTTTTTTCTGGGATCCTGTCATTACCCTCTTAGCATTATATTCTTGTTTATTCTTAAGATCTATGTTATCGGTGGTGTTTGGAACAGACTTTACACACTTCCGTTCACTTTCACAGTCACTACCTGTTGGTTTACTTAACTTTGGAGCACCAAAAGCTTTAGTTTGTTTCAATAACGAACGATCGTTACACAACGCTGCGATAAGTGGCAAATCAAGGTTTTTACTTTTCTCTCGAAGAGTTTTTATGTCTAAATCACAATTGGAGTCTTTCACTTTGTTCACACTTAGTTCACTGTTCACATTCGTTGATGGTTGCGGAATTTTGACTTCTCTCGAGTAGTTGAGAAGTTTCTTTTTGTATTCGTATGGCGGCGGGGGAGGCGGAGGCATTCGTCTCATTTTAACTGGCGGTGGATCCTTGGCATTTAACACATTCTCATCCGATTTCGTCCGCATAAAATGCGAAACATCTGGAACTCGCGCTGACAGTTGCGGCCGTTCAAGATTTATGGAATGATTGCTGAGCGACGTCCTGCTCGTTAACGAGTACCAGCTCGTCCGCGTTCCCGGTAACTGAACATAAGAATCCGAGAGATTTTGGATCGATCCATACATGGACGACGCAGCCATGGAAGTCGATAGGTATGGCGTACTTCTGTACTGCAGACCATTTTTGTGTATGTTCGACACGCGAGACTCGGTCAGTTTGTGGTCGAGATAATTTTGCTGCGACACCGACGGGTCTTGTAAAGGGTAGTAGACGTAGTCCACGTCGCTGTACAACTGCTGGTGGAACATGGGGTTGTGTGGCGGTGGAGGCGGCGGCAGGCGTGCGGCGGGCGGCGGCGGCGGCTGGCGAGGCCGGCGCGGCGCGGGGGGCGGGCCCGGCGCCAGCTTCATCATGGCCACAAGTACGTTAGAGTCCACGCCGTGCCCCATGTCCCTGGACGGTGACAGGTTATTGCTTATCCCCTGAGCTAATTTTGACCTTTCGGCTCTGCGACTCGATGCTTGTTGTCGTTTAAACTTTTGGAATTTGTGCTCCAATACCATGGGACTAGCAAATGTTCTTTCACTAGATGCGTTCACTTCGCCCGCTTCTGCTTTCAGAATTGTTATCATGGGCTTTGATGTTACCACTCTGGCTGCCACTTCTTCTTTGCTGTCGTTCAACTGTTTCAAAGTCCTGGCTGTCGCTGCTGGACCAGGATACGCTGGTGGCGCCTTGGCAGGAGGTGGTGCATAAGATGAAACAGTTTGGTGATTGTATTCGTAGGGAGGTGGCGGCTTATCAGGAAATGGAGGCCTGATGGGTGTATCGCCGCTTATGTCAAAAATATTTGGTAGAGACAAATTGAGCAATTTACGACTATCAATTCTAGTTGGAGGAGTTGGCGGTCGATCGAAGAAGGAATTATTTGGATAGTGATCATCTGAAGGAGCAGTGTCTTCGTGACCCTGAAGGTAACTGTCACCAGAAAACGGTAGAGGCAGCCTCACGTAATCCGACACTGAATCCAAAGTGTCACTTACAGACTGGCTTTTAGGATACACGCCTCTTCCCACAATGAGGTCACTTAATTCACTCGCAGTCAGTAAATTATGTTTGTTATCTGTTGGATCGCTACCGTCACCGTGAAACGAGATTGCACTAACGTTGGAATTTGTTCTTTCTCTAAATAAGTTCTCTTTATTATGTTGTTCTTGATTCTGAAACTTTGCAGCGCCATCGACACAATCCGAGCTAGGTTGGGACGACTGTAATCTTAATGTGCCTGTTGCATGACTAGTTCTTTCTGACTTGTTCTTCAGGATTGAAGAAACGCTATCGAAATCTGCAAGATCATTTTCTTTTGCTGGCTTATAGCTGTCGTAATGAGAACCATCGTAATCTGTTCTACTGGCTTCAGATAAGGTGTCCATTTTCGATCGCGCAGTAAGTTCAGAACAGCTCATGGTGTAGACTCCGCTTGTTTCGCTCGATGCCGCTACAGTAACTGGTTGACCTAAACCGTCGTACAAAGCGGAAGCTGTATCTTGAGAATATTCTACATCTATGCCAACTGTACTGTTGTCACTCATCATTGAGTTCTGAGCCGTATGACTGTATCCTAGTTCTAAACTGCTCGTGTTAGATGTCCTACTAAGGGTACTGAGACCCGCTCTGGCCATTATCACTGTACTGCAAGATGAGGAACATTGTGATCCGGTGCATTTTAATTTATTTGATCTTGGACTGTCTGTCAAGGTTTCGCTAATACTTTGATCAGGTAAAGAGGTCGTTTCTTCTAATTGTTTCATTGAGTGTTGTTCTGGCTGTGTAACTTCATTTCTATTGATATTCTCACAGTCTTCCTTAGTCTTCTTCACTCGGATTTTAGATTTTTGTAGTTGTAATGACGATGTTTTAGTTAGTGGCTGATTGTCTTGTGGCATGTTCCGTATACAGTAAGAATGTGAGCTATCCAGCAAATGAGCGAAAGCCAAACTTTCCGTAGACGGTGCTGGGGGAGAATCTATCATAATTTCTAATTCATCTTCAGATTGAACTCTGTCACTCACAATGCCTGATGTGGTGTTAGAACTTGTAGTAGAAATCACTGAAATTCTTTGTTCACTTTTATTTTGATTGTATTGAATGTTTAACGATTTTGAGTAACCAAAACAAATTTTGCGCTCCTCTTCTTCTTTTCTCAAAATTTCATTGAATTTTGGTGCGATTTTCATTGAGAATTGATGTGTGTCTCTACAAAGAGCAAAAAGATATTTACATTTTTCTTCACTTGATGAAAACAATGTCATTTTGCCTTCCTCGGTTCTAATCTCAAATTTCTTTCTATCGAAGCTTAGTTTCCCGATAGCGCTCCATATGAAGTTTGAAAGTGATCCATTATCAGGCAGAATCTTTATGCCCTTAGCTGTGACAAGCAGCCAAACTGTTCCAGGTTCGGGTTCTGATTTAGATTGTTTTAGGCGGTATCTATGTGAGTTTATCGTATCAGGGAGGAGACAAACTTCTCGAATAAATCTGGATTCAGCGTCAGCTTTTGTGAGTCCACGGTGTTCTCGATGACAAGCACGCATGGCTGCTGCTACCCAATCGCCAGTGAGGGATGAGGGTGCGTAATCATCAACTTTGAAGTAGTCCCTGTCCTCGAAAGTGTCTGCGTCACCGTATTCAGCTTGTAATGCTAGTCCGGTGAGCAGCAGTATCAGTTCGGCGGGCAGTGCGTCTCGCGTACGCACGTTCTGGCGCAGTTGCAAGAAGTAAAGATGACGGCCGACTTCGTCATGCAGGAGCAGCGGACTCTCCACGTGGAACTGCACGACCAGGTGCAATTCAAGGAGCGGCTTCCCGTTAGCGTCCAAACCCTGCAACAAGTAAGTTAATATTAATTTCTGAAGTAGGTCGATTTTAGATAAAAGTTTAGTCAATCTTAGAAATCTAAACATTTTTGCAATTGTAGCAATTGCAATTTAAGTTGTAATAAAAAATAAAGGTAAGTATTAGGACTTACATGGGTGTGAGATGATCTCCAACTCTTTGGCGCAAATTTAGATAGTTTGCTTTCTAAGTCAACAAACAAGTATTCTCCATCTGAAAAGACAACTATTGTTGTTAATGTATTTATGTTACATTAATTTGATTATAAAAAAAAAACTCATGTAGGTATAATTATGTAATACTGCTCTGCATAAAGATATTGTTGTTTGGTCAATACACTGTTTCTTGTTGGAGAGACCATTATTGTCTTTATAATGTGACATTGTGATGCCTGTACCAATATAGAACATTTATTACCCAACAGCGTTTGTTTGTAAAGTTAGACAGAATGCTTACGAGGTGGAATGTGTGACGCCATGAATACATAATAACTTTGTTTTGTGAAATCACTTGCCAACGTTTAGAACATAAGTCAGGTACGAGTAGTATGTGTAAGTCTTATGGTGGAAATGATGACACTCACTTTGCAAAATTGCTAATCCGAAGAGTTCTGTGTCGGTCATGCCTTGTAGTTGCGCGTGAGCATTGGCCAAAGACTTCAATTCTTTGACCCTTGCTTTGGCTTCGACGACGAAGTGCAGTGGTTGGGGCTGGCCGGGCATGCGCAGTGACAGGAACCGCGCGCCCGCGCCGAGCGCGCGCGTGTCGCCGCCCAACGGCCCGCGAACCGAACACAGAGCACGCATGTCGCATCTCGAAACCACTGTTACTCGCACTGAAACAAACAATATTTATATTAGCCATCGTTGTCAACTCATCTCTTAAGACCAATAGAGCATTGCAGGTGCTCGCAAGGGTTGGTCTTAGGTAAGGCTATCCCACGGGGCAATTTTGAATATGAGGGCGTTTATTATACACTACGACCCTTTTGCTTTTAAGACCAAGCAACGTTTGGCATATGTAATAATATCGAACGATAGGTGTTTTTCAGCCTGTAAAATGTACCTAAGCACCATACCACTATCCCACTAATTAAGTTTTAAAGGTCGTATAATAGTCCTATAATAGAGACAGAAATCCCTCATAATAAATGCATTCAAACCATTTTGCTGGGATAGAAGTAGGCGAAGGGTGAGAGCCAGATATATTCGAAAAGACATCGTCGTCAAATGCTTTTTATAAGCATTTGACGACGTATTTTGACCTTAATAACATTCCTAACATTTATATTTAATTTGTACATAGCCAGTGTAAGTATTAGGTAGGTAGCTTTGTTCTGCGTTGCGTCTTCGTTCGGCCGGATTCCAATGTGTTTACATCCTCACGAATTCTTTGTGCGTCATAGTAGATTTAACATTCACCAAAAACTACAAATATACGACGTAATATGATAAATATCATGCCTAATTTAGAATCATAAAGCAAATATTTTTTGAGTCAATTTGTTGCTCACTTGATATTTGTTTTATTTAACAGATGCACGGAATGTTGTAACCTCAGACCAATAAAAAAGTTGGTCTGAGGTTGTAACTCATAAAAATATGATATTGTACCACTTTATTACTATTATAGGTACACATATCCTACCTACACGCTCCTTTTCGGTGTACTTTCCTATTCACCAGCGGAGCCTGAACGTGGTTGGAATGTCGGATCCGCGCCAGCTGTGCATTCCATTACTTTTTTTTCGTACACGATCTCCTTTTTGCTACCTGCTGTTTTTGTGGCGCACATTGTTGCGTTTACTTGTGAATTATATTTCTGTAAAATTGAACACGTGTTCATTTGTATAGATCTTGTTATTTTTTCTAATTGTTTGTACCAATTTTGATATGACATAAACTTAGGTAAGTATAAATTAGAAATCGGAGAAATGGCGTCAATTCCGAATAAAATCGCTCGTTAAAAATCATTTGAATTGTGTCAATAATTGATTAATGCTATGCGTAGATAAAATGACATAATTAAATAATTGATTTAATGCTTAATCGCTTCGACGTCATTGCAGAAGAGTTTTCTAAACCAAACCATAAAATCATTGAAAGTGAAATTAATATATATAATTGAAAGTAAATTATTGAAACACATTGTTGACAATTTATGAAAGTACACTGTTAAAAAATGTATACGGGTGCAGTCGCTTATTCTGGTAAACAGAAGGACGTATGATGACTTATTTTTGGTTGACACCGATAGTAGGGATCATGTGGTTTTTTGTTGGATATGTTTTGTGAAAATAAATCAATGACAAATGTGCTCTGTGCAAAGTTGAACTAAAGACTGAACTACTGACAGACTCTTCAGTCATCAATTAAATTAGGTAGGTTGGGCCTATTATTAGTTCCTCCCCTAACATTATTATAAAAAATTTCAGGGCCTTTGAATGTGCTGACATTAAATGTATACCTAACCCTTGCAGCGTAGTATTAGATAGATTAGAAGACCTACAGACAGGCTCGGCGAATATGAACGAACCAAATCCACGCCGTCACTGGTATGTTGACTATTATAGGTGCCTACGTAGGTACCTACATATTATAAAACATTTATAGGAATGTAGAACCACAAGATCACGTAAAAAAACTAGACGCGAATAAATTTCATCCCATCCGGTACCTCTGCGGCTCTTCAGCTCTTGATAGCCATAAGAACATGTTTTTTGTTTTAGTAAATGCGCGATAGTTTGTGATGGCGGTCAGGCGCAGCGGGGCGGGGGCAGACCGGTCGGCGCAGGCGGCTGCGGGCGGCGGATGGGGCGCGGGCCGGAGGCGGAGGGGGGGCGCTACGTAAGCGCGGTAGCAGCGGACGGCGACGCGAGGAATGCGGACGACCTTCAGATGCCGAGCGCCCCTCCCCCTACGCCAGCCGCATCTTGCGTCCTCGCATACCTAAAGCCGTCGTTGCCTCCAATTTTCGACATCTCGCCACCAATTTTGACACTCAAAAATTTTTAGGGACGATAATGGATGGACTTGAACAGGTTCATCTATCATCTCTCCGTAGTTCCGACTGGGGCAAACAAGTCCAATTGTAGGTACTTATGTAAAGCACTAGCAGTTTTTTTAATTTAATTTATGGTAAGTAATTCATTTTATTTACCTTGAAGATAATAATCGAATCATAGTGGCAGTGTTTATATTTAAAACTGTTATTACAACAAATTCAATTAGTCTCGCTTTAGAAAATATCAAGAATGTGTAAGAAAACGAGGTACATAAATGTTTTCTACAGCTCACTTTACTGCCTATCCAGGTACCATTTGGTTTCTCTCAACCAGGTCTGACCTAATTTTATAAGTACCTAATAATACTTTAAGCTGTATAAGCGCTACAAATTGCTCTCCCTATTTTCTCTTTGACTCTCTAGATTCTATACGCCAAAGATGAGAAAAATGATAATGTATTAAATTAGCACTGACGTCAATTATTAATTGACGATCTTGGTGCCCCTGTAATATGGTTCTCAGTTCTCATCTTACTAAAATAACAGACAAGCCAATCAGGCATCGCAACATGAATGTTGAAACAAAACCACCTACGTACCTAGGTTTAAAAACTAGTGCACTAATATCAGCCTGGAACTTGAACAGTTCTAGTTGGTATGCGTTGATCCGAGGGGCAATTTCCTTTAATTTTTTTACCAACTATTAGCAAGCATTCTTAATATTATCAACGATGACTTCTGAAAGCTACCTACATCTTTTAATTAAGTTTATGTAGGTTCCTACTTACACCCTGTCTGCTAAGGGCCCATTGCAAGCTATAATGTGCCTTGCATCTTGTCATCGAAACATTTTTGTATATAACTGATATGCTCTATGACATATTAAAAACTTTTGGGATTAGCTCGTTTTTGTTTATCAGATTTTTCCCACATGTGACATAATGTTGTTTCGACATAGTCTCTGTTTACCCAATATTGCATATATCCATCAAAAAGTACAGACGCCAGCACATCGAGCTGCTACAATCTGTCAAATTTCTTTAATATATTTTCAACTTTATCGCTAAAGCATTAGGTTCAAGCTTATTGGGAGAATTTGACAGTTTCGGGTAGCTTGATGTTCATAATTGTTATTCATATCATTGATAATTGTTTTAGATGAAAATTTAAAAGTATTCTGCACTAGTCTGTAAGATATTTCTTAAGTTCAACGTTTAGTGAGGTATACAGTTTAGCTAACTATAATAACGCTAATTAATGGTACTCTATTTTAGAGTACCACTAGTCCGTCACACGGAGTACAGAAAAGAAGGTCCGTCCTCAATGTGCACTTATTTCTATGGCTAAAGCTAAGATGGCGTGTAATTAAGTCCCATTAGAGCACACTCTCGAAACTAAGGGCTATATCATTCACATCTTGCTAATATAGTGCACTGAACTCCTTTAGTTGGTTTCATTACGTAACCAAAAATAACAAAAACAATAAACAGAAAGACTCTAGCACTAAGGAGTTTTGAAATATGGGCTACGTATAATCTTGAAACATTTGGCTGGAATGCACAATGCTTCGATTTACGGGGTCACCAAGTCGGTTGGAGGGCCAAAAGATGAAGAAGACTATTTAGAAATTTAGGAAAGGCTAACTTTGGGTTTTCATTTTCCAAGTTGTCAAACCTCGTCAGTTACACTCACCCTGTTTGTTCACTTTTGGAACTCAAGATCTACGAAGTTCCTAGCATTTATATTTCCGCACTATAGTCTATATCTGAAGTGTTTGACCTGCTTATACGACGACAAAGCTTAGTACCTACGAATTAGTAGGCCAGTTGACCATTTAGCAGGAGCGTAGATTGACGTACTAGAGTTCATGGTTCAATGGACACATCCGTAACTCGAATGACCCCGGCGGTTAAGTGGTTAATATCCGACGATTGCGAATTGAGATGGGTGTTTAGTTTTAACTTTATGTGGCCGTATTTTGTAGATAATTTTACTAGTGCGAAAATCGATAAATCTGTATAGATTTTCATGCGAACTTTCTTACGGAGGAGGCATCATTAGGTGTACCTAAAATGCCTCCGCTTCCGAGTGTTAAAAATTCCCATAGATTTTGGACCTAACCGTTTGTCTAAAATCAAGCGGTTATGTCCAGATTTATGAACTATGGATGATTTCCTTGCAGCACTTAAATAAACAAGCCAGAAAATGAAACTAGATTGGAATTGCACCCGTCAAAAATATTGTTAGACCCATTATGGGTCTAACAATATTATCCAGCACAGTAGTTTTATTTGGGAAATTCTTAGGTACGGTAAACCATCAATACGACAACCACGAGGGACACATTTGTAAGCAAGCAATTTCCTGTCTAGAACATACAATACGTAAGTATTGGTATTTCAACTAGAATTATACCTATACAGTAAGCTGTATAGTAGCTGCAGTATGTATAGTACGCTGTACCTATGTAGCTACATGGTCTGTCCAAGAGGTACGATAGTCAGAGGCATTGAATAGTTCGGTATCGTTCAGATATTCGGTATTGGTACGTCCTGACTGTTGTTTCAACCTTACATCGTTCAATCACCATACTATTTTGTAAGTATTTGAATCACGATCACAGTCATTACTACTATCACTATGCTATCTGCCCATATGGATACTGAATGCTTAATAATGTAAGTGCACCTTTGCCTGCAGGTATTGTTTTACTTAATAATGGATACAATGAGGATATTTACAAATAAATACATGTAGGTATACACATATACGTATTGAGGTATGTGCCTTCATATAGAGCCACTTATAGAACTGCGTATATCTACATACGATTAGACCTATCAGTGTTTCGAAGAAAGGGATTAAATTAGCGATTATCGTCTTCACGTAATTTATGATGAATGGACTAAATGTTTGGCTGGTGTATAGTGACAGAATAGTCCATTGTTTATTACACTATCGCGTTTCATCCTCAAGTAGCAGCTCATGTTTTTACAAATAGGTCATGATTAGTTTACGGTGGTCAAGTCTAGCTAACTTTTACTTTCTCAATTACCTATAGGTACCTAAATGCCGATATGCCACCTCTTAAATGTGATTAAAATCTCCATTGTATGAAACTGGAAGCGATTTTATGTAGGTGGACTATGTGTTCTAAAGCCGACAAAACATGCCATAAAATTTTAAGTACGCTTTGTCATTTAGCTACTCGTTCTGCTATCAACGGAATGCGGTCGCTATGTTAGTCTTACGAGTTAATGATTCATCGACTTTATCAATCACTGCAGTGATGAGTCTGACCACTAAGTATTACAGCTATGTTTAACATTCCTAATGTATGATATATTTAATTAAATTGCAATTAATATCCATAAAGAACCTACTGACTACAGAGGTAGCTATTTTGTTTGTTTCTGAATTGTAAAACATGAAGCATATCTATTCGCAGAAACTTGCAATAAAATTGCTTGTTTGATCTCTGTCTTCTCATCATTTTTGTACTGACGTTTCTCTTATTAAGCACCCGGTAACCAATGTTACCATGCACTCTTATAGCAGGCTTATATTGGCGTTATGGTGAGTAATAGGTTCGCGAATGTTTGACAAGGCGTAGGTTAGTATAAAAAAACCGGTCAAGTGCGTGTCGGGCCATGCGCAGTGTAATGTTCCGTAGTTTTTTATAACAGTCAAGTGCGGGTCGTATTCGCTGACTGATAGTTTCGTACCATGCTCTAACTAAAAGCCAAACATGACTACCTACCTAATTTGACTTCCTATACAAATCCTCACCTGGTCCGACAATTTTGCACGGAAAGTTTTAATTTGTTTTTTGAGATTTGGATAAGACTTGTCATAGCCGGTGTAGCAACAATTTTTTTTTATAAAACTTATTTAGGAATGAAACAATATCGCGATACAACTGACGCTTAGCGCCATCTATCGACATTTCTATGGAGTTGTTCGAAATTTTCGAGTCTAATACAATTGGTCGACTATTACTCGTAAACTTGTAAAGCCCACTTAAGTGTGATAGTTTTCCTTTAAACTTCGTTATATATAGGTACTACTGCCGTGAGATTTGAATTTCTAACTACAACCGTTTAGTTCGTAGAGGGGGGGACACTTGACTCTAACGAAAATTGGTACTTTAAAGCTTGATAAGTCACGAACGGTTAACGTAATCAAAAAACGGTCTTCCCAAACCCCTAATATTTTGATTGAAAGACCTATCCAAGAATATCCCACACTATGGGAAGGAGGAAAAAAAAATATCATCCCCGCTTTAGATGTAGGGGAGGGTACCCTAAATAATTATTTTATTTTATCACTTTTTCGGCGTCATTAACGTGTATACTCATGCCAAATTACAACTTTCTATATCAATCGTTTTTGAGCTAAACCGCGGACAGACAGACGGCGAAACTAAAAGGGTTCCTTGTTGACTAAGGAACCCTAAAAAAAGTGATCTCGTTTCTCGTTCTATGATTTTATTGATATCGGAATACAGAACGCTTCGATCATACTAGCCCTGAAGCCGAAGTCCAGACTTGAAGCCTGAAGATCCACTTTAGTAGAACAGGCAAAAAGTGGGTATAGATACCTATTTATCTCAGAATACCCTATATTATTGCCTGGGAGTTCATCCGAATTATTTCGAAAGCACACTGCTGCTTTAATAATCGTGATAACACAACTTACAGCGCACCCAAGGATCGTTCATGATATATCAATATCACAACTTACAGCACAACCAAGGATTAGGACCAATAATTGAAAAAATTGCGTAACTCACTAACAATTGCAATGTCTTTAATTTTGACCATCCGACAACATTCATTGAGTTATTTACGTTGTTGAGCAGACGAATCTTTTTAAAACATGAATCAATGGGTTAGGGATTTCCTTAAAAAACATTTGAATTGTAAAAGAAAGCGTATTACTCAATTGAGGTACAGGATCCTGAAGTTGAACCTCTTTACCTAAGCTTCTGCAAAGCCTGATTAAAAACTCTACTTTAAATCAAACTCTTGTTATAAAAACAGATTTATGGTCTCTGACTACCGTTCACGTTTTGTAATGATTCGGGTGGTATACGAACAGTAGGTACCTATTACCTTTCTTGAGGTAGAAATTGTGAAACCTAGTTTGAAATCCTAAAACACGTGCGTTTGTTGTGTATCAGACTATCAGTAATTCAGTATACCTACTTAATAGATACAACATATCGCAACGTTTTGAATTACTGCTTCATTAGAATCGGGCTATAAAACCGTTTTGGATATCTTAGAAATGTTATCAAATTAATGATTACATAGACATATTCGATAGTGATCTTCAACGATTCGCAACCTGTCCTCTCTGAATAAATTAAATAATTCTCTTAGTTAGTTTTCAGTACAGAAATATTTGAATTGGTCCTTGTTAAATGAGTCAGGCAGGATGTTTGTTTATAAGTAGAGCGCGACGTGAAGAGCTATACAAATCCCGTTTGGTTTTCGGACTAGTTTTGCAGGTTCATTCTAATATAAACATGTTTGGTAGTTTGGTATATTGTGCTTCTTTTAGAATTTTACTTAACAGGTCCGTGTGCTTAAAACTTAGGCAACTGAAGCTCATTTACTATATCGCGTGATACTACCGTGGTTTACTTATCTCACATTTTTTACAGAAAAGCTTTTGAAGACCTTGTATTAGGTTTATGTGATGTTATGATGAGATGAATATTAAGTATATTAATAGCGTTGAGAAATTTTACAATATTTATTTACATAATTCAAAAACTAAAATGTTTCTACAGTACTAGATACGCCAATAATTTGTAACATAATTATTAGTAAATTAGTTTGCTAGCCAACTTCCTGCACAGTCTTTGTACAGCGTCTATTGATCTAAGTCAAACTTGACATGAATGTTTATCAGTCTGCATTGACCATTCGCCGCTTTGAGCATGGCTGGTATTGCTGCAGTGGTGGTGTCGAGGAAGGGCGCGCGAGCGCAGGGTCAGCGGCCGCGGCGCGGTCGGCGCTGGCGCGCGGAATTCGAGCTATGCGTATGAAATGAAAGTGGCCGCATCGTGAAAGCGCGCGCATCCACTGCGGCTGTCCGTGGCGCCGTCTGGGTCCACCTCACTCACCATGAATAGATAAATCCAATGCAGCTGCACGTAAAGACACTATAATCCTTGGTAAACCGCATCCATTGGCACTTCACTTCACTATAAGTTGCGCGATCTTGTAAGCTGAATGGCGTGACGGCTGACGTCGAGGCGCACTAAGTCCATGGGCGCGCTAGTACGACTGAGTGAAGCAAAGCGGGCGCGTGGGTCGGCGGCGAAGGCACAGGCGAAGGCACGCGCGGGGCGCGCCGCGACTTCGGCTCGGTGGAATGCGGCAAGATAGTGGCGCGCGGGTACCGGCCGAGGCCCGCTGTAGGCTGGAGCCTCCGAGTGGGTACGGTGTGCGACGCGACTCGGCGGCGTCACCGTGCGGCCGGAATGCGCGCGGTCAACCTCTGCCCATTAAAATAAATAGAATTTCCAAACACTTTGAGGCCGCGGCCCCGGCGACCTGCCTATGAGCACCTCTAATCTTTTGTTTAGCTTACAGTTAAGTCGACAACTAGGGCTCTAGCGCGCCCACACTGCTAAAACTTTGACATTTCTGACTTCTTTAGACCTGATTTTTTTTAAGTAAGTACCTAGTTGCCTAGGTCTACTAGGTACCTACCTAGGTCTTATTCCACGACGGGTAAATTACTCGCATTATTAATTAAGTTACAGTGAAATAAGTACCTACCTACCTACCTACTAAAATCTTTTATAGGTAAGTAGTACAATATCGTATCTTAGATATTATGTTTTAAATAGATACCTACCTACTGCATCTGCATAGTATTCAATCTAAGTACCTATAATATGAAAAAATAAGGTAGGTAGGTATTTAAGTAGAACCTATATGAATCAAGACGGATCATAACTTAAGTTTTTATTTTTAACAAACTAAACTACGGTCATACTCTTAACTCACAGGTAAGTAGGTTATTAGTCCTAACGAGTTTTTTGGACTGGTGGAGTAAGGTTTCTCACACAGGAGGAAATACAGTCTGGATCCTTTTCACTTTACTTTAGGGATGCAAAATATTAATTAGATTAACCAAAAGCTACTCGTACAGTCAACCGCAAATCAGTCGTAACACAATGCTCTACAAAAATCGTCCTTACCGCTACGACATAAAGGCGTTGTCAATGTCAAATTGTTACCGATGTGCGGTTGACTGTACCTCTACAACGAGGCCGTTTGGTGAGGTGTCAAACAAGTATATGAACGAAAGATAGTATTGTAAGTTAAGTACCTACTTCGTTTATTGCATTTGTTTAACATTATTCCTAAATTAATTGGATAGAAACGTTATTACTTAATAATATTGGTGAAAATCCGTATTTCTAGTTACATAATACGAAATACAAAACAGTCGACTCGGACAAATTCGAAAAAACCCTGTTTCCCGCCGAATGAATACTAGTCCTGAGTAGCCATATTGAAATAATCACAGTAACCTTAAAATAAATTAATATGATTCTATTTTTTTAACCAACAACACTGTTAGTTTTTAGAAGGCTTATCACAGTATAGGTGCGGGGAAAGAACGCGAACACGTGTTAGTAGAAGTGAGTAAGTGGCAGTTTTTATCCCCATTCAAATTCAGCATTGGTTTCTGGATGCTGTAGGTACTAGATTGAAAAGTGTCAACATGTCACTGGATTCCAGAGCTTAAATGCTACTGCTACTAGTCAGTCAGATCAAGGCAAATCGAACTCTGTACAGTCCGGCCGTCGAGAGAAGGCGTTCCTGACACCTGTCAGTGCCACATTTCTAGTAGCTAGTAAAGATCAAATTCGCAAAACACGTATTTGTTTCTATGAAACAGACAGGTGTCAGGAACGAATTTTCTCGACGGACGGATTGTAGCTTTATTTCTATTCTATTTGCTCTCTGGCTTTCGGAAATTCATGGAATGTCATAAATGTCGTTTGATTATGCTGGTTCACTCTAGTCTCTAATCTAATCGATCTAATGATAACCTACTGGAGTTGACTACATCATTTCTATCTTTATATGTAGGTTATTCAAGATTAAAATACCTCTAATAAGATGTCAAGATAAATAAAGATTTATGATTAATGATTATAATTAATAAGACTAAGTAGTACCTACGAATTCCATTTGACAGATTTATGGCATCTTCTCGAACTAGAGCTAACCTTCGACTCTTGTGAGGAATAAAAGTTATTGATGTCGTTAGTTGACAAAAAGTTGAAAACTGAAATGTCTTGACTGACAGCCCGGCCATCTCGGCTGGACATCACTAAATGTCATAGTTGTCATTCCAGGGGTGCGTTCAATTATAACACTCGCTCACATTCGACGACGCGCGGAGCGTTCAAGTTTCTCCATTCAGGTTGGTTGGTTGGTTATTGGTCAACAGCCAGAGTACGTTCCGTGCGTGGTCGAACGTGAGCATGCGTAGGTAATAATTGAACGTACCTCTGTGATACAAACTGTCAGAACAAGAAATAAATGTCAAATCGAACTTTTCTTGTTGACTGTTGAAGATAATTTTCCTGATTAATAAATTCAAACGATAAATTATTTTAAGTTTCCTGACTCAAATCTAGGGGCTAATAAGTTTAAAAATGATTCCTTCAAAAAGTACTGTATGGTGTTTGTGTACGCTATTGTTGCTATCAATTTTTATGGCAAATTTTTTAAATAGTATAGCTACGGATCACAATTTTTATATTGAAAATGAAAACGAAGGAATAAACTTTACAAAGTATTTAGTTGAGAAATATGGTAAAATTACGGGTACTACTGAGAAAATAATGTGGTTTATACAGGTATGTTAGTTTTTATTCATAGTGCCCACTTGCTTGTTCATTAATTGTGATTGTGACGTACTTTAAAGACAAAGGCAACTGGTAATAAAGAGTACTATTGTTGTGATAAATAATGCCGGTACTTTATGCGTCTCTATTTAAATTATTTATGACTGCTTTGTTTTCACTATCACTGAGCTCTAATAGTTTAGATAGCATATTATTGATAACTTTGTCTTTCCTAGATTTCAGATATACATATCAGTATTTTTCGGGATCCTGGAAGAATATCACAGTTTCAACAATTTTGTGACAATACAGTAAAAACTATAAAACCTGCCGTAGTTTTGGCTACGGGTGACCTGACTGATGCTAAAGCCAAAGATAACTTAGGGAGTTCTCAAGTGAAGACAGAGTGGATATATTATCACAATATTATAGAAGAGTCAGGAGTAACTGAGACTACTGTCTGGTTAGACATAAGAGGAAATCATGGTGAGTTAAGTTTGCAATAAAAACTGAATAGCTGGTCTTTACTCTTATTGCCGCTACATAGTAGCTACACTGCAAGAGAGTTACAAGACCATTTTTGGTAAAAAATCAAAATCTAAAGTCAATCTAGGCTGAGAATTAGCACTTTTTCAATGTCAAAATTACATAAGACACTTTCCCAAAAACGCCCACCCTTCACCGCTACTTACTGCTTTAGCTGGAAAGAAGAAGTGGCGCAACAAACTCCCTAGCAGCATAGCTGTCTGTTCAGTTAAAGAATTAATTCAGTTAGAGGTTCTACAAATTGATCTACTTAGCAGTGTATAGCTTGGAGGGTAGTGTGAAAATGTATATTTAAAAAAGATTCTTGTGCAAATCAGTTATGTTTTGCTACTAGGAACAAGTAGGTATACAGGAAAATCCTGTTATGATTGATTATCATTTTGTCATCATCATTATTATTTGTTTAGCACCCTTTCAACTTAAATGAAAATACTTAAAATAGAATAGAGTACTCTTTATTGTACACCATACAAATTACAGAACATAAATATATAACATTTTACAAAGGGTGACACAATGGGCGGTCTTATCGCTAAGAGCGATCTTTTAAAGACAACCTTTGTATGGATTAAAATTAAGGAATTGGATAAATACAGATATGGATTAATCGATCTTTAAATTCTTTTTATAGTTTATTTTATTCTAAATTTATGAGAGATAATACAAGGTAATTACATTATGACTCATAATATATTTGAAATGAAATTTTTAATCTCAGTAATCATTCAATGGATTGTGATTATTATCACCTTGTGTTTTCAATTTTAGTATATGCTCTATCTACCTGCTGCATTGCTTATATTTCCAATAATTATTTTAAGATTTTGCTGTAAAGAATGTTATAATAATATAATCTATGCAATCTTATACAAAATGTTTTCTATGCAATCTCATACAAAATTTATTTTTCTAGATAACTTTAATATCGGAACAATAAATGCCCAAGAAAATTACTACAGAAATTATTCAGTACAAGGAAAGTTACACGCTAAATCTTATGTACATTTTAAGGAATCTAATGGTGTAAATGTCGCATTTTTGGGTATTGATGCATGCCCAGATCCTGGACTAAGAAGGCCATTCAATTTTATTGGTATCCTAGATCCAACAGAACAACTCGTTGTCAAAAAGCTCAAAGCACAGGCGGAAAGTAAGGCTGATCATATTGTTTGGTTTGGACACTATCCTACCTCATGTATACTGCCCCTCGAGCATGAAGCTGAAAGACTAAACTTGCGCCAACTTATTGGTAGCAGTCATGGATCACAGGTTTATGTTTGTGGGCACTTACATTCCATGGGTGGTTTGGTGCCAAGAATGTACACCAAACAGAAAAAAGGTTTCTTAGAGCTTGAGTTAGCTGATTGGAAAGACAACAGAATGTACAGATTGGCAGCAATAGACCATGGGCATTTCTCATTTGTAGATCAAAAACATAATGTGTGGCCAGTTGTACTGATCACCAATCCCAAGCATGCCAGGTATATCATGCCTGGCAGAGAACCTTTACAATTGATAACTGAATCAAGTCATATAAGAATGCTTGTATTTAGTGATGTAACTCTTAAGTCTGTGGAAATATCCTTTGATAAAATAAGTTGGATGGCATGCAAGAACACTAAACTAGAGCCTCTTTATGTTTGTAAATGGCTTCCTCATTTGTTTGAAACAGGCCTTCACTATTTATATGTGAAAGTTAATGATGATTTAGGAAGAGAGGCTTTTGTAGAACACCCATTCACATTAGATGGAAGTCTAATGAATTTTGAAATATCACCCAGAATTTTGCTGATGCTGGATGCTGGTGTGGTGGTAAGTACTGGTGGAATTGTTTTGTACTGTATGATCTTTATTTTTTTGATTGAACTGGACTCAAGTATGTTGTTTTTAACAGTTTCAGGCAATATTTGGAACACTTCTGATGGTTAATGTTTTACCACTAGTCATTTTAAGATTATGCAAGTGGCCACCGAGGTATCGAAGAAAATACGGACGACATATGTTAAGGAGACTTTGGCTATTGAGTAAAATTGATCGAATATTTTACCCGATTGTGCTATACGCGGCTTACTTGCCCATTGGGCCATGGTCCATTGGAGAGCTCATAGATGGCTATGTTGGAGCAATTTTCGCTTGGGGTATACTGATAAAGGGTTCATTTCTGCCTGAACCATTTACTTACATGTACGGAAGTGTACAACTAATGTTTGTGCAAATACCCTTAGTACTTGTATTGGCCCACTGCTTAGACTATCGTCTGTATGGTCAGAACATTAGGGGAGTAAGGCGGCTGATAAAAAATTTGCCATTTGTCTTTTTACTGTCAGTACAGCTGCTATTGGCATACTTCTTTTGGCTGGAATATGGAACAATGTCTCTTGTATTTGGACCACTAAGGACGTGGAGTATTGCTTTAAGTATATTATTGTGGTATAAAACACTGAATTTGCCTCCAGAATATTGTAGGTGAGTTCTATTTAAGTGCTATTTATTTGTCAGTAGAATATTAATAAACAATAATATTTGTGGTAAGGCAAACCTTATCAAATGTGCATTATAATGTTATGCCTTTTTTGTTGCAGTAATCTGAAAAAGCTTACCGAAATGCCATCATAGAATTGTCATGGGAGACATCTTGAACAAATTGTGTAGCACCAAGAGATATCAAGTGTCACGTATTGATAGCTGTAGCTTTCCAAGTGCGTCTAAGTCCAAGTCTCGGCTTTAGTGAAAGATACGACTTAACGTACTAATATTGATGAATAAACGAATTAACTTATTTTATCGTTTATGTGATCAAAGGCCGATTTACTTACTTTAATCAAGAGCCGACAGATTACTTTCTTGCTTTGAATAAAAGTTACCGGATGATTATTGCACCAAAGATTTATAAAGTGTATTATTGGAAACCCATATGAGGGCGATAAACTAAATGGATATAGATAACGTTTTAATCGCATCAGTATTTTTATAAAGACGATTTTATTCTTCTTGATAATATTTTTAATTGATTACATACTGATTTACTTACTGATTTAATAGGTATGTCATTTTTAAGTATTTATAAAAATCTATAAATACCTAAAAATTTGAAGTATTGTACATAACAAGCATATTATTCTATTCACACGAATAGGTATATATGTATCGTTATTTTTCCTTTTGAATTATTTTTTTTGTTTTTATCTTGAGTAAGCATATGGATTTAGTAATTAAATATTTTACAAGTAACTCTTAGTCTGGAACGTGTAAAACAAAAACGAAGTATTTAGAATACAGTACTACAATAGCATTTAACAAATTTTATTTACTCTAATTTGACGAAATTATTTGATAATTGATTCCGATGAATAATATAACGCGCCGAATGCATAACATCCTGTTATTAAATTCGGTTAAAAAAGTATCGCGTGTTCCAAAATTTAAGATTAATCCTTCGTATGTGTGTGTGTGGAACGTGGATCCACGCGAGACACAATAGCTTATTGTTTCTGTAATTACGGCATTACACCGGTTAATTAACCATTCCTATCTTTTATTGCGACCTAGAAGTCATATCTTCATTTTATGTGCAAAATAGATGCGATCAAAATGCAATAATGAAAATAAAATGGTGCTCCACATTGCACTTACAGGAAAAATACAAATAAAACATGATGTATAAAAGTAAAAAAGTATATTGAAACAATCATCACATTCACCTAAGTAGCTTTGTACAATAAGTTTATACACACATACAATAAGATTTGTCGCTTAGATACTAAAAGGCTGTGAATGAGTCAAATTTTGAGTTGCATGAAACGAATGCACTTATTTTTTGACCTCCTTAGTACAGCTTTTGTATGAAATGGTTATCTAAGACACTTGGTTCCTAGTTGTTTTCGTAAATTATTCTTTGGTTAGATATATATTTGTACATCTACTTTCATCTACTTTCATGGTACTTGCTGATTATTTAAATATTCGTGCTCCATACCCCCACTTGTCTGAATGTAATGTAGTTGTTATCGTGGAGGATATGGTAATGTGTTAGTAGTAATAAAGTGCGCACGATGTGACCAAGTGTTACTCAGCTTTTATGTCGTTTAGAATTGTATCCTAATTTAATTTTTTTTATTTATTTATGTATAGTCGACCTCGTAACTGCTTTATCACTCCTAAGGTTGAATGTCACGTGCTCGTCATAAATGTGAAGTGCTTTGTGTTGACAGTTAGATCATTTTAACCTTAGAGTGAGCGCAAGCCAAGTTTGCGCGCGTGTTTGAACTTCAAGGCTATATCCCTGCCAGCACTTGTCATCTGTCACTGTCATCAATCACATTCGGCATAATGATGGCGAATATTTACTTTGGAAAACACGGGATATGGTACACTCTTGACATTTGATATAAACGTCGAGATGGCGGCAAACGATTATTTCCGATTTTGATAGCGCGCAGATTTAGTTTGCGCGGAGAGTCCATGCAAACTAAATCTGCGCGCTAGACTGCAGTTTTATTTTAATAGAAAAGGTTGCCAGAAGTGGAATATCAATAACGAGGTCGACTTTACACAACAGCTTTTTATTATATTATAGCCGTAAAGCGCACGTCAGCCGATAAGTGGAGCGGGAGCGATTAGTCAGTATCGTTTTTTTTCCATTTCAAACAATCAAAAATTTTTAACCGGTTGTAATGGAGATATTTTTTTTATTAAGTATTTTAAACTCGAAGCATGTCATGTAATTATTTACAAGTAGGTAACCTATCTGACCGACCCCTTGTATCATCAAAGAGTCGGTCAGTTAGACCGCGGTCGCGAAGTCCGCGATTTGGGGGCCGGGAGCGGCGGCCGTGCGGGGAGCGGCACGGCAACGGCAGACCCGGTCTCGAAGCCAGCGGGCAGATCGCGCGGCGCTAGAGCGGTGTAGTGTTTTTTATTTCTTCCCATAACTGGTTAACTACCCTCCCATTTTTGTGGTTTACATCTTTGTTGTTCCATATCGGTGTCCTAATAAATCTACTACGTCAATGTAGACGCGCGGGCACCGCTAGGCTGGTGCACATCGCTCTTACGCCGCTCCCCGCGCCGCTGCCTTCGAGGCCAGTTCCATATAAACCTATGCATTGAAACGTGCCGTTACCAGCGCCGCCGCCTTAGACAGGAGAAGTCACTTGCCCGTTCCAACGTTTAGTTTACTATGGAGAGGAACGGGCAAGAAACTATGATTACTCTATAAAATCTCCCGCTCGTTCCTTCTAAGGTGTGCTTTAATTTAAACTACGACCAATCTGTGAAGATTTCTGTGGTGCTATATTTAATTAAAAACTACATATAAAACTCTTCCCAAAAGCTTTTGTAGAGACGTTATTTTTCTAGCGTGTAATTAGAAAGTGTTTTTATGTTTTTCATAAAATGGTCGTAGTGTTGTGGTATCTAAGTATGTTTGTATCTCGTCATAGTCTTAAATGTCTAGTCTGGACAGTATTTTTGTAACGTAATGTAGATAGTTGTATTGTCAATATTATATTATACTTAAATTGTACTGAATGTTCGCAGTAACTAATAATAATTATATTATAAATATGCTTCATACTTTGCTAAGATAAAGAGAGCTTTTTCATAGAGGCTATATTTCCAATAAAAAGACAACGGTAGCTTCAATTATTATTTTCTAATGTTAGTAAATTCATTGTTTATTGTTGTTTTGACTCGAACGGGCCAATGATTGGGCCCAGCGCTCACTTACGACATTTTTTATGATAATAATACGAGAATGAGGGCAAAGATTATTCACGCAAATGAAATTCGAGCGATTCATTTCCTTGTATATTTTAGTTAGGCATTTAAATTTACAGTTGGTGAAAATTTGCATTTTAATTAATTTACTGCTTAGATAGTGTACAGTATATTTTGGCAAGTGGCAAAACAAACAGAACTAAAATTCAATATAGGTACTGAATTTGGCGTAATTTTGCTTCGTCAAGAAGCGCGGCCATGGACTGCCAAGATATTCTGCCCACTGTCTGTTATCTAAAGAAACGCATTGTTTGCACTTTGAACTGTTGTTGGCACAGTTCGCATTATTGTCTGATATCACAGTAACTGGAATCAATCGTTAGTGTGGACTAGATATCATAAAATATTGTACATTATTTACAAGTATCAATTAAAACAAATTCATGGAAAATAAAATAATTTCATGTCGTACAAGAGTATTTTAAATTACTTACCTATCATTAAAATAGTGTGTAGGCACCCAAGGAGTCGTCTGGGGCCCCCTTTCCCACTCATTTATGACTACCATCCGAAATTAAAATTGATTTAATACCGCATCCCGAAATCTTATAATCTCACGATTGTATACCTATATAAACTAATACAACGGTATTAAAAATACTTAAATACATAATTTCTTCGTGATTTCTTGACAAATAATATTCATAAATGGAAATTAAAAAAAGTCATTCAAATCTTGTATACCTATACCATATCAGATCAGCATACGGATTGTTCGTAAGTATACCTATGGATTTCTGCGACTCATAATATAGGTACCTACTCACAGAGAGTCAACGTAGACAGATTGACTATTCTGCGTCTATATTCTTAACCGATCCTGGACGCGGATAACGTCTTAATAAATATTGCAGAGCTAAGAAACAGTGTCCTTAATTTGAGATTTACCGAATGACCATAAAGAGTTAAACCTATGCACAAGAGGTTAAACCTATCTGCAAGCCTTGTAGACCCTTAGTAGTAGAACAAACACCAGTGCGATTTGTAATAAAACAATCCATATAACCAAGGCAGAAAAGTCAGTACTTAGGTTCCTAGATAGGCCTAAAAATTCTAGATGCCTGCTAGGGTCCTTGAACATGCAGTATATTTCATAGCAGGGTAGTTTTGCTCGACCAAGACCATACACGGTTTCCAGAAAGGCGTCGAACGCGTATCGGAAATATGAAATAGTGGCGAATGGTCGAAGATACACGGGCATCTCGCGATATGGTATGAAGAACTCGGAAAACATCAGCATTGGAATGTTTGCCGCTGGAATCACGAACAGTCCCAGCTGAAAATAAATCACGGGTTTAGTGATGGAGCCAGTTGCGTATTGGAATAAGTTGCTATGTAATATTTATGAGTTGTCCTCATTCTTACCTTCATTCCACAAGATGCGCCCACAACAAATCCGAATGTCTGAGCCAATATGGTGACGAGAGCACACGTGAGCCACGCCAACCCCATACGGTTCATGTCCAACGGTTGAGAAGTCAAGTACCAGGCAGGGAATAAGAATACTGTTGCACATAATAACTGAAACAAGCGCAGGAAAACGTTATCATATAGCCAAAAGTAAAAGGAAATGTGGGTAGTTTTCAGGAATTAATCTATTCAAGTGTTTTAATAGAACTGCTAGGATTACTAGGAATTAATCTATTCAAGCGTTTTACACAAGTTTTCGTTGTTCAAGTGCTGTACATGCACTTCAGTTTATTTGTTCTCTAGACATACGTAATTAGAGGAATCTTAAGAAGTCGTTGACCCTTTATTACATAGGAAACCCGATAAGTACCTAACAGGTGTGCCAAGGCTGTTATCACTATTCAGTACCTATGTTAGCTATACATTATAGTGACATAATTGAATATTTACATCTGTCTTACGGTGGAGAAACGAATATGTAAATGTTCAAACTTAACGTACCTGTATGGGTAAGTCCACAATGATTTTAGAGGCACAGTAAGCTGGCAAAGAGTACCACTTGTTCAGGTGTTCATGTAGGACCACCTTTGCTTCCACTGGGACTGAAAAAAAAAGGTTTCGTTTACAAAATTTTCTTATTTACCACAAGCGCTTGCTGAGCGTGGCGTCCTGGGTTGGATGCCCAGCTCGGGCTGTGTTATTGGGTTTTTCGATCAGAAAATTCTCAGTAGTAGTTAGTAGCAGCCCAGAGTCGGGATTTGTGTCCGGTCGGTGTTTTTTGGTGGTTTAATTTATGACCTAGGCCGCATCCGGTAGGCAAAGGTATCTAGCTACTATCTAAAACGATTCGTCTAATTTCTTTCAAGAATCAATAGGTTAGGTACTTACACGTATGTATCGTAGGCATGGCATTAGAGAAGAAAAGGAACAGTAGGAAGAAGAACAGGCATCCGGTGTTTGACATCATCCGCCCCGCTTCTGCGCCCGCGCCGTGGTACAGAGCGCCTAGAAGCAACGCTACAACGAAGTGACATACCAGCCGAATCTGAAAATATTTTTACAATGGCTTTATTAAATGGTGACCAATATTGAAGTGATACTCATGGAGATCGAGTTATAATACATAGGTACCATGGCTTATGGTCAATTGTTAATGTCACCGACATGGTAGGTACCCACCGACAGTGTTTAGGGTTCGGGATCCGATATGTTCATGTGCAGTGATTGTGTGCTCATTGCCAGATCCCAGGCGTGGTTTGTTCTTGTTTACAATAATAAAAACACTAAACATTACTACGAACCTGGGTCAAGTAAACATCTCTGATTACTCCTATGCAGCATCTCCATAGTAGAGCGTTCAACTGTTGGCAGATACTGGCGGAGTAACCTTTTGAAGGACTGGGGCTGGGGTTCAGTAGAGCTACTGATTCGGGTGATAACTCTGCAAAAATATAATAAGGAATTACATAGGTACGTCTGTGCTCTTCAAAGGGTTAGGCAGAGGTGCACCTAGTAGTAGATCCATATTTCGCCAGTTATGTTGAAGTCCCATGTAATAGGGAAAACGAAATGACACTTTTTCCGACCTAGGAATCGAACCCAGGACCTCAAACTCAAAAGCAGGCCACTATACCAATAAGGAATTAATTAAGAACATTAAACGATCAGCTTGAAAGTTAATATTTTGGAGATAACTTGAAACGATTAGATATGTAGGTATCTACTGTTACTTTTGGTACCTAAACGATATCGCTGTGTGACCTTCATTAAAAAATTTAAATACCTAGGTAGAATTCAATTCAATTCAAAACGTTTATTTCGGACAATAAAAATCCATATTTGGTTAGCAGGTACAGTATTTTAAACTACACGTACGCGTAATATATAAAATAATAACCGTAATTAACCTATCTTCGATCTTTGCCAGACTTCCGTAGTATGGACAGATTTATATCAGAACTAGCTTTTACGGTTTCGCTCACGTAGGGATCGGAAGGCATACCACGGTAACGTAGGTACAGATGCCACCAGGTCAAGCTACTCGAAACTATCAAGTTTTCCTAACCAATCTTGAACCTAATGCTTTAGCGATAAAGTTGAAAATCTAATAAAGAAATTTCACAGATTGTAGTAGGTGTGCTTGGCTTCTGTACTACTGGGATAAAAAGTATCCTATGTCCTAACTCAGGGCATGGTCTAACCGTTTGCCAAATATCCAAATCCGTTCAGCCGTTAAGGTTTGAAAAGGTAACGGGCATACCGACAGACAGAGTTACTTTCGCATTTATAATATTAAGTAATAAGTTACCTATTCCTTTTCCGTTGCAAATGTCATTCTTGGCGATCTTGCTCATCTCGTGAGCATAGCTGTTGGCTTCTTTCTCCAAGAGTTTCATGTCGCCAGCGTGTTCGTCGCTCGCTATCTCTAACACTAGAAAGTAACAATAAAACCAGTTAATGAAAAGTAGGCACTTGTGGTGTCATGATGGCTCAGTCAGAGCCTTGCCTCATATGCACGAGGTTTCAAATCCGGAAAATGTGACTTTTTCAATGCTTTTTCAAATGCGTACTTTCTAAGTTTATAATAGACATTACTGACACCGGAGAAGGAGAATATCGTGAGGAAACCCGGAAACTATAGTTAATGTCTGAAATTGCCAACCTGTCTGGGTTTCGGGTTGGCTCGTGCCTTCGCTGTATGAGAAGAGGTTTTGCCCTCCAGTGGGACAATAATAAGTTGGTATGGTAGGCACTTGTGGAATAAACTTGCGATAGCGATAACTATAATGTAACCACATATACCAGGAACAGTGGGGCAAGCCTAGGGGAACACTCTTAATCACTCATTATTCGAACTGAGCCGTCGCGAAAATAAGAGAAGTGTGTCAACATTACCCTTGTTTTCTACTGACGAGTTGATTAAATTAGTTCCGCTAAGTCTTTAATTAACCTTAAAAGGGCGACAACAATCTTTGTAACTCGTGATGGCGTGTTGGAACAGATAAGGGCCCAAAATAGAACCTTGTGGCTCATAAGCTTATTTTTTTTTCTTTACCATTGTAGCGGTATCTACAACGCCACATGCGAACAACGCGCCATACTGACGTCACGCAAATCCTGCATCTCGCAAGCAGAGTTTACCGCGCAATTAGCATAGATACAATTTCCCAACATCAATCGTTGGGCCAGTTGCCCGCTAGACACAACACTCGTCTGGTCGGAGGATCCTCCCTTTTCTATAGAGTATGAGTGAACTTTACACCCTGTTCCTCATACCTCTATACCATTTTCTGAAGCTGGCATTTAATATTGAGATCATTTTATTTTATGGGTTACGTAATTTTTATATCTCGTGATCCCGTTCCGTGTAGGGGCCGATTCCGCGTCGATCGATCAGGTTACGCTTACCACGGTTGGTCCGTGGATGGGTGACCATCTTTACGTACCACGAATGAAAGCCGCTGGTCCCGGCTTTCATTCGTGGATCTTTGACAGTCGTTATGGGTCGTCAGAAGCCCAAAAGTCTGACAGCCGGTCTTACCAAGGGGTATCGTATTACCCAGTTAGTTTGTATACATACATTTAAGTTTTTATGTTTGTATAGGCAATGATAAAACCACTTTGTCAACAGCAGCGATTGTCTTCTGGAATCTATAAATAACGCCTCATATCTATCGTCGGCATTGGTACGCATTTCAATCTTAATTTATTACCGTGACAACCACAAAATGAGATAATATTTATTTAAAAAAATCTGTATTCTGATTTAAATACTTATACTTACAATAATCAGCTATATTATAATACTGTGGACACGTAAACCCAGCCCTGGAGAGTCCACCGGGTACATCAGCTATGGTACCCGCGTACAGTGTCCTGCCATTGGCTAGCAAGATGACGTCATCAGCGGTGTTGAACAGCTGTGATGACGGCTGGTGAAGAACACACGCTATAGTCCTGCCACTACGGGCCACTGTGTGAAGAGCCCGGGCCACGGACAGGGATGATACAGCATCTAATCCGCTGGAACAGTAATCGAATCATAGTTATATTTTTTGCATGTTATTGCTAACCTAATCGCTGATCACGATTTAAAACTAAGAAGATACGGCAAGAATCTGACTGCTATATACTCGTAGTTCAGAAAAACTTGTAGCGGGTCTACGAATGACACTACGAGGGAGAGAAAGATTCAAAATGAAGGAAATGAAGCATCTGACTGCTACGAAACTCGTAGATAGTTAAGGAAAACTCGTAGCAGGTCTACGAATTGTGCTACAAAAAAGAGATTAAAGCAACAGTAGTATTAATTTTCTAAAATGGGTAAAAATATTTGGGTTTGCTGCCGAAAGCGGCAGATATTAACTGGTACGTATTTTAGTTGGTATTCGTGTGACTCCGAAGTCAGAACAAGTTCTCAAAGACAAAAAAAAATAGTTAATTTTTTGCTTTAATGAAATAATATAGACGTACAAATTAATTAATATTTTAATTATATTTGGTGGGTAGGTAATAATCTAAGCTGGTCTATCCAGTTAACACGTGTAAAATGCAAATTAACGTTTTATAGGTAATTGAAGATTGTGATACAATTTCAATTAATTTGCACACAGTGCTTGCTTTGGATTACCTGGTAGGCTCGTCTAGTAACATGATAGTGGGGTCTGTCAGTAGTTCACATGCGATGATAAGTCTCTTTCGTTCACCGCCCGATAGGCGACCCGCTCTGGTGTTGAGGACTTCATGTATACCAAGCTGCTTTGTGACTGTATTGATCTGTAACAGTAGGATAGGAGTTTATTTAGATTGTACTAGCTGCGCCCCACGGTTTCACCCCCATAAGTTTCGATTCTGTGGGAATATCGGGATAAAAGTCTCTTATGTTTTAATCCTGGTTCTAAACTATCTGTATGCCAAATTTCATCCAAATCCGTTCTGTAGTTTTGGCGTAAAAGAGTGAGAAACATCTATCCATCCATCCGTCCATACAAAATTTCACGTTTATAATATTATATATTATAGCGCGACCCCTATTAGAGTCAACTCCCCGCACTTCTAGAGTTCGTCGTGTGCCGGCCAGGTTACGTGACTAGTTACGGGCACAACACTACCAATGTCGCCCCGCGCGCCGGCTAGTGAGTCACAAGCGCCCGGTAACTACGGACGCGCTTGGGGTAGGGCGTGGACCCATGTCTTCGGTGCGGCGCCGTTTGCCGTGCAACGGTACGGCACGGCCGCCGGCGGATGGCGCGGCGCCGTGCCGCACCACGGCATCGTGTACCGGCACGTACCCGCTCAGCACGTATACCAATTACAGTTTTGAAAGAAAGAAAGAAAGAAAATGCATTTATTTGCGGCAAACAACACGCATGAAAAAAGGACATAACACACAAAAAAACAAGTTGGGGGGTAAACATGCGTCACATTCACGCAAAACGGCCATCGCTCAGCATAATGCTAAGACCCTATACGAGACAGAGCCCAAGCGCTGGTTTTCAGCGGCAGCCGGCGTTGACGTGATGACGTTAACCAGTGCAGCATGCAATTATACATAAATAAATAAAAACAACAATCAAAACAAGAAAATAAAATAAACCATTCAACATATGATTCGACACAAAACAAAAAACAAAAATCAAAACATGAAATAAAATAAAAATAAACATAGGTACATAAAAAAAAGAAAAGATGGTGAAAGATGGTGGTGGTGGTGTTTTGGCTTGATATGAACCGCGAAAGACGTATCCTGCTCCTGTTGCTGTTAAGACGACGACGAATGAAGAAAAAACAAAATCAAAGAAAATATTGGGTAAATCCATAACTTTCTATAATGAACCATGATGGAGATAATTTTAAGAGGAAATATGAAGCGCTGAAAATGTGTGACACTATTGTGTGATGACAACACAATAGTGAGCACGTGGAACACGACGCCGTGGCGCGGCACGGCGCCGCGCCATTTGCCGGCGGTGGTGCCGTACCGTTGCACGGCAAACGGCACCGCACCGTAGACATGGGTCCACGCCCGTATACAGACTCGTGCGCCTCGCGAGTCGTTCATTTTTTATGTTAAAATAATAATAAGTGTCACACTGTTTTTTCTATGTACAACATCGTTTATACTAATTATACACAGTTTACATGCACCATAGTTGGAGTTTCTTTTGTGTAAAGTACCCCAACTATAATATAATATATACCTATTAAAAATTAAAATATTAAATAAATAAATCTTAAATATTAATTAAATTAAATATTATAAAGTAGGATAGTAGGTACGAGGATAGTATTACAGAAATAATGGTTTAATGGGGCTCCCTTTGTTACACCGAATGACGAATGACATACCTAAGCCCGAACACTTATACCAGATGACTTGTTTTACCGATGCTTAAAAAACCTGAATACTTAATAGGGTTATTTAAAACTGTTTAAAAAGATTAAAAACTAAACATGTTCCCAACTGGATCCCTTATTCTCGTACTAAGTCGTACTTAACTAAACAATAGCTGGGGATCGATTCATCTGCGAGGCTAACTACGATTGCACATAGTTCACACATGACATGTCGAGACCTTTCGTACCTCGGTGAGCACATTAAAGGCTAACTAACGGTTTCAACGTATTGCAAAAATGTGCCTGCATCACTTAGTACATTTTGTATGAACTACTACAGGCGGACCGCACAACGCTTTTTTGTATAGTAATGCAATGCAATGCACTGCGGCCCGCTGCGGGTGGAATGCGCGCTTAACATAAAACCATCGCTTCCACCCGATCTGTTCTGTAAAAATCTCACCGTGAAAACTCTAATGAAGTGAGCTGTCAATAGTGTCAATCCCTAGTATGAGGTGAAATGACAGCTCACTTCACCTAAGTTTTCATGGTGAGCTTTTTACAGAAAAGACCGGCAGTGATCATACAAATATCTAAGATGTAACATTGACTGTCAGAAGTTCGAGAGTCCGACTTAGTCCAAGCATGCTTTACAAAGAACAAACATCATCGTAATTACCGCATTACTCCGTTCTCTGTAGGAGATATTCGGCAGTTTGAGACTTGCGGCGAACCTGAGAGTCTCCCCAGCAGTCAGGGTATCAATGAGGGTGGTGTCCTGGGCCACCAGCACTGAGCTTCGACCTGCACCGTACAAACATCCCGTTACACCTGTCTTTCTGCAAAAAATGGTCTTTATTATTCGTGGTTTAAAACAAGATTGAATCTATCTATATCTACCTAAGTATATATGGACAAACAGCGTCCCACCTCTCATATCTGTACGAAAATCGTTTAAAGTATTTTGGCTGTTTGTACCTATGTATGTTCCAGCTTTACATCAAAACTGCTAGACAGATTTTGATGAACGGAACGGTGTGCTAGTTTCCTTTAGGATAGGTCCTTTTTCTTACGGGTGGGTGCCAGCTCTATTAGTTCATATTCCTTGTTAAAGGAACTGAGAAGTTGAAAACAGATGACAATAAAAACCATCTGTCGAAGCCATAGAAATGTAAAAAACACCTACATATATCTATGGTCGAAGCACTCATTGACTGCGGTGCTAATCTATGTATATATATAAAAATGAATCCCTATTTCCCTTGGTCACGCCATAACTTGAGAACGACTTTACCGATTTCATCCATCTTTTTTTTAAAATTTTCCAATACTTTGTAGAAGGTACTTACGGGAAAAAAATTAAGAAAGTTGCGCTGAAAATTACAATATTTAAGAATTACGCTTTTACGTTAAAACTGCTGAACGGATTTAGATGAAATTTGACACATGGGTATACCATGATCTGGAGAAGGACATAGGCTAGTTTTTATCCTGGATCGCAGACGAAGTCGCGGGCAACAGCTAGTCGTGCAATAAAAATGCAATTGATTGTATAATCAATTGCATTTAGGACTATGGTATCATAGGTAGGATAATACAGACAGGTGGTATGGATAATACAGATACTCTTTGAAACCTGTTAGGTAGTAATCGTTATTAATTTGCATTCCAATTATGTTTTGAATGAATAATATAATATGTCTAGGTTTTATGTCAGAATTTTACCTAAGTTAAAAATAGTGACATAATTATAAAAATACATGTGTTAATTCTAAAAAACCAAGAATAGTTATTTATTTGCAATTCAAATATGATTTGAATGAATAATAATCTTAAGATTTTGTACATCAGTTAGAAATAGTAACTTAATTATAGTATAACAATAGCTGTGTTAGTTCTTTTAACAGTAAAATGTTTGAACGGT
This sequence comes from Apamea epomidion, assembly GCA_947507525.1. Lineage (NCBI taxonomy): Eukaryota > Metazoa > Arthropoda > Insecta > Lepidoptera > Noctuidae > Apamea > Apamea epomidion. The sequence continues at coordinate 12,719,917 of OX382231.1, forward strand.
TTACGATGCAAAATATAACTTGATAATACGTATAATACTTTAGTTTTTCTATAGTTTTAGTTAAGTTAGGATTTAATTTTGTTATTTTTATTTATTAATTAGTTGTTATGTGCTTACTTATTATTTTAATAGGTACATACTTATATTGAATATTATTAAAAATGAAATACTATTGGCTTATACTTGATAATTAACATACCCGAATTCCTATAAAGATTATAGCAAATTGTGCTTAGATAAACAGTTTATCTAAGAAATCGTGTGTCCAGAAGTATTAAGTTTGGGGTTTTTAAACTTTAGGTATTAACCCCCTTTGGTCTTTTCAATGTTGTATGCTGGTTCGTATTTAGGTCAATCTCAGTCAAGGAAAACATCTTGAGAAACTTAGAGTTCTTTTATTTTATTGCGTGTCTTTTAGTCTGTGCTAAATAAATGTATATTCTTTCTGTCTTAGAAACACTGTACACAAGTGCTTTGATAAGGTATGTAAGTTGCTTCTTCCTTCTCTGTACCTACAAGAAGTAAATAGACGCCTTTGCCCTAGCAGTGGGCAGTCAACATGTACGCGTAAGTATTTAATTTTATAGCTTTTTCCTTTACCTAGATCTAGCTGTTTATTCGCGGATGACGGAATGACGGAAGTCATGACTATAATTTATCATATGAAATAAGAATTACTTCCTCAATTTAAAAACAGCAATGTGCTAAGACTTTATTTACGCAATCATTTAAGTTACTAGGTACTTAGTCACACATATACATAAATCAACATCATCTGCCAAGCCTTATCCCAACTATGTTGGGGTCGGCTTCCAGTCTAACCGGATGCAGCTGAATACCCGTATTTTATATGGAGCGACTGCCTATCTGCCGGTCGATTCTGTAAAAATCTCACCGTGAAAACTCAAGTGAAGTGAGCTTGATGTGAGTTGTCAGTAGTGTCAATCCCTAGCATTATTTGGAATGACAGCTCACTCCACGCTCACTTCACCTAAGTTTTCACGGTGAGATGGTTACAGAATGGCACTGCTGACCTCCACAACCCAGTGACTGGGTAATGCGAAACCCAAACAAAGTCGAAATTCACACATATACATACATATAAATGAATAAAATTAAAGTGTCTGTAATGTCAAAAGACAAGTTTTTACTAAATGCATATAAAAGTATATACGGTAGGTACTTATAACAATTTTTGTTTTAAATTTTGTCTGTCTGTCTGTTTGTTCCGGCTAATCTCCGGAACGGCAAGAGCAATTCGACTTTCACTGGCAGTAGCTGATGTTATAGGTGTAACATAGGTTACCTACTGCTTTTTGTCCAGACAGCACGTTCCCGTGGGGTGATTTCCGACATCCAAGCGGACAAAGCCGGGGACAGAAGCTAGTGCAAAATACATAGATAGGTAAAAATAGTGTAAATGCATTTCCTTTTAATTGAAGAAAATATTTTATGTACGGGCGCCCCCTGGCTGTGGGAATTGTTATATTATTTAGGACCTACCACCTGCTTTACTATTGGTACCTAATTTACGTTTTGGTGTCCGTAACCTTCTCCCATACTTACTTTATAATTTATGCCTAATTAAATTACCTATCTAATTAATGCATAAATACAACAAACAATTATATTAGAATTACACATTACATTAGGTACGTGCAATTGATAATGCTCTATCATTATCATTTAGGTACGTATGTTAATCCTGTTTCAAATACAAAAGAATTTATAATTAGGTACTCAAAAATATGTTGTTTGGTAAGGGATTTTATCTTTCAATTGTTTTAGTTCTGTTAAAATATTAAAAAAATAAAATATTTTCACTACTTTGTTGTAAAGTTTGTTGTCCTTAGCGACGTGAGCATGCACCTGCATAATTATAAAGGCAATTTAAAAGTCATTAAACTCTAAGCATGGGTTCAACAAATCCAGTGCCTTTAACTTTTTGTTTATTTTTTTATAATGATGACTGACGTGTAAAAGTGTTTATACAAACCTACTTGCAGAAAATAAATCATTTATCTGTGAATTAAGGAAAGGCTTGGGGGCCTAAAAAGGCCTTGTTTGTGGATTCCTCAATAAATTAAGGCCTCCAGACAGGGCTTAAAAACTAAGCGACTACACGCTAAGGGTATCCCCTGTGGGGTACGGACCTCGGCTTAGGGCGTCGCTGGGCGAGGGCAGCAAGGGACAGGCTGGATCGAAATTATGTCGCTCGTGTATTTGAGTACGCCGAGTGCGGTGTTTAAATATACGAGCAGCATGTGCACGTGTCGCTCGTGTGTATGTACCATCAGAGGGGCTGTTGTCCACAACTCCACGTCAAAGCTTGGATTTTGCGTACGGAAAGAAGGACTTAGGTACCATCATAATAGCTTAAAATGCACGATGTGCACGGAGAGGCACGAGAGGTTTGCCACGTGAACTGCGCGGTTCATTTGTTTGCCAGTCACGCATTCCGCGCCTTGGGTCGCAGTACTCGCAGTGGACGATCCGCCAATATTTTCATACAAAGTGAAGCTAAGTACACGTCCATTAGCCCTAGTGGAGGAGGCGCCTTAAAAATAAAAGGAATTTTTTTCTTACTTTCTTCCAGCTAAGATTTTGAGTAGTGTGGTCTTGCCGGCTCCTGAAGGACCCAGTATGAAGGTCATCCGCCCAGGTCTGAGGGCTCCCGAAGCACCACGTAGGATGATATTTGGATCATTTGCATCCTCTGTTAAGTCTGGTTTCTTTCTCCAATATCGCCCTGAGAATGAAAAAAGAGGTTGATCATTTTGTCAAAGATAACAAAAAATTATGTTGGAAACCTTTTGTAAAGGTGACTTTTCTGCCGGATCTAAGAACAAAAGTTCAATGACTCCGTATAAATGCTAAATCAATTAAGTAACATTCGCATAAAGGACTTGATTCTTTGTTTTTAACTTATTGTTTCTATACAATATATCTGCACTTTGTGCTAAGTAGGAAACTTATTTCTGACAGATAATGTTTAGGGCTACAATTATCATATATGCGTCTTTATTATAATTATGTATTGTTGGAACGAACGTATAACTAAACCAGATAATAAAATAAATTAAATAAAAAAATAACAGTTTTATTTTTTACGGTTTTTCTTTAAACCTATTTTCTATTTTTTAGTTTCTTCTTAAATGTCGTAAAATTAGTTTGTTTTATATATGTCGCAGCCAACTGGTTTAATTAGCCGTTTAGTTGTGTGGAATAAAATCAAACTACGGTTTATCTCGTATATTCAATAAGTATTCCTATAAAATATACTAGGTAGGTACGTATTTTATATGTTAATTCTTTTGCTTTTCAGCCTAATCCGACGCCTAATCTCTTCTAATCTTAATTTATGTTAATGTTTGTCTCGCCGAGGTTGCTTGTAAGCACCATATTCTAAACCTAGTAAAACAAGATTTAGTAAGTACTGTAGAGACTATTAGTTTTTACCAATAGTCTCTACAGTACTTACCAAGTTTTTCTGATATTGTAGTCTGAACGTTCTGTAAGTTGTTATTGCGAGGGCGGAGTGATAAGTCTGGTAAAAATCTATTTTGGAATAAGATGATCGCAAATTGCATGGAACCTCCTTGTTCATAACTCCATTGAAGGACTAAATTAAAATTTTCAGCCAGTACTGCCGGTTAGTTTTTTTTTGACAGCCTTTAAAGAAAAACAACTGAACACGTTTTTGCTAAGATGGACAAAAGTGAATTTCGTGTCGTGATTAAACATTATTTTTGCGCAAACAAACTATAACGGAAATGAAACAAAAACTTGATAAATAATATGGGGACTCTGCTCCGTCGATTAAAATTATTCATAAGTGGATCAACGATTTTCGGTGTGGTCGTACAAGCACAAGTGATGCCGTGCGTCCAGGACGCCCAGTTGAGGTCACTACTCCAGAGATGATCGCTAAAATCCACGATATAGTGTTGAACGACCGAAGAGTAAAAGTGAGGGAGATAGTCGAGATAGTAGTCATCTCCGACGAACGTGTTCGCAATATCTTACACCAACATTTAGATATGAAGAAGCGATTCGCGCGATGGGTGCCGCGTTTACTGACTGTTAATCAAAAACGCATGCGTGTGACCACTTCGGAGGCAGGTTTGGCGTTGTTTCAACGGGACGAATTTTTGCGTCGTTTTATAACGAAACATGCATCGACCACCATACCCCAGAAACCAAGCAACAATCGAAACAGTGGATTGCTACCGGCGAACCAGCTCCAAAGAAGGCCAAAGCAGTTCTATCGGCCAATAAAGTGGTGGCTACAGTTTTTGGGATGCACGTAGGGTAATACATATTGACTACCTAGAGAAGGGTAAAACGATTAATGGCGCATATTATGCCAATATATTGGACCAATTTGACAAAATTTGACGTAAAAAACGACCGCATTTGGCTAAGAAGAAAATCTTCTTCCACCAAGACAACCCACGAGTGCACACCTGCGCGATTGCCATGGCCAAACTTCATGAGTTGCTTTCTCACCCACCGTATTCGCCAGATTTAGCCCCATTGACACTATTTACTGTTTCTTTAATTTAAAAAAAATGGTTTGGTGGGAAAAGATTTGGCTCAAACGAAGAGATCATAAATAAAATTGACTCCTGGTTTAGTTTTTACCAGACTTCACTATCACTCCGCCCTCGTATTTATCGAACAAGCCTTCGTACCTTCTTGCAGGTGCAGCCCTTTTTTTTTTTTTTTTTTTTTTTTCTGGGTGGGAAATCATCAAATGACTCCTCCCGCTCTGGGCGGAGTAGAAGGGAGTGTCAGACTTTTACTGACTAAAACCCACCCGTGTTCCTTCAGTTGCCTGTGCCAGGGGCCACGGTATCTCTTTCGAACAACCCGCAGCCCCGGCGGCATCGGCCCTAGCGGACCCCGTCAGTTCGTGCTGACAGCTCTTTGAGGCGCGCGTGGAACACAACGCGCCGTCGACCTGGGCCTGGTCCTTACCGGGCGGCGAGCTGCCCATAGCTCGCCGCCCGCAAGCCCGCGCCTACGGTGGCCGGGAGTCGGCTGTTGACTCCCGTCCAGGGCGTCTCCTGCGGTGGCTAGGAGCGCGAGGGTGCAGCGATTGCCTCTCCCTCGCGCGCTCCGCCTCCTCCTTCGCGAGCATTACTGCTTCGCAGAAGGAGGTGACGGCCTCCCATTCACTCTCGCTCCGGACCATGGCCTGTATGAGGGCCGGACGCGAGAGGTCGCCGCCGCCGATCGCCGCCAAGAGGACACGGCGGGGTCCCGCCCAAGCCGGGCAGATCTCCACCGTATGCTCCACCGTGTCCTCCGGGGCTCCACCGTGTCCTCCGGGTGCAGGTGCAGCCCTTTTAGTCCTTTAGGAAGTAGTTTACAGGACTGTAACTCGTTTTAGAATCGTCAAACTATCAGTTAGGCTAAGGGATGGTAGCATTAAAATTTGTTGTTGTCAAACAGTGTAGCTTGATTCAGTCACGGGACTAATTAATTAGGTATGAATGCAAAGATTTTGGTTTATTTTGCTTGACCGTTAGGTAAATTATAAAAACTGGTAACTAAAAGATCGGTTATTTTTAAATAATGTTAACCCGCCTCGTGTGGTTGCTCTTTAGGTATGTTTTGTTTTTAAATTGAATAGTGTAATTTTTTGTGGTAATTTAAAGAAGGAAAAACTTCGGATTCAGAACAAAGTAATAAATATGAAGGCCGACTTTTTAAAAGTGCATAGTGCTTATATACCTTATATATGTATTCTTTCCTATCGTGCTTGTTAGTAATCCTAAGATTTCTACTGACAACCTGTAATCGTGAGAACCTGTAATTGGCTTTATGTCTCATATACAATTATTATTGTTATCCTTCTGTTATAGCTGTTCAAATTCAAATTCATTTATTAAAATTTACACATAGTTCACAAACATACAAGTATTAGCATGCAGCTCTAGCCAACAGAAAACTTAGACTGATTTGACAGCGGGTCCTAAACTAGGCACAGCCTGTATCTTGGTGACCCAAACACTACACAAAGTTACTTATTGAATCAGTTCAATTCAGATTGGTATTGATAAATTCATAATAATTAGCTATTAATAATTTAATTTTGTAATTTTTAGAATTCATAATTAAACAAAAAAGTTAGCCAAAAGAAGCTAACTACATAGAATAAACTTACAAAAACAGTAGAGGTGAGTACATGTGGGGTGTAATGTGTGTGTAGTTGTGTATGTTATCAGAGTGTGGTGGGTATTAACTTAAGCAGAAGAGTAAACTTTCTGTTTCGTCGATAAGTCCGGCCAAGTAAATCCGAATACTAGATTCCTTATATAGTTCGGTTGTGGAAAAACGCCGCGGCCTTCCCAGAAGCACCTTGAGGACGGCACGCTGGGCCTGCTCCAGCTCCAGCATGCATGTCTTAGTTGCGCTGCCCCAGACACTTACAAAGTATTGCAGGACAGATTGGCATAGGGAGATGTAAACCTGTAAGATATTTTTGGGAGCTCTGGCTCGTAAGAGTTTCGCTACATAAATGAATTTGCGAGTCTTTTTCGCGAGTGTTTGAATTTGTGGTTTGAAGGACAGGTTCTGATCAATTATGACGCCCAGATATTTAATCCTTTCTACTCTGTCAATGGCATTACAGTTGCAATCGGTAGCAGACACGGGTGCCGCTATAAAAACAGTGCATTTGTTGCTGTGTATTTTTAAGGAATCAGTGCTTGGTCTGCTAGATCGAGTGACGTGAAAGGTCAAGAAATTCGTTTTTTTGAGATTTAGTGTTAAAAGATTTTGTTCTAGCAATGTCGTTATGATACTCATCCCTCTTTCAGCTGCATCCAAAGCCTTTTTCCAAGTCGTTCCATGAAAACCAGACAAGTAACTCCTTAACCAATCTAAGGACAAGCCTCTGACACCAAAGGATTCGAGTTTTTTTAGGAGTGTGGGAATTGAGACCGTGTCAAAGGCTTTTCCGAAGTCTAGGAAAACACCAGCTGTACGGTGGCCCTTGTCGATGTTTGAAGAGATAATGCCAGTCAGTAGACTCACAGCTTGCTCAGAGATTTCCCTCGCCGAAAGCCAAACTGCCGCTCCGAGAGTAAAGTTTTTTTTTTTCGAGAAAGCTAACCAGGCGCGGCAGTGAAATTGGCCTGTAGTTATCAGGGACATTCTTGGAACCACTTTTGTGAATGGGTGTGACAACAGTAGTTTTCCAGCAAGTAGGTACGGCTCCAGATTCCATGCTCAGATTGCATATGTGTTTTAGGGGTTCTAGAATGTATCTCTTTACGTGTTTAAGGAACAGAGGCCGAAATTCGTCGAGACCTGGAGCGCTACTATGTTTGAGATCGTCTATGTTGTTACTAATTTCTTGATTGCCAGTAGGGAGAGTAGGAATAGTGAGTCTTTGGGTGGGTTTTTGCCTTCAACTCCGAGGTATTGCTTATCACACGTTGTCGGCCGCTTATTTATGATTTTGGTTGCAAGATCCTGACTAACTGAGACAAAGTACTCGTTGCACTTGTTAATGGAGATGTTGTGGTTTTCTTTATGTTTCAACAATTCTTGGTTGTCGCTGGTTCACTTCTGGACTTGGCAAATCTCTTTTATAGTCCGCCAGAGCTTTTTTGGATCATTTCTGTTTTGGTTCAATTCTTTCCTGTCATGATCAGTTTTGCGCTGACGCAGAATTTCGTTGCAGTAGTTTCTATATCTTGAATATACAATTTAGAGCATCATTACTGGTTTGATCGTCTCGAACGTCTCGGTGACGGATGCATCTAAGAAGGCCCGGCGTGATCCAGGGCTTTAAGTTGAATTTAGAACGACTGATTTTTGTCTTTATAGTGTGTGTTTTCTAATATGTCTGTCAGGGACTTATTGAACATAAGTATTGCATCATTAATATTTGTTTCGGAGGTAACATCAGCACAGTCGAGCTGGCTCACTTCTTCAATCACCATAGAGTAGTCGGTTAGAAGTTTGAATCTATTTTTGAGTTTGGTTTTTGAATTAGAGAAGTTGATTCCGATCAGCACCAGGTGATGATCCGCCACCGAGGCCTCACAGAGGATTCCCTGTGCCGTAACGTTGGTTCTCCTATAAATAAATATTAATTGTTAAATTAGAGTTGTGCAATGATGACTGATGTGTATGAAGGTTGCGAGAATTCACTGGGTGCGCGAAGCACAAGACCGGTCAATGTGGCGATGGTTGGAGGTCTATATCCAGCAGTAAACGCTTTTCGGCTCAATTACGGAGTGACAACACTTTCATGCTGAAGTGTGCATCTAGCTAAAGATTGACAATTAAGTCTTAATCGTTGTAATTAAACATTGTGACAGGTGATTTAGTAGTGAGACGTAATTATCTTATCGCTGCAGGTTCATTCCGAGGTCTTGTTTAATAACTATTGTTCTAGACCTTGTGTGGTTTGATCATTTACCTAGGCATAGATAGGTCCGTTACGTCCATAATTTTAATGAATGTTTATCCTTTTATATCTTATAATACAATTATCTTGGATTACATGTGTTAGTCCATAGATATCAGTATTAAGATATTACAAAATTGTTGGTAATTATTAGGTTATTTAAATCATTGTCGCTAGTTCCTAAAATATGTAGGTATAAGTAAATTATTTCTTTAACAAAAGTACATTTGTATAATGTTGTTATATTGCTATCAAACGGATGTTTCGGTAGTTTTGATAAGGCATTCTGATATCGGAGTGTCCGTTTTTATAACCCAGATAAATTAAATAGCTGCCATTTCTATGTGCCCTGCACCATTCCATTGACAGCTGACATATGGTAAATAATTTGATTTAATGTTCTGTGTCTTGTAATGTTAATTACTTAACATACCTACCTATTATTGTATACAATCAAGTGTTTTCTAACTGAACAGACAGCTGTACTGCTGGGAAGTTTGTTGCGCCACTTCTTCCCAGCGATAGCACTAGGAATTAGTGAAGGGCGGGCGTTTTTGGGGGACTGTCTTTCTCTCGGCCTAATTTGAATAAATGACTTTTGATTTGATTGATTTTTGATTTCATTCTGATATAATTACTGGTGTTTGAACTATGTTTGTTTCAGAGAAGGTACGACTATTTACCTATGATGAATACATTTTTTTTCTACATCAACTTTTGACGTGGTAGTCAGTGTTGGTTAATGCCTTGTACTACAACTCAGTAACCCTGTGAAAACTGGAACGATTTTCTTGAAAACGTGATGTTTATACGATCATATAAAATATACATTTTAGGATCTAACAATTCGCGTTGTGTCTCATGTCTTCATCTAAATAATAGAAGTCCATTTGACGACTTTTTAGCTAACTTTGAAAGAGTTAACAGTGAATACATACGTTTTACATAATTGTGATCCTGATAATTTTAGTGCTTTTGCGGTTATTAAGTCTCTCAAAATAAATAGTATGTAAGTTACCTATACTCGTAGGTACAAGCCAAAACCGTGGTACGAATTTCGATCAAATTTGGCAAGGAGATAGATGGAATCTGGGGAAAGGATATAGGCTACGTTTTCTCTAAAAATAATTTAAAAGGGGATGATATAGAGGATGAAAGTTTGTAGTTTGAAATGCTAAGTTTCCCACTTAGCATTTCTTAAGTTAGGGATATGAAAATTCAAAAGAGATAGGCAAATCTGCCCTGAACTCCAATTGCGTTAAGACACACCAATGGAAAGATCTCACCATGGAGAGCATTTCTTATTATGACGATTTCTCTCGATTGTTAGTACTTAAGGAGCTACAGAGCTCTAAATGTGAGTAATTATAAGTCCTATTGAATTTCTGGTATTTCGTCAATTTATTAACTTTCATTAATTCTGTGCCTTGCAAACATCATCTTTTAAGCTTATAAACGGACATTTTAAAACATTGCCCTTCTAGATGCCGTTTAATAACTATGTTTTTAAGAGTCGGTCGGCTGGACAGAACATTAAGCCTGCTGCATCCCCCAATAGCGAATGCCAATGGAAAGAGCTTTCAAGGAGAACCTTTACTACTAACACGACTTTTGCCGATTGTTAGTCAGTACGGAGTGAATGACCTAAAAATGTGACAACTTGGGTACCGAAGTTAAAGAATTAATCCCCCAAAGGTGTAAAATAGAGGATGATTTCCTCCATGATGATGAGGTCCAACCGCTTTTATAGTTATAACATAACTAAGCTATTATGTACTAAAGTATTACGTGGTCAATGTTTCAATGTATGTGCATGTGTTGTGCAATAAAGATTTGAATTTGAATGGCGGTATTAAAGTATCTCAAAGTAATGGTGATTATATTAAAATTAATTATTATTATGTAGACCTATAGAATCATAAAAAACTGTTTAATTAAAAAAAAATTAAGTTATTATCTGTCTCTGACTGTAACCTTTTCACGTTTTAACCGTTGCATGGATTTGAATGATAGATATACGGATAGACTATGATAGATATACGGATAGACTATGATAGATATACGGATAGACTATGATAGATATACGGATAGACTATGATAGATATACGGATAGACTATGATAGATATACGGATAGACTATGATAGATATACGGATAGACTATGACCTGGGTTAGGTTATTGGATTCTTTTGTCCCGGTAGTACGTTCCCGTGGGATAATTTCCGACATCCACGCAGGCAAAGCTGCAAGCAGAAACTGGTTAGAAATATTTTAAAATCTTAATATAGTAGGTACAAGTTAAGTTTTTGCATTCTTGCACGTAAACTGCATTTAAATCTGCTAATAATACGTGCGTTGGAGAATAACTTATAAAGTTATAAACAGTCAATGTCATGCTGTCATTCTACGTGGTCAACTCATATGGCCGACAGAAGGTAATTCTCGTAATATAAAACGTTCAAAATCTAGTCGCAGTCTCATCTCGGCGACAAACAAATGTTGTGAAGTTTGTCAAAAATTTAGGGAAATTAGAGGTATTTTTGAAAGATTGAGACGTGAGATCAGACTGTAAACGTTCTAATAACGTAAAACTTACGTAAAACTACGAGATATTATCCTTTTTCTCTTTCGAACAACCCGCAGCCCTGGCAGGCATCGGCTCTAGCGGACCCCGTCAGTTCGTGCTGACATCTCTTTGAGGCGCGCGTGGAACACAACGTGCCGTCGACCCGGTCCTGGTCCTTACCGGGCGGCGAGTTACCCATTACTCGCCGCACGCAAGCCCGCGCCTACGGTGGCCGGGAGTCGGCTGTTGACTCCCATCCAGGGCGTCTCCTGCGGTGGCTAGGGGCGTGAGGGCGCAGAGATTGCCTCTCTCTCACGCGCTCCGCCTTCTCCTTCTCGAGCATTACTGCTTCGCAGAAGGAGGTGACGGCCTGTTATGCACTCTCGCTCCGTACCATGGCCTGGACCAGGGCCGGACGCGAGAGATCGCCGCCGCCGATCGCCGCCACGAAGACACGGCGGGGCCCCGCCCAAGCCGGGCAGACCTCCACCGTATGCTCCACCGTGTCCTCCGGGCGATTCACACAGTGGTGTTACCCTGGCGTTTCCTCCCGCTTTATCCTGAACAGGAACCTCCCGAAACAACCGTGTCCGGTGAGGACTTGCATCAGGCGGAAGGTGAGGGCGCCGTGGCGCCTCTCTAGCCACTCCTCAAAGAGGGGACTTATCGCCGCAATTGTGGCGTGGCAGCGCTGGGTTGCGACAATCGCATTCTCCATGCCGCTATGAGATCCCGCCGGAGCTCTGTCCGCTGTCGATCAGACTGTAAACGTTCTTAAAACTACGACATATGCCCCTTAGATATAAACAATGGAACTATGTAATGAAGTGTTAAACGTTTTAGCATTAAGTAATAACATAGGAAGGTATAAAAAACAAAGATTCTTTCGAGGACTTTTTCTTGCCTGATTGCCAGTTACTAGAAAGACTAATTACAGAAAATTATAGCTGTTGAGAGCAGTGGTGGCCCAGTAGTAATGGCCCCGCCTTACGAGTTGAAGGTCGTGGGTTCGAACCCAGGCAGGTGCTTTACTTTGTGTAAATAATTTCATCACCACTGCTCTTAAAACGGTGAAGGAAAGCATCGTGTGGAAACCGGCATGTCCTAGAACCAAAAATTCGAAGACATGTGACATCCACCAACTAGCACTGGGCCCAACGTGTGGTATATTATTAGTCCTCTCGAAAAGAGGAGGCTTGTGTCCCAACAGTGGGAACATTATAGGTCGATTATGTATTGCTGGACTATGCACCAGCTGTGGAAACGACGAACGGAGTGTTGTGGTGTAATACAATTTAAAAGTTAAAATACAATTTAATACCTAATTTTTAAATAGTAGTATCTAAATCTCTTAGTTTAAATTTTATTATAATCATTATTTTTAGTGTATATATATTTTTTTTATCTCTTAGTTGGTCTGATATAATTCTAATATTCTAATATAATAAAAGGAGAATCTCTAATCTCTTGTAACACTGGTTTAGTGTTTGACTACATATTTGTGACGTTCAACGCTTGGTTGTTGTATTTTAATATAATAATGTTGTGGGAATAAAATAAAATAAATTCTTAGACAAAATCAAGATTGTTGAATAATACATTTACAAATGACTGTGTGAGTATGAACTCACACAGTCATTTGTTAATGTATTATTAAAAGAGCTGCTTTAAAGAGTAGACATTTTGTTTCCTTCGCTTACATGAGTAAGCGAAGAAAAAAGCTGTCTACCTACTCTTTTATGCAGTCAAAACCAGTTACAGTCAGGTCGGTCAGTTTGTACTGCTGTAAAATATGTGTGTTTAGTTATAGGTAATGTATAGCGTTAAATGTATTGTTTATTGATGGAAAAATACCTACGAGATAAATATAAAAGTGTATATGAGAGCTACATCTGCCAACAAACTGCTCTGCAGTTTGGCAGAAGTAAAAGGGCAATACTCATGGATGTATGGAATCCCGTACCATACTGCATCAAAGTCAAACTTTGTTTTTATATACTACACTTACCATATTAAAACCTACAAAAGTTCTTTTTGTAAACAAAACCCGGGTTTCGGAGATTTTCAAAAAAATCGGAATAACCTAAAAACTAGGTACTTTATTTTTTTTGACATTTGTCATCCAAGAACAGCCATTATTGCTCTAAAAAAGTGATCATCGTATAAATAAAAAATCTATTCTATTATATTTTAGTTATTTTTAATTAATGTAGAATCGGCAAAGTATAATTTTTATACAAGTTTATTTTGAAACGGAACGTCATGTAAAGGGAATAAAACAATATCAACACTTTTTTACTTTAAATTAAATTCCCTGTTCAAAAATCAAATCCACGACGCGTAATGTTGTAAAAAAATACGAAAATAATGACTATAATATTTTAATCTTGATGCGTGAGACTTATGTTACCGTCGGCATATGCTATAGTTTCGAGACAATTTCATCAAATTGAATCGTAACGCGGAAACACCAATGCTAGCTTATTGAATATTGACTGTTAAAAATTAAAATTGACAAACGAAAGAAGAGAAAAACCAATAGAATGACCATAGAATACAGTTTCAGTGAACTGTTTGATTTCTCAGTAGCATCCCGGAGTCAGAACTTGTGTCCGGTTGATGGCAATAGACTCACCCCCTATTACAACTGGTGAATTTAGGGTGTACTAAAGGTACACTTCTGCCCAACCCTTCAAATAAACAAAGCGTGATGTTATGTTATGTTTGATATTTAAGTAATCGGTATTCTTACAGTGTACTTGCTTGTTTGTTAAAATTGTAGGTAGTACTAGTTACTAATAATATATCTCTTGGGCAACGACATTTTAAGTAATAATTTAGTTCTCTACACAGTAGTATGTAGTACAATAAAATGTAAACCTAAGGGAAAAATATCGGGGTGCCAGGGCAGAAAACCTCCACGTGTGCCTGGGGACTGGAGTTCCCTTCTGGATACGTCCGGGGGGAAGACCAGTTTTCGGGCCGGTGCATCCTGGGGTGCGGGCAGCTATTTCTCAGTGGGATTTTTTCCCAATGAGATATCGCTGCCCGCATGCTAATGTTCTGCCAAGAGGAACGCTCCACACAAGCCGCTATGAGGAGCAGAGCGGCTACTGTGTGGAGTAAGAGCGGGCCTGGTGTGCACTTACCCTGCCGCCGGGCAGGCAGGAGGGGATAACCCCCTCTCCTGCCACCGTTAATATCGTAGCCCCGAAGATTGTCAAGGTCATGTCTCTGACTTTTGACGGGGGTCGAGGGTCTTGGCTTAACCGCCCGGACCGCGAGGAAGATTAACCTCTATAAAAAATTCCCCAAACCTCCAAGCGGCGGCGCACCGTGAGGGAGGTAGTAAGCTTGGCTAATGGGTAGCTTGATTTAGTCACTAGTGCGAACCACGCATTTTTTGAGCAGGTACACAAAGTTTTTACTCGTGGGAACAAAATGGATAAATTTTTTAAAAAAACCCAAACCACAAGAGACGAAGGGAGGAGTGATGCGGTGTCGGAGTCCGACGCTGCATCTGGAGGAGCGAGCACGGGAGGCTCAGTGAGCTCTCGCCGTGACCAGAAGACGGCCGCTGCCAAGAGAAAGGCACAGAGCAAGCGGCCAAGGTCAGTGGACGGCCAGGGGTCGTCCTCTGACGGGGAGCTGGCTTCGGCCAGAAAAATCCCCACCAGCAGGCGGGGAGGAGCCCGAGAGCGAGGCGCAGGGAGGGGCCTCACTGCTCGGGAGGCGGCGGAGAAAGCGGAGGAGCCCGCAAAGGAGGGGGGTTCTGGTCGCGTGTCCGCATCAGAGACCTCAAGCGACGAGGCGGCTGAGGTAGGCGGCCCTGATGCGGACCGCAAAGAGAGGTTTGCGGCGGTCGTGGAGGCCGCGATCCGGGATGTGGCCCTGAAGAAGTTACAGACTTCTAAAAACAGGGCCATAGTCTCGGCCAAGGCCTCCATCATGGCGGCGGCGGAAGCCATCCACACCGGGCCCCCGCCGGACGTAACGTCCGATATGCGGGCGGAGGTGGCCCGCTTGACGGCTGCCATGGAGCTCCTCCGAAAGGAGAATGAGGAGCTCCGAGCGGACCTGGCCGGGATGCGAGCGGCCGCCAGAGCGCAGACAATCCCACCACCAAGCCAGCCCGTGCCGGTGGAGAACCAGGTCCTGAACCTGGTTCGGCAGGAGCTGGCGACCTTCCAGGCGCGGTTCGCCGTCCTGGAGGGTATCGTTCTGCGCCCTCCCTTGGCGGGTAGGACGGCCCCAGGGCCTAAGGCGGCCTCGTACGCGGCCGCTGCCGCCCCTAAACCCGGGCCGTCTGGCCGGGCCCAGGCGCCGGCCAAACCGGCGTCGGCAAGAGGAGCCCCGGCGCCGGCGAAACCGACGTCGGCTGGTGGAGCCTCGGCGCCGGCGAAATCGGCGCCTGCCGCCAAACCCGCGGTGCCAGCCCGGAAAAAGGGCAGAACGGCTGGGGAGGGGAAGGCCCCAGAGCCTACGCCTCCCCAGAACAAATCTCCCACGACCAACACCGAGTGGCAGGTGGTCGGGGAGAAAAAGAAGGCGGCCAAGGCGGCCAGAAAAAAGGCGCAGAGGAGGCGCCGCAAGGAGCGAGCCGTTGCGGCTAGGCTTCGCTCCCCCAAGACCGCGGCTGTAGTCATCACACTACAGCCAGACGCGGTCAAGAGGGGGGTGACCTACGGCGACGTGCTCGCCAAAGCGAGAGCGACAGTGGATCTCCAGGAGCTGGGGATCACCGGAGGCCTCCGGCATAGGGTGACCGCCACTGGTGCCCGCATGCTGGAGGTCCCCGGTGCGACGAGTGGCCCCACCGCAGACGCCCTGGCTGAAAAGCTAAGGGCGTCCCTCAATGCGGACGAGGCTCGAGTCTCCAGGCCCGTCAAGTGCGCGGATATCCGCATTGTGGGCCTGGATGACTCGGTGACGGGGGCAGAGGTGGTAGCCGCCGTCGTCAGGACGGGCGGGTGTCTGGCCGACCAGGTGAAGGCGGGCACCCTACGTCCTGACTTCACGGGTATGCGAACCATAACGGTAAGCTGTCCCGTGACGGCGGCGAGGAAAATTGTGGAGGGTGGAAGGCTCCTGGTGGGCTGGGTGTCAGCGCAGGTCAAGCTGATGGAGCCCAGACCTCTAAGGTGCTATCGATGCCTCGTGGGGCACCACGTGGGCGTCCAGTGCACCTTAGAGGACCGCAGCACTCTGTGCTTCCGCTGCGGCAAGCCCGGACATACGGCCGGCTCGTGCAACGCCGCGCCGCACTGCGTCGTATGTGCGGCTGCTGGCAAGCCGGCCGATCACCGGGCGGGGAGCAAGTCCTGCGCTCCACCCGCCGAAGCCAGGAGGAAGGGCAGGCCCTCCGCCGTCGTCGCCACCACCACCGTCGCCGCCACTGTCGCCGCCACCGCCACCGCCGCCGCCGCCGCCGCCGCCGCCACCACCGCCGCCGCCGCCGCCGCCGCCGCCGCCGCCACCACTGCCGATAGGGCCCGGGAGGGGGCTGAAATGGAGGAGTAATAACTCCTCCACTACGCCTTCTCCAGGCGAACATCAACCACTGCGCCTGCGCTCAGGACCTGTTGCTCCAGAGCATGGCGCAGTGGTCGATTAACGTCGCCGTGGTCGCTGAGCCGTACTTTGTCCCGCCCAGGGATGACTGGGTGGAGGACCTAAACGGCTCAGTGGCCATAATTTCGTCGGCCGCCGCCGGTACCCCGTCCCTCGAAGGTGTCACGAGGGGACAGGGGTGCGTAGCAGCACGGTTCGGAGAGATTGTAGTAGTGGGAGTATACTTCTCTCCGAGCCGAACTCTCGCCGAGTTCCAGAACTCTTTAACAGAGTTGAGTGTCGTCGTCGCCAGAAACCACGCCTTCTCCGTGCTAGTGCTCGGGGACTTCAACGCCAAGAATTTGGCCTGGGGTTCCCGTTGCACGGATGTGCGGGGCAGGATGGTGGAGGACTGGGCTCTGGAAACAGGCCTGGTCGTCCTAAATCGGGGTTCTGTTCCTACGTGTGTGCGGATGCGGGGCGAGTCGGTGGTGGACATCTCGTTCGCCAGCCCCGCTCTGTCACAGCGTGTCATTGACTGGCGCGTCATGGAGGAGGTGGAGACCTACTCCGATCATCGGTATATCCGGTTTGAGGTCTCCACCCAGACCTCTAGCGCGCTGGTCCAACAGGCCCCGAGTGGTCCGCGGTGGGCGCTGAAGCAGCTGGACCGGGAGCTTCTCCTGGAAGCCTCGATCGTGCAGGCCTGGGTGTTTTCACCGGACAGGCCTGCTGACATTGACGATGAGGTGGAGTGGTTCCGGGAGGCCATGTCCGAGATCTGTGACGTGGCAATGCCCCGAGTCCGGCCAGGACGCGCCCGACGTCAGGTGTACTGGTGGTCGCAGGAGGTTGGGGCGCTACGCAAGGCGTGCGTCGACGCGCGACATCGGTACACCAGGCACCGCAGGCTCCGCATCCGCCCTCCGGATGCGGAAGCCACGGAGGTGGAGCTGTACGAGGGGTACAGAGCGGCGAAGACCACCCTCCAAGAGGCTGTCAAGCGGGCCAAGGATACGGCCCGCGAGGAGATGTTGGAGACTCTGAACCGAGATCCATGGGGGCGCCCTTACAGAATGGTGCGGAATAAACTCCGCACCTGGGCCCCCCCGCTGACGCAGAGTCTCCGACCCCAGCTGGTGGAGGAAGTGGTGAGCGCTCTGTTCCCTTCACGGGGGGAGCATACTCCCCCGCCTATGGCTCCGCCACTTGCGGTGCCCGAAGCGGACCACACGGACGACGACGACGACACCCCTGAAGTGACCGGGGTAGATCTGAGAGCGGCGGTAGGCAGGCTGAAGGCCAAAAATACCGCCCCGGGACCCGACGGCTTGCCGGGTAAAGCCTGGGTCCTGGCCTCGAGGGCTCTCGGGCCTCGACTGGAGGCGCTCTTAAGCGCATGCATGGAGAGAGGCCAGTTTCCACTCCGTTGGAAGACGGGGAAGCTGGTCCTCATTCAGAAGCCAGGGCGCCCTGCGGACTCTCCGTCCGCATACCGGCCCATAGTGCTGCTCGACGAGGTCGGCAAGCTCTTTGAGAGAGTGATTGCGGGCCGCCTCGTCGGGCACCTGGTGAGGACGGGGCCGGATCTTGCGGAGTGCCAGTTTGGCTTCCGCAAGGGGCGCTCGACGGTGGACGCCATCATGCGCGTGAGAGCCCTCACGACGGGGGACGCGGTGTCCCGGGGTGGGGTGGTCGTGGCGGTGTCACTCGACATCGCCAACGCGTTCAACACCCTGCCCTGGAGCTGCATAGGGGAGGCACTCCGGTATCACCGGGTGCCGACTTACCTCCGTCGAATAGTCGGGGCGTATTTGACGGACAGAGCCGTCATCTACCCCGGTCGCGACGGGAACTGGAACCGGCGAGAGATGTCGTGCGGTGTCCCACAGGGATCGGTTCTGGGGCCGCTCCTGTGGGACATCGGTTACGACTGGGTGCTGCGGGCCGACCTCCCTGATGGCGTCAGCGTAGTTTGCTACGCTGACGACACGCTGGTCCTGGCGCAGGGGAGGTCGCATCAGGCGGCGGCCGACGCGATGACACGCGGGGTTGCGATAGTCGTGGAAAGGATCCGGCAGTTGGGTCTCGAGGTGGCATTGCACAAGTCCGAGGCCATGTCCTTTCATGGGCCCCGGTACGGGCCACCTTCGGGATCCCAACTGATGGTAGGAGGGGTTCACATCGGCGTCGAGACAACGATGAGATACCTGGGTCTCGTCCTCGACAGCCGGTGGAACTTCGTCGAGCATTTCCGACGTTTGGCCCCCAAACTGGAACGGGCCGGGGCCGCCTTAAAGCGGCTCCTGCCCAACCTTAGGGGGCCAAACGCCTCCTGCCGGAGGCTTTACGCGGGGGTCGTGCGGTCCATGGCCCTTTATGGGGCCCCGGTATGGGCGCGTTCACTGCGGCTTCGAGCCGCACACTACCTGAACGCGCCCCAAAAGGTGGTAGCCATAAGGCTTATCCGGGGATACCGCACGATCTCGGGCGAGGCAGCAAGCCTCCTTGCCGGACTGCCACCATGGGATCTGGAGGCGATAGTCCTCGCGCGCCTGTATGACTGGCGCGCGGAGGCACTACGTCGGGGGGAAACTCTGCACCCGCGGCAAATCGCTGCGGAGCGGACGGACCTCCGGCGCGGTCTCATGGTGGAATGGAAGGCGCGACTATCGCAACCCAGCGCAGGGCACGCCACGATAGCGGCGGTAAGACCCCTCTTTGAGGAGTGGCTAGGGAGGCGTCACGGCGCTCTCACCTACCGCCTGACGCAGGTCCTCTCCGGACACGGATGTTTCGGGAGGTTCCTGCACATAATCAGGCGGGAGGAGACGCCCGGGTGTCATCACTGCGAGGATCGCCCAGAGGACACGGTGGAGCACACGGTGGAGGTCTGCCCCGCTTGGGCAGAGCACCGCCGTGTCCTCGTAGAGGCGATCGGCAGCGGCGGCGACCTCTCGCGCCCGGCCCTGGTGCAAGCCATGGTCCGGGGCGAGAGGGAGTGGGAGGCGGTCACCTCCTTCTGCGAAGCAGTCATGCTAGCGAAGGAGGTGGCGGGATGGGCGAGGGAAAGATCCTCACGCCTCAGCCGCCGAGGAAGACGCTCCGGGCGTCGGGAGCCGCGTGACGACTCCCGGCCACCGTAGGCGCGGGCCTGCGGGCGGAGAGCAATGGGTAGCTCTCCGTCCGATCAGGACCAGGCCCGTGCCGGACGGCGTGTATGTGTTCCACGCGCGCCTCAAAGAGATGTCAGCGTAGTTGACGGGGCCCGACAGGGCCGAAGCCTGCCGGGGTAGCGGGATTGTCCGAAAGGGTTACCGCTGCCCTGGTACGTAAAGGGCTAAGGAAGGAACACGGGTGGGTTTTAGTCAGTAAGAGTCTGACACTCCCTTCTGCTCCACCCAGAGCGGGAGGAGTCATTTGATGATTTCCCATCCTGAAAAAAAAAAAAAAAAAAAGGGAAAAATATCGAACCTAAGAAAAACGATTTTATACTGTGGCATGAATGGTGCATCGTAAATAAATACGTCGCGCTGCATTTGGGGGAGATGGAACGTTTCAAAGGCCTACAGGCCCGGAAAAGAAATTACACGTGCCTAAAAGAACTCAAATGAAGTCGTATACTATTTGATTATGGTTTGTTTAAACAATGATTCTAATAGGGCTTGTGTATTATCACAATGCCGTTTGGTCAGACGGCTGCATTAGGCGCTGCACATTTATGATTTACAGTGCACGTGTACAATGCAAAAAGAAAACTATTCATCTCACCTTATCATTAATAAACAATAGTTCCAATCACAAAGAATAGGAAATTAAATGAAATTAGGTATATAGATACCTATTAAATCTACAACCAGGATATTTAAATCACTTTTACTTTTAGGTACATGTTTTTTTTGGCTCTGAAACGGATGTGGGTGGTACACTTGGTGGCACACATGTGATGATTGCAGGTGGAGTCGAGTCCTTACTAAATGGCTGCTGAGATACGGTAAAAGGAGTGTTGGCAAACAACAGCCAGATGGTTGGATAACATTCAGAGATGTGGGTGGTACACTTGGTGGCACACACGTGATGATTGCAGGTGGAGTCGAGTCCTTACTAAATGGCTGCTGAGATACGGTAAAAGGAGTGTTGGCAAACAACAGCCAGATGGTTGGATAACATTCAGAAGATCGCGGGTATGACATGGTTGCGATTCACACAGACCAGGGAAGCACAAAAGGGAGGAGGCCTATACTCAGCACGTCAGGAGTGGTTGGAACAAAGCTGCCAATGATGATAATGTTTTTTTTTACAAGCTATCTGGAGACTAGTCCACATTTCCTATCTGACCTTTGGTTAGTTTTGAAACAAACTCAGGTCGAGGTCTCCTTTCCAAGATGTTTGGATTCATTAGGTTATGAAACTTGCTTAGTGAAATTCAGATGCAGGGCATCAGGGCAACGTCCAGACTAGCCTTTAAGGAACAGAACAATTTGAGTAAACCTGTTCTAACGAACGGCAGGGACTGCAACAGACTTAAAAGGGTGGTCAAAACCGGCCTTTTGCGGCCATCACTTGTTTAGTATCAAAATACTAAACAAGTGATGACCTCAAACTTAAACAAAAATGCTGACTCAAAACATGTTGACAAAAACTCAAGTTTTGCAAAATTTATCAAAAAAGTTGTAGCAGGTCAGCGATGTGAGCTAAAATTAGTTTGAAACAAAAAAAAAAAAACGAGAAGGGGTTTTGTTTTGGCTTGATTAATAGTGGTCCAATCAGTGAGGAAAAATATATTTTTGGATATTTAGGTATCTACAATTACATGCATGCTATCTTAATATGAATAACCCTTGTTCTGCCTGGAAAACACAAAAAATATCTACCCACGCAACGTCTCACGTAAAAAGATATTTTTATAAGAAATATACAGGGTGAAAGGGACATCGACGTGCGAACTGCAACCGGGAGTTCAGCACATGATTCTAGATTAGAAGACTAGCTTAAAAAAAAAACAGCTGTTTCATAGAAAAGTGCAGTAGGTACGAGTACGTACGCGGTTAATACATCATGGTAACAGTTTGTATTTGCTTAATAACATTTATTTTTGTAAAATTGGTCATCAATGGTTATTCAAACAATTGTTGTTCAGCGGCTGACTACAGTACCTATGTACTCAATACAATTTAATAAACATGACTTAATAAGTCAGTTCATTACGTACGCATTTATAACATTTCGAATACAATCGTGTGAAAAGATGCATAAAATTAGCATTCCGAATATTTAATGATTTTGTTTCAAAGCCAATGTCAAAGCCTTTGCCTTGCTATGAACACAAAGTCTTCTACTTTTATGAATCCGTATCCATACTAATATTATAAAAGATAAACGAATACATACATGACAAAAAAATCTATTGAACACAAACAGACACCACGCACAGTGAGTCGTATAGATACATTCATACATACATAGATAAATATTATAATATGATAGATATTATGTATAATTGACCTTACCAAATAATTCATTTTTTTCATTTCATCACCACAATCTATAACAGACTGATCTCAACTAAATAAAATGTTATATTTACTTATGTAATCTTAATAACATATTAAAAAAAAAATGCTAATAGTTCATTTGTGTCCTAAATTTATTTTTATTTTAAGAATTAATTTTATACTTTTTGCTGTGCCCTACACGGTCCATGATTGTACCTTAGCTTTGATCCATTGTAACATCTCTACAATATTATGGAATGCAAATAAAAATATGAATATTATAACTCACTAACGCGACAGACGGTGTCCAGCCCAATTTTCAATAATTCTTACAATAATCCCATAGAAAACAGGACGTTCAGTTTAACCGAATTTAAATATTTACGGGGAATCTTTTTAAACCTAATTCGGACTATTACGAACATTTTTAAACAAAAGTAGTCAAATCGGTCTAGCCAGCCATTCTCAAGTGCTGCGCTTACCAAGGAACAGCATTTCATTTTTGGAAGTCGGTACGCCTGCCTGTCTGTCTTATCCGCTGAACGGATTTGGAGGCACACTGATAAAGTATGACTTGGGTTAGGACGTAGAATACGTTTTATCCGGGGAGTACATTCCCATGGGACGCCAAGGGCAAAAGCTAGTAGGTTATCCTACTAATATTATAAACGTGAAAGTTTGTATGGTTGGATGGATGGATGGATAGATGTTTGTTACTCTTTCACGCAAAAACTACTTAACGGATTTTGATAAAATTTGGCACACAGATGGTTTATAACCAGGATTAACATATAGGATACTTTTTATCCCGATATTCCCAAGGGATCGAAACTTATGCTAGTGAAACCGCGGGGCGCAGCTAGTATTTAATAAGAAAGTAGCTATTCAAAACTTGGATGTAGGACAGTTGGTTACAGTTCTCGTAGTCCGGTACCCTAGCTTAGTTACAGCAATCAACTGTAAGAAAATGCCAGGAAGTAAAAAAGAGGCTCATTCATTAAAAAAAAGGAACTGTGCGTTATTATTATTATTAGATGGCCAATATTTTTTTGAGGTTCATTCATTTAAAAAAACCGTACATCATATTAGGATGTACGGTTTTTCATCATAGGATGTAATATTTTCTTTAGATCTTCATGCACACTAGGCGACACTATAAGTAGGTACCTTTGTTTGCTGGAGTCTTCAACCGTGCAATGTCCACAGAATTAATTACACTCCTGTGTTGCTGCAAGCCATACTTATTCTTTGCATAAAGCATGTGCGATATTTTTTTATTCTTATCAAAACATTGATTCAATCTGGTAAAAGCAGCTGTATCAGAAGCAATTGATATCTTACACCGGATAATAGATTATCGTGTAAAGGATGATATGTAGAAGATTAAGTTAATCAGAATTAATAGATATTGGAGTTTATGGGTATGCGTTACACACAGGTAATGACAATTATTATATGCCCTTTACGTGGCTCATTACCTTTACGTGGAGCAGTGGTGGCCTAAAGGTAACGGCCCAGACTTACCAGTTGTAGGTCGTGGGTCCGAACCCAGGCAGGCGCGTTAATTTGAGTAAATAACTACATCACCACTGCTCTCAAAACAAAAACATCGGCATGTCCTAGAACCAAACATTCGAAGACATGTGACATCTACTAACCCGCACTGGGCCCCCGTGGTGGATTACGGCCCACTCCCTCTCACAGAGAGAAGGCCTGTGTCCCAGCAGTGGGAACATTATAGGTTGATTATGATTATGAAGCACGTCATCACAATCTGTCAAATAATAATGATTTAAAATTTTTGCGATTGTTTGTCTTCCGGGAGTTAATGTTGGCTTAAATGCCTGCAGTGTCCAGTCAAGACATTGCGTAGACCTACCCTATTTGTTCGATGATCTGCTAAATAATATATTAAGGTTATGTAGATAAAAGTACCGTCGCACTCGTTACGTATTCCACAGAGCCTAAAATTCTGTCTCCTATGACGTACGGAGCCCAAACGTGGACACTCACGGTACGGCAGGGCCATAAATTTAAGGTCGCTCAGCGCGCTATGGAATGTGCTACGCTTGGAATTTCTCTGAGGGATCGAATCCGGAACGGAGTGATCCGGCAGAGAACCAAAGTTGTCGACATAGCTCACAGAATAAGCAAGCTGAAGTGGCAATGAGCCGGCCATATTAGCCGTAGAACCGATGACTGTTGGCGTAGACGTGTTCTTAAGAGAGAAAGTGGCCTATGTTCAACAGTGGACCTACCCTTTTAATTCTACTGGTAGAGCATCTGCTACGATTTTACAAATGACGCTTACAAGATACTAACAATTTCCGCTATAAATCTGTTATTTCATTATTACTCTATTTGTCTACGTTACAAATTAATTAAGTATACAAGGTTAAAATAAATCAAACAAATTCACATAGGTATGGATGAAGTACTTTGATCATTTTCAAATTAAAAAGACTTATAATTAATTATACTATTTTGCGTTAAAATTTAGTCGTAAACAGACTGTAACAATCGATAAGTGTTTGTTAAATGGCATTGTAATTATCACTTGACATGACCTACGTAGGGAGGCCGGGATAAAAAAAAATGAGCTCAAATGAATTGATAACCAAATGAAATGTTCGAATGATAGTAGGTAACGTAACAAAAATGGAACAAAAAATAATGCGAGAATTGCAGAACTGATATGCGTTACCAAAAACGGTATCATCATCAATATACTGACTGCCTTGTTCCACCCACAGTTGAGTATAGGCCTCCTCCCCTTCGTGCCATGCTTTCCTGGTCGGTGAAATAATAATAATAATAATAAAAACTTTATTTTCAGAAAAAACATTACAATATTTGAATAGCACTAGCCTTTACACTAGGATTCCCTTTGTCGTGGAGACAAGTCTCCTTCGTCTTACAAGATTATTACGTACCTGGTAGGTAGGCTTCATACATAGCATCGGTCGGTATGATTTCTGAGGCGACAATAATCGGGTGTTTTTCCAAACAAATAAATAAATTAAAAATAAGTATGTAAACTAATATCGCGACATATTCGCCAAAAATGTAGACAAATATGAGTTTATTGAAAAATTACTTTACTTCCTACATAATAAAGTTCAGTTTACGCTACAACTTCAAACATTTTTATAACCTTTTCAATAGTGCTAGTCACTCTGAAATCAACTTAATTCACATTACAATAAAGTTGATATTGGTTTAACTTGAAAGAACGTCAATTTGAAACAAATAAAATTTGAATATAGGTAGTAGGACAGTATCATCAGTTCCCAATTGACATTGACAGTCAAAATCAGTCATTTCAAAAGAGGACATTGTCCGGAATCGCCCTGTGTACAAGAAATATTGGACATAGACGATAATTATTTGTCTATTTTATTATATTAGTTGCGAATACTTTTGTAACACGGACTAGCTGCATGCCAAAATGAACATTTTAAAGTATTTTACGCGACTAATAACATTAATCGCCGCCATCTTCGCCAAACGTCATGTCGTATCGAAAAAGATTAGGGGTAATAAGTTAAGGACTGTGGTTTAAAAACTTACTACCTAATTGGTAAGGCTGGTTTTATAGTCACGCGTTTGAACAGCGCCGTCCAGACGCACTCATTTGTAAATGCACTAGACACTAGTCGCGTTTTATAGTAACGCCGTTCAAGCGCGCGCTGTTTCTATTTTTACATTAATACACACAAAAATTTTATGTCATTCTAAAACCAATGCTAAGAATACAGGTTACAATTAATTAGATTCTATGCATTTAAACGTTGCAATTACATACACTTAGGCTTTAGAAAAAAAACTGCGTACCTAGATACCTAAATTATCTAAGTAGGTACAAAAAATAGCTAAATGTTTATGTTATTGTTTTTTAGTTTCTTAAAAATCACTCGGAGCTATGAAAAACTATACCTAATATTCGTTGTTATGGTTCGATTATAACCTCAAAATGTGTTTTTTT
Organism: Apamea epomidion; assembly: GCA_947507525.1. Classification (NCBI taxonomy): domain Eukaryota; kingdom Metazoa; phylum Arthropoda; class Insecta; order Lepidoptera; family Noctuidae; genus Apamea; species Apamea epomidion. The sequence continues at coordinate 12,745,940 of OX382231.1, forward strand.
TTTTTTGAAATATATCTGTTCTGCAGCTAGTCCGCTATACAAATAAGATCTTATAGGAGTTTCCTAATGATCGTCAATTCAACACATAATTTTCCGATGCTCTTGGTTCCAGGGCGAACAATGTATGGGCGCAGAGCAATGTCCTTTCTTAGTGAAAACTTTAATGACAGAAGGATATCCACTTAATTGAAGTAGAGCCTACGACAGGTCGGGGTCTAGCCGCCCAGCTGTCTAAGTGCAAACTCAATGAAGAATTGAGATAAGAAATTAAAACTGAAAGTTACCAGTTCTAATCATGTAAAATTAGAGGCGAAGAGCATGAAAATCAGTGGCAAAATTATATGGTTTGCATATGGGTAATACAATATGCATATTTTCGAGTTTAAACAGAACCAGTTCTTTTGCATTTAGCTGAATTTAATGAATCTAAATTATTTAAATACCTTGATATTTAATGAATTTCTAGCTGTCTATTAAGTTTGCTGTTAGAAATCTGAATTTTGAGGCTTGCCTGTGTAGGTATATTGATGACTACAACTCTACAACTAATTTTGTATGTGCAATGAAGATTGGAATGAAACTCTGGAGCATTTACCAAATAAATATCCTTATGATTTTTGAAAATACAGCAACATTTTACTTTATTAACAATCTAAGAAAGATTCACAAAGGTGAGTAAAGAATTATTTCAAACCAGTACCTTTAAAGGAAGCAAGATCTTTGCAAAGGTCTCCATCGATGTTTGGTAGAACCTGATATGTCATTATGATTAAATATTGTTTTTTTTATAAAATAAAATAAATTGATTGCACCTTCATGTATGATCAAAGGGTGTGATTTTAGAGACAGAAACCTTAATTATATCTTACTAGTTGACCCGGGTTTGTCCTGCCCAAATTTCAATAATTCATTCAAACATTTTGGGGATGTTTTTTTCCCCAAATTTTAATTCGGACTATTGTGAACATTTTAAAACAACAAAATAACAAATCGGTCCAGCCGTTCTCAAGTGATGCGCTTACCAACGAACAGCATTTCATTTTTATTTATGTATATGTCATAGTCAAAGGTCGATATGCAGTCTCTTCTCGGAATGACTGGTTTATCCTAGGTTTGACCAAAGCCTTCAGGCAAACCCCGAAATAAATTCCAATTTCGGCCTTTGACTAAAGTATTTTTGGTCCAACCTAGAAGTTCCTAACTTTCAGTCAAACGTTGAAAGTAAAATAATCTGTTTCGGGCTTTGCCTAGTCGATCCTAGAAGCGACTGGCAGACTCGGTCAAATGACTGTACTTGTAACAAGTTTATACATGCGGTGTTCCGCAAACAAGTTTATGCTATCTCTGTTAAATTATTTTATCATTTCATGTTTGGAAACACTGAACGATAAACACACTTTTTTCGAGGAATCAAATAAAAGAATGCAAAGAGAATTTTCTGGTGACAATAACTGCGCACAATGGTCCACCTGCAGGACTAAGTGCGGAAATCAAACCCGTAACATAGAACAAGAGAAGTTTCTTAATTTCAAAGATGTGCCCGACGTTAAGTTGTCTCTAAGAGAAATAAGTGCAAAAGATTCAAAATTTGGGGGCAATGACATTTTATAAAGCCTTGGGGCTTTATAAAATGTCATTGCAACAAAAAATGCTCTTCAAAATTATGTAATTGTCTAGATCTAACGTATTGTGTAATTCTAAATATCATAATGCCTTACCATGTTACCATAAAGACTATTTTTAAAAATTATGACAACATTAAAACAATAAACATTAAAATTAAAATAAAATCGTTTTACTACACCTAATCTAACAAACTAAGACATTCTAATACCTAATTGAAGTTTGAGTGGTCAAACCCCGATTTCATGAAATTGAGTTTCGACGTTTGTCTGACCAGATTAGTTTCTCCTAGGTTTGACGAAAATTCTTTAGTCAGAGGCCGAAAAACTTTATTTGTTTGGGCTTTGACTAAGACTTCAAGTCAGACCTGAGGATTCACTAGTCAAACCTAGGAGATGGCTAGGATAGATGTGTTCTTTGGGGACCTGCTACATTTTATCTCAAGTAAATAACGTAGAAGTACGACCGCTGTCGTAAGAAATATCCGCAACCACTGATGCAGTTACACCATCGTAAGTCGAACAGCATGTTACTGTCAAAAGGAAACTTTCTCTTAGAAAAGAATATTACCATTAGGAATCCTAAAGTGTATATCCGAAAACACAGACACATCACATTTTAGTTTGAAATCATCACGGTTTCCAAGTTCGACGTCCATTTTGTAGGATTAAAAGGTAAGTCGTAAAGTTATGACTTATATCGATCGCGACATTGATTTCTTTGCGCGTGCGATGTATGCGCAAGCGGCTGTGAGACTGACCCGCGAATCGCGATATCAATGTAACGCTTGCATCGTATACACTCGTGGCAGAGAGGGCTCTCATCAAACCCGTCAAATTATCTTGTTAGACTGTGACATGAATTTTGATTGTTGATTAGACGTAATAACGATCTGTTTTGAAACTTATTGCGGTTTTGGTGTTGATAAATCTATAATTGGATTAAGTTTAGTGCTAATTTTGCTCGTGTGTAGGTTTTTGTTAAAGATATTCATTATGATGCATTATTTTTCTTCTTTTTCTAGTGCCACTCCAATTACTGAAGGAAGACCATCAACTCTTGCTGTTTCCCTGTTCTTTGCAATTTTCATAATTTGCGGTGAACACATTTCTTTCAACAATTATATGTACGTCGGAAATACGTCAGTAGTTCGTTTGACTATTCGGACGCCAGCGCCAAGCGGCGCTCGACAGAGTCCAGCCCGAGTTCATGCGTGTGACGAGAGGTACAACTACAACAGGTGTGGTCGTGGTGCAGCCCTCCTAACCATTGGACATCGTACGTACAACATGACGTGCTCAAAAACTGTCTCGCGTTCCGGATCGTATTTGTTCGTAAAATTATAGTCTGATTTGAACTACAGACAGTTTTTCTATTGCGCAATAACCAACACTACCCAATTACGCCCACACCAGTTAAAATATGTCTCATGATAACGAGAGACACGTACCTTCTCCGTCATGTATATACTCGTACTTAATTTGTTATATTTAAATAAATATATTATTGTGCAGAGAAGTTTGAACAAAACTAGGTACCTACCACGCTATGGTACCTACTAAGTTTACTTAGTCTTGATTCGGGTTGCACCAAAATTAGCAGATTAGAAATTAGGAGTGATATTAATTACGCCTTAAGTATCTATCTACATATTGTTTTTAGACATAATTAAGTTGGACTATGTGTAACTTTGAAATCAATTGGTTCGAAGTTGTAGGTACCTTTGTTCGTTATTATTTCACTCTTAGTTTTCATAGTTCTGGGATTGTTACCGACAGCTGAAAGCAGTTTTCATTGAAAAATTCCCTCCTGCCCCAGCAGTCTCGACATTCATAGCGATCGATTTACGACCGAATTCGGTCGCAAAGTCCTGTCACTCCATACATTATACCTGTCAATCCGGGACTTTGCGACCGAATTCGGTCGTAAAGCGATCGCTATGAATGCCGAGACTGCAGCCTCTGCTTGCAAGTACTTACTTACAAGACCGACCAGTAATTATAAATAACTACCTGAAGGACTAACTACCTTTCTTTTACTTGTATTCGAACCGAAGGTTGAAAGCGAAAGTGTCAAACTCCAGACTTACCTAAATATGTAAATATTTATATAATAACATTAATAACGCATTAAATACAACTCATGTTGACACACCAGTAGATAACAGTGACTCAATTGATTAAAATATAAAGCAAATACAATTTTGTAATGCACATAGTGTATTGAGGAACTCCTGCGCATGTATTATGATCAAAACAGCTCTCCATGATTGATACAAAGACCTGTGTGTAGTGTTGGATGAAAAGCTACCTACACAAGATGTTGAACTAGCTTTAAAATCTTGTGTAGGTAGCTTTTCATCTTTACAAGATTTTAATACAACCTATTTGTTTTTATAATGCTAAAAAACATCGTAAATCAAAACTCATAAGCTATTAATAATGACACGTTTTACTCGTTAAAATAAATTGTGTTTTTGCTCACGGGTTTTGGGATTTAATGAACACTCTAATTAAAATTTGATTGGCTTAAAGCTATTAAGGGTCGATATTACTTTGAGTACTTCTATCTTATTCGTATTTATTATTATCTTTTAGTAATTTAGATAAGTATATTTGACATTTAGTTGAAGACGGGAGCGCGGTCTTCAATTTGTATGAATAGTTTACTCTAGGCAAGCGTACCTACATCATTGTCAATAGACTCATAGCTTAGGTATCATCCGGCACCGGTGAGACAGGAGTCAAACCAAAGCTATCAATAAATCGATACTCTATCAAATAGTGGCCAGTGGGTGTAAATAAAACTATAAGATTTTCTTAAAGATTTACGAAGTTAGGAAGAAAAGGTATAAAAGTGTGTAGAAATACGATCGGCTAACGCAAGCGGTAGTAGTCTTTATCATTATGATATAACAGCAGCTCCTATAGCATTTATTAGATATCATTATCTACTATATCCACGAGGTAAATGTATTACTGTATCAGAAAGTTTTGCCCAACAGTGTTGCGAAGTTTCCGTGTAGCGTATAGAAATCAATTCATTTGCAATTTGCAGTTGATAAGTACCGTGAAATGTTGCGGAGTATTATCTAATACCTACTTGATAAGTGAGGCGAAGTCATATGTTGTTCACGAGAAATATTCATTAATTGGCTTTATCTCCAGCTCTACTCTACTTGGGAAAAGGTACGCAGTGATAAAGGCTATAAACAACATTCAAATATACATATTTCATATTTATAAATATGCTAGCGGCCCGGAAGACGTCTTTCTGCCCGGAAAAGCAGTTCCACCTACCGGGTCCAACTGTGTTTTCAAACCCTCCATCAGGAGCCCATTGAAAAAATTTCATCTAAATCAGTCCAGCTGTTTAGGTGGAGTTTGGTGACAAACACACGTACAGAAGAATTATATATATTAAGATTTTAGATACAAGTAGGACTTATTTTCTAAATTTTAGTTACAAGGGGAAATCCTTGCATCTTGTATTGCAGATTATTTAAACATCTACGTCGATGACTGATAAGCATGATAAAGTCTCCGATGCAAGTGACGACACGAATGAAACCAGCTGGTTTTTGCGTCAATTATAAAAATTAGGAACGGCATATATAAAGAAATAATTTTTCTATCATGTAGGGCAAAACTATTTGCTTGAAATGTGGTTCGAAACCAACAATAAATTCCTCTACTATAATAATTAAACAATAGCTACAACAGTTTTTCTCGTGTAGAAATAAAAACATGGTCACATTCGTGACGATCGCTGAGGTTACAGGGCTCAGCTGTAATGCAGATCTGTAGTTAGATAAACATTAATGTTACTCAGTGGATTAAAAATAAATTGTCATCATCATGGTACAATTACTTAGTTGTAGCTATGCCCTGAAGTCAAGTAAGTAAAGGTTGAATTAGGTAGTTTAAAACACCTCTAGGTTAATAACAATTCGCAGCTTTATTTAGTTTGGGTCCTGATTGTAAGTAGTAGCTGAGATATATTCGATGCAATTTGCAATGAAATTTGCAAAAGAAATCCAGAAATCTCCAAACTAAACAATTGGCTTTCTACAAAGTACGAGTATAAACAATATTATTTAAGTTTGACTTCGATTAATAAACAGAAACAGTACACCTGCAATATATTTCCCAGTACTGGCACCGAAATGAAAGTCGAAGAAGCATTTTGGGTATGAAATTATTTTAACAGAATCGCAATACAATATTTGCGGACAAAGCCATTCGAACGCACAGCAAGAACTTGATTGCCTTCACATACTTATAATCACAGATACTTTAGCATACTGTGTGTAAAATTGCGACATTTTACATGAAGCTACTCAGTTGGAAAATTCAAATGAAATAAAAGCTACTTACTTGTACTTTTGACTGCGTAAAACATATCAGTGTAAACAATAAAACTCCCATCTTCGACACTAATGTCATCCCGTACCGCTTCCACATCCATCTTGACACTCAAAACTTTAATTTTGTTGTTTTATTATACCAAGAACTGGCACGGATAGTAATGATTATCACGTATTATGCGCGGAATTGGAAAATTGGAGTGATGCAGGCGCTCGTCGGCCACAAGACCGCGAGACTTCCTCTTCGCGAGACTTTTCGTATTAACGCGCAAGTCGCCACTAGTAGACTATACCATACTGGATCTCCGACTAGTGTTATATTTATCTTCATACAATAATTTATCACTAGATACACAATAATGACCAGTGTTACTTATCTTTGCTTATTAACTTATTATATTTGGATAGTGTCCTTTGTGATAATTTATTGATGATAAATTGGACTTCGTAGCTTAGAACAAAATATTCTCAGCAAAGGATTAAAACTTTTAACGTCACAACCATGTTTCATAATAATAAAAGTATAAAACATGCAGATATTATCTTGAAATATTTCGTTGAAAGTTGTCACAGCGAGTTCACTGCGTAAGGTAGAGGGTTCATCTTCAATCTGCCTTTTTGCTCTTGGCCCGACACAAAATAGTTCAGATCTGGATTACTGTTATTTAAGATGATACCTAATAAGGTTTAGGAGCAAGTAAGTCGTCATAACCTGCGGTCTTAGAATTACTATACAGCAAATAAAACAAAAAACTAAAACAAAAAACAAAAGGTAATTTGCAACGACTTGTGCAAAGCCTTCGTCACTGTTACCGTTGATTTGTGTAATCTTTAACATTATAAGTATCCGGTATCCGGCAAGGTAGTGTTTTTGGTCCTAGTGTATTTTTGATCTACAAAAATGGAAGGAACTGGAGCTGATTATTTATTCTCTTCTTTTATTTCTTTTTTCTGAACATTAGCGTTCTCACCCCGTGTGGCTCAATTTTATTCTTACCTTAAAAGTATTGTTGATTCGCCACTTTGATGGTAATGTCAGCATAATCGTCGACTCCTAAAGGTAGGTAATTAGAAATAAAATAACATTATTACAAAGTTTCAGTATTTATTCGCACGGCGGTACCGTTTGTATGTACATTTTTTAATTTTAATGTAGGTATCTTACACGTTTATTATATTTTTTTTTTAAATTGTTCGAATCTATCAAAAATACAGCTACGAATACAACTGATTTTTCTTCTTATGTTTTGTGTTATTTTCGAGCCCTTTTTTATTCATATTAATTTCACATATTGACAGAATTTTAGCTAAACAAACACATTTATTTAGGAAAGTGCACAACATTAAGAAGGTCTTTCATTATTTATACGACTTCAATCTTGTTAATAACAACTTAATACTATTATTTTTCATTCTGAATCAAAGTATGCACAACCTACATAACCTATGCCTCGAAACTTTTATAACGTATCAGAGCTGCATTTCCGACTCGTTACACCGAAATAATTTGTATGTAATTTAAAATATTTCTATGTATTCCTAATATTTATTTAAATACCATTGAATTTATCATATTTTATGACACTAATAAACATTATGGCAAGACTTTGGTAAAACATATTTAATGTAGAAGATAAACTTGCGACTTTTATAAATTTCTTAAAAATATTGGATAAAGTTTACATAAAATTATATGTTATATAGTTTTTGACACAGCTTTACTATTTTCAGGTAACATATTCTCAGCCCAAACATTTACAATCATATCATACATGAATGAAAAATGTAGAATCGTTTGAATTATGTGGAGCATTAGTATAGCCTTGTAAAGCACTTTTGTACCTATATACACTAAAATCTAATACATAAAAAATTACAATAGGCAAAACTGGTGTTTTACTCGATAAAAACAATCCCGTTGTCATTTAATACTATGTCTATATATTTTTTATTTACCATTATATGTATAGTCTTAATTGTAATCCTGTCAGTAGCAGTAATGTTTCGTTCTGGTATTCTATTGAGCTCCGCAAAGCACACCTGTCTGTTATTTAAAAAACTAAAAGATTTATTAAAAAATAAAAGATTAATGCATAAATGTTGCAAAAATCAAGGCTTTAATTAAATGTTTACGAATTTATCATTAATTATGTTTGTATGTCCATTATTATTTAAAATGTCTTTGACATAAATCGGGAGCGGGACCGTGGCGTCCCGGACTTTTGGAAGGCGTACGAAGTGCCGAAGCCAACGCACACAGGCCCGTTAGACTATTTTCATGAAATCAGCTGCCAACCAAAGATTATCCCTGTATGCACTATGCAAGTGCACCACAAGGACAACCCCCGGTTGGTGTTGGACTATTGCTATTGCTAGGATATGGAAACAAAAATATTGAACGAAAATGTTTGGGTGGCAAAAGTAGACTGATTATCTAGAACTATGTAAGGACAAATGCCTCTGCCTGATCAATGTTTTATCTAAACTAATATTATAAAGATTAGATTTTTTTAAATATTTGTTATGCTTTCACGCTTAAACGGCTGAACGGATTTGGATGAAATGGCACATGGGTAGACCATGACCTGGATTAGGACAAAGGATACTTTTTATCCCGATATTCCCACGGGATCAAGACTTATGCGGGTGAAACCGCAGGGCGAAGCTAGTATTTTATATATGTCCATTATTATTATAATGTTCAACATCACAGATCAATGCTTAAAAATACCCTATAGTACTTTTTGTATTTATTTTGTAAAACACTACATTACACTTATTAAAACAGATATAATTCCATTTTCAAATACTGTAACTTTACTGACATGGTTATTATTTCATAAAGAATTTAAATTTTTAGAGTACAGTTTCAATGAAATGTTACTTAAACTCGTACTCAGAGCTTCACTGACCTGTTTGGAACATACAATTTTGTAGGTCATACAGTGTCTGCATTGGCAACGAAATAACTAACTTAGAAAAGTTAAAAATAAAGTTGGGCCAAAAATACTACCCTGAGGTACAAGTGATATTTGTTTTATTTTAAGTTACTGACTTAAACATTAACCCAAACACTGGCTCTGGTGAGTAAATATACTTTAAAACTAGTCCGTAATAGTTTTGAGCTTACTGCCTTGTTTATTTAGAATACGATAAAGATATTAAAGTTGTCAAACGCTTTTGTCAAGTCTAATTGGGATAATTATTCAAATGGCCGGGGAAACAATAAGAAAAAAGATGTTATTAGTGTACAAAAGAAATCTGTTTTAAAAAGTTACTTACATACACGAACACATCGTATTCTAGGTTATTGTGTATCCGTATTTTGTTTGAGTTTGTAAAAACAGAACATAGCACTGTTACTTATACCTGATAAAATTAAAAAGATATTTTTGGTAATACGTATTTGCTTGGATATTGGAAACAATTTATGAGTTTAAATCCCATCTCATAAATATATTCTTAAAATTTACAATATTTACATTGGAATGTCTATCATATAATTATCTTGATATGTACAATCTATTTGTATGATATTTTTGCTTACATTCTGCAACAAAGAGATTTTCACATCGTTCTTGTCAGTATGTAAAAATATGTTTATGACATTACAGTATATTTCTATTAGGTACATCATGTGTCATTTTAAAACTTTGGAATACCTTCAACCATATCAAACTATATTGTTTCTAAAAACTCCATTTATCAACGTTGTAGAAACCTCGTTTGGTAAAAATATCATAATAAATAATGCTGACGCGATACGCATTTTATATATTCTATGATTCGCGACCACGAACCGACTAGTTGTATTGTCATATTCAATAAGATAACGAGATTTTCACATCTCGTCTTACAAACGCTATTATAAATTCAATACATTTCTATGCCTAGACATCACCATTTGTTCTTTAACCTTATTTTTAATATAAGAAAAGCTAATACACTTACAATTAGGCCTATGGAGAATAATGCAACAAAGAGGATAGAAAATTTCTCTTCAATTACGTCGTTGTCTTGTAGAAATTGTTTGGGGTATGTGTAGTGGCAGTACAAGCTTGAGCACACGAGGTTGGGTCGGTCCATGCCGTAAATGGAAAGAACGAGGCCGACGAGCCCGTGCTTGAGGAAGGAAGCCTGGAACAACCAGCGCACGAACACCGGCGCGTCGTAGAAGCGGAGGAAGAACCCGGAGAATATCGTGAATGGCATTATGAAGAACGGCCCGAATATTACACCGTTCTGAAAAGATAGAGATTTTGTTAGTAAAATAAATATTTAAAAAAATGCAGTAAAGCAGAATTTTGACAACTTGTACGTAGGCACAGTTTCATTTGCCATCCATGCTATTAAAACTCTTCATACCTTTTTTGCTTAAACAACTCTTCAAACATGATTTGGTCTCAAAAGAGTGATGGTCTAGATGTCCTTTGAGACCAAATCATGTTTGACAAGTTGTTAAAGCAAAAAAAAAACATAAGTTGTCCAACATCTAGTATAGTTCTAAGGCCATAATATTTTCGTACTCTGGGGGTGCTATATCTTAAAAATCCGTCGATTTACTAACCTTCACAGTGAACAGGGATCCAATAAGCAGTCCTTTACACAATGCCACGTAGGACACCAGTAACAGTATGCAACAGAATGTAGCAAACCGTCGTATTTCGTTCGGCTGTCCTGTGAGCCAGTACGCTATGAACGCGTAAGACAACGTGCACACTGTCTGAGTTGGAAGCGTCGATACTAACGTCGACGTGTAGTACGCTCCCGCCGTATACCACCTGTTGAAGTGCTCGCGACGGATCACAGGGATTTGTTCGGGAACTGGAAGTGAGAAATTGAATTGTGATTTGTCTTCCTGTCGAGTTGGTGGGGAATGGTATTTTAAAAACTATTGATGTGAGAAAAGAAGATATCGATGTTGTATGGAATCAAGATTGCGATGTAGAAATCTCTAGGTGGGATTGTACTAATTGTATATGTAATCCCACTTGGATTAAGAACAAATGAACAACATATATACGATTAAAATGGTTATTTGTTTAGAGTTTTTACGATAAATATGAGTATCAATTTCAAAACAGTACGCTATAATTATAATTGGAAGAAACACACTTCAGTAAACAATAACAATGTAGTAGGTTACTTAGTGCTCTCTGTTTATGCACAACAATTTAAACGTGTAAATCAAATTTTAATTATTCTATTATAGCTTCCGTTGACCTAATAACGGGTTCTGACTCAGAGATGTAATTGCCAATACCTTGTCGTTTCAAGTTCACCGACTCGTACGTGAAACCTTTACGAACCATTTAATTTGTTGCATTTCTGTTTCAAGGTGCACGCAATATCTTTACTATGTACTTAATTTAATTAAGATACTTTTGACATTTCAAAGAATGTGGAAATTGGATTACAGGACAAACAGGACAAGTATTGTAGGTGTTTACAAATTATTTCTTATCGGTAGGTACTGTTAGCCTGCATGATGTAAGGTTCCCTTTGGCAGAAAACCTTTACAGTACCAAATATCGAGATTGCCGTAAAATTCTAATCACAAGTTGGTGTACTCTTGACTCAGATTTCTGCAAGGTTCTTTTAAAGACATTTATTTCTCAAAAAAAGAACATTACGGTTCACTTAAATATTGAGAAATGTATAAAAAAAAATAAAAATACGCGTCGACTTGAGAACCTCCTCCGTTTTTATTCGTCGGTTAATAAAAGTAGATACAGTGTCTGTGATCAGTGTGCTCACGATCACATACAGTTATACTAAACAACAGAATTAAAAGATTTAATAGGTGACATTTGATGTTAGTACTTCGTTCTAACGTATTCTTCTAGGGTTTTTTTTATATTATGTATACCATCTGTTACTGTTAAACACATCATCAGGTATTTCATTATAAAGTTTTGCTTCCTCATATAGTATGTTTTTCTTACCATAATTAGTTCTAGGTTTTCTTAATTATATTTTGTCTCGTCGTCTTGCGTTATATGTGTAAGCTTTCTTTTTAAAGTTAAGTTGTGAATGTGTGTCTTGTGTTATGATTTTATGTATTAGGATGCATGTTTTAAGTGTATAGAGGTGTTTAATTTTAAGTATTTTGGTATCATTGTAGATTTTGGTGGTTGGTGTAAGGTGGTGGTGTATTTTATAGTATTTATATATCCTGAATTACCGATTTTGCTGAAGTTCCCCATATCTCAATGAGAGGTTCAATTGGCTAACCTTATTCTATCAAACCAAATTAAACCATTGACCATATGAAGAAACTCACAAATAATAAAATATACTTACATTTGATAGTAACAGCACTGAAAGCCGTAAACATGAGAAACATGAGGCTGAAGTACAAGAAATTGTAGTTGTCGCGTACATCCTTAGCGTCCTGTCCAATGTTGTAGAACAGAAAGCCGATGAAGAGGGCCATCGCGCAGTGGATGCCCGTCGTCATTATTGTAAACGAGGGGTCTCGCCATATTGACTAGAAAAAAAAAAATATAACGGTAAATTGACATATTAATCTAACAAAGATGTTGGTTTGGGAATGAAATTAATAACTTTTAATAGGAGAGACATTGAAACGAAGGGTGCAGTCTTACGGTTCTTACAAGAACGCATTTCTAAAGTTAACAAACCGAGTATTACGTCTGTAGTGAATGACTAAGCTTAAGGTTGAAAAAACCACTTTTAACGGTGACAGTTCAAGAGAACGAACAGTGCATTGCCCTTAATTCGCAGTAGAGCTTTCTCACGAAATGAAAGGCAATGTATCCAAAGCATATAATTTTAAAATCATTACCAAGGAGTTGAAAAATGTTGTAAGTCGGCAATTTGTAGGCTTGTTTTTCTATAGCAACCTTGTCTAATGAGACGTTTGAATCTCGGTTATCGGTATTTCTATTCTGATTTCGGAATAGTAATTGAAAGTTAATTAAAGTGTTTTGGAATCAAACAAAATTTTTTACAAACGTATCATTAGTTACTCAAACATATAAAAGAAAATAAATTACACTAGTTTACCAAAAGCGATCTCCTTGTGAGGGTGGTGAATTGTTTCATGAACGATGTGGTGTATGTACTCTTTAGTGCTAATAATATTTTACTAGTAGGGTCCTCCTTGGGAGCTGGCAGCGTCGTCAGGCAAACCTCTTCACAGGCACCTAAATTAGATTTTTCTGAAAAGAGGAATTAAAACGAACATTATCTTTTGTGTATCACCAAAAACATCAGCCATTTTGTGCTGTATGGTTCGCTTATAAAGATCTTAAAATACCAGTCTATAGTCGTGTTTTGGCACGTGTGATGTTTTCATTAATATGATAATTTTTATAATAAATTCAGTCAGTTTGAACGAAGTCCATACGAAGCATGTTGAAAGACTAACGTGCCAGTGTAGTAGTCATCAGTTCAAGGATTCAACATGGTTTGAATGCGGTAGCATGTTACACGGAATACCTACTATCCTTATATATCATAAAACATGACGTCTTTCTGTCAGTTAGTGTGCTTATAACTGGGCAATCACTTATCCGATTTACGTGATAATTGTTTTAATTCATAGATATGTTAGGTTTTAGTGTTTATTAGTCCTCGTACAGCTAGTAGTATAATAAAGTAATACAAACCTATTAAATTACTATCAGTCTCATGAGATATGTTTGAAATCCATCTCTTAGTTCTTCCATTTCCCGAGCTCTCCACGAGATCGCTCGCGTTTTCTACACATATTTCGATTACTGAAAAGAAAAAAACAAATTACGTTACTATGGCAACACATATTTCGATATGGCTAGTTAAAAGTATGAAGATATTCGTTGTAATTTGGTTTATTAGTGGGACAGTATGCAACTCGTAATGGTCGCTATGCACATTTGTGCATAGCGACCATTACGAGTTGCTTAATATATATGTATTATGAGTGTAGATAAATGTTGGCAGGTATATGTCGGAGTCATTCGTTGGACTATTTGGAATGTTAGCGCCATCTCTCTAGAATCGTGGTCTGACGAGAGCAAGAGCTACAAAAGCGGTGTGAGCAGAGCTCTCGAGAGAATCGAAACATTGGACATCGTACGAACAACATGTGCTTAGAAACTGTCAATTGCGTTCCGTATCGTTGAGTTGTGTGAGTGTGTGATTCTCTAGTGTGACTAACTTGTTCGTAAATTATAATCTGATTTGAATTGTAAACCGTTTTTCTATTGTGCTATAACCAAAACTACCCATAGTACGCCCACAGTAATTAAAATATGCCTGATGCTAACGAGAGACAGACATACCTTCTCCGACATATACTTTTGTGTGTTTAGACCACTGTTGGTTCATTGGCTTTGTGATTCAGAAATTCAGAATATTATCTTCTATACAACATCCGTCAGTGTGTTGAAAATGTATACCTAGTAGATATTTAAAACTATGCAAAAAGTTAGTGTGTGATTTCTAGATTTGTGTTCTTGCTACTTTCAGACGTATAAACGAATATTTTTGTTGTTGGCAAGGTTATAAATAATATAAGTATGCATAAAATAATCTTCTACATTCATATTGCAGTGTTGCAATGATATTAAATATTATAAAGTATACCGGGCCAACACACCGTGTTATAAAGAGGGGACCGGTTTATAACTAGGCTGGTTTCTACTACGAATAAAATTATTCGGTTGATTCTACAGAACATTATAACTTAAACTGTGTAATATAATAATATTAATAAGCAACAACTGTAGGTAGTGTAGGTGCTCAATTGAATTACAGTTATATGTAAGTATGGAAATAAAAGCTATTTATATATTTATACATATTTATATTACAGTTATGTTAAAAAGACCTATGTCCAGCAGTTGATGTTACTCGACTGAACGATGATGACACCAATGATTCTGTTAAAAAGAAATGTTCAAAAGTTGAAAATTTACTTTTAGATCCGTTTCGAAACATCAACATCTTTCAACACATCAAAACCAAATCGTATACTTACAGAAATCAACAGGATTATGGTACGGCGGGCACATCAAGTTCATTTCCTCTAGACACGGCAGGAGCTGTGGCACGGAGCCGACGTAGGCGCAGCGGCCTGCCACGACGGCGTAGAGGCGGTCCACCATGTGCAAGAGGGCGGCGGACGGCTGGTGCATCGTCACCACCACCGTCCGCCCTTGCCGCGCTAAAAGGTGAAGTAAATATACTATTTGCTTCGATATTGAACTATCCAGCCCACTGGAAAGAAGATATAGTAAGGTTGAACTTTTTGGTTTTCTGTTTTATGGAATTTTTATTATTTGTCTGTCATAACATAACATCGCGACTGTATGCCCCGAAGGGTATGACAGAGGTGTACTTATAGTACACCCACATTTTGCCAGCTATGTGTAAGTCCCATGTAATAGCCGGAGTCTGAATTTATGCCCGGTTGTTAGCAATAGGGTCGATTGCTAACAACCGGGCATAAATTCAGACTCCGGCCTGCTACTGAGAAATTCCAGATTTTAAAACCCAATAACACTTTGCCCGACCTGGGAATCCGACCCAGGACCTCATGCTCAGCAATAGCGCTTGCGAACACTTGACCAACGAAGCAGCCTGACTGTCAAAAATGTCGAAATTGCCCATGAAGACAAGACAAAAGGAATGTCTAACACAAGTGCTCACTAAAAAACATGCATGAAGAGCCTGCAACGGAAAAATCACGCCTCAAGCCGAAAAATTGTTAAATTTTACTAGACAGAGATATATGTATTGTAGGTAGTCCAAATATCTTGAGATAATTTTATATCTGGTAGCAAAATTCAAAAAGTCAGGCTATCATGATAAGAAATAGAAAACGTGTGTAGATTATGATTTAAAAATTAAAAATACCTTCTACTTATATTTGTGATTGTAAGACTCATGCGTACCGGATTTGTTGAACGTTACATTGTAACAATCAACAGTTGGTATGTAGTATACCTACATATCAACTGTTGATTGTTACAATGATATTAATGCCGTATATGGGATTAAATTACATTGTTTTTGTCTCAACTCATTATCAAGATAATGTTATCATTAAAATGTCAACAGATAAATATTTTTGGCACGAAGCCATGATGTTATGTAATTAAATTTTTTTTCGAGTTGTCCGTTTTCGAGAATACATGCATCTGCGTGGGGTCTCCCTTATTTCATAAAAAAAAAAATTGACAAATTATCACTTCCCAAACAATTTTCCGTATAATTTCATTTGCCAAATTATAACTTCGAAAATAAACCCTTCACAAATAATTGTAACGCAAACCTAATGTTTGGCAAGGGAACGTTTAAACAATAACTTGCTTACCAACTAAAACTTTTACCAATTTGAATGAAGTCAAATATTTCAGTTGGTATAACATATTTTACGCAAAATAAAATAAGCCAAATATTTAGTATCGTCAGTTTTGAATTTACCATTTCTATTCAGCCAATTGCTTAGTCAATGACAAAAGATTTGCATCTATATGCCAGTTGCACAAAAAATACAAATTAAATTACAATGTGTTTTGTTAGTTTGTTTTTAGGTACATTATAAAATATGTTTCTGGCACTCGCCGGCCGCTACCACGGCACCGCTCGCTTCGCTCGCTCGGCTCGTGCGTTGTTTGGTCACAGTTCTAACTTAACCTAACCAAGCTGTTTCGATTTAAAAATGATATATGCGTGTTACGTTGCACGTTGCGTTTTTCGTTTGTCGTTCGTAGCCAGATATCAGGTATAAAAAAAAGTTGCTAAAATTTGTTTGAATAGTGAAATTTTGTTAAAATAATTTTGGCAAAACGGCAGGCTCCCATCTGCGTGACTCTATGACCGGAAAACGTAATTTTGGTCAATCCTCTAAAATAATGATATCTATGTCACTAATCATTGTACTCGTAATAAATAAATGCGTCAATTTACTAATTTCAGTAATAACATAGTTCATTTTATAGCTACTGACTGAGTCATTATACAAGGTGGACACGACACGACAATAAATTCAATTGCGTATACCTATATACCTACCTAATGCCGTTCCCAGTTTGCATACGAAAATTCAATCAAATATATTCAATAGTTTAGTCACTATACTTAGTCAAAGGTTGAAAAAGAGATTGAGAAGGAAAAAGAGAACCAGATCACTTTTTTAATTTCGATCTAAGAATTTATTTGATAGTTCCAAAGACTCTTAAGCACTAGTATTGCCAGTGTTTTCATTTATTGCCGTATTGTTGTCTCCACATTGTATGTATGCGTGGGTGTAGAGTGAAATAAACCACACGATGCTAATATAAACACTACACCATCTTTTAAACAATACAATTTTAATTCAATAAAGTGTCTACCTAAACAACGTGTGTCGGTATCTCGAATATTTAATTCCTTGACTAATCCTTCTGATTTGTGTTTGATAACGTTGTTCTAGTTCTAGTAGTATGTAAGTGGTACTTTTAGATGTTTCATATGACAGTAACGTGCTGTTGAGAACATTCTGTAGATAGATGATACACAATAAATAGAGGCGGGATGTCATACTATTGTCTGTTATAACAATATTGCTATTATTTTATTTGGTCGGCTTCTATAGCCAGCTATTTAGCTTATTCATTGGGAAAGAGATCCACACCATATAATAGCCACGCCATTGCCGAGCCAAGAAAACTAATCGAGTTACATTTGGTACTTTTATCATTCAGTATTCTGGTATATTTTATCATTTAGTTTCTTAGTCACCTCTGGTAACTGCCGAAAGGAAGCAGTGGGTCGGTTTTATTTGTTGTCAAGGCCAAGTACTGAAAAGTACAGAGCCACTTTACTTTTCTTTGTCGTGCAATTGAACATTGTATAGTTGATATATAAATAACCATTTACCTGGTAGGTTCATCTAGAAACATGACCGGAGGGTCGCTGATTAATTCCAGACCTATTGCTAGTCTTTTCTTCTGTCCACCAGACAAATTGCCAGCTCTAGTGTGTCGTGCTCTACTTAAACCAAGGGATGTGATAATTTCTTCTACCTGAAAAGAAGAGGAATCATTAGGCTACCTTAGTATAATCAGCCTATAATGTCTCTATGAGAGGCCATAATCCACCACGCGGGTCCAGTGCCGATTGGTAGATGTCACATGTCTTCGAATATTTGATTCTAGGACATGCCGGTTTCCTCGCGATGTTTTTCTTCACCGTTTTAAGCCGTTTTTGACAGCAGTGGTGGTGAAATGAAATACACAAAGTAAATACCTGTCTGGGTTTGAACTCACGACCTAAATTTCGTAAGTCAGGGCTGATAGTGGTATCAGCCACCTTGATAGCAGAAAAAATAAACGTTGGATTTTTAATTTGAATTGCATTACATGATTATTTGTCGAAGTATCAAGGTATCTTAATTGTTTTTTAAAAATAATAGTGGCAGAGTTGCATAACTGTACTAATCTACATGGTCTTCACATGATCTGACCAAGATTACGTCTGGACTTTAAAAGAGACTGTGACCTCTAAGTTTGTTTCGGCCTTACTTCTCAGAGTAGTCAGATAGGAAACGGCGACCTCATCCAGTTTTTAAAATATGATTGACGTGTAAAAGTGTTTGTACTTACCTATTTACAGACATATTTATCATTTACTGAATGAGGTTTGGTCTACCTAACCGCTGTAAACTAGAAGCAAATGAAAGAAGTGGAGCTACTAAGAAGAAAACCATAAAATGTTTACTATTTTTAGCCAACAATGGCCTTAGAGAAGGCTTGACGGATTATAGAGCGTTTATTTTTATTCCTTCAGCACAATTTCTTTAAACTGCTTATCGGGAGCGAGGCCCTTGTTGAGCTACAAATATGGGAGTTAGCAGTACTATATAACTGATATGCTTATTTAAAACTCGTGAACATTTTAATACTATTATGGTTCTCGATAGATTAGAAACATGTGATGCAATCAATGTAGATATTGAAATAATTCGTTACATTGTAATGATAGGTAACCCTTTTTTTTTTTTTTTTTGTGGATGGGAAATCATCAAATGACTCCTCCCGCTCTGGGTGGAGCAGAAGGGAGTGTCAGACTCTTACTGACTAAAACCCACCCGTGTTCCTTCCTTAGCCCTTTACATACCAGGGCAGCGGTAACTACCAGGGCAGCGGTAACATGATAGGTAACCCTTACGCGTCGTTTTTTCTGTTGTCCACTTATATGATTGCCTAATTTGAGATCCGCTGCTATGTGGAGTGATTCTTGTATTGTGAGCATATCTTGTACTCTGTCGTCTTGTAGAATGTAACATGATCTTCGCCTGAACATCTTTTCATTGCGTACGCGACCATTGATGCAAATACTGCCGCTTGTCGGTTTTCTGAAATTGAAATAACATTCAAGTTAGATAAGAAAGAAAGAAAAACAATAGGACCAGAGCTAGTCTTTAGGGTATATCTGATTTTTCATTCATGTGTGTATCTATCTATAGATCGTGATTTAACATCAACGTAAGTTGCTTGATTATTGTTTCTAATTCCTATACAGTAGTACATTTTTCGTACTCAGTTATTCCTTATACTCGACTTGTATATTTTTAGATATCAGTATGTAAGTTGCTGGTGATGAATAAAGCTTAAGCAATATTGTAAGACCGTATCATGATATAATATTCTGCATGTTTTAAAACCATGAAGAAGACAAATTCAAATGTCATATTTGAGCAGCTGCTTACGAGTCATTCACCTAAAAACTAGGTAAAGACGAAGCTGTGATACTTGTACTGTATTTCATGAATTTGACATTGTATAAATACACTGTGGGTACCTTTTATTGGTGCTTACGCTAAGGCCTCTATATTATACTCTCTAATATTGAAACTCAAATACAAAAAGTAATTTATTCAGCAGTACTACTTCAGTACTACTATTAAACTAGGCTGAGAATCAGCACTTTTTGTACATCAAAATTACATAAGCCATTCCCCCAAAACGCCCGCCCTTCACCACTTCCCAGTATATTAGCTGGGAAGAAGAAGAGGCACAACAAACTCCCCAGCAGCACAGCTTTCTGTATAGTGTGGTTGATGGAAACGTAAGTTAGTTTTTTTTCCTGAAAATTGTCAGAAACCTTCACAAAACCAAAAATCAATAACACAGGCCATGAATCATGGTTTACGTTGCAAGTGATAATGTAATCTTATCTAAATATGTATGACATGTAGGCAGTGGTAGGTACCCCATCGACCTCGTCAAGCCTCGTAAAAATCTAAGGTTTTCAATCACCCTAAGGTACATCAATTTACCGTGTTATAGTAATTTGATACAACTGTCAAGGAATCAAAAATGAATGAACGTCATGCGTTAATGTAGATTTTTCTGGATGAAGGTACCCTATGTTCTTTTCTGTACCCCTGATAACGTGTATGCAAAATTTCATGATGATCGGATTTATGATGTCGGAATTTTATTGTATTAAGTTAGGATCTAAGTTGTAGTCAATTTGCTTAGCTTAAGTTAATTTATATACCTTTACCTACCTATTTTTAACAGTTAACTCTGTGATCGGTTTAGTTCGGTACGATCATTAGTTTACCGACACTAGAGTCTATATTGCTTTATCATACGACATACTTGGCAACGTGTTATCTATAATACGCAGTCCACCTATCTATAGATTTAGACCTTAATTTGTTGTATCTAAGTAGCAGGTGCAAGGATTTATTTAATCTTATAAGGTAAAATTGTAGTATCTGTGTAGGAATCTAATATTGTACTTATCTAGATTATTTATTCTAATGATTGGAGATAGAAAATAAATCTGTAGGAAGTTACATTGTATCTCTAATTATCGCGGATTTAATATTTGATTGGAATTCTATTTCAAATGAGGCATTTTTCAGTACCGATCCTTTGGACCTTGCCCCTGTCATATGACTTGCTTTATAAGATTACCGTTAAATAAAGTTTGAATAAAATTTTAAACTTCAAATAAATATTTTCTTGAAGTACTGTGTTCAATTGCTATTTTCCCGCTCGTAGCGTAGACTACATTATAAAATGGTTTGGATTCGCCATTCAGACCAATAAAAAGTCAGATCTGAGTTCGCCCTATAAAGTCAGATCTGAGTTCGCCCTATAAAGTCAGATCTGAGTTCGCCCTATAAAGTCAGATCTGAGTTCGCCCTATAAAGCTTTGTCAATTTGACATACTTGAACTATGTAGCGTATTCCATGATAATAAAATGACGGCTACAATAAGCCGATTACCATTAGGAGAAGTTAGTATGGTAACAACGTAAGTACTAGCGGTAGCTTCTCATCTCCTACGCTTTGACTCACCGCTTATTGTAAGAATTTGGAGCATGAGGAAGTATCCATTGATTGTCCTGCATATTGCTTCCTTTGTGTAGGTATTCGTGGAATGTAAGTTGTTTCTTATACGTACTTCTGTTGTAGACATTTTTCCATTGCTTTGTTGTCAACTCAGCATGAGATCAGTAACAAAGGAGTATCATCAATATCAGTATAAGTTATAAAAACTGATCTGCAGCAATAAAGCCTTTATCTTTATACCTACTTATCTAAGTCGATTAGGAATTAAAACTCTTATAACCCAATTAGCATACGTGCTTGTGAGTTATGAAGCGTTGGATGTCTGTGAAAAAGTGTCAAGAAGTGGTATGGTACTATACTGCAGCCTTGTTTCATTTGGAGTATTTCATTCAAGATAACTCAAGCCAAAGCGTGTCAAAATATCTTTTTATAACTTCTTAACAGAATTTATTTCATATCTTAGTTGTTATGTTAGCCGGTCAGTGACATTAATACTTCAGACCTTCCATTAAAAACGGTCAGGTTAAAATAAAAACTTGTTTTTGTATTTTTAGTAAAAGCAGATGGTGGATTGACAAGTTTTGTCGACGATGGATGGTCAAATATTAATTATAGAAATAAATATAAACATGTTGAATAACCAAATTAAACATTCTTGTTGTTGTCCTAAGATGTAATTTGTTCTTAATAGAGTTCATCAATGTTAATCAATCAACAATCAATCAACTCAGCCTACCGCAGTCCACTGCTGGACATAGGACTCTCCCAGGCTGCGCCACACCAACCTGTCCTCCGTCTTTCGTATCCAGTCTACCCCAGCGACCTTTTTAGGTCGTCCGTCCATCTAGCTGTATTAATATTAATGTTAGGGTGCAATTAAACAGCATGACAGCAACATGATAACAATTTGATAGTGACAGCGACAACAATTTGACAGTAGCAGTAAGGGTAACAGGGTAACATGTTGCCTCACTGCGATACTCGCGATCGTAGTTTAGCTCGCTACCTCGGTGTCACCTCCAAGTGAAACAAATGGATGCTAAAATATACGTGCGCACGTATGTTTTAGCGTAAGTAGGTATCTACTGAAATATCTACCTACATATTTACTGAGTTTCACTAAACAAAAGCATGTTATTTATTATTAAAATAATAACAAAGTCAACAAGTTTTACGTAGTTCTTGACTTAACACATAAAAATGCTAAATATTTGGCTGGATTATTAATAGGGGTTAAAGTATGAAATTGCCGTTTTATTGTAATAGGTACTTCGAATGGACATAGAACCTTCATGGTTTAAGATTTTTGAGTGAAATTTTTTACATAGTACCTATGAAGTTCTTCTTTTAAAAAATGTGCAACATTCGATTATCGACTTTCAGTGTTTTTTTTATTCAGCTTAGACAAGAAAGATGGATACTTCGAAAATTCGAGTTATTTTTGAATACGAGTTCCGACGCGGAACTAACGCGGCAGAAACAGCTCGCAATATCAATGTTGCGTTTGGAGAGGGGACTGCTAATGAACGCACCGTGCGATTTTGGTTTAAACGCTTTGGTGATGGAAATTTTGATTTGAAGAACAAACCACGTGGAAGACCGCCCACACAGGTGAATAACAATGAATTGAAAGAGATGTTAGAAGCCGATCAGAGCCAAACTACCCAGGAATTAGCGGCATGGTTTAACTTTACCTTACCAACAATATTGACTCATTTGTGTCAAATCAATAAAATAAAAAAATATGAAAAATGGGTGCCTCATGATTTGACTGATCTGCAGAAAGAAACGCGTGTTGAAACTTGTGTTGCCTTGTTGAATCGATACAGAAATGAAGGAATATTGGATCGAATTGTGACATGTGATGAAAAGTGGATTCTTTACGATAACCGTAAGCGAAAAATGCAATGGCTGACCCCAGGTCAAACGCCGCAACAGTGTCCTAAAGCAAAGCTTACCAATAAAAAGGTAATGGTAACTGTTTGGTGGTCTCAGCATGGTGTTATGCACTATAGCTTTCTCCGATCTGGTCAAGCAATAACGGCAGATGTCTACTGTGCCGAACTCCGAACAATGATAGCAAAACTAGCAGTGAAACAGCCCCGACTCATGAATCGCTCTTCACCATTATTGCTCCACGATAACGCGAGACCTCATACAGCACGAGAAACCGTTTTAACTCTACAGTAACTGCAATTAGAAACCATTCGTCACCCTCCGTATTCGCCAGACCTTGCTCCAACGGGCTACCATTTTTTAAGTGATTTGGACAATTTTCTACGTGATAAAAAGTTTTCTTCTCAGGAGGCAGTATAAAATGCTTTCACACAGTTTGTCGAATCTAGATCACGAGAGTTCTATCGCAAAGGCATAAATGACCTTCCTATTAGATGGCAGCAATGTATAGATAATAATGGTAAGAAATTATTTTGATTAAATAAATATGTTAAATTAAAAAATAAACGAATTTCAATTTTTCAGTACAAATCGGCAATTTCATACTTTAACCCCTAATATTAATGACTTCCACGAAGAATATTTAACGCAATTCATTCATATATTTCTTCGAATTTTTGGTTCTAGAACATGCCGGTTTCCTCACGATGTTTTCATTCACCGTTTTGAAAGCAGCGGTGATGAAATAATTTACACAAAGTAAAGCGCCTGTCCGGGTTCGAACCTACGACCTACAACTCGTAAGTCTCGGCCGTTTCCACTGGGCCACCACTGCTCCAACTGTGACATCTACCAACCTGCTGGTCTGAGCCCGCGTGGTGGATTACGGCCCACTCCCTCTCACCGAGAGGAGGCCTGTGTCCCAACAGTGGGAACATTATAGGCTGCTTATGCTATTCAGAGATAGAAGAATAATTTATAAAAATTATAATTATACGGTACTTATTTGGGTCACTGCACGACTGAAAAATATAAACGTTAAATTATAGAAAAGAAAAAACATATTTGTACAAATAACGAGTGTTTATAAAAAAAACAACAAGGACTGACTGTGTAATTGTGGAAAAAATAAGAAGGAGAAGTAAAATAGTAAAATTTCTATCTCAAGCTATTAAAAAGAAATCTAGCATACTATCTTGATTAATTAATATAAATCTCGAACTTAAGCTTACCATAAATTATGCGGAGCAGAACGATGTAGACCTAGTAATGTTTTTAATCTAACAAATCCTTTATTATCTTAATCATTAAGATAGCTACTGATGCTTTTAAACACGTCTGTCCACCTACCTACTTTTCTGTTTGGAGACAGAAATACGAAAGTAATGACCATTTTGGATGAAATTTGGCGCACAGATGGTTTATAACTGCCAAATTTCATCCAAATCCGTTCAGTAGTTTTTGCGTGAAAGAGTAACAAACGTCCATCCATCCATCCATGCAAACTTTCACGTTTATAATATTAAAAGTTGGATAAACGATCACAGTTTCGTCTCATGTTATATAATAAAACATTACAAAAACCAAAAATATGTTTGTCATCAAATAAAGATATATACCTCCCTTATTTTTTTATCTATCCGCTATCTGATCAGAAATTACTGATATCAATGAGACTCATAATAAAAAGTAATAATTTCGGCGAAATGGTCATTACTTTCGTATTTCTGTTTCCAAACAGAAAAGTAGGTACACAGACGTGTTTAAAAACATCAGTAGCTATCTTAATGATTAAGATAATAAAGGATTACATTATAGGATACTTTTTATCCCGATATTTCCACGGGATCGAAACCTATGCGGGTGAAACCGCGGGGCGGCTAGTAATTAATATAAGTTTATATTACTATGATATTTGCATTTTTATTACTCGTACACTTCGATCACTTGTATACATGTCTGAATCGTGATACATCTGCTAATATAATAATTAAAAAATAAATGCCCGTTTCCTATAACAAGAGCTTCATGGAACAGTTCAGACAAAGAAAAGATTAACAATACCAAGTCATTGTGAGGACTGTTCTGATGTATAGATAACGCACATCTACATATTTAATGATAAACGCGATTACCACTGGTAATTAAACACTGTTGTCAGGTAGTGATAAGAGAATGGCCGATTACAATAGCGACGATTTGGTATACTTAATTTTAAAGTATTTTAATAGTAAGTATCCAGAACAGTACCAGAATTTTCTGAGATTTAATAAAAATGCTGTATAGATTGAATATGTATTACTATTTATTTTACTAGCCGACGCCAGTTCGAGGATGGGTCCACCACGTTAAGCCGTCCCAGCTGTAATTCGTAAATATTTGGCAGTCGTTACGGGTCAGAAGCCTGACAACTAATCTAAGCAACGGGTTGTGTAGATCAGATAGGTAGTCCCTCCATATAGAATACTGGTATTCAGCTGCATCCGGTTAGACTGGAAGCCGACCATAGTTGGAACAAGGCCAGGCAGATTGACTATTTATTTTAGATAATGATTGAAGTTTGACCTATTCCACATCGGAGAACGAAGTTGGTTCCATAATAAGTTTTGTTGAAAGCGATTCAAACAGTAATAATTACTTATCTATCGGGTATTCTATCATGTTTGTAATTTGCAACTGCATGAGCATGAGTTTGTTTAAATGATGTTGTGTTTGGCTTTATTTTCAACCGATTCGCCTTCGAACAATAGAAAGGGACTTTGTTCTTCTATAAATAACGTACTTTTAAACTGTACGTAGCGATTTATTCATAGTTACCTACCAGGTGTTCAACCAATCTATCACAGCCATTGACCTTTACTTTGTAATAAAAATGTGTTAATTTCCTGATTTATTGTTGTCCCAATGATGACAAAAGTCGAACATTTTGATATATATTGATGTTCAGAGTACATGCTATTTTTAATAAAAATGGTTATTCATATTAGCCTTGATACCTTGGTAACCATAACCCTTATCAATATTAAATCTAAACTAATATTTTAAAGAGAAAATATTTGATTTTCTGTATGTTTGTTTGTTACGCTTTCACGCTGAAACGGCTTAACGGATTTGAATGAAATTTGGCACATGGGTAGACCATGACGTGGATTAGGACTTATGATACTATTTATCCCTATATTCCCACGGGTTCGAAAATTATTATTCTATCTATAATTAAAAAAAAAATACACAAATACCAGCCAAACTGCTGAACGTGAACGTCATCAACCCCTACCCTACTGCCATGACCCTTATCAATATAGATAAAGGTAATCTTGTCATTGATATATACCTATTATTATTTATTAAACTCAGTGAATATGGGCAATATTAAATAATTTGTGTTGCTTAAAGAAGAGTGCAACTTTTTGCATTGCAAAAATTACATAAAATCAGAGAATCAAATTATGTAAATAAACAAACGGATACGTTCCTGAAGCTGTACACAGGCAGAGAGATACAGCCTAATGCAAACCTTATGGCGGCTCGTCATGGGTCAGCGGGGGTGAGGACTGGGGTACTGCGCAGCGAGTAGCGCTCTTCAGAGCCGCCATAATACATTACACTACTGATGGTCAATATGACTCATAGTTTAGAGATGTAACTAATAGTTCAATTGTCGACTAAAGCTCACTGCTCCTCATTGTTTACAAATAAAATGATAAACAATTCTATAATTTATTCTGTTTTTCTGCATTCCACCTCGTCATTTCTGTTTTCCTGCGGAGTCTACCTTTGTCATCTACGCGGATTGTTTATTCTCCTTTTGTAGTTTTCAATGCTAATTGAATTTACACGTAAGTATATGTACCTATAATGTATGTTGATTTGTCTATGGTCTGGTTTCTGAAAGTTGAGAACTTGTCAAACTCTATTTTGGTATTACATAAAGTGACATCCGCGAAATTGAACTTTGCAAAAAACGTAAGTTAGAAATTTTGAATTTCACAGGCTACATTAAGGAATGACTATAAGTACCTAGGTAGATCGAAATTCGATTTGCATGAGTTCTCAACTTCAAATTTTGAAATCATAAATCGGATAAAAGTGTTTTTTTTATTTTTTAATGTTGCCCCACACTAGGAATTTCTACTGTATCGTGGGTGCGTTTACAAACATTTAAACTCACATACACAAACAGCCAGACCCGGAACAACTACTTGTACGCCATACAAATATTTGTCCCGTGCGGGAATCGAACCCGCGACACGCAGCGCAGCAGTCAATCGCTTAACCACTGCGCGAACCGTGCCGTCAAAAGTGATTGTGTTTGAGTAAGTGCTCATACACAAGAGCGACACCTATCAACGGCGGAGGCAAATTCAGCCGTCAAAGAGCGTCGACGGCAGCCGTAGACAATATGCCTCTCGTGTATTTGAGCACCGTACTCAAATATACTTACCTATGAGCGGCAGGTTGTCGACGGCTTCAATTGCCTCGTTGACGCGTGTCGCTCGTGCACACTAATGAAAATTGTGTGTGAAAGGAACGAGAACATATTATATTAAATATATAAAATATTTTTCTCATTCATCGGGATATCTTGATGATTCTGAATACGGTACTGTCACAATATCCTAATCTACTGACGCACTGTAGTTGTGTAGTGACGGTTGTTTTTATTATTGATGTCATTTGTTTATATTCATTGAGAGTTATTTTGAATTCAGTTAAGTAACTAAATACTAATGTAGAAAACATTATATTACTGGGTCAGTAGGTTGGTCCCGGCAACCTTGTAATTATTATGCGTGGATTAATATGATTAATAAAACGAGTATTATATATACGAGTAAATCACGCGTGACGTATTAATTCGTACTGAGAAGTAATAATTCACTGATTTTTGTTCTAAGGTTGTCGTGTTTGTCGTCAAATCTTTAATGTACTTATCGAATAATATTAATCATATAGATTAAGAATATTGTTCATTAATACATCAATGTTTTGGTTAATTATTTTCTATGGTAGCTAAGAAATGGAACAGTTAATTAGAGTAAACTTAGAAGAAGTACTAGGTATTTATGTTATAGTTGGGCCACTAATATACTTAAGTTTAACTGTGACCGGTTTTCGGCCGTCGCTGTGTTAAAAAGTTTCTAACACAACATGCCTGCACAACGAGATCAAGTTATGTAATTGACTACTCATATTGATGGAACATTTTGTGTGAACGACGGACATAATAGAAGTTATTTTATATCATCCAGCGTTTATTTTAAAATTTTAACATAGTCATAATATGACAGTATAAATATGACGCATGCATGAGGTGTTTTCATGTGGTGTTATGATAACTGTCGTTCACTTATGTATAGTTTAATAAAAATTAAAAACCGTATACTTAGATAAAGGAGAAAGACGAGAGAGATCTAATATATTTTAATAGCACAATCCGTACATCCATGGATTTGTTTGTTGCTATAATTCTACTTTAAGACAAAGGATATATAATAGTAGTATTAGTAAACACACCTTTTAATATATAAATATAAAAGGATAATAATCGTATTATATAAATCCTTATAACAGCCTTTCCTTGATACATATACAATTGCAACTCCGCATACTATGCTTGGTATTCGAATAAGTTAACTGGCCAATAATTTATTCATACTATTGTGATATTAGTGATTTGTTTAATTTCCAACCTAACAGCCTACATTTTAAAGTCGAAAAGCACATATCAAATCACAGCCACTGTTGAAATTATTATCAAAAGTAGTAATGAACTAAATACAGTCATTAGTTTTGTTGGCATAACCGTTCTTCTGCTAGTATCGAATATTAATGGGGTCGGTACAATTAGTAAACAATGAGTTCATACCGTGTGTACAATATAAGTCTTTGTGTCTTTGGTACCTACAGGAACTTTTAAAGTCCGTCTTAAAATAAAGTTAACCCAGGATTTTTCTGACATTTAGATTGGAGGCAAAAATAAATCTATTATAATAATTAATAGAATGCATTTTTTCTCAAAAACGCCATTAAAAAACTTATAAGTAACTTTTGCAGAGTCACGGACAGGCTAATGCAGGAAACGAACATATAGTCGAATAATATGTTTATAAGATATTATATCTATTTCCATGCAAATTGTAAAGCTATAATATACTTATGAATTAAAATGACGGCCGCTTAATTATGTAAACACTAAACATAATACAATCACATGGAACGATGATAACAGGATCAGTCGGATTTTACATTTTGTTATCATATTTCAAGTTTTGTATATGATCATTGTGACTCGGCCGAAAAAAAATAAAATAAGAGCTGCTTAAACGTTTGAGCAGCTCCTAAACTTTAATTTCGTATACCCAAACGTCTTTTTTGAGTATCTCTTAAATATAAGTGGTTCTTAAAATAAATAATGCTTAAACACCACTCAGTTTAAAATTCGTATACAGGAACGCTACTCAATGTTATTTATCTGTCAAATCAACTGTCAAGCTGATTTGGGCAGTCCTTAGATCTGAGAGTGGTCGCGACGTCCCTCAAATCAAGTTAAATCTATTGAAACTTTTCAAATAGTGATAAAAATGTCTCTATCGTCCTTGTCTTCACTTTCGGATCACGAAAGGCCAACGGTGAGGCGCAGAAGTGAAGAAAAGTTGAACGCTTTTGAAAAGTACGACGACAGGGAGTTTGTTTCACGGTTCCGCATCTCGAAAGAAACTGTGTTGTATTTGGACTCTGTATTCGGTAGCAATATTAGACCCTTGACCAAATGAATCCGAGCCATACAGCCATTGGACCAAATCCTTATAGCTCTCCAGTACTATGCGACAGGCAGCTACCAACGCGTAATAGGGGATATTTTTGAGGTTGAACAACCCACCGTGCATCCAATAGTGCATAAAGTAGCAGCCAAGATAGCCAGCTTGAAGTCGAAAAAAAAAGTCGTGGCGTAAAATATGTACCTACATCTAAGAATTGAAACTGGACTGCATTCAAGAGCTGTCAGTGTGATAATTGTATTGTAATATTGCCATTGATAACTCTTGAACGGGGTTCAGATGTGCTGATCGCGTTCAGTTTTATTGAAAAAATTAGCCTTTAGTCTCTTACTGTATCATTTTTTCCCAACATGTTAAGATTAACCTTCAGTGTCACAATTGCTATCACTGTGTTATTAACATGAATTGCTGAATAAGATTAAAAAAGTAATCGATTCTTCTTGTACTTATTAATGTTATTTAGCATTATTCTAATTCTTTTTATAGCCGTGTTCCATCTGCTGTCTTAATTTTGCTGTAATTTTCATTATCGTCACCGTTTGAATGTCCACTGCTAAACATAGATCGTATTTATAAATCAGCTTTATTTTTCCTATGTTATTGTGGTTAAATATATACTTAGAATTTATTTACTATCCATAAAAACGTGTCTAAGTAGGTATGTGTTTTAACCTATTGAGCGTTGAGGTTGAGGTCAATGTTACAGTAACGAATAAGTATAGCAAAAAAACTCAAGGGCGTTAGATAAAACGAATTATCATTATCAATTACGACAACATTATACTGTGATTTATAATATAACTGTATCTTATAGCTTATATCATTCATATACATTTGAAGCGGTTAACAAAATATCAAATCATTAAAGGTCCTAATATGCAGCCTTGAGGCATCCCTGGGTACGAGTAGGTTTGTTTGTACTACCCACCTAATTAGAAATACCTTGGCCCATCACATGAATATGAAATAAAAGAATAATTAATTAGTTCCTGTCAACAATGGCCTGTTAAAGGGCATACCCTTTAACATCCATAGTTAACATTAAATCATGGACATTTAGTGTTTCAACATTGAAATAACATAGGCAGGTAAGGACATTTGTGGAGCACGTGTCAATGTATGTCACACAAGGGGGGCTTTAACGCCTAAACAGACAAACAGTAGGTATAGTTGTTGCGTTTTAGCATGGCAAACGCAGTCATTGACTCACATAGATTTTTTGACATTCTTCATTTCAAAAACGGAAATAAAGCCTGTCCTGAATCGACAAATATCGTGAATACGTGATCCTCAAAAATGTTTACTAATGAAAAACTTTTGTTCGGTTTATCTATATGTATATTATTAGGGAAGGGGCAATGACCGTATTGCCATGCTAAAACGCAACCACTATAGAAAGTAAATTTTTTATTAAGTTTTTAAACGATTTTAAACAAAAAGTTCGCCTAATTACGACAAAATAACAGAGGGGCAATTCTCGTAATTTTAAGAATGTTCACAGTCTGATCTCAGTCTCAATCTGTCAAAAATACCTCAAATGTCTCTACATTTTGACAAGTTTTTGACATTTCTTTGTCGCCAAGATGAGACTGCGATTAGATTTTGAACGTTTTAAATTACGACAATTGGCCTTCAGTTTCTTTCGGTGGTCATTTTCAGCGGAAACATTGAATTAAATAAAAATCAAACATTAAATAAAAATCAATTGCCGTTCCTTAGTCTCGCAAAATTTCGAAACGGGGTCGACCGATTGCAATGAAACTTTGGTAAGTTGTTGAGTGAACAATGTGTAGAGAAGGTTCCTAACAAAAAAAAAATATGGAAAAGGCATTGCATCTAAAATTATATAAAACAGCCATGTAAAATATCAAAGTTTCTGAATTGACGATTATCATTTACAAACATACGAGAAAAACGAATACTGTTTCCTCTATCGAACTTTACGCCCAGTACCGGTGGTAATTAATAAATAAACACGGCCTACTTAAGTCTATCTCCGATTATTTCTTTATTTGGATGGTGCTACTAAACAGGTTTATTTTTCGAACTCCCCATAGAGTAGTTATTTTAAACTGGTTCAGATGGTGCATCGACCCCATTCGACTTTGATTACCAGTCCTCGTACTAGTTTTAATATCACAGTTTTATTTCAACTGATCATGTCTCTGTTCAACTGCATCTACCAGGTAGAGCTGGGACAGATTGAATGTGGAAGGCAGGGAACCGGCGGGGTAATTGCGTAACACACTGACAGTAGCAATGGCTTTCATTATTGACAGTTTAACAACATTCATTACGTTATTTACGTTTTTGAGCAGACCCAATTTTTTCGTACAAGCAATGGATTAGCAATATGCTTCGAATGATTCCAATAATGATTAATAATGTGTGACGCAATTAGGGCACAAGTGTCTTGCCGCGATTTGGGAAAGGACTGCGATATCCAGCAAAGGACTGCGGTAGTTATAGAAGAGTTGATAGATTGACCACTGATTACAATGTTAACGTGCTAGTTTTCAGATAATTAGGTGCCAGGTTGCCTGGAAGATATCGGAGAAACTGTTAAAGGCACTCGTTGTATGTTTTATAGTGTTAAATGTATTTTTTTTAGTTATGTATTTTCTGGTGTACGCACAGCTTCACATCGAGCTATTCGTAACCAGTATAATCTGATTTCTGATTGTACAAAAAACCTATACAATGCGAGGTCAGCTAAAAGTGCTAAAACTGGAAATGTATAGCTTGATGTGTAGCCGTGCGTACAATACAGTATAATATAAATAAATAAATCATTAGATACAATAGTACAGTATGCCTGGGTTTGACTTTCATTGGAAACGAAATTGTAAAACGACGGGTATTATGTACTAGGCCCGGCAAAAAATTATGTAAACGTACTCTATGCAAGAGATATCTGTATAATGTTTAAGCCGTTTAAAAATTTAAGTCAATCTAGTAACATTGTCTACATATCAGGAATCATTATCATAAGTTACTTATGATAACGGGTTATAAAAATAGAAGACAATGTTTATGTAATTTGGTAGTCTTTAGAACGCAGCTGAACGAAAATGCGCGTAAGTTAGATAACTATTATGTGTAATGTTTGGAACGTGCTCTTTTAAGTAAGTTAATACATTGTTATGTACGTGCCACGGCAGTGTAAATTACATACATTATGCGTCACGATTGCACACGTTTATAGTTTAGCGGAAAGCAAAAAGTGCGCATTAAAAAGGACGTAGCAGGACTTAAGGACAACAACATAATAATCATTTTATTCTTGACAAAGTTGGATGGAAATTGCTTTTTTTTTATTTAAGTTTTGATGAATGTGTAATCCGAAATAATAATCCGTATCTCTACGTTGACTTTGTGGTGGGGCTTGCGCGCTCTAAACTCTAGGTCTGTGACGGAAGAGTTTACTTTGCCGGATCAGGTCTAGGGTGAGGAGCCAGACCAAGAGAGATACAGGAACCCGCAGGGCAGCATGTGGCGAGCTGTTGGGCTAAGCGACCCCACGGACCCTATCTCCCAGGAGAAGTCTTGTTCCTCACCTCTGGCTTGCCTTTATTGGCCGGCTGGAGTGAACACTGAGAAGGAACAGAGCTCCCACCTCATTCTTGCCTTTATTGGCTGGCTTGTGTGGAGATTCGCAAGAGCAAACGTGCTCGGAGTAAGATGCTGGTAGGGATCTTAACCGTACTTCCGGGATTGTCCTGATAGCCGTGGAATACCTCTCCATTCCTCATAAACACCTCAGGACATGTCGCCCCCTTGTCGCTACGACACCATGTGGTAGCGACCGTTTTCGGGGGTCCATTATTGAGTGTGCAAGTCACCCCCTGCCATTTCATTTGTGAATATTATAATTATCATTGGTCAGGCAGGAGACATAGACCTTCCATAGTTCAAGGTGATCTATCCACAATAGCCACCCAAACCCATAGCCCAGTATATTTTGTTTCCATGTTCTGCAATAGTCCTGCACCAACCGGGGGTTGTCCTTGGGTGCACTTGCATGGTGCATACAGGGATAATCGTCGGTTGGTGCCTCGTCATCATTTAGAATTGTGTAAAGGGCCTCTGCGAGTTGGCTTCGGCCGTAGTAGGCCTTTCCAAGGTCCGGGACCCCAGGGTCCCGAGATATGTCAAAGACAACTAAAATAATAATAATAATCTTTATTGGAACAAAAACACATTTTACAAATTCATTGCGTACGTAAGTAGCTACATTAGTTACAAAACTGTGTCGCAGCTATTAACGCCCACCTTCAAGAAGGGAGACGATAGCGTTCCAGATTCCAGAGATGAAAATACAGTAGGGGTTCAAAAGAACAATAACTGGTATAATAAAATAAAATAATAAAAAATAAAAGTAGCGAAAAATTAAAATAGGTAAGTGCTTAATGTTGCGCATGTGGCAGTGCTGTATGTGAGTGTAGTGCGTATGTCTGTGGGTGTAAGTGCAAAGTGTGCTTGAAGAAGCTCCGCACGAGCACACTACGCTACGTGTATTTGGTGTGCATGTCTACGGAAGAAAGATCTTTAGGGTTTGACTAAATTCTCCAATTCTTCGTATGTGAGAGTATGAAGCGATTGATCAATAGTTCTTTAGCAATCCCGGATAGTACTAGTATAAATAGTAAGCATTTTATTTATTCTATTATAAAGCACGGGACCGCGGAAAATGAACTGCCGGCGGACAATTCCCAATTTATCACCCGATGTCGGGTAGACTCTGTCAGTTCTACGTTTTTGTCTTCTAAACTCAGGATCAAAAGACAAGTTAGAATGTTTCCGCAACACTGTAGGTACTTAGCACAAAAGAGTGTCTTACTGTAGGTAGCTTCCATAGCGTGTACAGTTCGCTGGTAGGGAAGCGATAGGGTTTGAAGGCCATCACCTTAAGGACAGCCCTCTGTGCCCTCTCCAAACGCACCATTTTTTTTTTATTCTCCAGACAAGACATTTACCATCACCACCCCAGGCCGAAATACAGTACGTTGAAACTTGGCGGAGGTCCTGAGATTTTTAAAAACAAAAATTAATTTTCTTACCCTAGAGACCAGCGAATTGATTTGCTCACTCCATGTCAACGTCGCGTCGACCCAGACTGCAAGATATTTTATTGAGTCCGTGCACAGGACAGCCACAGATGGCAATCCTCATTGTATGGCACGCATGAGCAGACGGATGGGTGATGACTTTCATCAGTATGAATAAAACGTTGAATTAACTGACCTGGTGTTCCACAACGCATAGGTAACCACAACACAAGTCACATAGTCACGTCAGAAGACGATTCGAGAAAGCGTTTATGAACATAAAAAAAAACATAGTGGCAATAATAGATATAATATGTATTTTTCCATATTCGTGTGATAACAAGATGAATTTATTGCGCTTTGCTAACTAAATAAAATCCCACACATTTACAAGCAAGGAAACAAAACACTACTGTTATAGAAAATAACTCATTTTTATTGACATGTCCAGTACTGAAACGTTTCATTTAGTATTTACCAAAAAGTTTAGTATTTAAACATTTTAACATACATGGCACACAGGAGGCAAAAAAATGCATTAGAAGAAAGACAAAAAAAAAGTTTAATGGCATTTAGTCAGAATTTTGACTAGTTGTGGCCAGTAGTTTATGTAATTCATCTAACGAAAGAGGTCGCATCTAATAAAATAATTTAAAGGCTCGATAAAAGGAAGAGATGAAAAAGGCTGGCCATTTTGTTGAGTTTAATATTTGTGGTATCTAGGGACGATTTTACCGTTTAGAATAAAAGCAATTACATAAGTATGAATAAATCTCTCAATAGCAAGACAAGATACATTTTTAATTCCTGTTTTAAAAGAAGCACACAAAATATAACAAAACCGAGATAATGCATTTAATAATCGCTTTAATCGCTTCCTGCTACGACGAATCACTCGATAAACGTACGTTTTGCAATGAAAGAGCTTTTAATTAAATCTAGAATAGTTTAACATCATAATTCGGTTGAGTAATACCTGGCTGTCAGAGTTTTTGAGCTAGTGACTACCTGTCAAAGATTTACGAATGACAGCCGTGAGCAACGGCTTAACTTGCTTTCCGAGGCATGGATCCCAAAAGGTAATGGATGGTCATCCAACCACGGACCGACCGCTGCAAGTGTATCTTAGCTAAAACCGTGTGGCTGTTATTATTTAGCCACGAGACCCACCAGAGTTTCTAACAAACAATCATTTATTATTTACAGGAATTACTCTCGCTTCACAAGGTAAGTTAAAGCTAAAAAACTTGTTGGTTGTTATTAGTAACTCCAACAGTAATATAATAAAGTACCGTATTTAATACAAGTAGGTAAACAATACTGTTATACCACAATAATATAGATTTAAAGGAACAAGTGACCTTTGGAGCAGTAACACGTGTCTCATTGTGGCCGATTCTCGGTAGCGCCACAGAGTAACACTAAGCGTTGTGTTTTTGTACGGAATTATGTCAGTATGACAACAGCAGTGAGATAATGCATTGTTTGGTGTTATGTAAACGTTTCTACCGTTATATTGTTGTGTACTCTGTGATAGTTTCCTGAGCCTTTGTTTACGTTATCAAAGTACTCGTAGTCGTTGAGATTGTGAAGAGTTTGTTAGTATTAACGATACGCTAGTGGGTAAAGTAGAATATGAACGAATATTGTTGTTGCCTTTGTAAAGAAAAAAAAAATCCAATAATTCTAACTTTTGTTACTAAGTACATTTTAAGCATAGCGATTTTCAAATTATCCTCTTAGATAAATGTTATATTAGAGACAACCTTAATGACTTCCGGTCATGTAGGTACCTCATTAGTTACCTGTTTTCACTAATCATATTTTTGTTAAACTCCTGATAAATTGTAGTTCTATAATATTTAGTATGGTTTGTTTTTCGTTAGTGTCCTAAATTAATATTATATGTAGTTAAATTGTTTGTTTAAATGTCTTCTCTGGAAGTACGCACGACGTCATATCAAGTTATACATTTCATGGGGGGTCATGACCCCCCCCCCCCCCCCCCTCGGACCACGCCTGCTGCCTGGGTTCGAACCTACAACGTCGTAAGTCCGTTACCACTGAGCTATCACTGCTCTTTATAATCAAGGTTTAGAAGTCCTTGTTATAGTATGTCCCATAAAGGAATATTGTACTAAACTCATATAAATATTTATGTTTTCTTATGTTTATATACGTATGTACCTTCATGCTTAGGCTAATAGACGATTGTCAATTGTTTTTTCATGTGACTTGCCTGACCT
Source organism: Apamea epomidion (assembly GCA_947507525.1). Classification (NCBI taxonomy): domain Eukaryota; kingdom Metazoa; phylum Arthropoda; class Insecta; order Lepidoptera; family Noctuidae; genus Apamea; species Apamea epomidion. The sequence goes on from OX382231.1 coordinate 12,783,203, forward strand.
AATACTTATTTTAACTAAAGTCACTTTTCGTGTCTGTCTGTGTGACAGCGTTGTTCTTTTAAACTACGCAACGGATTTTGTTGCGGTTTTCACCATCAGGAATAAATTCCCTAATGGGAATTTATTTATGTATAATACATTGATATTTAGCTTACATATTATAATAAAGAAATCTCAAGATTTCCAAGTCAAGTCTTGACTTGACTTGGAAACCCTGCTTCGCAAGGTTCTTACGACTTGTCGTAAGAACCTTGCGAAGCAGGGTTGGTCACTAGTATGAAATAAATCATTAAAATACTCAAATTATTTAGGTAAAACACATTATTATTTTGCCTCAATGAGAAAACCGCAATAGGTACCTAATCTATTGCGGTTTCCACTACATTCAAAAACATTGTTTCTGGCTATCAGTCAGTCGTTACGATGAACCTGTATGACTTATACACAGTAGAATACAAAGAATATAAAGCAGTATACATAATGTAGGTTCCTAATGTACGAACGGCTACACATCAGGCTATATTCCAGTTTTAGCTGATCTCGGTTTGTATGGGTTTTTCGTACAATCAAAAGTCAGCTTATACTGGTTATATATAACTTGATGTGTAGCCGTCCTTACATACATGTAGCGAATGATAAGCAGTGGACCCATTAGCTGCCTGACTGCAATGCTTGTGTCGAAACATTTGTCACAATTAACTATCGTACATTAGCGGACGATATTTGCATGCAGAAGTTTATTTAGAATTAAAGTTTTGATTTTTATGTATTGTATTTAAAAAAAAAATACATTTTTATGTCTTAGGCGTATAAGTGTTGTGGTTTTAGGTTAATCAATAATTGTGCTGATGTTACAGGGCGACGTTATCGCCCAGCGATAAAGCCCTTAAAATAAAGAAAAAAAAAATAAAGTCTTAGGCGTAAGTTGATTTTTCATTTTATTTGGTGTGTATTTGCAAACCACTATTGTATTGGGGTCATCCTGTAAAGATAGTGTGTGTAAGTTTAATAATAAATAAATAACAAAAAAGAATAACTTTTTTTAAGTAGAGCTGACGCATACAGAGATGTTTTAATCTATTGTAATAGAGTACCACTTTCAAAGTGAACAGTATAAAATATTTGCACATGTCATCTAATATAAATAAAAGAATTAGCTAAAGTATATTAGATTCGTCTTTGCTAATCACCAATGTACATCACACACTGGACATCCCAAACTGGTGCAATTTGAGACAAAATTGTAATACATTTTATATATATTAAAACATAAAATATAAGATTACCTAAGCAATTAAATAATAATTAAGGTTTGATACGACCTTGGTAACTCCGGTAGTTCGATAGATACGTAGGTACTTGTTAAGCAGAAGACCGTGTTGTTAAATACATTATATGTATCTATCTACTTATCTCTTTATCGTAATAATTGTTACATGAGAGAACTTTGGACTGAAACTCTCCTGGCACCCCGTATTTTGAAACATACATACATAATGTGATGTTCAAGCTTTCATAGATTTATTAAATGCAGTTATAGGGACCCCTTCGCTGGTAACGTCGATGCCGCGGAAAGGGTGAGGTTTAGGGCCAACAAAGTTTAATTCACTGTCGTGCTATCGACACGACGAACGAGCATTACTGATACATTATTTCACCTGAATTTGAAAAAGGAGATAACGCTACGCCGTAGCAAGCGGCTACGACGTAGCAGGGGTGCATTTAGAGATTCGCCATGCGCATCTTGAGCTTTTTGCTAATCTTCTAACTAGTGTTACAATTACCACAGCATGAGATAACCTCGAAAAAAAAGAGAGGTAGACTGGATATCTTATAGGAAATATTTATGATGTCCATGTCTATTAAATATTAGAAATTGTACCTACCACAGACGTAATACGTTACCACCACGTCTTTAAATATAAGACCCAAAATGTATGTCCATGGGTAGCGGGATCGTCCGAAAGGGTTACCGCTGCCCTGGTACATAAAGGGCTAAGGAAGGAACACGGGTGGGTTTTAGTCAGTAAGAGTCTGACACTCCCTTCTGCTCCACCCAGAGCGGGAGGAGTCATTTGATGATTTCCCATCCACAAAAAAAAAAAAAAAAATGTATGTCCATGCGATAATATCGACGTATGTTTAAGTTTTTAAGAATTATCCCTAACACCTGAACACTGAATAAAATTAATGGTGACGTGTGGTGATTATCAGTCCGGTGATTAGCGGACCAGTTGATATTGTGGGTCAATATCCGGCTATCAGATACGTGATTGATCGTAGTCACGTTTTCAGACCGTGAGACTTAGTAGTAAAAAAAACGTTAAATCAGGCTATATCTGCGATTTTATTTCTAGAGGCAGGCAATGAATCATTTTGAAGGGTATTTATTACTAATCCATTGCATCTAATGTTCGAAAAAAATATTTGCTCAACAACGGAAATAATGCAATGAATGTTGTTGAACTGTTAAAATGAAAGCCATTGCTACTACATTGTTAGTGTGTTACGCCATTAAACTGCTGAATAACGTACAATCGGAATAGAATGCTTGGAATTAAAATGTCAAACACCCAAACGCTATTCCAAATTATTCGGTGTCAAAGTTCGTTTTCTTTCAAAAATATCTTTTTTGCTCTTCTTTTTATGATGTGTAGGTAACCTATTTTTGACACTGTTAGTTTGTAGCTGGGCTGACGATGATTTTTATTATTATAATAATTAATTAAACCAAAACTGGCCACTAATGCGAAAAATATGTGTTAATAATTTCAGATAATTTACATTCCATCGCTACTTAATCAGTTATCTACTTTAGTGAAATGTATTCTAAGTTGATTTTTGAGTGACCATTTGTAACAAAAAGGTCCAAATAAGTTATTAGTTGCCATTGAATTTGAACTTTGTTAAGTATGACATTTAGTTTGTTATTCCATAATTTGAAAATTATCTCAATTTCTTCATTCTAGTATAAAGTAGTTTAAGGTTTAATTTGTGCCTTAGAAACGTTTTTATAACGGTATTGATTAAGGGAATATATAAACTGCCATTCAACCGGATGTCAAAAAAAATACATTTTTATGTCTTAGGCGTATAAGTGTTGTGGTTTTAGGTTAATCAATAATTGTGCTGATGTTACAGGGCGACGTTATCGCCCAGCGATAAAGCCCTTAAAATAAAGAAAAAAAAAATAAAGTCTTAGGCGTAAGTTGATTTTTCATTTTATTTGGTGTGTATTTGCAAACCACTATTGTATTGGGGTCATCCTGTAAAGATAGTGTGTGTAAGTTTAATAATAAATAAATAACAAAAAAGAATAACTTTTTTTAAGTAGAGCTGACGCATACAGAGATGTTTTAATCTATTGTAATAGAGTACCACTTTCAAAGTGAACAGTATAAAATATTTGCACATGTCATCTAATATAAATAAAAGAATTAGCTAAAGTATATTAGATTCGTCTTTGCTAATCACCAATGTACATCACACACTGGACATCCCAAACTGGTGCAATTTGAGACAAAATTGTAATACATTTTATATATATTAAAACATAAAATATAAGATTACCTAAGCAATTAAATAATAATTAAGGTTTGATACGACCTTGGTAACTCCGGTAGTTCGATAGATACGTAGGTACTTGTTAAGCAGAAGACCGTGTTGTTAAATACATTATATGTATCTATCTACTTATCTCTTTATCGTAATAATTGTTACATGAGAGAACTTTGGACTGAAACTCTCCTGGCACCCCGTATTTTGAAACATACATACATAATGTGATGTTCAAGCTTTCATAGATTTATTAAATGCAGTTATAGGGACCCCTTCGCTGGTAACGTCGATGCCGCGGAAAGGGTGAGGTTTAGGGCCAACAAAGTTTAATTCACTGTCGTGCTATCGACACGACGAACGAGCATTACTGATACATTATTTCACCTGAATTTGAAAAAGGAGATAACGCTACGCCGTAGCAAGCGGCTACGACGTAGCAGGGGTGCATTTAGAGATTCGCCATGCGCATCTTGAGCTTTTTGCTAATCTTCTAACTAGTGTTACAATTACCACAGCATGAGATAACCTCGAAAAAAAAGAGAGGTAGACTGGATATCTTATAGGAAATATTTATGATGTCCATGTCTATTAAATATTAGAAATTGTACCTACCACAGACGTAATACGTTACCACCACGTCTTTAAATATAAGACCCAAAATGTATGTCCATGGGTAGCGGGATCGTCCGAAAGGGTTACCGCTGCCCTGGTACATAAAGGGCTAAGGAAGGAACACGGGTGGGTTTTAGTCAGTAAGAGTCTGACACTCCCTTCTGCTCCACCCAGAGCGGGAGGAGTCATTTGATGATTTCCCATCCACAAAAAAAAAAAAAAAAATGTATGTCCATGCGATAATATCGACGTATGTTTAAGTTTTTAAGAATTATCCCTAACACCTGAACACTGAATAAAATTAATGGTGACGTGTGGTGATTATCAGTCCGGTGATTAGCGGACCAGTTGATATTGTGGGTCAATATCCGGCTATCAGATACGTGATTGATCGTAGTCACGTTTTCAGACCGTGAGACTTAGTAGTAAAAAAAACGTTAAATCAGGCTATATCTGCGATTTTATTTCTAGAGGCAGGCAATGAATCATTTTGAAGGGTATTTATTACTAATCCATTGCATCTAATGTTCGAAAAAAATATTTGCTCAACAACGGAAATAATGCAATGAATGTTGTTGAACTGTTAAAATGAAAGCCATTGCTACTACATTGTTAGTGTGTTACGCCATTAAACTGCTGAATAACGTACAATCGGAATAGAATGCTTGGAATTAAAATGTCAAACACCCAAACGCTATTCCAAATTATTCGGTGTCAAAGTTCGTTTTCTTTCAAAAATATCTTTTTTGCTCTTCTTTTTATGATGTGTAGGTAACCTATTTTTGACACTGTTAGTTTGTAGCTGGGCTGACGATGATTTTTATTATTATAATAATTAATTAAACCAAAACTGGCCACTAATGCGAAAAATATGTGTTAATAATTTCAGATAATTTACATTCCATCGCTACTTAATCAGTTATCTACTTTAGTGAAATGTATTCTAAGTTGATTTTTGAGTGACCATTTGTAACAAAAAGGTCCAAATAAGTTATTAGTTGCCATTGAATTTGAACTTTGTTAAGTATGACATTTAGTTTGTTATTCCATAATTTGAAAATTATCTCAATTTCTTCATTCTAGTATAAAGTAGTTTAAGGTTTAATTTGTGCCTTAGAAACGTTTTTATAACGGTATTGATTAAGGGAATATATAAACTGCCATTCAACCGGATGTCAGTTTATTAATACTTAATATTCTATTCACCTATCGGTCAGCATGTAGGAAACTGATGTCGCTTTAATACATATAAGTAGTTGCTACTTGGATATAACAAAAAAAAAACAGATTAATAATTTTGTGCTTAGTGCACGAGATTACTTTACCCATTCACATAGGTAAACAACTTAATCTTTAAACCTCAAAACAAATCAAAAGTCATTTATTTAAACTAGGCTGAGACTCGGCACTTCTTGAAAGTCAAAATTAAATAAGACATTCCCCCAAAACACCCTTCACCACTTCTAAGTGCTTTAGCTGGGCTGTAAATTTCTTATCATTATCCGTACAAAAATAACAACATGGTATCTGATTTTTGATCATCTGATTGTTACAAAATACAGACAGATAGTATTGCATGGAAAAACTTATCAGTACCTATCTACTTACCTACAAGGCCTCTTGTTTGTCTCAAAAGGTATTATCTCTAAATAAGTATGCAAGAACATGAACCTGAGATGTGTGACATTGTTTTATATCTGGTCGGTTATTTTATTTAGTTTCCGTCTAATAATGCACACTTGTAGATTGACTTGTTGAGCTACTCATTTTTATCTCGAATGCAACATTTAGCATGCCATTACAAAAAATCGAGATGAACTTAGGTCCTGACAAAATATGTTTATTGCAAGAAAATCACGCTTCAACACCTCAAACGGGGTTCAATGATCGGCCGGTTAACGTAATTAAAAACTTTCAAAATCTTGTCTCAATCTCATCTCAGCGACAATCAATGTCAAAAAATTGTCAAAAATGTAGGGAATGTAGGGAGGGGTTTTTGACAGATTGAGATCAGGCTGTGAACGTAAAAATACAATCGAACACAAAGAAAATTCTATCTTGCCTAAATTATAGCTACATTTGAAGTTCGAACGCCAAAAATAACAATGGCGCCCATGCAGATTATAAAATAAAAAATTATACTCACGTATACCCCGCTAGGATGTCCATGAGCGTGCTCTTGCCGGCCCCGGACTGTCCCATGATGACGGTCAGCTCACCAGCGTTGAACGTGCCGCACACCGCGTTGAGGATCGTCTTGCGTCCTGGGACATACAGGAAAATGTGTTACTGTACTGAGGACGAATTTTAAAAGGATTTGATGATTTTTAGAAAGGTTTTCCTTAAGAATACTGTTTAAGATTGCAGCTGCAACTTATTGATTTAGTGGATTTTGAAGTGGTATATATTGGGTTCGGTAAACCACGAATATTTCTATGATTTGGTTTACTACAAGACTTTAAAAAAAATCTTTCAATTTTTCGATGCAATATTAGTGTCACTGTGTCAGGAGTATATAAATGGTAAGCAAGACCTTCATTTTGGGTAACTTGAAGTCTTATCAATGAATAAACAAGGTATTTCCAGTCATTATCTTACTCAGCGTAGAAACTCATCCATTTTCGCAAGTGGTCATTAAATTTGCTCAACAAAGTCAGATTTCGGTCGCCCACGGACACTATAGCAAAGAGTTTCGTAGTATACTCCTACGACATCCGGATCCGCGGGAAGACGCAAATAAATCGCAAGAAATATCGTTTTTTTGACCACACAATTGGATGTAGGATTAAGTTGAACTGATTATTCTGCAGACCTTCCTATGATTACCTATGGAACGGAAATCAAAAGCGACACATCCCGGAGGGAATAATATAACATAGTGCAACTCTCTTATAGTTGTCTAAATCGTGAACAAAGCTAATGAGATGTATTTGGATAGGGATTTTGCTCTTTTGCTCTATCGTTAATGAATTTGAAATCTATGTACCGCGATGTTATTTTAAAAATTAAATAGAATTGCTTGACGTTGAAAAATTGTACCTAATTTTTTTATGTAGTTCTTGACAACTCCCAGTCTTAATAGTAATTGTTTAATAATAATAAACATGTAATCAAACTTTGTAATACATACATTATTTCTAAGATTTACGCTGCATTTTAGCAATTTTAATTATTGAATAAATATTTATTAATTATTTATCACTTAAACTTAAATTATGAGCGATACTCTGACTCGCTGCAGGAGCGTTTTTAGATAATGGAACTATTGACTGACCTCTGACCCTGATTATATTATAATTAAATACATATTTACGTAAATTTTACATTGTTACGTTGGCATGCCTACAAACATATCATATTTTATTTAAAAGGCAACAAACAAATCGAAACGTAGGTCAGTAAATATGTAGTTACATCCAATATTATTGGAAGAGCATAAGCTTGTGCGGTTTGCCCTTATGTGAACATTGCCTAAACTGGCCGACTTTTAGGAATAAATAAATATGTAATTGCATGCCTATAATTGCAAGTGGTAAACTGTTCATTAATAGAGATACTGTATACAAGGGAGGAGTAGTGGTGGCGCAGTGGTATTGTCCCCGACTTACAGTTGTAGGTCGTGGGTTCCAGCCCCAGGCAGGCGCTTTACTTTGTGTAAATAATTTCATCACCACTGCTCTCAAAACAGTGAAGGAAAACATCGTGCCAAAAATTGGAGGACATGTGACATCTTCCAACCCGCACTGTGTCCGCGTGGTAGATTACAGCCCACTCCCTCTTGAAGAGAGGAGGCCTGTGTTCCAGCAGTGGGAACATTATGGGCTGATTATGGTTATGCTTATACAATACAGAATGACATGACTCTGAAATATGAAAAGAAAAAACTGATCAGCAGTTCGATACAAAAGTGCAATACTAACACGATTAAAACAGGAAATGTCAATGTGTCGCCAATGCGTAGGTCGGTATGTCATCATCTGCCGAGCCTTTTCCCAACTATGTTGGGGTCAGCTTCCAGTCTAATCGGATGCAGCTGAATACCGGTATTTTACACGGAGCGATTGCCTAACTGACCTCGACAAACCAGTTACGGGGTAATACGATACCCCTTGGTAAGACTGGTTGTCAGACGAAAGTCTGACAACCAGTCTTAGCCCGAAAGGGCTTCTGACTATCCGTAACGACTGTCAAAGACCTACGAATGACAGTCGGGACGAGCCAAGGAGGTAGGTAGGTATGTATAGTTTCGAATAGTTCAGTAATATTTTCTTACGATAATGCATACTGTCTCGAATGGAACGATGACTTAGTTATTCTATCAAAAGATAAAGTAAACGCTTGTACCGGTAAAGGACGAACAATAGACAATTGCATAATAATATGCTTATGTATATCGTGAACAGTTTCGTCCAGAATACTCTGGATTTTTAGGAATCGGTAGATTCATTTTGGGAGGGATTTATTAAAGTCTAGACTACTGATTGTATGTCTTTCTAGATAGGTGCTGCTCATTAAAATATGCTTGAAGATCAAAGAAAGTGGCGCGAAGAAGCTTGTGCGGCTTCACGCACCGGGGGCTGAATTAGCACATGACAAGACCTCACACGAGATAAGCGGTAGGTTAGGCAACGTATAACTTTTCAAGTGTCAATTTGAAGAATGACTGTGTGAAGTGCAAATGGGGATTAATCTTGTTACTTACATAATTATTATTATTTATTATGTATTGACGAATTAAGTGACCTTAAAATTTCAGACAAGTATTTTAGTATACACACTCAGATTGAATTCAAGTGCTACTTTTAAACCAAGTAAGTGGGTTTTAAATGAATATCGGCGTTCGTGACTCATATCTGACACTTAGAATAATAGTTAAAGTATAAAATATTATCAAGGGTTACAAGTGATCTCTTAAACAACCGAATGTAAACAAAAAATGCGATGACGTGCGTTGAGTTAAAATTGAGAATTGAGTTATATGTACTATATTGAATGAATTAGCTGACGTTATTTCGTTAATTTCACAAAAAGTAAAGGAGTTTTAGGACATTTAAGTTACATTTCATACGAGGGTTTTGGTTTATTTAAGGACCATGAATCTTTGTGGCATATCGGTACGCCTCCATTATGTTTTTTTTTTCAAAGTTTCCGCGCACGATGCATGTAGTAGGTACCTATATTGTATATGGGTAGGGGACACTTATATAAAAAAGAAATGTTAAGTACCTAATATGGTAGGCGCCATGTTTCCAAAATATTTGGAGATACATAAGCAAAGTTGTTTAGTTAGTGCATATTAATTGGAGATTGAACTTTTTTTACATTAATAGGGTAGTTGCCTGGGTAAAAAAATAATAATTAAATTTATTCCGTCAGTTAGATTATCGAAAAATAATGGACACGTATTTTTTCTTTTGTCAATCAAACAAAAAATGACAAACTGTAACATAATGTACATACTCACAGTTATCTTCATTCATTCCTCCACGTCAGAACAAGCATTCTGTTACCGTTAGGCGCTGATCTGATTATTTATTACGACACGTTTTATCCACAATCAGTACACAGACACAGCTCCATCTTTAAGATGACACTATGATGATTTAGTGACATCCAAGGGTTGGTAATTTCGCCCACATTGATGGATATCATTTTTCCTATAAACACTATACTTCTAATACAAAATAACTATAGATTTTATCGTATTTTATTAATAATATATTTTATTATGACAGCTTTGACAACGACATTTAATACGTCGCCATGGCAATCTTTCTTTCAAATTCTTACCTGCCTTTATCTTTTTAGCTAATTAGATATGAATACTTATTATATTTAATTACTGGCCATCTTCATAACTCAAATTCATATTTTCTACATGATGTTATTCTACGAGCTGACATTATAGATCCACGCAATCCAAGGATCAGTTCGGGTTTCGCCTCTAAAGCGGATACAATAAAGAGCCTGATACTTCAGGGCTACCTATCCCGGGAATACCCAGCGTACCTCTCCGCTCCGGTACCTGTCGGACCCTACCTACGCCTCCGTACTCCGTCCTCCGTGAAGGGCTCCTGTGACTATTGGGCCGCGCCTCATCCGAGGGCCGCCTCACCTGGCGGGCTGACAGCGTCTCTGTCGTGCCTCTCTCTCTTGCTGTCGAGCTGCGTCCTGCCTTGCTGCGTGGACCCTCCAACGGGTGTCCTCCGCCTGCACTCATCTATACCTGTACCTGCGCCGGCTCCTGCTGCCGTGCTGCAGCCTGCCCTGCTGCGTGGGCCCTCCTACGAGTGTCCTCCGTGCCGCACACGCACCAGCGACCTGCCCTCATCTGTACCTGCATCTGTCGCCGGCACCTGCCTCGCGTCTACCTCCCTCCATCTGGATCTCCACCTCAGCCTCCTCAGCCCACCTATCACGCATCGTCATCCACACACCCCACCTCCACAAACTACACACCTCTCTCAGTCCATCTCCATCTTAAAGTTATAAATATACCTTTAATTGTTTTCTACCTCCCTTTCTTTAATTTCATTTTTCCTTTGGTTTTTATAAGTTTAGTTACTTGTCGCTACACGACAAAACATCAAGCGCGTCAAAATTTGGGGGTCGTGACGTCACTTGCTTGCAAAAATGTCGCAAGCAGGTGACGTCACGCGGAACTTTAACGGGCGATATCTTCATCATTTTTTATATAATTGACAAAAGAAAAAATACGGGTTCAATATTTTTTGATAATCTAACTGACGGACTAATTAGATTTTTTTAGGAAAACAGCCTATTACGAGTATTTAGGTACTGCACTGAATGTGAATTGAATGAGTTAAATACATTTTTTTTTGGATAATTACGTACCGTTTTATGTTTAAAATCATTCGCGCTCTTGTGTCTCAATTTTTGTTATAAACATACACCTTCAAAGTCTCATTTATTTACGAGTAGTATCTAATGAGGGCAGAGCGATTGTCATTGTATCATTATCTTTATAAACGAAGATACTACATCATTCTGTTACTACATTTAATGTGTTGCTGATTTAAACAAACTTGTTTCTAATTTTGTATATGTAGCTTTGTATTTATTATTTACTTATTGAAACTTTTCGCCCACAAAAAAGGTACAAAGGCGGACTTAATGCGTAAGGCATTCTCTACCAGTCACCCAAGGGTCGTGAAGAAATTAGATGGCAGGTGCTTTGGTGGTTTGTATTTCATTTCGTGTTACTTTTGTGTTTACACACATATGCACCAGAACATTTTAAGTATAGGAGGTTGCACGACAGTGCTAAAACTTTGACATTGGGCTGGCTTAGAGTATATTGAACTTCAATAGAATAAAAGAGCAGCTTAATTATGTTGGTTTTGTTAGCACTGATGTGCGATAGGCCACACGTCAGTGTACTATAATAATCAGCCTGTAACGTTCCCACTGCTGGGACACAACCCTTTACTTTACTTAGCCGGGCCCAGTGCGGACTGGTAGAAGTCACATGTCTTTAATTTTTCCTCACGATGTTTTCCTTCACTTTCACAGTTTTGAGAGAAGTGGTGATGAATTTTTTTTACACAGCTCACAAAGTAAAGCGCTTGGCTGGGTTCGAACCCACTACCTACGACTCGTAAGTGAGGACCATTACCACTGGGCCATCACTGCTCTCCGTATGATTGCAAACAAATAATGAGATTCAAAATGGAGTCTTAGAAGTCTCGTAAACCTAAAAGGAAGCTAGCTTGTATGTAGATATATGTATTATCAACACGGACACGGAAACGTTACTACTTGCAGCGGAATGTTTTTTCTATCTGTTTAAGGTAAATGTGACAAGTTACTAAATTGTTTGCTGTCAGTAATTGTTTACGTGTTTAAATTAAATCTAGTCATAGTCATTTATTGCTAAGGGATTCTATTTTGATAAAGAAATACACACCTTAAAACTATACCTACTAACTTTCTTCAAAATATTATTATGTATTAATCGCAATGTATTTGCCACCGTCAGCATTATTGTTCATAATAACGTTAATAACAGAATTTTAAAATTTATTGATTGATTTCGACATCAGTTATTATTGCTGCAGGTAGGTACTTTTTTTCAAAAAAAAAAAAAAAAATTACAAAAACTAAAGGCTAACGAATCTCAGAAGGTGGCCCTTCAGACAGAACATGCTGTTAGGGTTAATGGAGGAACACCAAAGGAAACGCCGTTATAAGGATTTGTGTAATACGTTTATTATCCTTTTATATTTATATATTGGAAGGTGTGTTTCCTAAAATTACGTGAGATGTGTGATCACAAGGCTAAAAGAGTAGTACAGTCGCTAAGCGAAAGTAAGGATTTCGGTCAAGTGGTAAGGGCGGGCTCGATAATAAAAAATAATATTTATGAGTTAGAAAGAGAAAGACGATAGTGTTGAAGTAGGATCGATTTATTTTTGCTATACTCAAACACATGCAAGCCTTAATAGTTTCACGTAATGAGAATATTAAACTCGATGGTGAGTTAAACAATTTAGATTGAAACCATAAAATGTGATTAGAGTCGTAAGGGCCTGGTTCAAGTTAAGTAGTATCTTTATAAGTACCTTGGTTGGTACTTGTTTACAACATGCTGGAATTACCAATCAGAATGCAATTCGCTATGTCTGTCGAGTGTGTCTGGCTATAGTTTAGGGATATACAGTGGTCTCCAAAAATTCGTTGACACTTTTCCACTTCAGCTGTTACACACACATTATGATTTACAATAAAAAATAATCACGCTATCCTGAGGTACTTGATTATTTTTAATTAATGATAAATCATAGGCTTAATTAGTCCTTAAAAACGTTATGCTTTTTTTTTTTGGGTGGGAAATCATCGTATGACTTCTCCCGCTCTGGGCGGAGCGGGAGGGCGTGTCAGACTTTAACTGACTAAAATCCACCCGTGTTCCTTCAGTTGCCTGTGCCAGGGGCCACGGTATCTCTTTCGAACAACCCGCGGCTCTGGCAGGCTACGGCCCTAGCGGACCCCGTCAGTTCGTGCTGACATCCCTTTGAGGCGCGCGTGGAACACAACGTGCCGTCGACCCGGGCCTGATCCTTGCCGGGCGGTAGCTGCCCATTGCTCGCCGCCCGCAAGCTCGCGCCCACGGTGGCCGGGAGTCGGCTGGTGACTCCCGACGTCCAGGGCGTCTCCTGCGGCGATTAGGGGCGTGAGGGCGCAGAGATTTCCTCACTCTCACGCGCTCCGCCTCCTCCTTTGCGAGCATTACTGCTTCGCAGAAGGAGGTGACGGCTTCCCATGCACTCTCACTCAGTACCATGGCCTGGACCAGGGCCAGCGCGAGATATCGCCGCCGCGCATCGCCTTTTTTGAGGATGGGAAATCATCTAATGACCCCTCCCGCTCTGGGTGGAGCAGAAGGGAGTGTCAGACTCTTACTGACTAAAACCCACCCGTGTTCCTTCCTCAGCCCTTTATGTACCAGGGCAGCGGTAACCCTTTCGGACGATGCCGCTACCCCGGCAGGCTTCGGCCCTGTCGGGCCCCGTCAACTATGCTGACATCTCTTTGAGGCGCGCGTGGAACACATACGCGCCATCCGGCATGGGACTGGTCCTGATCGGACGGAGAGCTACCCATTGCTCTCCCGGAACCTCCCGAAACAACAGTGTCCGGTGAGGTCCTGCGTCAGGCGGAAGGTGAGGACGCCGTGGGGCCTCTCCAGCAGTGGCTGGCAATTGCGGCGATAAGTCCCCTCTTTGAGGAGTGCCTCAAAAAGGGGACTTATCGCCGCAATTGTGGCGTGCGCAGCACTGGGTTGCAACAATCGCACTCTCCATGTCGCCATGAGATCCCGTCGGAGCTCTGTCCGCTGTACCGTGATTTCTCGCGGCAGCGGAGTTTCGCCCCGGCGTTTTGCCTCCTCTATGGATGGCCCCTAGTGTACGGCTCAAACATTTGGAACTAGAATTATATATTATTATGTGTTTTCTCACAGCTGAAGTGGAAAACGGGGAAAACGTCCACTAACTTTTGAAGGCCACCGTATATGCTTAATTTGTATACATAACTACTAGGTTACTACTAGTTACTTATTATAACATTATAAAGTTGTTAGCTACTGGGGAGTTTATTGCGCCACTTCTTCTTCCCAGAGAAAGCACTAGGAAGTGGTGAAGGATGGGCGTTTTGGGGGACTGTCTTTTGTAATTTTGATGTTCGAAAAGTGTTGATTCTCAGGCCAGCCTAATTTGAATAAATGACTTTTGATTTTGAAGTGACATAAATAAATGCCTGAAATTAACTACATACTAAAATTATTAATATGTACAGTATTATCACATAAATAAAATATTAGGGGTTAAAGTATGAAATTGCCGATTTGTACTGAAAAATTGAAATTGTTTTTTTTTTAATTTAACATATTTATTTAATCAAAATAATTACCAATATTGTCTATACATTGCTGCCATCTAATAGGAAGGTCATTTATGCCTTTGCGATAGAACTCTCGTGATCTAGATTCGACAAACTGTGTGAAAGCATTTTGTACTGCCTCCTGAGAAGAAAACTTTTTATCACGTAGAAAATTGTGCAAATCACGAAAAAAATCGTAGTCCGTTGGAGCATGGTCTGTCGAATACAGAGGGTGAAGAATGGTTTCTAATTGCAGTTCCTGTAGAGTTAAAACGGTTTCTCGTGCTGTATGAGGTCTCGCGTTATCATGGAGCAATAATGGTGAAGATCGATTCATGAGTCGGGGCTGTTTCACTGCTAGTTTTGCTATCATTGTTCGGAGTTAGGCACAGTAGACATCTGCCGTTATTGCTTGACCAGATCGGAGAAAGTTATAGTGAATAACACCATGCTGAGACCACCAAACAGTTACCATTACCTTTTTATTGGTAAGCTTTGCTTTTCCATCACGAAAGCGTTTAAACCAAAATCGCACGGTGCGTTCATTAGCAGTCCCCTCTCCAAACGCAAGATTGATATTGCGAGCTGTTTCTGCCGCGTTAGTTCCGCGTCGGAACTCGTATTCAAAATTAACTCGAATTTTCGAAGTATCCATTTTTCTTGTCTAAGCGGAATAAAAAAAACAATTGAAAGTCGATAATAGAATGTTGCACATTTTTTAAAAGAAGAACTTCATAGGTACCATGTGAAAAAAGTTTCACTCAAAAATATCAAACCATGAAGATTCTATGTCCATTCGAAGTACCTATTACAATGGAACTGCAATTTCATACTTTTACCCCTATTATTAATTTAAATAACACTAATACTCGTAGCTAGACCAAATAGCAAGTCAGTAGTAGCTATATAATATAACACACCAGCGACCCGCTCCTGCTTCGCAATGTTATTACTACTTGACAAAACATTATTTTGCTATACATATGTAACTTCAATAGTCATGTATTATACACAGAAACTTCCCGTAACAAATTCATTAAATTACGGTGAAATCCGTTGTGTAGTTTAGAAGAACAACGCGGTCACACAGAGAGACACGAAAAGTGACTTTTATTTATAATATGTACAGACAAATACAAATAATGTATGCAATATATTGTAAAACATTTTAAAAGAGTAACGGTGGAGTTTCATGCCCATTCTTCTCCATACGAAAACTACCTTTTGGAAGGGGCGACTAGAATCAATTTTATTTTAATTTTATTTTTGACGTTCAAAAGTGCCTTTTATGTGCCTATTTGAAATAAATGATTTGACTTTGACTTTGAGACGCCAGCAGGTCAAACTACCCGAAACTGTCAAATTTTCCCAATCAGCCTTGAACCTTAATGCTTTAGCGATAAAGTTGAAAATCTATTAAAGTCTGTACAGTTATATATATAAATACTTTTAGGATTATTCTTTGCTTTCTGTTGATAAACCCAAGCAATAATTCCAGTGACGTCATGCCGAGAAAGCGTGGTATAGTAAATTTGATTAGCCTTCTGAATGCACGAGACAGCTGCAGCTACGCTACGCTACTGAAACTATGTCAATTTATTAGTAGCAAACGTGACAAACTACTTTTACCCCGAAGTTACTTATAATAAGCTAGTTTTAGTAACGCACCGTAGCAGCATAGCAGACTCTCGTCTCTATAAGATTAGTTGACATTACCGATAGTAACTTAAACGATTCGTTATAGGTAATATTAATAGCCATTATTTGCGAAATTTTCATTTTATTTTACTTATTTTTTATAGGTAATATTAACCAGCCATTATATTATTTAGGAAGTTTTTTAAATTATTTTCTATTTACGTAGGTAATTACGAGAAAACTTATTTTATGTCTCGTTGTGCGTCACGCAAAGTTATAGTACGTTGTCGGTTCATTATTACACGTTACATACTCACATATCTAGCTACGCACCCCTATGTACTTATCGTTATCGTACTGTATACGATTATGTACTTAGACAATACAGAGTTCAAGTGCAATGAGTGCATCCGTCAATGAGTACAGAACCATAAGTTTAGTGAAGTATACAAGTGGCTAAAGATTGTTTATAAAATAAGTTGTTTATAATATATAAAATCCATAATGATCCATAATGTTACCTGCTTCTTCAGTGCCGATTAGACCTTACCTACATATATTACACAAGGTTTTATGCTAAACTATTTTATAAGTTCATCAAACTGCCTATGTGTTCCTTCATAACAGTATCAACCTTAGAAAGTTAGGAGTTTTTTTTATAGTAATTTCAAAATAACGTGTGAGATTAATTTCGAAAGGTTCGTTGCATTGTATTTATAAAGGATATGTTTCCATAAATTTTCGTAAGGCAAACAGGGTGAAGTTCTTTTATTAATAAGAAATATTTGGTTTCTATCCTAACTATTCATTGTTTTAATCTGGAACCATTACAATGTGTTCTACTGTGTGTCTGTTCGCGTACAAATAAATATTCTATTGTTTAATTTAGTTTAAAAAACAAAGCTTTTGATATTTACCAGCTGTTCTTTTAAATAGATTCTGAGGACTATATTTCTACAATGAGAAGGGTGTGATTGCTTAGATGTTATATAATAAAACAAGAGAGAGTTCAACAATAAAGTACGCACTGACCAAAAACTTGTAGATTGCAAGGTTTTGTATATAACAGGCAGGCTGAGATGAAAATTATAAAAAAAAATCGCAACTATATGAACTCTTTGTGAGGAACAGGAAGCCTCTAACAAGCACCGGATATATCTCATAAAGAAAAATTTGACTCTGGTATCACGCGATTGCCGATTACTTTTGGGCGCTTCGTAACACATTGCCACGTCAGTTTTCGCGACAGCGATCACTGGCCATTGGATCAGTGGTCAATTGGTAATTGTTAGAAGAATCCGAGAATTTGTGTGACTTGCCCATCAGTGGGACAGTTGCAGAGCGGGCTTGTACCTATAGTAGGTAAGTAAACTGTGAACCGCAAGAATAACCAAATCCATATCCATTTAGAACTAATTTTCATGTACTTACATGTTTAAAAAAAAATGTATGCAAAATATTAATAAACTAGCGCCAAATTCACTCGGTTTATCGACTCTTGAATTTTGTTATGGTTCGCAAACTTATCTACTATCCTACTTATATGTTTGTCCAAATTGATTATACGTCATTCGGCCATTTTGAACTGAACTCTGCGTTATTGGTTCATCGGCCTTATCACAGACCTTGCAGATATCTATATGATCTGATTATTGTAACTTCGAACATCGGCACCATGGTTCTATTTTTGTGTTTATTTTATCTATATACAGTAATATCATCATTGTTACATATTACTGGAGTTTGAGTAGGCACAGACAAGGCACATCAAGCTAATTCAAATTTCTTTAATCGATTTTCAACTTTAAAGCTACAGCATTAAGGTTCAAGGTTAATTGGGAAAATTTGACAGTTTCGGGTAGCTTGATGTGATGGCGTCTGTATTTATTTGGGGAATATTGGACGTGATCTATAATGTAAATAAGTCGTGTTTTCTAATCCATCACTTAAGAGTAGACACCTAAATCTTTCTTAGTTGAAACACAACACGAAGGCAAAGATGTGGCCAATATTTCACCAAAATTGTGTTGTTTGTTGAAGGTCCTTCCGGGAACGATAGTTCATGGATAACTGATAATTTGATAAATTATGATTTTGCAAAAGCTGATCGTTATTGGTTTTCACTGTAACTCATTTTCAGCGATATTGAAGCAGTGATAATGTTGTTATAGGGAGCAGATTTCATACTTAGTTAGTTGAGCATTAAACAATTTTGGCTTAGGAATCGAGAGTTAGCATGTATTACATAGGTAGAGGCGAAATGTATAAGCTAAGCTATTGAAAATATAAATTTTATTTTATATTATATATTATAATAATATCAAATTAGTTAATAACTATAATTTATCTCACGTCATCTTAGATGGTTAACAGAATAATAGAGAATAATGGGGGATTCCTGGGTAACACGATAACACACCAAGCATTAATGATAATGCCACAAACTTTGGTCTGTTGTCATATCATTATAATTAGTTCAATGATAGTGAGAGTTGTTAACCAATCAAATGAGCGGGATATAATATGTACCTACTTACTTTTATCAATATTAGAACTTGGCAAGCAGGTTATTTTACTAAGTAATGAAGTTGAGTCCAATACTAGATAGGTCTCTCTCACTATTCATTTTGGAGCCTAAAAAGGCCACTTTGGCAGAATCATAATAGGATAACAATATGAATCATATTAAAAATCGTAAAATGGTCACAAACTGACAATTCATTATATGATCTGTGTGCAATTCATATCACAATGAAATAACATTTAAACTGTAGAAATAAAAAATAAAAAACCAATTTGATTAATAAAAACTGTAATGAAAAATTTACTGATAAAGTTACGGTTTATATTTTTTCCTTGCGGCAATGTTTACACCAAATATGAAATGAAATTTTACGAAAATTAGATGATTTGCTAATGATCTGCTGGGAATTCAGGAAATGAATAGCTTTTAGAGGTATTTCTTAAAGTGGCCTTTTTAGGCCCTCAGGCCTAATATTGACGGAAATTCCTAATCCATTGCTTCATAGGTTTTAAAAATTCGACTGCTTAACAACGTAAATAACGCAATGAATGTTGTTGAACTGTCAAAATTAAAGGCATTGCCATTGTGTGTTACGAAATTACCTTGTAGGTTGACAACTTTATCAGTCGTCATAAATATCCATGTATACTTCCTTCAAACGGATTTCACGTTTCAAAAAATTATTCCGTTTTATATTTGGGCTGCCACTATCTTCATAGCCGTTTATTTTAACAGTTTCCATGCCCTTCAAATCGGTAAAGTAAAAGGAGAGTCAGTATTTATTCCTCTATTTTCGTAATTACACCCACCGCTGTTTGTCTCTGCATCACCCACAGATTGACTGTAAAAGGATACTTGCGTTTGGAATTAAGGCCACCTTCTCTGTTTATTTGTGTGCTACTAGGATAGTAGTAATTAAAAAAGTTTCAGCTGTACAACTATCTGCAGATGTAAGATTAAGACAATGGGAAGTCAGCAACCCCCGTCAGGCCAGCTTATTTTATCCACATCACATAGTAGTTGCTAGTTGTGTCTGCACACACCCGAAGACAAATATTGAATGTCTGTGGGTATGTCAATAGTTTCTCCTAGATTATAGGGATTTTAGCTTGTGTCCGCGACCTGTCCGCGTGAAATGTCTTGTTCCTCGACGATATATTACGGGCAGGCGATGCGTGCGACGGGGTGGCGCACGCATCGCCTGCCCGTAATATATCACTTCGTTTTCGCGTTTTGTTCTTTGTTACTTTTTGTCTTTTTTCGGCTCCTAAGAGTGATGATGAATGAATGAATGAATGATTTATTCACTTAAAATTTCTTAACGCTAGGTACGCGGTTTCTTACGCAGTTTAACTGTGAGGTCGTTGAGTCTCTCTTACAGTAAACTTAATATCAGGTACATCTATTGCCTATATATGTATACTTAATACCCTTACCTAAATAATACACTTACCTACATAGAATCTAATAAATAATTTTTAAGTTTACGTGCGAATTTTACAGTATTATCTTCTTGTCTGATGTCAGCAGGCAAAGTGTTCAATAAATAGGGAACGCGTTTTATTAAGGTTTTGTCGCCATAGTAATTACTAACTCTGGGTAGGTACATTATATTTACCTGCTGTCATCGACCTGGTAGTATACCTGTTAGAAACTAGTGAGTCTCTATCCCGACTGTCATGGTTATTAACTAATAATAGGTATTTATGTTTAAGGCTAACTGGTAGAATTTTACATAATTATTTTTAATAACCTACTACAGTCTCCTTTACAACTGTTTTTAGTTTTCTTGTTTACTAATAATTTTATAAATCTAATTTGAATTGATTCTAGTTTCTGAATATTACTTTTAAAAGTCAAACCATAGCAATCAAGAGAATAACTCAGTATTGAGTCAACTAAGGACATATATAAACATTTTAAGGCGCTGGAGGAAACTTTAAAGCATAAGTGATATCATTTACTTAGCAATATTCTAAGCTTACTACAACTATAATCAATATGTGAAGACCATGAAAAATTTTCATCGACTTTCATTCCCAGATATGTGACATTTTCTACTTGTTCTATTGGTTTACATTTACAGTTTGAATTATTATTAAATTATGCATACAATCATAGCTATGAGTAAAAATTGAAGACACCACACAACAACAAACAGAGGGGCAAATCTCGTAATTTTAAGACGTTCACAGTCTGATCTCAGTCTCAATCTGTCAAAAATACCTCTAATTTCCCTAATAATAAATAAATAAGGGCCTCACCCCGCTCTCTTTGGCTAAAGAGAACTGGCGCAAGCCAGTAGTGCTTGATACTAATGATCGCATGGAAGTATGGCAGAGTAAGGAGCTTCACGAACGCTTTTACCGGGCTCTACATGGACCCGATGTAGATCTACTAGCGTCCGTAGCCTGGCTGCGTTTCGGTGACCTCTTTGGAGAAACCGAAGGTTTTGTCTGTGCAATTATGGACGAAGTTATGATGACGAACAATTACCGGAGATTTATTGTGAAAGACGGCACGGTTGACATCTGTTGGGGCATGCCACCGGCCGGGAGAATCAATCAGGCATATTATCTCCGGGAGTTCTCGTCTAGCTAACGGAGAGTACTTGCATAGAGACAACCTGGTAGCCAGGATAATCCATCAGCAACTTGCTCTGAAATACAGCCTTGTGGAATCTGAGGTGCCGTACTACAGGTATGTGCCCGACCCAGTTCTCGAAAATGGAAATATCACATTGTACTGGGATCGATCCATCATCACTGACAGGACTGTTGTTGCCAATAAGCCTGATATAGTGGTGGTGGATCGATCAGAGCGGCGCGCAATGATTGTTGACATAACCGTCCCGCATGATGAGAACCTCGTGAAAGCCGAGAAAGATAAACAAATCAAGTATCTTGACTTGGCTCGCGAGGTTGTCGACATGTGGCATGTGGACTCAGCAATCATTGTGCCGATAGTCGTGACAGCCAATGGCTTAATAGCCAAGAGCCTCGACCAACACCTGAGGAGGCTCTCGTTGGGCAGCTGGATCAAGGGCGCTTGATTCAGAAAGCGGTACTTCTGGACACGGCTCGCATTGTCAGGAAGTTCCTCTCTCTGGAGCCCTGACCACCGGTAGCTTGGACCCTGTTCCCGATACCGGTGGGCTACTATATTTTATATTTTTAAATGTTTTTTTTTATCCTTTTGTTTATAAAAATATTTAAAAATGTAATTTGTAAGTATTTAAATGAAATAAAAATGAGATAATAAATAATAAATTGTTGACATTTGTTTGTCTGACTGCGACTAGATTTTGAACGTTTTAATTACGAGAATTGGCCTTCTGTTTGTAGCACGCAGTACTTAGAGTATCTTTGATTGTTTTCAGCCCTACTTATTTACTTCACGTTTACAACTTGCAACTGTCTGCGAAGGACACAGTCGTAACCACTTATGTATTTTGTTTATTATCCTTTGTAATATTTTCAAGTGCCATTAGGTACAGCACATGTGTGCTTAAAATACTTTTGAGGTCGTTATCGACTTTAATAATTTTCCTTATTTTAATTTTTTTGTGGTTTTTCTTTGTTTACACGTTAAATTTGAGTTTGATATAAAACTATGCAGGTATATCTTAAGTAACGAAGAAGTGATTCACGTATATTTACAAATCTAAGGAGCTGCTGTTATCTAGGTACATAGTTTATTATTTGTAGAGTAAAAATTGTAATCTTGAAGAGAGAGGGAACTAATAAAACATCGCAATAGTAGAGAAGTTGCACGCATATAATTAAACTTACGTTAATAGCTTAAAAAAAAATTGTATTATTGAATAACATCGACTCAATCTGAGTGGGTATCACAATCTTGCTTAATGGGTGCTACTATTAGAAACTCATGTATACAAACTTCGTAATAGTGTGAAGGTTCGCTTACCTCCCGCCAAGACGCCATGTCGCACAGTGTAGCTGATGTCTTCAAACGATATGTTGAGCGAGTCCTCCACGAGCGACGTGGAGTTGGTCTCCTGGGACTCGGAGTGTTCGCTGGCCATGTTCGAGAACTTTCACTCACACACAAGAAATAACTATAACACAACAGAACGCACTTTATCCATCGCGCGCTAATTTGAACAAAGAAACGCGTCCGATGTAAACAAAGAGGGTAGCGCGACAGTTGCGCGTGAGACGGCCTGACGCGCTGGCTTTGGAAGGCGAACTGCGTTGCGCAGGCGGCTGGCGATGCTCCGCCGACGATTATCGGTCGTTCTCCCCCACTCCCCACATGGCCGTCAGCTGTGGAACCAGCAGTTGGCAACGCGCTCGGTAGCTGTTATCGCTGCAAGACAGATAGGCTGTTGTAAAAACTAGAGCCGCAACAGTAACGCAACAACGGTCAATGCCGCAGCAACACCGCAGCCATTGTGCCGTAAACAATTGTTGTTGTAGCGATTCACGACGTCGATAAAATATTTCTAGTTGTTATTGTCTAAACATCTATTGTCTGTTAGCATTCGGAGGTAAGCTGATTAATTGAAGGTATACTTAATAAAACATGAGCTAATCCAAAATTTTGTAAGTATGTCGTAATTGCAAGTGTGAAAACCGGTCCTAATTAAACGCGGACAAATGAGTCTTGTTTTAATCGTTTGTGAAGGCATTGACCATTTATTTTGACAATAAAGGCATTTTGCACTTACTACACTTTTGATATTTATTTTTGTAGAAAATCGAGTTAATATTACTTAATCGATAAACTCTACAAGGTGCACTATATAAAATCGACGTCAGCGCTTTCTATTTTGATCTATACCGCAATCTATTTATCTATCTTATTCACGCGACAGATGACCTGGATTACTATGCCAAGGGTAATATAAGGCAAATCAATAACCCGCTGTAGTATACATTTCGTTGAAGGCGACAAAATTCGATATTTACGGTATCTGTTAACATTGCATTGATAAACTCTATCTGGGTATGGGAAACTCCGCAAAACTTTCACGCAAACAGGAAAATGTACTGGTTAGCAAGTGGACATTACGAAGTAAAGTGGTAAAGTGTAGCACAAAGATCTTGTTTTTGAATTTTGAGTTTTGTTTTTTTTGTTTAATGTTTCTTTTTGTTTACACTGTAGTTAAGTAAATCAACTCCTAAAATTAATGAACTCGTTACTCTCGTTTGTTAAATCGAGTAAAAGATAGATACGTAATATTGTCATAGCTGCAGTTTAAGTTGGTAAATATCAAATTATTGTAGAGTCGTCGGATGTTTAAGAAATTTCAAATTTCATGCTACATGAGAATCTGAAATGCGTGTAATCAATTTTAAATGAACGGTACACACAATGGTAACGGTAGCAAGTCAAGCTAATAAAAAATAACGTTATACTTGGGCATTAATCCCCGCGGGACTAAGCAGTTCTTAGTACCTATACCACGGTAATATACCCACATAAAATATTTGCAGTGAAGCGCTAAAATAATGATTTTATTCAATCATTTGAAGTTTCTATGAACTTGCTGTTTACTCTACTATTCATTCGTCATAATCATAATCAATGACGATTTATCTTCCTATATATTATATTATATTATTTTCTACTGACGTCAGTATTGTAATAAATAAATAGACAGAAAATGGCGTACTTTAGAGCAAAGTTATGCATCAACGCAAAACACTTTCTCACTAACCAACTGCGCAGATATACATACTCGTATGTGCGTAGTTTATTGTCTACGGCTTATCTTAGAGTATGCACAATATTTGTGACTAATATATTACAATGTTTTCATACAATGTGTCGTTTTGTATGGTATAGGTACCCATTTATTTTATCATTATCACACATGATTCGTTCTGATGCCTAATGTATGTATATGTCACGATCAAAGTTCGAAAACGCTCATTGAGCGAAAAAACAGCTCACAAGTTCATAATGCGTTGTGGTCACTGTATAACACCCACATCGCGAAATTTGTGTTATGGCTCTTATGAAAATGGTCACGACGAGTTGTGGCAATTACAGAAAGACCATTATAGCGAAATTCGTCTATTGGCTATCATGCTTTACGACCACAACGCGTGGTGACAATGAAGAGAAGTCATAGCTTTCCTTGTCTTCTTTCTTTCTATTTGGATAGACGACATTTTGACCATAATGTATGATTTTCCAGACCAAGAAAACTTATGTTTACTAGAAGAGATACATCTACACAAGGTATAAAAAAAATATATATCTTTATATCAGACTTATAACAGTCCATACGTTGTTAGTGGTTCGTAACAGATTGTGCGTTGTGTATAACAACATAAGAATTATTTTGTTCACATACACACATACATCATGTATTTATGCACTCGTACATTGTGTAAGGTGGCCAATTCGAATTTATACAACTTTAGATGCAGATTATTTTTGTTACAAACGAAAATTACCGGATAATTTCCCATAATTATATAATAAATAAAGGCTTGACAATTTTGTAAGAAAATAATATCCACCTAATCTTCAACTTTGTGCCGGTTTTAAAAAGTACGATCGCTTGTTATCGTGTTTTTTACTAAATATTCACATATTTTATAAGGATTCCTACTATCAGAGTCACAAATAGTTTGCTTTTATTGTTCTAAATTTACCACGATACGTCTTATCTGGTGAATTTTGGCGTCTATTAATGTCAATATTTCTTGGAATTTAAATGAAGTTATAACAGTTAAATACTTGTGTAGATGGATTTAAAATGTGAGGACCCTATTACATGGGACTTGAAAATAACTGGCGAAAGGTGGGTGTACTGTAGGTACACCTCCAACTAACCCTTCGGGGAATACAGGCGTAATGTTATGTTGTTGTATTTTTTAAATTTTTAATTAGCCTTTACTGTCCCACTGCTGGGCAAAGGCCTTCCCAAAATCCTACCAGGAACTCTTTTCCCGCGCCACATTGAACCAGATCTCGCGGTACGCATCCAGATCGTCTCGCCATCTCTTTCTGGGCCAGCCTCGGCGGCGCCGTCCATCTTCAGGCACCCATTGTGTGGAGGCTTTTGCCCAGCGGTAATCGTGCATACGGCTGATGTGACCCGCCCAAATCCCATTTGAGCCTGGCAGCTTTCCTGACATCCATTATGCCTGTTTTGGAACGCAGCGTGGTGTTCCGAATTCTGTCCTGTCTTTTAACACCCAGAATGCTGCGTTCCATCGCTCTTTGGCAAACTCCAAGGCGGAACTTTAGTGACTCGGTGAGCGACCAGTCTGATACAATAACTAGCTTTTGTTTCTATTTCTATTAATGTCGGAAATTATCGCACGGGTAATACTACCAGGATATAAAGTACTCTATGTATTAATCCCGGTTATACACAATCTTTGTGCCAAATTTTATGTAAATCCTTTCAGCCGTTTCTGCGTGATTGAATACAAACATCTAAACATACAAACAGTTTTAAAATACTCACATTTCGATCACTAATCATCACAGTAATCACAGTTTCATCACATCCGAAGCGTATCAACAAAACTGTATTGTTCTATTATTAATTACTCATGCAAAATTCAGAAAGTTTAGACAGTAACCCTTCAATGCTCGTGAACTAATGGTAGCTACTCGTATCTTTTGACAACGGAAGACTGCGCGTCTTGTCAACTCGCATTACCTAAACATTTGGATGTAATATAGTATTTTTTATCGCAAAATAAAGAATCGGATCTTTATAACTGGATCACGAGCTATTTAGGTAAGATAAAATTATTGTAAAAATAAAGAGCGGTTTCTACTTAAGCACTTGTTTTATATGCCAGAGAACAATCCTTTGAATAAAATAATGTGTTAGGGTAGGTTTTATTAGTAGGAAAAGTTTTTTTTTGTTTTCTATAGGAAACGTCCGGCAACATCGCGGCCCAGGAGAAGATGGCGACCTTAACGCCTATAGACATGATTGGTCCACACTAGCTCAAGACAGAGAAGATTGTTTAAAAAAAAAAAACATTTAGCTCTGTAGAAGTTATAGATTCTATAGTTTTTTTATGATATGGCCGAGGTATATATCAGCCATAATAAACCAAGTGTCCATTCTCGAAAAAAAATCAGATACAACAAAGGTAAAACTTTTTCATGTAAGTATAGAAAGATGATTCATACATCTGAATGCAGGTGTATGAATAATTTTTGTGTACATGAAAAAGTAACCTGGTATCACAAAGGTACTAATACTATGATAATGAGATCTAAATGTATTTTAGTATACAGATACCTTGATACGAAATTAATATCACTTCTACGATGATGATTCATGCTTTGAGAACTATTTTTTTAATAGAATGACTCATGAAAGGTTTGAGCCTATCAGACAATGCAGCTTCAATTTTGTAAGTATTTAATCAATAATTGTAAGAGCCAGTGACATCAAGCCTTTATTAATGAGACAGAACTATGAATTATATTGCTGCGCCACTCCCGGGGATCGCGCAGCAATATGTTGAAAGATGAAACTGCATTTTCGAATGGCCAACCCACTTTTTTATGTTTGTGGTCTACCTAATTGAAATATATGATTTGTCTTTTACTTTAAAATAGGTGCAAGTGATACGTCCCTTATGTAGCCGTGCAACGTGCAACGCGTGTTAAGGATAGATTACCATAAGAAATAAAGTCTCCAATAAAGGTAACGTTAAACCTAATATAAAAGAATAGTCACGGTGTTTTGTCACGATTTGGTATTAGGTAAGTATTGAGTATTTTCATAAAGTTTATTTTATACTATTACAACAAAGAGCAGGTGCCCTGAGACAGTGAGACGAGGAAGGCCACGAAAGAGATGATAGGACGAACTGGATAGATTACGTCAAAACTGGAAGCAGGAACCGTGGTATCGCGAAAGGTGGAACAGGTGAAAGGAGGCTTTTCGAAATGAAGATCCATAAGAAAGCCTCAAGGAGTCCCATGGATTCGATCGAGCGCTTATAATTTGAAGTAATGACTAGCTTTTTTTGAGTCACTATTAAACTCATCGCCTAGCCTGAATGAGATATGATTTTCTCATTGACCGCTTCATTACTATTTTGACACAAAAAAGTCGTGAAGGGGTTGGGCAGTCCCCAACCCCTTCACCACTTTTTGCAATCATGCAATTTTGACAAAAAGTGCTGACTCTCAGCCTATTTTGAATATCCATGTTTATAATTTTCCTTAAACATTAAACTTTTCCTTACGACCTCTTTTACATCTTCCAAAACGAGAAAATGATAATAAAATAAAAAAATCTATGTAAATTATCTCATTTTGGTAAAATTTTCAGTGCGCCTGATGTGTTTCTATTGGCAATTGTATCAATGTAAGCAATATAATGAACATGTCTAAGTAGATGTAGAGTCAGAACTCCAGAAGAGGGTTATTGCAAAACTGTACACTGTAACGTAGGTAGGTAATGAGGTACCTACAACAGCATATCTTGTTGAGGAAATCTCTCCTTATATAGGTACCTATGTTTTTTAATTAAATATTAAAACACGTTATAACATTCCTCACTCATTTATCATAATATTATGAGTGTGTAAGATTATAACATTTTTTGATTCTACCTTCCTCATGTTAGGTTCATATAGATTAATATGAAAGCCTACTTAATTCGTCATTTAGGTTTATTAAACGACGTAGAAATCCGATAACACAGAGTTTGATTATATCTACCTTTATCTGGCTTAACATTTTTTTTTATTGGAAAATTCGTCACACTTATCCCAATCACTGGAAGTCGTAGTACTACGATGAGTAATAATTAATATCATGGTAACGATAGTAGTCAGTATCTACTAGATTTTTATTTTATTTTATTTTGGGATAAAAAACAGGAGTACAATTAAATGTTATACAAAATATTTACTAATTAAACAAAATACTTATTATACTACCAACAACATTATCCACTTATTACTAATTTGTTGATTGTTAATGCTACGTGAGATAAAAATAAAAACAGAGTACATGAATGAATGGAGTGAGATATTAAATGATTTGTTCATTGAATGAATGCTTTCTAATAATAATATATATGTCGGAGTTATTCGTTTATTCGGAACGCCAGCGCCATCTCCGACATCGAACTGGGATTCGTGTTGGTTCACGCACAAAATGAGAACGCTTAAAGTGAAAGTGACCGTTGACATTTGAAAAACAAAGTGCAAACATGCGAACGCTTATTAAATAATCCTGTGGATGTGTCCAAGTTCAACCCAGACAATGCAGATACGGATGCGCGAGCATGGTACATGTTGTTTTGGGCATAGGCTGTATGCAGAAATACCTTTGCCGAGTGACGCGACTGTTGCGCCTACAGCCATAATTGAAAAAAAAAGACTCTCTAACCGGTGTTTGAGTTCGAAGTATCCCGTTCCCGTAGTTAGAACACGGCGCAGTATAAGGCGTGTGCAAACGTAACAGTGCACAACAGCTGATTTGTTTTGCCGAAAATTCACTGCAAGGTATTACTACTACCAAGGTAACTTGTTGTGGCCATTAGTAAGATGTACAAAGGAGCAGCATCAACGTGACTATCGCAAATAGCATTCCAAGGAACGACATGGAGCGTCTTTAAGAATCTGAGCGAAGCCTTTCGTGTGCTGCAAGTGAGGGAAACCAGGACATATCGCAGCCGGGTGCACGAGTAGTGGCAGCCAAGCCAAGCGGATGGTGGACAACGTGTTGTAAATTGTGAACGGCGAGTGGACGTCGTACAACTATCCTCAGACACGTTAGAACATAAAGGTGAGCTGTATGTAGCTGTTTTGTTTACGGTTATGGTGCTGAATGCTCGTTAGTAAAAGCGAGTTGTGCAGCCAAATTAAGTGGCAAATGGTCAAACATGTGTATTCAACACAGACCAAATCATATGTAGCGTTGCAATTAGCGAGCAACAACTTGAGATTTTATTACATTTCTACCAGACATTTACTTGCAAAGTAATATTATGATGAAACGTGAAATATTGAATCTAGACTTTTCGATTAACATGTCTGCGATAGAGTTTTTGTTACATAAAGCTCTTGTAATAAATTCAGTTTTAAACGGTCAACAACAGAAAGCTAGATTTGATAGAACAAAGGCAGCTATAACAAAATGTTCGGTTGACGATTTCGTGTTATTAGAAAACGAAGAGTGAAATCAGATTATAAGACTAAGTTAGATCGGAAGTTCAGAGGACCGTTTAAGATAGCGAAAGTTTTTGCAGGTGATCGCTATACGTTAAAGGCTTTAAATTCTAACCTTACAAGTATGCTCACGATAGGTAAAGAAAGACGCCAGTAGGTCATGTACCAGTCGAAGTAAATAGTGATCAGATGAACAAGCCTACATTATCGACGACATTAAAGTCGACCGTACCAGTAGTCAATACGTAGTCGTAGCCCGGTAGAAATCGGTGTCTCTTGAGGCAACTGAAGTAGTCCGTGGGTGCGCGATGGGCGTTTGTCTCTGGCGGAGGTCGTGGTCTGGAGAGACCGTAGTGTGTGTACGCACTTGTCTGTAGTCGTAACTGCAACTCCGTTATGAGTTGTTGAGGGGGCGATGGGCAGCTGGTGGTGCAGCGGGGACCCGGCTCTCAAAAGAGAATATTGTTGTGTTGGTCTTGTAATGACCTGGGAGTCGTAGACTCTATGTTAAGTGATGTGTGTTGGTCGTATCACTTGAGGTGATGACGATATGAGTGGCATGAGTGTCACTAGCTGCTGCGGCAGCCGGGCCATGAGCGTTGTATGTAATCTACGAGTAAGTTGATAGAGTTCCTGACCAGTAATTACTAAAGCTTAAAGGAATCTTTGTTATCGATGATAGTTTGGATCAGAGTACTACTAACGAATTTGAGGATAGTGATAGTTTTGTTGATGAAACAGATTAGAGATTAAGTTGTGTGTGTTTTGCGTGTGTTGTGTGGGGTTTCGTGAGAAACCATAAAGTCCAGGAGTGACTTGGCGATCCGAGGGGGATGCGCAAGTGAATTTGACGAGTTGAGTAACTGGAGGTTACTAGATAGTATGAGACACATGCATCTTAGTTGATTATTTTGATTGTAATCTTGAGATTTGGGAATCTAATAGTGGGTAATGCTCTGACCTCTGCTATTGTTAGTTTGTTCGAGTTTTCATTGTGTTTTTGCCTGTACAAAATGTGGTCAGGAGTGACCGAGCTATGTGATACTTTGCGGGTATGTTTCTTTACAGATTAACACACGAGGACGTGTGTCCAGCAGGATGGCCGTGTCGGAGTTATTCGTTTATTCGGAACGCCAGCGCCATCTCGTGGCGCTAGACAGAGTCTAGCCTGAGTTCGTGGTAGGGTACGAGAGCTACAGCTACAAGAACGGTGTGAGCAGAGCTCTGAGGATCATCGAAACATTGGACATCGTACGGACAACATGTTTTAGAAACTGTCTCGCGTTCCGTATCGTTGGGTTGGGTACCAGTGTGTGATTCGCAAGTGTGACTAACTTGTTCGTAAATTGTAATCTGATTTGAACTGCAAACCGTTTTTCTATTGTGCTATAACCAACATTACCCATAGTACGCCCACAGTAATTAAAATATGTCTGATGTTAACGAGAGACAGATATACCATCATATATAGATAGTAATAGATTAAGTAGATATCTAACCTAATGGAACTGTTCGCGACGAGAAACTAAAAAATGCGCCCCAGACAATAAAACTGAGTAACTCTCAGGCAAATTATTCCACTGCCTTCGAACCATAAACAGAAAGAGGACCTTGTTTTTCCACTTTTCTGTCTCCTAAAAGGATGTTTCCGAAATGGGATGGTGGCCTAAAGCTCCACGAATAAAAAAAATGATTATTAAAAAAATTACTATAAGTACTTACTTATTTTATATTTTTTTATTGAAAGTGTAAACAATTAGATGCTTGACATATGTGCATTTAATCTATACTATTGCTATATTTTGAATCAATTCCTCTTTTTTTATTTAATGCATCCATTTTGTGTAATTTCTATTCCGACAGAACAAATCTCTCACATACGTCGTACCCCATTTTATTTATTGTATTCATAATCAACTGAAACCAGGGCCCTCTTTACCCGGGGGTGCAAGGGGTGCGTGGCACCCCGGCGCAGGGTATTAGGAGGCGCAAGCCGCTCGCCTTATAATATAAGGCGAGCGGCTTGCGGTATGGGTAGATACCCATACCGTGCGTAATCAACTAATCACAATCAGTTTTAAAAACTAATTAACAGATATTCATTCTACCTATAAAAATATAGGCACCAATATTGTTTACAAAACATACGCCTCGCTTTCGGCATATTCGACTTGCAATCTGCAAGCCAGCTTAGATCTTATTGCTACAGGAATTAAATTTATATTCCAACAAACACACGCGGCAAATTCAAAGAGGGCTTGTGGCCACAAGTTTTACTATGACACAAGAGAGTGCGCGCGCGCCCTTTGACACGCGACGCCCGCCCGTCTTTTGACATATCGCTGCCCGCTTGAAGGTTCTAGTTACCAATACAAATTGTGTCAAAAAAAGTTTCAGTCTACCACTACCATTCAATGCTGTATCTCTTAAACGGCATGACATATAACCACGATTTTTTTTACGACGGTGGGTCTTAATTTGTGCAATTTTATTTTTTCTATAATCGACACCGTTGGAAACTGCAGTATTTATTTTGAAAAAACTTGCACTTCAATGAGAAACCCTAGAAACTTACCAATTATGGTGGTTTGTACCTTTTATGAACTCAAAGCATCATGTGAAAATTGATGTTTCTATTTCAACTCCTTAGAGAGTTATTCCATTTTAATTAAAATCTGGATAGGATGAGACGAGTTATTAGGTATCAAGTGACGGTGATTATGATTCAACTAATAATTAGTACCTTTATTAAATGGTTTATCCTTAAAGTTTCAGCTGAAAAATCAATAGGATATAAGAAAAAAACAATAGGAAAAGAAATCACATGATTAACCGAACAAATTCGAATGACTGCATAAAAGCGGCCGCACAGTACATTGTGCCAACCTTCTTAAATTGGTAGTATTATAATTGAAGAGAGCAAAGTCTAAGTTTTGTTTTAAGCATTGGAGCCAAAAAAAATCACAACTTACAAGAAAATACACATGAAAATAGATCGGATATTATCGGGGAAGATCTATTCAATGAGTTAGAATTGCTGCCTTTACTTTTTATAAATAAAGACACAACACCACTCGACGTAAGTACTAAATTATATTTTATTCCAACAATTTAATATCAGTGTTTCCTAATGTTTCAACATCTTTACGTATATATCTAACACTTCCTGTGACAGTAGCTGAAGGTGAAAGGTCCTTTTCGAAACTAAAATTAATAAAAAACTACTTACGGCCTTAATATAAGTATCGAATCAGAAGTAGATTTAGAAACAGACGAAATCATCAAAATGTTTGCGTACTTAAAAGCCAGAAAAAATGATTTTAATGTTTAAATGTAATGTTTGGAATAAGATTATAAATTTAAATAAACCTTTTTTATAGTCCGTTCAACCGATTTTGACTTCTATTCCATAGGCATAAGGATGGCATTAAAAGCAAAAAAGTGGTTACAATACCAACTGTTTACTGTAGCTGCCATTTGTCATGCCACCGACGCAATAGAATTCAAAATCGGTTGAACGGACTGTAAAAAAGGTTTATTTAAATGTCTAATCTTATTTCAAATGAAGTAAAATTGTATTGTAAAGTTTGCAAGGGGGGCGCAGGCGGATTTTCGCACCCCGGCGCCCAATATGGTTAAGATGGCCCTGAAACTCAAAGCATTTATTTCAAAACAATTTAATAACATTAAACTAAAATAAATACTCGTATAAGCCATGGCAGTTAAGACACTACTAGTCTCAACAAGCTGCATGGTTCAGATCAGCAACCCAGTCTAACCATTTTTTAGAGAACCGAATGATATAACATGTCGTCTTGTTTCGTTCTCCATCAAGATGCTTTGCAGTTGTAAGCTGTAACTCGCTGACTATAAGTCTCTAAATGCGAAAAACACATTTGATGCACAGCAACATTCATGTTTGATTTCAATCTTCTCAGTACCGCAACGTCATATCCAGTTACATTTTTCCGATAAACTGACACGTATCTTGAGTCCAATGGGAAAACCAAAATCGTCAATAACAACTAGCTTCATTTTTCTGACTGACACTCTTTGACAATTCAAAAGTGCCTGTAAATGGTTTAGTTGAATTAAATGATTTGAGTTTGAGTTTGACTAATATTCTAAAGAGAAAAGAGTTTTTTTGTAGTTTGTTTGTTACGCTTTCACGCTAAAACGGCTGAACGAATTTGGATGAAATTTGGAACATGGGTAAACCATAACCTGGATCCTAATCCATGGTCATGGTTGGTCATGGTCAATCTTAGTTAGTTCAATCTTCATTCATTTCGTTTTATTCAAAAGTATTTTCTATTAATCTTGTAGATAATATGGTTGCCTGCGTGGTATTCTACCTCAAAAATAAGGTTGGTGCTCAACTGATCACATTGGCCGCCTGAACGGAATTGTAATCTTTCCCCTTTGAGCATAAGCACAATCAGCCTATAACGTTCCCACACTTTTGGAACACAGGCCTCCTCTCAGAGAGATTTCCATCACTTTTTTGAGGGTAGTGGTGATGAAATAATTTACACAAAGTAAAGTGCTTGTCTGGGTTTGAAACTACGACCTACAACTCGTAAGTTCAAACTACTCTAGACTATTCATTCAACTCTAGATTATCAAAAATCTAGTTTGAATTATTGAGGGCTACTTAAAATTATAAATTGGCTATATTGAATATAGCAGATATGAACATCGTCCTTTGCGTATCTAAGTGTATTTACCTATATTCTCGTGACTGTACCTCAGTATATAATTATTTTGTGAATATTCGTGTTTTTTTCAGATTTTTAAGAGGGCTAAAATAAAAAGCGTATAATCACTGGATAGATTTTATTATTAATTCGATAAACACGTCATTTTAATCATTCGTATCAGTCATCAAATCTCTGATCACCTCTGAGATTCATATTGTAGGTATCAAATTAATAGGCTATTTTTCTAAAAAAATCTAATTGGTCCGTCAGTTAAATTTTCAAAAAATATTGAACCCGTATTTTTTCGTTTGTCAATTATATAAAACATTATGAAGATATCGCCCGTTAAAGTTCCGCGTGACGTCACTTGCTCGCGACAATTTTGCTCTCTAAATCAATCTTACTCCCAAATTTTGACGCGCTTTATCTTTGTCATTTTTTGTTTGATTGACAAAAGAAAAAATACATGTCCATAATTTTTCGATAATCTAACTGACGGACTAAATATAATAATTATTTTTTTACCCAGGCAATTACCCTATTATGTATTGTATGATAGGTACCGGCATTCACTTATTGAGAAAACTCCAGAAGGAAATTCGGCATTATTTTGTATTTATATCAAAGGACTTAATCTCAGTAAGTGGCCGACTGTTGGACAATTATTTGGATGTTGGAACCAAACTTGCGATTACGATACAAACACATGTCTCTCTGGAAACATTTCAACGATGGCTTCCATGGATATAATTATCACCTCTTCATACATGTAAGGCACGACCAGCATGCACAAAGCATTAACGATTATTTTAACTAACCGCAACTTTCCTTTCAACGTTTCACGGCGTAAGTACAATATTTAATTTTTTAAATATTCCTTTAGCAAGGCCTGTATCTGACTTAATATAAATATTTATTTAGTACTTTATTACATTATAAATTAGGCTAACTAAACAATTCCTTTAAAACACATTATTATGACATAAAGAAAAATAATTTACCTATTACATAATTCGCTCTATATCTTTGCAATATATAATACTTGCTTAAGTATAGTTACAGTTAGTTATTAAATACATATTTTGATATAAGGCAAGTGTGGCTCAATAATTATTCTGGTGATAATAATTTAAAATAAATTGTCATAAAAAGGGACAGATGTTTTTTTCGGATAGGAGAACAAATTATGAAAATTAAAAATGTGTACTTATAGTTTCAAAATGGCAAAATAAGTTACGGAAGAAATTATTGTATAGGTTATCGAAGGCTTTCTGAGGCCGCAAAGTTATTTCATCCTTATAAGTCAAATAAATATTCAAAGTTTTACATTAATATTAGGTAAACTAAGGTATCTGTATCTCTTGGTTTAATTGGTAACAATATTGAAGCTTAAAAATGAAGATACCTTAATAAATTCTACTACGACTTGACTAAATAAAACAAAAGAGAAGAACACATCACGAGAGAAGACAAAATCAAAAGAGAGCATACGTTTTAAAAAACTCAAAATTACGAATAAAATGTCCGTTAAATATAACTTTAGGAAAATGCGCTGATAACGAAATAAAATAGCACTCGACGGTAGCTTGAACAAAACATAAAAT
Organism: Apamea epomidion; assembly: GCA_947507525.1. Taxonomy (NCBI): domain Eukaryota; kingdom Metazoa; phylum Arthropoda; class Insecta; order Lepidoptera; family Noctuidae; genus Apamea; species Apamea epomidion. The sequence goes on from OX382231.1 coordinate 12,819,378, forward strand.
ATCATACATTTCTGTCTAGCGCCTGTCACTTCATTCATTGTTATAATTAAACTAAGTACTTTGCTATCACTAAAGATATAGGAAAATAAAAAACGGCGTAGACAGAGAACTCCCAAATATTCCACGTTCTTTGGAAATATAATCCTCATTTAATACATTTTAAACATTTGCTGTGTAAATATTCAAACCTTGAACACAGAATGAAATCATTTAACTTAACCCTGCCTACGCTGTCTCTAAACCTAATACTAAGTACAGTACGAAAGATCCCAACCCAGTATCCAATGCTGGTATTAAACTAAAGCTTATCTATTCATCTCTTGTTGAGTCTGTACCACAGAGCTGCTGCAGTCAGGACATGCATGAGGACTGTGGTGGATAGGACCAGCGCCATGTTGCCTCCAATGTCCACGTTCTCCATGTCCATCTCTTTGAGGAATGTCTCTGGTGTGATGTAGTGGCAATATTCTGAAAGAAGATTTTAGGGTTAGCTGGTTTAAAAGTTAGGATATGATGACGATGATGGGATAAGATGGCATGCACCAAGGTACATATCAGTTTGGAGGACGGAGGATATAATAATTATAATTTGTTCGCAAAGAAATACGTATCCTCATTAAAAAGCAACTTCTTTACTTTTTTAAAAAGCACTAAATTTGCACTTACATTTTGCAAATAATACCTCTCGTATGCCTAAAAATACTGGTATTCAGCTGCATCCGGTTAAACTGGAAGCCAAACCCAACATAGTTGGAAAAAGGCTACGCAGATGATGATGCCTCTCGTATGCCTAATTAATAGATAATATTGTAACTAGACGACTATCATGGTTTTTTCAGCAAATTATGAACTCGGTGATCATTTAACCTTTTACCAGCTAGGGAGGTCATCATCAAAAGTCAAAGCCATTCAGCCTATAGCAACCCACTGCTGGTCATAGGCCTCTCCAATCGTAAACCTTTTTACGAGACCCTTTATGTGGGGTCCATTTGTAGATTTAGCGATGTTCACAAAATTATTTCTCACCTTTAGAACAGTGCATCCTGGTCCTATTGAAACCGTAGACCGAATGCACGGCGACGTGGAAGCCAGCCCTGAAGTAGGAGATGTGATGCAGCCAACGGAACTGAAAGGGAGTATCCACCAGCGTCAGACAGAAGCCGAAGACGGAGAACAGGCACGCAAGGACAGGACCGATGAAGACTGCGATCTGGAAGAGAGGAGTGTGGTTGGTTATTCTGCTGTTTCTAGTTTGTAGTAGTGGCCTCTACCAAGAACCCAATGAATTAAAATTGCTGACGCTTTTCAGTGGGAATTACTGGTGTGTGGTGGGCTGGTATCTATGATAGCATTAGGCACTTTGAACGCATGTTTTTCTTGCCGTGAAAAACTACGGTTGATTCGCAGTGTCTAGGCACGGTCGTCAGTGTTGTATGGATCACTATGGAAGTTTGTTGACAGATACGTTACTTCTACGGCGCAGTTTATACGGAGTACCGTAAAGAAACCGTGTCGTATATACAAAGAGCCTTATTTTTTATAAGACACGTTAGAATTTCCGATGCGAGTAACCGTAACGGCACATTTTACCAATGGTGGGTTCAGGTCATCAATAAGAGCTAATTTTGTTTTATCCCGGGTAAAATTATAATTTTAATATCTTTGCTTACAGATAAAGCAAACGTGCCTTCAGAACGCAATTTGGTTTTTCGGTGCCACTTATCGTGTCCAGTGAATTTTTATAGCTAAAAAAACTGTAATAGATAAACTATAGTAGCTTTCAATCTATCGTTTTGAAAATTGATAAAAAAAAATATTGTAAATCTTACCCTAGTAGGCATTGTAGACCCGATGAGGTAACCCCAAGCCTGCGCGCACAGGGACGTGGCTACGGTTGTGGCAAGGAACAGGGTCGCTCTCGTCGGCTCCAAAGGGTTATCAGTGAGCCAGTACGAGAGCACCACGTAGGATACGCACGACAACATCTAAAATTAAAGAACTAGGTTTAAAATATTGCACTTTAAGGCCCGATTGCACCACAACGTTTCGCTAAACGAGTTTAAAACATCGTTCTGTGTCTGTCAATCGTGTGAAGATGAGAGAGAAAGAATGACGCTTTAAATAAGTTTTGTTCTAAACGCATTTAGTGATTTATGATGCAAGTGGGCCTAAATACATAATTGGGTAAGAGATAGCGTTATTTACTTTCGTTGTCAATACAATGGATTAAGAATAAAATTAGTACATTGTCACTCGTGAGATAGAATTGTCGCTTATAGTATTGATTAGATGGTGCAAAGACTAATGATAATTAGGCTTTTGAAATCAGCTAGAATTAGTCACATACCTAGTGCGTCTGCACATAGGTATCTACGGTCATTCACAGTTACTTTACTTCTGACAGCAGCGACGCAATAGCCACCTTATTGTAACGATTATAAAGATAATTGTAAATTTGACAAACTTGTCAATTACAGCAACCCAACAGCAACCAAACTGTGATTTTGACAGTGATGCAAACTAAGAGGTAAAATAATGTACTCGATTATTCACAGTACCAAACATGACGCTTAACTTATTACCTTGAGCTAAAGAAATAACGACAGTCAAGTTTTTATTCGTTGGATTATTTGTACAAATATTAAATATTTAGTCTTTAAAATAAACTGAGCTAATGTTTTTATTACATATAAACAACCTTTTTTGTATGCAAATAAACGTCAACCTAAAAATGTTGTTGTTTCAGATATTGTGGGAAAATGACTTCAAAAAAAGTTTTTTTTTTAAATAACCTGAAATGAGTCAAAGTCATATCATTTATTTCAAAAAGGCACATTAAAGGTACTTTTGAACATCAAAGTCAACGTTCATTGTATCTATTTTGCGGTCATACATGCAAGAAAACCTTTCTTCTTTCAATCTTTGCCTGCTATGACGGGGTTTGTGAGTAGCAGAAAATAATAGGCCTAAATTAGCTCTCTAAAATAGTTTGCCTTACAGGGTGGCAGGGACATCGACGCACAACCTGTTACCATGGATTCAGTAATTGATTCTTAATACCACGGAGATAAATTTTTTCGTCGGTTATTAAAAAAATATATGCTGTTCCATACATTTAGAACTACTATTGCACTTTTCTATGAAACTGTAGATTTTTCTTTGATATTCGACGAAAAATTTCTGCGCTAAGGGGTTTAGAATCATGTGCTGAATTCATGGTTTCAATTTGCGCGTTATAGTCCCTGCCACCCTGTATAGGGCAAACTTTTACACCACAGCAAACAATATTCGAAGAAAAAGCCGCTGCATTGCCGAGAAAAATAAAAGATTAAGAAGTCCAAACTCACCTGAAATGGTAACTCGACTGCTAATATTGACACTATGTAGGGTCCTAAATTATACCATCGATTGAAGTATTCCCCTCGTAGTATGTCCATTTCTAAGGGAACTGAAAATGACAAAAATACAGGGTGTTAGTAAAAATGATTTAAAAAACATATATAAAAAGTCAAAGAAATTAAGTTTGTGTAACGAAATTTAATCTGAAGGCCCATTCTCGTAATTTAAAACGTTCAAAATCTAGTCGCAGTATCATCTCGGAGACAAACAAATGTCAAAAACTTGTCAAAAATGTAAGGAAACTAGAGGTATTTTTGACAGTTTGAGACTGAGATCAGACTGTGAACTTTCTTTAAATTACGAGAATTGCCCCTCTGCTATTCGAAATATAAAATTACAATACACATAACACTAGGTTATTTTTTAATTAATTTTTCCATATATGTTTTACACGTTCCAATTGCTTGACGTAAATAATCCCATACATTATTCAGCCTTTTATAAAACAAGTAAATAAAGCAAGACTGGTTTAGCAAGAATTATAATATCTTTATGTTATTATAATGTTGCATATACATATAAATAATAAATATTGTTTTATATGCAAAAATGACCCCTAATACTCGTACTATCATTAGGGCCATTTATTTATATACATAAACTACGTGTTCTGTCATACAAAAATATAAAAAAATACACGTTTTTCATTATTCCACACGTGAATATATGTGTAATTAATTTATCGCGCAACGGAAATGGAACTAATTAGATAAAACATGATTCTAATCAAGTAAAAAAAAATAAAAAATAATAATTGATTAATTAATTGTGTAAAAGTAAAATAGGTGCTTAACGAATGCTGGTCAGTTGAGAAACGTAAAATTCTGCTGTAGGCAATGTGGAATGGCTAATCCTTACTAAGTTCTTGCGCATACCATGATAATTTAGGACATTTTAAGTACGAAATATTTTTTTTTATGCAGATCCTAGGATTTAAAGTTTTGGTTCATAGGAAAACACTACTGCCAATTTTCTTAATAGGTAGTTAAAATGTTTTACAATTACTAGACTAAAAATTGGATTGCGACTGCTTCAATAAGAAAATATTTAATAAGAATAATCATAAACTTGCTCTTTTTACTAATAAACGTATTTTCTTTCTTTCATTTTAATATAACAAATTAATGGTCTACTTACATGATAGCGTAACAGACATCTTTCCAGTGTAGACAACAAGCAGCATGGACCCGTATAAGTAGACATAGTTTCCGAGGACAGAACTTGCTTCGCTGCCCACCCCCAGATACAGATAGCCGAAGATTAGCGCAATGACCACGTGTGCAGCAACTCGATACATGAATAACGACTGAAAAGTAGAGAAAATTTAACTTTAGTTTTCTGTTAGCACTGCAGTTGGCTCAGAAACAATTGATGCGCGAAAAGTATTGCTCACTTGTTTGGAAAATTGGGATTTAGAAATGGTAGGTACGGTGTTGCATGAAAGTTTACTTAGCATAATATTAGCCTATAGTATTCCGACAGCTGGGACACAGGCCTCTTCTCTGTGAGAGAGTGGGCCGTAATCCACCACGCGGGCGAAGCGAAATTAAACAATCATAATCGATTCAAAGATAATTTCTTCATAGTATTTGACCCATTTTTAAGGAAAATGCTCAAGCGTTTCGAACTGGATAAGGTTTAAATGCTTTAGATTTAAAATTCAAATTTTAAATGTATAGAAAAAATATTTTTTAAGCAAATTTACAATCTACGTCAGCCGTGTTATAGATACTCTATATAGTTAAAGAATGACAGTTGTGATTTGAATATATGGACAATTTAAGTTGGTAGTCAATTTGTATAACAATTAATTTCCTTGACTTTACTTCTTCTTTGCGTGTCGATGTTAAAGTATGTAACGTAACCGGTGTTCGCGATTTAGTTGCCAAAAATGTAAACAGATATGAGCTCATGAAAAAATAACTTAAATTCCTACACAATAAAGTTCAGTTTACGCTACAACCTCAAATAACTTTTTCTATTCTGCTAGTCACTCTGAAATCAACTTAATTTCTATTAAAATAAAGTTGATATTTGTTTAACTTGAAATAACATCAGTTGGAAAGCATACATTTGAATAGACCTTAGGTACTCACATAGTTCCTTGTCGTCATTAAATAGTTCCTATAGAGCAGAATCCAAGTTTGTCGCAGTAGCCCAGATTGTCTGTAAATATTCTTCGATAGTTTCGTATGTTTATATTTAGGGCTGAGCAGATGTTTGGATTTCAAGTCTGTACTTATATCTGTAATAAATAAAATAATTTGGGTTAATATACCAGTTATTATAAATATGAACTCTACTGCTCTAATTTTAGGTTATAATTTAGAATAAGATTGCTATAATTAGTGATTAATACAATGATGACCGAATCTTACAGATAGTATTATCTCTAGTTTTGGTACACGGTTCATTTTGGCCAAATTTTAGATAATATTTGTCCTAAATTCAATCAATAAACTAGTTTAACTAGCGTAACAAATTAACCATTTATTTAAATAAATAGATATTATGAAATTAACAGGCGTGTTGAAATAACCTTATTTTAAAACGGTCATTGACCCCAAAACGGCACAGATATTTAATATCACAAAAACTAAAACAGACTCAAATACACCTAAATGAAGATAACAGATGTCTTTTATTAGTAAATGACGTATTTTTGTGCAGGTCAACAAACAAACAAAATAACAAAACTAACAACTATTGTTTTTGAACAAAGACTTTTTTTATTCTAAGACTTAAATCCAATGAATGAATTAATGCCAAAGGTACGAAAAGGTCGACTTGAAGGACTAAGTGCGGAAACCAAACCCACAACATAGAACACACAGAAGGGTCATTGCATTTTATTTTCCGCAAAGACAGGTTAAAAGTACCTGAACTTCAGCAGAATTCATAATCCGTACTAATATTAAAAATGCGAATGATTTCTGTCTGTCGGTAACCTTTGCACATATATACCACAGAAATGATAGTGTTATGAAAGACAGAAAAGTAGGTATCCTGGGACCTGGAGAAGAACACAGATAGGCTACTTTTTCGTATAAAAAAAAAATGATGACCAGACGAAGCCTTAATAATAAAAGGGTCGTAATTAAAAGTTCAGACAAATATATAATACTATTTGTCTGAATTCTTAATTACGAAGATGGCCTTGAAGTACTCATACCAGAGTTTAATTTGGCATAGCATAATCGATACGTACCTAAAGCGCTAGGTAGTGCTGGTATAGTAGGAATGTGGCTTTCCCAACTGCCGTTGCCGACGGGTTCTGGGTTGAACTGGGTCATAATCTGCGCTGTTTTCACCAAGTCCACGTCGTACTCTCCTGACGCAACCTCCATTACTGGAAAAGAAAGGACAAGTGTAAAGTCAGTACTATTATTATACATTATATTATACAGAGTGGCAGGGACATCGACGCGCAAACTGTTACCATGGATTCAGCCCATGATTCTAAACCACTTAAGTAGAAATTATTCGTCAGTTACTAAAAAAAATGTTTGCTGTTCCATACATTTTGGGAGTCTAGGATCATGTGCTGAATAAATGGTTACAGTTTGCGCGTCGATGTCCCTGTCACCCTGTATACTGCATGAATAAGTACCTTGTATAATCTCACAATGAATATTAATTACCGGCAAAAAACCTGCCTACATTACGTATGATAGATATCTATATAAGTTTAACTGACATGGCTCATCTACATAATAGGATATTCTCAGTACCCCCTAGTCGTAATTAATCAATTATGTGAATGAGCAATGTTGTGGTCTATTAGACATGCAAATGTAGGTGTTGTCGGCAAGCGGATGATGCAGGGGCGATAAGTTACAGATAATGTCATTACGGAGAAAGAACGTGTCACTTCATACATTACACGATTTGTTTATTCCCTGATTTACTTTATAGGTGTGGTAAAAAAGCTATGCATTTTAAAGAGTAGTTTTACATCCAACAATCACAATTATATCGTCAGATACGAATCTAATATTCCATTTTGAATAATTACTTTATAAATGGCGATGGAAGAGATCTAGACATTGTTATGAACTTATGATGTATTATCATATAAAGTGGTAAAGGAAAACATTTATCAATGTACTTTTTTAAATAAATAAATTAAAACCAGCAGGAATTTATCAACATATTGACGACTAGCTTTTTGCCGCGGCTTCGCCAGCATGGTTCTCGGAAAATATGCCACGGGAACGTACTACCGGTATTAAAAGTACCATAAGTGTTAATCTAGGTTATAAACTACCTGTGTGCCAAATGTCATCCAAATCTGTTCAGCCGTTTTTGCGCCAATCCGGAGCGTGCCTCCAGACAAACGGACAAAAATCCAATATGCAGGTTTTGAAGTTTTTATAGAAAAAAAAATATATAAAAATAAATCGTCAGACACAAAAAATCTATCTATAATATAAAATATAATATAACAGATTTTTGTGTCTGATGATTTTGAGTCTGATACGGACACACCTCGTAACAATTACTTTTTTCAAAAATATTTAAGGTACAGTTTTGACTTCGTTACTATTTTATTTTACATTTGTATATGTATAGAAGGTACTAATATGACATTACGAAGACCATATTATAACATCTACCTACATTATGCAAAGCAAACCGAAGGTAAACTAGGAACATTTGAATAGTAGTTCCACATTATGTCATGGAGAAAATAAGGAAGTTAAGGACGAATCCAGTTTGTAGCAGGAGAAGTATGTACTACTTTCTAATACTGATTTATATATAAGTGCTTGCATCAACCTGTGGACTGTGGTTGACAAAGTAATCGCTCACAGATTATTTGATCCGCAAAAGGTTAACTGTCTGATAAATACAGACTCGTTAAAACCGTTAATTACACACATCAACACTGTCTAGGGATATTTTGGATTTACTCAATTTACTCAAAATTTATTAAAAATAACATACAACATGCATATATTTTTATAAAGCCCATTTATCAGACTACACTCCAGAATAAAAGAAAACTATTTTTTTTTGCGTAAACAAATTTTTATTCAAATAAAGAAAAAATGTGAAATAATGGTAAAACTAACAATGAATGTGTTTCTCAAGAAAAAGTGAAAAATAAGGAAAAATTAATCTGTTTTTAACAGTTATGTGAAAAATCAGTAGTCAGTAAAACACCCCATGACGTTAATAACGGTCCTGCAACGGTTTTTCATGCTTTGGATTAAGTTATCCAAGTCTTGCTGCGGTATATTGTCCCAAGTCCGGCTAAGATGCAAAAAAAGTTTCTCTTCCGTCGCAATGTTTGCAGGGAAATTCCTCAAAGCCCTTCTTTGGAGCATGTCCCACGCATGTTCTATCGGGTTTAGGTCAGGCGATTGAGCGGGCCAGCCTAAGACCGATACGTCGTGCTCCTGCAACCAGCTCGTCACCACTCTCGCTGTGTGCGGACGGGCGTTATCGTGCATGAGCGTGAATTCTTGGCCCATTTGTAGTCGATGGGGGTAGATTATTGGTACTAGCATCTCGTTACGGTATTTTTCAGCCGTCATGGTGTTTCTGATCCAAACGAGGTCGGTTCTTCCACCAACACGAATTCCCGCCCAAACCATAATTGTCCCGCCGTGGTATGAATAGACTTCCTGAGGATGTTGCAGACGGCTCTCACGACCAGGAACTCGCCAAACACGTACTCTACGTGTATCGGGATGGAAACCGAACCGGGACTCATCGGTAAACAGCACTACAGACTACTGGTTATCTTCCCAGAGCAAATTTTCACGAGCCCACTCTAGTCGTCGTCCACGATTTCCTCGGTGTAGTGCTGGAGTACGAAGCGGTCTGCGAGCATGAAGGTTAGCTTCATGCAGCCTTCTCCTCACAGTTTGGTCACTCACAAGCAACTGGTGCTCTGACTGGAGTCTCTGAACCAACTGCATGGCCGTAACATTTGGTTGTCTTCTCGCGGCAACTTGCAAAAATCGGTATTGTCGTTGAGTGGTAACGCGCTTCCCGCCTGGGTGTCTTTCAGCCACATCACCAGTAGCACGATAACGTGACCATAACCTTGATATCACGTTTTGTCTTGTTCCAATCTCCTCGGCAATACTCCGTTGAGTAGCCCCAGTTTGGAGCATGCCTACTGCCCTTAACAATTCCTCTCTCGTTAAATGGCGCCGCTGCATGATGCACACAATAACATTAATTCGAAATTAACCGATAACTTGTTATAAAACTTAAATTTGACACAAAAAAAACAGGCAAAAACTACTGTAGGTAAATGAAACCTTCGGACTTCGCTACCATTATGCCGCGTAAGTCTTTTGTTTTTAATTTATTTTTTCAAATTCAAATTTAGAATCGTTTAAAAAGGTTTACAAAATAAGCTTTCTTCAAATGAATTTAAAACTGGCCAGTATTTTTTGAGTTTAATAACTTTATACAAAATATCCCTAGACGGTGTTGATGTGTGTATTATGATAAATTTTACACGGGTTGATATGAGCAATTAAAAACATTATTACATAATTAAAATTATATCTAGTTTTCAGCTTAACAGTAAGTGCGCATCCTCTCTCCTAAATATTTAAAATATTGTCCATAATATTTTTTATTTATTAATACTTACCACCTGTATGTGTATATTATGGATGGCAACAAAGATTAATTGAATGGAATTGAAATGCAGGTGAGAAACTCTGCATATTTTAAGGGTTATGAAATGAAGGTTAAAGCCAAGCTGACATTACAGCCGCAATGGGCCGCAGAGCAACGCATTTTCATCCAAAAAGTGCGGTGCAGACCGCATGTAGTGTGCGTTGGTTCATAGAAAATGTATGAAAGTGATGAAGGAGGATTTTTGCAATGCGTTGCTATCTGCTTTATCCTTAAATACTTTAAGACCTAACTTTTGAATACAATCATTATTTCAATTTCCACTTCCTAATATTAGGGGTTACAGTATGAAATTACCGATTCGTACTGAAAAAATGAAATTCGTTTTTTTTTTTAAATTTAACATATTTATTTAATCAAAATAATTACCATTATTATCTATACATTGCTGCCATCTAATAGGAAGGTCATTTATGCCTTTGCAGTAGAACTCTCGTGATCTAGATTCGACAAACTGTGTGAAAGCATTTTGTACTGCCTCCTGAAAAGAAAACTTTTTATCACGTAGAAAATTGTCCAAATCACGAAAAAAAAGGTAGTCCGTTGGAGCAAGGTCTTGCGAATACAGAGGGTAACAAATGGTTTCTAATTGCAGTTCCTGAGTTAAAACGGTTTCTCGTGCTGTATGAGGTCTCGAGTTATCATGGAGCAATAATGGTGAAGATCGATTCACGAGTCGGGGCTGTTTCACTGCTAGTTTTGCTATCATTGTTCGGTGCGTTCATTAGCAGTCCCCTCTCCAAACGCAACATTGATATTGCGAGCTGTTTCTGCTGCGTTAGTTCCGCGTCGGAACTCGTATTCAAAAATAACTCGAATTTTCGAAGTATCCATCTTTCTTGTCTAAGCTGAATAAAAAAACCAACTGAAAGTCAATAATCGAATGTTGCACTTTTTAAAAGAAGAATTTCATACGTACCATGTGAAAAAAGTTTCACTCAAAAATCTCAAAACATGAAGATTCTATGTCAATTCGAAATACCTATTAGAATAAAACGGCAATTTCATACTTTAACCCCTATTACTTTCATACCAGAAACCTGACATAAATTTTTGTGTAATTGGACTTAGCAACCTTAAAATACTCCCTTCATTCCATAGTCTTTCTTCAAGACGAATTAAAATTTTACTCAAGTAATCAAATAATTCATATAAATTACAATAGTAAATTAGTTTCAATAGTGTCTAACAGTTCGACATTATGGTCCGATGGACGATTAGACGTATATAACGAGTGGTCACTACCACTACATGTATTTCTATATGGGCGGAGACCTTATGGGTATTTAAATATTCGATTTGTGCACAAAGATGAACAGATAGCCATACTAGGAACCTAATGTGTCACTCATATCGATGTATTTAGCGCCGTTAGAGAACTTGGAATCTATACTCATAATAAAACGTATGTTTGTTTGTTTGAACGCGCTAATCTCTGGAACTAACAGTCGAATAAAAAAAAAACTGTTTGAATTTGATAGCCCATTTTTGAGGAAGGCATTGTGACGCTAGGATTTTAGGAACAAGAAATTTCATGCGGACGAAGTTTCGAGCAAAAGCTAGTAATAAGAATAAGATTTATACGCTGTTAGTTTAATATTCTGTATTTACGGACAGACAGGAAAGCTTTAGAATACCGACAGTTATCATAATTTTTCAGTTAAACGTGTTCGCAGAGAATCTGAAGGCCAATTCCTGTAATTAAAAACGTTCAATCTAATCGCAATCTCATCTCAGCGATAATAAATGTCAAAAACTTGTCAAAAATGTAGGGAAATGACACGTATTTTCGACAGGTTGACACTGAGATCAGACTGTGAACGTTCTTAAAATTACGGATCCTGCCCCCCTTTTCTGTTCTTCATTTTTTCAGCAAACATTATAGATAGATAGATTTAGACTTTTTAACCACATGACATACCAAACAGCAATAAGTCCAGCATTTTGAATCAACTAGGTTTCTTTTTCTGTATTTTTTCGTATTTTATACTTGTATTTAGTATATATTAGTGTTAGCTTGTAAAAATAGTAATTAATCTGTGTATGTTAAATAAAATATACTTAAATATTTTATTTAACATTCACAGATTAATTACTATTTGATTAGAATTACTTTTAATTGAATTACTGAATTATTGATTGATATTGATTATTGAATTACTTGAATTACTTTTTTGATTTAGTGCTAGGTTTTAATTTGAGATCTTTTTACTTACGACGAAAATGCACACAGGCTGTTTACAATTCCGTTTGTTAAACATTGTATTTTATAAACCAGTTCGTTGGAACGGGTTAAAGTCACTTCTGGGCGTGATAATACAATGACATCTTTTGGCTTATCTACTTATTTTTATTTTATGCAAATTTTTTATAGGTATAATAATATATATCGTACCTGAATTAGCTTGAAATTTATGTTTACCTTGTTCAAAATACAACATTTAACAAATATTGGGTTTAAAAAAAAAACTGTCGATTTTTTGAGCCCGAGCCGTGCCTTATATAGTTACCACGAGCCGATTCTGTTTTAATTTTTTGGAAAAAAAATCATCAAATGTCTTCGACCTTGCCAAAATAAAGCTAAAAAATCGACCTTCATAAAATCCAGTCCCCGAATTCACTCAATTTTGGAAATTATGAAACTTACATTCGATTAGATTCGAGTTCTAGGAAAGAGAGGTAAAATAAAGACGATAAATGAACAATGATACTCACAGAAATCAGCCGGGTTATGATAAGGTGGACATCTTAGCCCCGCGTTGGCTAAAGCCGGCACGAGACTGATCCTGGGTCCATTGTATAGAGTCCTTCCTTCTTGCAAGCAGTATACGGTGTCAATCTTTTCGAAGATCAGGCCTGAAGGCTGGTGGATGGTGGCAATGAGCGTCCTACCACCCCTGGCTAGGCTGTTCAGTAGAGCTATCAGGGATGTTGATGCTGATGAATCCAAACCACTGTAGAGGAAAAAATGAAACAAAATGAGTTATTTGAAGTGTGAGTTATCAAATACATGTCTTCATTAAAGTATTATTGTATATAAAATAACACAAAAAAAAAATTGTTTTGGTGTCTGTTCAAAAAAAAAAAACATGAAAATAACCCAATAAAATGTTTTTGAACACATCTGTTGCTATGCTGCTAAGATGGAAAAAACACGTCGCTAATTACAATAAATTAATTCAACTCTTAAGAATACAACAATTACTAATTAGCCAAGTAATTACATTAGTAATAATCACTAAACTTCATGCTTACATCAAGGATGGGACATGAACTCCAATGTCAAGCCTGTCATCATACATGTCATGACGGTTTTCCTTATAGCAAGTCTTAAAATCATGGATGTTTTGCGTTCGTCCCGTCCGTGGCCGATTTTTGTGACAATACTCCATTGTTTGGCAAAACAAACCGCATATCTAATCTAGGAATCTCATCATTATGACGTCATTGGTATGGAGTCGCAGGCACACCTCACGTAGACCAAACCTAGCATGAACTAACGCACGGTTAACATAGGTTTTAGTAGTACAGTTACCTATTACCTATTTTTCTTGGGTTTAAAGTTCAACTCATAGTTTTATTTTATTATTCACTAGCGACCGAGCTTTACACGGTTTTTACAACTTGACAAAACATGAATATTTCTTTATTATTATGAAGTTTAGCATTAATGTACTACGTATAAATTAACCTTCCGGAATAAATTAACTAAATAGTGTTGAAAACCACAACGCTTCTGAAGAACAACGCGGTCCAACAGACAGGCACGAAAAGCGCGTTTGCAAATTGGGTTTGGGTTGATAATATTATTGACCATGACCATGAAAATGGAAATTGAAGGTTATATTAGGATGCAGTCAACTGTTTCAGATTCGATTAAAACTATACGTAACTATGTAGTTCGTTACGGAACATGAATCGTGATAATTGATTAAGTCCGGCTTGTGTATCCAAATTGTAACTACATAGATAAGTACTTGATTACATGTTTCTTTTCCCCTTAAATCAATCTATACCTATCTGCGAAGGACAAAAAACTGCTTCTATCTTAATATTAATATGCATGAAGATACTTACGTAGTAGGTTCGTCTAAAAACATGAGGGAAGGATCAGACAGAAGTTCCAATGCTACGGCAAGACGTCTCCTTTGACCTCCCGAGAGGTCCCGGCATAGAGTCATGGCTGTGTTGCTCAGACCTAGTAGGGCAAGGATCTCGTACACCTGAAAGAAGTTCTCGTTTTAGATCGCCTGCTTTTGATGGCAAATGATAAGTGATATTTTGTTCTGTAAGTAGGTTTGTATAAACTTGATGAGGTTGGTGTCTAATATCTGACTAGGAACTCTGAGCAGAAACACCAAAACAAACTCAAAGTTCACAGTCTCTTTTAAAGTCCAGACATTGTCTTGAACGGATCATGTGAGGACGACGCAGATTAGCGTCTGAGAGAGTCTTGCTTTTAGTTCATGAATGAAAGGGTTTAACCTCAACAGGTCTGCCACAAACACCATTGTAAAGTGTACGTAATGGCACATGGCAGGAGCCACTTTCGATTTGGTAGGCCGTCAAATGTTTGCCAAACGATTACGTAAAAGGTTTGAATAATGTCTGCCGTTTGTTAGGTCTTTACTTTCCATTTAGCCGAGCAGCAGACTAGTCTATTCACTTGTTTGTTAGCTATCATACTACAGTGTATACTTTTGTGCAAGTGTCCTATTGTATTTATACAAGGTGTAGTTTTGCATCCTCGTCAAATTCAAGGAGGTAACTATGCTACTGATTCTCAACACGAATCAATAATAAAATAAGCAGGTAATTTTTTTTTCCTTATGAATTTCGGAAATCGGCATAATTATGTGGGATCCGCATTTTAAAACACGGCCTGAGTGGGAGTGAGACCACGGTGTAACTGCCCTTTTACACACACATAAAACGCGGCCGCTAATACGATACCATAACGCGATTCTGTTCTTTGAAAGTGGTGTATTCTGAAATACTGTCAAACTTAAATAACTTAAAAAAACAAGTATGGATTCATTATGTACCAGGGATCGTAATTTTATTTCATTATTTATGTCTTTCATAACAGCCTCCTGAAATTTGACGAGGATGCAAAACAACAGCTTGTATATATTTGTATAGTTAGTTACATATTTAATTTAGTACCCAGTGTAAATTAGTTGTATATTTACTATAAATTATTTACTGATACCAGAATAAATGTCATACTACAGGGTAAGATCGTAGGTAGATAAAGACAATGTACCTTCTCTTTCCTCTCTTGAGGCGTGAAGTCAGCCAGTTTAAGGGCAGCGGCAAGAGACATGGCTTCATACACGGTGAGGTGCGCGCGCAAGTCATCGTGTTGCCGGATGTACCGCGCACCGCCGCGGCCCGACGACTTCGATGCGCACCCGCAGATACCGTTGATGGCTATCTCGCCTTTAGCACCACGTGTTCTGAGAAGAGAATAATGATTTTATAATAGTGAACAAACGATAGAAATTAAGTGCACATATTAACTTATGGATGCTTAATGAAGGTAAATGAACTATGAGGCGAATTATTTACGTAGAGGCCAAATATGTAGATGGTGACATAGTTTAGTAGGTATTGGGAAATAACTTTTAAGAGTTTATTGTTTATCTAGGGAAGGAATTGGTCGGACATAATGCACAGCGTAGCATTGCGTGTTGACGTACGAAGACGCTACAAAGACGCTACAAAGATGCTACAAAGACGCTACGAAATCGCTACGAAATCGCTGCGTAAAAGACGCTTGCGTCACGCATTCAAACTTCCAACGAACGTTTACGCTGGACCAACGCACAAAGTAAAAACCCCCTCTTGTGCTTTTTTGCCAATCGGCTCCTAATGCAAATTGGTATTAAACTTTAAAAGGTTTAGTTTAGACTACATAATTGAAGGATTAGTTTAGTCAGCGTATAATGCTCCCGCTGCTGGGGCAAAGGTTTCCTTTCTGTGAGAGGAAGTGGGCCCAGTGCGGGTTGATGGATGTCTCATGTCTTCGAATTTTTGGTTCCAGGACATGCCGGTTTCACGATGTTTTCTTTCACCGTTTTGAAAGCAGTGGTGATGAAATTATACACGCTGATTTTTTAAAGACCAGCCAAATTTAAGGATGTGGTACAGACCATCAAACTGAACAACTTTCTCCATGGGACAAATAGCGTAATCGTGAAAATTTTATCAACTGTCCCATAGAAAACTTCAATACCTACTCGAACTAAATGTATGGGACGGCTGAATTTTTATTCGCGATTACGATGTTGGTCCCATGGAGAAAGTTGTTCAGTTTGATGGTCTGTACCACATCCTTAAATTTGGCTGGTCTTTAAAAAATCAGCCTGTATACACAAAGTAAAGTGCCTGCCTTAGTTTGAACTCACGACCCACAAATCGTAAGTTGGGGCCGATACCATTGGACCAGCACTACTCCCTATTGAAGGGTTAATGGTGCCAAATAAAACAAAAAAAGAGTGGGTAGCGATAACTTTTTTTGCCAAAGACAGGATAACAATAAACTAATAAGTTGGTACCTAAAGGCTGGGGTTGTATAAAGCAAGAAATAAGCATATATGCATCATAAAGACAAGACAAATGGGTGGTGGGTATGTAACGATCATTTTGGCATATTATTATACAAAACATTAATCATTGGGATCAATATTATAACCAATTATCAATATTATTTGGTTTTATTAATTGTTTATTTATTTTATTATAATTTAATGATCACTGGCTGAAAGCTTTAATGCATTTGGGATAAACAGAGGTTTGTTCATAATTTTCAGATTTTTTTGCAGTGTTTTCAAAGTCCGGGTCGAGGGACAGAAATGTGGTGCAAGATATTTTTTAACTCCTTCATTATTTTTAATACCTACCTAATAACCTTTAGGGTTAACCGTGGTTTGTTTTAATTTATCGTCTGTAAAGGGTTTAAGATATCAGCTGTTCTTTGGCCAGACGATATTATTCGGTTGTTGGACCAAATTAATCAAGTGCTCACGTGTTTTACGAGTACATTTAAATGTATTTAAGTAAACAAAGAATTAGCATCGCCATACATCGTGGCAATGTTGCCAGCCTTTTGGGCACTGTTCCTGTTGACAGCGATGCGGACGAATTTTTTGCCCTATGAAGAATCATAGTGCAAAAAATTCGTCGCAAAAGAATTTACTTCTTTTTTCATATACATGTACATATTACTAGTTTAAATGTTAGTAAACGAATATTAAAAGTACGTGAAATAAAGTAAACACAATCACACAATGACATGACGCATACTTACTGATTTCCTGATAAGCGGACTTGACTACTAATGGAAAATTACTTCACGATGGAGTTGCCAAATATATCACTGTTTTTCATAATAATCTGTTTGACTGTGGAGTACCTAGTTCATTTCAATCGTTCTGTATTTTCTAGATAGTATGCATATGCAATATTTCACATAGTAGGAGGAAGAGAATCGTCAAAATTGGCACGACATCAATCATAAAACTTATTGTGTAGGTATTCCAATTAATTATGGAAATAATAAATACAGCATGGATTAATTTACTTTAGACTGTAACCTAACTATGACAATGTATTCTAACTGTCTACGAATCATGGGTTTTGAACTGCCTTTTGAGTTATAATTATATACTCCATTTTTTATTGTTATAATTATGCAACTTTATGCAAATTGGTCATAAACAAAATATGGAGTCGTTAGGCACATAGGATTAAAAGCTGTTTAACAAAATTACCATCCTATCACAAAGCAAAAATGTAAAATCATAGGACTGTGAGAATAAGTTTTATATTGAACAATGGGTCACCGAAGCTAAAAATAAAACGAATATACTGAAATGAAAATCGTGCCGCACGGTGTAGTCATATAAATACCTGGGCTTATTATACATGACTCACGAGTTTTCCGGTTAAGTACTCTAGATAAGTAATCCTATTGTTTTCATATCCAATGGTAATTGTTACCGAAGATATGTTTGTACTGCTAAGACAAACTGTTCCCACAAAGATCAGTAGGTATTATCTGTGGATGCTGCTGAACCGCAAGTGTCTTTTATGACACGACACATAGAGCATAATTATACCTTTGTTTATCTATGCAATTTTACACTAAGTTCAGTTTAACCTACAACCAAAAGTTATTCTTCTGCTTCTTTTCGTATCGATGGTACTCTTCCTCGTGGTTTTTTTTAAATCGTTTGAGCCCAGTAGGTGGTCACGTTAATTGCGGCATCAGTGGCAGTTTTAGGTCATCCAAGGTGCAGGTGAACGGACACTTTATGTACAGTCACGAGCAGAAGTATGTATACACTCGGCTTTATTCAAAAGCGATTTGCTTCTTTATTTTTGAATGAAATTTTATGTTGTTACGAACATAGCATTATCGAACCCATAGGTTTATGTAATGTGTCGTATTTCGACGTTGCATTCGTTATTTCACGAAAAAATCGAAATTGAAGGTTGCCAAGTGTTGACATATTGGTGCTCGTGACTGTACGCCTCCTATTACGTGGGACTTAAACATAGCTGGTGAAAAGTGGGCGTACTGTAGGTACAACTGTGCCTAACCCTTCGGCAAAACAGGCGTCATTACCTCTGCCCCCTTTGCCCATGTGTGGATTAGGGCTAGACGACAGATTATTCTCATGTTGCCCACGATAGCATGAAACATACTATAAATAACTAAACTACTTATCGAATAGTTTCCCATTATCATCCAAGGATTTTCCTAAAAAAAAGGTGTTCTAATCACGTATTCAGTTAAAACAGATCAAAATAACAGTCTACTAAATTAGTTCAGTCACGATGGTGGAAACTTTTGCTTGTAAATACCCATGACTGTAGTAGGTATTCCCATGACAAGAGCTTACCGTTCTTTTGAAGACACCGAGGTGGTAATGTGATCTCTAAGTTCGTCAACGATTATACGGGCCCGTCCGAAAGTAGTTGTACCGTATAAACGGACAGGCAAAAACACAACGGGCGTAGGAACAACTGTCAAATCATGTTGTTATTCATTTTTAGTTCGGAAACAGAACTAGTCTTATGGACATAAGACTAGTTCTGTTTCCACTCTAAAAATGAATAAGTGATGCGGAGTAGGATACGTCTGTAACTTCGTCCGAAACTTTGGACTTCGTCGTTAAGGAGTAGACCCCCAGAATTGACAGTGGTTACTTTGTTCCTATTTTTAATCGATTTACACTATCCTTTTTATGTTTCGAATGGTGGTTTATTATCATTATTTACCCCTTAATAGACCCCCCCTTTTCCCACCCTTTATTTCCTTTTGTAACATCTATAATACTTTATGGAATGCAATACAAATTAATACTATGAATATTTGTTTAAGATTTCCAAACCTATGTATGTGGAAACTTAGCAATAGAGTACCTACCCACTTTATATTGGTCAGTATATTAAGAGTTTATGAATTTATCATTCGGACCTTGGCATGGCTTTACCTAGTAACTAGTAATCAATTGTGTCATGGTCATCATGACAATGCCAATGAGTCAAATGCTTCCTATTCCTGAAAATATTTATTAATACCTATGTGACTTGTATGCAGTCAAATAAATTTCGTTTCAACCGGGTCTCCCACGACACCTCATGACTTTTTTTGCGACATTTGTGAACGAAAAACTAGATTTTGAAAACTTTTAAGTAATTTTGGGAGTTGGCTCTCTGATGCAAGGTCGATTCAAGTTGAAAAAAAAGAAAGTTGTGCTCTTATCTGCGCAGATGCGAAATATTGACACATACCTTACATAATACATGCAAAATTCGAAGATTTTATTCTTACAATGGTATCGTAATACTTACGAGTAACCAGCCAAAATGTTGAGCAGAGTAGTCTTGCCGGCTCCAGATGGGCCCATGATGGCTGTAAGTTGTCCAGGCTTGAAAGAACCAGATACATTCTTTAAAATCTGCTTGTTTTCTGCAAAGAAAGAAAAAGATAAGATGAGAAACAAGTTAGTCAGGACTGTTTTTCTATTCTGTTCTATTCTATTCTATCTAAACTAATATTATAAAGAGAAAAGATTTGAGTTTTTGAATGTTCGTTTGTTACGCTTTCACGCTTAAGCGGCTCAACAGATATGGATGAAATTTGGCACATGGGTAGATCTTTATCCAGGTCATGGACTACCCATGGAAATATCAGGATAAAAAGTATTCTATGTCCTAACATAGAATACTTTTTTCCTGATATTTCCATGGGATCTAAACTTATGCGGGTGAAACTGTGGGGCGCAGCTTATTCTTTATAAGGTACTAAGCTTCTGCCCGCGACTTTCTCCGCGTAAAATACAAAAAGAACTTTTCAAATACGACTTAAATAAAATTTAATAAAAAAATATATATAATAAGATTTACGACTGGTAGTTCCAGATTTGATTTTATTCAAATATAATAAGATTTAATTTGCGTTCAAACAAACAAACTCTTCAGCTTTATTATTAGGTATTATATGTAGATATGTAAGTCCTTTTCCCTAGCAGTGTATGATAAAATGGCCACAGTCTAAAAAAGTAGAATCTGCAGTTATAAAATCGTACGATGTAGTAATTACTGGAGTTTAGCAATGATTTTTTTTTGCGTCTCGTGGTGATAGCAAGTTCACTGTACCCTATTATTCGTCCAATAGAGCAACGAAAAGAAAAACAGACAAAACAACTACATTCGTTACTGGTCTGTCTGTAAGTATGTCTCGTTTCGGTCCTATGGTCGGGGTCCGTTATAGTAGTTTTTTTAATTGTATACAAAATTATGGCCGCACAAGTGGATCATAGAAAGGTTTATAACAGCATGACTAACAGAGCAGGAAATAAAAATACTAATGTGCATCGTTATTCACTATTATAAATTTTATTTCTGCCTGCGACTCCGTCCGCGTCTAATTTTAAAATATAACATATCCTATGGAATTCATCAATAGCATAGCTTTTTATCATTGAAATAGTTTTTGTAATCGCATCAGTAGTTCCAAAGATTACCCTCTACATACAAACTCACAAATTTGACCTTTTGTTAATACAGGGTGACAGGGAAACTCGACATGTTCCTTCCAGGGCGTGACAGTGTGACCCATTTGCAACAATTAAGCACCCCATAAAGCCTAGGCGAAAATTCATGGAATCCGATCCGAAAACCGATTTCCATGTTTTTTTGAAAAAATCTCAGAATTCGTCACTGAATATCACTTATCTCTAAATTCTCTAGTTGAGTGGTTTTCATAGCTATTCCATTGGCTACCTAACACTTTAACACACCTATTGATGTAACCAAATTTTCTAAAATATCAAACAGTTAAAATTTAAAGTAACAAGTTTATTAACTCCAAAATCCAACAGTGTATTTTTTTGACGCGCTGGGATGCACTCTGTTGGATTTTCAATGCTCGGCTGAACAAGTGCACAATACTTAAAATAGTCATGTTAAAAAATCGCCCGTGCTTACCTTGGTTAACTGAAGGGAACACCGAGTAATATATCAATACTAGTTTTTGCCTGCGGCTTCGCCCGCGTAGAGGTCGGAAATTATCTCACGGGAACGTACAACCGGGATAAAAAGTATTCTACGTGTTAATCCACGTTATAAACTATCTGTGTGCCAAATGATGATGCGCACAGCTAAGGAGTGGAATTCTCTGCCTGCGTCTGCATTCCTGAGTTCATACAACCCGGATCTCTTCAGGGCGAGAGTGAATAGGCTTCTTCTGGGCAAGCTCGTTCCACCGTAGATCTCATCCTCACCTCAATCCCATGAGCCCATTGTCAAGAAAAAAAAAAACATCCAAATCCGTTCAGTAGTTTTGGCGCGAAAGAGTAACAAACCTCCATCCATCCATACAAACTTTCGCGTTTATTATATTAGTAGGATAGGATATATATTGTAAGTACCGTAAGTATAAAGTAGGTATCTAGGTATGAGTTTTCCAATATTAATTCATAAATATATACTACTTACATCCACAACGGAAACTATTGATCAAACTAAAACTACAAATCACATCGAATTAAAAGCAAATTACCGAGTAATTGAATACCTAATTTGCATCATAAATAAGTGATTTATTAAACAACAACAACTTCGAAGCTTATTTAACAGGACCCTCGTCATCATTTCGTTCATTTATTTATTGTCGTATAGCATAATCAGCGTATAGCGTTTCCACTGCTGGGACACTGGCCTCCTCTCTGTGACAGGGAGTGTACCGAAATCCACCACGTGGGTCCAGTGCGTGTTGGTAGACGCCTCATGTCTTCGAATTTTAGATTCTAAGACATGTTGGTTTCCTCACGATGGTTTCCTTCACCGTTTTGAGAGCAGTAATGAAATAATTTACAAAATCAAAATTGTAAAAATCACAGCACCGTGAAAGTGAGTTCAATTTTGAACATATTTAGAAAAAAAAAATTATATACGTAAATAAAAATTAACTCTTAGTTAGAACCTTTCGAGACAACATTATTAAATGATGTCCGATTGAATTGTATAATCTATGCTGTAGCAGTAAGCACAATACTGTCGAGAAGTCACCATTGTCATAATCTAATTCTACAATTACCAGACCTCTATTGACATTGAGAAAATTCTTGCTCCACTGTGCGGTGCGGTTTGTTTACCTTTATTTATATTAATAAACGGAAGTTATTGGAAAATAATTAACTGCAATATAATAGAAAAACGTTACCGCAAAGTAAACAATATAAGTAATTACCGGTGTTATTTTTTTTTTATTCTTTGACATCTGACATAAATTACTCTTTTCCACATGCCCTTGGGTTAAAAAGATATTGTTTTTAATCAGACAAATAAATACGGAAGTAAGTATTAACACTTCAAGTCAACAATTTAAACAGATATACGACAGACAGTACAATACAGATAGACGGACGTATTACATACATCGACTACTTACACGATACGAATAGTTGGTCACCTAAATTAACTCAAGACAAAGCTCATGTTCGTTCTCCAGGATTAGCTTACTGACAGGTTATTGTTATTAGTATTAACTTATTTATTTATTTTACTTGATGGTCCTAGTTTATCATTTGTGACTTCAAGTGACAGCTGTCACGCCCTTTATGCCGGGGGGCTTTTATTTAGGTAGTTAGTTTTTATTTACGTATAGTTTTTATTATATTTGTTAGTATATTGGCGTGGCTAGCTGACATATGGCAAATAATTTAATTTTACGTTCTGTGTCTTGTAATGTTAATTACTTAACATTTAGTATTGTATACAATCAAGTATTTTTCTAACTGAGCAGACAGGTGTGCTGCTGGAGGGTTTGTTGCGCCACTTATTCTTCCCAGCGATAGCAGTAGGAAGTGATGAAGGGCGGGCGTTTTTGGCGGAAAGTCTTCTGTAATTTTGGCGTTCAAAAAGTGCTGATTCTCAGCCTAATTTGAATAAATGACATTTGATTTAGATTTATTGTTTTGTGTATACTGATCCGAAAATAATAAATCAATGCTTAGTTATAAAAGTCAAATGTTTCTAGTGTGCACCAGACAAGTGAACTAAATACATAAAAGTCGTAGTTTATTAAAAATTAATAATAATTCTTTAATATTAACTAAAATATATTTATTCATAAAAAGATATAACATAACATTATATTTGTATTCCCCGAAGGCAGAGGTACACCCACATTTCAACAGATATATTTAAGTCCCATGTAACAGGGCCGAGCCGATTGCCATCAACCGGGTATAAATCAAAGCTTCGGCCTGCTATTGAGAAATCCCAGATGGAAACACCCAATAACACTTTGACCGATCTGGGAATCGATCCCAAGACCTCATGCTCAGCAGTAGCGCCTGCGACCACTAGACCAACACGGCGTGCCTATTGTTATTATACGTAGGCTTATTCAAATCATAAATACATATGTACAGTCAACAAAAGAGATAAGTATGCAAGGTAGTCGGATACAGTTGAATAAACTTCAACTGTATCCATAAAAAACGGATTGATGTTTTCGGATAAAATTTTATTTATCCGAAATTATTTTATTATATTATTTTATGTTTGTTTTCTATTAATTAATAATAGAAAACAAACAGTTTATTTACGAAACTAAATTTCATTCGAAAACATCCATCGGTTTCTTACTAAACTTACAACTATATCCAACGACCTTGCATACTTATCTCTTTTGTAGACTGTACAT
This sequence comes from Apamea epomidion, assembly GCA_947507525.1. Classification (NCBI taxonomy): domain Eukaryota; kingdom Metazoa; phylum Arthropoda; class Insecta; order Lepidoptera; family Noctuidae; genus Apamea; species Apamea epomidion. The sequence goes on from OX382231.1 coordinate 12,843,667, forward strand.
CCTTAGTTATTTTATTCAGTACTTAGTGATATTGTACCACATTTTATGCAAGACTCAAAGGTTAAAACTATTTTTAAAACAGACTGAAGGAAATGTTTTTAGATTGCCGTTAATGTTGTAGTAATGATAATAAGCCGGGTGTTGACAAAACACACACTAATTGATTGTCCAATTACCATAATGATTGCTATCAAAGTCGACGTAGGTAGTTGCAGTCAGATAAATCGAAAATAATATTAAAATCCGATTTAAATAATTAACTACATGACAGTTCAAAATTCCTCTACGTACAACTATTGACGTAACACAATGGAAAAGTTAACTTTGTTTTTTATTGATTCCTACAAATAATGATATACATATCGTTTCCTAATTATACCCGTCTACTTTGTAATTCCTTGTTAACCACAGAAAATAGTTTCCTCTTTTCTGGCGTCATCATAAAAATAATTATGTTCTTATACATAATTAATATGTACTTATTTTATGATTTTCGACAATATAGTTTTTTACGTGTCCTGAGAATTTTAGTTAGTTTTTTTGGGTGGAATATAATTATGAGATAGTAAATAACAAAACACAAAGATTACGTATGTTTGCCGTGCCCTTTTTTAAGTTAATGGCCTTTTATAGCCATTTTATTTTAATATTCCTTATAATTTTTTAATACGGTTCGTTTGAGTTATGAAAGGTCGTTGTATTCCTATGAATAATTTTGTAACATAATTGAATAAAAAGTTGTCGGCGATCTCATGCCCATTTGCCTTTTAACTGTTCATCAAAGGCAGAACATTTAACTTGCAAATTATGCAACAATCACCTCCGGTTACAACGTAGAAGCCACACGATCTATAATTTGACTAATTAAAGGTAAAAAGCAGGAAATTATGTCGTCATAATATGCCTAGCCTTTTCCCAACTATGTTGGGGTCGGCTTCCAGTCTAACCGGATGCAGCTGAATACTAGTATTTTACATGGAGCGACTGCCTATGACCTCCACAACTCAGTTACTGGGTAATACGATGTTTCTTGGTAAGACTGATTGTTAGACTTTCAGGCTTCTGACTACATATTAAACATTAGCTACTTGTAAACGAATAACGGCTAACTAATAAATATTTTGTAAAACCATCTGTGGACTGTCATAGAGTGAATTTCACCTATGAAATTGAGCGGGATCAGCACATTAATTAAGAGCTGTCAGTGTCAATATTCCACAACAACGATGACACTGACAGCTCTTAGACGCGGTTTAGATGCGCTGATAGCGTTTAGTCATTGGTGAAATTCGCACTTATTGGTCCAATACTCGTAAGCCTGGTAGTAGTAGCCTGGAGTCAGGATTTGAGACTGATTAATGGCAATAGGCGCGAGCCTAGTGCAACCCTCATATGATAGGGGCAACCCTATCATATGGGGTTTGCACATTAGAACTAGTGAAAGGTTTGCATACCATCACCTCCGCTGACACCATCGGGTATCTAAGCGATTCGTGAAATACAACCTAAAAATCATTTCTGGTAATAATAAATAGATCTAGATTATCTAGGTAGGCCAAAATAACGATCTAAAAGTTTTTTTTTATAGCACAATTATACATCATTTAATGACTCCTTAATGACTATGATATTAATTTATTACAGTTCTTTTTAGACAATTTTTTTTTAAACTCCGGTTGGTTAAGATTTTTATTTAAATGACATGATTTTGAATTATACATTTTAATGGTTTTTATCTTTTGAAGCTACAATAGGCGTTTTATTTAAAACTAGCTGACTCGGCAAATGTTGTTTTGCCATATAAATTATTTCTAGCTGTCCGGCGCTACTTCGTTCGCGTAGTGTCCTACCTCCGACCCTACCCTACTCCTACCCTACTCCTACCCTACTCCTAACCTACTCCTACACTACTCCTACACTACTCCTACCCTACTCCTATAAGTAAAACGCTGATTGATTGATAGAACCTAGCGGACCCGGCAGACGTCGTCCTGCCCGGTTGAGTCATCATATACCGACAGCAGCGCCACCTAACGCGCCCAATTGTGTATACAAACCTTGTCCTGACAATAACAAACACAAACAAAAACGAATTATCCAATTTGGTGCAGTCGTTCGAAAGTTATGGGCGTACATACATTTCGAAGATCCATTTTTATTTATATACAGGCTGATTTTTTAAAGACCAGCCAAATTTAAGGATGTGGTACAGACCATCAAACTGAACAACTTTCTCCATGGGACAAATAGCGTAATCGCGAAAATTTTATCAACTGTCCCATAGAAAACTTCAATATCTACTCGACCTAAATGTATGGGACGGCTGAATTTTTATTCGCGATTACGATGTTGGTCCCATGGAGAAAGTTGTTCAGTTTGATGGTCTGTACCACATCCTTAAATTTGGCTGGTCTTTAAAAAATCAGCCTGTATAGATATAGCGGAACATGGATATCGACATATTTCACAGTATTTGCACTATTTATTTCCTAAGTTTCAACAGATACTTATTAGCGTCAATATTCTGTAATACAGATTAACATAAAAAATAATGAAATTATACGGTTTCCCTTCCTCTTCCACTGAAACTGTCGGTAACTTATTTTAAGTATCATGTTCCTCTACTTAACCGTTCGTGATTAGAGGATACAGGTCGGTATTGTGTTACAACTGCCGGTAGCCTTGCGAATATCGGTCTAGATACAGAGGTTAGCAAACCGAATAATGTACAGTTCCTGTATTAGTGTAGAATAACGGTAGCGTTCCTATTTAGTAGATGAAACCTACCCCTTAGGCACCTGTCACACCACCGAGGAGGAAGCGACTATGTACGATTTTCTCGCTCAAGAAACTTAGTAGGTAAAAGAGATGTTTGTTTTTGAGTTGTAAGGTCGTATGTTCGAACCCAGGCAGGCGCTTTACTTTGTGTAAATAATTTCATCACCACTGGTCTCAAAAGGTGGACGAAAAATCGTGAAAAAACCGGCATGTCCTAGAACCAAAAATTCGAAAACATATGACAGTTATACCAACCCGCACTGGACCCGCGAGGTAGATTACAGCCCACTCCCTCTCTGTGTCCCAGCAGTGGGAATATTGGGAGCAAGCAGAAAAAAAGACAGATAGAACGCTCAGCGAAAATGAAGTAATACCGCGAAATTTCACGCGGAGAAAGTCGCAGGCTTCTGCCTGCGACTTTCTCGATAGTATAGGATATGAATGGAAATGCGATAAGTAGGAATTTAAATATTGAGGCCAGTAGGTGAAGTTAGTATTATCGACTGCGTACAATCCAATTATGTGTGAACCTCATGCTCTGTTGAACAACATTCTACGAGCTGTGTTTCAAAACTATGAATGATTAAGGGTAATAGTCTTTTTAATTACACTAACCGGTTGCTTGTTCTAGAAACTTGAGGAAAAGTTACTGTGTTTTGAAGGTGAATGGTCAAGTTTAACATAGTATAACATACAGGCGGCGGCAGGTATCTCTGCTGAACCATTCGGCAATTCTCGAAGGGTTAGGCAGAGACGAACCTAAAATACACCCACAATTCGCCAGTTATGTATAAGTCCCATGTAATAGGGGCGAGCCTATTGTCATCAACAGGGCGCAAATTCAGACTACAGGCTGCGCTGCTACTGAGAAAGTCCTGATGGAAAAACTCAATGACACTTTGCCCGACCCGGGAATCGAACCCAGCACAGCAGTAGCGCTTGCGACCACTAAACCACCGAGAGTCAAATTTAACTTGTTGGTAAAGAAAAGTTGGCCATTTCTATGGAAATTAGAGTTGAACTCAAACGTATATTCCACTAACATTACCATAGAGAACCTGCTTGATTTTGCTCAAAATTTTGAATTTAAATGTATTTTTTTAATATCCTGTTTTTGCCCTTCGAATAATGACGTACACACCTACATAATTTTATTCCAATATTGAAATGAGTATCGCGAATTGATAATTTTCATTTTATTCAAATATTTAAACATTATCTGTTAATGTACACTGTGTGACCAATTCGTTTTATTGGTGACTATAATATAATTTAATTTTGTTGTTATAACACAGTTTTCTAAACCCATGGGAAGAAGACGAGAGTTTATGTGTGTATGTGATGTGTTACAACACTATTTTGTTCACTGTTTACTAAACCTTCTGTCTTGTCTTTCGAAATATTGCTGTCAGTATTCAATAAAAATATGTTCAAAGCCATCAAATCCTACTAATATTAAAAACTAGCTACGCCCCGCGGTTTCAGTTTTGGCGTGAGAGAGTAACAAACATCCCTTCATCCACCCATCAAGTTTGTATGGACGGGTGGATGTTTGTTACTCTTTCACGCAAAAGCTACTAAACGGATTTGAATGAAATTTGGCACACAGATGGTTTATAACCAGGATTAACATATAGGATACTTTTTATTCCGATATTCCCACGGGATCGAAACCTATGCGGATGAAACCGCAGGGCGCAGCTATATACATAAATACTAAGTAAACAACAATTTGCCCCGTGATATTTCAGCTGTTGATCTTTATTATGTAAAATCTTGAGTCTAAATAATTAGTATGCCAATAGTAATAGTATTTGCATGAAACTATAAAAAATCTTGATTGTCGATAACTTACAGCTCAACAATACCAGTTGTCCTGATAAATAATTTATAATGTGCAAAAATCGATTGGCAGGCGGCGTCTACGTGCGTCCGTGCATATGGCTATCTATCTCATCACAATATGAATGAGGAAGTGATTTGTAAACATAGCCATTGCTATATATTATGTACTTATATGTGCACAACTAGGTACTTTAAATGATAAGTTGATAACTGACACTTATTCAGACAGTTGTCGTTCATTCATAAACGTCGTGAAATAATTGTTTTCATTGAACACTTGAACTTTTCATTGAACATAGGGAATGAGTGTGTTGTGTGTGGGTGTTCAATAACAGAACACCACGCTTGTATTTCCCGAAGGGTTGGCCAGATGTGTACCTATAAGTACACCCACATATCGCCATTATGTAAAACTAAAAATCCAATAATAATTTGCCCGACACGGGAATCGAACCCACGACCTCATCCTCGCCAGTTATGTTTAAGTCCCATGTAATAGTTGGCGAGCCTATTGTCATCAACAGGGCGCAAATTTAGACTTTGTTTTTTTTTAATGATATCAACTAGTGCTTGACTGCGATCCCGCCTGATGGAAAGCAGTGACGCAATCGTTGATGGTAAAGCGCGCTAATTTATTATGAGCCTATTCACTCTAGCCTTGAAGACACTTAAATTATAATCGGACGTGAAGACCGCTGCAGGCAAATTGTTCCAGTCTTTTGATGTACGCGGTATCAAAAAAAAAAAAAAAACAAAAGTGATTTATTCAAATTAGGCTGGGATTTGAGCACTTTTCGAACGTCAAAATTACAAAAGACAGTCCCCCAAAAACGCCCGCCCTTCACCACTTCCTAGTGCTATAAACCTATATAGCTATAAACGACGAGGCAAAACGCTTCGTCCGGAGCGCGGCGGTGTCAACAACGTGGCTGGCTACCTTACGCCTGTGCTCAAGGCTTCAGGGACTACAGGCTGCTCCTGAGAAATTCCTGATGGAAAAACACAATAACACTTTGCCCGACCCGGGAATCGAGCCCAGGACCTCATGCTCAGCAGTAGCGCCTGCAACCACCACTAGATCAACCAGGCAGTTATAAGTATTATTATTTGCAAAGCCAATCTGAGCAGAAAAACGAGAAAATACGAGCGAATTTCAGTCTGTTACCTCGTTCAGCGCAATTATGCACACGAAATTCCACCACAGGTTTCCAGTCAGATTTTTCTCTAACCTTACCATCAATGTAACATCGAAATGCGTTTTGATATTAGTTTCTTACTAACTTCTTTCTTTTTCTTGGAAGTCATCATATGCCTAGTCTTTTCCCAACTATGTTAGGGTCGGCTTCCAGTCTAACCGGATTCAGCTGAATACCAGTATTTTTCATGGAGCGACGGCCTATCTGACCTCCACAATACGATACCCCTTGGTAAAACTGGTTGTCAGACTTTCGGGCTTCTGACGATCCGTAACGACTGTCAAAGATCCACGAATGACAGCTGAGACCAACGGCTTAACGTGCTTTCCAAGGTACGGAGGGTTCTTGGTATGTGAAGATGGTCACCCATCCACGGATCAACCGCTTTTTCTTGGAAGTCAATTCCCAATTATCATTCAAGAGTTTTTTTTAGTTTCTATCCCTCTGCACGCGTGCTGGGAAAAGGTCTCCTCAAAGGCCTTCATGAAATCTTTTCCCGGTTAGTTAATGATTTTGTAATTTATTAACCACAATGACATGCCATTAAATATAGGTTTCCTCAATTATAATGTAATAGTGCTATGAGTTTGTTTATCAATATTTAGCAATACTACGAGTACAATCGTTAAAAGTAGATGAGCAAACAAATGACTCAGGTTTTTCTCAATCATTACCGTTTTGGTTCCGAAGTATTAAGAGCGTTTCTGCACTGCATCCGACCCGAGTTCATTCTGAATTGGGAATATTTTAAATTCGCATGGACAGAGTTCGGAACTCGTGCGCAATCCCTCTCATACAAACAGTACTACGGCTACTTCGGACCGACATTTCTCGGATTCGGATCGGATGCAGTGCAGAACGCTCTAATGGCCCATATATGAAACACGTGCAAGTAAAAAAAACTACACAATGAAAATAATGATAGCTAGGTACTCGTTTTTTTTTAAACACATTTCCTTCACGTTTAATAATGCTATTAAAACGAATGTCCACAGTTTTTTGGTCTCTGTGTAGTGTGCTTATTTGCCAAAATATACCCAACGTTACATACTGTGTTATGAAATAGAGCAAATAATATAAAGAAGCATGACGGTGTAGTTTTTGACAATGTAGAATTGTTCAGTTAATTCTTTTCGAAAGTAGGGCAATGACGAAATCTGCGACATAAAAATGAAATTATATTCAAATTTTTTTGTATCTAGTGTAATAAATGCGTAGTTTAGTATATCTACTGAACTATGCATTGGGAAATATATCTAATAAATATTCTAAAAATATTGTGTTTGTATTTTTAATGTTAATGTAATAAACAGTTGGATTATAATGTAATGAACAATTCTTATTATTTTTATGTTTTATATAGCCTTATTTCAAAGGATTTAATTAATTTCAACCTTGCCCAAGGTTTTTCTTTAGGTAACAATAGCAGTAATTAACAATTGAAAAGAAAAATGCTTGTTAACAAAATATGAGACATTATCTTGAGTCAGAAAGATCCTTGAACAATATCAAGTTAGTTTAGAAAATTAATAATTCCAGTTGAATAAAAGTTACAAACAAAAACTAGTTTGAAGCTTCAATCGCTATCATATTTTTAATTCTTTAACCTACATTTGTGTTTAGTGTGAAATGTGCCAAAACGCTTCACTTGATTACTGCGAATTACTATTGGCGTCTCTACGACAACAGCAATCGGCTCACTGTCACTGCCTGCGTGTGTCTCGTACCTATTACTTATCTGTTTCAAAAGTATTTTTGTTGAAAGTGTATACAAGCCCTGAGGTGCAAACACACTAGAATATCGGCTTTAGGTATTTAAATAATCAAATCAAAGCACCCAATTTGTAAGTGACACAAAAAATCGATATCCACAGGTACATTTTCTGATCCGTATGTTTACATTTTAATCAGATACTTTTGGAACAGACAATAGGTCTCGATTTGTAGCTATCGCAGGTCGGAACATCATTTCCGACCGGGGATCATTTCCTCTCATGAATCCCACATGCTTGTTACGTACCTACTTACTAGATAGGTATTGCTGTGACTGACAGTCGAACAAAATAAAGATATTGGTAACTATAGCGGTATCTCCAACGTCATATGCAAACTACGCGTCATATCGACGTCAGTCGCGTCAGACGCGAGTCCAGTCCAGTCAGTTATAATAGCGGGCGAGCCTATTGCCTTCGAACGGTTACAAATTCGAACTATACGTGTTCACAAACAGCCCTTTCTAATAACCCAGTTTTTTTACGAAACTTTGACATCGAAGCGTATCTGACGAAATCTTCAGACTACATTAGATGTGACCCACATTAAGGTAAGCGCATGTGACACGAACTTACTTAAACCTCGGTAATTAGTGGCACGTCTGGAAGTACGTGTGTTTGTATATTGCAACAAAACCTTCATTAGTTGTACCGTTTACCTTTACAATTAATGCTCCTTTGGAACAACTAATTGGAATCTTGAGAAGTCAGTCTTCGAACGTCAAAATAATTCTAAATAATTTTCCTAATGATGGCGGGATGAGCATGACGACACGGTTGGCGCAGTGGCTGAGCGATCGACTGCAGCGCTGCGTGTCGCGGGTTCGATTCCCGCACGGAACCAATATTTCGCATGCTTAATGGAACACTGACCCATTAGTAGATAGGTCAGATGTGATTTCCGTTTTTTTTTTACTCAGATCTCATCAATAGTTAATCATAGACGTTCAAATTACAAGCATTCATGATTAATATAAATCAGTTTTATTTTTATGCATCAACAAGTAGGATAAGTCCTCATAGAAAGACCTTCTTTTGCGTTTTTCCAAAAATCGTCTTTTTTTGAGTTAAGTCAGTATTCCATGAAGCATGCGATTTTTATTGCCTACAGGTAGTTGTTCCGTGTCTGGCTGTTTGTGTATGTGAGTTTAAATGTTTGTAAACGCCCCCACAATACAGGAGTAATTCCTAGTGTGGGGCAACGTTTTAAAAAAAGAGAAGAGAAGAGAGCTGGAGTGTTTAGAGTCTTTAGACTTAAAGGATTGGCCCACAAAATTTGCCTGATAATAAAACTAAGGTAAGTCATGAACTGAAAACCATACGTTAAAATACTAACAAACCATATTCTTTTCAAGGTATGAAAAAAAATATTTGGGGCTGAAATACTAGACTAGAAAATAAAACACGGATAAAACTCTTGTCATTATTAGTGTAATTTTATTGCAGACTAGCTGTTGCCCACGACTTCGTCTGCGATCCAGGATGAAAAGTAGCCTATATCCTTCTCCAGTCCAGTCTACCCATGTGTGTCAAATTTCATCTAAATCCGTTCAGCTGTTTTAGCGTAAAAGCGTAATTCTTAAATTTTCTCCGCAACTTTTTTTTTCCTTCCACCAAACCTTCTACAAAGTATAAGAAAACTTAAAAAAAAAAGATGGATGAAATCGGTAAAGTCTTTCTCAAGTTATGACGTGACCAAGAGAAAGAGGGATTCATTTTTATATATATAGATAATATAGACTAGTGGTAATATTATCTATAAATACGTCAATATGTACGAAATCATAGCTTAGGTGCTTAGCGGAAATTAACTACTGAAAGAGGATTTTGATTGCTGTAGATAGTAGATAAGAAAATCGTAACTCATACAAGAGAGAATAATATAAAGGTATGAATAATAATGAAAACTGTTGTTAAAGATTTTATTTATTTTATGATTTTCATACTTAAAAAAAAATTAAGTACACACATATATAAACAGACAAGAAAAAGAAAACAGAACAGAAAAATAGGTACAAAGGTGATGCTTATTTCATAAGAAATCTCTTCCAGCATACCTGCGATAGGACAATAGATAGAGAGGCGTAGACTGCCAAAAAAAATACATAAAATCATAAACAATTCACTTAATAATACTAAACAAATGTTATGAGAATATACTTACATATGTACATACAAATAGACATACATACATATGTACATCCTTCAAATAAATAAATAAATATCACTAGAATGTTCAATTCCTAAACAATACAATCTACTTTTGAATGGTATCGGTCAGTTGGCCTATTTACTCCTTTATTCAAATTATATGTAGGACACCACTACTTGGTTTTAAAAGATCTATTGCTACAACATCATCTAAATAAATAAATTTAAAAACTATTCCTCAATCAATTAATTAAATCAAGGCCACGAACAGCTCACCATTGTTATTCGACTAATTGTAAACTAATTGCACCATTTGTACAGCCGACCTTGCAGTTGAACTCAGTATCGATATCACACTAATCACGGATATCGATAATAATCAATAAAACATTCAATTTATCGTGTTTTCTATCGATAGTTATGCAATGCTCCCGCGCTGTCATAACGGTATGTTGTGTAGATCTACGTCCTAGCGTTCGTAGTTAATGGCTTTGCTTATGTAAGCTTCGACTAATGACAAAACGAGTTGTAAAGAAAGTTCTCGTGAGAATTCCAGTGTTATGAATTAGTACATGGCAAACGCTTAGTGTGTTCGCACACGGACCCCTCGCCACCGCTATCACATGACACTGACGATTTGCCAGCGTGTTTCCAGCGAGGTGATTTGTGAACGTGATCTCTATGGGTATGAAGCGAGCTTACCACGACATGCTCACGTGTTCTCCGCGTTTTCACATTTTTGTGAACTCGCTTGCCCCACTATCTCTTGTACACTCTCATTACGCAAATGATGCGAACATGCTGCGCACACGGCGTGCTCGCTACTCACATGCAGCTAGCGCGTTAAACAATCGCCTCCCTGGAAACTCGCTCGAAAATCGCCAGTGTGATAAGGCCCTTAGTGGTTAGTAATAACAACGTTTTGAGTGGTGGTAGCCACCTTTCAGATGACTCTCACTGCGTACATTACAAGTGGCGATCACGAGTGGTCGTGTATGGTGAGCGTTAGATGAAACCGGAAAGAGATGAGAGATACGTGTCTAGCGAAGAATTTATATAAATATTGCATACTGTTATGTATGTAGTACGAGAATAGTCTAATGGCCTACAAATGGATGTTAAGAGCGAGAGTTATTATATCTTTAGTACTGTTCCGTGACTGGGTAAATGAATAAACGGAACAACACACGCTACTGTAAAAGTTAGAAAATTGAAACTTTGAAAATAAGCTCCTGGGGAGGAGGAAAATGTATCTAAGAAAAACTTCGCCCCTGATCATTCCAATGGTGATTGAAGATTCAAAGTTGCGGGCAAAAGCTCGTGTCGCATATAAGATGCATCTTTACTCTTTAGTCTCCACTGTTTGAGTCCGAAACCTGAAATAATCGAATCAGACTATAAATTAGCATAGTCTACTATACTAAGATGACTGTCGTAGCACAGTATATACATGTGGTTATAGCTGAAAACCTGATTCTAGAGAAAGTGTTACAGCTTTAGCACCTACACTAAATGAATAGAGTTATAAAACCTAGAGTATATACAGAAATCGGTTTTGTTATTACCTATTTAGTTTAGTTTCAGTGTCTTTGGATAGACCCTGCGCGCCAGTGGCGTGCATTGGTTTTCAGAATAGGTAGGCAGCAATTTAATTTCGTCGTATTAACTTGAACGAGTAAAGACCAATGACAATGTGGGAATAGTACGGGAGCCGAGTAGGCTGTCTGGCGACTGCCTACTGCCGCGCGAGTTTGTATGAAGATTTTGTTTTTTTGTTAGGTATGATAATTTAGTGAGTTTCTTAACTGTGGGGCACCTACACTAAAATTGATGTAATTGACAGCCTTATGGTTTATCGAATTATCGAGGTAGGCACTGCTTATATGCCTATATGCAATGCACGCCACTGCTCCGAGCCTCGGAAAGCATGTTAAGCTGTTGGTCCCCGGTCCCGGCTGTCATTCGTGGATCTTTGATAGTCGTTACGAGTGGTCAAAAGCCTGAAATTCTGACAACCAGTCTTACCAAGGGGTATCGGATTACCCAGTAACTGGGTTGTGGAGGTCTGATGCAGTCACTCCATGTAAAATATTGGTATTCAGCTACATCCGGTTAGACTGGACGCCGACCCCAATATAGTTGGGAAAAGGCTAGGCAGATGATGATCTTTGGAGAATGGACAAATGTTTCTTAAACCAATTTATTGTAGAAACGTGTTCTCGACCAATTGGAATATGTTTGTTCATAAGTTATAAGTAACAGAAGATATGAGGCAAGCGTTTTGTTGATTCATGTTGCCATTAGTTTCGGTTGTTAGTTGTTATTGCCTAACCAATAATGATGAAGATGAGTCTTTGACAATCTCCGTTGGATTTCGTGAGAGTTTCTTAATCGCTGACTATTTATAAGCTCAGCAAGTTTTTTTTTTATCAATTAATATTATAATAGTACAATGCTATTGTGATAGGAACCGGTAGTTAAAATTATAACAACGTTGGGGTTGAGGTAATAGATTTAATTGCTTTTATTTTAGTTCTTTATTTCCTTATTTACGTAGATAGTTCGTAGTCTATAAGTCTATTGCAGAAGAGTAGCAGGATCAGCAGTGCTGTTTACCATTTCCGTATATTATGATGTTGACCATTTTCAATTAAGTTTACAATTCTTTGTGAGAATCACTATGAAGCACACTGTTTCTACTCTGACGTGGTTATAAACAGACACAAAGTACTTCCGTTAACATTACGTAAACCAGCGGAAGCCAACTGTGCCAATACATCTGCCATCTTGCACGTGAGAAATATACCTGATAAGATGCTTTGTCATTTGTAATCAAACGTACGATTTTGCATGCAAAATTGATAAAGAAAATCTAAGTTTCGTGCAACGTTAATTCGTTAGATTTACCCTCACCGTACTTAGGTCGCGCGAAAAAGCGTTCATACTGAGAAAAGTGAGCACACACATCTCGCATGAAACAATAGATATGTTTTTTTTAAAGTGAAAACTTCTTCAGCGGCGTTGTGCACTTTTGTTGTGGTGGGTAAAAAATGTTAAACTCGCGTCAGGACACGTGACCTGATCGATAATTCGTAAAACGGAGCTCGCGTCAGGACACGTGACCTGACCAAAAATTCGTAAGACGGAGGGAGAGTAGAAATGAATATTGTATTTTACCACATAAATGATAGTACTTTTATGCTGATAATTAAAGCAATTCGTGCAAAATTATTCCCTAACCATTCCAAAATATCAAAAATGCACAACGTTAATATTCAAGTTTTCACTTCTGCCGGCACTCCCGGAGTGCAAACCGTTTTATTGTTTTTTCCCTTTGTTTGTGCAGAAAACCATTTTTCTTTATTTTTTCTTAATTTCAGTATGAATGTGCGAGACAAAACTATTCAAATGTCATTGTCAACAACACAGAACCGTGACCATCTTTTGACGAGGTCGGGTGAATCTAACGACATAAATCTATGGTTTTAGAAGGATTATTGCCAGAGTTTGTACGGTTGAATCAAGAATCAACAAACGTAGCGTGAGACATCCCCCAGCTTGATGGTCCGACGACCTTTAGGAGGCTGGGACCCACTGGATGCAGAATGCGAAGTATTGTTGTGACGGGAGAGGTCTATTTCTAGCGGGGGACTGCGATAGGGTGAGCTTGATTCATGAATCAAAATTATGAGTCAGTTTATTGACAATACTAAAACACTTGTATTGTTATTGAAGGAAAGCTGTTTTACGAATCAATAATAAAAAAAGTATATCACTGCATTTATGTGCCTTATCTGTACGATTAATCTCGAAACACAGAACGAACACAACGAACGACGAACGACGAACGAACGAAACACAGTCTACGAATTACAGTCTACTAAAAGCATATGCAGTTTATTACCGGTCAATGGTCGCAGGTAATATACACACAGTATATTTTCTTTAGTGATTCCAATTACATTTCACTAATTGGCCCATAATGGTCGCAGTCTGGCTTGTAGTTTTTATTAAACATATTGCAAAAACTTAATAAATAAATGAATAAACATAAAGCATAAGCATAATTAATAATTCCTGATGAACAACATTTATTTTTAATCATGTTTGTCACGAAGAACATCTATCTTCCTTTTTGATTAATATGACATCACGTAGCCCTAAAGCCAACAGTGATACATCATTGTACCTACGTAGAAAAGTTCTGGCGTTCTGACCTTATATGTGGAATTGAAGACGATCATGATAATATAATTCTCCTAGAACTTGGCACAGGTGTATTTATCGCAATAATGGTTTTAATAGTAGGTAGGTATTGTGATATAGTAGGTACCTATGTAGCAACATAGCTACCTACTATATACCTACTTACCCTGACTGGGTATGTAAGTATAAATAAATCTAGATGAACTGAAAAAGGTTTAACCACGGCCAAAGTCAATAACCTGTTTACTTTGTTATATATACGAGTAGTTACGACGCGGGTCATTACCTCATTACGTATGTACACTGGGGTCGGAATGTTAATTTCCTGTTTCAATCTATGTTGCGGTTATTATTGTCTTATGATCGTTTTTTTAACTTTGCGAGTCATTATGAGTTACTTAATAATGTCACTTACTATTCGCATATAGATAATATAAATTAATTTAAATTAGATAACCTTCTCATTAATACAATCGGCTTGTTAACGTCATTGTAATAGTTATAATATGTTATTATTAGTGTGCGCACGAGCGACACGCGTCGACGACAGAGGCAACTGCAACCGTCGACGCGTGTCGGCGACAGCCCGCGAGTGCATTTGAGCACCGTACTCAAATACACGAGCGGCAGGCGCGACATGTGGTCGACGGCAGCCGCCGACACGCGTCGAAGGTTGCAGTTACCTATGTCGTCGACGCGTGTTTTAACACGATAGTTTTGTAACCAAAGACATGCATATTATATTTTAACTTTTACAGAAGTAGTGGTTTTAGTCCACTGTAGCTCGTTGTATATTCGTAGAAACATTTAAATTCACATAAAATGTTTGTGTACTGTCTTGCATTTCATGTATAATAAATTAAACATGCATTAGTCTATGTTGACTTTGCAATCCATAATATATGCTTGACCTGTTATCTATTTTAAGTGGAACATGTTTGGTTTTTCCTTGAAATTAGAATAAGTTTTATATCATAATTAGGTATAATATGTTGATCATTCTAAATAGATTGACTAGCTTCTGGCCGCGACTTCGTCCGCGTGGAAGTCGGAAGACATCACAATATACTATACTAAAATAACAGGCAAATTCCACGGCCGCGTTATTACTTCAGCGAGAGGGTAGTTAGCCTAGTCTAGTGGCGATGGTCGCGAGCTACGATTTGTAGGTCTAGGCTCGAACTCGAGACCGGTGCTTTACTTTATATAAATTTCTTATCACCACTGCTCTGCTCTTATTGAGGAAGGAAAACATCGTAAGAAAACCGGCATGTCCTAGAATCAAAAATCCGACGACAACTGACATCTACTAATCCGCACTGGGTCAGCATGGTGGATTACGGCTCACACCCTCTCACCTGACCTGTATTCCGGCAGTGGGAACATTATAGGCTGATAAAGCTTATTATGCTATTACTTCGCTTTTGCTTAGCGCCCTTCCCGACTATTTCTGTTCTTGCTCGGCTCTTAAGAGTCGTAGCGCGACGTTACATATATAACCTTTCTCACATACAACACACATACCTACACTCTTTTTATATATAATTGGGCTATCAAATGCAAAAACATTGCTTCAAATTCGACTGGTAGTTCCAGAGATTAGCGCGTTCAACAAAACAAACAAGTTCTTCTACTTTATAATAGATAGGTATTGCATAATATTCATTTATTATTTTTTATTATCATGACATTATTATATTCTTTGGAATGCGCTTCCTCTTGATATCAGGACGGCCACCAGTCGGTATGCATTTAAGCGGAAAATGCAGAGTTATTTTCAAAACAAATTAAAAAAAAATAGTGTAGAGTCATCTAGTGTAGAACACCTCTCTCCCTTGATTTTGTATATATATATATATATATATATATTATAAGTATATAAGTATGGTTTTAGATATTGGTACAACAACCAGGAAAATAGTGTACGATCGGCAAACTCTTTCTCGGACGTATATAGATTGCAGTGCGGGGTGAGACAGGGTGGACTGACCTCGCCTAAGCTGTTCAACTGTACATTAACCGGCTGGTCGGTGAACTCAGTAGTACCAATGTCGGGTGCAGCATTGATGGAGTCGGTGTAAACAACATAAGCTACGCAGACGACATGGTATTGCTGAGTTCATCGATTGGAGGTTTGCGGAAGTTGGTACGGGTTTGTGAGTCTTATGCGGAGGCCCATGGGCTCTGATACAATGCTAAGAAAAGCTAGCTGTTAGTTTTTAAGGGGCGTGGCAAAAACTACGTGACCGTACCCTTAGTCACCTTAGCAGGAACCGCTTTGAACAGAGTCGCACAGATCAAGTATCTGGGCCACTGGGTCTCCGAAGACCTTAAAGACAACACAGATGTGGA
Organism: Apamea epomidion; assembly: GCA_947507525.1. Classification (NCBI taxonomy): domain Eukaryota; kingdom Metazoa; phylum Arthropoda; class Insecta; order Lepidoptera; family Noctuidae; genus Apamea; species Apamea epomidion. The sequence goes on from OX382231.1 coordinate 12,859,967, forward strand.
AAGGGCACGTAGGGCGTTGGCTGTCCGGTGTAATATATTGGCCCGCAGGTTCGCACGTAGCAGTAATGAAGTGAAAGTTACACTTTTTAAGTCTTACTGCCAAACACTGTACACGTGCAGCCTGTGGGTTAGCTACACATTGGGAGCATGCAACGCCTTGCGTGTTCAATACAACAACGCGTTTAGGGTGTTGCTGGGGCTACCACGATTCTGCAGCGCATCGACGGTGTTCGCGGAGGCGCACACTGATGGCTTTCATGCCCTAATAAGGAAGCAGTATGCATCGCTGCTGAGTCGTGTTAGGTCCAGCAGCAACAGCTTACTAAGCGTGTTCGCGGACAGGTGGGACTCTCCACTGCTGCGCCACTGGATGCGCTTGCACACTGCCTTGTGAGCAGTGGACATTTCCTCCTCATCAAATTTAATATGTTGCTTCTTTTGTGTTGTCACTACTATCTTATTGTTTGTATCTTTTTTTTGTGTTGTGTATTTTTGAGATTTTGTTTGTTTTGTTAGTATGTGTATTTAATTGTGTGTTTCGTTCTATGTTCTGTAAGTGTACTATGGACAGAAAGTCTGAAATAAACGTTTATTATTATTATATATTATAGTAATAGTATGTATGTGTATATAACCTATTTATGTATTTGTGTACCTAGTTTTAAGAGTTTTTTTTATCATTGTCCCTCTCAACCAAAGCACCTGCCATCTAATCTCTTTACCACCCTTGGTTAACTGGTAGAGAATGCCTAAGGCATTAAGTCCGCCTTTGTACCTTTTTGCGCGAAAAGTTTAAATAAATAAATATTAATTCATATTCATATTATGTTATGACAAACAATAAATTATGGATTAAGAATATACTGTCTCGCGGGTTTGAAACCTTTGTACCTATACGGAATTAGGCTGGATGAGGTTGCTTTTTGAATCGGTGGTTGACCTTATTCTACCATGATGGAACCATGGCTTTCAAGTTATTTGGGGCTTAACTAAAAGTAAAAAAGAAAACTAAAAAAAAAAAGCAAACACCCGACTACATGGTAAAAAGTAATTAATTTTAGTTGAGGAAAAAATACTGTGGAAATTTTCTAATATACTTATTTTAATATAATTTATTAAAAGCACCAAATTCTTATTAATTAATTACAATCTATCCTATACCCCTTTAAGCAATTATAATGCAACTTAAATTTTTACGTCGTAATTATTTTAAAACTTGTCTGTTTATTGGACGTACACGAGTCCGTTCCACTTTCTTCGAGTCTGATATAATGATATAATAAACACTTTGTTCATATGTTATATTTAAATATGGTGTCACCATTATTCCTACACTACACTAACTCAAAGGGTTTGAGTATGTTTTAAAACCCCATTGCACTATGCGAAATTCAGGGACCCTTCCTCTAAATAGGGATGGTGTAGTAAGAGGAAGGGAAGAAGGGTCCCTATTTAAAAAAAAACAGCTAAATATCGAGTAGCCTTTTCTTTGTTTTTTTTTTCAGGATGGGAAATCATCAAATGACCCCTCCCGCTCTGGGTGGAGCAGAAGGGAGTGTGAGACTCTTACTGACTAAAACCCACCCGTGTTCCTTCCTTAGCCCTTTATGTACCAGGGCAGCGGTAACCCTTTCGGACGATACCGCTACCCCATATCGTGTAGCCTCGTACTATGTTTGTGTTTCAAAGCAAGTGCGCAAAAAAACAAACAAAACCAAAGCAAGCTATTAATCTCAGAATAATCTGCGATAAAAAAAACCTATTACCTACTTATCTAATTCTAAAATTAAACAAATTGAATTATAGTTTGCACTGCGGTTGAAATAAATTGTTTTATACATTGTAGGTAAACTATATCCTGTTGTAAATTGTTTTTTTTGTGCCAATCTGGATTTTCAATTAATTAAACATTTTTGTTTACTTATAGCCAAAATCAATGATTAGCAACTATTTTTTAAATTAATCTTAAAAGATCGTAAATTACGTTATTGATATGAAAATATAAACGTTCATATGTGGGTTTTAGTGCTAAGCGCGTTAGATTGTCTTACGTAAGTTAAAAAAAAGTGGAACAGTGGTGTTTATATAACTACACATATAACTTGTAGCTACCTGTAGGTATTCTTTTTAATTTTATAATAGGGTCTTGTGGCTAAGTAATAACAGCCGCACGGGTCCATCAAAGGTCAAGCTACGTTTGCCGCGGTTGGTTCGTGGATGGGTGACCATCTTTACATATCAAGACCCCTCCATGCCTCGCAAAGCACGTTACGCTGTTGGTCCCGGCTGTCATTAATCTTTGACAGTCGTTACGGGTCGTCAGAAGCCCGGAAGTCTTACCAAGGGGTATCAATACGATACCCCTTGGTAAGACCCAGTAACTGGATTGTGGAGGTCAGATAGGCTGGAAGCCGACTCCAACTTAGTTGGGAAAAGGCTAGGAAGATGATGAAGCCTTCAACCATGAAACGTTCTAAGTCAGGCGTTTGGGTTAGTCAAATAACTTTTTAGCTATTTACAAAGTGCTGTATCCGCAACTTATTTTTTAAATTTTGTTTTATGATCTATCACAACAAAGTACATGTAGATTTTAGGGACATTTGACTGACTAGAGTTTATTTTATTTGAGGTTGTTTCACTTCCTTCCGATTCAAGACTGACATGACTGGATTCCGTTGTTTTTAGCGCATTTCGGTAGTGATGCTACCGAAATACGCTTTACTAAAAAACCATCACTCACAATTTCAAATGTTTATTGAGGTTATATCAATGTACGTACATCTGTGGGTTGGTATTTAATTGTTACCGTACCTATTATTAGGGCAGGCTATACTTATCTGTTTTTTACTAACATGGTTTTCCCTGTGAAGTTACGAGTACGTGTGAGAAGCAGTTGAACAGGTAGCTACCAGTCACAGTTCTAATTGTTTTTTTTTAACATAGATTCGAATTTAATCATCATAAATTGTATAATATTTAAAAACGTGTTACAGAAATCTTCGGACACATCCTGATACACATCATAATGATTTCTGCATATTTTTGTTAATTTTTTTGTTCGTAAAATAAATTAAATATTTATTGTTTATGGACCATAATTTAATAAGGACTATTAGTAAGTATCTTCGTATACAAAACTGGGCAAGCAAGTTTGTGCAAAAAATAAAAAAAAACTTCATATCATAAATTGGCATCTAAATAGCTACTCAAAAGTTGAAAGAGCACGGAACACATATACATACATAATTATGTACCTCATAGGTATTACTTGACCATAGCTACCAATCAATATGATAATAATAATTATTAATAAAGCCGTGAAAGATAAACAAATCAAGTATCTTGACTTGGCTCGCGAAGTTGTCGACATGTGGGATGCGCGAAGAGCCTCGACCAACACTAACGGTACTTCTAGACACGGCTCGCATTGTGAGGAGGTTCCTCTCTCTGGAGCCCTGACCTAGCTTAGACCCTGTTCCCGATATCGCTGGGCTACAATTTTTAATACTTTTAAAATATTTAAAAATGTTATTTATAATTATTTAGTTGAAATAAAGGAGATAATAATTTTAATAAAATTCCTTCGTATTATTTTGTAAACAGGGGAATTCAGACCATAGTAATGTTTGTAAATGGCCACAAAGGCCACGTTTAACAATTAATTCATTAGCAAGTTAACAGAAATGACAAATTCACACCAATCTCATTCAACAAGACGGTAGGTACTAGGTACCTACTGTGTCCCTTGACACCATTGTCTTTCATGCACATCTATTGGCAATAATGACCCACAAGTAGCAGTAAACATGTAATGGGTGGGCTAGGTACAATGCCGGTTTGTAAATTGACGAAACATTGCCGAAGGGATAGGTATCTTACAAGTTCATGCAGAAATATTAACATAAACCATTGACAGCAACAAAATGTTATAGTATCAATCACCAATCACGTTCAACAAACAAACTTTAACACATTGTTCGACGCGAGCAGGTAAGTGTTAGAAAAAAACATATCGTGATAAATGCACCTTTTTAAGGGTCCCGTAGTCGAAACGTGACGGTGCGACGCGATTCTGGTAGAATCATTCCATGAAGTTGTCCTAAAAAATGTTCTACTAGAGTTGCGTCTTGTCTGTCTGCGGAGAATTTACTCGCCCGAAACGTGCGAATCGTCACTTTTAAATAATATTATTTTTCTATAGGCGACTCGCACGAAGGTAATTTATTTGCGGGCGAGTCGACAACTCCAGAAGTATGTATTAGGCACTTGGCACATTTTGAATTTTATGAAATAAATTATAGAAAAAAGGACACTGGCGTACAGAAGTGATAAGAGTTGCATTATAAAACGTGTATTTTAGTCTTATCACACTGTCTTATAAAGGAAATAAATGGGCTTGGTATTGCAAGCAATATAGATGGGCCTAATAACTCAGGATATGCCCAAGCTAAGCACGGGATTAAAATTAATCGCCTATGAGGCAAAAAATCAATTAGCAGTACCTAATTAATTTAATTTTCATGAATGGATCCAATCAAACAGATAGGGAACGGACATCGCACTTAGGTGTTGCTTTACGGAATTCAATTATATTTAACACAGCGTTAATTAACTTATTTGTACTATGATTTCATTGCATGGTAGTGTCATCAAGGTGACTCAAGTGAACTCTGGCAATGTTTCAAACTAAACTTCTAACGTACGTGACGTCACTGCTTCCGAACATTAGACGCGCAAAAAAATGTCCCTTTAACAAACCCAAGTCCAAGTACTAAAACAAAATAAACAAAGACTTACCGAATCGTAGCTTATTCGCTATAAACATGTTTATATCACATGTTATATTTCTGAACTCCAACTCCACAGTAGGCCGGGGCAATAAGGGCACAACATTATTGTTGGCCCCCAATATGGTCAAGTCTTCCACACCAGGCGTCATTTTCGTGGCACTGACAGAACCGCGGGATCACTTTCACCGATACACGGATATTGTCTTCACTTTCTAATTGTTTCCGTCTCGCTCGCACTACAGTATGGGAACTCCTATGTTGTCGTTCCAAGTTCGAGGTCGAATAGGGAATAATCCATTGGCGCGTATCTGTGGAAGAGACAATGACATTAGAAATAGAATACAGTTACAATGAACTAAATGAATGATAAGAATTGAAGAATGTTTGCAGTGTGTCATTATTGTTTGTGATTGACGCCTGTCATAGTAAAGTGACAGGTGTCAAACCATTTAAATAAACGTAACTGTTAACTGAAGGTTACATGTTTTTGCACATTTTTGCGCGTATTGTTAATTTTTTGCAGGTCACATTACGTCCGTCCCAGTGACCATTTCGACTTCATTGACAGAAGAATAGACTTATTGTTTAAAAACGAAATAACCCAAGTTTTTATTAAATATTTTTCATTGTTCGTCGAAATGACGTTACCAGTGTCATAGGTACGAACAAAAAATTAATAAATTGGTGGATGTGTATTTTTTTTTTCAATTATTTAGGGCGTGTCAATCACCTTATAATAAAAATAATTAATAGGTTATAGGAAGTAACAGTAATGAGACGAGAAGAACAAACATCAATTAAATAATTAATAGACTAAAGGGCATCAATCAAGTTAACGATTGTAGGCTTTGGCGCCGATTCCCTTATTCAAAAACTAAACTAAATTTAAGTTCAGTGCTTTGTTTTCTTTCTATTTCATAAAGAAAAGGACAAAAGATAACTATTAGTTTAGTCCTGTCAAATTAATCAGTGCATCACGTAAGTTGACGTATTTTTAGTAGCCACGTTTTTAATCACGTTTAATTTGTCTATGGAGTATCTTAATTTGACAGGACTAAACTGATATTAATCTTCTGTCCTTTTCTTAATTAAATAGAAAGAAAAAGATGCACTGAACATAAATTTAGTTTAGTTTGTGAACAAGGGAAGCGGCACCATTATGTAATTAATTACTTGCTATTGAGAACTGTGATATTTAACTTATTGATAAAAGCTGTACTGGAGTTATCCTTAATCCTTACTAACACAAGAATTCGTAAGTGCATATGGTGGTTACTTCTTGTTAACTTAACCACTGATTAATCGATTTAAAAGAGATTAACATGGAGATTAAGAATGATCTGTGCGAAAACAAAGGATACTTTTTATCCCGAGGAATAGTTGAATATTTCCAGAAAAGCCCATATTACAAATCCACGCGGTCAGGACCTTGTTGGAACTTACAGTCCGGCCGTCAAAAGAATGCGTTCCTGACACCTGTCAGTGCGACAATTTCAGTAGCTAATAAAGATAAAATTTTATGAAATTGACAGGGTTCAGGAACGCAGTCTCTCGACGGCCGGACTGCAGTTTAATACATTATGTATTGTTCCTACTATAAACGTACATGTAGTGTATCTACCACAAGAGGAAACGACCGATATCAAACAATTCATTTAAAGCGTTATAATTGACCGCATTATCTAGGTCCAATTAATAAACCAAGTAGGTACCGACTGCTAATTATTTTTTCTTATTAATTACGTTTTATGGCCTTCCGTTAAACTTTACATAACAATGGAATAATTCGTACCCATCCATAGTTTATCAAATATTTTGTTTACTCTTCTTTACTCTGTAGCCTTGGTTTCTCGTGCAGTGTTCTAGGTTAATTTTTTGACAACAAATGATATCAATATAGGAACATAATATGTCACTTCCTTGTATGTTTCAAATGCTGGGAATTGATAATGGTTTTATTAATAAAAATGTTTAGTTGTTTGTTGTGTAAACTGGTTTAAATACATTTATTCAATATTTAAGTTGAATTTTATGTGTAAATATTTATTTACTGCAGCGTAGGCTACATTAAACAAAATCATCCATAATCTTTGCAAGCAAAGGAAACATTTTTGTGGTTTGGAAGAAACAAATCATACTATGTAGGGCTTAACTTTAAATAAATTAAAAGTATAGAGTTATTTAATAGCAAAACTAATAATGATGAGCTTTTAAATTTTACGTCGTAGTATCTATAGTAGTACATACCTATAGATATCGTAGTAGGTAAATATGTTATACAAAAATCAGACAAGATTTTGAAACTGAAAACAAAGAACTGTGTATATAAACTAAGGTCAAGAAACTAATGAAAACGCACGACTCGCTTTCCAAAAATTAAAAAATTACATTCGTTCAGAAAGTACTTCTGTAGATAGTAATATAACTGTAGGTATCATATATTATCGTAAACACAACATGTGTAAGCCGACACTGAAACATCTGCAGAATTCAGATATGATCTCATTTTGCACGCCGTTCAATATAATTATGACAATTCGTACAAATTATTCCACTACTGTTGAAAGTCAAAGAAGTTGTTTGTGTGTTTGTTACTGTATCATGTATAAACGGCTGAACGGATTGGGATGATATATTGTACACGTATATACCATGTTCTGGATTAAGATATAGGATACTTTTTATTCAATTAAATGAAGTAGTTTCTACAGGATACGAGTGAAACCACGGGTAACAGTTAGTGTTTTTTTTTATAGGTTACCGAGATAGAACAAAGTCTGTTAGTCCTGGGCACGAGTATCATGTTATCTATGTAGAAGTTTTATTGTATCAATCAACGTTTTAATAGAAATTAATTGCTTGTAAACGATTCATCAAGAGAAGGTTCATTGAAAAGATATGCATGCTTTGTTCTTTGTATTGAAATGAATAAAGTTCTTGTTTTACGCATTTGTTTATTTAAAGGGACCTTGCAGTATTATAGGGGTTAAAGCAGTTCATTTGCAAATAAAATATTATAAAGTTTTGAAGTAAAATCCGACATTTACCTACCTAGTTATAAACACGCGACTTTCTTTAACATGAAAACAGGATTTATGATTTAGAAAACTTAAATTAAACGCTTATATAAATATTTAAAGAAAGATTTAAAAACATAAATGAATAACTACCTGTTTCCGTAGATGACTACAGTTGGACCAAAACTGAAATGTTTCCACGAAACGATAACACTTTATTGGAAATTGAAATAGTTATAATCAACGAACCACGCTTTCAATCGACACTATTACTCCGTCCAATTATAACATTCTGCATTATTTTCGACCTTATGTGCTGAGAAATAATACAGATTTTTGATTGAATATTGCTAGCATATGGTTATAGCCGTACAAATCGGTCTATTGTAGTTACTATTAGGTTATAGGCAACATCATTTATTATGTCAACGCTCCATACGGGATGACAATATATCACACAAACAATTATTTATCATTCTCGGGATACAATGTTCAATTGACGGCACTTTATTGAGTGTCATCAATGTAAACGGAATGTTAATGAGACTGATTAAGCTCATAAAATCTTTTGTTTGATACTTCACTAGCAACCCGCCCCTGCTTCGCATGGTTTCTATGACTTGACAATATATCGAGATTATTAAATTATTTGTTAGTTTAATATATTTTGTGTATTATACACATAAAGCTTCCGGAATAAATGCTTTCGATAGTGGTGAAAACTGCATCAAGATCTGTTTAGAAGACGAACGCGGTTACACAGACAGACAAGAAAAGGATCAAATTTATAATATACTAGCAGCGCCCCGCGGTTTCACCCGCATAAGTTTCGATCCCGTGGGAAATCGGGATAAAAAGTATTTTATGTATTAATCCAGGTTATAAACTATCTGTCAGCCAAATTTCATCTTAATCCGTTCAGTAGTTTTTACACATAGTAGGAAGTAGGATAGCGACCCGCTCCTGCTACTGCAAATACAAGCATTCATATAAACCAACTAACTCCTCGAAAATAGAGTGCAAAAATGGAAAAGTACAACCCTAGCACTAGTTTCCGCGCTCAAACTTTCCTCACTATGTGGTCATATTATCGGTCACATAATAGCAATTCACTCTATCGATTTAAATGCGGCCATGCGGACGCAATGAAGGTCGAGGTCGTTGAGGTCACTACTCCACTGCACGTGGCAGGCTATAAAGATCAATACACTAATGCTAATGCCTTAGCAATGGGATTTGTGTTAACTTATACTATATTCTATGCTGGGCATGTGTTTAGTGGCATTTGAAGACATTTGCTTGTCAAAGTCAAAGCATGAGCGTCAAAATTTACAATAAAATAGAATTGATTCTAGTCGCCCCTTCCAAAAGGTAGTTTTCGTATATATGGAGAAGAATAGGCAAGAAACACCTCACTTGAAATTCTACCCCTGACTGAGGCCGAGATGTATAAACGTTACGTACAACGTAGTTTGGCTAAGCGTTATTCCTGTCACTGTCACACTACTGTCAAACTACTACTGCAATATAGAGACAGGAACATGTCTTATGCCATGCCAAAGCAAGTGTTAAGTAACGTTTATAGATTACCGCATTAGACTGAGAATAACTGATGAAATGTGGGTGCATTATAACATTTATAACAAATCGGCCTATTCCTTTGGAGAAGGCAGGTGCAATATTATGTCGCTTGCAATTATTGTTTTGATAAAAACGATCTGTTTACTTAATTTCATAATTATCATAATTAGCCTATATTGTTCCCACTGCTGGCACACAGTCCTCCTCTCTTCGAGAGGGAGTGGGCTATAATCTATCACGCGGGCCCAGTGCGGGTTGGTAGATATGACGTGTCTTCGACTTTGTTTGGTTCATCAGGACATGCCGGTTTCCTCACGATGTTTTTCTTCACCGTTTTGACAGCAGTGGTGATGATATAATTTACACAAAGTAAAGCGCCTGTCTGGGTTCGAACCTACGACCTATAACTCGTAAGTCGCAGCCGTGCCCACTGGACCACCACTGCTCAACCTATTTCGTTCGAATATAAAATATATCAAAGTTAAGTGGCAGTTGGCATAGACATTGCTAGCAGAACAGATGGCCGATGGGGCCTAAAGGTTCTGGAATGGCGACCGCGTACCGGAAGACGTAGCGTTTGAAGGCTTCCAACAAGGGACACCCGTGACCTGGCGAAGGCCGCAAGAATCCTGTGAATATCCTCTAAATGCGAGAAGCACAAAACCGGTCATTCGGCAAAAAATACGATAAAATCTAACTGTGTTCAAAATTGCTAGAAACTCGAAAGCATTAATATAGTTGTGTATACATACAGTAGTTTATTACGTCCCTAGGTACCTATCCATAGAAATATCTTATACTTATACATATATGTATCGGTACTTCGGTAGATCGCTACACAATGACCTACGAATAACAGATCTATCGGTTTTCCTCTATTCTATTATTGACGATCCTTCCTCCAAGTTCTTGACAAACATTGTTGTTTCAATGAAACAGGCTAATTGTACAATTATTTTAAGAATGCAGGCAGCTAAAGATAAATATAAGTGTGCCCGAAGCCACACTAGATACTTCACTGCTACAAATTATCGTTAGTAAATAAATGTATATGGATATGGGTGAAAATTTGGCCTTCGATTTTCATACCCTTGAATGCGAAATTATGATTGGGTACGTTTCAATTTCAATTTCAAATAGCCTTTTCTAGCAATATTTAAACTAGTTTAACTTTATATAAATGAAAGCTAGCAACAGAAATCTTCAGATTGTCTTGCTTTTTAGCATAGGAAGAGTGAACTATGGAAATGATGATTTCTTTTTTGTTTTTAGTTTATTATGGCATGTTAACACATAATAAATTAACAAACTATAATAGGAAGAGGTAATGTTATTGTACAAATCACAAATATTTAAAATAAAACGAATACCTACGATTACCTACACAATCGATTTTATTATGTATTGTACGCATTCAATTTGCTATAAACATACTTGTTCAGTTACATACATCGTAACATGATAAAACAAATGAAAATCATGTAAATATAATTCCTTTTAGTTCCTACGACGAACAATAACATAAAATATAAAGCGCGCTATTTATTCTATAAAGCGGTTATAATATCTATATTTCTTTTATTACGAGGAAAACAAAAGTGACTCTTAGATAAAAGTAATGACGTCACTTAAGCCCCATACGACGCAAGTTACTAGCGGTATGTGATAAAAAATGAAGCAATAAATGGCTTGTATCATCTGTTGTTTGATTTTAAACACTGTTTAGACGACGGAAGTTTTATTCTTGCTTGCAACTTATGGTATGCCATAGGCAATGAAATCGCACTGTGTAAATCAGACTTAAGGTTATTACTTATTTTTTCATCAATGAAAGGGAACTGTTATTCAAAGAAATCCACACACACAGTCGAATCATAATGTTTTCTCATCACCGATATGCTAATTCGTCTCTACGACGCGTCTTTCTACAATAAATTAAATATGTAAGTCGATGACATTGAACTAACTTACGAAATTTTAAAATTGTGAGTTTGTTACACCACATTTTTGAATATTTTTGTTGGATTTTTGCATAAATCTATTTTCCAGAATAGTTTAAGTAAAAGGTTATACGAGTTTACAAAAGTCTCGTAATAAATATATAAAATACCTACCTGTTTTCGACATGTTTAACTTAACATTAATTTATCGACTTTCATTCAAAATCAAAATCATAACGTAACAGGTAATGCCTGCCATGCGTGAAAGTAACGTATAACAAAATTGACTCACCATTTCGCTCCGCCAGTGTACATAAAAATTATTGACACGGTCATTCTCAGCAGTGACGTTGACATTGCGTTAAAATTGTGAAACTGTAGTCACGCTGTCTTCAACGTCAAATATTTGGCTCAATTACAAGACGCCTATTTGTATGGTGTCGTCACAGTGTTATTAAGACTATAGTAGATTTACGGCGAACGCTTTTGATTAATAAAATATTCGTCTTGGTCTCTTACTTTCATTAGCTTGTATTTTATTAATGAAAGAGAAATGTATCAGGTAATACAGAAAAGAAAATTAAATGCATAAATAACCACTTGCAGCCATTGATATATAATCAATGCTTACACCTAATTAATAAATAGCAATATAATATTTACAAACTAAACTATGGCGTCGAAAAATTCATCCGCGTCGCTGTCGACTGCTCGACTGGTAATGTCAGACTGGTGGTTTTGCCACGTTGTGTGGCAATGCTTAGCCTCTGCCTAAAGTAAAAGCCAGCCCTGGGTCACGGGAAGTGTCACCCATCTGATTGGAGAGTTTATTAAACAGACCATGAAGAAGCACTCGGACCACACGGCATATCCGTTTTATGTAAAGGCGCGGAATAAAATGATTAATCACCCTCATGTTATGTTTTGCTTGCAAAGTGCAAAGAAATTAGTTGATTTCCGACTACCATTCTAAGAACTGACGTAGTTGACATTGCGTTGATAAAGTGAAATTACCTATAATTACAAGTACGCCGTCGTCAATGTCAATATTTGGCTCAATTAGAAGACGTCTGTTTGTCTAGTGTCGTCACATTGTTATTAATACATTAAGTACTAACAATAAATGTTACGACGAATGTTACGATTAATGTATGTTGTCGTTCACTTTCATTTGCAACCTCTTCATTGATATCACTTATGTCTACGAATTTATCAAAGCTTTTTTATTAAATATTTTTCTATCTGGAGTGAAATAACTCTTAGTAACCACAAAATATCAATAGTATCTTGATATTTTGTGTTTGTATTCTTTCTCTGCGTCACGTTTACCGCAAATAGACGTATTTTCTTTCTTTATTTTCCTTCATATAATAATTTATAGGAGGACGTAATGCCACAAAGCATTCTCTGCCAGTAAAATCTGTCATGCAGTGCGGTAAATTATTTGCGTATTATTAATAATTATTATCATCTTATACCTACTTTAACCATTTTCTGGATAATTTCAGCTGTTTTAGAGTGCTTGATAGCTAGGTCAATATTTTGTCGACACTTAACAACGATTCCAGATAATGATTGTGACGAACTAACGCTGTTAAGATTATTTATTATGTAATCAATGCTATTATGTACAGTAAACTGTTATACTATTATGAAAACTAATACAAATTATTATTATTATTTATTTTTAATTAGTTAAAACAAATGATAAGCCTCACTGCTTGGTTTCGTGGTATTGAAGTTTCGTTTCGGACTATGCACTACATTTTAATCGTAATCGCGGTTGGTGTTTTATTTCAACTAACAAAACATAACATCACGCCTGTAATATCTGTAAGGGTTAGGTAAAGGTGCACCTGTAGTAAATTCACAATTCGTCAGTTATGTTTAAGTCCCACGTAATAGGGAGCGAGCCTTTTGCCATCAACCAGACACGAATCCAGAAAACATAATAACACTTTGTCCAACCTTTTTCGTACCCAGGACCTCAGGCTCAGGAGTAGCGCTTAAGACCACTAGACCAAAGTCGTATTTCAACTATATTCAATAAAACCTGTTTAACATGAACCAGCTACTTTGATAAAATAAATTAAAAGCTTAATAATTGAATTACCTACTGTTAGAATATTACTTGAAACATTCGTTTCGTCAATATTTTTACTGACATCATAGGTAAAAGTTTTAGTTGACATGATTGTTAGGTGCTTATTGCGTTACTTAGATAAGTCAAATAATGCCAACATTTACCCTAGTTTAAAAGTACCTACCTAAGCAATATTAACATTGCCCAGTCATTGCTGACTTTGTGCGGTTTTAACCTACATGAGGTTACATGTGTAAAAATATGACTAGCCACAAAATTTTGAGAAAGCATTTTAATTATTTTGCCTAATGAATTGTGGGTGATTTTATAAATTAATGAAACACCTAGATAGTTTATTCAAAAATATTCGACAGAATTCGTTCACCTTCATAGGTATAACGGACTTTGTTCTGTAATTCTGTTATTACTGTAAATAACTTTCAGTTACAAATGATTTTACCAATGTACAACGAACCTATAAAACCGTTAAGAGTTTTAACTAGTAAATAACCGGCGAGTTCTTAAAATGCCGAACAATTGTCTAGTTCACGTAAAAGTCAATTATTTTCCTAAAACGGTACCCACATCAAAAAATAAATGTAAGCCATTTATTGTTAATTCAAAAAGCGGACTTTGGAGAAAGTTGAAAGTAATAATTGGCAATGACAACGCAATGTTTAACTGTTCTATAGTTATATTATGTAGGTACTATGTGGTATACACACGGCACTTTTATGTTTATATTGAATCCTTATCGTTAGCATTGTTTGACGATAAAATTCTATAGTGTTTCACTTCGAATGTAGGTTAGGTACGTTTGTTTAACCGATCGAATAAAATGAAAGTAGGTTCGACACTGCACCGCTAAGTGTTAACATAAACACAAAACATACACGCCTTTCTACAATATCTAAAACAACGACTTAAGTACCAAAAATACAAACGAATTCTTAAACGTAAAAAAATAAATTTAAAATAAATCTGTTATTCTTACATTTAAAATCCACACACACTAGTTTTATGTCATCCAAGTGATAAAAACTGTTTTAAGAACGAACTCCGCGATATTATTCTCGTCGCGATATAAATTGGGACGCACAGCGACACGACCGTGACGCGTACGTTTCAAACCACGACTGATTATTATTTTACGCGGAGACGGCGATCCAATGAATACATTATACATATACATTCAAGCCGCACATACCACTTTCATTGATTGTATTTTGTTTGTTGGTGATTTCTCTATGCAGAGTTCACAGATCTAATGGATTTTTTTGGTAATAATTGGTACCGACTGCCTTTTCGGTAAAGGAAGTTTTCGGATGCTGACTGAGATTTTAACAATACTATAACAGGAAGGACATTTTGTTTGAGAAGACAATTCGGCGTTGGTTATGCATATGCGTTCGTCGAACGTATCGCATATGCTTTGATATTAGTGCAGTACCTACGTAGGACCTGAGCAGTGCCTATGCTATGCCTACGCTGTGGCGACGCTGTGCCATATTGATGTAGGGTACGGCGCCGTACCTACATCGTTTTACACCGTACCTACGGCCGTGCTACGCCGCACGCTGAATGTAAATGGGAGCTTCTCGTGACTCTGTTTTGTAATTAAATATTTATAATGTTTAAAATTATATCTTTACTGTGAAATCTAAAATTATAATATAACCAGAGTGTTCTAAAAATACCCTCCAACAGTATATGTTTTTATTTATTTAAAGAGCTTTGTCGCTTAGCGACCACATCGCCCAGTGCAGAAAAACACAAAATTGTTGATTACGATCTATCTTATAACTAACTTTTACAATTGTTTAGCCTTATCGGACACTGGAAAAGCAAGGATGGTATTACAAAAGCCAATTTATATCGTCAGAAAATATTAATTCTAGTATTTTCATTCCGGACACACCCCATCAGGATATGAAAGACTGAAAGAAAATCGACTCCACAGTCATCACAATTTGGAGACAAAGCTTTCCTCATTAAGTAATAAAACTTATTTGATGGAGTATGTCCGGAACGGTAGGTTTTTATTGAGGTCACAATCAAACCACGGAACCCGAGTAATCTCTGGGTGAATACTTCGATACCATATCCCTATTTCTTTTGATCTTTCATCAAAATACTCCGGCCAAAGATTTACACACTTTCTTTTAACCTTTTCCAAATAGTCCGAATATAGTGGAGTAATATTCATGGCTACTCCATCAACACACGCTTGTTTGGCGAGCATTTCAACCTTTTCATTTTATTCTACCTGACAAGTCGACGGAATCCATTGAAGACATACCGTTTTGGAATTAGACTGAAGCTTTAAGAGTAATTCATATATCACGTAGGATGTCGGATTACCTCGCATGTGAGAAGTGTGCCGAGCCAGGTATTGCAGCGAATTTTTGGAGTCTGTCAGAATCACAAATTTATCGCCATTAATTTGATAGAATATAGGACAAAGCTCCCAATATCGCAATCAATTCAATGTGCATCATAGAGATATCTGAATCAATATTAAGCTTCATGTGGTTCAGAATAATGGGATCCAAAAAGGCAGCGCCTCCCAAATGTTTATCTTTGGAACCGTCAGTAAAAATTATATGATAACCTGAATATTGTTCTTGAATATATGAAGTGCATAAGTGTTTTATTTATACAGTACTGTAGCGCCGTTTAGCTTTAGAAATACTAGGAATTTATCGAAGACTATATGATACTATACTACGATATTTATACTACTTATCCATTTATCAAGTGAAAACATTCCAAGTTGAACGCTAAGTAGAGTGTACTTTAATTATAATGTGAAAAGATGTCAATAAGTAATGGCAGTTTCTTGTTCTGCTAATAGTTGGAACCAGTAAATAGTGAAAGATTTAACAGCATAAGAATTTTAAAACAAAACGATAAAATGAAAAAAAAAAGGAATAAAGATTATAAGGAAGATAACTTACGCTAACGCTGCCAGAACAATTACGAAGGCATTGTAATCAGCCCACTGTTATATTTAGGAATGTGTGAAACAAAAACAAGCTTTAGTAGGTATGTATTAAATAGGCAATGGATATAAAGGTGTTTAGTTCGTGATTACTAAATTACGTAATCTTTCGAATGAATAATATCTTGTGAAGATGAAACTTAGTTGTCCCGTTAGAAGCAGTCCTGGTTAAAAATCAACTAGTATAAAAATATTAACCCTACTATGATGATTAAACCGATCCTGGTTTAAAGTAACAAGCCTAGTCGATCCTGACGAGTGACGAACCGCAACCTCGAAGTGTAACACGCCTCCACGGAATCGCAGGTGATACGACGATCATGAGTCCCGGGCTGGAACGGATTTGAATAGTCTTGTACCCGGGAAAAAAGCAGGAAACAGCCCTTTTGACCTGGTTATACACCAAATAGAACCAGGTAGTTGCTCCGGGTCTGGCTGTTTGTGTATGTGAGTTTAAATGTTTGTGAACGCACCCACGATACAGGAGTAATTCCTAGTGTGGGCAAACGCTTATTTCCAAACAAAAAAAAAAAAATACGAAGAGTATGTATAGGTATATCATTATTACAGATTACAAGCATAAAGCCGTGTATATTCGTTTCAATTGACATGGCACAATTTAAAATTATGATTCGAATATTTATAGAGTTCGACTGGACATAAGTATTTTTTAGCAACCGATTTATTTCCAATAGTCAAATGAGTTGGTTATAACCAGTTATACAAATTAAAAAGAATAACACTTTTTGTGAATTAATTATTTCGGATAGAAAAAATGCGTTTAGATTTTTTTAATCTGCGAACCTATCCATTCTCAAGATGACATTTAGCCCTTGGATTTATTCTTTTAACAGAAGGAACATGAAAAGGAAATAAATAACCCGATTAATTTAATGGATAAAAAATGTTAATATGATTATTTTTAACGCCAATATATTATTTCCGTATTGAATTTTCAATCATGTGTTAAATACAAACAAAAACTTATTTTAGACCTATGACAACAAATACCTAATCTTCATGAACGTCGTAAGATAACAAGTATTAAAGGAGATTTATAAAAAAAACTTTTTCACAATCGTATCTACTTACAAATTAAGTAAGAAGTCTGGGAGAGTCGCTGCGGTTTCATTCCCAGAGTTTTTAAAATAACCATCGTATATAGAATTGTAGGTGAATTATCTGAATACATAACGTTACAAAGTTCACATAATGATCCAATAAATACGTATTGATCTTTTTACACCGCGTATCGCAAGCTAAGCTTGTTTATGGGGGACATAACACTATCATGGTGTCTAGAATCATAGATAAAGTTTTGTGACAATGTAAAACAAATAACGCTTCGGTATTGATGATGTAAACCCCCCTATGTTGAAATTTATTCGTTAGTTATTGAAAAAAAAAATAGCTGTTCTATACATTTTGACCGCGTAAGTATTGCACTTTTTTATGAAACAGCATATTTTTTTTATAACCTACGAAAAATTTCAACGCACAGGGGCTTCAAAATCATGTCCTAAATCCATAGTAACAGGTTGCGCGTCGATGTCCCTGCCACCCTGTATAATATGATCTTAGAATGTCCTAGACATGATAATGTAATATCCCCCTAGCCAAGTATTTAGCAACACAGAAAACTTTTTTCTCGAAATACGCTTGTATGATAGACAACTACCGATTGAATCGAATAGTGGTTCAATTAGAAAAAAAAAAAGAATAGCAATGAATGAAAATGATAAACTAATAATCTGTTTTTGTATAAATATACCAGCTGATCTATTCTGTAAAGGTCTCACGGTGAAATCTTAGGTGAAGTGAGCTGTCAATAGTGTCAAAACCTAGCATGGGTGGAATGACAACTCACTTCACCTGGGCCGTAATTCTCTATGACACATTGATCGAAACCGCGCGAAATCAATGCGAGGTTGGCGGAATTAGCTAAGTAATTGACGTAGTTTCGGTAAGGAATCATAGTGAATTAGGGCCCTCACTTTTCACGGTGAGATTTTTACATGGAATAGATCGTAAGCACAACCAAGCAAGCAAGCAAACAAGCGAGCGGCAAGCATCTATCTGTCAAGATATTCAACTTTATCGTTAAAGCATTAAGGTTCACGGTTGATTGGGAAAATTTGACAGTATCGGGTAGCTTGACCTGCTGGAGTCTGTACCTATAGTAAAATATACGCTAGGTACCTACTATCTCTATATTATAAAAACATTATGCCCTATCTCTTGAAAAAATTATACATATATTATCAGACGTCCGGGACATAGGGCACATATAGTATGATAAAACTAGTCGATACCTATTCGCCTATTACAGTGAATATTGCAAACAATTATTATTATGGTGATGATTTTGCGGCTATGAATGCGCAGCTGTTGCTTACAAAACCACAAACGTTTAACATTATATTGTAGTATCCTAGTTTCATTTCCAAGTAACATAAAACAAAATTATAATAATTATTAAGTACTTACTTATTCGTTTTCACAGATAATTTTCCTTTATGTACTAATAAAACAAATATTTTCCTGAAATCACACCGGCACGCTAATTGTCCTTTGCACTTGTCCTTTGTACACACACGTTTTTCTGGCCGTGAACAACTACGGTTTATTCGGCAGGTATAGGCACGATCGTTATTGTTGTATGGATCACTATGGAAGCTTGATGACAGACACGTTTTTTTTACGGCGCGGTTTAATAGTACGCCGCCGCGCCGTACCGTAAAAAAAATCGTACCGTGTAGAGAGGGCCTTACTAATACGTGCCTACATGCAAAAGTGAGTTCATAGCGAATTTTACGAAATAGTACTGTGGTCTAGTCTTTTTCATTAATTTGGTGACAATCTTATCGAAGAATGTTATTATTCTCTATACCTTTTAAATTAAAGTACCCATTTTCTCTGGGCAATGGGAATATAAGCTGTTCAAATGGGAACTATGATAAACCGTTTTTTATTCATTCTGAGGCCCTGGCACAAACGCACGACGTAAACGTAACGTAAATTAAAACGATTTTTAATTGAAAGTACGTTTCTCCTATCTTCCAGTTTTATCCTAGAGCCAAAAATTCGTAGACATGTGACAGCCCACTCCCTTATACAGAGAGGAGTTCTGTGCCGTAGCAGTGGGAACATTATAGGCTGATTATATAGCATTTTGAAATGCACAATTAGGTGTTTACCTAATTAATAAAGTCTTAATACTAAGTAAATATTATGAGTGAAACGAATTAGCGTTCCGTTGACTCCGCGCGTTCGAGCTAGGCTGTTTAGTTACGTTTAAGAATTATACCAGTCAGTCAAGTATACGAGATTGAAGCTGACAGCTAAATGATTGCAATGCGCACAAATTATAAATGCAGTAATTGTGTAAACTCAACTTAATTATTTCCCTGGGAAAACGAATTATCATGTAAATCACTCTACTTTGAGCCATGACTAAAATGACGCTTACTGCTTTAGGTATACGTACTGTGAAGGGCTGATGAGCCCTTCAAAGGAATCAAACAATGATATGATTTCTTTACGTTTATATTGACTGAACGTCTTTACATATTACCGAGTAAACTAGTCCTGTCGTTTCCTAAACAAAAAAACCTAGTAAAATATTTAACACTCCGTTCTAAACTTGCTTGAATGTTCGAATGGAACCCGCGCTAAGTTATAGCCAGCCTGCACTAGATCAGGTTGAATTTAGTGGACAACCTTTACAGTACCTATTTACTTGTGGTCGGATGCATAACATATTCCCAAGATCGACTTAAATTGTCCATTAATATGCGTGTTTTTCAATCATAAAGATGGCGACTTAGAGTTATACCTTTATTTATCACGGAGACAGGAAAAATACGTTAGGCTTTAACACCTACGCTTTAATTTCCTTGTGCCTATGTTACTTTGGATTTAAGGAAATTTATTTGAGGAAGACATGCCATATTTCGTGCTGAGGATAAATAATTTTTCGAAATATTATTCCTCAAAGGTAGGTAGAGGTAAAGGTAGAGGTAGTGTTAGACAGTCATAAACATACCTACGTTTTGAAATGATGAAAACGTTTCCTTTGTTTCTCATCATCTGCCTAGTATTTTCTTTTCTTTCTTTCTTTTTTCTTTTTAAAAAAAAAACGTTGCCCCACACTAGGAATTTCTCCTGTATCGTGAGTGCGTTTACAAACATTTAAACTCACACACACAAACAACCAGACCCGGAACAACTACTTGTAGGTCATACAAATATTTGTTCCGTGCGGGAATCGAACCCGCGACACGCAGCGCAGCAGTCAATCGCTTAAGCACTGCGCCAACCGTGCCGTCAATTTTATATGGAGCGACTGCCAATCTTACCTCCATAAGTTCACCACCCAGTTACTGGGTAATACGATACCCTTTGGTAAAACTAGTTGTCAGACTGTCGGGCTTCTGACAACCCGTAACGACTGTCAAAGATCTACAAATGACAGCCGGGACCAACGGCTTAACGTGCTTTCCGAGACAAGAAGAGGTCTTAAATAGTCTTGATATGTAAAGATGGTCCCCCATCCAGGACCAAACGCGGCAAGCGGCTGTTGATATTTATAGATTAGAGAGTAAAGATGCAGAAGGCCATCGAAATGTTACGTAATTTAGGTACTGTTATGATTTATTAAACGATCGTACTTAGTTACAATGATCTCGGCTCATATGCTAATACAACAAACGTGATGAAATTACAAGTCCCACTGCATAGCTGAGGTCTATTCTCATACATAGAAGGAACGCGCGGTGTTGAACACGACTTGGACGCTTGCGTACCTACTGAGCGTAACTTTCCTCTATGTATATAACTATATATTGCCCTCGACTTCGTCTGCGATCCATGATAAGAATAGCTTATATCCTTCTCTAGATTCCAGGCTACCTACCTTTCTGTCAATTTTCATAACGATCCGATCAGAAGGCCAATTCTCGTAAAAATAAAATAAATTAAACGTTCAAAATCTACTCGCAGTCTCATCTCGGCGACAAAGAAACGTCAAAAACTTGTCAAAATGTAGGGAATTTGAGGTTTTTTTGACAGATTGAGACTGAGATCAGACTGTGAACGTTCTTAAAATTACGAGAATTGCCCCTCTGGTGTTTTTGCGTCATAGAGTTACAAACATCCAAACATACAAACTTTCACATTTATAATATTAGTAATAATTATATGTTGACCTTGACTTCGTGTGCGACCCAGGATAAAACTTAGCTTATATCCTTCTCCAGATCACAGGCTACCTATCTGTCAATTTTTCACATTTATAATATTAAAAAAAAGGATTTCCTTAACCGGTAAAAAACTGACGAAGATCAAATAAGAATGTAGATTTGTAGATACACAGTAATAATATGATTAAAAAATGCATATAAGTAGTTAAATGAAGTTTGGAAACATTCTTTATTTTGATGTTACGATTGCATAAAATGTAGGTCATCAACAACTTTATTTACAAGCGATGACACAATATCAATATTCTGAAACCGGTGTATGATTGATGGGAGAAAAAATCGACGAAATTATATTTAGCAATATATTATACATAGTTATGTAAGTCTTTGGTTATATTATTTTTAGTGATTTCTATGGCCTTTTTTAGAATAATATGCCTATTTCATACCATTCGTATCGCGTAGCGTGACCGAGTGGCTAGGACGGACTGGATGCGGGAGATGGAGGACAGTGTGTTGTGGTGCAGCTTGGGAGAGGCCTATGTCCATCTGAGGACTGCGATAGGCTGAGTGCAGTGATACCATTCGTGTAATCCTACTAATATTATAAATGCGAATGTTTGTATAGATGGATGGATGGATGGATGTTACTCTTTCACGCAAAAACTACTGAACGGATAAGGATGAAATTTGCCACACAGATAGTTTATAACCTGGATTAACACATAGAATAGTAAACCTAAAAAAATAACTTTGTATCCCGATATTATTATTTTTTATTTCCGGGATCGAAACTTATGCGGGTGAAACCGCGGAACGCAGCTAGTAATTTTATAAGTAAGTACGTGTTATATTGTCTAAGGAAAGTAAAATGAAGAAGAAAAAAGAGGGGCAAATTCTTCCCTTTACCCAACCACTAGTTACTGTCTGCGGCCAATCTTTTACTAATACTAAATAATATATATGTACATTGAAAAAAAACCTATATTATTAGTTTTAAAATTTTTGTTAAGTCACATTCCTGTGCTATCTGTCATAAAAATTACGAATGCGAATGTTTTGCCTAGCGGGATTGGCTCACAATTTACGACGACTGGTTACATAATTTACCTTGAGTACCTACTGATTATGAGTCTTTTAAAAACATTTCCAAATTATAGCTAAAGGATAGGTATAAGATAAGGATACATGATATAAGAGTTATATTGAACTATATGTTTTTTTATGTACGTTAAGTCTTGAAGTTCATATAAGCTTCTATACACATAATAAAGTAGTAATGAAGTGAAAACTGTGCATTGAATATTTTTGGGAAAAAGTCATTGCTACGAGGTGTAGAAACGAGTCTGATGCCGAAAATATAGTTTTTAGAATTCAGGTCTCTTTGTTTGGATTGGCGCAAAAACGGATGGACGGATTTGAATGAAAGGACAATGCTCATGGATGTATGGAATCCCGTACCATGCTGCATCAAAGTCAAACTTTGTTTATTATACACTACTCTTATCATATTAACTCCTACAAAAGTTCTTTTTGTAAACAAAACCCGGGTTTCGGATATTTTCAAAAAAAATCGAAATAATCTGAAAACTAGATACTTTATTTTACGAGTATTTGACATGTCACACACGAATGGCCATTATTGCTTTAAAAAAATGATAATCGTTTAAATACAAATAATATTCTATTTTATTCTAGTTATTTATAATTAATGTAGAATCGGCAAAGGATAATTTTTTACATGTTTTTTGAAAGACGTGATCATGACACTTTCAAAATTCAAGGTTATATTAATCATATCATTTGAAACGGAACGTCATGTAAAGGTAATACAACAACACTTTTTTACTTTAAATTAAATTCCCTGTTCAAAAATCAAATACCCGCCGACGCGTAATGTCGTAAAAAATTATGAAAATAATTACTATAATATTTTGATCTTGATGCATGAGACTTTTGGTCATTATCCTTTGGCACACGGGTAGTTTAAAACCTGGATTAACACAAGGTCCTTTAAAGACCCGGTAGTACGTTCTGAATATTATCCAACATCCACGCGGGCGTGCGCGGGCAAAAGCCGTATCTATCTGCACATGTAATCAAATATATTCATATTATTATTTTGTCATGGCATTGAACTACCCAATTTGAAGTGTCACGCATATGATAAAATTATTAATTGCACCACAATTAACAATATTAAATTATCAGCTGTTGCTTCCGTATGTCACGGGATGCGGCATGTTAAGGCTAATATTTATAAATAATTTGATAAAAACTAATTAAGTATGGAATAGTTTTATTCCCCTTATTTTTCCAGTTTAATCAAATACAAACTGAATTTTCGGATCCTCAGTGTGGTCGGTATCTCATATTATAATTATGGTGCAACTAACCTTCGTCAACTTTTGTTTCTTAGAGAAGTCTGTTACTTGCTGCTGTACTGGCGTTTTGGAACGTTATCAGCGACTAATCTATGGATGTACCTAGACAGGTTGAAAGCCATAATCAGCCTATAATGTTCCCACTGCTGGGACTCAGGCCTCCTCTCTGTGTGAGGGGGTGGGCCGTTATCCACCACGCGGGCCCAGTCCGTGTGGGTACATGTCAGATGTCTTCGAATTTTGGGTTCTTCAAAGAGCTTCCTAGTAACTCTTAACGTGTCAATTTTAATATGAATGCTGTCTTTTAAAGAAATATAGTTTGCAATCTCTTGTTCTTTCATAAGGATCATAGCGGGTGCTTTTACATGCCGTTCCGTAGTTTCTGCCGACGCGACAGCTGTGGGAAAAAAGGTTTGCGGTTCATCATCTGCCTAGCATTGTCCCGACAATGTTGGGGTCGTTTTCCAGTCAAACCGAATTTAGTTCAATACCAGTATTTTATACGAAGCCTATCGATTTGTATCAACAGTCAAATATACACGTCGGAACCAACAGCCTAACGTGCTTTACGAGACACGGAAAAAGGTTTGCGTTTATGCTATAATATTTATCTGTCTTTCAAATGAAGTCTTTCAATCGAAATCCAGCAATACAAATTAGGTTGTTCTGTTTTCTTGAATTATAATTATCTTTATTTACCTATCCGGTTTTGCTGACAGCTACGTTTTTTTTTGCCTATTCGGCATAACTATTGTGTTATATTATATTAAATAATAAGTTGCGTGTTGTTTAATTAGTAGAATAATTACGTTTTTTGTCAAAAAGTTTACTGACATTGAGAATTTATCCCGGTTATAACCGTTAATAAATTGTATCATCGGGAAGGGTGACCATGGTATCTGAATTCATATTTTTAATAAGTCAAATTTTCATGTATCATTTTAGTATACTTACACTAATCTAATCTAACTAACTTGTATTGTCCCACTGCAGGACAGAGGCCCCCATCTCCCTTTTCCACACAATTCTGTCTTTTGCTAGTGCCGGCCAGTCCTTTCACACATATTATTAAACTACAGTAGGTACCCGGGCGTGATACATCGAGTTTACGAAAAAGTTCAGCTTTGTCGAGCGTCGTCTCATCGTTCCTGTCATTCATATCTGTGTAATAGTCCCTTTCTGAAGCTCAATGTATTCTATTCCGCCTTGGTACTGAATTTGTTTTACTTTAATCTTTGATGGTCACTCTAAACTGACATTGTTTCACTATCCGACCGACCACCACTTCCGATACGCTCCGAAATGCTCGTCCTTCTACAGCACCGAATAGTTAAAGGTCAAGTGCACGTGACCCGTCCCCGCTTTTGTGGCGACGTGTCAAAATATCGAGGTGTCTGTGCTATAGGTACTATCGCCAAAATCTATTTCTGACCATCGTAAGGACTATTCCTGCTTGCAACGCGTATTATTAATCAATCTAACAAGGGTCCTCTTATGTTTTACTTACGGACGCAGCTGTTGGTCATCATGTGCACATGCTTTAGTTTTCAAAATGATCAGATATAAGTTTTGGCGATAGGAATTGCAATATGTCCATGAATACATGTACTTGGGCCAGTAAGTCTCTTTCCAGTCCAGACAAGACAAGGAAGTCTTGAGACGAACTCAAAATCCCTGGAAGAGCTACTGGTCCATGAAAGAGCTTATGAAAGGAAATCTACCTTTGTCACTCAAGCGAAAAATTATGGACATGTGCATCCTTCCCATTCTGACCTATGGATCCCAAACTTGGTCTTTGACAAACATTCAAAAGTCCAAACTCAAGGTTTGCCAACGTGCAATGGAGCGCAGTATTCTAGGCGTCAAATTGACAGACCATATTCGCAACACCACACTGCGCTCCAAAACACAGATTACTGACGTTGATCAAAAAGCCGCTCAGCTGAAGTGGGACTGGGCTGGTCACGTCTGCCGTATGCCCAATAAGCTGTGGGCCAAAATAACCACCACGTGGAGCCCTGACACAGTAAGAAGGCGCCGCGGCAGACCCCGTAGAAAATGGCGGGACGAGCTGGACAAAACAAACGACCAGTGGTTTACTTTAGCCCTGGATCAAAAGAGCTGGAAATCATGGGGAGAAGCCTTTGCCCAGCAGTGGGATGATGCAGGCTAACAGTAGTAACATAATATTCACATAAAAATATTTGAAAGAAAAGATAAGAAATAAAAAGAAGAAGATAAGAAATTGTATATATTTATGTTCTGTAATTTGTATGGTGTACAATAAAAAATATTCTATTCTATTCTATTCTGATTTTTGTGTCTTTTGTTTGTTACACTTTCGCGCTAAAACAGCTGAACAGGTTTGGATGAAATTTGGTGCACGGATAGACCATGACCTGGATTAGGACATAGAATACTTTTGGCGTAGCTAGTATACACATGGAACTTTCCAAATAAATTCTCTATATGACTTTGAAAACCGCATCAAAATCCGTTGTAAAGTTAATAAGTTCTTATTCGTTCGTTTCTTTACCGTTCGGTAAAGGTACGCGGACAAACAGATAGACGCGAAAAGAGACTTTAATTTATACCATTTAGAGATACCTAGATTACGTGTTTACACCCCAATTTTATCAAAATTTAAGTTAAAAAAAAATCATAACCATCAGTTTCTTTAACAAACATTTTCAACAGTGATTGACTCAGTTCCCGCCTTGCCGTCTGAAAATAAAATTAGTCTTATCATCTCTTGTTGGTATTATTCCAATCACCGGACGTTCACATGATATAAAATCATTAGTGCTATTACTGTGACCCACAATATGAAAAAATCAGAAAATCAACAAACAAGGAATAACGGCCCAGCACGTTTTTAAATTTCACATAATATTTATTTAGTTTAAAGACTTTATTCATATCTAAGGGTGATAGAAATCGTGGTTGTCGTATAAAAAATATCAAAATGCTATGTTCACATCGCGTGTTCGTGCTTGTGCCTCTGAGATTACTAATCTACTCTAATGGTAAATAACTGAAGACGGTTGACAGTGAAGAATGGAAGAAGAAAACGTGTTGCGCCGACCCTAAGTAACATGGCATAAAGGCAGGGAGATGATGATGATAATGATGGTAAATCACTGAAGGAATTGACAGTAAAATATGGCTGAAATCCTGGTGCAATAAGTAGGTACGTTGAATATTACAGTGATACCAATGTCTATTCAGGGCTATTCGTCACGATATTCACAAAGGTGACGTAAGCGTATCAAAGGTCAAGTACGTCATACATAATTCAAGAGCTAGTTAAATTTCAAAGGGGAGCTCGACTGTTTGGGGAATTTCTGTCGATGCTCGAGTTTTTGGTGAAAACATTCAATAACATTATAGTACAATCTAGCCTGAATGAATGAAATAGAATAAAAAGAATGGTACCAGAGGAATGGAAAAAGATGTAGAGGAAGACAGGTGAAAAGGTAAAAAAGGAAGGATGATCTGCCAAAAGGTTGGCAAAGAACTGAACAGCTTTGAATAGGAATAAGTGGAGGGAAATAGACGAGGAATGTTAATCAACTAAAACTATTTATGTACATATTCGTTACTATTTTTTATCTTAAACATATTTATTTTATTTAAGTATGCATACACACGTCACGTTGCAGTGTAAAACTGATTTACTCGTACATCCGTCACTTCACGCATCAGGTCCAGTTGAAAACCAGTGACAGGCACTAGTTGTCTGGAATTTTTGCTGAACTGGGCCTTTTTGGCGCAGCCGTAAGGCACATTTTCCTGCTATTTCCTTACATCGGTCTTTACACTTTCTATTTGATTTTTATTTATTGCTATCTGAGGTATGTAACTGGTGGGGTGCCAGGGCAGAAAACCTCCACGTGTGCCTGGGGACTGGAGTTCCCTTCTGGATACGTCCGGGGGGAAGACCAGTTTTCGGGCCGGTGCATCCTGGGGTGCGGGCAGCTATTTCTCAGTGGGATTTTTTCCCAATGAGATCTCGCTGCCCGCATGCTAATGTTCTGCCAAGAGGAACGCTCCACACAAGCCGCTATGAGGAGCAGAGCGGCTACTGTGTGGAGTAAGAGCGGGCCTGGTGTGCACTTACCCTGCCGCCGGGCAGGCAGGAGGGGATAACCCCCCCTCCTGCCACCGTTAATATCGTAGCCCCGAAGATTGTCAAGGTCATGTCTCTGACTTTTGACGGGGGTCGAGGGTCTTGGCTTAACCGCCCGGACCGCGAGGAAGATTAACCTCTATAAAAAATTCCCCAAACCTCCAAGCGGCGGCGCACCGTAAGGGAGGTAGTAAGCTTGGCTAATGGGTAGCTTGATTTAGTCGCTAGTGCGAACCACCGAAATTTGAGCAGGTAAACAAAGTTTAAAACTCGTGGGAACAATATGGAAAAATTTTTAAAACCCAAAACCACAATCGACGAAGAGAGGAGTGATGCGGGGTCGGAGTCCGACGCCGCATCCGGAGGAGGGAGCACGGGAGGCTCAGTGAGCCCTTGCCGTGCCCAGGAGACGGCCGCTGCCAAGAGAAAGGCACAGAGCAAGCGGCCAAGGTCAGTGGACGGCCAGGGGTCGTCCTCTGACTGGGAGCTGGCTTCGGCCAGGAAGATCCCCACCAGCAGGCGCGGAGGAGCCCGAGAGCGAGGCTTAGGGCTCACTGCTCGGGAGGCGGCTGAAAAAGCGAAGGAGCCCGCAAAAAAGGAGGGGGGGACCGGTCGCGTGGTCGAATCAGGGCCCTCAAGCGACGAGGCGGCTGAGGTAAGCGGTGGCCCTGAAGCGGACCCCATTAAGAGGTTTGCGGCGGTCGTGGAGGCCGCGATCCGGGACGTGGCCCTTAAGAAGTTGCAAACTTCGAAAAACAGGGCCATAGTCTCGGCAAAGGCCTCCATCTTGGCGGCAGCGGAGGCCATCCACTTCGGGCCTCCGCCGGACGGCATGTCCGAAATGCGGGCGGAGGTGGCCCGCTTGACGGCTGCCATGGAGCTCCTCCGAAAGGAGAACGAGGAGCTCCGAGCGGACCTGGCCGGGCTGCGAGCAGCCGGCCCCCGGGAAGTGCCGCAGGAGGGGCCGCAACAGGGGCGGCCAGTACCTGCTGAGGACCGGGTCCTGAACCTGGTGCGGCAGGAGCTGGCTGCCTTTCAGAGCCGGTTCTCCGCCCTGGAGGCCATCGTCCTGCGCCCCCCGCTGGCGGCGGACCGGCCGGCCTCGGGCCAGCGGAAGGCGGTGTCGTATGCTGCCGCCGCGGCTGTCACAGCCACGGCCACGGGGCAAGCAGCAAAACGGACCGCCCCGAAACCCGCTAAGGCCACAGCCCCAGCCCCAGCCCCAGCCCCAGCCCCTGCCCCTGCCCCGGTGGCGAAACGGCCGCCCCAACCGCCTCCTGCATCGCCTCCGGCCGACGCCGATTGGCAGGTGGCCGGGCAGAAAAGGAAGGCGAGCAAGGCTGCAAGGGCGGCCAAAAGAAGAGAGAGGCGGCAACGGCGCAAGGAGCGAGGCGTCGCGGCTAGGCTTCGTGCCCCAAAGACCGCAGCTGTAGTGATCACACTACAGCCGGAAGCGGAGAAGAAGGGCATGTCCTACCGCGACGTGCTTGTCAAGGCTAGGGCGGCGGTGAACCTGCAGGAGCTCGGCGTTGCTGAGGGCATCCGGCTAAGGGTCACTGCGACTGGGGCCCGGATGCTGGAGGTCCCTGGTGCGGCTAGCGGCCCGACTGCTGACGCTCTGGCCGAAAGGCTTAGAGCGTCCTTAAATGCGGACGAGGCCCGAGTGTCCAGACCCACCAAGAGCGCTGACGTGCGCATTCTGGGTCTGGATGACTCTGCGACGGTGGAAGAGGTGGTGGCCGCCATCGTTAGGACTGGGGGATGCTCTGCCGAGCAGGTGAGGGCGGGCACTCTCCGTCCTGACTCCACGGGGATGCAAGCCATCACGGTGAGCTGCCCCGTGTCGGTGGCCCAAAAGCTAGCCGGGGAGGGCCGAAGGCTCCTGGTGGGCTGGGTTTCCGCGCAGGTGAAACTGCTGGAGCCCAGACCTCTGAGGTGCTTCCGCTGCCATGTGGGCAGCCACGTGGGGGCTAAATGCACCTCGGAGGTGGACCGCAGCAATCTATGTTTCCGCTGTGGTCAGCCCGGACACAAGGCCGGCTCGTGCAACGCCATGCCGCACTGCTATGCATGTGCGGCAGCCGGCAAGCCGGCCGATCACCGGGCTGGGAGCAAGGCGTGCGCTCCACCCGCCAAAGCCAGGGGCAGGGGCAAGCCCTCCACCACCGCCGTCGCCGCCGCAGCCGCCGCCACCACCGCCGTCGCCGCTGCCGCCTCCACCGTGACCGCCGCCGCATCTGCCGTGGCTGGGCCCTTACAGGGGGATCGGGAGGCTGATATGGAGTGCTAATATAGCACCATATCGCCTCCTCCAGGCGAACATCAACCACTGCGCCTCCGCTCAGGATCTGTTGCTCCAGAGCATGGCGCAGTGGTCGATTAACATCGCCGTGGTCGCTGAGCCGTACTTTGTCCCGCCCAGAGACGACTGGGTGGAGGACCTGAGCGGCTCAGTGACCCTAATTTCGTCGGCCGCCGCCGGTACCCCGTCCCTCGAGGCTGTCAAGAGAGGACAGGGTTGCGTGGCAGCACGGTTCGGGGAGATAGTCGTGGTTGGGGTATACTTCTCCCCGAGCCGAACTCTCGCCGAGTTTCACAACTCCCTCGCGGAGTTGAGAGTCGTCGTCGTCGGATTCCGTTCCCTCCCCGTGCTTGTCCTCGGGGACTTCAATGCCAAGAATGTGGCTTGGGGTTCCCGGCATACGGACACACGGGGCAGAATGGTGGAGGACTGGGCTCTGGAGACAGGCCTGGTCGTCCTAAACCGGGGTTCGGTCCCAACATGCGTGCGGATGCGGGGTGAATCAGTGGTGGACATCTCGTTCGCCAGCCCCGCCTTGTCGCCGCATGTCGTCAACTGGCGTGTCTTGGAGGAGGTGGAGACCTATTCCGACCACCGGTATATCCGGTTCGACGTCTCCGCCCAGACCTCGAGCGCGCCGGTCCGACCGACCCTGGGTGGTCCGCGGTGGGCGCTGAAGCAGCTGGACCGGGAGCTCCTCCTGGAAGCCTCGATCGTGCAGGCCTGGGTGTCACCACCGGACAGGCCTGCTGACATCAACGACGAGGCAGAGTGGTTCCGGGAGGCCATGTCCGAAATATGTGACGTGGCAATGCCCCGGGTCC
Organism: Apamea epomidion; assembly: GCA_947507525.1. NCBI lineage: Eukaryota > Metazoa > Arthropoda > Insecta > Lepidoptera > Noctuidae > Apamea > Apamea epomidion. Next base: position 12,891,219 of record OX382231.1, read on the forward strand.
GGCCCGGACGCGCCCGGCGCCAGGTGTACTGGTGGTCGCCGGAGTTGACGTCTCTGCGCGAGGCGTGCGTGGCTGCGCGACGCCGGTACACCAGGCACCGCAGGCTCCGTATCCGCCCTCCGGATACGGAAGCCGTGCAGGCGGAGCTGTACGAGGGGTACAGAGCGGCGAAGACCGCCCTCCGAGCGGAGATCTTGCGGGCCAGGGGGCTGGCCCGCGAGGAGTCGCTGGGGACTCTGAACAGAGACCCGTGGGGACGCCCCTACAAGATGGTGCGGGATAAACTCCGCCCATGGGCTCCCCCGCTGACGCAGAGTCTCCGGCCCCAGCTCGTGGAGGACGTGGTGAGCGCTCTGTTCCCTTCGCGTGGGGAACATACTCCCCCGTCCATGGCTCCGCCTCCTGCGATGCCAGATGCGGACCACACCGACGACGACGACGATGCTCCGGAGGTGACCGAGGTAGAGTTGAGAGTGGCGGTACGTAGGCTGAATGCCAGAAACACCGCCCCAGGACCCGACGGCTTACCTGGAAAAGCCTGGGTCCTGGCCTTGGAGGCTCTCGGGCCTCGACTAAGGGGGCTACTAAGCGCATGCTTGGAGAGGGGCCGGTTCCCACTTCGTTGGAAGACGGGGAAACTGGTCCTCATCAAGAAGCCGGGGCGCCCTGCGGACTCTCCGTCCGCTTACCGGCCCATCGTGCTGCTCGACGAGGTGGGCAAGCTCTTTGAAAGAGTAATTGCAGACCGCCTTGCCGGGCAGCTGGTGCGGGTGGGGCCGGATTTGGCGGAGAGCCAGTTTGGTTTCCGCAGGGGGCGCTCTACGGTGGATGCCATCATGCGCGTGCGAGCCCTCACGACGGGGGATGCTGTGGCCCGGGGTGGGGTCGTCTTGGCGGTGTCTCTAGACATCGCCAATACCTTCAATACCCTGCCCTGGAGTTGCATCAGGGAGGCACTCGGGTATCACCGGATGCCGACCTACCTCCGTCGCATTGTCGAGGCCTATTTGACGGACAGGGCCGTCATCTACCCCGGTCACCGGGGAGAGTGGAACCGGCGAGAGATGTCGTGCGGTGTCCCACAGGGATCGGTCCTAGGGCCGCATCTGTGGGATATCGGGTACGACTGGGTGCTGCGCGCCGACCTCCCTGATGGCGTCAGCGTAGTTTGCTACGCTGACGACACGCTGGTCCTGGCGCAGGGGAGGTCGCACCAGGCGGCGGCCGAAGCAGCGACACGCGGGGTTGCGACAATTGTCGAGAGGATCCGGCAATTGGGACTCGAGGTGGCATTGCACAAATCTGAGGCCATGTGTTTTCATGGTCCTCGGGACGCGCTACCGTCGGGTTCACAAATAACGGCGGGAGGGGTTCACATCGGCGTCGAGCTGACGATGAAGTACCTGGGACTCGTCCTCGACAGCCGGTGGAATTTCGTGGAGCACTTCCGACGTTTGGCTCCCAGACTGGAGCGGGCCGGGGCTGCCTTGAGGCGGCTCCTTCCCAATCTAGGGGGACCAAACGCCTCCTGCCGGAGGCTCTATGCGGGGGTCGTGCGGGCCATGGCCCTTTACGGGGCACCGATATGGGCGCGATCTTTGAGGCGGCGACCAGCCCGCCGGTTGATCGCGTCCCAAAGGGTCATGGCTGTCCGGCTCATTCGAGGATACCGCACGGTCTCCGCTGAGGCGGCGAGCCTCCTTGCCGGATTGCCGCCATGGGATCTGGAGGCCAAAGTCCTCGCCCACATATGGGAGTGGCGAGAGGAGGCAAAACGCCGGGGCGTTGCTCCGCTGCCGCGAGAAATCACGGCACAGCGGACAGAGCTCCGGCGGGATCTCATAGCGGCATGGAGAGTGCGATTGTCGCAACCCAGCGCTGGGCACGCCACAATTGCGGCGATAAGTCCCCTCTTTGAGGAGTGGCTAGAGAGGCGCCACGGCGCCCTCACCTTCCGCCTGACGCAGGTCCTCACCGGACACGGTTGTTTCGGGAGGTTCCTGTTCAGGATAAAGCGGGAGGAAACGCCAGGGTGTCACCACTGTGGGGATCGCCCGGAGGACACGGTGGAGCATACGGTGGAGGTCTGCCCGGCTTGGGCGGGACCCCGCCGTGTCCTCTTGGCGGCGATCGGCGGCGGCGACCTCTCGCGTCCGGCCCTCATACAGGCCATGGTCCGGAGCGAGAGTGAATGGGAGGCCGTCACCTCCTTCTGCGAAGCAGTTATGCTCGCGAAGGAGGAGGCGGAGCGTGCGAGGGAGAGGCAATCGCTGCACCCTCGCGCTCCTAGCCGCCGCAGGAGACGCCCTGGACGGGAGTCAACAGCCGACTCCCGGCCACCGTAGGCGCGGGCTTGCGGGCGGCGAGCTATGGGCAGCTCGCCGCCCGGTAAGGACCAGGCCCGGGTCGACGGCGCGTTGTGTTCCACGCGCGCCTCAAAGAGCTGTCAGCACGAACTGACGGGGTCCGCTAGGGCCGATGCCGCCGGGGCTGCGGGTTGTTCGAAAGAGATACCGTGGCCCCTGGCACAGGCAACTGAAGGAACACGGGTGGGTTTTAGTCAGTAAAAGTCTGACACTCCCTTCTGCTCCGCCCAGAGCGGGAGGAGTCATTTGATGATTTCCCACCCAGAAAAAAAAAAAAAAAAAAAAGGTATGTAACTGGTGTATTGTGTGTCTTTTAGTCTGTGCTAAATAAATGTATTTTCTTTCTTTCTTTCTGATCTGGTGGCTGATAGTTGCCTAGGATTATTTGTATCAATAAGTCGTTTATGTACCTTAAAGCCTTGTCCGTACATCTATACTAATAATAAAGCTGAAGAGTTTGTTGTTTGTTTGTTTTGTTGTTTGTTGAACGCGCTAATCTCTGGAACTACCAGTCGGTTTTGAAAAAATCTTTTTGCATTTTATAGCCCAATTCTTGAGGAAGTAATTTTTTAAACATCACGCTAGGACAGCAGTAAGATAAAAAGTCAAAAGGACGCTAAGCGAATACGAAGTGATAGCGCAGACGGGCGATGCGATGCGACGGGGTTGGTTGGGGGACCAAAAAATTCAGAAGCTAGTCAGGTGATAAAGGCTATTTTTATTTATTTTTACAATTTACTCTGCGCTTAGCACACATGATTTCTGATGCGAGTTACCTAATTTAAAAATTAACGACGGTTACAAATCGTATTTGTTTTTAAAGAATACTAAACATTTCGGTCAAAAATAAGTGACGATGATCCGTTTTCAAACAGGGCCAAGGCTGTTTGAAAACGGATCATCGTCACTTATTTTTAAAGAGCTTTGAACTCGCTTAGATCACGACTGCGTCACTGAACTAACCTTGAGATTGAGAGGCATTGGCAATACTGATATTATGGTTGTAATCGACCATGTGGAATGATATCATCACATTTTAGTTTTGAAAACAATGTTCTGGATTCTAAAAACATGTCAGATTTGTATTGTGGGCTCGTGGCTAAGTAATAACAGCCGCACGGGTCGATAGATCAGGTAAAGCTACGCTTGCCGCGGTTGGTCCCTGGATGGGTGACCATATTTACATACCGAGACCCCTCCGTGGCTCGAAATGCACGTCAAGCCGATCCCAGCTGTCATTCGTGGATCTTTGATAGTCGTCATGGGTTGTCAGAAGCTCGATAGTCTGACAACCAGTCTTACCAAGGGGTATCGTATTACCCAGTAACTGGGTTGTGGAGGTCAGATAGACAGTCGCTCCATGTTAAATACTGGTATTCAGCTGCATCCGATTAGATTGGAAGCCGACCTCAACATAGTTAGGAAAAAGCAACGCAGATGATGAGATGTCAGGTTTGTAAAGCTGTGGAGGTGCGTAGATCTGACTCAAGACTGTCAAAAAGGATTCTACTAACTATACCCTGACCATTAGGTTAACCGCTTTTTAACAGCTGTCTTAGAACGTACATATTCCAGATTACGTTAAAATGCGTAATAAAATAAACGTATTAACTGCCTTATCTTATTGAATTATCTTATTTAGGGCTTCTTACAGACATTATAATAAAGTGTCTCTCAATCAAAGTATTGTGTGTTGCTGCAATCACTAGTTCCATCTGCCAAAAAACGGTTTACCTAATGGACAGGGTATAGCTAGACCCATTGCTCTATGAAAATAATAATACCGCGCTCATTATTGTCGCAACAGTCAAAAATCTATTTAAAAACTTCTTTAACGCAAGACTTTGTTTTGACCCCGATAATATTTTATGCACATTAATTTAAGAAACTCTTGCTTTGGAACCTATCCTGAGTTACAAATACATATAATGTCGGATCCTCTATATAGGATCATGATTAGACATAGCGTCAGATATACATACTGTGGGGGCAGAATTGGGATACGGGTAAACTAGAGAAATAACTCCATATCCTTCTTTTTAGCGTGTCGATAGCAACCTAAATGGACTCGGCTTAGAATTCGGCTACTTGTTTGGCGCCATCACCAGCGTTCATCAGTTCCTGTAACGTGCAGCTGACAGGGCTCGCAGGACATGATATTAAGTGTCTCAAAGTTTGTGGAACAGCATCACACAGCACCAGTTCTTATTAGAACGTCCATACTGGTCATTCTATTCTATTATACTATTATTCTAGTCTATTATAGGGACATTACTTAACACTACAGAACTAATACTCTGAACTTAAAAAGAAACACTGAGCAGTTCCTAGGCCAGTATGTGTCCCACTGAGTGATGTCCGGGAAGCCGGCACACAGTAGTCATGTGCTGCCTTGCACACTTGCAGTCAGGTTTCGGGGAGACCCCTTTACAGTCTCCCCAGAGAAATGCCCTAACACGTGGTGCACGGAGGGGACTCCGGATTGGTCTTTTAGGTAACGGTGCTCCTTCCACGTGCAGATGGTGATCACCGGGGTAGTGTTAGTGAGGTAAAAATCCTACTCTCCCTGGTTTTATCCCCAAAGACCGGGCACCTGTTGAAGTGATCGCCACGAAAATAAAAAAAAGGCCGGTACAAGTATGTGTCGCAACCACGACTCAACGATCACTGACTCTTAGATCACTGTCGCACCGTGGTCCATATCGACACCGTACACCCCTAGACTCCGCACAATGCCAAACAAAGGCGTTTGTGTCTTGTTTTTAAGAGCATACTCATCATAACAGTTGCGACTGTTACTAAGAAATTCCTGATGGAAAACCCAATAACACTTCGCCCGACCTGGAAATCGATCCTAGGGCCCCACGCTCAATAGTCGCGCTTACGACCACGAGACCACCGGGGCAGTGACCTGTATACAAGCTGTATTTACATGTGTCTTACTTGAAAATAGATACACTGTTAGCAAGCTACCAACCTCTTTTATCAACTGTACCTACGTCACGACACTACATTGTTTTTCAAGGAATGTCGAAGATCATTGAAAACGTTCGTCGTTTCTGATAAAATCGTGTCATTGGTGACGACAACGTGAATCTTATTGTTTTTAAACATGGATGTGTCGTATTAAAATTAGGGAAACGGTTCTGGAATTTTCTTCTTGTTTTTAGACTATTTGTATTTCGCTCATGGCTACGTATGATGTCATGTTAGGGGTGTTACACACATGTTAGGGTTGGCGTGATTCGACATAGCCGGGCAGCATAATCTGCACTATATATTTATTGCATGATGTATAAAGAGATAAAATGTGTGAGTTTGTATGTAGGGGATAATCGTCGGAGCTCAGTATTTCCGAAGATTTATCCCCTTGGATATTATATTTATTGGATCAAACTCAAAACTCACTTGCTCGCAACTTCGTCTGCCATCCAGGATGAAAAGTAGCCTATGTTCTTACTCAGGTTATGGTCTAATTTTCTTTAAAATCCCTTCAGCCGTTCTAGCGTGAAAGCGTAACAAACCAACTAACTTTTTCATTTCTAGTATTAGTTAGGAAGTAGCTTAAGAGCAAAAAAAAAAATGCTGTAATTTGGCTGGCAGCAAAATTTTTGCAAGATCAGCACAGTAAAAAAACAAATTGGATTCATTGCACTTTAGCGTGTTAATTTTACTATTAAGTTAATTGGACTGATTGATCAATTGAGTTCAAAACTAAGTCTATTCATTCTATTACATAAGAGGGGGGCCTGAGGCAGATTTAAGCAAGTCATCCAGGCACAGAGTGTAACATTACCGAACTGATTTGACATCTACCTGGCCTTTCTAATGAACATTTAAAGCCCCATTAACTTTGATTTCAAATTGTTTTCCTTCCCCGTTTTGAGAGAGCATCGTGCTCTCTCAAAACAGGGAAGGAAAACATCATGAGGAAACCGGCATGTCCTAGAACCAAAAATTCGAAGACATGTGACATTTACCATCCCGCATTGGGCCCGCGTGGTGAATTAGGCCCCACTCCCTCTCACAGAGAGGAGGCCTGTGTCTCAGCGGTATAATGTACTCTGCCTATAATGTTTATAGGCTGAGTATGTAACACGATGCAAGTAAAACTGGTATTTGGCCAGATGAAAAAAAAAACAAAAATCAAAAGTTATATACATCTTCATACCAGGCTTCAGCACTTTGAAAGTCAAATAAATTCCTTGTGGCAAACCATAAAATTAAAGCAATAACTGACTGGCACCATCTCAAGCATTTTTTATGTAGCCTATATTGTGTGCCACTGCTGGGCAAAGGCCTCCCCTTTTGGCTTCCAAATTTCCCTGTCTTGTGCGATTTTCGTGTTGGCCTTGCAAACCTTACCAGATCGTTACACGACCTTCACCGTGGTCTACCTCGACGGCGATGTTCTCCCTCAAGCGTCCAGTGAGTGACAATCTTTGCCCATCTCCGAGTGCATTCGCGCGACGTGTCTGGGGCACTCCCACTTCAGCCTGTCTGCTTTTTCTCCAACATCCGCTACTTGAGTTAAGGAGAGGATTAAGCAAAATTTAAACTAGAACAGTTTTTTTTCGAACATGATTCTGTGATTATTAAGCAAGCTTAAATGATAATATTGATGAATTTATTTCCTAATACAGTTCAGTACTGCATAATTATTATTATCGTAGTGAAATGCTGATGTTATTTAGCACATTGCTAAAGTGTGTCACATTTATGATGACACCGAGTCGTTAACCTGCGCGAGCGCATAGATTGTTCTAGTCCAACATTCTATGTGGTTTCTGACATAGGTACGATCAACCGCATGCCTGTTGAACTACGAAATAAAGGCCTTGTCCCATAGGTTGTGTAATAACTAATAGAAGAAAACATATAATCAGTTATTATTAGCGTTTTAGCTCAACGCAAAATCTACTTAAATCATCAATGATGAAACAAGAAATATGTATAGAAGATATTTTGTAAAACTCAAAATTTTTACTGTCTTGATGATCAGCTATAACTGCATAAATAGGTTCAAAGCCGGATTTTGGCTCAGAAGCTTTAAAAAAACACATTATGTTTACCTAAAGTCGGTATTTGGCGACATAAAAAAAAAAAACAAAAATCAAAAGTCATTTATTCAAACTAGGCTGAGAATCACCACATTTTGAAAAACACCAAAAACATATTGTTTCTCTGTTACTACATTTGAAATCTCACCATTCTCATTTAAAGATAACGTTATAATTACAAATCTCTTAGCAAAAAAGAGCTAATTATTAGCCTAAAGTTGTTAGACAAATAGAACGACGTAATCGGGCCACTTATAAACATGTCAAAACCCCTTAAGAACATATGACACAAAGTTGACCTGTCTCATGTATAACTTTCCCGGTTCATTCGGAACCACGATGCTACGTCGCCAACTTCACTTAAACTGATATCAGACGCTTCCATAGAAAATGTATTACATAAGAATGAAAGTTTACCTGCTCTGGTTGGGTGACCATCTTTACATACCAAGACCCTTCCGTGCTTCGGAAAGCACGTTAAGCCGTCGGTCCCCGTTATCATTCGAGGATCTTTGACAGTACTTACAAGTCGTCAGAAGCGCAAAAGTATGACAAACTGCTTAATCAAGGGGTATTGTATTACTTAGTAATTGGGTTGTGGATGTCAGATAGGTAGTCGCTCTATGTATAATACTGGTATCCAGCTGCATCCGGTGGCTCAAATGACATTTATTGTCCCTGAGATGTGAATTGGCCTTCCAATATCAACTCTACACGAATTTCGCAATGTGGAAGTTTCACGTTTTCATTCTTTGAGCCTTGCACTGCCTATTTCGTCACCTGTCAATATGACTGTATGGGTTAGTACTGGCCACCTTTACACAGCCGTTATCTAATGCCTCATTAACTTCTCTGAGTAGGGCGATGCAGAACCAAACATGCAGCCAAAGTGACCTCAGCGCTGCCACCGATAACGCAGTGGAAGTGTCTTTTTTTTCTTCTTAGTGTGTGTTTTTTTTTTATTCAGCTAAGATTACTTTGAAATCGTGAGGTTTATTGTCTCAATTAGACATGTAAAGAGCAGTATTTACCAAACAGAGCAGTGGTGGACCAGTGGTAACGGCTGAGACTTACGAGTTGTAGATCATAGGTTCGAACCCAGACAGGCGCTTTAATTTGTGTAATTTATTTAATCACCACCGCTCGCAAAACGGTGAAGGAAAACGTCGTGAGGAAGCCGGCATGTCTTAGAACCAAAAATTTGAAGAAAATAAAGAAAGTAAAATAGTTTATTCCGCATAAACAAAACGCACATTACAAATAAAAAAATAACACCTACCAACCCGCACTGGGCCCGCGTGGTGGATTACGGCCCACTCACCGGCCTCACAGAGAGGAGGCCTGTGTCCTAGCAGTGGGAACATTATAGGCTGATTATATATATTTACCAAACTCATACATGAACTAACCTCATCTTCCCATGGGGGTAGGCAGAATAAAAAAGACGTTCCAACTAAATACCGTGTGTCGCATCCATGACGCGTTAGGTGCAAAATAATTATTCGCACTAAAATTAACGTTATATAACCATTTGACATAGTATTGTGACCTTTTTAATTTTCCATGGTAACTACATAAGTGTTACTTCCTCACTGATGACATTGATGGTAATTAAAATAAATTTATTGTTCCTATTAATGAATTGGCACGTATGCCACTTCATGAGCGCCGCACTTTCATTCAGGTTGCGCCACAGTCATCACGAAAAAAAAATATAGGACTCCCGAGTGATGTGCGACAGTTAAAAAAAGATTTAAAAAATAAATGTGACATTTAATATTCGTTTCTTGGATTTGAAATACGAAATCGTTTGAAATGAAGTGGTTATTTTATGTGGTCGTTATTGTGTACATGTTCTACAGGACAGGTATCGTATAAACCGCATATACATTATGTAACATAATTAACGCAAGACCTTATAAACCCCAATTAAAGTATTGAGTTAAAAGCAACAAAACTTATTTTTTTTTAAAGACTATAACTAGAACAATAATTATTAAGAAAATCGTGGTGACCAAAGCATTACTTTATGCATTTAAAATCGAGTCTTATTGCCTTGAAATGAGATTTAATTTTCATTGGCTCAATCGGCAGTTAGTATGGCAAAACACAAAATTTTTGAAAAAAATGCCTATGTCAAAAGTTACTGAAATCGATTCAATAGTCAACTATGAATAAACTACTTTCAGGATTTGCGTTTATTCTGTTACACCTTGTATAATTCATTCGTTCATTAAAAAATAATTCTTAAATTTACTGTAAAAAAACAGATTTTTGCTTGGGACACATTAACAGGGTCCGACCGTTTTGTCTTTGAGAAGGACGACATCATCGTAATTATTTAAAAATATGAGGATGTCGATTCATCTGTTTTCCCTTTCATGTTTATAATAAGGTTTCCGCAATACTTTAATAATATTAATCACTGAGTCTTACAAAAGGCTTGAAGTGATATAATTAATTGAATTCATGTTTGTTTAGTATACGGGCTAAAACCAGTGGAAAACACTTTGGCCGTGGATCCTGTCACTTATGGCGACGACGAGTTCCTGAAAGTGGGAAGTCACAAAACCATAAGCTGTAAAGCGTCCAATAGGAATCAAAAGGTAAGTTTGAAAAAGGTAATTAATTAAGGAAACTGCAACAACAGTCAATTCAAAATTTTGTTTATAAAACTCAATTAATGAGAAACAAAAAACAGATAAAATTGGAACAGAAGTAAAATTTTATGTATAATTATTAGTATTAGCTATTTTATGAAATACTAAAAAGCAGGTTATCGAATCATAATATAACATCACGCCTGTAGCCCCCGAAGGGTTAGGCAGACGTGCAGCTATATTACATCCCACATTACGCCAGTTATGTTTAAGTCCCATGTGATAAGGGGCGAGCGCATCCACAGGAACAAATCCAGATTCCGAGCTGCTACTGAGTAATTCCAGATGGAAAAATCCAATACCGCTATGGCCGACCTGGGAATCTCATCCGGGACCTCAAATTCAGCAGTAGCGCTTGCGAGCACTAGACCAACTATCACTCACACTCTGAATCATTTTGAAGGATATTGCTAATCTATTGCTTCATATATTCGAAAAATTTGTCTGCTCAACAACGTAAATAACGCAATGAATGTTCTTGAACTGTCAAAATGAAAGCTATTGCTACTGTTAGTGTGGTACACAATTACCCCGCTGATCTGTTAACGCGTTCGGAACGAACTTCTATCAGACGCAATTGAACATTGTGTTAATTACAATTGCAACATTCAACCCGTTCATAATAGTTGTAAAATTTCGCCATTATCATAATAATCGGCCCGTAAAAGTCTGCTGCAGATATGGAGTCCGATAAACTGTTGTGCTAATTGGAATTATATAAATGGTCTCCAATCATTTTGATTAACGTTGCATATTTTTTTCAAAGCATACCGTTTAATGAAAAGTCCGAATGTATTTTTTTAATTGATGAACATGACTTAATATCGGGTGCAGGTCGTTTGCAGTCCACCAGTAAATACAAAAATAGTCCTTAGTAAAAAGAAAAACATCCAAGCCTTCGCTCCTGCTCTATCGAGAGAGGGTTTTAGAGTAACCTACAGTAGATGTCACGATTCGATACCTACGAGTTACGTTATTTGTATCAGGACATGCAAAAATAAACTAAATGGGGAAAACTGGGAATCCCAAACGTCCCTAATAATTTTTATTTTCTCACCACAATATCCTTATTATTATATTATTATCCTTATTATTATTATAAAATTATTAAAAATAAAACAATATAGTCCAGTCATGGGCTTAAAGAAAAATATTGTGGGAGACTGGTGCCTAAGCTAAGCCGAAACCTGTATTTCAGGCCACCAGGCCTCCGCCCCAAATATGCAATTTTATGATGGTTTCCCGTATACTAAAACTAGACAATGTTTTCAATTATATTAATAGGAAGGAGTTCGTGAGGAATGTGTGAGTGTGTGAGTGTGTGGGTGAGTGAGTGTGTGGGTGTGTGAGTGTGAGTGATGAAAAAGTTGGTGCGAGTTAAACTGATGAATGCCGTAGTAGTATGTGCTTGTGGTAGATAAATATAAACAGAATGCTGTGACTATTTTGGCATAGATAGTAGATTTTCGGTTGTGTCATAGTCAAGAGTCATCAGCCATCCATTAAGTTTTTTCTTACACAGGTGTTTTGTGAGTGGGAAGATGTTGTGAACTTTGTTTACTTTGTTATAGAGGTAGCCTCCAAGAAAACAGAAGAATCGTTCAGAGAAACAAGTTGTAAATCTATTAACGGACCGGTAGTGGAATGGCCGAAAATACGATACTTTTAAGATTGCACTCTGAGCCCTTTCAAGTTGGATTAGAGTCGATTTAGGTGCGCCACCCCATGTTGTTATGCAGTAGGTTAATAAAGACTGACAAAGTGCGTCGTAGACCGTCTTCCTAAGGCCTTCACCCGCCACGTGTCTTAGGTTCTTAAATACATAAATTAATTTACGAACTCTGGAGGTAAGTGTGTCGATGTGCGGATGAAAGCCCAGGCAAGCACCCAGTACCACCCCAAGGTATTTTATAGAGTTTGTTCTCTATAAAAATAGACGACCGCTGTTCTATCGACTGCTATTGATTTGCCGGCAGGTAATAATAAGGTAACCGAAAATGAGACATTTTTGATACGGCATACAGCCTGTTAAAGGGTTTGTGAATACACACACACACAATACACAGTACAATACACACTTAGTATAGAGTACAAAGTGATGACAGTTTTCATAGTGATTGTACTCTTGCGTGAACAAGCCATTACAGGACAACAGCTTCTTAATTTATCATGTTTCAGGTGGAATGGCTAGATCCAAACGGTTACGTGGTCAAGCGCATCCCGGGCAGTCGAATCTTTTCTCAGGAGCATTTCGTGCCGTCCATGAGAGGACGAGCCCCGGCGTTGGTGCTGACTATCGCCAAGGCTACAGTACAGGACTCTGGGGTATACCAGTGCCGGTCCGGGAATTTGTTCCAGAATGTGTCTTTGTGTGTTATTGGTGAGTTTTCTTATCAATATTTTAGCTTATTTTGGAAAAAAATCAAGAGGTATATTTAGAAACGGATCTAAATCCTATAGTCCCAACCTTTTGATAAATCGGTTAGAGATTAACCCCTTTATTTATAATCGTTGGTTAAAGTTAAGTAGTGATTAGCAACTGTTGAACCATACATTTTTGACCTTTAAACGACACTTAACTTTTATAATTGTTTATAAAATAAACCCCTAAAGGTCTAATCTGTTGTATTTATAATAGTCTGGCTAGCCATTCATATGTTTTTTCTGTCATTATCGCGCCAGTTGCCATCTCCATCCCCTTTTACAATCCAAGCGTAACATAAGTACGTATTTAGGTACTAAAACGTGGTCCTACATTTTAATTACTTTAAAGAGAAACTAAATTAAACACCGCAAAACAGCTCCAATAACTCTTGCTAACTAGTTCAAACTTCAAATTGCACTTCACGTTCAAAGCTTTCATCGAACCACGTAGTGGAATGGGCAAATTAGATTAAATCAGAGTTCAGTTGCTCGAATACGAAACATATAAATAATAACTGTCTTAATATGATTGATTTTGATGTGCACTTTGGTGCTATGGAGTGACTAGAAATATGCAATAGGTTATTGATTTCACCGGTGCTATTCTATAAAAATATCTCCGTGAAAACTTTGGTGAAGTGAGCTGTCAATATCGTCAATCCCTAGCACCAGTCGATGTATTCTGTAAGAATCTCAACGTGAAAATTTTCCCTAGTACCAGGTGGAATGATAGCTCACTTCACCTAAGTTTTCACGGTTAGATTTATAAAGAATAGACCGGCTGGTAGGTAACGTAAAATAACGACGAATAACGAGGCTTTGGAAATGTGTGCATAATAATATTTTGTTCCCAGACATACATAAATATGCAGACTTTTAATTAGCATATTGATAATAAATTGAGATAGCCATTCACACCTCTGGGAATACTTCTTTTTCAATTGCACTTTTTTGGTATGACTAAACGAATTAATTACCTTGAAATGGTAAATTTTTGTTAAAACCAGTTTTTACTGTAAGCTGACTGTTCGACGGTTGTTACCCAATACAGGCTCCCGCAGACAGGCGTGACGTGACTTTAGTAAAACAATTTCTATGAAAACATTTTCATGGAAACTAGTTGCGTCGCGCCTGTCAACGGGAGCCTTAAAAATGAGCAGATTAATGGTAGTGTTGCAAAGCCGTCATGGAGTTATAGTCTTGCTAGTAGTATTAAATAGTAAACCTTTCAATTAAGTATCGGTTGCTTTAACTTAACTGTTTGTATATTCATATTAAGTGTTACGAAATTTTTATTTTTTGTAAACCATACGTAAAGTAAAGAAAAACTAAAGTAAATCAACCATGTATAAAGAAAAACTAAACTATGGATTGATAAACATACATTCAAAGCGATGTCGTACCTAAGCACTCTTTTATAACTTGAAGTGGAAAATCAACAGGTATGAAGGTAACTAAGTATTACCAGCTACTCATTTATAATGGCATTATAGAAATGTAGTAGCAAAAAGCTTTGGAAATTATTTAATAGTTTTCTTACATAGCTAAGTATTAATATTTGAAAAGAAAAAACATATTTTATATTTGGGATCAGTTTTGAACTGTCCATACAAGGCGTATTTTTTTTTTATGTGAAGATTCTAGTCTTCATGCTTTTTTCAAAAACCAATACCCAATGGGGTTGTCTTATACCTCGAATGGTTTCAGAGGGGCGATTCTCGAAATTTTAAGAACGTTCACAGTCTGATCTCAGTGTCAATCGGTCAAAAAATCCTCGAAATTCCCTACAATTTTGACATTGACTGTCGCTGAGATGAGATTGCGATTAGATTTTGCACGTTTTTAGTTAAGATGACAAAACAATTTATAAGTATGAAACTCAGGGGGATGTAGACTTCTCTTATTACGGTACTCAATTTATAAGGGAACAGAGAGGCAGCGCAGTAATTGTGGAACACACTAACAGTACAATGGCTGTCATTTTGACATTAATTACGTTATTTACGTTGTTGCGCAGACCAATTTTAATGGCACGGTTTGGCGCAGTGGTTAAGCGATTGACTGCTGTGCTGCGTGTCGCGGGTTCGATTCCCGCACGGAACAAATATTTGTATGGCCTACAAGTAGTTGTTCCGGGTGTGGCTGTTTGTGTGTGTGAGTTTAAATGTTTGTAAACGCACCCACGATACAAGAGAAATTCCAAGTGTGGGGCAATGTATTAAAAAAAAAAATCGAACATAATGAAGCAATCGATTACCAATATTCTTCAAAACGATTCAGATACTGATTGAAAGTGTGTTACGCAATTAGGGTGCTAGGCTGCTTCTCGAGAGAAACCAACAATCAAAAGAGGCTTCCACTGAGTTCCACCGAAATCAATTCACATTTCAACATTGTCCACAGAACCGTCGGACTTCGCAGACACTCCAGTGGAAGTGGTCGCAGACTTGGGCCGCTCCATAACCTTATCCTGCCAAGCCAAAGGTGACCCAGAACCCAGAATTTCATGGAACAGGAATGGAGTAACTATCAGCGGTAGGTACAAGCTTATTCTGTGCGTACCTGCGGAAGTGCTTTGAAAATGAAACTGAATATTGCTACAAAAATTCAAAAGTTAATTTGATACCAGAAGGACCATTCCCGTATTTGAAAACGTTTAAAATTTAGTCGCATTCTCATCGCCACAATCAAAGTCAGAAAATATGTCAAAAATTTTGGGAAAATAGGAGTATTTTTGACAGATTGACACGATAAAAATGCGACAGTTCTTGTAAAGCTACGGGAATTGCCCGTCTGGTATCAAAAAGTATAAGAGGTTATTCTATAGGCATGGCTTGAAAAAAAAAACAAAGTAAGGTATTTTTCGTTTTTTGCTTCAAAACTAAACTTTGAATAAAGTTTATTTACCTTTGCGTAGTATTTTTTATTGTAATGAGTGACGCCACAAATGACTAGTACTAAGTGCAAAAAAGTGTGCTTGGCTACAAGAAAAGTATATAATGTGTACAATCAAGAACAAAAAAAAAAAAAACGCGTAGTTAGTACTTCATGGAAAAATAAACATTTAAAGTTTTTGAGTTTTTACATATTCCTCTTGATCGTAAGTCATTAATGTTTTTTTTTGTAAATAAATGCATTAAAATATAATATTGCTCCTACGTTTAAATAAAACCTTTTAATGAATGCTGTGTCACGTATTACAATAATATACATGAACAAAACATTTTATGTCTACTACATGGCTTTAAGATTTAACACATACCTACAACCCGGACAAGATTTTTTCATTAAAAAAAAAAACATAATATTTATTATTATGCTGCAGGAGTCTTTTGTTATATGTTTTGTTAAAAATATTTATTTCATCTTTGAGATATCTAGGGAGCTTGGGGTCCCGGACCTTTGAAAGGCGTACCAGTTGCCGAAGCCAACTCGCGAAGGCCCTTTAGACAATTTTAAATGATTAGGAGGCACTAACTGACGGTTATCCCTTTATGCACTATGCAAGTGCACCCAAGGACAACCCCCCCTTTGGTGCAGGATTATTGCAGAACATGGAAACAAAATATACTGGGCTATGGGTTTGGGTGGCTATAGTAGATCGGTTACCTTCAACTATGGAAGGTCTATGTCCCCTGCCTGGCCAATGATAATATAATATTCACAGATAAAACGGGGGGGGGGGGGGGGGGGGGGGGTTGGGGTGACTTGCACACTCATTTATTTATTTCATAATTATTATAATATTTATCCTAGTAGGTCCAGATCTAAACTTTATAGTTTAACTTTAGATTTTATAATCTATTTTATTAACAACAGGTTTATTGCGTCTGCTTGCTTTTGAAGATACTAAAACTATTTGACTTTTTATGCCAAATCAGATATTTCTTACAAAAAAAAAAACTAAACTATAGTTCGCGGTTAACCAAAACATCCTGATTTAATCTGGTTTTCATACAATTTGCATCAAGAATGGTTTTATTAACCGACAACTTAACTTCGTAATAATTATAAAGTATTTCTGTGTTTTGGAAAACTACGAGTCTTGATATTTTGTCGCTACTTTTAAATAAGTTTATTTTTAATCAATGTGCATAATTTATTTAACTAGTCGGTCAAATTATTTTCCACTGACTTAGCTGAACCTCCACTCCCACTCAACACTCCACTCCTCCACTGAAATAACATATTTACGTAGTTAGCAGTACAAAAATGCAAAAAGAAGCAGTAGGAATCTACTGCTTTTTGGTACTGCTAACTAGTTATTTATGAAATTAAATAATACACAATTCTTCCTAAATCACGCTGTTATTAAGCCAATACTATTTTGTGTAGATGAGGACAGCTCAGCAAAATACAGAGTGATGACGAAGTACAACATCCAAGGGTTCGAAGGTCTGCTGACCATCACGTCGCTGGAGCCAGAAGATAGTGGTATTTACTCCTGTCTGAGCATTCAAGAGAGCTCTCAAGCCGAAGACTGTAGCCACACCTCGACGTTTAATATCACTTTGAACGTAAATTGTAAGTGTTTGGAAATTATCCACAGGTATCATTATTCCCCACGATTGCTCGGCGCTTTAAGACTTTGGTATATTAATAATAAGTCCTGGTTTCCTCACGATGTTTTCCTCCCGCGAAGTCAGTGATGTTTAAGATTTACATATGGAATTGAAAAAGTCATATTGGTACGAGTACTATCCCGGGTTTGAACCCTTAACCTCGCGCATGAGAAGTGAGGTTTGAGATAGATGCCTATAGCTACTTAGTTAATTTTGCGCTCATTATACTTAATTATATTTGTTCTATTTCAGATCCTCCTATGTTTGATGATGGCAATAAAACTAAGCTTGTTTATGGCAAGACTAATCAAGAGTGAGTATTGTTACTAATTGTAACCCTTCTTTACGTCCCCGACCTACTACAGTCGACTACTGGGCTCTTCACCTCTACAAAGTTCCCCTCCACCACAATACCCGGTTTTTCGCCTACCACAAATCCACACTACGTCCAGTTTCTTCTACTCTCATTTTTAAGGTCGATGATGCACCAGCAACCGCATTTTTGTTGACTTAACCTGAGTAGGTATAATCAGTAACTTTTTTTTTTTTATCATTGGAATTCATCAAATGACCCCTCCCGCTCTGGGTGGTGCGGAAGGGAGTGTCAGACTCTTACTGACTAAAACCCACCCGTGTTCCTTCCTTAGCCTTTTATGTTTCAGGGCAGCGGTAACCCTTTCGGACGATCCCGCTATAGATTAACATGTTTATATATGCACATACTATCTAGTAGTATGTATATACTAAATATATGCTGACCATGATAGCGTGACGGTTGACAGAGGAGAATGGAAAAGAAAACGTGTTGCTCTGACCCCTTATTATAGACCTCATAGTCTATTTTAAAATATAAGTACACTTAGGTTCTTGTACTTGGAGCTAATAGATAGAATGATATTATGAAGTGTATTGTCAATATGGTGTTGCATGAGTATTTGCACTACATCATGCCGAAGAACTTATGAGTGCCATATTATAGCTTGGCAACGTTGTTATTAAGTCTAACCCAACCCATTGAAAGTAATATAACAGACTAGTTGTGCCCCGCGGTTTCACCCGCATAAGTTTCTATCCTGTGGGAATATCGTGATAAAAACTACTCTGTGTGTATCCTGGTTATAAACTGTCTGTGTGCCAAATTTCATCCAAATTCCTTCGGTAGTTTTGGCGTGAAAGACTAACAAACATCCATCCATTCATCCATCCATACAAACTTTCGCGTTTATAATATTAATAGGATAAAACAAACCTTCTTTTTACAGCGATATGTAAGCAAGATCACAGCATATTCTACAGTCAACAAAATTTCATTATTTTTTAACGTGGTCCTTACTTTTCAGAGTCGAGATAGTTTGTTCCGCAGACGGATACCCAGCACCCACATACAGATTTTTCAAAGACTTAAGAGACGACATCATGTTCGAGTTCGATAAAAAACAGATAAAACTGATTGATGATGACTCTAAGGCGGTATTGACTGTGGTAGCTAACCAGTCTACGTTTTGGACGAGGTTCAAGTGCCAGGCAAGCAACGAGCACGGCGATACTGACAAGTATTTTACTTTGATGAAGATTGAAAAACCGAAAAAGCCTGACGAGGTTAGTTGGCATGAAGATATTTTGATTCATAGATAAAATAATGAGAAGAAGTAAAAAGAGTACCTTGTAGAATAGACTGTAATACTTTTATTATCAGACAAAGTTCATAGAATTAATATCTAACAATTTTACGGTAATAGGTACAGACACAGATTTACATACAATCAATCAATCTATCTCGCTTTTTCCCAACTTTGTTGGGATTAGTTTCCAGTCTAACCGGATGCAGCTGAATACAGTACTTTACATGGAGCGACTGCCTATTTCTTGCCCGTTCTTCTCCATAGGTACCTAAGTACTACGCTTTGGAATGGGCAACTAGCTTCATCTTTTTGACTGACTGACCCTTTTTTTTTTTTTTTTTTGAGGATGGGATATCATCAAATGACCACTCCCGCTCTGGGTGGAGCAGAAGGGAGTGTTAGACTCTTACTGACTAAAACCCACCCGTGTTCCTTCCTTAGCCCTCTATGTACCAGGGCAGCGGTAACCCTTTCGGACGATCCCGCTACCCCGGCAGGTTGCGGCCCTGTCGGGCCCCGTCAACTACGCTGACATCTCTTTGAGGCGCGCGTGGAACACATACACGCCGTCCGGCACGGGCCTGGTCCTGATCGGACAGAGAGCTACCCATTGCTCTCCGCCCGCAGGCCCGCACTGACTGACCCTTGACAATTCAAAAGTGCCTGTCAAATTGGTTTAGTTGAAATAAATAGTTTGAGTTTATCTGACCTCCACACCCAGTTACTGGGTAAAAACAATGATACCCTTGGGAAGACTAGTTGTCAGACTTTGTGGGCTTTTCACTACCCGAAACGACTGTCAAAGATCTTTGAATGACAACCGGGGCGAACGACTTAACGTACTTTTCGAGACACGGAGGGTTTTCGATACATATTGGATGGCCACCCATCCACAAACCAACCGTGGCAAGCGTAGCTTAACCTTCGATGGACCCGTGAGACTGTTTTTACAATTAAGTAAATTATAAATGATTTTATTTCTGTTAGTAGGTACAAACACTTTTACACAACTTTTACACCTCAATCATATTTTAAAAACTAGATGAGGTCGGCGTTTCCAATTTGACTATTCTGAGAAGAAAGGCCGAAACAGACTCAGAGGTCACAGTCTCTCTTACAGTCCAGACATAATCTTGGTCAGATCATGAACTACACACACTGCAAACAGACACACAGCTCGGCTGGTTTATACAGATGCCTACAGTAACTATCAGAGCAAATCATAAATTGAAAACAACTGGCTAAGTGCCTATCACACGCTCCGGCTGCGGCGGGATTCGCCGTCGCTGTTGGGTCGCTGCTTATGAAGCGTAAGGGAAAGGGTAAGTATGAAAGCTTACACACGCAACAGTAAAAACACCCCGCTTACCAATCCGAATTGTACCCGGGTACCCGGATTACCGGACGTGGCGACCACACCCAGTTGAAGAATCGGATCGGTTCAAAAGGCACTTAACAAATTGTTTTGAGTTTATGATATGCTCTGCTAAATGTTGCAGGCATCTGAATAGGGCACTCTCTTTTCACTCTCCTAAAGAAAAATCTTAGAAATCATTGTTAATAATAATTACCTACCTTGCTTTCATTTAGTCTAGGTATCAAGGAGATTGGCCCACATATTAAATTAATAGTTATTGAATTTTCAGGTAAACTTCTATAATGCCACTTCAGATTCAGTATTTTTGAACATAACGTGGTATGATGATATAAAATTTCCAATTAATGGTAAGTTCATATCATTGCGTTTTATCACCGTGAATCCGCGGAGGATTTACTTTATCATCCAAGTATTCATAAAAGCGGCCACTCGCACACGAAGGCTTCCGTGCCTCCGTACAATATTTGTTGTTATAGCGACAACAGAAATAAACATTCTGTGAAAATTTCAACTGTCTACCTATTACGGTTCATGAGGTACAACCCGCAGACAGACAGATAGACGGACGGAAGGACAGTGGAGACTTAGTAATAGGGTTCCGTTGGCAGGTTGGCACCTTTGGGTACCTACTATATTTTTCAACACTAAACCCACCTTTACAAGTCGAAGTTTTTATCAATCCTACGGGTAGTATGAAAACTTTGTGCTAGACTTCTTTAAATTCAGTTAGATAAGTCTAAACAAGAAGCAAAAGGAGTATGTAAGGATCGCAGCAGGTGGCATTCTGTAGTGTCTGCCTACCCTCCATGGGAAGAAGGCATGAGTATATGTATGTTTGTATGTGTTCTAACTTAAATCTTCACACTGCTTTAATTGTTTTCAGCGTTCGAAGTTCAATTTATAAAAGATCAAAGTGATGGCAGCAGAAAACTTGCATTGCCTACTTTAGCCACATGGAGGAAAAGTAAGCAGACTGAAGTGCAGTTTGATGAAGTGGAAACTATTGATCCAGAAATTAACGGTAAGGGTTAATAATAATTATTTGATTATTTTTTTCCTTTATTTCAGTGTAAACATATAAATTATATTTTTAAATATTAGAATATAAAAATTTATAATTATTAATTTTACCTTTTCCCGTCATTCCTGGTGACTGACAGATGACATTAGTGACAGCAGCCACCTCACAACTTGTGTCTATGATACAGTCTTTGTATGTCTATTAAATACATAAACACTACAAACATACAAACACTACAATACTTTGACCCGTTGAATGCCGTAATTACAGACACAATTAAAAAGCCATTGTGTCTCGCGTGGATCTATGAAGAATAGTGGAATACGAAGGGTTAATGATAGTTTTATTTTCGTAGTGTCTTTGGTTTTTCTTTCCATTACTTGCCTCTAAGTCTCTTTTTATACTTCTTTCAGGCCTCGTAGTCGGAATAGATGAACTAGAAGCAGATAGCTCTTACTGGATCAGGCTCCGAGTTACAAACGAAGTTGGGGAGTCTTCCTGGTCAGATCCTACCCTGGCTTCCACGACAGTTGAAGACGATGAGACTACCACGGAAACCCCTGAAGCTGAACAAGAAGTGGGTGACAATGAGGAGTCTATGACCGAAGCCACTTTCTACGGAATATTCTTTGCTGGTGGCATATTTGTCGTGTCTTTCGTGTGCATGTTCGCTTTGAGAATGGTCAAGTAAAGTTCTTTTGTTTTAAGTAGGTACCTAATGTGAATTATTGTTTGTATATTGTATGTTATTTTTATGGTATCTATCGTTAATTTGATTTTAATGAAGTATTTTAGTTGTAAATACTTATTTTAAAGTAAATTAATGTAATGTATCTTTGTTTTGTATTTTGTACAATGTGTCCAATATTTCACGAGAACATGTTTCATTGCAAATAAATAGTCATTCTTATGAAGGAGTCTTATTTCAAATAATGAACCAATTAAATGTTTATAAACCATTTTATTAGAGGCAGAAACACCAGTGTAATTAACATAACAATTAGTGTATATGAAACTCATTAGCCGACAATATTATGTATGTACACAGTAGAAATTACCAGAGTTGTGTACATTTATTACAAACGGCAATAAACATTTTATAAAACAATGATTTCGTTCAACTACTTATAAATTTTTATGTAAACGCTACAATTGTTCAATGGTTCACGACAGTGAATATATGCAGCACGATTTGTATGAGGCTCATACAAGCCATTAATTTTTAGTGATACAAAGCTTCATAAGCTAACTTTGCAAGTAATATTCAAAGGTACATAATTCTTAACGTGTTAGGAGCAATGAATGTCAATAGCGAAGTGTCAATTATGACATTTTTTCTTTAATCAATCTCAAAGATTGATTACATAAATCGATCATTTTTAGCTCATATATTAAGGTAAACCTATCTATGTTTTACCTAAAGAAGCGATACAAAGGGAAACGAATACACAATAGAATTATCAGTCTTCCTGCAAGAACATGGTAGAACTGTGACTTAAGCAATTCAAATTGACAGATTTTGTTAGGTAGGTATTAGTAACACGGAATGTAAAACTCTAAAAAGAATCGTCAACAAATTTTGAATAAATAGTACCTGCATAAATATTGTCATAGTTTATAACGTTAAGGATTCCATTTCGTCAACATTTAAAATTAAACTTACTCTAACAACGACGATAACTTAAAATATACTTAACAGTAGTTATCTACTCGTACATAGTGCATGTATCAGTTCCAGCTACACATACCTATGAGTGTACTTTTGGAGTTAATTCATAGACAGACACACAGCACACTTACTTAATGAATTAAAACAGAAAGGCTTCGCTATTGTTTTTGTTATATCACTCACTCGCATACACGAAACTTGAATACCTGGGTATGTGTACATAGCAAAACCACTATTTCTATTTCAACTCCCTTATTTTTGTAGTGGGCGCTGGCAACCCCATAAATATGGTTTAAACCTACTTATAATTCCTAAACCAGTGGACATCACTTGTATATAAGTGCAACTAGGTAATAAAGTAGGTTTAGATATTATTTAACATTCAATTTCAGTTAACCTAGATGTAAAAAATATTATTAACCCCAAAAGTACGCTTTTAACCCTTTTACATATTATATGCGATAACTTAAAACTACGTTACTTTATGCAGAGCTAAATAATTTTATAAGTATACGTATTTACAAGTGAAAACCAAGCCGCAAAACTGGGTGCTCTTGCTGCAATTGGTAAAAAAATGTAGCTTCGAAAGTGTTGTCAATAATAAAATTATCTGTGTCGGAATCGAAATTCAGTTTCATTTTAAAAACATTCATGAAACAAAATACTTGTACATATTATTATTTTAAGACTGTTAGCGTTTTATTATGTATGTAAATACTTAAATAAACATCTTTATTGAAGAAACAAAATGTTTTAGAATTCGCATGTTCTGTCTTAAAATGGAAAACGTTTAACGTTTTCCTTAAGACTTAGGCTGTACAATGTTTTTGACTTTTCAAATGTTTTTTTTAATAATTCATAGTTCAGTTGATGCCTTAAATAACACGTACTCAAGCAAATCACAGAAATATAATACACATGAAATTTATGCGTATTTTTACTTGCAAATGAAAATAAGCCAGAACCCCTCAAGTCGTTACCATTCATGTACATTTAGTGAAATATTAGATACATGTAAATTACATACATATTTAAAAGTATAACCTCAGGCTGTTTATATATTCGGTAAGAGAGTTGAACACTTAAGTATTTAAAACTTCAATAATAGACAATTATTTTGTTTAAATTAAATATTATCTATCTACATTTACTTTGGAATGTCATGGGGATAGAACGTTTCTTAAATTAACACTAAATGAATGATTTGGCTTAATATTTGGCATCAATTGCTAAGGAATTTATATTAATCTGATTATATTATTAACATTTTAAGAATCTTTTTCACAAAACTCAAATACATCAGGTTATTTCATTTATTAACATGTAGTAAATATATTTCTTAACTGATAAAAGTAACATTAACACTAAATCATCTGCACTTAACTTTAAAACACAACATTGTCCATCCTGTCGGCGCTCATCCGTACTAGAAAACATCTAAATGAACGCCAAATATTATTGCACTGCTTTTTGCATTTGCAACTCTCGGCTCCAAGCCGAGCGCTGAAAATCCAACAGAGGGCTCGGCCATTCATTTAGGCATCAACTAGTGTTAGTGAAAACGGGCAAAAAAACTTTAAAATCACCACAAACCTCTTTATACATATACCTCGAAAGAAAAAATATCCCCACGTCAATCAAAAGCTGGTTTAATAATAAAGATGCACAAATATGGCAGCGATGACCAGCATCAATGTGGCGGTGAGCCTGATCGCGTCGTCAGCTGTTTTGGCGTCAGCAGTCTCCATCCATTCGGAGTTGCCCGCGGCATTACGTGTGCGGACACGCACGTGGTACAGCGTACCGTTTACTAGAGGTCCTACTGTGAAGAGGGTATCTGAAAAAGGGAGGGAGGGCGTTGTTAATGAAAACTACAAAAAAAACTTTTTTTCTAATTCTGTCGTTGCGAAATTCATAGGTACTTAACTACTTTTTTCCACAAGTTTCGGAAAGGGCTTACTACCCAGGTCAAGCTGGGTTGCCATAAAGGATGTATGGTTGGAGCAAATTGGTGAAATATAACAATGAAACAAAAAATATATAACAATGAAGAAAACTTACTGTTGGCTTCTTCGATGTCAACACGGAATTCAGGTGCTCCATCCCAGTCTGCTGGGTAGCCCTCTTTAGCTGGAGCGAGTTGGAAGATATATCCTGAAATGTAACGAACCTTGTTAATTTCTAAAATATCATGAGCAAACCAATGGGTTCACCTTCTTTGTAAACTTCAACACGATCAAGTAGCCAACGTCATACATCAGTGGGGCAATTCTCGTAATTTTAAGAACGTTCACAGTCTGAACTCAGTCTGATCTGTCAAAAATACATGTAATTTCCCTTCATTTTTGACATTGATTGTCGTTGAGATGAGATCACGACTAGATTTTGAACGTTTTTAATTACGGGAATTGGCCTTCAGAACGAGCTCATCAATACAAACTTACAGACACTGCCATTATTATAAATTCAACCCTGAAACGGTATTACAGAATCCCACAACAAAACTACTTCGAGCGAGCCATACTCACCGACCGCACAATTTACTTTAATAGACCCAATATCACATTAATTAGTTAATAAACTATAAAACTGGGTTCCTAACAGACATACATTGTCGAGCCAAATATTGCATAACTTACAGACTAAAACGTAAGAATTGTAAAGTAACAGTGTAGTATTGTTAAAGAACCTAATAATAAATAAATAAATAGAAAGAAAGAATATACATTTATTAGTAGCAAATATGACGCATAAAAAGAACACAAGCACAAAAAAATTACAAGTTGGGGGATAACATGCGTCACATCCACGTAAAACGGCCATCCTTTTGATCGACAGCCGGCGTTGACGTGATGACGTCAACCAGTGCAGCATACGACACAAACAAAAACAACAATCAAAATATGAAATAAAATAAACATACAATACAAAAAGATGAACTAAACAAATACATAAATCAAAATAACGTTTATTTGGACGCAATAAAATATAGTCTAATACTACATTAGAAATAATGTAAGTGCGTAGACGGCTAAAACTATATGAACCGGTGAACTCCAAGCTAATTAAACCGTACCTATCTTGGAAATCAGTACGCTTCCGTGGTAGATTAGTTGTAAAGACTTATTAATCACATCATGCCAATTCCAAAATTAAATGACTTGAGATAATGAAGAGATAACAACCCTGAATACATAACACTCCTTTTTGGGCAGTCGTGTAATAAAAGGAGGTAAGTCTAAGTAAACAAGGAAAAAAAAATAAGATTAGAAAAACTTGACGGGTGAGTGATGTAAGTGGAAAAAAAGAAAGATAAATAGGTTTAATTGTCACAGAAACACGTGCATACAAAAAGATAATTGATTGCAATAATAAGGAAAAATAAAAACAAAATATATCAATAATCACGAGCGCAAAGCAGAAATAGTCAACTGCTGCACGTCATGACTGTGACAAGAAGGCTTCCACTCAGCATGATGTTGTGCTATTGGGGACCCACAGCACAGCACTGATTTTCGGTGGTTACCCGAAAAGGACGTACAGAAACCAAGTCAGATCAAATGATTCGTACTATAATACATAGACGTAACAACAAAACAAAAAAAAAGCAAACAGTAGTCATAATATAAAGCAACTACATAAACAATCAATGATATGCATATATATTATTAAATAACATAAAAAAATCATTTATCCGCAGTCATTACCGTGCGTTCATAAATGTATAACTACCCACCCAAGGCAAGTGAATGTGTATGGTGTGTGTGTAGTGTAAGTATAGGGTGTGTGTAGGGTAAGTAAAGGGTGTGTGTAGTGTAAGTATAGGGTGTGTGTAGTGTAAGTATACTTTGTGAAAGTGTGTGGAGTGCAGGTATATGGTGTGGTAGGGATGTGTAGTCTACCAATAACTGGCAAATATTATTATTTACCAATAACTGGCAAGTTCTTGGGGTCTGGCGAAACCTCATCACCAGTAGCGAAGATGCAAGATGAACAGTTCACGTTGAAAGTCAGCTCGGTGACATTGACCACAGCCAGGTTAACCTGTAACACATATTCAAATATGTATATTGGTCAAAAGGCAACTAATAGGTACCTTCCTTAGTCAACCTTGGCCATCATCCAGGAAACTGGAAACTTTACGCTAAGCAAGTTGATATATACTCCCAGACGCGTTAAGCTTTCACAAGTTGTCCTTGTGAAGGTTTAACGCGTTTCAGCAACTCTGAAAGCCGACTTCGATATGCTGGTACTTGGATTTACAACATATCCTTTTGCTCTAACTGGTCAATGTGAGTACCACAAGCAGAAGCAAGCAGTCCTAGACCGCTTTCACACTTAGGCAACTTTAACAGCGCGACAGAAACGTGACCGTCGTCAGAATTTCATATTATAAACGCCCGGTTTGCCCGTCCGAATCCATTTTTGAAATGAAGTGCGCTACTTAAATGTGGCGCGGCAGCCGCGCTGCTATCGCGTGGCTGTTCTTATAATGTGAAGGCATCTTGCTTGTCCCGCGCTACTATCGTGCTGCTAACGTCCTAATATGAAAGCGGCCTTAGTGTGAGCAGTATCAGTGGTGACACACAAGAAAAACTAAACATAAATAAATCAAGAAAATAAATTATTTCCGTCGGTGGTATTTTGGTAGTGACGAGTAAAAATAAAGTCCCAAAATAAAACTACATAAACACAATGCTTCCATTAAACATGAAATTATACTCACGACATCCGGGGGCTCGGGCTTGGAGCCAGGGTTGACGTGGAAGATAATGGACTCGGAACCCTTGCTGTTGTTGGCAGAGCAGCGGTATTCGCCGTAGTAACTTTCGTCCCGAATCCTCAGGATGAGCACGGAGTTGGTACCATCTTCAGAAGTGATCACCTTCAAAGAAAAAAAGTCAGTAAGTAAGTATAGATTTTGGACTCAACGTAAGAAGCAAGATTTAGAAGGATTTGAAACATTTTTGGCAGCATCGCAATATACTGTCAACTAAATAACATTGCAAGGGGCGAACTAACAAGTTCACGACTGACTACTAACCGCAATGCTAAACTTTGGACGGCCTGCACTAACTTTATGTCTACATCCATCTTCGTTTTGATCAAGGCTCTACAATTCTTATATTCAGCTGTGAACGTCTTTATTCTATTTTTTCTTGTATAAAGCTTAAATAGGAAGAGCTTTCCTAGAATTTTGGTCTTCAGTCATGTGTAATGTGGTTTACATAATAATTGCTATATTAAGGTCATATTAACTATATATTTTATTAAAGCTAACAAAGTATGCTAACCGTGTCGGTATCCGTAATTGGGTCATCATCGAAGCCGTTCATTCTCCTGAACCATCTGTAGGTAGGTGGTGGATTTGCGATAGCGCTGCAAGTCACATTTTTGCTGGAATCAAGAAAAATGGAGATCTCAATTATTAATTCAGTATTTTATTCTATATCTTGGAAGTAATTCACAGTCTTCAAACTACTCACTCCTTTATAATATCGTTATGACCGATTTCTAAGGCTCGCCAATAAATTGTTATTGGTGCTAATGAAAGCTTTCGAACAATCGAAGCGTAATGTTTAGGTACGGATACCTTTTATTGGTTAGAAACGTTGACAGCAACTTAATGAATTTTCAAAGGCCCAGTGTCCAACCATATTAAATATTGTTAATAATACAGGCCATTTAGGTTACCACCAACTATTATGTATTGATTTGGAAGTAGAAAAAAAAACTTACACAAAACACTGTGATCTTTATTACGAGATTCTGTATTCTTTCTAAATGAAAAATTGGTGATACAAATGAGTTTCATTTTACACCATTTAATAAACACCTAGTAAGATATATTATCAATTCGTAGTTAGGGATTTGATAAATGATGGATAATATTATTATACCTTGAAAACCTTATTTATATTTGATCGACCCTTATCATACAGGGTATCCTATCATAGTGGTCGAGACCACAATGATGTAACGTTACTGAAGTTTTGGAAATAAATTATCTATTATTACTATTCTTTACTTCTATTGCAAACTTAAGGTCCTATTGTTGGGTAAGTAGAAAAATTCGCTGGTAAGGTAAAAGTGTTCAAATAAATACTTACGTATCATTTAAAATAGCGTACACTTCTTCAGTCTTGTATTTTTGGTTCGTGTAAATCATTTGAGTGTCGCTGTTGTACAAAATTGGTTTGTCTGAAACAAGAATTAATGTAAGTATGTATTGGATATTTAACATGGAAACTCACATAAACATAACAAAACATCACGCCTGTAATCCTCCCGAAGGGTTCAGCAGAGGTGTACCTACATTGCGCCTACATTTCGCCAGTTATGTTTAAGTACCATGTAGTAGGGGGCCAGCCTATTGCCATCAATCAGGCACGAATCTAGACTCCAGGCTGCTACTGAGAAATTCCAGATGGAAACACCCAGTAACACTTTTCCCGACCTGGGAATCGAACGCCAGGACCTCATGGCTTGGCAGTAGCGCTTGCGACCACTAGACCAACGAAGCAGTCAAATGGAAACTCATCGGTGTTATTTGTAAAATCTGTGGCATAACAACAACAGAGGGGCAATTCTCGTAATTTTAAGAACGTTCACAGTCTGATCTCAGTCTCAATCTGTCTAAAATTCCTCTAATTCCCCTAGATTTTGATAAGTTTTTGACATTTGTTTGTCGCGAGATGAGACTGCGACTAGATTTTGAACGTTTTTAAATTACGAAAATATGCCTTCTGAACTGTGTTGGCAATAAATAAAGATTCTCACTTGAAGTGAGGATTCTAGTTTGTTTGATTAAAACGGATTCCACACGAAAAAAACAAATAATACGCGCAAATATTCGCAATTGAACATCGTTTTTATTTATTAAATACAAACATTTTCACTGCAAAGCTCGGAAATGGAGTCTGCTGTCACGAACTCAACATCTTTCCTGTGAGCTTTTTCAATTAATCAATCTTTTCAGCAATATTTCAGTCCATACTTTGACGGCACGATTGGTGCAGTGAGCAATTAGTGGCAGCGCTTCGGTAAGCGGATTGGGATCCTACGTTGGAACAAATTCATATTTGTAAGCTATTAATTCCGGTTCCGAATGATTGCGTATTAGAGATTTGTGTTTGTAAGCACACAGGCAATACCGTAGAAATTACTGGAGCAATTTAACTAGCTTAATATTTTATTCTTCACTTCATTCTTATTTTGACATTTGAATTGTATTTTGACATTTGAATTGTATTTTGACATTTGAATTGTATTTTGACGTTTTGATCTTATTTTAACATTTTGATCTTATTTTGACTATTATGTGTTAATTCATTGCGTTTTGTATTGAACTGTTAATTTTTATCGGGTAATTGTGTTTAATGTTCTATTTTTTATTAAAGCATCGTATTAATTCATTTAAATTTTGCATGTTGAATCTTGGGCAGAATGTATGGCTCAACTTTAAGTCTTCACGACCTTATTTGTATACCTACATTCTAGCAAATAAATAATTTGATTTGACTTGATCCGTCTCCTTGACTACCCAAAGCCAAACCAGCGCTGGGGCTCTGTCTCGTATAGGGTCTTAGCATGATGATAAGCGATGGCCGTTTCGCGTGAATGTGACGCACGTGTACCCCCAGCTTATTATTTTTTTTTGTCTGTTTATGTTCTTTTTTATGCGTCATGTTTGCCGCAAATAAATGAATTTTCTTTCAAAGTGCCTGTAATTGGATTAATTATAGTAAATGCTTTGAGTTTGAATTAATAAGGAAAGCCAGCAGTGTTATACTGTTACTATCTTCTGCCTGCGACTTCGTCCGCGTGAAATATCTTTCTCCTGACCCATCCTGTCGCATCGCATCGCCTACCCGCACTGTTACTTCGTTTTCACTGAGCGTTCTTTCTGACTTTTTTTCTTTTTGTCGAGCTCCTAAGGATCCTAGCGTAATGTTAAATAGCCTATAGCCTCCCTCAAGAATCAGGCTATCAAATGCAAAAATAATTATTTAAATCCGACTGGTAGTTCCAGATATTTGCGTGTTCAATAAAACAAACTCTTTAGCTTTATTATTAGTATAGAAATATATGTATAGAGCATGTGTTTGTGATAGTGTTAAGAACTTACGCTGTACAGAAAGATGGACAGTCTTCTCAGTGTAGTGGGACAGTGCTTTCTGTCTCACTTTGCACACGTAAAGGCCAACGTCGGCGTGGTTCAGTTTCTTAATCTCTAGAGTGTTGTCTTGCCTGATTGAGTACTTCTTGGGCTCGTCCTTATCTGGAATGGAAAAAATATCAAATTAAGATACGACATAATACATTGACTCTGCAGTTTCTACTTTAGTCCTCTTTCATTTCGTGCCCGCCTTTTTTTTAGAAATAACACAGTTTTAGGCCTCCCACAAGGTGGACCGACGACCTTGTTAAAGCCGCAGGAACCCGTTGGATGCGAGAAGCACAGAACCGGTTGAAGTGGAGGTGCTTGGGGGAGGCCTGTGTCCAGCAGTGGACGTCTTTCGGCTGAAATGATGATGATGATGATGAACACAGTTTTACAATAATCTGGAAATGTTATGTTTTGCACAAATTGTGCTCGCTGTTGTGTAAGTAGTTTCAGCTTGCTTTTTTTAGATGTAGCCGTGATATCTACTGTCTACTTTGTAAATGAGTTCTGTCTTAGCACAGAACAGACATATCAAAGCCGTTAAACCTGGACCTATGTAAGTAATCTTAAAAACATGTAATTTTATCACGGTCGAAATTTATTACAGTCTTATTTTCAAGTAAACTCACCCTTAATCGGTTGCTTATCCTTGTACCACACAACGACCGGGGGAGGGTAACCGTTGGCTTCACAGGTCAACTTTACAGACTTGCCTTCCTCTCCTTCCAAGGTTACGTTCCTTTCGGTGATGTTTACTTTCTCTGGAAATTAAATATTTACAGGCTGTAATAAGGAAAAAATGAGGACGTGTAAACATACCATCTAATTGGCTTGATTATGCTTTTATTCTCCTCAAACTGAATATAAATACATAAAAAAACTGTGTATTTTCGTCTTTGGTGAAGAGAGGGATTGAGGAAAATACGTAATACTGTTCATTAGGTAAAAATGTTGAGTAGGTTTCTTGTTGTTCTTGGCTTTTTAACTAATCAATTTCAGAACCATAGTATCTTCTTTAATGAACTTTTCAACTACCAGATTGGGTTTGTTTGACTTAAAATTAAAACTACTGAATCATTACTTCAAATACTTACTACGAGACAAGTGACTATCACTTTTGTATTTCTACAATGAATTTCAACAGAATTGACATGTCAGTCCCATACAGTCACTTCGCAGTTATTTTACGTCTGCCAGAAGCCCAACTACAATCTTATTGTAACGTGAATGAAGATCACTAACCCAACAACCCCACAATAACCTTATACTTACGAGAATAAAGATCACTTTTCACAGTGATGCATATCAGAGGTAAAATTTACTGTGAAAAGGCTGTACCTTTTTGAGTTTTCCCACCATCGTTATCGCTGATATAATGAGACTGTCTAGACCCTTTGATTTCGAAATCTCAACTGTATTACAAGGCACATACCTCCGACAATAAACTCCTTAGTTTCACTATGGTTCCCAGCTTTGCAGGTCCAGTTGCCTCCATCGCTGATCTTGATACGATGGATAATGAGGGGCACCAGGACTCCGTTTTCTTCAGTCTTGCGTTCGACATACACCCGGCTATTCTTGGTAGATCGCTCCTCGACTATCTTGCCCGAGGGGGAGTACCATTGAATAGGCTGGAAGAAAGAAAACGTAGAGATAACATAATTATATGTAATGAAAAACTGCCCTACTACGACTGTCCGACTAAATGACTGACAAATGACTAAACAAAGAGTTTTTTCGATGCGGTTAGACCAGAGATAAATTTGTAATGTCTTTTTCACAGTCTTATGACAGCATGCAGCATAATTCACAGCATTTTTCATGGTACCAGCATGTTATCCAGCTTATTGTATGAGGTATTTGGGATGCACCAAACCGCGGTAGGTCCGCGTGGTGGATAAAGTCCTACTCACTTTCACAGAGAGGAGGCCTGAGTCCCGACCCAGCTGTGGGAACACTGTTACTGATTATGTAATTTGCCATTGAATAAAAGTCATGTACGTACCTCTATTAGATGTTGTCCTCTACAAAAGATGGCTTTGGTTTCGCCGACGTTGTACACCGTCGACCTGGAAATGATGACAACTATTGGCTCTGGAAACTCCTCATCTGGCCGAACTATAATGAAAGAAAGATAAGTTAAGTAACACCATTTAGTTAAGTTTATGAGAACAGACTTGATCAATGATAATGTTCAGATATCTATGAATCTTCATCAGATTAGCGAGCAAAGGAGGTCCAGATTTCTATTTTCAGGTTAATTAAATTAATCGTTAGGTATATTGGTTTTCATTGACATCGGCTCTCCTGCAGTAGGTACTGTAGAGGCTTGTCTGCCGAAGACGACCTCATATAATGCAGGCCGGCTATATTTTAGCGCGGGTTACATTCGAACGCTCAAGCTTGTGTCAAAAATATTAATTAGGTTTTTGTTTTAGAACCGGGAGTGACTTTTTATATAGAAAGATGTAAAAGCCGTTCTCCCAATATACATTTAAAGGAATTAATAGTGTTTGATTCCACCCGTTACCTCAGAGGGCTCTTCTAGCCCTCTACAAATGGTGGAGGCGCCGGGTAAGGGCTGAATTGTCGCCATATTTGCGACGAGTTTGTGCCAAAGTTGAAGAAACGTTACCCCTTACGTTTATACGAGTATATTTTGAAGAAGCGAGAAGGCTCGCATACAGAGGATATAACAGGCGCAGAAAAGCCGCCTGGAGATTACCTATATGCAGCTAAGTGGTTTAATGTTTTTTTACTAAAGAGAGTGAGATGGCTCAATTTTATACGGGCAACAACGTATGCCTGGAGGAGTTTATTGAGGCGTTCAAAGTAGTTGCCAAATTCAATACATGGCGTGAGAACGATTGGGCGCTGATATTGGGCGTATATCTTGAGGGTGCTGCCCTGTGTGTTTTTAAATTTATGTACCGTGATGGTATGTGTTTTAATGAGTTGTGTGATGTATTGAGAGCAGAGCTCCCGTGTCGATGTCACAGAGCATTCTATAAAGTGCAAAGAGAGGAGATTGCACAAGATCTGTCTAAAGGAAGTGGACAGGAAAATGTGATAAATGTAGATGATGATGGTTCTTTATCATTTAGTGGAAGACAAGATGACCCACTACAAGATGAGCAAAGCTGCCTAGAAAGCAGCGTGGATGTAGATGCTGATGAAGAAGATGATGAAGAGCGCAGCAGCCAGGGGTGCAGCCCTGCGGAGAATGAGAAGGAGCCGATGGAAGTGTTCGAGAATGAACACGAGGAAGAAATTGACGAATCGGGTCAGTCCAGTCCTTTTATTAATGTGAATAGCTACGTTTCAGAGCACCAGGATGAGCATCATGATCACGATGTGGAATCCATTAAAAATAACATCGTGGGTGATCAAGTTGTTGAGGATAATTTTTTGATTATTGATTCCGAGACAAAGGAGAATGATCATGTCGAGTTGTCCACGGATGTAAAGGAGAATGCTCAGAGCGTTGTAGTGTCATATGCCGACACTAAGGTGGAACATCAAATTGACTTTTTCAAAGGTGATGTAGGGTTGTGTGTAGTCAGAGACGAATACACAGAAGTGATGATCAATGCTGTGCAATGGAAAGATTTATTTAATTTTCCTACGTATGAGGGTGCAGATTTTAATCGTAGTGATTTTCATCATACATCGCATAGATAACCCTAAGATAAATAATTCAATCTCGATTGAATTCAATTCATTTATTGCGGTTAAGTTACGATCAATAATGGCGTTAGTAATGTTAATAATTAATATTGTTCATCCACAATCTGCTTTAAACAATATAAGAAAAGCACGGGTGAAGGACAAAATCTCATTTGGTAGAAAAGCTAAAACTAAGAGCTTTGTTTCAAAAAGTTTTCCAAATATTAATAACTTTATAAAAACATTTTATGAAAATTATCTACATTTTATAAAGAAGTTATTAATTTTAAAATACAAGTTTATAAAATGTAAGTTCAGAGATAAAAACTTTTTGATAAAATCCTTTTCATATTATAATGTAAATGTTTGTTATCTTTAGTTGTTATTCATTGTCATGTCTACGTCACTTAGATGTAAACATCACTTTTAGTACATTATTTTAGTTCGATTGTTATGATATAGTATATTAACATGTTAACATTTGTATTTTTGCATATGCTGGGACAAAATACCGGACACGGCTGGGAGCGAGTGAGGTGCCACACCTCGCAGCTTCAAGGAGTTTGAGGGAGTGAATATATCGTCGTCTTCATCATTCGGGTGTTGATAGGCTGAGATAGCATGAACGTACTCCAGAATTTTAATAACGCGAGTTAGGAGAGGTATTTACATTTGTTAACTGTGGTCACTCCTACAGGGGGGGTGACACTCACCTAAGGTGGAACCAACTTTGCTTACGGGGCATAGCCTTCGCAAAGTGTATTTGGTTGACACAATTGGTTCAACTTATAGTGGAGGACCCACAGTTCTATCAGTATTGACTGATGTTATATGGAGTTTGAGTTTAATGAGAACGGAATAGATTTTTGGAGATGTTTCCTCTGGAGTATGGGCATAAGTTAGGCATTTTTCGATGGAGACCTACCTCTTAGCCTTTTCCCTCCCTCTGGCTCAATACGGTCCGATGGGGTAAAAGAGTTTGAAGTTACGAACATTTCTTTTTTAAGCCTCATCTAGGCTGATGTGAATTGTCACGTCAGTTTGTTTATATTTAGGAGGCCGCGTCGCATCTTTTTCGCTAGTTTTGGCGCGACGAGGTTTAAGCAGGACTGCGTTAGTTTATGTTGGTGCACAGTGGCACATGTAAATATTAATTTACCCAACACTTGTCATAGTGTCGAATTCGGGATTCGTTCGTCCTGACTTAAGCCTACTCTTGTCCTGCACATCATCAGGCGGGAGGAGACGCCCGGGTGTCACCACTGCGAGGATCGCCCAGAGGACACGGTGGAGCATACGGTGGAGGTCTGCCCCGCTTGGGCAGAGCACCGCCGTGTCCTCGTAGAGGCGATCGGCAGCGGCGGCGACCTCTCGCGTCCGGCCCTGGTGCAAGCCATGGTCCGGGGCGAGAGGGAGTGGGAGGCGGTCACCTCCTTCTGCGAAGCATGCTAGCGAAGGAGGTTGCGGGATGGGCGAGGCAGAGATCCTCACGCCTCAGCCGCCGAGGGAGACGCTCCGGGCGTCGGGAGCCGCGTGACGACTCCCGGCCACCGTAGGCGCGGGCCTGCAGGCGGAGAGCAATGGGTAGCTCTCCGTCCGATCAGGACCAGGCCCGTGCCGGACGGCGCGTATGTGTTCCACGTGCGCCTCAAAGAGATGTCAGCATAGTTGACGGGACCCGATAGGGCCGAAGCCTGCCGGGGTAGCGGGATCGTCCGAAAGGGTTACCGCTGCCCTGGTACATAAAGGGCTAAGGAAGGAACACGGGTGGGTTTTAGTCAGTAAGAGTCTGACACTCCCTTCTGCTCCACCCAGAGCGGGAGGGGTCATTGATGATTTCCCATCCTCAAAAAAAAAAAAAAAAAAGCCTACTCTTGTAAGAGTTGGACCTCACACTGTATATTATCTGGCGTTAGGTAATTGTTATCATAGGGATAGGCAGGAAGGGCCTGAGTGTTCGAATATTGTGAATAAAAGTCTTGTTTAGAAGCGGGAGTATACCAATCCTTTTATTCAAGGATGGGCGTAGCTCATGTAGAGGCTTGTCTGCCGAAGACGACCTCATATAATGTAGGCCGGCTATATTTTAGTGCGGGTTACATTCGAACGCTCAAGCTTGTGTCAAAGATATTAATTAGGTTTTTGTTTTAGAACCGGGAGTGACTTTTTATATAGAAAGATGTAAAAGCCGTTCTCCCAATATAAATTTAAAGGAATTAATAGTGTTTGATTCCACCCGTTACCTCAGAGGGCTCTTCTAGCCCTCTACAGTACCTTCTGCACATATATTACATGTGCTTACCATACACATCAGCTGACCCTTTTGACCTTGGCGTAAATATGTCTTATAGCATAAAATATCATCTAGCTAGAGTATATAGATTTTATGTTTATATTATCTTTCTACATTATCGAAGATAGATAGATAAATTACTGAAGTCTCACGTTATTTAAATTTTTGCTTTAGTTAACCGAAGTGCTAAACATTGATGTGACTCGAAACTACGTACAAGGAAACTTGTTGTGTTTTCACAAATTCCGGTCACGGGAAACTTTGTCGTGTCGCTGTACTAAGTCGTAGAGGCAAACCCTCTGCTATTAGCGTACTTCTATTAGCTACAAATAAACTTATTATTGTGATTAACTACTTCAATCCTTATTTTTTATAGCATTCCAATCCGTGTGCCCGATGGGATTTACAATCGTCAAAAATCATGAATTATCTTACAAATTTTTATACCCTATTTAACCTGTTTAGAAGATGAATTTGCTAAAACCATTCCTTAGTGTTCACTTTCGTTATTAACTCTTGTACAAAATTGTATGCTTCTAGACCCAGTGGTTTAGGCTGTACGTTATCTGTCAGTGATTGAATTTAAGATTTTTATTAAGTACAGACGCCACCACATCAACTGCTATTACAATCTGTCAAATTTATTTAATAGATTTTCATCTTTATCTCTAAAGCATTAAGGTTCAAGGTTGATTGGGAAAATTTTACAGTTTCGGGTAGCTGGACCTGCTGGTGTCTGTACCTAGTTATTTAATTATGGCTGCCTCGTTGGGCTACTATTGCGGACCTCTATCCCAGATAGGCTTTCACATGGGACTGTAAAATACAAGTTGAGAAAACTATGTTTACTAAATAATATACACATCTTTGCCTACCCCTTTATGGAATATACGAGCGTGATGTTATCTAGTTATATGTTATGTTAAATTCGCAAAATAGGTCTAAGCTAAAACTGATTAAAGGCTGATTTTTCAATGGACAGATATTTTTTATTAGTAGAAAGAACCGTCAAAAATTCAAAACTATTCCTCGGATAAAATTATCTGGCGTTGGAAAAATCAGCTCTATGATCAAAGTGACCGTTTTGCAGTACAGAGTCCAGAAAATAAATAAAATACGTTTATAAATTACTAGCTGCACCCCGCTCTTTCACGCGCATAAGTTTCGATCCCGTGGGAATATCGTGATAAAAGTATCCTATATGTTAATTCTGGTTATAAACCATCTGTGTGCCAAATTTCATCCAAATCCGTTCAGTAGTTTTTGCGTGAAAGAGTAACAAACATCCATCCATCCATCCAAACAAACTTTCACGTTTATAATATTATGAGGATAGGATTTTCCTCTACACATTCCAACTTTGTACCTACCCTGGTATCACCTATACGTCTATTACATATTTGTTTCAAAGGTGAATGCACTACCTAACCATAAGTAATTGGCTGTGTTGCTAGGGGTGTGACAAGTGTAGGTGCGCCTGACCGCGGGGCGATGACCTAGCCTAGCCTATCTACATAATTCCTAATGCCTAGAGACCTAACCTATGTCCTAGGTATCACATGTTTGAGGTAATAAGGTAATTTGGTCGTTACTCGTGCCTAAACATACTAATTATAAAATTTGAGGCTTTTTTAGGGGTTGACCTGTTAATCAACTTTCAGTGCCAGACAGCTTAGTCGCCGAAATTATAGGTTAATTGTATTAGGATCATTTTATAGGATAGGTATTCATGTTACCGTCGTTATGATGTTATGGGAGTATAAGCTGAAGCATGCCAACACAGCTATTAATATAAGTTCGTCGAGATACCTTCATTAATGAGGTACCTCCAACGCATTAAATCACCTTTGCCAAGGGGGAACCGAGTAATAAATAGTAATAGATACATAGTTCATAAGCTATGTATCTTACAGGCTCAGATAACATACACTCATTTAATATTGTTAATGAAATAAATAAGCGTACATTTCAACAGTATCAGTATTTCTTATCTGCAGCGAAATCCCTCTTGAATTTAAAGCGACTGTAAGCGCGCTAAGTACTGAGTAGACGATCATTTACTGCAATTACAACCGTAATTTACAATTAAAAGAGTAGTTTCTTGTTTGATAAATGTTGGCAGCAGATGGTCTTTACAGCTCGCCAGCGGAGAACGGATAAGCTCTTAAAGCGTTCAGACGGGGCTGTTACTATGCACTAACGAATTAAATGGCTACAGACGAAAATATACTAGTTATCGGTTCACTGAAAATGTCACCTAAATCTTCGTCAAGTAAAGCAAACCATACAAATTAATTTCAAAGATTTTCAAGTATGTATATTAATTTATGAATACGTTTAATACATACATTAATCCCACGTCACTGGTCGTTAAGCATACATTAACGTACCACATAATACATATGAGGAGGATGTGAAAATATTATATTTCCGTAATGGAAGGTGTAGGTAGGTACACCTACCTTCTTACATGTATTTCGTGGGAGGCTTGACAGGTTATGGGTACGTCTACCCTACGTATCTAAATTAAGTATATTCAGTGTATAGCATAATCAGCCTATATTGTTCCCACTACTGGGACACAGCTATCCACTCTTCGATAGGGAGTGGGCTGTAATCCACCACGCGGGCCCAGTGCGGGTTGGTGAATAAATTCAGTGGTATATCAACCCTGATTATTAGCCGTTAATTATCATTTATTTTCCCAAAATTTCCTGCTTCTCCATGATTCTATGAGTACGGAGGATAATTTTACGAGAGAGCAATTTTTATGTATCATAGGAAATTCAATGAATAAGAGCTTTGATTCCTTAATTTGCTTTTGATAGGGAAGCCATTAAAATAATGAATGAATTCTGCTTCCGCCAATCCGAAGACAGCCTTTCAATTTGTCGGTTTGAAGAGAATCAAGTGACCCTGCTTCCTATATTTATTTATAATTTATTTATTTTATATTTTACTTTTATTAATCCCACTTCCTACTATGCCTTATACTACTTTCTATCCTACTAATATAACAAATGTAAATTTTGTGTAGATGGATGGATGTTTGTTACTCTTTCACGCCAAAACTATTGAACGGATTTGGATGAAATTTGGCATACAGATAGTTTATAACCAGGATTAACACATACTTTTTATCCCGATATTCCCACGGGATCGAAAATTATGCGGGTGAAACTGCAGGGCGCAGCTAGTTTAATAACTGGCTGCGCCCTAATTAATATTAAATGCGAAAGTACATATTTGAGGATGGATGGATGGATGTTGGTTACTCTTTCACGCAAAAACTACTAAATGGATTTTGATGAAACTTTACAATAATATAGCTTATACATCAGAATAATATACATAGCATACTTTTGTACCCCGATATTCTTACGGGATCGACACATATGCGGGTGAAACCGCGGGGCACTGCTAGTATAATAATATAGAGATAACTAATAGACTTAAACCCTATACTGCTAACTAGGCAGATATGATGATGTTAATTGAATGTCAATTGCATACTGACAGCTTTGATTTCTCATCGAAATAACTGTATCATGTTATAGATCTAGTTCAATTGACTAAATACGCTTGTGGGTTTGGAGTTAAATCATCTAATGCCTAGTATCTAATTATTATTATCGTCACTTTAGCAGTTAACCATAACACAATGAATTATAATGCCAATAGAGTATACAGTCACGTGAGCTAGTAACAAAATAAATTGGAACCTAATCTCGGAGATGGTGACGAATTCGATAGCTTAGAAACATATGTAGGCAAAAAGGGAAAGGCGGCAGGGTATTTAAATGTATTACCTAATTAAAATTTTCTTAATATGTATTTCAATATCAATCAATAGGGTAATATGAACTTGTCTAAGTTCAAAATCATCAATACAACGCTCTGGTTGTATTGATGATTTTTATGATCATAATTCTGTAAATACATACCTGTTACAGTTGCGAATCATATTTTGTTCAACATACAACCTGACGCTGGCCTGCAAATTGCAAAAAACGTAAGAAAAATCCAGTTTCACGAGCTACCGTGACGCTTCCCCATTAACGGATAACTTTTCTGTTCAAAATAATAGAGTATTGCCTAAACTATGCGTACACACTTCTTATTTCAACAGTCGACGGGACCCGAACATCGACTAATCGGTTTAAGGAAAAAACGCGTAACAGAAAAAACTAGCGCCGAAAACAGATGAAAATGGAAAGCTGCTCCCCAATAAGTGAGCAAGAAATAAATCATTTTGACACTTATTACTAAGATGAGTAACGACCAACAATAACTTTGGAGGTTTTTTTTAAATATAACACGAAAATAATTAGACGCAGAGGAAAGGCATTGCTCCTTAATGATCAGTATTGTTTTGATTAATGTTCACGTTTGTTTGTTATGAGCGCTGAAATTATTAATGTTACATAGTTATTTTTGGGTACAATAAAATGAAAAAGTAAACAACAGTCTTTGAAAAAGCTGAATACAGACAGATTTGATAATGGTTTCATCAAATCTGTCTGTATTCAGCTTTTATCAACTGTGAATTTATTATTTTTGTATTCAAGTAAATCATCCCTTTATTTTTCACCTATATCCCAACAACCACCTTCAATCACCTTTGACATATCTCACAGAATAAGCAAGCTGAAGTGGCAATGGGCCAGCCACATTAGCCGTAGAACCGATGACCTTTGAGGTCATAAGGGAGGACGCCCTCAGGCTAGGTGGAGCGACGATCTCTGCAGGGTGACTGGTAGCAGTTGGATGAGAGTTGCCGAGTATCGAGCTGAATGACGTGCAATTGGAGAGGTCTATATCCAGTAGTGGACTGCTGTAGGCTGATAACTTCACCTTATTACCTTACTGAAACTAAAAACTTCAATATTTTCCGTGTCACCGTTCAACGCTAAAGCAAGATAAGTAGCTAAGTCAGGGGTTGTCAACAAAAGTTTAATGTCCGCAGGAAAACATTAAGGACATGAGAAGTGGTCAAAGTTGGACGCAAGCGTGGCATAAAGTCCACAACTTCATCTTAATGCTGTGTGGCGTCCATTAGCAAGTTACATGGACGCTACAGGACCATGCCGAAATGTAACGAAACGGAATCTTTGTATTATGAAAGTTCTGGATATATGACAACATGACTGTGTTATGTCTTATAAGCAAGCGTCAGTGCGATAAGACCTACTAAATAGTTCTAACCTAACCTAACAAAGTTTGCAGCGTCATGCCCTTTTACCTCTTCCTGCAAAAAAACAAAGAGAAATTTAAATTTTTCGTTTAGAACTTTACAGTCATTTATTTGGCTCTGACATGAATGTAGTCTCAGCAAATGGTGGCCGTTAATCAGAGCTCCACAAAGCAGCAGATGAGCAAAATGTAAAGATTTATACAAGAACAACGGGCTTAACTGTTAATCCTAATTAAACCTCAATTGTCTTAAATTCTTATAACTTAAATAATTATAACGAACATCTTGGAGTAATTAATACAGTTATAAGATTTTACGTATTTCTTTAAAAATACCTATATATCTTCATTATATTACAAACCTACACTAGGTACTAAATTAAATAACTAGTTATCTAACAAAAGGACACTCGCGGGCAAGGCGTCGAAGAACTCGTCCTGATCGCTATCATCAGATTTTATTAGATTAAACAATCCTTTCTTATACCTACATTTATATAGTACCTACATCCAAAAATAAAGGAAAAATTAAAAGAGTTCCTAAAATG
Organism: Apamea epomidion; assembly: GCA_947507525.1. Lineage (NCBI taxonomy): Eukaryota > Metazoa > Arthropoda > Insecta > Lepidoptera > Noctuidae > Apamea > Apamea epomidion. Next base: position 12,933,848 of record OX382231.1, read on the forward strand.
TTTACACATGATTTCACTCTTTTTAATAACGTTCACATTCACGTCCTTATAAAAATAAAAGAAAACGAATTTGTTTTGTATTCCGCCGTTGTAAATTAGGCCCCATGAAGAATGTTAAACGCTCGACGACGCACTGAAATTTGTTTCAACTCGTTTCGCGAGAGTAAAGTAAACGAATGACTGTGGTTCTTTTAACGAAATTGGGAAAATCCGCTGATATATATTACATGTACCCACCTACTTTGTCCTGTTATTATAGTACGTTTGTTTAGCAATTTACTTTGAAAAGATCTTTGGGAATATTATAAGAAAATATTTTAGGGTCCAGAATCCAATAGCGACGTTATATCATAGCATAAGCATTAGTTTTTTAACTTCGAACATTATCTATATACAGCCAGGGAAATTGTTTGTTTATCAAATTGACACACTGAGCCAATTAGCCGTGTTATAGCAAATTTATACAACTGTCAGAGAACTTATGATTTGATTAAGCGGACTTTTTCAGTTGGTACCTAATCAACATGTCTTAATGTTGATAGGTAGGAAGGTACGGCGGAGATGGCCGGATGAGCTGGACTCCTTTAATAAAGATTGGTCCTTGGCAGCTATGGACAGAGAGAGGTGGAAAGAGAGTAGGGAGGCGTTTGCCCAGCAGTGGGACATTAATGGCTAATAATAATAAAATAATAACGTAGGTAGGTATTCTGTATTTAACTTAGATTAAGGTTATAAATTTACTTTATACTTAACTTTAGCGATAAAAATATAAAATCTATCTCAAGTAGTCTTTGAAATCGTCGAAATAGACATAAAACTGTCGAGCGGAAATGGGTTTAGACAGGACACGTCTATCAGGTGTCGAATGAAAACTAGCCAGAAATATCAGGTGAATGGATTCCACAGATGAAAAATGACATCTCGGCTATGATGGTTTCCCAACTATTTTTGGGGTCGGCTTCCAGTTTAACCAGATCCAGCTATAACCAGTATTTTACGTGGGGGGCTATAGCATCTACCTACCTCACCTCCACCACCCAGTTACTGGTCACAAGCCCCTTGCTAATACTGATTGTCAGACATTCGGGCTTCTGACGACCCGTAACGACTCTCATAGATCCACGAATGACAGCCGGGACCAACAGCTTAACGTGGTTTCCGAGGCACGGAATGTAAATGTTCTCGGTATGTAAAGATGGACACCCATCCACAGACCGAAAGTGGCAAGCGTAGCTTAACCTGATTCATCTTGCCATTACTTAGCCATGAGCTCCTCAATACCCTGCTATTAAAGAATATTTAGGCAATTGGAGATTTTTACGTCTATTATTAAAAAAAGAACTTACATAAATTTCTGTTACTCTCTTTCTGAGGTCGGTCGCAAGAGTTTTATTAAATATAGTTAGTAAAAAGTTATATTATTTGTTGTTAGGTATGTAAGGTTTAATAAGTTAATTTTAAGTTGATAACTACACTGTCGCATTCCGCGAGATTAAAAAAACGACAGACCTTAAAACAGCTCTAGTAACGTACTACGCATACGCCTACGCATGGCTCAAATACGGTGTCATCTTATGGGGCAACAGCACCGACGCGCCCACGCTATTTACCCTACAAAAAAAGCTAATCAGAATCCTAGTAAATATTGAAGCCACCGATAATAGCTGTAAACCACACTTTCAGGAACTAAAGATTTTATCCCTACCCTGTCTCTATATATTTGAAGTTTGCAAGTTCGTACGCAAGTATCCAGAGTTCTTTACAAAAAGAGAGGACATACAAACGAACATTATTTTAAGACATAAAAATAGACTAAACTTACCTAAATCGCGACTAAAAATGCACTCCAATAGTACCTTCGTCATGTCCATAAAAATCTATAATAAGTTACCCGAAATAATAAAAAATTCAAATAAATATAACATCTTCATCAATAAATTGAAGCTTTTCCTTGTAAGCAAATGCTACTACAGTATAAGCGAATTCTTAAATGAAAATTATAAGTATAAGGATGTAATTTAACTAATTTTGACATTTTTTGTAATTCAATCAATTTCGTCATTTCTGTAATTTAATCAATTTTGACATTCCTGCAATTTTATTAATTTTGACATTCCTGTAATTTTATTAATTTTGACTTGCCTGTATTCTTATTTTGACATTTGTAATTTCTTTTTTTATTGACATTTTCTAACAAATTTTAATGAATACATTCAATAACTATGAATCAAAGCACATCCAAAATTTTGCATGCTGTTGTATAGATACATTCATACATACATAGATAAATATTTTAATATGATAGATATATGTTTAATTGACCTTACCAAATAATTATTATGTACAACTATAACAGATTGATCTCAATGAAATAAAATGTTATATTTACCTATAAAAAATTAATGTTAATGACATATTTTAAAGATTGCTTATTGTTAATTTGTTTTCTAAATTTATTTTATTTTAATCATTAATTTTATACCTTTTGCTGTGCCCTACAGGGTCCATAATTGTACCATAGCTGTAAGCCATTGTAACACCTCTACAACATTATGGAATGCAAATAAATATATGAATATGAATGAATATGAATATGAATAGGTTAAGGACTGTAATGATAGTTGTAAGGTTGATAAATAAATTAATAAAAACAAAAAACATAATTCTCCCTTGCCCCAAACCTTATTTATTTGAGGTGGTCGCAAAATTTATTTTTCTTCCATACTTCTCTATAAGTCGTCATCTCGGTAGTCACCTCTCTCTAGCCAGACCACTATGGTACAAACAATTTTTTATGCACAAAACCCTTACACATTAAATTCATAAAAAAATACCTTGAATGTGCCTATGTCGGTATCAATATCTTTGACTAACACGCATAATATTTCAGATATTCACTTAAGTTGAGTACGGAAAGGTAGGTACCGACTTTCCAGAACTCATTAAGTAGCTCTTTTTAAAAACCCCTATTGACTGTTAAGGTACCTCGATTATGAAGGTACTTTTACAGTCAAGAACCTTTCATATGAAGTGTGCGATGAAGCTTCAAAAATTGATATTCGGTCGGTCTCCATCATCGAGGTTTACTGAAAAGCTTAGCGACCGCATTAAGTCCGTGTCAGGTAAATGTATGTAGGAAACCCTTTACATAGACCTGTGTGCAGGTGACTTTAGATTTTTCCAAAAACATACCCATTGAGGTGTTAAGATTACACCATCGACGTTTTTGTCCAAAGAGGTCTTGAATTCAGTAAATATAAAATATAATTAAAATGCATGCCATAAATTAAAACAGTAATTAAGCTTATTTCAATATGCCGAGACGTCTGCATATTTCAGTTGTTTTTTATTCTCATTCATGTCATGCCACAAGAACCCTTACTTAAATAATTTAATGTGTGGTCAGTCAATTACTGAAATTATTGTGTCAATAAGTTGATTAGTTTCAACCAAAATACAGTGCTTAATTAAAAGGCTAAACAATGATCAAGGTCAAAATCCTTTGAAACTATCTTCCAGTTTCCAATAGACTAAGCACTATGATACTAAAGTTAAAATTAAACTAGATAGTCTCGTAAGCCGAGGCTGGAATCATCTTCATTATACGATCTGTTTATTTTGAATATCGGAGTAGGTCTGATGTAATTACGCCGACGCTCAAGGTGCGAAGTAATACCTGTCAAGATGATTTATTAACGCCGTCTTATTGGGCTTCAGCTCGTCGGCTGAGTTACAGCGTACCTATTCGGAAACAGTAGGATAATCCCCCAAATACGTAATACGTACAGAATTTTCAATAATTATCAATCTTTGTGCTACTGAGCTGCGATTTCTGACTGATATCGCCGTGGGTTGTTTTGCGCACAGGTGAAAATTGATAATTAATTTTCCGAAATTGAGTGGCTTTTCTCAGGTGTGCTGTGTCATGTGAGTTGTGAGCTAGTGGGAGTATATTATTCATATCGTGACGTACTCTGGAATATATTGGTATGTTGCTTTTGATTGATGTAGTAGCGCTAGTTAAAGAGCAGTAGGTAAGTAGTTGCTCGGAGTGACTCATGAATACAGCGAAAATCCGAGATCAAGGTACTCGTTGCGTAAGACGTAATAAATTTCCAGCTCTTTGTTAAGCAAAGTTTATGTTACAATAGGCTTTTGTAATGAAAGAACTTTTCACGAATTAAAATATTTCATAAAAAACAAAAATACGTAACAGATGTACGAAAATAATTTTAGTTATTACATCTCACAGTTTCCGAGTGCAAAATTTTAGACTAATTTACTCCAAATTGGCTGCGGTACTGAAGCAAATTTATATTCAAGCGCACAGACAAACACCAGTGAATAACCTCCTATTAGCCAATTAGTCATCATGAAATATTCCGTATGATTACTGCAGCTCATCTGAAAGTGTACACACCGTACACGCTTTACATATGACCTTATTACGTAAACTCAAAAGCTAGGTAAATTCGTAATTTCGTCTATGAGGGAAACGTGGACCACTACTGTTGATATTTTAGAATTATAAAATGGAATAATTAACATTGTATTATGTTCCGAGTGAAATCCGTAGGGTCTGCAGAATTAATACTGCTCGCGTATAGTCAACTTTGCACAGCGTCTGGGCATATGACGGGATGAGCCCGGTTTAATTGACATTACACTGACTAGACAGGTCCATTCAATCTGTGTGGTTCTTTCCTCAAAAGACACTTTCGGACTACATGGTCTTCACATGATCTGACCAAAATTACATCTGGATTTAAAAACAGACTGTGACCTCAGAGTTTTTTTCGGCCTTTCTTCTCAGAGGAGTTAGTTAGGAAATGCCGACCTCATCTAGTTTAAAAAAAAATATGATTGACGTGTAAAAGTGTTTGTACAAACGTACTGATAGGAATAAAATCATTTATCATTACCGATGTAGCGGGGCTGATGTGGAAAAGTTCCAATAATATTTTTCTCTAAATTTTAAATAATGTTACGTCGTAATTGTTCCTGTGCAATCCAGGACACCAAACTCCGCGCTGCCGTCAGCAAATTGCAGCACAAATTGATCAAATAGAACTTTGTTGCTCCGAGAACGTTCAGGTCGGATCTCCGAAACTACAAAGTAATTTACTCACTTACTAACTGTCAACTTGACAGCTTGCCACTTGGTTAATTTTCTCCGACGGACAGACAAACGGGTCCCGCAGAAAATAGTTTTATGTCACAAGAGTTTCGAACTAATTATATTCGATAGTAATATGTCATACCTTTTGCACATACTGTGGTCCTAGTGAAGTTAAACAGAGAACTTTAACATTGTGTTCCATTGTTTGACTTGGTTGTTACTAACAATGCTGCTTTCCTTTTGTTGTTGGGCAACCGACCCCTAGTAATTAATAATTCGTAATGACTACCCTTACTAGTAGTTTATTAGGAACTAATAATGATTACTTATTTGATCATTTAATGAAGTTCTTGTATCCATTCTAATCCTAACTAATATTATAAATTCGAAAGTGAGGTGGTTTGTTATGCTTTCACGCTAAAACGGCTGAACGGATTTAGATGAAATATGGCACATGGGCAAACCATAACCTGTCTTAGGACATAGATTACTTTTATCTTGGTAGTTTGTTCCTCTGGGATAATTTCAGACTTCCACGCGAGCGACACCGCGGACATAAGCTAGTTATTAATATTTATATAATCGCTGCTATATCAATCACCCAAATATATAGAAAACTGGGTTCAGACAAAATGTCCTGAGGGCCTAGACAAAGTGACATTCTGTCAGTGATTGATGGAGAAGACAAAAAATCAAAAATGTATTGGATTGACATAAGCTACCGAAAAGCTAACCCTAACCTTTAATACTGTTGAAAGTCGTTGTTGGAATACGAAACGCTTTGAAAGCAATTGTCACTTGTCTACGCCCCTAAGGTGACCCTAGAGTTTACCTTTGCAAAAAACATGAAGCAACGTAGAGACCTGTCTTATTTTATCACTAAACTTAATAATTTCAAACTTATTCCAAAAACCCTATGAGTAGATCGCAAGTAAAAGAAGGGACACAAATATAAAAGGAAAGTATATCTCTGTGTCAAGATTTACGGCTTTTATCTATTGGCTTTCAAAATTCGGGCACGTGCCTTTGCCTTTGTAAGACTTTTGTGCAAAGGTTTGTTCAAATCTTGGGCGAGATGTCCTCTCCACGACAAAATGTTGGTGAATGTTGGTAGGTAAATCTGTCACGCGTAGCTGTGAATGTTTATTAGATTATGAGTTATTGCTGAAGTGTGAACGTGATCCATTGTGTACGTGGAAGGTCCAGGATTTTGGGTAGCTCAGCTTCCTATTTTTATGAGAGCATACAACCGGGTAGGATTTGCTTTTATACTGCGTAGATTTCAGCGGGCTTAAGAATTTCAAGATAAAAAGAATCAAAGCGCCAGCTGCGCTTTCTCTCACGAAAATGTGCAGCACTAGCTTAAACATAATTTCTTACTTATGAAAAGAAATGTAAGAACTCTAGATCTACTGCTAGTGCAACATGATACTAAATGAAGTGATTTTAAGACGACTTGTAGGTACAATGGGTTTAAGAAGATGCGTAATGAAGCCGAGAGTCACTGGGTTCCCTGTCGCTGCGGTATACTTTTGTACTGAACCTGGGAACGCTCTGGTTACGAAGATATTGAAGGTCAAAGTTCCAACTTTTTAGTCTAATCACAAAGAATTTCGCGATTTTTCACACCAAAAATAAAAGTTGTTTCCAGTAGTTTGATGTACACAATGCGTCAATATCTAACGGCTATTCGACGTGTCACCCTTTATACCTATCTGTCAATGAAAAATAACGAAGATTCTCCACAAACAGCAAATTTATCTCGTGTAGATAATAAGTAATGTTGATCATTATAAGCCTAGCCTCTCCAGTTTTTGACGAATACCGAGCCTTAAGAAATCCAAATAACTGAGATTCAATCTCTCAGGCTTCGTCTTTGGACAACAAAGAGTTATTATTGCTACATTTATTCTTTGAATGGATTCTGGGTTTTCGTTTGTACGATATTTCTCATGATTTCTATTTTCTAGGCGCATTCATATGGATTATGTGGCGAAGGAATTCATGATTATTGTTTGTTTTGGTGAGATTTAGATTGAACATAACATTTTACCGCGTCTTTCAAACGGAATACGACACTCTAATGTTTTCGAGTCGAAATGTTACCAATAATAATTATATATTGGGTACTCAATGAAATACGATCGTTTTAAGCTTCCCTGTACCTACAGTGTACACACACTTATCTCCCCTATATGTTAAGTAGCTAGCATATATATACATACCTATGTAAGTATATGCTAGCTACTTAACATGGGTCCCATCGATTATACAAGCGCCATCAATATCTTCGGTTTAACGAGTGTCAGTCAATGCAGAGATCCTTGACGCCCGATATATCGGCTACGGATCGATAGCTCTTGCCAGATGTGTCAAGAGGAGTTCAATCTCACCACTTATAACGCGTTTTATAACACAAGTTTTCATAAAGCCTAGGTATTCTTTTAAAAGAGGCTTTATTTTGAATTCAGGAAGTATCTGATTGGTAGTCTCACATTCTATCGTACGCCGTTCGTTCTTTCTTCGTAGACTTGAATAGGTTTGACTGAAATCAGCCTTCAATTTAGTTTAATAGACGACTTACATGAAGTAAAGGCTTTAGATGTATTTAAATTGCTGTCTGTTTGTAACACGAAACGTTTGAGCAACAAAAGGACTTGTTTCGTACAAATAGAAACGTATTTCGATGGTGCAACTTTTACATAATATATTTTTGCCCGCGACTTCGCCGTCGTTGGTTTCAACTTTACTATACAAAACATGAAACCTTATGGCACTCGGCAATAGTGTAGCTTTCTGCCTGTGAAAGGATTTTCGTAATCAGATTACTACTTTTAGACATTTTCTCCTACATCCAAACTTACGAAACTTATAAACTTTACCTCTTTATAATAAGAGTGTAGATCCCACCGAAAACAACAACCACCTGAGGGGCAATTCTCGTAATTTTAAGAACGTTCACAGTCTGATCTCAGTCTCAATCTGTCAAAACTTCCTGTAATTTCCCTAGATTTTGACAAGTTTTTGACATTTGTTTGTCGCCGAGATGAGACTGCGACTAGATTTTGAACGTTTTAAATTACGAGAGCTGGCCTTCTGAACTCGTTACTTAACATTACATACACATAACATTGGGCTCATTGCTAAATAATAACAGTCGCATGGGTCGGTTGAAGGTTATGCTGGGCTTGCCGAGGTCGGTTTGTGGATGGGTGACCATCCATTACATATCGAGAGTTGATCCCGGCTGTCATCGGAGAACTTTAACAGTCGTTACTGGTAAACAGAAGCCCAAAAGTCTGACAACCAGTCCTACCAAGGGTATCGTGTTACCCAGGAACTGGGATGTGGAGGTCAGATAGGCAGCCACTCCATGTAAAGTACTATATTCAGCTGCATCCGGTTAGAATGGAAGCTGACCCCAACATAAGAAAAGGCTAGGCAGACATACACATAGCATTATATCACGCCTTTTTACCCCGAAGGGTTAGGCAGAGATATACTATAGTACATCCACATATTTTGTATTAGCTGTGATTTGTCAGCTTCTTTATTTGTTAAAAAAAACTAACCTAACTAACCTAAAAAAACTAACCTAAAAAGTAACCTATTAAAAGTGTCAGCTTGGCTCCAGCACCTTCGAAAATCATGAAAACGACACCCATGACGAAAAATTTGAAATTTTCGCAACCTCCATCTTGGATTTTCATTTTGACTTTATTATCGGCTCCAGCACCCTCGAAAACCATGAAAACGACACCCATGACGAAAAATTTGAAATTTTCGCAACCTCCATCTTGGATTTTAATTTTGACTTTATTATCGGCTCCAGCACCCTCGAAAACCATGAAAACGACACCCATGACGAAAAATTTGAAATTTTCGCAGCCTCCATCTTGGATTTTCATTTTGACTTTATTATCGGCTCCAGCACACTCGAAAACCATGAAAACGACACCCATGACGAAAAATTTGAAATTTTCGCAGCCTCCATCTTGGATTTTCATTTTGACTTTATTTTCGGCTCCAGCACCCTCGAAAACCATAAAAACGACACCCATGACGAAACATTTAAAAAAAGTTCGCAGCCGCCACCTTGAATTTTCATTTTTACCTCACTATCGGCGACCTCATTATGCATCCCTTTCTTTCTTCGCATGGCCAAATTACGAAGTATTATTTTAACATTCACACTCGGTTGGTTACTTGAGTAGGTATGACTTTAGGGTGATAAATTGCGAAGATCGAACCACATAGTATTACGCGTGAGACGTACGTATTTCTAATTTCGTTGAACGAGTAAGGACCAATGACAATGTGCGAATAGTACGGGAGCCGAGTAGGCCGTCTGGCAACTGCCTACTGCCGCACGTTTGTATGAAGATTTCATTTTTTGATAAGTATGATAATTTAGTAAGTTTCTTAATTGTGGGGCACATGCGCTAAAATGTAATTGACAGGCTTATGGCTTATCGATTTGTCGAGGTAGGCACTGCTTATGTACGTATATGCAATGCACGCCACAGGCACCTTGGTAGTCTATTACCTATTAAATGTGTCAGCTTCTTTATTTGTTAAAAAAAAACTAGGCACCGTAATAGTTATTAAAAGTGATTAATAATAATGAACTACTTATATTATAGTTTCGCCATTAACTCCGCCTTGGGGCGATACTTCCAATGTTTTCAACTAGCGCTCCTGTTGTTCAGGGAAGAATACATGGCTCGTTATGCCGTAATTGGAAGAAGGGGGCATCATGTGAATGCATTAATGTAAGTAGTGTCATTATAAAATGACGCTAATATGAAACGTGATCGTTCGCTGGTGAGGACACATTTACACGAGCCACTTTGAATTTAGCTTGAAAGTGGGTCAGTGGTTTTCATCAGGAATCTTTTAGATTAAATAGTTTTCTACTACAATTAAGTTTGATTAAAAAACCTTTTCAAAATATGAACTGTCGGCGGTTCAAGTAGAAAAACGGGTGTGTAATCCTTTTAATATTATAAACGTGAACCACGCAAAAACGGCTAACGAATTTGGCTTAAATTTGGCACACAAATAGTTTACTCGTATAACCTGGATTAACACATAATTTTTTATCTTGGTGATTGGTCCACGCAGATTAAGTTCTCGACAGAAGCTAGTAGAAAATATAAATTTTAAATTTAATCGACTAAGCCAGTAGGCAATGCCCATACAAATTATTTTACATAAAAAGTCGCTCGACACTTTAATAACAATCTTTGAGCCTGAAAACTTTTCATTGTGTTATACACTTTGTTTAATCAAACTTTAGCCTTGGCTGAAGTCGACCTACGATTAATATTATACGATTAAATATTATTCCGCTATTTTCAGAGGTTTTATTCTAAGTGTAGTGTTTATATTAATTATTTTAGCGTGTAAAGTGGGAAAGAAGCCAATTAAAGTATTGATTTTGAGTTCCTACTTCTTAGAGGGGTGGCTTGTTTTTATCTTACACGTAAGTAATTCTTTGTAAGCTTGATAAGGTTTAGCTATGTCATGAAACTTTACTTCAATATTCGGAAACTAGATTGGTAGATAGGCTCAGCCATGTTTTACGGTAAATAATAACAGCTATCATCTAAAAGAAAAGATTGTCACTCACTGGACGCCTGAAAGAGGACATCGCCGTCGAGGTAGACCACGGCGAAGGTAGTGTGACGATCTAACGAGGTTTGCAGGGCCAACATGGCCAGAGATCGCTTAACACACGGAGGTTTGGAAGAAAAAAGGGGGCCTTTGCCCAGCAGCGAGACACAAAATTGGCTAACGAAAAAAAAAAAAAACTATAAAGTCATAATGCCCCCAAATAAATTTGGATAAGGGCAAGAAAATTACGACAATGATGATGAATCGATCTCAACCCACTAAACTTAGGAACGTTTTTCTTTTCAATTAGCCAAAGATCTAAGTGATATTGTCTGCGACAGTCAAACTCGTCAGGGGAGTCGTTTAGTTCAAAAGAAGCCGTTTTAGCATTCAGCACACTTGTTCTCATTACGAGGGGCTTTGCCCTATTATTTATGAGCTACGTGAACTCTTTACTTGGCATACATACGTACATTTTATTTAAAACCATGTTATTAATTTGAAGCGTATATTTCCCTAGGCGGGAATTCTTCATGTAAATGTTTAGTGAAGTGCCGATAAAAAGGTTTTTTTGCAATATTCATAATGTTTCGGAACTGTATACCTACGTTACAGGCGTGCTTAATAGCGTGGGGACCAAGACTAGTAGGTACTTAAACTCTGAAAGCACTCAAATAAATACGTTTGGAAGGTTTATCCTAATCTCACGAGTCTCACTTTACAAACAAATAGCTTGAATAGGACAGGTTCGAAATACATTTTAAATTATTTACAAGTTGTTGTCTTTATTATCGATACCTATCCATATTATCATATATTATACTTTGAAATTCTCAATATCTCACTCAAATTGTCACTGTAAATTGTTTTGTTTCACCTTAGTTTGAAATAAACAACTTTACCATTTACACCAAAAAAATACTATCACAGGACGAAAACCTCGTTCAAATATTTCAGATCGATTTCATGTTCAGTAGTCGTGATTCTTTGCGAACGTTACAATTGATACAATCATATGAAATTTGGCAAGGCCATTCCCGTTTGGCAAATAACCAGAACGTCTTTCCAGCGATAGTGTTCGGGCAATTGAAATTAATGTCGGTTGTGATTCATTTATCTCATCTTGTGACGGTATTCAAGGCTATTTCTTGACATACATTTGTTTTTATTTTAGTGTCATTTACAATATGTTTTGGTGCCTTATCTTTATTCAAAATCAAAAGTAATTTATTTAAATTGGCCTGAGAGTCAGCGCTTTTCGAACGTAAAATTTACGAAAGACCGTCCTCCAAAAACACCCGCCCTTCACCACTTCCTAGTGCTAAGGCTGGGAAGAAGAAGTGGCGCAACAAACTCCCCAGCAGCACAGTTAGAAAATACTTGATTGTATACAATAATAGGTATGTTAAGTAATTAACATTACAAGACACAGAACATTAAATTAAATTATTTGCCATATGTCAGCTAGCCACGCCAATATACCAACAAATATAATAAAAACTATACGTACTCAAGCTAAAAAATAATTAATTAAAATTAAAATGTAAATTACTAAATAAAAGCGTCCAGGCATAAAGGGCGTGACAGCTTACATATTTATGGATTGCTGGGTTCTGTTCGCATAGCTGTCACTTGAAGTCACAAATGATAAACTAGGACCATCGAAGTAAAAGAAATAAATTAGTTCATACTAATAACAACAATAAAACCATGATCAGCAAGACGACCAGTCACCACAAGCAGCATCCGTTCACGAGCATAACGCAAAGATCAGCCATTACCCCCCTCGCCATATTTGAGGGAAGAAGGCAACCCGACCCCCGACCCCAAGCAGTGACATCTACGGAAGCATGACGAAATTGCTGCCGGTTGTTCAGGCAAGAATAATATGATCAATCGTCGAGGTCACTACCTAACCACATATTGCATTAGAAAACATTAAAATGAGTAGATTATGTCAATAATACATTAAAATAAAATTAAACTGAATTGACTTATAGAGACAAATAAAAATAAAGAATTATATGAACTCATATAACCTGTCAGTAAGCTAATTCTGGAGAAAGAACATAAACATTGTCTTGAGTTAATCAGGGCGACCAACTATTCTTATTTATTTATTTATTTAAACATTTCGCACAAAAAGGTACAAAGGCGGACTTAATGCTTTAGGCATTCTCTACCAGTCAATCAAAGGTGGTGAAGAGATTAGATGGCAGGTGCTTTGATTGAACAATGATAAAAAACAACTCTTAAAACTAGGTACACAAATACATAAATAGGTTATATACACATACATACTATTACTATAATATATATATATACAAAATCTTATCGTGTAAGTAATCGTTGATGGAATAGTATGCCTTTGAATAAAGGTTGGATTATTTCTCCTTCTCCTTCTCTGTTTATTTCTGCCCGTATCAGTAGGTACAGTCAGAAAAATTTATTGTTAGCAATTTGATTACCCACTTAAATTGTACTAAGTTCCAATAGAAAATTAAGTTTTTGAACAGCCTGTATAAAATCGTTATCATAATCACTCTATAGGGTTCCTACCTGCTGGGACACAGGGCCCCTCTATGTGAGAGGGAGTGCCCCGTAATCCACGTAGACGTCCCACGTGTTTGAATTTTTGGTCCTAAGACGTGCCGGTTTTCTCACGACGTTTTACTTCACTGTTTTGAGAGCAGTGGTGATAAAATTATTTACACAAAGTAAAGCGCCTGTCTGGGTTCGAACTTGCGACCTAAAACTCGTAAGAGGGGCCGCCACAGCTCTCATGACATGGTTATAACACGGCGAATTGGTGTAGGGTGCCAATTTTTATCAATTTAATATCTCTGACTGTTTACACGACTACACATCAAGCTATACATTTCCAGTTTTAACTGACCTTGCATTGTTTAGGCTTTTTGTATAATGAGAAGTCAGCTTATACTGGAAATGTAAAGCAGGATATGGATCCGTGCGTACCTTCAATCCAACATTTACAATCTATCTTATATTTATGGATTTGGTTGTACTCAAATCATGCATTATATATTACATTAAGGATAAAACCGGATAAAATCCGAAAAGCTGAAATTGAATACCGCAAGAATAATTCATTAAGGCAAAGCAATCTGTTGCTCAAAGCTGAACGAGTCTTTTGTAAAAGAAAGGAGATCGGTATTACAATTGTCGAGTGTCGACATCATTAAAAATAGATATCCGTATGTATACGTGTATTATGTTTATTTAGTCGTATTCAAAACATGATTGTTTCGAGTCGTATGACTTTTCACACATTGATGCCTCTCGAGGATACTTCTCGGCGTCGTCCTTTAGAAATAGGGTGTGCAGATGAGCAAGCACATTTTATCACATTCGAGAGAATTCCCTAGACGTCCCCGCGTCGGCGCCTTTTAACGAGGGTTGCTAATATCTTTGTAAATAAATCGATTACTTTAAAATTCGACAAGAAAGCTTGTAGCCTACATCGCGTTATTCGAGTGGAATATTTCGTTTCTCAGGCAACGTTTTAGAGAACTTTTTAGGTGTTAATGGGGGGACTGGAGTGGCCATATGTTGCGTGTGTAACTCAATTATAATTATGACACTAACATAAATAGTAATTAACAAGTAATTTTAACCGCAGAATGACGTATATTATATTATAATATATATACTAAGTAATGAGTAATTTAAAAGCTAACACTCTTAAAATAATCATAATAATATCTACAAGTATATAAAAAAGGGAAGGGAAAGAATCAAGGACATCACAAAATTCGTCCGCATCGTTGTCAACACGAAAAGTAAGTAAAAGAAACTTACTCATAAAGATTAGTCCTTGGCATCTCTGGACAGAGGGAGATTGAAAGAGAGTGGGGAGGCCTTTGCCCAGCAGTGAGACATTAACGGCTAATCAAAAAAAATAAAAATGTAACTAAATGTACTAAGTATTCGCACTAATAACTTTACTATATATATTTTTATGATTCGTTCCCACAGACAAACCGTAAAAACGGTTTTTTGGGGCATAGTTTTAAGTACAAGGTTGTAAACTTTATAAGAATAAGGGGTGATTTTTCAATCAACTGATAACTTTTATTAATTATTGAACTAACTAATTATTAACTTTTAATAATTTTGAAATTTTGACAGCTAGTTTGACAGAAAAATCAGCCCTAAATCAAATCATTAAAAAAAAATACGACTAGGTTTGAAGGTCAATCAGATAAAGCCGTGGCCTCTAAAGCTTTTTCCTCTCTTCTAGGACCAAAGGTAAAAAAGGTTTAGATACAAAAATAAAAATGGCAATAGAAGACCTTTTGCAAACAGCCTCTAGGGAAAGTCTGATAACTAACTGAAAACTAGTAATATTGATAGCCAAGTTTGAAGTCCCTACGAAAAGTCACTTAACAAGATAACAGTCCTTATTCCATGCGAACCGAGGTTACCTAAAAATAGATCTATCTGAAAGAAAAGAAAGAAAGAAAATACGTTTATTACGTTTTTACGTTTATCTGGAGAAAATAGTTTTATCTGGTAGAAAGAATCAAACTGGCTGACATACTGTTCCGATAAAACATTAGTTTGTTGCCTAAGCTATGAACATACAGGGAAACTATTTGTTAGGCAAATCGACACCTTGTTTTTTTCCGGGGTGGAAACTTTTCATGGATGTCCGCCGCTCAGCGGTGGGCGTCGGGGACTGTCAGACTCTAACTGACTAAAAACCACCCCGGTGTTCCCTTCCCAAACTTGGACCGGGGATCATGGACATTGATCATGTCAAAGAACGACAATTGTGATATGAATATACGGAATTTCCTTAACAATAAATTTACCTGAACTTCATAAATACAGGGTGTCAGGGACATCGACGTGCAATCTGTTACCATGGATTTAGCACATAAGCTTAGACCCCACAGCGACGAAATTTTTCGTCAGTTATCAAAAAAACATCTGTTCATAGAAAAGTGCAATACCTACGCGGTCAAAATGTATGGAGCAGCAATATTTTTTTTAATAACCGACGAAAAATTTCGAATCCATGGTTACAGTTGGCGTGTCGATGTCCCTGCCACCCTGTATACATAGTTGCAGCTGTGAGAATGTAAGGGTTAAATAATATTCACTTTATTTCATCTTATTTAAAACGTCAAAATTAAGACTTACTCGGAACGAATTACATACAAGCTGTTGTTTTGCATATTCGTCAAATTTCAGGAGGCTGTTATGAAAGACATAAATAATCAAATAAAATTACGATCCCATACTTGTTTTTTTAGTTATTTAAGTTTGACAGTATTTTAGAATAGACCACTTTCAAAGAACAGAATCGCGTTATGGTATCGTATAAGCGGCCGCGTTTTTATGTGTGTGTAAAAGGGCAGTTACAGTGCGGTCTCACACAGGCCGCGTTTTGAAATGCGCGTCCCGCACATGCCGAATTCCGAAAATTAGAAAAAAAATACCTACTTATTTATTATTGATTCGTATCGAGAATCAGTAGCATAGTTACCTCCTTGAATTTGACGAGGATGCAAAACGACACCTTGTATAAATAGCTAAAAGATAGTGGCCATTCTTTTCTGAACTTTAGTTATTATATTCTGTATTGACCTCGTTTATTAGTTCACAGGATTTTTATAAATTAGTTTGTAGAACTATGGACAACCTTAACGGTTACTCGTGTAGAAGTTAACTTAATCTCTTTTTTATGTTCAAAGGATTCGTGTTGGTTTTTTTTATACTGGTTTTAATTAAAAAGTTTACGTAAATATACAGTACACGCTTTACACAATTTCAAATGATTTAAAACAAAAAAAAAAAGATCATGTCCTGAAACCTCGTTAAGCTTTAATTAATAACATTAAACAAGTAAAAAGGTACTAAATTAAAATCCCTTTCAAACTTAAAGAAACTTTGTTACCGTTTTAGTAAACAAAACAAATTAATTATCAAACTTTCTACGTGGGTTCAACAAATACGAACTATTAGCGATTGATGCGGATCCATTAATAGATGTAAACATTGCAAGGATCTGAAGGATCTTTAGGTTAAAGTTGCGTCTTAATTGTATGACAATATTGATATAAGATTGAACCTGTAAGCAATCTTTGTTAACTTTAAGGTTGATAATGAATTTGTGTTGTGATGACTGAAAGGCGATTGCATGCAGCAGAGATGAGAACGATAAGTAAGGGATGAGTAGTAATAAAACTCATCTCACGAATGGATAGAATAAGAAATGAGGACATAAGGATAGCCTGAAAGTGGCACCGGTAACTGAAAAGTTTTGTGGAAATCGGTTGTCATGGCATGGGCATGTGTTACGGAAAATGAGGAAATGTCGTGAGGAGAGTTTTGAGTATGAATGTCGATGGCTATAAGAGTAGGGGAAGACCAAAGAAACGATGGATGGAATGTGTGAATGATGATATGGTTAGAAAGGGAGTGACTACTGAGATGACGACTAATAGAAGAAGTATGGAAGAAAAAGACATTTTGCTCCGACCCCATGTAAATTGGGATTTGGGCAGGATAATGATGACTGAATTTGTGTTCGTACAGTACTCATTTTCCGGTTCAAAGACGAAAATAGCTAGCAGAAGGGATCTTAAAACCTGTACGAATTTATAAGATTGTCTTTACAGGCTATGCCCGCGGATTCGTTCGAGTGCATTTCGGAAAACAACAATGTGTCAGAGATGTTGTAGGTACCACTTTTCCATTGAAAAGGAAGAATCTTCCGATCTTGCCTGGTGGGAAACGCTAACTATTAAAAACAAAAATATTTTTAATGATCACCGACACACGCCTCGTCAACAGATTTATTTTAATTATGGAGGTATAGGTTTCGTAATGAAAAGTGCCTACAATAACTGTGGCTCATTAAATTCCCCACCTCCTGTGTCGTCTGCAGTCATTTAAAGATGACTCGCCGGGTTTCCGAAAACTATCCGGTATCTGTCCTATCCGGATTATTTTATTTACTATCCGCCCGGATACTGATTTAAGGGCAATATTCGGCCAACCAACTATCCGTTTAATAACAAATATAATGATTGCAACGGCATCATGGAAACATAACAAGTATCTTGACATATTAGCAATGGCTAGCGACTAACACGTCACTATAACGCGACTTAGACTCACACTGATGGAAATGTCATTTATGGCTATATAGAACAAGCCATTACGGATTATTGACAACAGCCATTGAGGTCATTACGAAGAAACTAATTTCTTTAGGTATTACGTCACTCTACCTACCTAGGTAAATATTGGTGGGATAGTATTACTATTCGGGGTAGGTATAACAATATATTGTTATGATTTAAGATGATCAACTAAAACGTTAGTTTCTGAACATATTTGAAACATCATCCTGTCTCTGTAATTTTCAAACAACTGCCAGAAACAGAACGATGTTTTAGATTCGTTTAGGGTTACATGTATATTTTAGTGTTTTGTGATGCAAGTAGTTATTAAAATAATTATAGAAAGTGACAAACATAATCAGCCCCAAATGTTCCCACTGCTGGGACACAGGCCTCCTCTGGTGAGAAGGAGTGGGCCATAAGTCACCACGCGGGCCCAATGCGGGTTGGTATATGTCACATGTCTTCGTATTTTTGGTTCTTGGAGTATCGGTTTCTTCATGACATTTTCCTTCATTGTTTACAGAGCAGTAGCAGAAAGGCACATATTTATATGAAAAGATTTAAAATCACAAATTCCTTCAAGAATCTAATATTTTCACGTCACGTTGACTTGAAAATATTAAGTTGTTCTCGGACTTCTGAAATAAAAATTGCAAAGACGCAACTAAGTAGTTTTAGTTCTACTTAGGAATCTACTTGATGCAATACGAGAACTTACAGGACATAAAAAAGTAAAAAAAAATATTGTGGACTACTACTGTAGTCCACCATATTTTTTTTTACTTTAAGCTTCTAGCTTTTAACTTTTTTTTTTACAGCATACTTGCTGTCCAACTGTAATTACATTACTGTGAAAACAAGTCCTGTAAAGAAGTATTTTATTATAGAATGGTGTAGTAGGTAGATTATGATACTAACCTCATAAATTTTATTATATCGTTTTATTCATGCAACACAGATTTAATGAGATTCGAGTCATCCGGATATGATGAGTTTTATTTTTTTATCGCTCATACGCAACAGAGGACTCCCTTTTTATTCCGTACGAGTTATCTCAGAACGAGGTATAAACGCGTTTTATAGGATTTTGAATTTAAATTCCCAGCTTTGCAAAAATGTAGGTAATTTCCCTCCATCTCTACAATAAATTATTTTTGAACGATACTTAACTTATATAACTACTGGCTTCGGTAGGTCGTTATCGGCTTTATATGAAAGGTAATGCTCTTTAAATCTTGATTAGTAACCTGAGAAAAACGTAAAAGAAACACAGCTACGAAGAACAATATACAAAAGTTTAATGCTACCACGCACGACGGCATACGCAAACGTGTGCATAATCCAATCATAAGTAACCCTCATGTTATAGGAACCCACCTTTATAACCATGAAAAGTACGACAATAACGTAGAGGAAAATGAAACAGTTGTAGGTATTATGTACTGGGTTAAGCCAGCACAATATCGTAATACACAAATATTTGTGCAAGGCGCGTTTCAACGAGGTTCCTGACCTCGATAACTCTGTGAACCTTGGTTCCCATTCCATAAAACCACCAGTCGGTAGGTACAGGTTAAACCAACAACTGGTTGTTGATTCTAGGAACGGTTTGAAAGGCCGAATAACCCATAACAGTTACTTATAGTTTGAATGAAAATACGAATGCTTTGGGTATGGAAATACGGCTAGACTTTTCAGCGAGTTTGATAGTCTGAAATAAATAAAAACAGCTTGTTCAAAATTATAATACAAATACACTACAATAAATTCTTTGTCCTTGTATGTTCACTCACATCAATAGAAGTTACTTTTTATTCTAAAATCCTAAAATCTACAGGACATGAATGAAAAACGCTTTGAAGATAGAAAACAAATAAATAAACAAACCGTATGTACAGAACAAACCATGAAAATACGGACAGAGGGAAAAGACTGCAATGTAATATCCGTTTTTATGCGGAAAATACTGCTCACATTTTACTGTACAATTGATGTTTTAGAATTCAGCGGTAGTGCTTGTTAGCACCCGCGGTCTGACGGCTCTTCACTTAGTACCTGCATATACAATATACCTGCATGCGAAAATAACAAGACACTCGTGGCATACCAGGGAACACGACCTGAAACGCGACCTGTTATTTTTTTTCTGTATTTCTGTACTGAAAACAACGCAAAGCGTGAGTTAGGGCATTATTGATTGTGCAATGATGATGATGGTCGGTATTTCACAAATTTAATTAATTTAATTTGTGAAATTGTGACGTTGGCATTTTTCCGTCAGAGTAAGCAGGGTTAAAAGTACGAAGCGTAATGATCGTGCTTGACATGCGTATTAATAAATGTTAGCCCTAATTTATGAAGTTTTTAGAAGTTCTGAGTCTTGTTCGTGAGACTAAAACTAAAAGTCATCCAATTTCAAATTCAAATAAGTCTAGCCTTTATTGCTGAATAAAACTGGAATGAAGGAATTGTGATGGTGTGGCTTGAAGCCTATTCGTAGGCTTCTGAACTGGACAGGTTATCCCGCTCTGGTTTAGATTGGTGTCAATACAAATAGAGGTGCAACCAACCGGGTGATTGATTGTCTTCCACAACGAAACTTTGAGAGAAAACCTCACCTAAATATTGCAAATACATAAATAAAACGAGAATGGAAACCAGCGAATTGGACACCACGGTTCTTTTAGAATTTCTTCTCGGAAAACGAATTACGAATATACCATTATTTATAACTAGCTGCGCCCCGCGGTTTCACCCGCATAAGTTCCGACCCCGTAGGAATATCGGGATAAAAAGTATCCTATATGTTAATCCTGGTTATAAACCTTCTGTGTGCCAAATTTCATCCAAATTCGTTCAGTAGTTTCTGGCGTGAAAGTGTAACAAACCCATCCATACCAACTTTCACGTTTATAATATTATAGTAGGATCTGTAAAGCTGAAAAAAAAACTACAGAAAACAGATAAGTCGTTTAAGGAAACGTCCACTTTTAAATCATTTGTAAGGGATTATTCTGTTTCAGATTTTCCAAAATAACGAGTTGTAAGTCTCTACTTTTTCATGAAGATTAAAACGTTTATAAATCTGCTCGTTGCACACGTTTTCCGGTTTCGAATAGAATGCAAAGATGAAAACTTTAATGATAAGAGAGATTTAGAACGTGTACCTACCCAATGCTATAGTAAATCGCATAAAAAATAATGGTGATAATTTTTCTGTTCCAAAACAGTTCTTTTTAACCCCCGACGCAAAAACGCAGTATTTATACCCGCTACCTCGCTTTATACCCGACTACGGCAAACCCAAAGAAGGGTTAGGATTTTATCAGGCTATGTATCTATAAGTCTACTTGTTACTTTGGCACCCCCCCTTTTTCTATTGAAGAAATTACTATCAAAACTTTCTTTACAAATAAATTTACATACATTCGTACAAGCAAAAAGAAAAGTATTTGTGTCACAACACAAGTTCTTGACAAGGGGAAGTATCTTCTACAATAGGTATTGTGTAATCTATTTATCAACTTCTCACTACTCACACAATAACGTTAACAGACAAGTTTTTCAACGATAAGTAGGTGCTAAGTATCGGGGCACTCGACATTTACATAAAAGATAGAGTTTTGTTTGCGATAGATATGACAAATATTTTTTATGTTTCATCTTTCTAAACTGTCTTTTCATTATTTATATTTTACTTTTAATTTTTTATCTTCTCGATACATGGTCGAAATATAAACTCACTAAGTTTAATATGAATGTCTACTTAAAACTTTATTTGGATATTTTACTCAAGAAATAAACATTTAACCACAAATTGTCCAAGTCTTTCGGCACCGAAAATGGAAAACTTAAAAAATATTAAAATTCAGAGCAGTTATCTTAACTTAAAAGTTATTTAAGTAAAGAAGTGTTTCCTTTCTTAGCAGAAAAGTCTAGTCTGTCTTCTAGAAACAGGAAGTTGAAAAACTAGAGGACGCAGAACTTTTAAGATCTTTTTGTCTGCACCAACTTAAACAAAAGCAAAATGGCGGCGTGTAGTTCAAGCAACATGACATTTGGTCGAGTTAGCTTTGTGTTCAACACTTGTTTTTGTCTCATTTCCTCTTCGTTAATGTCGTATATATTTTGCTTGAAAACCGCAGTTAAAATGCGAGTTTTTATCTTTCACTAAAATTATTCTTCAACGTTTGCGAATCAGGATAAATAGCAGCGGTGAGGAGCAGCCAAGTTTAAAAAGGTTACATTTTAAACGAAGAATCAGGTTAGCCATGCTGACGTTGATGTTAATGTCGGGATTTATTATTCGTATAGAGATAAAATATTTTCAAAGTCGGGAAAAATTGTGCCAAGTGGACTTTGCATTAA
This sequence comes from Apamea epomidion, assembly GCA_947507525.1. Classification (NCBI taxonomy): domain Eukaryota; kingdom Metazoa; phylum Arthropoda; class Insecta; order Lepidoptera; family Noctuidae; genus Apamea; species Apamea epomidion. The sequence continues at coordinate 12,956,108 of OX382231.1, forward strand.
TGTGACACCTGCATTTTAATCAGCAAGCGGAAACTCGTTTTTATGCTATTACATTGTAAAAAAAAATGTCACCAGTCCTTAAAAAGAAAATTTTATTTTTCGTTTACCATGTTGTACAACAATCTCAATAGTTAGTTTATTGGAAAATGTTCAAGTTGAGAGTCGATTTTCATGTTACAAATATAGAGCGCCGAAGGCTTTTAGCCGAAACTTCATCGTAAAGTTTTGCCAATGTCATGAAGTTCTTTTGTGAATAGTCTTAAAGTTTACGGGAAAATAACATTAAATAAGTGAACAGAAAGCAGTGGTGGCCCAATGGTAACGGCTGCCACTTACGACTTGTAGGTCGTAGGTTCGAACCCAGACTGGCGTAAGGCGGCTTTGTATAAATTATTTCATCATCACTGCTCTTAAGACGGTGAAGGAAAACATCGTGAGGAAACCCGCATGTCCTAGAACCAAAAATTCGGAGACATGTGTTATCTACGAGTACCAAACTGGGCCCGCGTGGTAGAGTACAGCCCACTCCCTCTCGCCGAGAGGAGACCTATGTCCCAGCAGGACATAAATTGAATTGGGTTGAATTTAATTGGTCTTTATTACCAGGCAATTTCTGTCCATTATTAAGTATGAACGTTTGAATCCTAATGAATGAAATACTATTATGTACAAACAATAATGCCTATTCCAGCTTTTAAGTCTTCTCTGAAGCTGTTAGAGACCACAACAATTTAATCTGAGACGTCTATCAGATTTCGAGTGTTCAATTAACACGTTATTTGGAAACTATTTTGGTGTTTTGCGGTCGTAGTTGGTATTAAATCATAAGCCGTAGATGGTGGTTCTACATGCTATTAATTTTCGGCTATGAAACGAACGAGTTGCCTTTGAAGTCGTGCTTTGCTGTTGGTGATTTTATTAGCCGATTTGGAAATTAATTCATGTTTCCATGTAGTCTAGTGTAAGTACAAAGCCCGATTCTCGTTACTTCAGAGTCTGCTCAACCCGAGCTATTCTTTAATTAAATACCAGACACATTGTATGCGACAAATCATTGTATGCGACAAATGGTACAAATCTTCCCTGCAATAATAATATATCTACGGCCATTACGGCACATGATACCCATATTTGCCGACGTAAGCAAAACAGCATCCAATTTACTCGGGTAGTTTGTGTCCAGACACGACAATTTATTGACTCCAAGTGCCATTTTCGTGGCTTTACACACTAAACTTTATTACTTGGTTTCCGATGTCCATATTTATAGGAATAAAAACGGGGTTGTTTTTATTTTATTTTTGCGAGCTGTTTTTATGGCCGCATACGCAAACGCCTGCTGCGGCTCGGTTTCCGCAACTCTGCCTCGTGTGTAGGAGCATTTGATGCGGAAACTTAGTTAGTCCGGCATGTTACAAATGACGGTCCGTAACGGCGGTCAAATGTTTGCAATACTAGAGTAATTACATAAATAAGATAGCGCCAAATTACCTTTCGTAGTACTTACGTACTTGTTTTTTGTTTGCTCTGTGGTTGTAACAGTATACATTTTGAGGTGTAACGATTATGAGGGTGACGTTAGGGTATCAAGGTGAAGGTCGAAACCTTAATTTCGCGGAGTTTTTAGATCAGCTTTAGACTAAAAAAATAAACTTAATAAGTATAAGTTTATTTTTTAGAAAATATGATTAAACAAGTAGAAAGTGGTTGAAGTATAAGTGGAAGCTGAATGGAGTAAAACTTTTTGAAAAACACGTTAACACAAGAAAAATGAAAACGCTAATAGATAATCACTGAATCGATAAGCCGGGACGTAGGTACCTGCTTTGCAACCAGTACAATTAGCCTATAACTGCCCAAACGACAGGAATTTGACCCTCCGCCAGGCAATCACGACATATTATTACCGACTTTCTGACCCTTTTCCCCTGTCGAACATAATAATTTGGTGCGTCACTTTCGCTAGCCATAAACCAGAGCAGGGCGTGTCTTTGCCACCTGTATGAGTGTGTGCTAACCTTGTGGTCCAATATCATCACAACTGGGCTGACTGGGCCCAGCCAAAAGGCTTTTACGTTAATAACTTTTTTAAATTATTTACTTTGCTGTCGTGCTTGTAAACATTATGGTTTGTTTTTTTTTTTCAGTATATTGTTGGTACTTTATCGAGTGCAATTAGGGACGGGAAATGTCGTGTTAAATATGTATGTGACAGTGTTTTATAGCTGTAAACAGTTTGAGTAAACTTTGGGTCTTTTATTGTGGAGGTTCAACGTAATGGTACGAGTAGGTACCTAAGTATAGTGTTAAATCCGATTTTCATAAGATTTAAACTTTAATTTGTTGCTAAATTGTTTTACTTATTCCCAGTGGTAACGGCCTCGACTCACGAGTTGTTGGTCGTGGGTTCAAACCCAGGCAGGTGCTAATTTATTTCACCATCACTGCTCTCAAAACTTAAAACATCGTAAGGAAACCGGCATGTACTAGAAACCAAAATTTCGAAGACACGTATTATCTACCAACCTGCGCTGGTCTAGCGAAGTACATATAAGACTACAGCCTATTCCCCCTCACAGAGAGGAGGCCTGTGTTTCGGCAATATAGTATTCTTATGTTATGCTAACTTTATTCATTCGGCATCTCAGCAGTGAAATTGACGCTTCTAGCGTCATGTTTGCAATTTTATTTTTACGGCAACCGAATTTGTTTCCTTTGACGAAATGCTAAACAAAAAAGCTTGTAAAATGTACGTGTGTTTTGCAATGTTACTGAAATATCTTACAATCGTATTTCAAAGTAAATAGGGAAATGCATATGTATCCGTAAAGGTGCTTACCTTCAAAGATATATTATGAACCCATTCCAACCCCTGGGAAACGAAAAGGGGCAAACGGCGTTGTCAGTTTATCATGCGTTTTTATCTTCATCATTATTTTTAGAAATAAGTCCATCGTTTTGTGTTTTGCTTGTGTTATCCGTGATTTAAGCCTCGGATACATTTCTTAACTGTTTGAGACATTTATTAGGACTTTTACCACCTGAACTTAGGACTTGGACAAGTGCCAATCAGTTTCGGTGGGTTTCGTGTTTCTAGAGCTATGACATAAGCTTTTCGGTAGCTTTCCATATTTTTTTGAACTTCTAGGTGACGTTATCGCTAATAGTAGGCATTTACTTTGTCTAGGCTCCCTGGACATCATTTTGAGAAAGATCCTTACGTATTGGCTAGGCATTAGGTAGGATGTATCATTAAGAGAACTTTGAAGAGTTTTCTTTTGAAGTGGAATCGTTACTGAAGATAGATGACGTTAATTGATATAATTTTCCTACTCCAACAGTGTTTCATGAAAAAGGTCGTTATTTATTTTTTAACTCCTACAACTGTTATTACAGATTTTTTTATTATTAATTAACTTTACGAAACTTAAGATCACATACAGACATGAAAAGTAATTGGCATCATACGGCAATTTTCCGTAGTAATATATAATCAGCCTTTATTGTTCCCACTTCTGGGACAGGCCTTCTCTCTCTGAGAGGGAGCGGGCCGTAATCCACAACACGGGCCAAGTGCGGGTTGGTAGGTGTCACATGTCGTCGAATTCTTGGTTAAAGAACATGCCAGTTTCTTCATGATGTTTTCCTTCACTGTTTTGAGAGCAGTGGTGATGAAATAATTTACAGTCAAAGAATGACCGTTATGATTTGAATATACGTACATTTTAAGTTGGTATTCAATTTGCTTAACAATTAATATTACCATACATGGCATACATTCTTACAGGACATATTATAACTCACCAAATGGAGCTGTAAGTACCTGTTTACATCACCCTGTTTACGAGAAAAACAAAAGAAATATATTACCATTTACACGTGTCGAGGGCGAGATACATAAACAATTCATCCGAGATACACTTTCTTATAACGACATATGATTGAGGTGGGAGATTGTTTATACTGTGTCCATTCGCTATGGCCGGGACAGGTAACCTAGTTACAAGAACAATGATTGCATAGGCATGAAACTTTGTGTGGACTAAGATCTGTGGGGTGAGGCAATCGGTAATAGATATAACTTATATCGAATGCTTGGTGGAAAATTGTTGCATCGATTATTTAATTTATTGAATGATTAGCTCGCTCCTGTTTTTTTTTACAGTTTTTACGACTACGACAACGCCAACGACGTTGGAGGTTTATTTATTATATGTAAATTTAATATTTATATTTATACATATATACTTTCCAAAATCCGTTGCATAGTTTAAAAGAACAATGCAATCACATAGACATACACGAAAAGCGACTTTATGTTAATAATAACATAACATAACTTCACGCCTGTAATCCTCAAAGGGTGAGACAGGAGTGTATACAATAATATAGATTGCAGGCAAATATGTAGATATATGGGTAACAATAGTTAGTGAAAAAAAAAATGGCCGCAGACTGAGTTTTGATAGTCACAAAGAAAACGATGCCGTTTTGTACGATCTGTTTATTGTGAAGGGTCAATGAAGATGATGAATTTGATTTAGAAGTCTACATCGAGTACTTAGGAATTTGCATCCATCTAGATAGGTCGGTACTTATAGAACAATTAGAAATTTACAAATTATATGGTTATAATTTGGTGATCTTAAAACACTGGTAAACTGGTGTATTAATGACGTTGATATGGTTACCAGCGTCATTAATACACCAGTTTACTATTATAAATGGTCAACTGTTCAATATTAAACGATATAGGTACAAAACACAATACCTCAATAAGCAACTGCAGAAATAAAACATAATATCAAGAGTTCATTAAACTGAACCGATTATCACACGTAATAACCAAGAATTGCATTCTCCATCAAATTCATGTTGCCATTAAGATTTGCAGCAATTCAACCCTATCATGCCATAAATTATTCACTGCAGCCTATTCAAGCGATGCGTTATCCCATTGTAATATTGATTGATATAAATCGCGTCTGTATCACAGTTCCAAGCGAATGGGCTATTACACCGTGCTGGTCTCCTGGCGATAGCAAATTATACGTTTGTATGTCCGTTATCGTGTGTGTCTCGGTACAAGCCACTAAATACGCCACATATAGTGTCGACTGGTTCCCATATCTGGCTGTAATCGGGCGATGTAGATTGTATATGGTGTGGCGATGTGATAGGTTATCAGCATTTTGGGGTTGAAAGAGGATCCTATATCTCTAAAAGTAGGGTTTGATAATAGAACAAACTAAACTTGTGTTGTAATATTCAATTTGTTTTTAATAAGATTATGGTACGCGTGATGTTAAATGCTTAAGAAAAAAAAGTGATAAATCATATTCGTTTGTTCATTCATTCACTTCACAAAACTTAATATAATTACGTACGACAGTATGAGCTCATGTTAAACGATAATCGTATATCCACCCAGTTGCCCTATCTTTTGAAACGTCGCATCGTTTCTCTCCGTATAAAACCGTCGACGAATGAAAAGTGTTTAAACGAAATTGGATAAAAACGACCGAAAAAAGTGCATGAATCGAGCTTTTAACGCGGAACTACTCGCTGCGGACGTTCGTCGTCAACTAATGTGCAATCACTCTAAAGCATATAGAGTGACTACATAGATTAGTGATGCTAGTATATCAATGGGGAACAAGATATATGGGCTCTTTACATGCCATTTGGTGTCGCTATGAGTTACCGGGTGTTGAGTGGATACGATCAATAGATACTCCATCATTACGGCTTACGCTCAAGATATTCCTACCCAGGCTACTATCAATTTTTCCACTAACTGCTCCCTCTTAACGATCGTTATAAATTGTCGCCGACTGCCAATCTGAATCGATTAGCATTCTCATTCGATACACGGCTTAACAATTATACGAACAATTTTAGAGCTGCGTCGTTATTGAGCCCAATTAATCGATTGGATTTCGAAAACGTAGATATTAGAGCGCCCATTGTCCACGAAGTTTCATTTGGTATTACTTTGCAATTTGGAAAGGCTGGTTCTGGTTTGTGAGTTTTATAAGTTCAATGAAAGACATTATATAGGAAAACTTTTATCATTTGTGTGCTTACGTGCGTCAATTTTTAACTGGGATATATCTGATTAAAAATTAAAGTCTAATTTACTTTATTTAAAATACTTACCTATTTAGGTATTTTAAGCAAAGTAAATTAGAAATATGGTGTTTAATTGTAGTAAGTATATTTTTTCATATAATAAACCTTTGTCCAGCAGTATAACAAAATAGGTAGGTAATCATAAAAATAAAAAAAGCACTTCAATAAATTCGTATCCGTTATCTTTAATTACCCCTAATGGCCTATTTTACGAGTAAGTGGCCCGCATACCTACCTACTATAAACTCTAAGCTGGACTTTTATGGCTTGGACAGATGACGTAACACCCAGAGATGAGAGTACCAATGTGACCCGATATTTGGTACCTAATAGGATACCTACGCTTCTCTCCTATATCAAAGAACGCAATTTCTACAATTATTTTCAAGGAATTATTTACTTAATTAACTTTTCCTTTAAAACCTTCAATTTCTAGGTAATTTTAAATTACTTTCATCAATCGAAAAGCAATTAAAAGTTCAAAACTTAGATTAAGTGGTTTTTAGACCATTAAACATATTTCGTAAATAAACATTTGTTGCAGATTTATGAAATTTGAGAGATTTTATCAAGAAATAGTAATACAGACAACCAAAATTATCTTCTGAAAGATCTTTTAGGTATATCTTTGGATATTAAATAGTTTTTTTTTGGATAGCTAGTTTTGATTAGCAAACAGACGTTGTCCTGTGGTTTTGAGGTTGGTTTTGGTTTTCATACAAGTAAACCTATAGAAAAAAGCACTTTCAGGTTTTCTCGAATTTTAATTTTTTTTGTTGTTTTTGCCAATTTTTCTTTTCACAACAACGTAATTTGGACTGTTACGATCATTTTAAAACAAAAATAGCCTAATCGGTTCAGCAGTTCCCAAGTGATGCACTTATTAACGAATTATATATATACTATATTATATACTAGCTTCTGTCCGCGATTTCTTGTTACCCCGACACATCTCGTCGTATCGCATCGCCCGCCCGCGCTATTACCTCGTTTTTGCTTTTTTCTCACTTTGCTTTTTTGCTCGGCTTCTAAGAGCCCTAGCTTTATGTTAAATGGCCTATAGCCTTCCTTAAAGATGCCCTATCAAATGAAAAAAATATTTTTCAAATCCAACTGGTATTTCCAGTGATTAGCTCGTTCAAACAAACAAACTCTTCAGCTTTATTAATAATACTCGTATTAGTGTAGATAAAAGTATAAAGTAAAAAAGTTATTTCTAAAGATTGGACCAACAGAGATTCTAATTATAAAACCTAAGCGACGTTTTATTCCTAAAACAAATGTTCTTTCATACACATCCAAAAATAGACGCCATCATCCTTTAAGAGTGTTCCGAGGTAATTAATCTATGAGGTCCGGAACTCTATTCAAAGCATAAAGGGCAGATGTAGATACACGTAGTTAGTCCCCTTTACAAATAATGTGTAACTTAATTACTTATTGAACTCCAGGCGGTTAGCGTAGATTAACCACAAATTGATGCTCCTTTAACTATTACACGGATGGGAGTGGCGTGGTACGGGACAGCTTGTTAATTAAGCATGGTGGTGTAAAGATATTGATTGGGGCTCTTAAATTAGCGGTCATTCCTAATTCAATTATGTTGTTTGCAACTACTGCAGTATCTTTTGAAGGATAGGTACCTAAGTAAGTACAGTCACCAAAGGAGATAAGTAACCAGGTTTTCGGATATCGTTGAAGTTTAGTAAGAAACCGATGGATGTTTTCGAATGAAATTTAATTTAATAAATAATTGTTTGTGTTCTATTAATCAAATTAAATTTCAATTGAAAACATCGATCGTTGTCTCATAAAAGTCGTGCTGTTAATTATCTGTTAGAATCTTCTTAGCGTGTCGATGGAAATCTATATAGAGTCAGCCCACGATCACTTCAGTAGCGTCCACCAGCTCCAGTAGCGTGCAGACAGTAGGACATGCTGGACATGACATCAAGTGCCCGATTGTTTGTGGGACTAAATTAATGAGCACCATATTAACACTCCAGGGCGTAGTCATCTGTGAATTTCCACCTGAGCAGGTTTTCTTTGATTCGGCCTACCTGAGTCGGGGTCTATTTAAAGACTTCCAGGTAAAGCCAAGGCAACTCATGTCCAAGAGGGAGAATTTCAGCAGGTGGAACGAATTGGGCAGGGAAGCAGCATTATAGAATGGTGTCATGAAAGACTATTGAGTCAAAAGATGGAAGCGACGCTTCACCAATCATGTCGCATTGTACCTATTGTTACCTTTTGATGAATAAACGTTATCATTATTAATTACAGCCCCTGTTTGTGGTGGAGAGACTGACCCATCCTGATAATGTAATGTGATAGAACGCTGCTCAGGTTCCTATTTAGTTAATTTTAATAACCTACTAAGAGCTCTAATTTGTATGTTTATCTCCTAGTTTTAGCGCTGCCAATAAACTTCCTCGGTATATGAGTTCCGTCGTTTAAGCTAAGCAATCAGTTTTGAGCGCGGAAACAGAATTAATTTAAATGTCGATATTCCAAATACAGTACACAGCATCTACCAGAAAGGTGTGGTCATATTAGAGGGTGTGATTCAGACCATCGTACTGAACAACTTTCTCCAAGGGACCAACATCGTAATCACGAAAAAAATATCAACCCACACGAAACTTCAACTCGACCCAAATGTATGAGACGGCGGATTCATTTTTTGCGATAACAATGTTGGTCCTATAGAGAAAATTGTTCAGTTTTATAGTCTGTATCTACACACCCCTAAAATAATACCACACTTTTCTGATACACACTATCTAATATAGTATAGTATACTTTAATTTTCATATTATATTAATCTGGCGTTATAAAATTGTTACCTTCAATTAAAATATTATTAATTAAGCGAGTTTCATAAAATCATTACATATTTTAACACTGCATTTCTTACATAATAATAAATGTTGACGAAATGTAATACGTTACATAAACTATTAATTTAAAACCCATGGCTATTAAATGTTGATGAAATTTTTTGAATATCCACGTCAATTTGTTAATAATTAATATTATTTTAAACGATGCTTAGGTAATATTTATACTATTATGGGCCTTATATAAAGTACAGTTGAGAGAACAAAGAACAACGATTACGAAATAAATGTTTGACAGGCGTCAAAGGCTTTTACGAGTAATAGGGATGTGCCACGAACTTTTCAATAACGTTTAAATGTTCGTGAAAAGTTCGTGAAAGGTTGCTGTCTTTATAAATTAGCTTTGATTATATCCGTTTTTCCATTGACAGGATTACGGCAATGCATTGTGAGAAATTGTCAGTATTACTTTCTTAAAATATAATCGTAATAAGAATCTATTTTTAGGTTATCTTCATAATCATTTCAGCCGAAAGACTTCCGCTGCTGGACATAGGCCTCCCCCAAGCACCTCCACTTCGACCGGTTCTGTGCTTCTCGTATCCAACCGGTTAGGTTATATTAATTTTATAATATTATTTTCTGAAGTGGATGTAATAGAACATACCTAATATTTTTTTAAGAAATGACGAAGGGGCAATATTTTACAAACCTTATTAAAAATATTGTTTGTAAGGAGACATAAATAAATAAAAACACATCGTATAAATCAACGAGTAAATCCTAATCATAAAACGATCTCGAATAAGCTTAATTCCGCCAAATATAATAAATAAAACATTTCCTTTTCTATATTTACTACATTCACAGAGCTATATAAAGCAAAGCCGCTTAAATCCAGATTAAATTAAAACCGTAGTATCATTAATATCTCAGTACAACTCGAAGAAACTTCTCAAGCGGGTTATAGTAGATTTTAATTACCCCTGAGTCGCTTATTTCATGGCCCAACCGTAGTATCGTTAGCGACCTGAGTAATAGTTAATCGCAGAAGTAGTTTGAGCATTCAATTCTTGTGCTGTTATTTTTGTACGGAAATATTTTCTTTCATTTGTTATTATTGAGGGTTTATTCATTAGTTATTATGTATAGCATCATTGGCTCATAGTCCTAGATTTATGATGTGTGTGTGTCATGTTAATATAAATATTTTTTTAGTTTGGTAATGTTTAATTTAGGGTACCTAAGTTGCTACAGTAATTATTATCATATTTGATTATTCCTTTGTATAAAATCAAGTACCTAATCCAAGGCAAAAAAGATTCATAAATTATATGAAAAAATTAATATATTATCTAAAGAGGCAAACCGTAAGATAATATTGTGACAAAGATTTGATTTCAGGCATTTACAAATGTTTTTTCTACATGACTTTGTTTCTAGATTTTTCCTGTTTCTACTATTTTCTTTAACTGTGGAGTACCTAAACCATTACTTCACAGACTCACGTTTTCTGCGAACAAGAACAGCTTGTTCAGAATGTTTGTTAACACCGATTAGAATAGCAAACAATTCTATTATTATGTAAACTAGCAGCTAAAGTGGAAGAGCTAAAAGCTTAAATAGCTTGCGTTGTTTAGGAAACAAGAATTAAACTAAGCCATCGAAGCTGAGCGGTGCAAGGAGAATTTTAAAGTATCTGGTTATAGAATACTCTTTTGTTAGGTACTTGAAATTACATTCTGAATTTTGCACACATCGGCCGAGCCCAGATTTCACTAATAGACTCTCAGACGTTCGCTTACCTTTCCCAATTGTCCTTTTACCTGATTGGGTCTGTCATATATGACATAATGGGCAATGACCCAAAACTTCCCGACCAAACTATCCATTCTCTTAGCAATGTGATAACATTTGTGTCGCTAGAAATTGTTACTGGATCAGTTACCTACATCATGATGATATTCTAACAGCTATTCAACAACCGCAACAGCTATAGTTAAAACATTATTTTCCCTTTTTTATTTTGTACTTTTTTTTCACGAACTGTGTCCAAATGAATGTTATTCTTTCTTTCTGTCCTTCAGAAAATGTAAAGCTTTTTTTAAAGACACCAAAGTATTTAGATGGGTAATTAACATTTTATTTCGCACAAATGGTTCATACAACACTCCACTTTGTTTGCCCCCCTTCAATAGTGAGCCTTTGAGCCTTAATGTAATGGTTTCCTCAAGTTGGACAGCGCTTTGAAAATGGAAACTTCGACTTTGATCGGGGACCCTTCAGTTAAACACTTGGATATACCTAGATTCTATGTCAGCCTGGTACTTTAGCCAGACAACGTCATAATCAATATCGACCAATATACAGAAAACGTTAAGTAACTCAATATTATATTTATTTATGTCCTTTATTACCTTATCCTCCGCCTTTTTGTGATCGTAATGTCTCTTCGTAATAGTTCTAGTTTTTTTATTACTATTCGTCTAGATATAAGTACTGTATTGAAGCGAATTTATGTACTTTACGACTCGCTTTATTACTTAAAGATATTGGATTTGTAATGATTGGGGTCTTCATATTTGTTTGAACTAATTAATTGTGTTAATACTTGAATTAATAACTATTTTAGTCTTTGTTTATTTTGACATTGGCGTTTAAGAAAACAAATGGTTATATACAATATATAACGCAAGTAACTATTTAAACTAGGTACTAAATTAAATAACTAACGAACTGTATATACAAAATTGGTCTTACATCGTTTTTGTCTCGACCTTCCTCATAAATGATTCTGTTAAATCTTTGCATTATTGTTTTAACAGCCCACATTGCTGATACTAAACCAAGTTCCATTTCCAATCAACACTCAAAAACAAACCGCAAAATCAACATCACCCATCATTCAATATGCCTCCCCCACTAAACATAATACAAAGTCTATAAACATGATGGCTTGCCCTCGAGGAACACGCAACTCATCGGCTATTTATCAAAGGCCTCCATAAACTCCTATACCTACTCCTGAATCCATTAAATTTATTAAACGAGCATTATGTTAACCAGTTTGCCTCTCTAAATTCTCTCTATGTTCGTCTGTATCTTTTTGTAATCGTATCACGCTCTCTTCAGTCTCGTAATGGAATAAAAAGCAATTTTTCTCTGTTTTTGCTTCGAGCGTTTCTTTGTGCTAAGCTTACGTCTAAAGACTGTTGGTATTCTTTGCATAAGTAATATTGGTTTTAGCGAGCTGCTATCTCTGCGTAAATGAGGGCTGTTTCAAGGCTATGATTCTTAAACTTATTTGGCTTGAATATATCTACGGGGTTATTTTTACTTGTTACTTGATTAAACACAAGTTTTTCTACGTATTTAAAATAGCTAAGTAACGTTTTCAAAGAAATAATAAAACATTATGTTCACCAACTAAAACATGTAGATACTCTTTATTGTTAAGGCTTACAAAGCCACAGAGAAAACACAAGAATAATACGAATGAAGCGGTATAATAATTACTTCGTAAAACCTGAGAGGCTGAGCGAAACTTCTCATCCTCTCTCCGTAGCCGAAAAACATTGGCACTTCCTATTATATCGCTAAATTGCTTCATTACAACAAAAGTAAATAAGGCAGCACCCGCAGAGACCACAAAAACTTTATGAATTCGTCTCAATTACGACTTGCGGCTTGCCACAATAAAGTTAGGGTTTATTAGGAAACTTATTAATACGATCTAAGAAATTGATGTCTTCAGATATATTGTATAATATTTATGTATCAATGATGAAGCCTCTTCCATATATTTTATTGGTTGTCTCTCCACATTTGTCTGTTTTGGGATCTCTGTAGTCATCTTCTTCCCTCCAAATACTTCCATATTGTTACGTAACCTCCTGGCCTCAGTGGCCATAAAAAAACATGTTGTACCAAACATAATCATTACCTATCTTCTTCCTAGTTTTGTACAATCTCTTTGCTACTAAGTCTTCTCAATTTCGCACAATCTTGTCCGGCCTTTATGTTGAGTTTATTAGCACTTTGGCCGGCTTTTACGATATCCTGCCAGCATTTCTTGGGCCTCCTGCGGGGTTCACTTGGGGTCTCAGTAGGAAGTGGATTACCCGCTGGTCTATGAGCAATAAATTGCAGCACTCTTTTAAACAATATCAAAGCAAGTTCTTTATGAAGTTGTCTATTTTTACGTTTCTAGACTTTACATGATTACAAACTCTATATATATCGTTATATATCTCCATATATACTAATAATAAAGCTGAAGAGCTTGTTTGTTCTTTGTTTGTCAGTTAGCCCAATTCTTGAGGAAGGCGATAGGCTATTTAACATCACGCTGCAACACTAGGGAGCCGAGCAAAAAGATCGCTAAGCGAAAACTAAGTAAGAGCGTGTGCTGACGATGGGTTTGCGTGGGCCGAAAATCACGCGGACAAAGTCGCAGGCAGAAGGCAGTTTATGAATTAAAGAGTCTTATTTCATTTAAGACCCTTCAAGGCTTCAAGGTTTCTGTCCTATATAAACAAAATACTAATTAAACGTTATTAATATTATGTGCTCAATATAACGTGTCTTTCATAAAGCCACGCTCCTCAAGTCTAAAATTACCGCTGGCTACACAACATCAGTATTAATTAGCAAGAACCCACGTACGAAAAACTAAAAACACGATACAATCAACGACGATATTAGCTCCGTCCAAGTTCCGAAGTTTATTTTTCGACTCCATCGTGTACAGTCACGAGCACCAATATGTCAACACTTGGCAACTTTCAATTGCGATTTTTTCAAGAAATAACGAATGTAACGTTGAAATACGACACATTACATAAACCTATGGGTTCGAAAATGCTATGTTCGTAACAAAATTTAATTTCATTAAAAAATAAAGGAGTAAATCGCTTTTGAATAAAGCCGAGTGTAGACATACTTTTGTTCGTGACTGTACAGTGCACTGTATTGTAAAACTGTTGTTCTATTTAACATCCGCGACTTTGGCATCGCACTGATTACTTCGCTATTTGCTACGAAGAGCGGCTTTTAATTTAGGTGTCTGCTTTTTATTTTCATTCAATAACTTGAACGTACGATCGGGCCGCACAATGACGCTATTAGTAGACTCTTGTCAACGGTTTCAGATTTTAAAGTTGTATTTTTGGCTTGGGACGTTTTCAGAGATAAAATTGTGTGAATTGTTAAACAGTTTAAGTGTTTTATGTATATCCTCCTACTAATAATATGAATGGGGAAGTTTGTATGTTTGTTACTCAATAACGCAAAAACGGATGAACGAATTTGGATAAAATTTAGCACACAGATAGTTATTACTTGGATCAATACATATGATACTTTTTATCCCGGTAAATAGTTTTCGTCGCGGGCAGTAGTTAGTAGCCTTAATAAATCCTTCCCAATTTTTGTTCTACTTTTATTGTTAACTTTTCTAATATATTGTGTAACAATATTATCTCACGTAGGACATGTTTTAAAGAACATCTTTAGAAACGACGGGGTAATTGCGTAACATACTATCAGTAGCAATGGCTTTCATTTTGACAGTTCAACAACATTTGTTGCGTGATTTGCGTTGTTGAGCTGACAAATTTTTGAAACATATAAAGCAATGGATTGGCAATATCCTTCAAAATCATTCAGATTTTGATTGATATTGTGTTACGAAATTAGGGTGCAGTACTTACTTTCTTCTTCGTTTTTGACAGCAGCATAATATTCATATAGGTATTACACCAGTACTAGGTTTTGCCTTGTAACCTCCTTCGATTAATTAGGTATTCATGGAACCCTACGTTCTTAATATCCGTTGTTGGAACACGGCCTCTCATCCGGTTCACTGTTGCTAAGAATACACATTTGTATGTATTGTTTACTTTGATTAATTCGTTCGAGTTACTGATATTTGTTCAAGTCTGATTGTAATTGGATACACATCACGTGTGGTTTCATTAAATGTTATTTAGACTTTTTCTTTTCATCCATTCTGTAAAAAAACTCATCGTGAAAACTGCGGTGAAGTGAACGTGAGCTGTCATTCCACCCGATGCTTGGGATTGACACCATTGACAGCACACTTCAAACTCACTTCACTTATATTTTCACGATGATATTTTTACAGAGTAAAACTGCTGGCTGGTACAAAAGACTTTCTTATGTGTTAGTGGTTGCAGCGTTTACCATAATACTTACTTTGTCTCTCCAAAAGAACTCTCTCATTTGCAAAATTTTGAGATTTATAATCACTTGGCGCGTGCCTTTGTCATTTTCATGTCAATGAAGTAAAAGGGGGAAGATTATTTACACCATTTGGGTTGTGACGTTAATAAGACGGGAGACTGACTTAAGGAGGCAGCACCAGGGTTACCCGCGAAATCATATAACCCTATCGAATTACTATTTCATGAAATATCAATCAATAGGGTTACATCGCACAACATAATAATAATATATTATGATAATAATAATATTGTAATAATGTTTTACTAACACTAGTTTCTTAAGTTTTGTCTTGTAACTAACAAAAATATGGATATCTACTGGTCCGAATTAAAAAGTTTTATTATTATTTTTAATGTTTTACATATCCTATGAAAGGGGCTGAAGCAAACTCGCAGAGGCCCTTTTTTATTATTATATGGGCTGGATGCGGAAGGCTGAGGACATGGTGCTGTGGCGCAGCCTGGGAGAGAGAGGTCTATGTCCAGCAGTGGACTGCGATAGGCTGAGTTGATTGATTGATTGAGGGTTATATGAACTTAGAGGGTTGTTTTGATTAAAATTCTGTAAATACTTACTTGTTTCGGTCCCGAATCATATTTTGTTCAACATAAAACCTGACACTGACCTGCAAATTGAATAGAACGTAAGAAAATTTTAATTTCGCGGGCCACCCTGCCACTTTCCCGTTAACACAACCGACTTTCGCTGGTGGAGCCAACAGTAAATATTATTAAAATAGCAAGTTCGTTGGTATGGTAACAACTCTCCTCTAACTGTGGGACATTGTAATGGAGTAGTAACCTACATGTTATTGGAAATTGAACTACAGGCGTACCGGGAATTCACTCCGAACCGAATGATTGATGACGTAATGACGGTGAACCAGTCGGAATGATTGACACTCGATTGACTATTCTAACCCGCGAGGGAACGCAACCACTGCTGATGTCATTATTTTATTAAGGTAGGTACATGGTAGGCACATACAGGTACCTTGAATGCACTAAGAATTATGAGAAAAACATTTTAATTAATCTACATTAATGAGGTAGGAAAACATGCTTTTTACTGCAGAGTTCTGCTCCCTGCGATAAGAAGATAATCCGTTACTATCCACATATTTTTTCACCCAGAGATCAAGACCCTATTGTTATGCTAACATTGCGCTGCATTCTTCTGATATTCACCGTGTTAGCTTTTCTATCTCAGAATGACATCATACAACGCTGTCTCAGAATGAATAAAATTACACTGCTTGGCCATTCAAACGAGTTCACAGGACCCGCTGGTACCATTTCTACTCCAGGCTAATACTATGCTTTCTAACTTAAACACAGCCACTATTTACCTAACCCGACTGCAGTTGAAACTCCTCATGAAGTGGGTCAGTTTATCGATCAAACGTGTCGGTTCCCGCCCCTGACCTTTGCTCTGTCGCTAATGAATTCTAGCTACGGCCTCAATGTTGACTGTCCCTGCATAGCAAGGATACCGGCGTTACGTCTCGTATAATTAAATAATCGGGACTTGTTGTTGCGTGAAAACTAAGTATCTATATTTTAGAATACTATACAGGATATTTTTTTTATCATCATCTCTGCATCATCTGCTTCGCCTTTTGGATTTTTTTTATCACTACGTTAATTTTTTTAAATTTCCCTTACATATACTAGCGACCCGCCCCTGTATCGCACGGGTGCAATGGTGACATGTCAAAACATCGAGATTTCTGTTTCATAGAGATATCTTTTTACACATAAAAATCCGGAATAATTGCTCTAAACGTCCAGCTTCGTTTAGAGCAATTATTCCGGATTTTTATGTCACCGCATCAAAAACGAATAGGTAGTTTAGATGATTCAAACGGTCACACATACAGACACGAAAAGCGACTTTGTTTTATAATATGTGTAGATATAGGTGGATATACATGAGTTTACTTCTCAACTTTTCATAAGAACTTTTTGTTGTATCATCTCAGATACTGGGTATCGTCACAGATCGCAGAAGTAGACTCAAAATTAATGCACTGGGCAAGTTTCAAAACACTGTCAACTGTTAAACGCCAGATTAGGTTGTATCTTGCAACTAGGTTAATTAAATCACCATTGTGGACCCGTCCCAGTTCAGACACAGATTCAGCTCTCTATTTTTATTTTCATTACTAGAACAGCAAGGAAATGTTTTGTCTTCGCATTTATTATGTCCGACACAAAAACGCCGAGCCCCGAGATAATATTACGTTTTCTCGCTATCTAGATAAAAGAGGTACGTAAAAATGTTTATCTCGGAAAATATACATTTCACAAAGCATAATCTGGCAGTCAGATTTAAGTCTGAAATGTCTCTGAAGATTTTTTAATAAAACGGAACAAAAATATGTTACATACTTTTCAATTAGGCTTATATGGACATTTATACAAATTTTCTCTTCCATTTACATCCCAACTTTGGTATATTTATTATCTCTTTCTGTATAAGAAACTTTTAATAATATAAGTTCAAAAGAAAGCCTTCCTTCGGCGGCGGGCTTAGTGGTTGTCATGATGAAGTTAATCGTATAAGCATGCTAAAGCCCGAATGTCACAATAAACGACTAGAGGAACAGAACTGAGTGGAGGCGAAGGCGAAATAGGAAACTGAATTTAAATGCATTGAATTTGGACAAGTTGTTGACATTTGTGTTTACTAACAGCGCCTCCACCAACGGCCAGGATTAGGAAGATTTTCACTTGACAGGTAAGTACGTAAGATTCACACCAAATGAACGCAACGGCATGCACCCGTGGGATGCAACTGAATTTTGTACCTAATAAAAGGAAAATGGAGGGCTATGCTTGGAGTTTCTCTACGTAATGGCATCAGAAATGAAGAGATCTGCAGGAGAATCAAGGTAACCGTCATAGCCCGAAGAATTGCCAAACTTAAGTTGCAGTGGCTGAAATCTTGATGATGATGATGATCATTTCGTATTTTTTTTTATTGTAGGACTGTGTCAATGAACCCACAGAGATCCTTTGCTAAACATCTTTTCTGCAGGAACTAATGATAAACGGTAGTGAAAGAATATTACCATAATCACTACGCAACCACTATCATGCGAAAAGGGGCTTCAGCTCATTGTACTTAGGAACATATTGCGATAAGCCTAAACGCCTTTATGAGCGTGAAACACATCATTAACACGCCTCATAAGGCTTTCCCCAGGAAACTGCATAGTAATACACTTAACTCCTAGTTTATAAATCTAGTTCATAATAAACCTTTTCATGTAAAACTCCAATAAAAACGTAGCGGTTATGAACCATGGATGCATTGTTTCTCGCAGCACTATTTGAATGAAGGATTTTAATAAACAAAGTTTTTCCATTAAAATATACGAGTATAGTACACAAAATGGCGGACGTCCGCAACATACGGACGTTTATGACTCTGACTATATTCTACTACAGAAAGTAGCAGAAGAGTCACTTTGTGTGAAGGACACTGTAACTTATAATTTAATTAAAATGACGCACTTTTGCTTGTAATGAAACAATACTTATATATATATTTCCTTCAGTCAGATATGTATGTTTACGCATTTTCAATGTGTTTCTAGTGTCTACAATTTCAGGAGTCATCTTTAGCCCGTAAACTAAACAAAGAATTCAATTTAAAAGTATTATTATTACATATCGTTCTTTCTCGTCGGTCTAGGGGTCGTAAGCCCGACCTGGGAATCGAACCCAGGAGTGATTACCCAAGTGTTATTGGTTTTTTCTATCTGGAATTTCTCAGAAGCAGCCCGAAGTCCGCATTTGTACCCGATTGGTGGTAATAGGCCCCGGAGACTTGAACATAACTGGCCAAATGTGGGTGTACTATAGGTACCTTCTGGGTAATAAGGCGTGATGTTATGTTATGTTGTCTAGTCATAAAATCTTCTTGGTATTGAGTGAATCTTCTTCATCGTTCTAAGGATTTTGTCATTCTACGTAGATTCCAGAATTGTACCCGGGAAGTCTGCATTAAGTAGTCCAAGTAGATACGGTGGAAGTTTAATTAAATGTATAGGATATCAGCTGTACGCATAACTTAATTTTGATGCTGAATGTGTGGTTCGAAACAATAGCATATAATTAAGGGGAATATGCAAACACAATATTGCGTTTATAGGGGCGCTGATTGGTAATGATTATGGAAATGATGACAACGTTTTGGAACAGGCCACTTAAAGCAAGGAGTACTGATTTCATGATAAGTTTTAAGTTACTGACTGTACCTACACATACATATACTCACGCTATCTTCCCATGTGGGTACGCAGAAACTACAGAACGCCCACTGTTATGATCTTTATATACTCCTTTTGCCTCGTTTATGTTCATACACGCACGCCGCTTGCCAGTACGCACCTGACCTTTCTCAAGAACATCACCAATAAGGACACTATATGTCCTCCTGGGGCGTTTCAAAACATTCCACCAGCTCATAAAGTGATAAATAAATAGCCTTTCAGCATGGTGGTTTTGAGGCTGACTACCCAAGGTACTTATGCTGGACGTGCATTTAACTCATGGAGAATATAGAACAAAAAAGAAAAGGTGGTTATGGAAAAGTGGCAGGGACAGACTGCATGCGGAAAGTGGAGAACGGGGTGTTGTGGCGCAGCTTGGAAGAAGCCTATGTCCAACAGCGGACTAAGATAGGTTGTGCTAATTGAGATCATGGAACTATAGTGGTATGAGGAACGGGGTGTAAAGTTCACTCACCCCCATAGAAAAGGGAGGATCCTCCGACCAGACGGGTGTTGTGTCTGGCGGGCAACTGCCCCATGATTCATGTCGGACCGTTGTATACACTGTTAAATTTTGATCGTTTTAATCCTTAAAAGGGGTCATTGTACATCATAATGAACAAGTTTTACTACGAGACAAACCCTGAAATCGTGAAAAAAAAAATCAGTTGATCCATACATTATGTCGAGTTATACGAACATAAATCTATGGATCAACTGTTTTTTTTTATTATTAAAACGATCAAGATTTAACGGTGTATATGCGCGATAAACTCTCAAAGGAAACGGTGCCCCCTTTGTCATCTCTCCTTTTCTCTCTTTGTTGCGTTTAGTTGCGCGATAAACTCTGCTTGCGAGATGCAGGTTTTTGCGTGACGTCAGTATGACGCGTAGTTCGCATGTGGCGTTGTAAATACCGCTACAGAACTATTTTGATGCGAACATTAAAACTATTCATTACCCTTATAACATAGTACTTTAAACTCAAAAACTTATCAATCCCTACCGTTCTAAAAGATTCTTCTAAAAACCGAAGTCGCTTTGCATTTCGCTTCAGAATATTTGCCATCGTTACCCCCTGTAAACCAAACGTGACCACTTCAACCAGGTCTCGAACGTCAGCGATCTTATTTATGCGGTCTGATTTAGTTTACGTTGGTGTAGATTTTCAGAGAGCTCGCTGCCTTCACGCTCGCTTAGCTTACGGTGTAAGCTGTGTGGTAAGTAAACTGAGTGGGTAATTGATTCGGGAAGTCGTGTAGTATAGATGTATATTCAGTTAAGCCGTTGGTCCGGGCTGTCATTTGAGGATCTTTGACAGTCGTTACGGGTCGTCAAAAGCCCGAAAATCTGACAACCAGTGTTACCAAGTAGTATCGTATTACCCAGTAACTGGGTTGTGGAGGTCAGATAGGCAGTCGCTCCATGTAAAATACTGGTATTCAGCTGCATCCGGTTAGACTGGAAGCCGACCCCAACATAGTTGGGAAAAGGCTAGCCAGATGATGAGTCTTAAAATACATAACAGTAATAATTATGTACATGTAGGTAGGTAGGATAAAAAGGAGTGGAAAGACCTATTATATGTATACCTACATATAAGAACCAACTTTCATGACAATAATGTGCGTGTGTAAAATAGTTTGAAGGTCGATTTAATTATACAACACGGCCTAAATGGCTCTAACTTTTGTAATAGCCACAGTTACGCACCTATGTATACAAAATTGCATAAAATACGTCGCATCGTGTCAACATAATAAATCTTCCAAGAGTTTTAGTGGCTGGTTTCCCCTTACGATTCCTTTGAGAGTTAATTAATTACCGCATGGGTATTGAATGTACACGTTGACAGACTAATTACTTTTTTTATATCCGTATACGCCTTTATTGCTAACAGAAGGAAATAAATGAGCCCATTCAATTAACTCGGCCTACTTACTGCAGTGTCACGGGCATGCGCCCGCGATTAAATTTTCTCACCGTATCTCACGCCGACACTAGATCGACCTTATTATAAAACAAGGTTTATCTATACACACAGGTTTAACCGTACAGAGCGGAAGCGCCTCCGAATGGACCCGAACACACGAACCTCCGCTGGCTCGGTATCGGGTCCCATTGGACCTTGGAATGACGACATACGACACCCTTAATTGATAATTTAAACATCGATTATGCTACCCATGAAATCTTATGAATGTGCGTTAATTAAGAGAGTTGGATATAAAACTCATATGTTATCCATATTTAGCGCGCAAGTTTATTAATTTACGTGCGTTATATTTTATGTGCGATAATCGCTATTTTGATGACAGTGGTGGTCGGGGCTAAAAAACTAAACTCCACCACGGGGGCATCATTTAATTATTTAATTATTTGAAGGATTCATCCATTGTTCATGTTACATAAGTAGTGATAATGTAGTTTTTTGATATCTACCTATAAAGTCGAACTTTCGCGCCAATCGTGCGTGTTTACATTTTTACTTCTCAAAAAAGTCACACACACGCACGGGTCGATCGATCAGGTTAAGCTACGCTTGCTGCGGTTGGTCTGTGGATGGGTGACCATCTTTTTATACCGAGACCCTTCCGTGCCTCGGAAAGCACGTTAAACCCTTGGTCCCGGCTGTCATTCGTGGACCTTTGACCGTCGTTACGGGTAGTCAGAAGCCGAAAGTCTGACATCCAGTCTTACCAAGGGTAAGGTATTACCCAGGGTATCGTATTACCCAGTAACTGGGTTGTGGAGGTCAGATAAGCAGTCGCTCCATGTAAAATACTGGTATTCAGCAGAATCCGGTTAGACTGGAAGCTGACCCCAACATAGTTGGGAAAAGGCTAGGCAGATGACGATGACAATACTTTAAAACAAGCTGCCATGGAGATTCTTTGTTCTTCCTTCTCCATGATGACCTAGTTTTCTTATTAACGTATTTAATTAATTGAAATAAATTCCTAGTCTTGTCTTTCCGTGCTTTTCTTCACTATTCCCCCACACGCCATATTCATATGTCCTCATCATCATCATTTCAGCCGAAAGACATTCACTGCTGGACAGAGGCCTCCCCCAAGCACCTCCGCTTCAACCGGTTCCGTGCTTCTCGCATCCAACGGGTTCCTGCGGTTTTAACATGGTCGTCGGTCCACCTTGTGGCCTTCTATTGCTACGTCTTCCAGTACGCGGTCGCCACTCCGGAACCTTTCGGCCCCATCGGCTATTTGTTCCGCGAGCAATGTGCCTTGCCCACTGCCACTTAAGTTTGATAATTCTTCGGGCTATGTCGGTCACCTTGGTTCTCCTGCGGATCCTGCGAAACTCCAAGCATAGCCATCTCCATTGGCCTTTGGGTGACTTTAAGCCTTCTAATAAGGCCCATTGTGAGCGGCCACGTTTCAGTACCATAGGTCATCACTGGCAACACGCACTGGTCAAAGACTTTCGTCTTGAGACACTGCGGTATGTGGGACGAGAAAATACTGCGTAGCTTCCCGAACGCTACCCAGCCGAGTTGGATTCGATGATCGAGCATAACATAGGTCACCCATACACAGTAAATAACTCGTAACCATTTTGACACTCAGAGCTTGCTAATTAAGCCGATATTATTACCTAAATATACATACATATAATTCCATTCCTCTTTCTGACCCCGCTTGTCATTAAGATCAAGTAGTTAATAAATGCTGCTTTCGTGAAACTCAATTGCGATTAATCGTAAATTGGGTTTAATTACCCCTTTATCAGGTTTTAATAATAATCAGAGCAGATACTCTGATTGTTATTAATAACTAGGGGCTTATGGCTAAGTAATAACAGCCGTACGGGTTGATGGATCAGGTTAAGCTATGGTGGCCGCAGTTAGTCCGTGGATGGGTCCACCGTCCACCTTTACATACCAAGACCCCTTCGTGTTTCTGAAAGTACGGAAAGCCGTTGGTTCCGGCTGTCATTCGAGGATCTTTCTACAGTCGTTACGGGTCGTCAGAAGCCCTAAAGTCTGACAACCAGTCTTAATCGTATTACCTATTAACTGGTTTTTGGAGGTCAGGAAGTCACTCCATGTAAAATACTGGTATTCAGCTGCATCCGGGTAGACTGGAAGCCGACCCCAAACATAGTTGGGATCGGCTAGGCAGATGATGACTTACTTATTAATAACTGAAATATTAAAAACGGCGGCTTATTATATATAATTAATGATGTTTTAAGTTTACCTGTTTGCTCACCTGAGAGGATGTGTTAATCAAACAATAACAGGAAGTTCGCTGTTCATTATTAACATAATCAAAATCCATAAAATGTGATGTTAAAATTAATTAATATTTGTATTCACAAAAACTAACAAATAATAATATCGACCTATTACTGTCCCACTGCAGGGCAAATGCCTCTTCTCATACAAAGGCACGAGCATTCATCACCTCGCTAGCTCAAGACAGGTTGGCGATTTCTGACTTATATTAACTATAAGTCTTGGTTTCTCCTGGTGGTTTTTCCTTCACTGATGTCAGTAATATCCAAGATAAATTTAGAAACAACAATATGAATTGAAACGGTTACATTAGTACTATTCTATTCTAAAACGAGACGTCTGTAAACGAGAAATTGCAACGCTTGCTGACATGAACCTGCAGGGTAATTTTGTAACACACTATACCCATTAGGTTAACCGTTTTTGACAGCTGACTTAGAACGTTCATACATATTCCAGATTACTTAAAAGTTTACGTTAAAATGCGTAATAAAATAAATATATAAACTGCCTTATCTTATTGGATTATCTTATTTATGACTTATACATACATTATAATACCATACGTGTATCAATCGATGTATTGTATGTTGATGCAATCACTAGTTCCATCTGTCAAAAAACGGTTTACCTAATGGACAGGTTAGCAATATCCTTCAAAATGATTGAGATTGTGATTGAAAGTGTGGTACGCAATAAGGCTGCCGTATGTTGTAACTCAATCAAAAGCAATAAATGTTTCAGTAACCTTCTGAAAGTGTTTTGGTCTTCGCATGAAAATATAAAGTTAAGATGAAGACCTAATCAAACTTATTCTCGAACGCAGCCTCCGCCTGGCGGCGCGGCGCGGCCAAGAGATGGAGTTGTATTGAAAGAAAGAAAATAAATATATTTAGCACAGACTAAAAGACACACAATACACCAGATACATACATGAGATAAAAATCAAATAAAAAGTGTAAAGTCAGATGTAAGAAATTAGCAGGAAAGTTTGCCTCACGACTGCGCCAAAAAGGCCTAGTTCAGCAAAAATATTGCTGATTTTAATGATTATAATTCTGGAAATACACATTTGTTACCATCGCAAATCATAATTTAATCAACTTTTAACCTGTCACTGATCTGCAAATCTCAAAAAACGTTAGAAAATTTGAATTTTTGGGGGGTGCTTTAGCGGTTCCTTAAAGTTAAGTAGCGAATTCATCGCAAAGGTGCTTTTCAAATTTTCTTCAATAATGTCTTGTTTTGTAACAAAACATTATGATTAAAAAAGAAATGAATATACTTCTGAAAGTTTGTCTCATTTGTGTGTTAGCTCCTTAACATCGCCATAAGTCCAAGAGCCATGAAGTTGCCTTAATTGGAACAGACGGTCACAAAACAGACTTTTAAGTAAATAAACCTTAGTGCAGTGAAGCCACAGATTCTAGGAATTTCTGTTCGTCTTCAAATGTTCGGAACACACTTTTATTTCGAACAAGCTGTGCCACCAGGAACCCGTTGGATGCGAGAAGCACAGAACCGGTCGAAGTAGAGGTGCTTGGGGGAGGCCTACGTCCAGCAGTGGACATATTTCGGCTGAAATGATGACGATTATAGCTGTGCCACAAACTTCTTACAACATCAGCTATATCTGCCAGTGAAAGTCCCGCCAAAATCGGGGTGAGAACCAGCCGTTTCGGAGATTAACCGGAACAAACAGGACAAACAATTCTTTTGTTTTTCGTATTTATTTAGTAAAAAGCTGTTATTTTGACATTACAAACAGACACTTCCATTTTATTTATATCTATCAATCTATATAAAGAAAAAATAGGCAAATTATATAGACAAATTTTTCACTGTCTTCTCTATTTGGTTACTGGGGTTTTCCATCTGAATTTTCTCAACAGCAGCCCGGAGTATAGTTTTTATTATATTTGTTAGTATATTGGCGTGGCTATCTGACATATGGCAAATAACGGACTGTCTTTTGTAAGTTTGACGTTCGAAAAGTGCTGATTCTCAGCCTAATTTGAATAAATTACTTTTGATTTTGATTTTAGAGTCTGGATTTGTGCCCGATTGATGGCAGGCTCTACCCTTATTACATGGGACTTAAATATAACTGGTGAAAAGTAGATGTACCTTTGCCTAATCCTTTGGGAATACAGGCGTGCTGTTATGTATTCTCTATTAATCAACCAACCGGCTGGTCAGGCAGGGGACATAGACCTTCCATAGATCAAGGTAACCGATATGACCCATAGCCCAGTATATTTTGATTCCATGTTTTGCAATAGTCCTGCATCAACCGGGGGTTGTCCTTGGGTGCACTTGCATGGTGCATACAGGGATAATAGTCGGTTGGTGCCTCTTCATCATTTAAAAATTATCTAAAGGGCCTCTGCGAGTTGGCTTCGGCCCCTGGCACGCCTTTCAAAGGTCCGGGACCCCAGAGTCCCAAGATCATAATAATAAAAAAATAATTTATTAATAATTATTTGAATATATTTTATAATTTTCCTGTTCACGTTTCGTTAGCGGAAATGGTAGGAAAAAAATGCAGAGTATATCCATCAATATCGATCAGCGTTTTTAAGCCGTCGTTGCATCGAAATATTTTTTGAAGTCAATTTGAAAGTCTCGTCAAAGTAAGTACCTATATACAGGTCATTCCTATATAATTGCAGCTGATTTTGATGTAGGTAGCCAGTTACTTGATAAACGAGTAAACAAAAAAATGTCTGCTACATTTTTTCCTACATCGGATAGGCCAGTTTCGTCACGCAGTGGAAGCCAGAAGACGGGCGTCGTCACCGTGTGGGGCCGAGGAAACGTTGGTGTGATGACTGAAGAGGAGTTAATAAGAGATTAGTCGGAAAAGGTAACACACAGGGAAGATTGGAACTCTGCTGGGGAGACCTTTTCCCAGCAGTGGGACAATACAGGTTGAAAAAAAAAATACATGACTTTTTATTTACTTAAGGCCGATTATTCAATCGACAGGTAATTTATAATCGTGGAATAAAATTGACGTCTGACAGATTTTGTACAGAAGAACTGCCAAAATCATTCCTCGAATAAAATTATCTGACCTTGGAAAAATCCCTTACATGATAAAGTAGTTCATGAAATAAAGTAGGTACCGTTTCGTTAGATTAAAAAAAACATTAAACTTTCAGTAAGCATAATTGGGAATAATAACATACATTATAGGCCCATTATTTAACGTGATCGTTTATACAAAGAAAGTGTCCAAAGTCAGACATAGGTATAAATCAAGCCGTTTTACATTGCACTTGCATACTTCTTGAACTTGGGCCATTAATCAGGCTCCAACATCCTCCCTACTTGTAAGATGTTACAAGTTATCTGATGATATAGTAGATGCTATACTAAACTATGCTTCTGAAATAGGAGGCATTCATATTTTGTAAATATCATGCCTGAATTCCTCGATGTAGTGATGTACAAGTGTAGATAGATCAGTGTACACAATACATCGAGGAATACACACGTGTCTAAAAGTATGTACACTGACATTTCGCCAGTTAGGTATGTACGTAACAGGAGAATGGAATAGACAATGTTTATTTACATATAAAGATACATAACTGGTGAGTTGAGAGAGAGTTTGGTTTTAGATACATTCTACCATTTGGAATGTAAGACTTTGTACTTCTATTCGTAATAATACCACATAGGAGACTGTCCACCACGTACGAGTAGCATAAAGGGCCATAGGGCGAGCCATGTGTGGCATAACCCTACTAGACCGAGTGCGTAACACCGAAATCCGTGAAGGGCGAGCAAAAATCAAAATCAAAAGTCATTTATTCAAATTAGCTGAGAATCTGCACTTTTCAAACGTCAAAATTACAAAAGATAGTCCCCCAAAAACGCCCGCCCTTCACCACTTTCTAGTGCTCTCGCTGGTAAGAAGAAGTGGCGCAACAAACTTCCCAGCAGCACAGCTGTCTGTTCAGTTAGAAAATAATAGATACTTGATTGTATACAATACTAGGTGTTAAGTAATTAACATTCCAAGGCACAGAACATAAAATTAAATTATTTGCCAAAATGTCAGCTAGCCACGCCAATATACCAACATATATAATAAAAACTATACGTACTCAAGCTAAAAAATAATTTATTAAAATTAAAATGTAAATAAAAACTTACTACCTAAATAAAAGCCTCCAGTCATAAAGGGCGTGACCGCTTACATATTTATGCATTGCTGGGTTCTGTTCACATAGCTGCCACTTGAAGTCACAGATGATAAACTAGGACCATCGAAGTAAAATAAATAAATAAGTTAATACTAATAACAATAACCTGTCAGTAAGCTAATTCTGGAGAAAGAACATGAACATTGTCTTGAGTTAATTAGGGCGACCAACTATTCGTATCGTGTAAGTAGTCGTTGATGGAATAGTATGCTTTTGAACAAAGGTTGGATTTTACTTGAGCTTTAAACGCATTAAAAGGCAAGTCTAGCAAAGAAGAGGGTATCTTGTTATAAAAGGTTATACAAAGCCTAACAAATGAGTTATGAACCTTATGAAGCCGGTGAAAGGGGGCACGTAGTTTGTCGTTATTTCTAGTGTTAACACTGTGAATGGCGCCGATCCCCTTGTTTACAAACTAAACTAAATTTAAGTTCAATGCATCTTTTTTTTTCTATTTAATTTAGAAAAAGACAGAAGATAAATATTAGTTTAGTCCTGTCAAATTAGTCAGCGCCTGACGTAAATTGACGATTGACCAATATCTTTAAAAAAACCTCTTAGAGAAACTCTGGCACCTAGCTGGTAAATTGCTCGAACAGCTCGTTTTTGAAGGACAGATATATTACGGGCGTTTTTGGGGGACTGTCTTTTGTAATTCTGACGTTCGAAAAGTGCTGATTCTCAGCCTAATTTGAATAAATGACTTTTGATTTTGATTTTATAATCCGTCGTCAGGGACAAGGCGATATGCCTCAAGTGGAGTTGGGCAGGACATCTAGTTAGACGAGGAGATGGCTGATGGAGTAAAGCTGTGACCGAATGGTGGCCATAGTTAGGCCAAAGAAACCAGGGCCGTCGGCGCGTTGTGTTGATGATATCGTCAAAGTCGCGGAAAATACCTGGATGCGTGCGTCCCTCACGCACGGAACCGGGAAGTATGGCAGAAAAAGGGAAGGCATATCCAGCAGTGGGTAATTCCGGGCTAAAATGATGATGATGATGAATTGATGGCCCTAATTTTACAATTTTTGGTGCAATATTTAAATTCTAAAGGTGCCTATATAATTAATACAAATAATATAGCATGCCTAAAATAGAAGTCAAGCCTACTGTCATCAACCGGGTACTAGCTGTTTTTTCCGACCTGGGTCGATCAAACTCCATACTTAGGAGTCGTGCGATGTGTACCCAACAAGGCAAGCGAGGCAATATTAATATTTATATCGTAATAATGCGGCGGTTTAATCAATGTAGCGTCGTCGTGTTTTATTTTGTGGTTGAAATATTAAATTTCTTTAGCGTCTAGAATGTTGTAGATGTAAGTGTGTATGTCCATTACTCGTAGTGGTGTGTTTTGGATGCTGTGGCATCGGTCAAGAACTTTTAAGTTATTTATAAGGTCTTTTCCTAACTGTGGACTGTGGCTGAGTTGATTGATAGTAATACTGGTTCGTAGTTAACAGTTTTGAGGACAACAGATGAGGTACGTTTTTCTAAATCTGTGGCGCGCTTGCGTATATAATATCCAAAAAAAAGGCGTCAATAATACTTATTTAAGATATGGAAGATAGGAGTCTCTTCACACAGCCTTATTTGCTTACCGGAGAAAACTAGATCAGGTGCAGGACCAACGGCTTAACGTGCTTTCCGAGGCACGGGGCTATCGAACCGCCAACTTAAAAAACTCCGGTCATGTCGGATTGCCGTCCCATTGGACTATGAGAGTGAGGGAAGAGTGAGTGCACCTGTGTCTGCACACAAATTTGTGCACTATGTATAACAACACTATAATAATAATAATAATAACCGTCCGGGTGAGTCCATCAGACATATTATCTCTGGTTGTTCTCGTCTG
The DNA here is from genome assembly GCA_947507525.1 of Apamea epomidion. Classification (NCBI taxonomy): domain Eukaryota; kingdom Metazoa; phylum Arthropoda; class Insecta; order Lepidoptera; family Noctuidae; genus Apamea; species Apamea epomidion. The sequence goes on from OX382231.1 coordinate 12,985,932, forward strand.
GCTAACAGCGAGTACTTGCACAGGCATAACCAAGTAGCCAGGATTATTTACCAGCAACTTGCTTTGAAATATAAACTTGTCGACTCTAAGGTACCATATTACAAGTATGTGCCCGACCCAGTTCTCGAAAATGACCATGTCACGTTGTACTGGGATCGGTCTATCATCACTGACAGGACTGTTGTCGCCAACAAACCTGATATAGTGGTGATAGATCCATTAGTGCGCCGCGCAATGATTGTTGATGTTAACATTCCACATGACGGGAACCTCGTGAAAGCTGAGAAAGATAAACAAATCAAATATCTTGACTTCGCACGCGAGGTTGTTGACATGTGGAATGTCAGCTCGACTGTCATTGTGCCGATTGTCGTATCGGCCAATGGCCTGATGGCCGAAAGCCTCGATCAACATCTATCGAGGCTCTCGTTAGGCGGTTGGATCAAGGGCCTGATTCAGAAGGCAGTACTCCTCGATACGGCTCGCATTGTGAGGAGGTTTCTATCTCTGGAGCCCTAACCACCGGTAGCTTGGACCCTGCTCCCGACACCGATGGATCACTATTTTTTAATATTTTTAAATGTTTTTATTTTTCTTTTTTTATACTAATATTTAAAAATATAATAAAATAAGACAATTCAATGAATAAACGACATAATAATAATACATTTATTTTCAGATAACAAAGATCCATTGGGTAACTATAGCCATCTATTCGGGAGGTATCCGCGTAGATCAAGCCTTTTATCATCAAATGACCTCTCCCGCTCTGGGCTGAGCGGAAGGGCGTGTCAGACTTTTACTGACTAAAACCCACCCATGTTCCTTCAGTTGCCTATGCCAGGGGCCATCGTATCTCTTTCGAACAACCCGCGGCCCTGGCGGCATCGGCCCTAGCGGACCCCGTCAGTTCGTGCTGACATCTCTTTGAGACGCGCGTGGAACACAACGCGCCGTTGACCCGGGCCTTGTCCTTACCGGGCGGCGAGCTGCCCATTGCTCGATCTCAAGCAATGTACAGAAGCCAGCATATCAAGCTACTACAATCTGTCAAATTTCTTCAGTAGATTTTCAACTTTATCCGCTAAAGCATAAGGTTCAAAGTTGATTGGGAAAATTTGACAGTTTCGGGTAGCTTAATGTGCTGGCGTCTGTACTATATTGTCAAACTTTTACTGCTTGAGTACGAAGCTTTTGGCTACTTTGTATATGTATTCTTTGTCATATTTTTTTTTGTACTGTGCGTTTTGTTCGTGCAGAATAAGCATTTTTTTTTGTTTCTTTTTAGATGGCTGGTCTCCGTCGAGATTGGCTGCCAAGGCCGAAATTCGGCATGGAGGACTATTTTTATTATTATTAGCTTACAAGTAAGCTCCAATGACTAGTTGTTAAGGTATTCACGTGTTGAAATAATAAACCATTTTTCACCTATAGTATTTGTCTCTCCATCCCCGTTTTAATCCATCCAAAGATTGTCTTTAAAAGGTCGCTCTTAGCGATAAGACCGCCCATTGTGTCACCCTTTGTAAAATTTATATACATAATTATGTCTGTAACCTATGGTGTACATAGTAAAGAGTATTCTATTTTATTATATTTATTGGCATAAGAGATAGTTGTAGTATTCACTTATCTTATGTATTTGTATCATATCAACATAGTAAGTATTGTCATTTTTTATTATAATTCCCGTTCTACGGAAGGAAATTGAATCTGTGTACTCAAACTTTCGGACGTAGTGATAGCGATGTACCTACCTACCTAACAGGCGCGAAACAGTTCAAATGGACCAAAACGAACAAACGCGAAATCCATTTAGAAATTGTTTTTACGTTTTAGTAGGGAACTCAAAAACTATCCGTTGTTCAGTGGCTGCGAATAGTTTGGAACAAGCTCGTTGTTTATGTACTAATGTGTGTTATAGACAATTCGGTGAAACTTGTTGTTTTGCGAATGATATTTATGATTAAAATTTTCGCTACCGCTTTGACTGGTTAGTTAGGTAGTTAGTGGATATAAATCACTATTAAAATGCATATGAAATAATTTCTACCGAATACTAAAATGCTAAAAACTAACTCTACGTTACATTTAGATACGGGCACGTTTTTGTAAACAAAACAACAAAATCGTTTAGTACTTTATTGCTGCCCAGGACTCCCAGGAGTAGATACTACTCCTGGGAGTCCTGGGCAGCAACAAAGTACCTCGTTAACATTGTAGAGCTAATACTCTCTATGAATTATAATGTACTGCCGACTCAAATTAACCGTATCTACAGGGGGATTACCACCACCTCTTATTGCAGGGCAGCCTACTGTAAGAGCTGGTGGTAAGCCTCCTTATCCGTTTACTGTTATTATACTTCTGACAGAAGCAATAATTTTGACAAACTTGTCAATGGCAGCAACCCAACAGCATCCTTATAAGAATGAGAATAAAGATCACTGTGGTTTGGACAGTAGTTAAAATCACTACTGTCATTTTTTGTGTGACTGCTATATGCCATGATTTTAACACGGTAAATTGACGTAGGGTTTCAATTAGCTTATTTGACTGTACATTACAGGGACACACGAATGATATAATAAGTAACAGGAGCTTGAATAGTTAATCCCACATGTGTTCCCGAAGTTTTTGCGTTTGTCGTGGTATCTATCAGCCGGGCGTGGTTTTACTGTTTCAGATGCTTTAAGAGGGGAGGTTCTTAAGTACCAGTTGCTGGTTTAATGGACTGACACAAGCTTTAGTGTTTAATGGTGATCAGTCATCGTAGCTTCTGTTATGTATAAAATAAATGTGATATACAGGGTGGCAATCTTCTGTTTCATAGAAAAGTGCAATACCTACGCGGTCAAAATGTATGGAATATCAATATTTCTTTTTTTATAACCGAAAAAAAAAAAAATTCGACGCTATGGGGTCTAATCTCATGTGCTGAATCCATGGTTACAGTTTGCGCGTCGATCTCCCTGCCAACCTGTATAAAAGAAGACGCGATAATAGCGATTTCCTGCGGTTTCGCCCGCGTGGAGGTCGGTTATTTATTCTACGGGTAGGTACGTACTACCGGGATAAAATGGTCAATCCTATGTCCTAGCTCAGGACATGGTCTACTATTTGTGTCAAACTGCGTAAAAAGGTAATAAACAGACAGAGTTATTTCGCATTTACTTATAAAGTTGTATTAGTATGGAGTATATATGAATAGGAGGCATTAATCTCACACTACAGTCCTTTCACAAAACAGGAACCCAACAACAACCTTATTGCGACGTGAATAAAGATCACTGCGATTTTGACAGTGATGCAAAATCATAGGTAAAATAACTGTGAGAGTTGTACCTGTAGCCACGACAGGCTCACAGTATGTTCCTACTCATGACTTCACACTCACACATTAAATTTTACACAGAAACAGAACTTCCAATTGAATATTTGCTCCCCAAACTAATTAGCTTGACCAATGTCCGTAAAATCTACGGGCATTGCGCTTAAAACCCATTACTTAGTTTGACCAGCGGCACAGTGCCACATATCTGACGGCTTGTGTAATTTACGTACATTCATTGCTGCGTCAGCCCCCTGTGTTTGATGTTGCACCCGTTGCGAGCAGCAATGTGACTGCAAATAGATTTATACCTGTTTATGTTCTGTGTACCGCTGGGCAGTTTGGTGCGATATTCTGATTGCTATTTGTGGTTATCGATATCTTGTGTTAGTTAATTATAGAAATTGCTTGATTAGTTTAATCTAAGTAGCGTCTTCTACAAACAACAGCTAGTATTAGCAAATAAGCAATTATCATACATAACTACATCTCACGTGTCATGACGGTATAATAGCCGGATAACTACAGAGCGGCAATTCTCGTAATTTTAAGAACATTCACAGTCTGATCTCTCTCTCATTAGGTCAAAAGTACCTTTAATTTCCCTGCATTTTTGACAAGTTTTTGACATTGATGGTCGCTGAGATGAGATTGCGATTAGATTTTGAACGTTTTCAATCACGGGAATTGGCCTTCAGAATACTTAGTGCTACGATCCTTATAATATACGTACCCCTTTTGCTTTCAGGTTCATTACACATCTGAAGATCAATTCCCTTAATTAATAACGTTCAATATCTAGTCACATTCTCATCTTAGTGACAATCTACTTGAAAAACTTAGAAAATTATGGAAATTGGAGGTACTTGTTGACAGATTTAGGCTGGGATTACTATCTCATTCGAATTCTAATTTCTTTCTTAAAAATAAGGGAATAGCCCTCTGGTCGCGAATACCAAAGTACCTGCTAAGTAGTAGGTATTCATTAAAACCCACAGTAAGACGCACCTGTAAGACTGATTGATATCCGTGTTACAAGCGATACCTAGAAAATCACCAAAAATCAGCGGGAGCAGTAAATTTTCGGCAAAGGGCTCATCAATCGATTAATTAGGAAGTTTGAAAGTGGCGCCAGTGACAGAAAAGTTGAAAGGAAATCGTTTGGCTTGGTATGGGCATGTGATGGGACGAAGCGCATGTGACTAAAAGAGTGATGAATATACATGTTGATGGATGGAGAGGGAGAGGAAGGCCGAAGAAAAGATGGATGGATTGTGTGAGGAATGATATGAAAGAGAAGGGAGTGAATGATAGCGTGACGGTTGACAGGGGAGAATGGAAGAAGAAAACGTGTTGCGCGGACCCCAAGTAACATGGGATAAGGGCAGGGAGATGACGAATGTCATCATACGTATATCTATAACTGCGTTTATATTAACTAGAAATGATATGATGACGCCTTTTACTACGTGACCAAGTCATAATCATCTGCTTAGTTTTTTTTCCATTATGTTGGGGTCGGCTTCCAGTTAACCGGATGCAGCTGAATACCAGTATTTTACATGGAGCGACTGCCTATCTGACCTGCACAACCCAGCTACTGGGTAATACGATACCCCAAAGGTGACCAAGCATGACTACGACAAAAATGGGGGCCCACTTAGTTTAAATGAAATTGCCACAATACCTAATAGATTGTTGGCATTTTGGTTAGTCAATATTCCTGCACTTTCACAAATTGTTAGCTATCCTGAAATTTCATCAGACTTTTAGGGTCTAGTACCCTGAAAGTCTCAGTAGACACATCGCGTACTCATACCAACTTGGAAAAAATACAAAAGTATTCCAACTAAATCAGTGCACCATTCCATTTAAATCTCAGGACAGGACAATCACTGTTCCGACAATAGCCATAATACCTCCAGAATAAAACCAAATTAAGAATCACCCCGCTATTTCGCGACAGCACACGAAACGAATGAGATAAAAAGATAGAAACAACAATTAAACATTGTTTTCGTATAACAAAGTGTACTGCAACGTCCCGCTAACCAATCCCGGTTAACAAACGAAGATTATGCAAATTATTTCATTAAGTATGCACAGGCCCGTCCCTAAAATACCCACTTGATTAACAGACGTGGTCAGAATTCGTGCTGGATTCTGGATAGTTCACGTGAACGCCAGAATTGTGCAGGGTTGTAAGATCTGAGTCTGATTAGATTATTCGGTGAAGAGGTATCATTAGAACCTCGTTATGGCTAATCACCTTGTACGGGAATCTTCTAGAACCATAAGATGTAAATTAAGTTAGGTAAGTTTCAAAGTATCAGGAAGTGTGAACCCTTTATAGAAGCATTTAGGAATCCTGTAGGTTTTTCGGTTTAGGTCTCCTCGTTGAAAATGGTCGATCAAGAATGAAAACCAGAACAGTTTTTTAAGGAGAAATTGAAGGTAGCAACCCTACAACCTACGGCTACGCCACACTGGTTATATATTAAACAAACAGGAGTAACCTGAATTCCGAGAAACTGCTAAAGGTTCTGACTTTAAATTAACAAAGTTAAATCCGCTTATAGGGAGAACCTACCTTTTAAAAACTAACAATTTAGAAAGGGAAATCGTCGACGAGTCGTCCTACCTAATAATTCCTTACCTTTATGTCAGTTAGCTTTTCATTAAAATACGAGCTAGGAATTGCAACAGCCCGGAGTCTGGATTTGGGCCCGGTTGATCAAATCAAATCAGATCGACGACACGGTTGGCGCAGTGGCTAAGTGATCGACTGCTGCGCCGCATGTCACGGGTTCTATTCCCGCACGGAACAAATATTTGTATTGCCTACAGGTAGTTGTTCCGGGTCAGGCTGTTTGTTTATGTGAGTTTAAATGTTTGTAAACGCACCCACGATACAGGAGTAATTCCTAGTGTGGGGCAAAGTTTTATATAAAAAAAAAAAAAAAAACATTTATTTTTGCAGAAAACAGTAGTAGTGTAGTTGATGGCTATAAGCTCGCCCCCCTATTACATCGGACTTAAACATAACTGCTGCAATATGGGTACACGTGATACTAAAGGTACACGTCTGCCTAACCCTTCGGGGATACAGGCGTGATGTTATGTTATTACATTTGGAACGTTTGTATCCGTTTCGTAGTTAAGAAGAACAATGCAGTCACACGATTTTGTCTTACAAGTAGGTGGGTACATTCTATTTCAAGATTTTTTTTTTTTTTTGTGTATGTAATACGCACATATTGGGTATCAATTTTAGTTTTTCATTAATTACAACACACACATACATGTATATCACGACATTTTATTTGATTTTGTATGTCCTTTCTATAATTTCTAGCATTTAAATTAATTCTCACAATTTATTATAACGGACACACACTTCCCTATGTGGTTGTTATTCCAGCGTATGGCACTCGTGGGTTGCAGCTGAAAATCAGCGTCAGGTGGTACACTTGTGTTGTCATCTGACATTATGCTGAGCTGAGGCCCTTTTGGCATTATAATCTTTGTTTCTGTTTTTATAGTTTTAAGGTGTATACTTATATGCCAAGTTTCATAGAACAACTATTAGTAATGTTTAATCCCGGTTTTTTATATATTTTTTTCATTGTTTTGTCTCTATTTGCTTTGCTTTAATGAATTTTACTTTTACTGCTTATTTTAGTTTTATATCCTATCACGTAATATCATTTTAAACTTGTTAATTTTAGTTAATAAGATATCAATTTTAATTTTAATTTTATAGTATAGTGCTTGTGGCACACCTAATGTTTATGGGGCATGCGGTGCTAACCTGTAAGAAATTGTTACACTAACCCTAGATTATGGTAGCACTTTAAATATTTACAGTGTAAACAACTGTTGGTTGTCCAATAAAGAAAAAAAAAAAAAATTGTGTAATGCCAATAAACGAATGTTTTTTTCTTTCTTTCTTGTTTGGTGACTACCTCACTTGATGGTACGTAATAATACTATCGACGATGGTGAACTCTAGCCTAAAGTAACCCATTAACTACTTACTCGTGGTACTTGCATACTCCCAGGTTATTACTATCGGGAAACACAAACTCCTAACTTTTGATTACTCACACAGGCTTCTTATGTAAAAAGTTTTAAGGTTCATAAGGTACATTTTATTTCTACTCAACCTGCAAGCTGAAGTGGCAATTATGGGCGGGCATATTAGCCGTAGAACCGATGAGCGTTGGGGTAGACGTGTTCTTGAGTGGAGACCGCGAATCGGTAAACGTAAGGTGGGATGCCCTCAGGCTAGGTGAAGCGAGGATCTTCGCAGGATGGCTGGTAGCAGCTGGATGAGAGTTGCCGAAAATCGAGTTGAATGAAGCGTGCAATAGGAGAGGCCTATGCCCAGCAGTGGACTGCTACAGGCTGATGATGATGATGAAACCTGCAAAATCTTGACTAATGAGACACAACCAATAATCTATTGTTACTTTAACCCCGGGGGCACTCGGGCAGCTATATGTGAAATCTATCAAATATTCGGGTAAAGTACAAACACCTGAATTAATTGTGTACCCTTCTCGAATACAAATTAGGTGCAAAATATATTACACGAGAGAGTAACAAATCAATGTATCCGTCCGTACTTAGATTCGATATCCAATAAATGGTCCTTTATCTACAAGTACATTCAAATTACTTCTCACATTGTAATTTATAATGGATTCACTAAAACTGTAACGTGAGTTCTCCCAGAAGGTTTCAAATAATAAAACAAGTGCTCGCCACCTCAGGAGAATGTTGAAATGTATTTATTGTCGCAAACTTCCACTGGTCTGTTCTAGAATATATTTAATAGAGCATAAAGTTTTGTATCAAACTACGTGTACAATGTAACACTGCAAAAGATAGTTTGACCTGTAGGTATTCAAGCATCATCATCATTATAGGGGTTCGGTTTGCTACCTCTATAATAGGATGGAATTGAAATTGTGCTTTTTATGGATAATTATATACCCTTTACAAAAAAAAAAGTTTCTTTTCATATGTTGAGTGCATCAAACAAATAATTATATGTGATTATCATTCTATGCGGTAAAGAAAATCCATACCGTATATCCTAAGTTTTACTTCTAACTCCAACCCCTCATAAGCAATTGTTGTATAGCTTGCTCCTATACGTGAAAAGAATTTAATACAAATTCCAATTACTGCAAGGTAAATCTTTGAAACGTGGTATAAAAGGAAATTGTATTACACAGAGCGCAATAAATCCACTGAAACAGTCAAATAAACAAAAAAGGGAACGAAGACTGGTCAAAAGTTCCAACCAGTACCTTTGGAAAGGATGAAAACATCTGTGGTACGAGCTGTCAGTTCGCAGGACCAAAACAAACCCCAAATTGTTTTAACCCGATATAAATTTTGTTCCTTTCGCACACCGTCCGATACGGATGAGTGGTACACTCGAAATGTTTTAATTAGCTCCTGAAAGTAATATATCATACCCACTTGGCCTTATAATCTCAATTCTTCGGATAGCTGAGTCGATACTGATTAATACGATGCTGGAACACGATTTGTTTAACCTGTGTTCGTCAATATTTGGCGTAGGTATTAGCCAATATTCCTTTCTTGTAGGATTAATTTTCCATTTCCTCTCACATTATACTATGTAAACAATTATTTATTTATTATAATATATATTTATTTTTCATTTTTCGTCGTAAACGTTATATAAATTGCATCTATATAAAGTCCTTGGCTCCGCAGTTTGGTGTGATTTATCTTTTGGTTCTCCACCTAAAGACCTCATGAAAGTTTTAGTATCGTATAAAGAATATCTGCAAGATAACGAACGGAATCACGTTCACAGTTTTCAGAAGATAAACCTTACAGTTTTGTGATAAATCTAGGATAATAAATAAACTAGCTAACCCAACCCGACAGACTTTGTCCCGACACGAAATTTTTAACAAAAACCCTATTGAAAAAAGCAGTTTCAGTTTTTCTAGAATTTGAACATTTTCCGCAAAAGTTTTCCAATTTTTCTTTCCATAAAAACCTAATTCGGATTATTACGAAAATCTTAAAATAAAAAATAGCCAAATCGATCCAGAAGTCCTCAAGTGATGCGGTTACCAACGCACACCATTTCAATTTTATTTTTATAGACCATAACAACTGTTGACGCGATAGAAAATAAAATACCCTCATCATTCATCGTATTCACCTCAAAATATTTATGTACGCCTTCGCCCATAAAGTACCAATATCAAGATATCATGCACAAAGCGCCTTATCAAGAATTCCACAGTTCCGTAAGTACTAAAAAGGTTGACATACGCGCAGCCATATCTAAGTTCCGCACTGAAGGGGTCAATGAATTTTGTTATTGTTGAGATGTGAAAGTGACACGCCTTTGGACTTTTCAGTGGGTAGAGCTTTTTTATTTCATGACACGAAGTCAAAAACCTTTACACGAAACCTGCTTCTATCCCGAGTACATGTGACTTCGAAAATTATAACGGCTATTTTTTGGATTTTGAACGGTAAATCGAATGATTCCGAATGTTGATATTTATAATTTTAGCTAGGAACTAATTAGCGAAAAAGATTGCCAAAAACCGCGAAAAAACATAATCACATACAAGTAAATTCGATAATTATAACGGCTATTTTTGGATTTGGAACGGTTAATGTAATAATTCCCGATGTTGATATTTGTAATGTTATCTAGGAACTAATTAGAGGAAAATATTGCCAAAATCAACGAAAACGTAGTCAAAATACCCCGAAAAACGTAATCCGATAACAAAATATGATCATTAGGAAATAACCTACATAACTATAAGGTTACGACTAAATAACGCCAACCAATAACGCAGGATAACTCGTAAAAATCTTTACTATGTTTTTATTAATACAGATAGATCTAAAAATAACTCATAAACCCGATTTCTTCGATCATAAATCAAAGCCAGGCTGTTTACAAAGCTCGGCTTTTAGACCAATGTGCGGGCTTTATTGCTTGCCAACAAATTGTTTTATATATCACCGATACGGGCTCCTGTTACCTAACACAACGTAGTTTAAGTTAAGCAAAGCATTAAAACTAAAACTGAAACTCGTTGGCAATAAGCTTATGTACTGGAACCTACAATTTATGTTGTTTAGTCTTTCTTTTAGTGTTGTAACAGTGTATTTGAACAGAACGAATAACCCCAATTTTGCGTGGGTGACGCAAAGTTGGCAAAGGGATTAAACTGTCTGGTTATGTAGCAGGTATACCTATGTATTTTTGACATGGTTATTTCTGTAATTAATGAGATCAGCTAGTCTCGACAAACAAGCTGATTGTTTCATTATCAATTCAGGATCATTAGGAGGAGCAAAAGAGCAGACCAAAATAGTAGTGACTACATTTACATCCATTTCAATTCATGAAGTAACGATTGTTTATAAAGTCACCATTAGTTTGAATCGGAAATAAATAACCCTTTTTATTTTTAGAGTTTCTGGGAAAGTCGGGAAAGCAGTCAGTGAAAAAATACTTTTGGCAGCAAAACAAAAGACAGTAACAGACAAACAGGACAAAACAACACCATTACTACAAACTCATTTTTTGTTCCCATTTGTGCGACAAAATTCTATCTAATACAATGTTGCATGTACCGTGCGCTATGTACAAATAACAAGGCTAGAACAGCCTGTTAGGCTTGTACTACTAGACTAGTCTGCGAAACACAGACTAATACATTAACTAGGAACCGTTTGCATTCGAGCTTTAAATTGGGCCATGGTGTTTGGCACCGAGTGTCCAATGCCAAATTAATTTAATATTGATTCTAAAGAAGTGTCTGATCAGATGTTTGATTTGAACGGACGAAGAAATAAATATTGATACAAAAAGTGAATGAATCGATACATGAAAGTGGAAGGAAGCAAAATAAATATGCAAGGATCGCAGCCCGTGGGATTCTGTAGCAGTAGTGTTCTGTCTATGGGCAAAACGCTTGTACTATTTATGACACTAAAACTTGATTGATGGAATTTGAATGTATCTAAATGCATTTTTAAGCATAAGTAATGCTTACATTTTAATTCCTATTTGCTTAACCCATATAATTCAAATACCTATATAAATTCCATTGCCACGAAAATAAGAAGAATAGATTCCAATTTAAGCACTTTGCAACTATACCATTAATGCTTTCCAGACGAATTTTGTCAGCAAATACAAAAAATCGGGCACAGAACCCATTTTAACAGATTTTAAGTTGGTTGGATAAGTACCTACTATATCAATGCGAATACTGAATGGAAGCCAAGTCTGAGGTCACAGTGGCGACGTTACGTCTCGCCAAGAAACAGTCCATGAAAATTCGGTGCAATATATTAGCCCGTACCGAGGCCTGTGACCTATATATTGATCTAATATACACAGAAAATAACCGTGTATGAACAGTTATCTTACTAGAATTACTGTATGTACGATACTTTTTCATAATCTACACGTACTGAACAGCCCTTCATGTTCACAGACAATTAAAGCCAGATACCTACTAACGTTTACGATGATAAATTCACTAAACCTTATTTTTTGTGCCTGTCGCGTCCTTGCCAAGCCTTTGTTATAGAATTTGGCACTGAAATAGTATTAATTATCAAAGATATCCACGAATGGCAACGTGGCGAGAATTGATGGTGTACTCTCAGACACAAATACTGCCCGGTACCGGTCGTTGCTCAATTATGGAAGTAACAATAACGAAAGACCTGTCATAATAAGGGGACCGCTGTAATGATATATTATCAGGTACAGGTACCTAAGCCCTGCACAGTTGGATAAAGGCAGGAAATATTTTTTCATAAATTTATTATAGAAACGAAAAAACAAAAGACTGCTGATTTACCTGTCAGGTATTTACTTGAAGCTGCCATCACGCTCAGCAAGCTGAATGCTAATAACGTTAAAGACGCTGTAGTCAAAGAGGGTATTTACTGGCTTAAATGTCTGTAGAAATCCGAGCAAAATAAGGGACGCTTTAGGGTGAGCGCTAGCAACGGAGGGATTAATCTCATCTGACATAAAAATAACAAATACAGAACTGTCTTCATGAGTTAGGTCGTAGAATATCAGTACTAAACAAACTGCCAGACCATTGAACCACGTATGTTGGACATGGAGTCACGTGCAACACGTTTACTGATAACTAATGCAGTAACTATCTTCCTCGGCTACTCGAAATGTCTACAGGAAGGTTCGGGTAAAAAGGTTTTTAAGGACGATTTCGTACCAAAACCAAACAAGCAAAAAAAAACTTAACACGCTACAACATTTGCTAAAAGCACTTAGTCCATTCTAAAACGACTTTTAAATTAGAATCATTTATTGTAATTACCAACGTTTGGTCCCAAAAAGACATACGTAAACCCCTAAGTAGATAATATCCCAATGAATCTTGCCCAGAAACAGTAACTGGTAATATTCAGAAATCCTTTAATCCATGTCGCTATAAATACGAACAAACGTATCGTGAAATACATCGTGATACTGAAACAGATTCATTAAGGCTTTAGTAGAAATTGTTTCTATTAAGTTTTTGAAATCCTCGCGAAGATACAATCAGAATTTCTTAATGTTTACCAAGAAAATAATGAAACAGCTCCACCGACTCCAAGTTTTGGAAGTAACATTACAAATTCATCAAGATCTTTATGTAAAACTAACGATCTTTTCTAATGGTAAAACCTTTCAAAATCTTGGAAGATGAAAGGCCCATTTTCGTTGAAAATCTAGAATACGTTATTTTAGAGGTATGAGGAACAGGGTGTGAAGTTCACTCATACTTTATAGGAAAAGGTAGGATCCTCCGACCAGACGGGTGTTGTGTCTGGCGGGCAACTGCCCAACGATTGATGTTTGTATATATGCTAATTGCGCGGTAAACTCTGCTTGCGAGATCCAGGATTTGCGTGACGTCAGTATGGCGCGTTGTTCGCATGTGGTAGATACCGCTACATTATTAATTAAGTTGATTGCCTGTTATCTCATTAATTCAATCAGCGGAGTTATGGGTCAAGATTATATCCGATATTTCCATAAAAATGCTTCAAAAGCTTTCCTTTTCGTAAGAAAGAAGAAATCATTTCGGACATTTATGAATTAACGAATAACAAAGTTCTGTTTTGTTTCACAGATCTGCACTGAAAAGCGATTCAAGCAGTTTTTCTGTGCACCTAATTAGAACAGAAATAGTTGTTCGGACTTGTTCGTCGACGCCTTTGAACCAGAATTAAACTGTGTATTCCTGCAATCTAAAGTCTAGTCTATATTGGTGTAGATATTTGTCTTGCAGCACTTCCAGCTGACCAGGCATTAATATTGTTTAAAGCTAAGTGCTTTCTTTGTACGAGAAATGGAAGTGATATAAACCTAAATGTAACGTAAAGCTACGATTTTGTGGAAACAAAGTCAAAGTCAAATCATTTATTTCAAATAGGCACATAAAAGGCACTTTTGAACGTCAAAAATAAAATTAAAATAAAATTGATTCTAGTCGCCCCTTCCAAAAGGTAGTTTTCGTATGGAGAAGAATGGGCAAGAAACTCCACCGTTACTCTTTTAAACTGTTTTACAATATTTTGTATACATTATTTATATAATTATATGTGAAGACGATGCACCTAAAAATAAAATTACTATACCACAATAGCTAAAAGAATTAAAATGGATAAATGAAACCATGACATATAGATTAATTATGTGATAGATACATGGTGCTCACACATTCACAAACATTCCAAAATCCAAAATAAATAAATAAGGAGTAATAAGTCCGGGTGTGACCCCAAGTAATTACAGAATGTAAATCAATGTCAAAGAAAGAAAAAAAAGAGAATAAATTATATACAATTACATTAGCAACCAGTTTGATTTTGTCTAGACTCTAGAGATTGTCCTATGGAGCAGGACCAGCATGTTTCCAAGCATTCTTATCTTGGATATAATCCTCTAATTTGTAATATCCTTGCTTACAAAGTGTAATTTTAATATAAGTTTTTTTTCTTTAATTTAATTGCAATATTTCACAAGGTATTTTGTTGTAACATTTAACACAGTACCCCATAAAAGATGTATGTACTTTAGATAATCTGGAAAAAGGTTGATCTAATTTATCTTTATTTCTAGTATTAAAATTATGTCTATCACTTATTTTATTAAAAAGATGTTGATTTTTTCTTACATACATAATATTTTCATAAATGAATTGGCAAGGTACCGTCATAATATTAATCCTTTTAAATAGTTCCCTAAGAGATTCGCGGCGACGTAGATTGTAAATGGCTCTGACAGCTCTCTTTTCAAAATAAAAATGGATTCAATGTCAGCAGCCCGACCCCACAGTAAGATGCCATATGACATAATACTGTGGAAGTAACTAAAATAGACCAAACGCGCGGTTTCTTCATCTGTTAATTGTCTTATCTTTCTAACAGCATATGCGGCTGAGCTTAGCAGCCCCGCAATAGATGTTATATGAAGTCCCCATTGTAATTTCTCGTCTAGCGTGATTCCTAGGAAAACTGTCTGATTAACAAATTCTATCTTTTTGGCCATTCAATATGATGTCACATTCGCTACTTCTAACATTAGGTAATTTAAATCTAATGCATTTTGTTTTTTTTTCATTAAGTACTAAATTATTTACCGTAAACCAATCTTGGACCTGAAGAATAGAGTTATTCACGTCGTCAAGATTTTGTGTCCGTCGGTCTATTTTAAAGATCAATGATGTGCAATCTGCAAATAACACCATCTTCGGTTGATTTTGAAGTAATTGGGGTAAATCATTAATATAAACTAAAAAGAGGAATGGACCCAATATCGAACCTAGAGGAACGCCCATTGTCATTTCAGACCCCAATGAGTTTACGCCATTAACTTTGACTTTAACCTTTCTATCTTTCAGGTATGAAACGAAATCATAGTTCACTAAATATAATATATCTAATAAATATATCACTTAATATAATATATCTAATAAATATATCACTTAATATAGTAATATTCCACGTACTGAATAATTATAAGGGAAAGCAGGCTGCTAATAAGGCTTTTAATTAAACCGTTCTCATGAGAGAGCTTACTGAAAAGTTGTCAAAACGTTGGCTTTTAATGAATTTTTGTATATTTGACAACTTAAAACATGTAAGTAATAAGACGACACGTAATGAGAAAACGACTTAAAATTATTAGTAAAAATATAACTTTTCGTATTAAATCGAACTCACTGAGACGTCTATTTTCTACAAAAAATATTTATTTACGTTTTTTTTGTTTTTCCTACTAATATTATAAACGCGAAAGTTTGGATGGAGGGATGGATGTTTGTTACTCTTGTACACCAAAACTACTTAACGGATTTGGATGAAATTTGGCACACAGATAGTTTATAACCAGTATTAACACATAGGATACTTTTTATCCCGATATTCTCACGGGATCAATACACATGTGGGTGAAACAGCGAGGCGTAGCTAGTACAAATATAATTTTACTTCGTAATTTTATTTCTTTTCATTTCCTTTTAGACTATGTCCACAATTTACGGTGATACGTCTTCTAAAGACATTTAGTGTTCCTAAATAACTTTTAGAATACACAAACATTTCAAGATCTTGCTAATTGACTGAATGAAATTTCTTGAAAGCCAAGACGACTAGATTTGTTTAAGGATTTATACAAATCTAGTCTTCTTAGTAAAGTACTATTAATAGAGATTATGGTAATTATGTCGGGAAGTAAATAACTAAGGTACTAACTAAAGCAATTCGTTCTTGTTGTCTGTCACTGCTGTCTTTTTTCTGAGTTAATTCATGTATATTGCAGCGTTTGTCAATTGTCGTTAACTATTATAGTATTTTAATTAGTTAATAATTAGCGTACTTATTCTGAACTCTTTCGACATTTATAAATTTCTTGGTAGGTATTCTTAGCCCCTGCGACATTTCAAAATCTCGAACATAAAATTTTCCACGTAAAACTTTGTACCCAAAAATAATGTTCAACCATTTTAGTGTCGTGTCGTCTCATTTATTTTATTTTGCCTGATCACATGACAGCTCGCGGTAACCATGACAAAATGTCTTTAAAAGGCTTTCATAGGCGACGCAATATTCATTATGTCACGCTTGCGGTCTGTAGCAACCCGAGGTCATGAATTAAGGTGAAACCATTATACTAGACAGGAAATTTGCACGCCCCGCGTTTCGGGTGCGTATTATGGCGTGTTCCTACTCCCAAATTAGTAATGTTATCATGCTAATGTTTTATTATAAGAGGATTTTCTGTTGGCTTCTTGGTTATTTTGGGCTGTTTGCTTGTGGTTTTGTTAACTTTTATTAGTAAAGAGCAGGTTCGCAATTTCAGACAGATTCAAGCTCACCTTTTAACAGCCCAACCTACAGCGTTATTTTAGATTGGCTAGCTAAACTCCATAGACGCGATGGGTACCAACATCTATACACGATAAAATAAAAATAAAAAGATTTGATGATTTTTTATTGGGAGGTCAAAGACAGCTGTTTATGCTGTTACTTAAAGTATGAGTTGAGAAAAACTGTTTTCTTATGTTTCATCGTGTTATTTTTTGTTTTATCATGTTTAGAAATATCTTTAACTTTTTTTTTTTTTCGAAAAATATGTCCGCTCAACAACGTTACTTACGCAATGAATGTTGTTGAACTGTCAAAATGAAACCCATTGCTATTGATAGTGTGATACGCAATTACCCCGCTGATTCTAGAATGAAGCTCAAGCATTTATCTTGGCTTAAACTGGTGCTGAGACAAAAATAGTTTCTATTCGAGATATGATCAGCTGCTATCTAGAGTACGGCCCTTAGTATCTATATCTCTGAGAAAAGACTTACTTATTCAAAGCACATTATTATGTATCTAACATTTTTCCGCAATATCTTTGTGTATTTATGTCTATTTACGTCCTGAAAACATCCAGGTCGTTGTTTGTTATTCATTGTGGAGGTATAAGGAAACTGACGTACATAATAAACGCTCGATGGTCCTTAATTTATATACTGAGGGTAAATAAAGAGGTCGTAGCGAAATGCAAACATAATATGGCGTACGAAATAAACTACATAAAATACTACAAGAGGCTTTTATTGCGGAGAGGGTAATACTTTTGTCACATAATGAATTGACGACTGAGTTTTTTTTTACTGAAGGTGTTTTTCTAAAGCGTTTCAGCCCATAGCCCTCTCCTATTGCACGCCATTCAACTCGATTTTCGGCAACTCTCATCCAGCTGCTACCAGCCATCTTGCGAAGATCGTCGCTCCACCTAGCCCGAGGGCGTCCCTCCTTACGTTTACCGATTCGCAGTCTCCACTCATTCGCGGTCTCCACTTCACTATTCTAAGCAACGGATTTTAATTCTAAGCAAAGGTTTATAAACTAAACTCAATACTCTACCATAATAATATTTTTTTTTTGTTATGTTTTTTCTGGTGTACAATTAAGTATATGTCGGAGTCATTCGTTTGACTATTCGGAATGCTAGCGCCATCTTGTGGCGCTAGACAGAGTCTAGCCTGAGTTCGTGGTGGGACGAGAGCAACAGCTACAAAAGCGGTGTGAGCAGAGCTCTCGGGAGAATCGAAACATTGGACATCGTACGAACAACATGTGCTTAGAAACTGTCTGCGTTCCGTATCGCTGAGTTGTGTGAGTGTGTGATTCGCTAGTGTGACTAACTTGTTCGTAAATTATAATCAGATTTGAACTGTAAACCGTTTTTCTATTGTGTTATAACCAACACTACCCATAGTACGCCCACAGTAATTAAAATATGCCTGATGCTAACGAGAGACAGATATACCATCTCCGTCATATATATAAATACTCTTATTGGGGTGTATGTGGTCTTGCTTTATTTACGTAACATGTTGTATACATATGACTGTTTATAGTTTGATTCACGTGTATATTGTGCCATATGTCTGTGTTACATGCCCCAATAATTTCGCGATGTAAACTGCATAGACTTGCATTGTGACGCTTGGGGATTTGATGAACAAGGGCTTCGGTTGAGTTCGCACATAGTCGAGTATACACGAATATATGATCTGTAGGTTATACAAACCAAACATTTATTACTTACTGACTTTTATTACGCTGGCTATGGTACATAATCGTCTTTTGTGTAAACGGGCCAAAAATACATCTTACTGAAGAGGGCAAAAGAAACCCTCGGGACACCTAGATCTTACACAGATGTTCTCAACAGACCAGGAGACTTAATAAACTTCTGGACGGAGGTGGGCTGGTTGGAATAACGACCGACGGCCGCCATGGCCCACGCACAATGGTCCACTTGAAGGACTAAGCGCGGAAACCAAACCCGTCACATAGACATAGAACATAGAACATAGGGCTCAAGAAAAATTGCCAATCGTAAAATAGATTTTTCATAAATTGGCAAGACATACGTATAATATAAAAGTAATATGTAACTACATGACACAATACATCTTACTAATATTATAAACGTGAACGTTTGTATGGATGGATGGATGGATGTTTGTTACTCTTTCACGTAAAAACTACTGAACGGATTTGGATGAAATTTGGCACACACACAGATATTATAACCAGGATTAACACAAAGGATACTTTTTATTCCGATATTCCCAGGGGACCAAACTTATGCGGATGAAACCGCTGGGCGCAGCTATTTTGTAATACACAAACATTGTTTTGTTTCCTCACCTATCCCTATTATCTCAATATTAACGATTATTGGATCATTCCAAATGACAATTTCTTTTCGAACGTGTAACAGAGACAGGTATATTTTCTTCACGACACACTTCACGGGAATCCATATCTATTGGGGATAAAAAGAAGCCCTACTTTTCCGTGACGTCAGTTTTCAACGTTTCTTTGTTATCTTTTGTTTCATTGAGACAATAAACACGAACTAAAGAGATTCAAAATGTTATTTAACACCTCGAGAGGGCTCAGTTTCAAAAGAATTTGAAATATACCATACGTGTTCCCTTCATGTCTAACAACGGTTGTGTAAATTAAATAACATAACATCAAACTTGTGTTCCCAGTATAGTCATATTTAGCTAGTTATGTTGTAATAGGGGCCAAGCCATACCTAAAAGGCAGTGGGCAGGGCACAATGCTCGCAGAACAGATGGCCGATGGGGCTGAAAGGTTCTGGAGTGGCGACCGCGTACCGGAAGAAGTAGCGTTGAAAAGCCTCCCAAAAGGAGGAACGATAACCTTGTGAAAGCCGCAGGAATGCGCTGGATGCGGGGAGCACAGAACCGGTCGAAGTGACGGTGCTTGGGAGAGGGCTCTGTCCATATGATGATGATGATGATGAGTGAGCGAGCCTACTGCCATTAACCCTGGCTTTTCCGACTTTTCTAACGTAAAACCACTTTTCCTCTATCCGGAGTTCGAAACTAACGCTCGGTATTCACGCCTGCAACCACCAAATAGACCAACAAGTCAACTGAAATATTAACCTGGTAAATATCTAATAGAGTAACAAGGCCAAATCAACATAGCTATGGCAGTTTTTGAGGTATGGTGGTTAGTGGTTATTTTATTAATGAGTTGGTCACGCGAATATCAGTAGGACATGAAAGCATTCGGGGTGAACATCGGCCTTCAAACACGGTGGGGAGGGGTAATAAATAGCTCTGACGTCACCACACACACAGAATAGATAGGTACCTACAGAAGGCGGATTCCATGCAAGGAGCGGAAACATCCGCACGCATACTTACGTATGGAGGACTTAGGTAGGACATTCATGATTGACGTAAAACCAAGAGAGTCATTGCGATGTAACTCACGCGGTTACCTTAGGTGACCGTAACTTGTATTTTATAACGATGAGATAAGTTAAATTGTAATGACTTACTAATGGGTTTACGTCAATAACGATGCCAGTTGCGAGTGCGCTTACACTCGCTGTCGGGACCCGTATCTCAAGTGCGCGTCCGATTTTGTTCTTTGTATGGAGCCGACCATAGATATGCTGATACTGCAAAAATAGTACGCAAAAAGCAAGAAATATTTTACAATTTGTTGTTTTTCATGATTTTAAAAACAATTATAGTAAAATACTTATACCTTACTTACTTCTATATTACGATAAGTTATTATATGATTTATAAAGTTTTTGGTTTGGCTTCGGTTTTTACAAGAAAACACGGCAAATGTTGTCACGATCGCGGTCGAAAGCGCACTAGTTCGCGAAAACGGCCATTTGCCTGTGACATGAGCATTTTGAAAGCGATGTGCTGACATAGATACACCTCCTAGCCATTTCTCCTGTTTTTTGTATTTCTGTGGAGCCGAACTTCTGTACCTTTTTACTCTGTGGCTTTAACGTCACACAGTTCTAAATGGGACACACATGTCGCAAACACGCTCGCATTCAATTCGTACGTGCATTGTTTAATGGAAACTGTTATTAATGTTCTAATTAGTTTACTCTTAGAACTAATTATGAATTTAATCAGCGGTTTTAAACTGCGTCGTGTTTTAATGACACACCAGTTATCAAATTGGCATGTACTTTCTGTGTCCAGTTATTGAATAAATAAACTTAAACATTAATTTACTTACTGGTTTACGTCACAATACATAGGGTAAAAGCCATACACTTGTAATTGGAAAATGGAAAGATTTTATGACAAATATTCGAAACAAAATGAGCGCCAGTTTCACATTTTTTTAAACAAAAAAAAATACTCAGAAAATTTTTGATGGCAAATTATTTTGTTATACATACATAAAAAATATGCTAAAAAGACCTCAAAGTGAGATGCATTGGTGCATATTGAAACCAGAACACATACGGCAAAGCAAAGAAAGTAATGAGTTTTAAAATACAACCCTCACATGGGCGAAGTTGGGCTCGAAAACCGCTCGACATCGAAAAGTATGATATGAAAATATTTTTGTTTGTGAAATCGGGCTATATGACTTTCGGCTATGAGCTTTCATTATTGGTGGAACCTTTTGAAAGATAGAAAATAAATTTATTTGCAGCAGAGAAAGAACACAAAAAAGAACAAGTTGGGGAAAAATATGCGTCACGACCACCCATAACGGCCATTGCTCAGCATAATGCTTTTCAGTGACCTTTTCAGTGACAGCCGGCGTTGACGTGATGACGTCAATCAGTGCAGTATACGATGAGATATAAATAACACTTAAGAAACAAAAAATAAAATAAAGACTCACCAATACACAATATCTATTTCTAAATGTTTATATAAAAAAAATGTTTTTTTTTCAGATACATAATATTACCTATTTACCTAATTATCGATTAAAAACACACACATAAACTCACACCCCATGGCGGTAGGTAGAAACTTCAGAATCCTTACATACACCTTTGAATACACCAAGAAAAGAACTAATAACTAACTAATCAAGCAGCCATTGAATAAATCGGCTTATTGAATACTAGCTTCAGGCCGCGACTGCGTTCGCGTGGATGTCGTAATCCACCACAATATTCTAAAATAATTTTGCTAGCGACTCCCAAGCTAGGATTTTAAACAATAGATTGTTTAAGCGTGGGAGTCGCTAGCAAAGTTATTTTAGAATATTATTGGTCGTCGTTGTTTTACGTAGACAAAAAAAAAAAACGGCAATAAAAACAAGTTTTAGAAAAAAAAAAGAAACCAAAATAATTTGAGGTTAAATCCGTATTTATTTGCAATATAAGTATATTTTGGGCATCAGAATCGTTCCCAGATCTTGTAGCAATTTACTTTTTTCTAAAATATTCAATATCGGTACAGTTCTGAGTTTGCTACTATTTTATTATATGCTTAGTGCTATATTGATACTGACATAATGTTGTTGCTTTTAATACAGGAATATTTTAAACGGCAAACATATCACATCACATCATCTAAAACATCTTGACTGAGCAAAACAGATGCATATGTACATTGGAACGACAGGAGGTCCCTATATCAGTATATTGTTCAAGAAAAAATATAAATTTATAGTGCCTCAGTTACGAGGGACTCAAGGTTTAAATAGTGAGCAGCACGGGTCTATCTTCAAGGTTAAGCACCGCTTGCCGTAGTCGGTTCGTGGATGGGTGACCATCCATACTATTTTTATTTTTTTATTTGCCTTCATATCGAGCCCCTACGCGCTTCGGAAAGTCCCGCGTAGTCAGAAGCCCAAAAGTTTGAAAACCAGACTTACTAAGGGGTTATCGTGTTACCCAGTAACTGGGTTGTGGAGGTCCGATAGCATCCGGTTATACTGGAAGCCGACCCTAACGTACTTAAGAAAAGGATAGGCAGTACCTTCTCAGTCAGGTAACTACAACTTGGGGTAACTACTAACTGCAGGTGACCTTATGACCCGATACATGGTTTACCCCAATTTTGCGACGAACTGTTATTTGTAATCGATTGCGGGTGTAATATGATTTATCATCGATTGTCATTCGAGAAAAAAACTCTCCAAACCATAATAGTAGATACACTTTTAATCGATCATAGAGTTTTCGAACAATGACGTTGACTGTGTTGAATCGACTGCTCGATATGAATTCGGTAATATAATAATTTGACCGAGTAGTCACAAACTTTAGATCGGTAAAGCACGTTCTAAAAACAACAAATTATTAAAACAAAAAATGAAACTACCATGTCTAACTTAGATCTATTTAGTCTCTCGTGGTCTAAGTGAAAGCTATAAAATTAACAAAGTTGAGAAAAAAAAAAACAGTTTACCTGAATACTTTAACACTGTTAGCTTTCTAACAAGTGTGGCACATCGTGTTTTTGTAGCATGTTGTACTTAAAACACACACCACCACCTGTTTTGTTGAGTAGAGAGAACAAATGGAAAATGTACTAAAATCTAGTTTTTACTTTTTGCCAGACATTTCATTATGTCAGGTGTGGTGGGGTATTATGTGACTTTGTCTTGGCACAGGAATGTTTTTATTTCATTTTGCGGTTTTACTTACCGGTTAAGATGTTTTCCTACAACTTTTTTTCGCGAATATGAATTCGTTAAGTGGTCTGATAAAATGATAATTAATATATGATTATTGACTGTTGCTTGCGACTTTGTCTGCGATCCAGAATTTAAAAAAATCCAGGCTGCAGGATTTTAGCGTGAAAGCGTAACAAACAACCAAACTCACTTCCTCTTCCAGAGATAAGGATTATCATTCTATGAAAATATGCGAAGTGTTAAGCGGTAACGTGATGTCTTTTTTTATAAAATCACAAAGCTGTTTGATTTTCGTATTTTGTATTACCTTTTTGTAAAGGTTGAGGATTGTTTAACCCATTTTCAGACGGGTCAACTTGAGTGTGTAACGTATTCAGTGACTTTCAGCGACAGTGTGGTAGAAAAAATTCTGAACACATCAGACTTTTAACTCGTCTTCAGTTTTTAGACAAGTCATGTTATTTTTTTTTAAATAGGCGGACTTTACACTTTATTGGCTATTTATCAAAAGGTGAAATATGTAAGACTTTTACTATTGGTAGCTTTGAAAAAGTGAAAAATATCTGCTAGCTGTATATAAGCCTACCGACTAACTAATAACATTGAAGCATATACAGTTTGTGTACACATTTGAAATGAAATGAAATTGTTTATTATGTAATAAGGATATCGGTCACTTTTACACGTCATTATAAAAAATAAGCTATACTCCGACTTTTAATCGTTTTCAGTAACTTGACAGTTCAAAGAAAAATAATGTTACCATACTAAAACTAATAGTGTTGGGCTAGTGAACGATTTTGCGTAAAGAACGAATGATAAAAATGGTTTAATTTAAATAAAACTTTAAATATTCGTAAATCTTCGTAATTCGTTGAATATTCGAATATAAGAAAAATTTAAACAATTCCCAAGATGTCCTGGAAGAAAAAAGACATTCAAAAGTGGCTGAATAATAATAATAATCAATACATTCTAGCTAAGTTGTGTTATGTTGTTGTGTTCTAATAGTGTATATCGTGTTTTTAAGACAAGTTATTATACATAACATAAAACTTTGCATTCAAGTACATTATTTATGTTCATTCAATTTCATTCATTCTTGCACCACCTCACTATCTTTATTTCGTCAAAATCTGGTAACCATTCAACTGTCAAGTTACTAAATACAATTAAAAGTCGAAGTATAGATGAATGCGACATTTTCTATCTTTTATTGTTCAAAATCTGTATTAACATTAACTTATATAAAGTCTGCCTAACTACATAACAGTTTGTCGGCAGTTGTTTTCGTCTAACAATAGATTATAAATTTTTAAACCAACGTGAGGTTTGTTACAAATAATCTATGGACATCTGAATACCCTGAGAAGAAATGACGAAACAAACTCGAGGATCCAAGTCTCTATATTTACATAAACAAAACACTAAACTACTTTACTAGAAAATTCCGGATTTACTGGACCATTGCTGCATCATTTATTGTCCCTACAATGCACGTCAATCAATATAATATTATACTTACTTTCTACATAACCTGTATTCAGCAGAGCAGCAGCTTACAGCAAAAGTACGAACGTTTTATAAAAGTAAAACATTTTCACTTTTAAACTAAATATTATATTGTAAAAGCTGGTAAAAAGCAACATGAAATTGGGTTTCAGAAATTAAATGTGATTTTTACATGAAACAAGTACCTGTGTATTGGTTTTGAATTTTAATATTATAACATGTTGACTTGACTTTAATTTAAAACTTTTATGAAAGAAAAAAAAACGTTTATTGGCGGTAAATATGACGCATTAATTTAACACAAAAATAAATAACAAGTTGGGGGGAAAACATGCGTCACATTCACGCAAAACGGCCACCGCTCAGCTTAATGCGAAGACCTTATACGAGACAGAGCCCCAGCGCTGGTGCTTCCCATTGTTTTTGCAAAAAGGTAAAGCAACGAGTTGTTGTTTTGTTTACATCACCACAGTTTCCGGGCAAATAAATACCGACACAATAGGTAAATTGTATTCATCAGGTTCCACGAAATCAAAGGGTAGCGTTTTACCGGTACATAACTTGGAACCACATGCTTAAACAGTATACGCAATTATTTATTTGGATATTCGTGCAAAGGCTACAAAACCAATTCGGCCAAATGACGCGTCATTCGATTTATCTCGATACAGGATGTTAATTGGTACGAAAAAAAATCGAATTTGAAATGGAATCGGACGTCCCGAAAAATACGCATTTGCTGAATGGCTATCCAATTTACTCACGTAAATGATTTTTAATAAATGTATTTTTGCACCGGTTGGAATATTAGGAATACAAATAAATAATTTAATATGGATAGAAGGGTTAGCTGAAGGTTATCAGAAGTTCTTTCCTTAATCAACAACAAACAGTGCGAAACTTAAACAATGGCTGCGGGCAGGGCGGTAGTTACACACAAAATAGTTAACATACGCTACTAGGGACTTAAGTTCTGAGCCTCTATTTCGTTGAAATGCGTATTCTATTCGAACTTTCAAGATAATAGTGGATATGACCTTCATTTATGTCTCTCAGCGATAAGATGGAGGACGTGGAAACTCATTTACTTGCGGAGGGCAACTTCGATTTATTCATCTATTCATACGAGTACGAGCCTGTTTACTAAAGATACCAATAACTTTTTTATGCCAAATAAAGGGAAGGCCTTGACTTACTTTGGCACTCTTCATTCGATTAGTTTGACAAAGGTGTCGTTACTCTGGAGTGTTTAATGGGTGAACAGGGTGATTAATTAGGATACGAATCAGACCCAACTTTCCGATAGCAGTTTCAAGCTATTAAATGGACAAACTAATAAATTGACTTCAAGGTTGAGTTGTCGTAAGAACTCAGGGTTAACGGCAAGTTTTAAAGTCTAAAGTCACCTATGTAACGAGACTTTACTTCTTATTAAATTCAACCCTCTTATAAGAGCCTGCAGATTTTTTAGTACGACAATCGGTCACTAGAATTTGATAGCGGAGCATATTATGAGCATCAAACTAAATTTATTCCTCGCCAGCAACTGTCTCAAAAATATTACGTCAAAAGATTTACGATTTGATTTTATTCTCTCTTAACTCCGTTTCGTTGGAAAAATAAAACTATATTTTCTTTGGAAAAAAAAATATCTTTCGTATGACAAAATAGATTAGGTTACACGTAAACAAAGCCGCGGGCAAACCCGGTAAAGGGGCCGGAATCCCACTGTCGTAAGTATACAATTTATGAATAAAAAAAAACCTGTCAAGTGCGAGTCGGACTCACGCACCGAGGGCTTCGTACAAATTTGTAGGTAGGTATGTATTTTTTTTTGGTAGTGTAACTACAAATTTACGGTTTTCAGATTTTTTTCTTTACTTGTGCTACATGACATTGCTTCTTGCCCGTATCTTTTGATTGCGTTGACTTAGCAGTTTGGTTTGTTCACTTCTTCAAGAGATTGCAGCCTCGAGTATTTGATATTAATTTCAACTTGATAACTCCACGCGTTCCGGAGAAAAAGGGTTTTGACTGACGGACAGACAGACGAACAACGAAGTGATCTTATAAGGGCTCCTTTTTTCCTTTTGAGGCACGGAACCCTAAAAATATATATAAGGCAATGTGTGTTTCCCCATTAACGGGGAGGGTGAAGGGACTTGAGAATAATTTATTGCTCCACCTGTAGCCAGGTCCGAATAAAGCCGGCTTTAATAACTAATCGCTCGTGAAATTAATATGATAACTTTGAGAAATATACTCAACTTTATTGTAGCTAGTTAAATTAAG
The DNA here is from genome assembly GCA_947507525.1 of Apamea epomidion. NCBI lineage: Eukaryota > Metazoa > Arthropoda > Insecta > Lepidoptera > Noctuidae > Apamea > Apamea epomidion. Next base: position 13,013,101 of record OX382231.1, read on the forward strand.
TTTCTGGGTATCAGGTTCGGCTTACAGAGTTTGTTACAGTTTATAGATATTAAATGAGAATATATTTTATAATAATTAAGGGACCCGTGGCTAAGTAGTTGTTACTTAGCCACGGGCCCCTCCGCACAGGTCGATTGATCAAGCTACGCTTGCAGTGGTTGGACCGTGGATGTGTGACCATATTTATATACCGAGACCCCTTTGTGCTTCGGAAAGCACATTAAGCCGTTGGTCCCGGCTGTCGTTCGTGGATCTTTGACAGTCGTTACGGGTAGTCAGAAGCCCGAAAGTCTTACAACCAGTCTTACCAAGGAGTACGGGGTATCGTATTACCCAGTAACTGGGTTGTGGAGGTCAAATAGGTCGTCACTCCATATAAAATGCTGGTCAGGTGCATCCGGTTAGATTGGAAGTTGATCCCAACATAGTTGCGACAAGGCTAGGCAGAGGATAATATTTTATAATAATTGCTTCCATAGAAAAGTTTTATGTGTGGACTTTTGTGCTATTGATAACCCCGCCCGGTTATTAAGGAACATAATACATGGTGCATGACTTTCTTCAGAACCCATCGCTCTAAACCTATCAATTTCTACTAGAGGTTCGTCGAAGTACTTCATGTTAATCAATCAGCAATGCGGACGGTATTGTGTTCCCAACATGATTAATTATTGTAATCTAAACCCTACTGTGTAATACAGTTTCTCATTCAATGGAATTATTTATTTATTTATTTACTACGAAGACCTCTACAATAATTTAGCACCGACCACTTCTGGCCGATTCTTATAATTTAGGGACCGTTATTGGTTAAAATTAAAACTTTTGTGTACCAATAATGAAGCAAATACCTCATAGCTTTGCATAGTGGACCCTTCTATATGGAAGTAGCTGTCACGGGTAAAATTTTCTCACGAATCCATTAATATGCCAAGTTTGGCAAAAAACTAATGCTACTATTGGTAAGCAAAACGATTCGATTTTGTTTATGAAGCATTAGTCCACAAATATTTTTCAGATATAAAAGCACTTTCATTTCGTTGAAATGTCTGCTCGACACCGATTTTCTGTTTTAGGTATGTATGTATCTTCTAGTTTAATAGTATTAATAGGTCAGCTGCCCATTCATCAACATCATCATCCACAGCCCGACTTCACCCAATTCTGGGCACGGGCCTCTCTTTTCTGGGTGTGTAACGTTTGATATAATAACAAAAGTTCTAATGATCATAAGACCTAATTTCATTTAATATATATTTTTTTAATATAACGATCAAATGATATAATTAATTATTGATATAATTTCATTTCACCTAATTTTATATGGTATCAATCAATCAAATCATTTATTTTCAGATAAAATATCCATAGGTAAATTTAACATTTATAGTTGAAGTATAATGAACAGTTTATATAATGCACATTTTAAATAATATTCAATTAATATAATATTCAGTTGCTATAATATTCAAAATCTATAAGTAACATTTATTATATGTAATTTGGAAATGTTTACTTTTATTTTTGCAAAAACTGATTATTGAAATTCTACGATATGGCGACCACATAATTATACACCGGCTTGTAGTTAATAGGTTGAATCTGTTCCAAAACCGAATCGGGGCACCTTGAATTTACCTAGTCTTTGAGCTCCTACCCTAGAGTGTATATAAAAACCGGAGGCGCGGAGGGAGAGCAACCTCCGCCCGCTGTAACAAAGCATAGGCTATCCTTTGTTACGTAAGGGCGAAGGGGTTGCACTTCCCGCAGCGCTGGAGACGATGCAGAAGCTCCGCACGATGCTCACCTCCGCAGCTTCGGCTTGCTGGTCGCCTCCGGCGACCAGCCTCAACCGCTACGGCTCGCACGGGTGCCTATGCTTTGTTACGTAAGGGCGAGGGGGTTGCACTTCCCGCAGCGCCGGAGACGATGCAGAAGCAACTTTAATGTTTTGAGGTTAGATTACAATATAATTTGCTTTTATCAAGAACGATGCGTTACCTTAGAAAATTAGTTAATATGAAATTAGGTCAAATGAACATTATATAAAAAGAGCATTATACAATTTGAAAATTATATGAAATGAACGTTATACTAAACGAAATTAGAGAAAATGAATATTATATCAAATATTATGAATGAATAATATAAACATTAGATCACATGAAATTAGGTTAAATGTTTTTATAGCATATGAAAATTATACCATATGAAAGTTATGTCAAATGAAATTAGACCATCTGTTATTATACCAAACATTACACACCCTTCTTTTCTTGTGACGATCACCACGCTCTTGTACCAGTCTCATCCAGGTTTTGCCCACGATGGCAACAATGTCGTCTGCCGAATTCGTCTGACGACCGACATCTTGTCTTCCAGTCCTTGGACGCTACTCTGTCACAGCCTTACTCCACCTGACATCACTGCGCCCAACTCCATTTGAGTTCAACACTACGCTTTCCGATATCGAAGACCTTCGTACGTCTTCATATCTCGATGTTTGCTGTCCATTAGTACATTTGTATCTATGTCACATGTTATGGTACTACTTAAAACATCGATAACATGTAATATTATGTCCATATAGTGACAATCAGTCCTTAAGCTCAATCCAATGTTTCTCGAGTTTTTCCTCATTTCCTACAAACAGGAAAGTAAAGTTTTTCTTCGTATGATTTATGTAAACCTTTGGGACATGTACCTATTAGACCGTGATCATCATTTTTCGAACATAGAAATCATTTTTAGTTTTAGGTAGGTACCTATATCTTACGGTTACGGTAGCGGTAATGCGACGCGGCTTTACTAAATAAACGAGCCTTAACTGTACCTAAAAAATAAGAGTGCAAATTATTAAGTTATGCCCAGGAAAATCAATGTCTATTCCAAGGTTGCCTGGAAGAGATCGCAGAAAGCGATAACGCCGTTGTTGCCATTTATGATCAATTATTTTATTTTGTAAGTAGGTTTGTACAAACACTTTTACACGTCAATCATATTTTAAAAACTAGATGAGGTCGGTCTTTACTATCTGACTAGTCTGAGAAGAATGGCCGAAACAAACTCAGAGGTCACAGTCTCTTTTAAAGTCCAGACATAATCTTGGTCAGATCATATGAAGACCATGTAGATCGATGTCGGAGATGGCCTTTTGAGGAAAGAACCACACGGATTGAGAGGACCTGTCCAGTCAGTGCCCGCAATTTTGTAGTGTTTGATGTATTTTTGTGGTATACAATAAAGTAATAATTAATTTTAAAATATATTATTTTGTAATCTGCTGTAAATTCTACCTGAACTAAAAATGATTCGTTTTGACTATGTCATATGGAGGAGCCCATGTGTCCAAAATAAATAAGTTATGACCATTCTCCCCCTAATCCTCGAAACAGATTTAAAGCTAACCTCTAACCTACAGATGTACCCAAACATAAAACAAACTAAAACATTTTCCAATATTTCGACGCATTTATCCTCTGGTCGTGAATTAGGGGCTAATCCACAGTTTTATTAATAACGTTGACATTATAGTTGCCTAGGACATAATCCTCTGATTGATTGCCCAAAGGAGCAAGAATTATTCAATGTCGCCTTGCGGGTTATGATAGACACTTAACACGTTTTTGCTTGTTCATTCTGCTTTTGTTGATAAGCCGGCTTATTTTTTATTATATTAGGAGGATATTTATTAATATTGAAGTATATTTTGAAGGTTTTATAAACTGCAGAAATATGCAGAGAAGGTGTACGGTTAAAAGAACGCAGAATTAACTAGAAAAAGGCGCCGTCGTTAAACCATAGAAGTGCTGTTTATTGTTCATATACTTTCTCAATGATGCGCATCTTAACATATACAGCATGTATCAGAAAGGTGTGGTCATTATTAAGGGGGTGGTACAGACCATCCAACATAACAAGATTTTTCATGGGATTAACATCAAATAGGCATTGAAGTTTTGAATGGGACAGTTGATAAGTATCTTCTTATTACAACAAAGAAAAACCCAGTTTATCAACAAAAGCAGAACGAAGTTTGATGGTTTGTACCACACCTTTAAACTGCCCACATCTTTAAACTGGCCACACCCATCGGATACATTCTGTATATATGTTAACATGCAATAGCATCATTGACAAAGTAGGTAAGTATATGTACTATAAATAGCACTTCTGCTTGTCTAGCTTATCTGCTGTCTTGCTTACAAGGTATGGTCATGTTGAGAGGATGAATGAAAGGTGACTAACAAAAGTTATTTACAAGGTAGCTGTGAGTGGAAAGGCCGGGAGGGAACGCCCTAGGCGGACATATATGAAATGACCTTATTAGTGATAATCTTCAGAAAGGTCAGGTACGTAATACTTGCAACTGGCGTGCGTGTGTGACCAGATATATGAACGTAAACGAGGCAAAAGGAGTATGAAAAGATCGTAGCAGATGGCGTTCTTTAGTCTCACCCCCATGGGAAGAGGGTGTGATTTTGTGTATGTATTTGTAGAGACGCACTAAATCTACAAGCCATTCGAGGAGTTCCCATAATATCGGACAGCTGAAAACTATAACAATTGAATAGAATAGAATACAACAGAATATTTATTTGCCAGAAACATGGTGTTTACAAAGGTGTTCATAACATTACATAGTGCTGCATGTCTCACCGTTTTAACGGTATGCAAAATCAATTTACAATTAAATGAAGTTCTTACATAAATTTTCAATTTACATTATATACACTGAAACTGGCTTTCAACAGAAAATACCCTGATGTAAGTGTATTTCAGTCATATATCAATCCAGTCTAAATTAACTTCATTCTTTTTCCTAAAAAGGCAAAGTATAACAGTAAAAAAAAAGAACATTTATTTCCGGTAAAACAGAAAAATAAAATTTGAAGTTAAAGTTCATAATTAATGTGATTATTATTTGATTGAGTTACCTCCAGGTAAATAAACAAAATTAAAAGCATCTTCTTCAAAATATTATTTTATATTTACGACCTTCGTAATATTATTAACCTTACACCCCATTAGGTAACATCCTCATCTCATCTTGTTTTGCTTTACTTTAATATTGTAAAAGGACCATGTACTAGGCGAGCATATTTACTAGGAGCTGTTTCTTTTAAAAACTCTAAAGACTGTCTCGTTTATAATATACGTATGTATTTTCGCCGTCTTGTTCACAGCCGCGTGAAAACCAAGACACGTTGGTTGAGATTTGTGAACACTGAGAATCCGAACGTGTCTTTACAAGCTTTTCTGCTTCTGCAATTTTGATACGTATTTGTTTCGGTGTGAGCTACTCAAAATTGAGCTTTATTAGATTTTCGATATATTAGTTGGCGTTGGCTACCAGTCTAACCGGATGCAGCTGAATACCAGTATTTTACATGGAGCGACTGCCTGTCTGACCCCCACAACCAAGTTACTGGGTAATACGATACCCCTTGGTAAGACTGGTTGTCAGACTTTCGGGCTACTGACGACCCGTAACGACTGTCAAAGATCCGTGAATGACAGCCGGGACCAACGGCTTAACGTGCTTTCCGAAGCACGGAGGGGTTTTGGTAGGTTTATGAAGATGGACACCCATCCACGGACTAAACCGCGTCAAGCGTAGCTTAACCTGATCGATCGACTCGTGCGGCGGTTAGTACTAAACCACAAGTCCCTCTTTTATATTTTACTTGCTTTACGAAAACCAACTTTGAAACTACGACGTAAAGGTTCACTCAATGACAATTTTTTAACTCTGATGTGCTGCTTACCTTGCTGTTAATAAAACATCGCATTTTAAACATAAAAAAGTGTTACGACTACTAAAAATTCAGTGCTCTCTTAAGAGCAATACGTAGGTTCCTAAGTTTTTTTCTGTTTAAAACGAAAAAAGCTAAATCTAATATTTATGTTATTTATACTGAAGTGCGGTGTTAGTACAGGAACAATGGAGCGAACTTCGGTAGTAAAACGTTGAACTTGAACTGGCCTAACGTAAGACGGAGTTTCAATAAGTAAGTCAAGTAACGTAGGACGGAGGTTTTATTACTACTGACTATACTATGTATCAATCTTCCTAGTCTTTTCCACACTATTTTGTGGTCGGCTTCCAGTTTAACAGGATGTAGCTGAATATCAGTATTTTACAAGGAGCGACTGCCTACTGTACTATGCATAAAATATAAGAAAATAAAGCGCTCTTACTAAATGGCTGCGAGACCAGTAGTTTTGAAGCTGCCAACACGGAAATAATCCAGGTAATGTTGGCACCACCGCTTCGTTTCTATGCATTAATGTCGCTGTTTTTTCAAGGATACTCGTAACTTTTTTTGCAACGACAGACTAGCATGAAATGCCACTAATTAGTTGCTTTCCCCAGAACTTTGAGACGTGTACCTTTTGCACCCTCGCAAGTATCTAATTACCGCTCAAGGGTAGCAGGGTAAGCAGAGAAGCGAGTTTAGTTTATATTTTTAATGTGACTAAAATTGAATAAGAAATCTCTTGAATTAAATCATAATGAGGATTGTAGGGTTGGTTATAAAGCAGGCAGTCTGTAATTTAGCGCACTTTACAGTCTTAGAAACGTACTTGTTAGAAGTTTTAGGAGAACGGACTTTTTCCCACTGCATCATAAACAGTCTATGTTACCACTGTTGGGACACAGGCCTGCTCTCTGCTCATGTGATAATCCACCAAACGGGCTCAGTGCGGGTTGGTGGTTGTCAAATGTCTTCGAATTTTTTGGTTCTAGGACATGCCGGTTTCTTCACGATGTTTTCCTTCACCGTTTTGAGAGCAGTAGTGGTGAAATGCACTTAGTAAATTGTCTGCATGTGTTCGAACTCACGACCTACACCTCGTAAGTCGGGGTCGATATCCTCGGCCATAACTTTAAATTAAAAATTCCTACAAAAATATTGAAAAAAACAGAACAATAACCCTAATGAAAACAAATACGAAAAAAGTTCAACATTCGTGCGAATGAATACTAATCAAATTTCTGTGAGCAAATTCCATATGCATAAAACATGCTAACAATAGTCAAATAAGCGGGATGATTCCCTTCATTCCAGATTAAATTCCATTGCACTCACTTTCATACTCGTATCGGAAAAATGTTCTACAATTCGTGTCACGAGTCGCGACTCGGACAGGCGTATCCGCTATTGAATACCTACCGGAGTACCCGTAGTTAGACACCATTTTATTTTATTCCCTCTCAGACTGGGAAAAGAATATTTTTACTCTTTGTCGTCAGTAATTGAATTTCGTTAGTAAGTACTACCACGGTTTCGTGGTGAAATAAAGAGATTCCGAGCAATCTCATTGGGAAATATTTGACGTTTATGCGGAGCTTTCTTTAAACGCAAGCTTTTGATGCTGGGTTTACTGGACTTTGTTGAGGCTGTTTATCATTTTTATGGACCGCCCCTCATTGTATTCAGTACTGTAAAGAAGACAGACTAGTTACTAGAAGATCACTTCACAACACTTTAGTGAAATGGAATGTAACGTGTTATTATTAAAAACCAACATATCTTAAGCGTTATAGCTAAGATATGCTTTTGGTCAGTACCTTATCGTAATGATTATAAAAGTATTATTATTTGATATTCATAAACAATGTTTTGCCTGTCATTTTAAAATTATGTAATGTACAAGTACGATAAGTGCGTAATAATGCAGTGCTTACGTGCTTAATAAGGTACATGCGAGATCAAGGTAGAGAGAAAGATTGTGGGTTTTTGTTGTGTATTTACTTAGTTGGTAAGCCTTTATACAGACTGTAAAAAGACCCACCACATAGTCGTGAACTACGCGTTCTACACATCAAAATAAGTCACATTTCACAAAAATAATTGCTGGGAAACGACTTTTGGTGTGATTGCTGTTTCCGGTAGTGCGTAACCGCAAACCTTAGTACCGTAATCTTCTGGTTACGGCACAAGGGTTGTGGGGTATTTAAAGATATGTTATAACATTAAAAATTTGCTCTCGTAAAAAAATGTCAGTAAAAGTTAGAATTTTGACCTTCAATATCTCCGTTACCAGAAGGTTCCCACGTATGGTCCAGTACAAAAAAAATATCACAATGACGGAGAGTATACGTGACTCTCGGCTTCGTTAAGTGTCTTTTTACACCCGTTATAACCAAGAATCTTACAATAGCACTAAGATAGACATACGCTACTACATGCATCAACTTGTGCGTTCTCCTTGTGCGCTGCGGTTAAATAAACTGGTTCAGTCAAGTGTGACAAAAATCCAGCTCTATTTATGCTGTTCCCATAAACAAAAACGAATCGTTTTGCTTATCAGTGGTAGCATTTTAATGTTACCCATGATAGCTAAGTAGCTATCACGGGTAAAATTAGCTTACGAATCTATTTATATTCCAGACCGCTATAGCTTTATTATTGGTAAAGATCAAGAGTCTTAATTTTAACCAATGACGGTCCGTAAATTATAGAAATTGGCCGTTAGAGACTACCAATACTAAAAAATCATGAAACCAGCATTTATTCAAACGAAGATAGCAACTGACAACAAACCAATCCAGCAGATTTGTTTCCAAAGTAAACATGAGACGTGCGTCAAAAGTTACAATCTCTTCACATCGCCATCTCCGTAGTAGAGTCAACAGTGAAACGGGAGCGAAAACTTTTAACCTCTGTACGTTTCTTGCTTCCTCCTCCTACTTAATATTTAGCTATCCTCATGCAAATACTGCTTTGAAGACTTCACTCCAACTTACTGCTAACTTGTTTTGGTAGTAAATGTTTTCAATAGCATTCGAATTGGTGTTGGCCCTTTAATCCGTTCTCATAAATGCAAAGGCGTCTCTGTATGTATGTTTGTTACGTTTACATGGCCATACCACTGGACAGATTTAGATGACGATGAGCAGAGGAATAAATAGAGCCCTAAGGACGGACACAGGTAGACATCTCTCGATACTAATAATAAAGCTGAAGAGTTTGTTTGTTAGTACCTACCATTAACTTCCAGTCGGATTAAAAAAAATATTTTTACATTAAAATTCTTGAGGACGGGTACAAACTATTTAACATCACGCTAGTGCACTTAGAAAAAAAAAAAGTCTGAGCTGAGCTGAGGTGGGTCGGGGGTGCAAGAAATTTCACGCGGACGAAGTAACAGGCAGAAGGTAGTAAAGAGTACGACCTTGAAGGGGTGAAAATGGCTGTCTAACTTTGTATGTGAAAATCCGGAATCCAGACGAATTCTTGAACTAAACGCTAAGAGATAATTGAAAGTTGTGAATGAAACCGTACCTAATCTTCAGCCTAGTAGTTTCTTCTCCAATTTCAGTTAAACTAAGATTTGTTCTAAGTTAAACTGAGATTAGAAGCCTAGTCTATAATCCAGTTAGAGTTGAAGCCAGATTGTTAATCACAAGTTATCAGCTTGTTAACAAGCCATTACCGGTAGGTATTACTCGGTAGTCCGTTAGATCGAACAATTAATTGGCTTGAACTTATATGCCTAAATTGAACTTGGGTTCGTGAACTCGTTTACATTTAATTACTGCTTGAAATCATACCAGAACGAAGGTATTGAAGGAATAACAAAGAGAGTAATTTTAATAGATGATATACAAGTTGTGGATATGTATCTGAATCATTTAATAGAGCCGAAAATGAAACAGAATCAATACGCTAAAATTATTTAAATAATATTTTAAAATAATTTATAATCTTAAAGATTGTGGCTGGCAGGGTGCAATCTTCGCTGTGGAGGTCCCTTGTTAAAACAGTTATTTAATTATAATTTTGATTAACATTTTGATTCTGATTCTGATTTTTATTTTTTATTTTTCATTATCATCTTAATCTACATTTTAATTATTATTTTTGTTTGTGAAACATTGTTACGCATGATGTACTTACCTATGGATGCTTGAATCTCAATTTTTTATTTTTTATTACTAACGTTACAAAAGCACAAAGCACTGTGAGCACTTATGGCCCAGTGGTGACTGCCCAGACTTAAAGTTGTAGGTCGTGGTTCGAACCCAAGTAGGCGTTTTACTTTGTGAAAATTATTTTATCACAACTGCTCTTAAAACGGTGAAGGAAAAAATCATGAGGAAACCGGAAAGTATGTCCTAGAACCAAAATATCAAAAACATGTGATATTAACCAACCCGCGCTGGGCCCGCGTGGTAGATTACAGCACACTCCTTCGAAGAGGGGAGGCCCTGTGTCCGGCTAGTGGGAACATTATAGGCTGTTTTTTTTCAGTTTACTATTTAGTAGATATCTAATTAAAAATACTTTTATATTATTTATTTGCCCTAAAAATATACCTAGCAATAAGTTCGGTAAAAGAGCTTTTCGCGATTTTCAAATGGTGACGTAAACTTTCGCACGCAATTATAACTTTTGACAGTGACAGAGTTCCAATTTGGGGAAATTGTTCTAATTTTAGGAGACAGCCATTTACTTGGCAATTTGATAGACCTGAAGAATTGAGAATCGACGCAGCCATAGCTATAGAATAGGCTGCAATAATGATAAGAAAGCTATTTCGTTTATGTAAAGATAAAAATGCACGGGTCGCTTCGGTTGAAAGGGGTCGTTTTATTTATCAAAGGCAAATGTTCGATTAATCCTGTTTTATTCTCACACATTCTGCAAGATAAAGCGACCAATCCCAGATGAAACTACTTAAGAATTTGAAGACGTTAACATGAGATATCAAATTAAATAACCCTGAATAAAATTATCTCATATGACGTCATGTTAAAATTATGTAGTCTGTCAAACAAAATGAATAAATTTAGTTTTATTACATATTCCGTTTTACAAAATGCTCTACCGTGTTTCAAGCTAAGCGTTTTTGGATAGCTGGCTTAATGGCTAGTCTCTTTAAAATAACTCGGTTTTCTTTCGTATAGCATCCAGCTACTTAACGTGTGAAATATTGCACTTCGCAAAAATGTTTCACGTTAAGGTGAGTTGCGAGTGTATTTAAGTATTTTTCGCTTGCATGCTTTGAATTTTATTTGAAAATGTTGTATCTTTATGTGCTGTCGACTTCTGTTTTACTTTAGGAGATGGTTGGTTGGTTGGTTGCATCTATCAAGATCCAGCGTAATAGAGGTCTTATGTAGAATTTCACCAATTAAACTGAAGGGGATCGGCACTTCGGAAGCACGTTCAAGAGCTGTCAGTGTCATCATTGTTGTGGAATATTGACACTGACAGCTCTTGAACACGTTGTACATGTGCTGGGGGCTTGCCACCAGGTCTTATAGCAGGGCAGAAGTTGAACTGCACTGCTTTTTTGTTCTATGACTAAGTACAAAAAAGCAGTGCAGTTCAACTTCTGCCCTGCTACAAGAGCCGGTGGTAAGCCCCCTGAACGCGTTCAGTTTCACATGTGAAATTCGCCCTTAAGTATTGTATATTTATAACATAAACTTACGAAAGACTTCACAGAATTTTCCGCGTCACTAAGTCACTAGTATCTCCGGATACAAGTGCAAAATAATTTCGGGTTCTTTTCCTTACCCCAGATAATTTATTGCATTAAAAAAGTTCCAACAAGCTATATCCCAAAGCGCTAACAAGACAAAACAAATTGTCCAACGGGAATCGAACCCCGGCCGCCTTTTCCTGACATAAACGACTCTGCAATGAGAAATTGTGCAGAGATCGTGTGGAATATCGTACAATTTTATGCGGTCGCCGGGAAACGCTGCATTTACATAAATATTCGTTTATCGGGACAACTCAGTGATTTAAGTGAAAATCTTGTTCGGTCTGCGAAAAAAAGGAAGGAAGACAATAAAGAAAAGGTTTAGGAAGCCTGCCTAGGATGAAATAATGGAGGCACGGCTGCGACATATGAAGGTAAATGCGTCATAAGAGAGGAGCCTAAACGATTTCATATAAAACTTTAATATAGTTTCGTAAAAATGATTATGTCAGAAATCCTTGCGATATTGAAAAATTTAGATGTAATTAATGAGTTTTATTTAACAGCCACGGAAGTATGAATTTGGAACAGGCTAGCCCAGGAATGCAGAAAACTGACTAGATTAATCGATGACTTGAAGAAGGTATCTGGCGTGGACTGCATACAGAAGGTAACCTGGGAGAAGGCTATGTCCATCGGTCAATTACGATAAGCAATCAATCAAGCAAGCATATTCTATCAATCACCTCGTCTACCTTGATAGATTGATAAAAGAACAATCTATTTACCGGTAAATGAGTTTAATGTCAGCAAAATGCGACACCGAGGAGTGTTAAAACATTTCCGAGTATAGCCGCTCACAGTCATATAATTGAATTAAAAACTTCACATACTGGGAATTCTATTTCAGTTTCAACCACGTACAATGTATTACGCCGTGTTCTCGTATGTGACTAAGTTTATTTCTATGTATTTCTCGTAGATGTTGTATTGTTTCACTTTAGCTACACATTGCAGCATTTGTTTCTAATATTGGATTGTGCAAATCAAATGTTGGACATGACTGTACCGGTATTCTAAACATATTTCAAACATCGTTCTCCCTCTCTCATTTTGAAAAGGTTGACATAAACAGAAAGAGGTTCCAACCTGCACTGGGCCCGCATGGTGGATTACGGCCCATTCCCTCTCACAGAGAGGAGGCCTGTGTCCCAGCAGAGGGAACGTTATAGGCTGATTATGCATTAAGCCGGTTTAGGTTCAAGCGAGCCTGAGTGTTGATACTAACCAAATATAACTAACTAAATATAACTAACAGTTACATATTAATATGAAGTAGGTTCAAGACAAATTGCCTGACTGAGTTGACATTCAGCGCACAGCCGTACTCACTGAAAACAGATACATAGAAGGAAGCAATGTTCTTAAGAGAGTTCACAGTTGTACTTCTAAGAAAAGATTTCCTGAAACTCTTTCTGTGTCTAGGGATTGAAGTTAGTATGCGGCCGAAGTTGCAACACTGAGCAACAGCTATTTTCATAAAAGTACCAATCATTTTTCCTGTATTTGTCTCGCTCCACTCACCTCAAATGACAAAAACGTGAACATAATAAATATATTTATAAGGTATAAAGAAACACATAATACACCAAATCAACAGGCCTTCATACGTGATCTGAAAGTGGATTTCATTCCGTCTCTATTGAGAACAATGTTCGCTAGTTTATTTTGCAGGTAAACGGTAAACAAAGTAGAATCTATGTAGCTTCATTACTGCTGGGAGTCGTCCGGTGTTCTATAATTATCTAGAACGGAAAAGTTTCTTCAAACTAAGCCTGTGTAGAGCAGGAGGTTAAGTTTTTAAATTATAATTATAAAAGCGTTGTATGAACGTCCCTGATTTTGTAGTTTCAATAAAGAGTTAGTCTGAGTCTACATTTTTAAGGTTTTATTCATTCCATAATTGAGAATAAATAATTCGTATTCGGTCGTAGCATTATGCTGAATGATGGCCGTTTTGCGTGGATGTGACGCATATTTTCCCCCAACTTGTTCTTTTTGTATTTTTTCTCTGCGTCATGTATGCCACAAATAAACGTATTTTCTTGCTTCTTTTCTTTTCTAATTCAGGTAGCAATGGAGAAAATTAATGGGAAGCTACTTAAATGGGGCTGGTTAGTGATCAATGCATGTGCTAGCTGCGACGCATGGTTCAGTGGTTATGGCATTGGCAATTCTGAATAGGTCATGCACATTGCACACGTCGCTTTTGTTTTTGATACATGAACCCCGACCTATGACACTTTTGAGCTTAGGTTGTGCGCGGTCGCGAGGAAATATCAGACTATCACTCAATGAAAGCAATGGTTTTATATACTTATCCAGTTTTCGAATTGAGAATTTGAATTTTAGAACTTTTCAAACTCTAGCGTTAGGTACTTAAGGTGAAAGCGCGCGAAATTCAACATTTCTATGCAAAAAACGTAAGAAATTTCGAATTTCGCGGGCTACATCGACGAATTCACCTTAAGTAATGCTGTGTAACATTCAAACAAGTTCTCATTTAAAATTCTCAATTCAGAAACCGGGCAATAGTCAAAGCTGTCATTCAGGAAATCTTGTTTTGCCAGAGACAAAATTGTTTTGTTTTTAATGGAAACACTGTGTTACTGTACCGTTCAAGATACTTTTCCATTTACATAACGGAGTTCAGTGCCCCTCAAAGTAAACTCTTTACAGCACAGTTAAAAACCATCTGCGCGAGGCCTAACTCTAAGATTATTATCGAATTTCCGACGACGTTAATGCTGCACTTTATCGATAAAATAAGTACCTATCGATACTGTCGATAAATCTGTTAATCTTTGGGCTATTGAAGGAAGATCGCGATAGCATTGTTAAGCCGTCCGTAGACCGGATTTAACGTTATACTGACTTGAAAGAAGATTCAATTCGAAAATATATATCTTTTGTTACTGTACGTACCTACGGTAAGGACATATTTTATTCAGGTGTTCTAGTAAATGGCCTTTCAAATATAAATTGCGAGATCTAAGTTCTACTTCTACAGGGTGGCAGAGACATCGGTGCGCAAACCATGACTTCAGCACATGATGTGTAGAAAATTTTCGCCGGTTATCACAAAACATATTAGCTGTTTCATAGATAAGTGCAACCAATGTGGTTAAAATGTATGGAGCAGCAAATTTTTGTTTTAATCGACGAAAAGTTTCGTCGCCAGGTGGTTCACAATAATGTACTGAATCTATGGTAACCGGTTGCACCTCAATGTCCGTGCCAACCTGTATTTCGCTCAAAGTATAATTAAATCAACTTTAAAGTGATGTTAAATGGTCTTGCTGTAGTTACACAATGAAGCATTTCTAATTATTAAGAGTTTTTACAACGATAGTGAATCATCATAAGCACTAAAATATGAAATATAAGTACTTAATATACTTAGTACATATACTAAAGAGAAAACATTTTGGATGTTTGTTTGTTTCGCTAAAACGGCTGAACGGATTTGGATGAAATTTCGTGCAGGAGTAGATCATGACTTGGAGAAGGGCATAGGCTACTTTTTATCCTGGATCGTAGAAGACGTCGCAGGCAACAACTGGTGTGATATAAAGTCAGATACATACATATTGTTGTAACAGTATATGAAAATGAGTCAATCTAATATTTCGGCTTGGAAGTAAATCTTTTAGACAGTTCAGACCAAGCTAAAAATACTTTTAATAAAAACACTCAACCTAAAAAAAATACTCATCTCCTACCTGCTTATACCCGAA
Organism: Apamea epomidion; assembly: GCA_947507525.1. Lineage (NCBI taxonomy): Eukaryota > Metazoa > Arthropoda > Insecta > Lepidoptera > Noctuidae > Apamea > Apamea epomidion. Next base: position 13,028,340 of record OX382231.1, read on the forward strand.
ATTATTAACGTAAACTAAATAATCACGGAGGCAACATTAACTAATATTCTCTTACTTACCACTCTAATCCACTCTATGAACGGAAAACTTTCCAAATCCTCCGTGTAATCTATAAAGTATACAGTAGTTTAATGCAAAATCCTATAAAATTAAACCAGAACACGTACAGCAAGGAGAGCCGTTAGACAGATCATAAACAATTGTATTGGATAGACATATTATTTGTCGCAAAATCCTACGGAATATGATTGAATAATCACTCAAAAAATGTTGGAATAAAACGTAGGGTTTAACAGTTTGTTTTTTTTTTGTGTACGGTATATCCGCAGGTGAAAGTAATCCACTCAAAGACTGCTGTGTCAACAACACATCCACTTTACATAACATTTATGATGAAGAAATTTTTAACTGACGATCGCAGTCAACGGCCGCAGTCAACTGTTTTTTTTTTAGTGCGAAGTAGGAGAGCAGAAAGCCAATTCTCGTAATTTAAAACGTTCAAAATCTAATCGCAGTCTCATCTCAGCGACAAACAAATGTCAAAAACTTGTCAAAATGTAGGGAAATTAGAAGTATTTTTTGACAGATTGAGACTGAGATCAGCCTGTGAACGTTCTTAAAATTACGAGAATTACCCCTCTGATCTCAGTCTCAATCAATCAATCTCAATGTCGCTGAGATGAGACTGCGACTAGATTTTGAACGTTTTAAATTACGAGAATTGGCCTTCAGACTGTGAATGGTCTTAAAATTACGAGAATTGCCCCTGTGACTGCCTCGTTGGTCTAGTCGTATGCGCTTCTGCTGAGCACGAGGACCTGGGTTCGATTCCCAGGTCGGGCAAATCGCTATTGGTTTTTCCGTTAGGAACTTTTTAGTAGCAGCTCGGAGTCTGCATTTTTGTCCGGTTAAAGGCCCTTGCCCTTGCCCCTTATTACATGGGACTTAGACATAACTAGCAAAATGTATAAATAGTATGTACTCGTATAAGCGCAAAAAATGAAATGGAAATGTATACGTAGTAGTACATATGTGTGAATAAAACAACTCTGCCTAACTGTTCGGGGAAACAAGGGCGTGATGTTATGATATGAAGCCGTTTATGACGTGAGATTGAGGTACCGTCCTCAAACAAATATAGCGATAATAATAGGTATACTTGTAAATTCGCAAATTCAATCCTCTATATAGAAGATATCTTTATAATTTCATATTTATCGTATAGATCAAAACACCACCTGCCTAGCCTTTTCCCACTTATGTTCGGGTCGGCTTCCAGTCTAACCGGATGCAGCTGAATACCAGTATTTTACATGGAGCGACTGCGTATAGATCAAAACATGTGTAACATTTTAAAACATAATTGATGATGATTTTTTCGGTTACCATGTTGTTCTCATGGAAAAAGTTGTTCAGTTTGTTTTTTTTTTCCTTTCTGTTACACGCTGTAAATGAATTATTACCTTAGTTATAACAAACCTGTTAAATTATATTTTAGTAAAACAAAACCCCGTTGTGTTAAGATCGGTTACCCAAATTCTAAGAACAAACTGTTTACCCATTCATAAGCCGTTGAATTATTAATATCATTAATTATCAGCTACAAAACACTTTCGGTGTTCAACATTATAAATAGGGCCCACAATAAAATTAGTTCCTTTCATAAACATTAATTTTCTTATGAAATAGGTCTTTATTTGACTCGATTTCAACTGAAAAAAGTCCTGTCTTTAGTTATTTAATATTCGTATAGTACAAACATTTAAAGACATGTGATATCTACCAACCCGCATTAGGCCCGCGTGGTGGATTACGGCCCACCCTCTCACCGGGAGGGGGCCTGTGTCTCAGCTGTGGGAGCATTATAGGCTGATTATGGTTTTGTTAAGTAAACTCCCAGTTTTTTTAGGTCAGTCAAAATGTTTCTTGTTATTTATTTTTTTGAGGAAGAAACGAGGTTTTATCTCTTTGATTGTTGATGAAATATTATTTTTGTCATCTTTACAATTACACAATACACATGATCTGCTTCCATTTTTAGAAAACATTTCTTATGCTCTACATCTTCAATTGCTTTTATAATAATAAAAACATAATATGCTTTTGATATCAAAACGGTGAAGGAAAACATCGTGAGGAAGCCGGCATGTCCTAGAACCAAAAATTCGAAGATATGTGACATCTACCAACCCGCACTGGGCCCGCGTGGTGGGTTACGGCCCACTCCCTCTCACACAGAAGAGGCCTGTGTCCCAGCAGCGTGGGAACATTACTGATTATGCTTTTGATTCAAGAACCTACAGTAAAATTATAAAATAGACCTAACAGCAGTGTTCACCACGAATAATTTTATAGGTAAGTCCGTAATTAAGCAATGGCTAATGATACTTAATTGCTTAATGCACTAAAAAGCTCTTAACATGCTTTAAAGAAGAGTAGGAACTTAAACGTCTTCCTACGATGTTACTTCTGAAAGCCTGCTACACTAATTTGAGCATCGTCTTCCACTTAAGTAGTTTTAATTGAATTATAATAACACGGCAGCCCTCGCATACTAATGCATGGTGTGTTATAAGTTAAACGTTGAATGGCTGGAAACTAGGTGAACTGTCAGAAAATATTTCCTAGATTTTGTTAAATAGTGTAAAATTTCAATTAGCCCATATTTCTTTAAGAGAAAGTCCTGGAATTGGTCAATTAAATTAAAGTATACTTACTCGGAAAAAAATAGAATATTTTATTTGATTTCAGCATGGAACATCCAGTTCTTGGTCCAGTTCTAGGTATCTACGCTGTCTTCCTTTATGAAAAATTCCCCTAAATGAGAGGAACATGATTATTGGCATCTGAAACATAACTCTTACATTAATTTGTTGAGATTTGGTCAATACCCACCTACAGTTTCTGAACTAGATAGAAGGTTCTATAACACAGTGACTGCAATAAATTCTTTGAAGAAAACATTCTGAACGAAAACCATTTTTAAAGAATTGCAACCGAATGCAGAATACTTTGATTGAATTATAACATTTTCTTAACTTTCGCAGCCGTCGAAAGCGAGCCAGCGCGGTCACTTCATTTTATTTTTGCCGGAAACTAGTTGGCAAACCTGGGCCAATAACTGCCAACTATGATTTAAAATACTCTCCGAGGCAAGTTGGTTATAAAATATTTACAAAATGTTTGAGATGTTACTCCGGATATGTAAATATTGTATTCCGCAAAGTAATCCTTTTAAAAGGTTGTGAATATAATATTTCTGAGAAAGCCAATTCACGTAAAAGTGTTCAGTTCTAAGAAAGCTGGTGAAGAGTTTTAATTTTAAATTAGGTAGATATTTTAAAGAAACACTACTATTGTCAAAAGCTCTTGTTACTATGAAGGAAAATTAATCAAGTTTAGAGCGGAATTTTCAAATGTTATTAAAGCAAACAGGGTTTACTAACCTATGTTCCGAGAAACTACAGTAAGCAATTTAGACAAAAGGAAAATTTACTTAGTATTTATGAGATCAACAATTTGTTCCTTCTAGGAATACGGATCCCTCAACTTAGATACAAATCAACAACATAGTTTATGTACCTAGGTATTTTCTTGTAAATAAAGAAAGCAGAGCCGTCCGATATCGTATTGAGTTGACGATATCGTCAAAGTCGCGGCAAACAACTGCAGGATGAAGGAAGTACGAGTTGGCCCCGGAGTGTTGCACGCGTATCAGTCGAGAGTAGGTGCGACCATAGTGGGAATGGCCGCACGGGGAGGTGGGTCCCAATGGGGATCAGCGGGTTGAGGCCTGTCGGGGGAGCGGTGAATGCTTATGCGAGTCCCGCGCCCCCAGCCATAGGCAGAGGTGGAACACCGAGGTGGTTTTAGCCGGTAAGAATCCGGCATACCCCTCCGTCAGCCCCACGATGGAGGAAGCCCATGAGGATTTCCACCGGAAAACAAAAAAAAAAGGATGAAGAAAGCACAAGATCGGGAAGTATGGCAGAAGAAATGGGAAGCTTAAATACCCAGCAGTGGTAGAATTCGGGATGAAATGATGATCCAAAATATTGAGTTTACCACATCTAACCATAATAACTATTATAAACTAAAGTCGCTTCTCGTGTCTTTCTGTGGTGACCGCGTTGTTCTTCTAAACTACGCAACAAATTTTAAAGCGGTTTTCACCACCACAGATAATTTATTCAGGAAAGTTTATGACATGTGTATAAAAAATTAATAGTAAACTTACATATAACAGATAAATCTCGATGTTTCCTCAAGAAGTAACAATTGTACCAAACAACAATTAACCCACAAACTTATTAATGAGCTCCAGCACATTACATTAAAGACCTCTAAATCATAGCCAAACCTCAAGTCATCAAATCAGTTTACACTCAAGAACCAGGGTATGACAAGCGAAATCCATGCCGTTCGATGTGGAAGTACGTAACGTTAGTATATCGAGGCGTTCAGCTGACAGGTAACGTGCTTATCTTCACGGAGGCACGTTTGATAGTGAGTGACACTGACAGACAGACAGCTACACTACGAATATAATGAGAATACACTTACAACCTATGTTTTGGTTTAGGTAGGTAGTTTTGATTGGTGTATAAAGTGTTCTGAATGCTCTGGTAATCTTGACAAAATATTGTCATATACTATTTATTTGGACGGTGGAGAGAGCCTGTACAGTCTTACAATTTTTAATAATCACTGATCAATCTCCAGCATTTGATGCCCTATCATAGTATCTACGTGGCAAAGTTTCACAAAGGCTACTAATAAATGGTCTTCCAGACCGTATTTCGGCCATGGCGGTCCATCTCAACTGAGACTAGCCTTCGGAGCGAGAGATGTTATAGTGCACAAGTGTGTGCGTAGAAACAGGTGCACTCTCTCTTCCTTCACAAAAAACTACTAATGAATAGTTGAAGTTAAAGTTGGCAAGTTTTATGCCAGCTACATATACCAATGCTATATAAATTAGAGTAGGCATTGCTTTGATTGCAAATCGATATCAAAATTGGCAGACCAGACAGTTTACTACGATAATTTAGAATTGGTCATAAATTACATACTGATATAGACTATCTCGCTAGATGCTACTAACCCTTTTCCTTTTACGGCTTCGCTCGTACCTATATTTTTATAGTAAATACCTTTTAACGGAGAGATAATATTATTTAATAGCTTATAAATATTAAGTGCATTGGCTAAAGTAGCTGCAAAACTAATAAAGTTTAGAAAACCACCATAATCGGACGGAGAAGGTTCTCAGTTCGATGAGATGTAGGTACTGTAAAGGTTGTCTGGAATAGTCGACCTTATGTTATGCAGACTAGCAGAAAAAGAACTCTGTTTGCATTCGAACAAGCGTTTGTTTTTTGTTTTCAAAACGTGCATCGATGTAAACACGCTCGCTTGGAATAAACATAATAATATATATTTATAACGTAGTATTATTTCAATGCCTCCACACTATACTCATTGTTTTCAGTACATTCAGTATGTACATTCTTATCAGAACTTTGATTAAAAATAACATATTACACGCGGTTGGTAGAGGCGTTACTTAGTAGCAGGCTATGGTGATCAATATCAATTAATTACGACGTAAATGGCTACTTAATTATGGTTCTAAAATTAGCTGATATAAATAATAATCAAGCTTTTATGTTAATAACATGTTAGTATATATAAGGTTATAATCATGTAATGGGACAGTAATCAGAAATCATGATTATTACTGCATACTACTGATCGCAATTGATGTAATGCTTTGATTATTTGTTGTAGATACGATTATGATCACTCGATTGCACTTGTACGGAATACACACGCATACAGCGCCGAAGAAAAATATGTAGACACTTACTATCTGAGTAAATCAGTCCTTATCATGTACTCATGATAAGGACTGATTTACTCAGATAGTAAGTAGTAGAATTCCAAATATTTTAAAGTATTCTCTTACTAGAGAATACTTTAAAATATTTGGAATTCTTGTTTTAGGCATTGAATTACATAATAAATATTTTCTGAAAGCAAAATATATGAATACCTTTTACTTTTACTAATTAGGTAGGGTAGTTTACCAGTTTAATGACATCAAGTTATAGGATTTTCTTCCACGACATACCATCATCACCGTCTCAAGTCTGAGTTGTAACCCACCTCTTCTTTCATGTATACTTTTCCAAAGTTATCTTGAAACTCGGCTTACCTGAAAGAAAGAAAAGAAAGAATAAATGACCTGAAGAAAGTAAGTTACGGTGCAATATCTAAACAAGGTCGACACCTCGTTTAAATATTCTACCAAACCTTGATGGTTCCTAAAATAAGATAATGTGTAAACGTAAAACAGATTGTAGATAAAGGTTGTTAGGAAAACTTCCCAAGAAAATCACATTTTAAAAACATTTTGATTGGGGCATACTTTTTTATCGGCCTCATTATTTAGATATAGCCGTGTAGAATCGCTTCCCAATCGTCATTAGCCCAGATTAGGCTTGTAACAGCTGCCCGCAGAAGTATTAAAAGAGTTATTGTGATTATACATAGAAACGAAATACAGTCCTCGAGTAATAAACGAAATCGATTTTTTATTAAAGGAAATAGGTTTGCCGGAGGAGCAATTAAGGCTCAAAGTAAGGAAGAAATAAGCCTTCAATAATGCTGATTCCGATTCTTTCTCGATTAATTCCACCATTCGATTTTACAATTCGAATAATTTAGCCGATATTGATTAAATACCCACTCGACTTGTTGTGGCGTTCGAGACTCATTTCTTTCGTACCTTGTTTCGACATTTTCTCATCGTTAATTTAAAATCTTAATTTCAATAATACAAATATGGTTCATGAAATTATTAAATCTCATCGTGTTACTTTTAAACTTTGCTCAGAATACTTTGAAAGTTTTAATAACTTTTGTGTTTTATTTAGCACCTCGAGCTTCGTAAAAGATTTTGGTAAAACATTTTAATATTTTGGTGGCGCTTTCCTCAACGGGGTATTTATTCCTTTAAGTTTATTAATGAAGGGGATTAGGGATAAATTGAAAATGCCTTTGTTTCGCGCTTTTTCAGGTAACCCTTTGAGATGATATAACACGAACGTTAATTTGAGTAGGGAATGCTTAAAAAAAACTAGCTTTTGGTTTTAAAGATTATGACTAGAAGTTAGTATTGTGATAAATCAACAAACTTAATTTTCTTCTAAAAGGAGAACTCAGTGTGTCAGTCTATTTAAATAAAGATGATTACGGGTAACTACTACTTATGGCATTTTTTTAAAGGTAAGTAGGTACAACTGAATGGCAGAAACAATATCAGCCTCTTCGAATACCGTGGTTTGCTATCAAGGAAATGAGTAGGTATCATATTGTTCTACTTCACAGATTACGCTCTGATCACTACCCATCCCGCAAGTTTGGTTATTTGATGAATAAAGTGAGTTCTCGCAATTGTGAAACTTGCGGAACGGTTGAAGATGTTCACCATCTACTTATGGAGTGTACTAAGGCAAAGAAAGAGAGACATTGTTGAGTAGAATAAAAGTAAACGAATATGGTATTGGTCCTTATGTTAAAGTTTTAGCGCAGCCTTCATCTGAGATATAGTGTAATTTATTCATCAAAAACATTGTAGTACATGATGACAATTTACAGAATCCTTTATAGTGTACAAAGACTACAATAAAATGGTGGGTAAGGTGCTGTATTCCTAGCTAGGTTAAAAGATAACCTGTGTTAAGGAGTACAGTGCCGGTTCCCAAGGAAAGAAACAATAATATCGTACACAGTATACATTATAGGACATTATGATGTGCTTACTACAAACATTCTGGTGTATAACCATAAGATTATTTTTTCCTATCATGGCTTAAAATCAAAACTGCAAAACAGCTTGTTGAAAGATAGCAAACCTACTTGCTGATTTGTTTCGATATTAATAATTTATATTATATTTGCAGATGTAGTTTAGAATAGTTTAAGTTATGATGAGGCTGACATGCCACTGTGGATAGTGAAGCATCTAATAAAAAAAAAAATTAAAAAAAACCCATTCTGAATTTGTAACTGAATCAGGTAACAACACTAATTCATAAATAAATAATTACGTTGCAAAACTGAAAATTGATTATGTAAACTAACAGCTTAGTTATTGAAAACTTTATTACGGTAGGTAATTGATTCACGAGGAAACGAATTAACTCAAACAAATTGGTTTTACATTATGTCAACGGCCACGAACAAATGGTGTAGTAAGGTATGAAATTCACAGGTATGTGGTCCAGTTAACACCTAGCTTACGTATTGTGTGACAAGGTGTGACCAGTCTGTCACAAAGATATAAAAAAGAAGAAGGTGCAGGGGGCCCAGAAGAAGCCATGATGGAAAAGTAAAAAATGTGTTGGATTAATTTAGTAATCACAATTTGTACAAGAATGGAATAGACGGTGGCCCCCAAACCAGGGGGTCTACTCCGAAGTAGTATCGGCCGAATGTTCGGCCGTTTCCTTCTACGAAGTTACTATTTGGTTCGGTCGGTTCCGATACTACACTCCTACACTCTTTCGAATATTAACTATGGTCCCGACCCAACTGAGCCGATCCGAACTTTTTTCGCATTTTTCAATAATATTCGGTTCGGCCATGTGTCGGTCCGATCCGAACATTCGCACTTTGCACTTCGAAGTAGGCCCCCAGGCATTTGCCAGAGTTGCGACATTTTCAAAGTGAGGTACAGTCATAGTGATTATTGCAAGAGAGCCAAACAAAAAGCTACGGTACCGAAAAGCTTACGTCAAATACTGTGATTTTTTTTCATTTAATTATAAAATTGCATTATTTTAATACCGAATTATTATGTACACAACATGTGGCAACACTGTCAAAGTACAAATGATTAATATTGTTACAAAATTTTAAAGTATTTTCAGTATGGCAACTGAATATTTCTATTACTAGCTGCGCCCCGCGGTTTCACCCGCATAAGTTTCGATCCCGTGGGAATATTGGGATAAAAAGTATCCTATATGTTAATATTGGTTATAAACCATCTGTGTGCCAAATTTCATCCACATCCGTTTAGTAGTTTTCGCGTGAAAGAGTTACAAACATCCATCCATCCATCCATCCATCCATATAAACTTTCACGTTTATAATATTAGTGGGAAGTAGGATAGTAGGAATAATGGTTATGATTATCATTGTTATTAATATAGATTGGACAAGTTTATTATAAGCCTGTGTTGGCCCACTGCTGGGCAATGGCCTACCTTCCCTCCTTCCACTTTTTCCAGTTTACTGCGATTGTGCCTAATCCTTTAAAAAGGAGTCCAGCTCATCCCGTCATCTCTTTTTGGGCCAGCCGCGCGGTCGTTTCCTGCCATTTGCGAGTGGTCGTGAGCTTAAACCCAGACAGGCACTTTACTTCACTATCAGGGCCCGGGTGTTGGATTATGGCCGACTGCCACTCATAGAAAGGAGGGCCTGTGCAGCAGTCGGAACATTACAGGCTGATTATACTAGGTTCTAGCTTATAGGAGTAGCAGTAACTGAGAACTAATGTACTGGACATGTCCCAAAGAAAAAGTGAAAAAATAACCTACATAATATGCTATGTAGGTACCCTACGTATCTAAGTAGATTTAAGAATAGTTACAGTCGAGTTCACTATTATATTGGCAGTGACAATGTTTCAAAACATTGTAGGCGTTAAAATGATCATAATAGTTCTATACAAACTTAGACATATACAATAAAAACTAATCATATACCTAAACTGTTCATAAGTATGTTACGGTAGTGCAGTCAAAAATATCTGACTACTCTTCGGAACATAAATATCTAAATACTCCAGATTTCAATATATTTGGTGCAACCTAGGATTCGTAAAGATCTACACAACTTTGAATATTTAACTAGGCCTTTACTAGTAAATTTATTTTTGCTTGGCGGAGCAGAAGTACGAGTAATAATCCAATGAAAAAGATTACAATAGGATTTATTTCTGTAAAGAGATAGTTCAATGAATTTAAGACAACAATTCGGGACATGTCAAATGGTCAAGATATTTTTCATAGAAAAATTGCATAGATATCTATTTTTGTGAACCTAACTTTGCGCTAAATAATATGAACAAGGGATTGCGCACAATGTTATTGATATAATGTATTCACATATTTATGATGCCACAGATTGTTTACAATTTATTGTAATGCAAAGCTGTTTAGAGTTTTGTGAAACTTACCATTGCCTATATATTTTTGATTCACGAACATAATCAAATATTAAAGAACTCGACTGTACCTATCTTATCCCTTCTCTGCTAATCATGGTACCTTTTAAATCTAACTATACGTACCATATTTTGAAAGTGATAGTTCAGTTTCGTCTCTCTGATCCTTTGAAAACTCCAGTCAATAGCACACTCAAAGGGCTGGCAAGCTTTGTATTCTCGACATTGTTAAACCTATATTCCATGGCCTTTGTGTTTATTTTCTGGTCAAAAATACCTTTTTTTTACCTAAACAAGCACCATTCGTTTACTAGACCTAGGTAGTACTAAAATGCTTGAACACACAAACTTGTGTTTCATATAAAAACTGGGTATTATGTAATTTGCCATAGCTGGATGTGATGCTAATCAATGAGGTTTCATCATCATCAGCATCAGCCTATAGCAGTCCACTTCTAAACGCTGGACATAGACCTCTCCTATTGTCTCTCCTTCATTTTAATCTTTCCAAAGGTTGTCTTTCAAAGATCGCTCTTAGCGATAAGACCGCCCATTGTGTCACCCTTTGTAAAATTGTATATATTTATGTTCTGTAATTTGTATGGTGTACAATAAAGAGTATTCTATTATATTGCACGCCATTCAACTCGATTTAAGGTTTAACTAGCTATAATTAAGGCTTAACCTTAATTATCACAAAGTAATTATTATTCTCTTACAGAAAACTCTCATTTCCGTTTACCTGACCAGAGACAACGGTTTTAAAACCAGGTTTTGGTCCGGACCAGCTTTGAGTTATGCGACTTTTTATCCAAAAAATATTGACAAACACGCCTATTCCAGTAAATTTATAGTGAAATGTACGGCTCTGCATTACGTTTTGTATGGTTTCGCATTCGATGCAGCCAGCCGCCGCTGCACTTAGTCGCAGGCGGGGCGGGGCGTGCGAACATTATTCATAATTATCCGCTTTTGACTTTGCTACCATTTAACATGGTTTAATTGGCTTTTTTGTAGAAAGGCGAATTATCTTTTTAGTTGAACGTTTGGCAGGTGACAATGGGAACTAGCCAATATAGTAGAAAACTTACTTATGTAAGCCAAATTCTCAAGCGCAAAGTTTCATGCAGTCTCTGGCAGTTTTATAAGCCAATTTCACTAATGAAACTGAACTCGATCAGCACAGACATCTAAACTGCATCCAAGAGCTGTCAGTGTCATCATTGTTGTGGAATATTAACACTGACAGCTATTGAACGTGGTTTGGACGTGCTGATCGCGTTCAGTTTAATTGGTGGAATTCGCCCTTAGTGTGATGTTGAGTCAGGAATGACTTTAACATCTTTTCTTTTATGTATGTTTATTTTTATTTTATTTCATGTTTTGATTTTTGTTTTTTTGTTTTGTGTCGAATCATATGTTGAATAGTTTATTTTATTTTCTTGTTTTGATTGTTGTTTTTTATTTATTTATGTATAATTGCATGCTGCACTGGTTAACGTCATCACGTCAACGCCGGCTGCCGCTGAAAACCAGCGCTTGGGCTCTGTCTCGTATAGGGTCTTAGCATTATGCTGAGCGATGGCCGTTTTGCGTGAATGTGACGCATGTTTACCCCCAACTTGTTTTTTTGTGTGTTATGTCCTTTTTTCATGCGTCATGTTTGCCGCAAATAAATGCATTTTCTTTCTTTCTTTCTTCTTTCTTTCTTAACTAGAGTCGATCGAAAAAATGGGGCTGTCTTAATCTTGTGATTGTACGAGTATAAGTAAGTAATCATTTGTTTACTAAAAAACTTAGCCTAGGTAACATCAGTGTTGTTTCAACAAGGGAATGGTATTGCAGATGAATAAGACCTCTGCCCTTCAAACTAGGAAACGGAGTATGGAGTGTCATCTGCGATGAATTTGATGAGGTGACGAAATACCTAACTTTGGTTCTATTCCATTTGTCAATTATAATTGAATGAGTTGAAAAATACTTATGTATCAACCACGGGAAATAATTAATTGGTGCGAATTTTGTGTAAAATTACGAATACAAACAACAGTTACTAAATCCACTGGTATTTCTGGAATTTTAATTAAATGATAAATAGATACATTCACGTTTCGTGATAACTTTATAAGTTACTAAATTTTACTCGCGGCGTCGCCCTTGTGGAAGTCGAAAACTATCCCAAGAAAAATCACTGGGATAAAAAGTATCCCAGATTATAAACTATATGTGTGCCAAATTTCAGCTAAATTCGTTTAGTCGTTTTTCCGTGATTGAGTAACAAACATCCAAACATACAAACTTTCGCATTTTTTAATATTTGTAGGATTATATTATATTTATGTTTGTATATTTAGGATTTGTTTGATTAGATAATTTTCATAGAACTAAAATAAAGCCTGAGTAGTGCAAAGGTTCTTCTCAACTTCTAGATTAAAATGGCTGTAATATTCAGTATAATAGGGTCATAACAAGTACACCAAGTAACGAATTTTCAACGCAAAATAATTTTTTATCGCCATCACAGGGACGTTTTGCGATCCTGTTTAATAGCTGTGATGAGAATAACATACACTACAAATATTTACGATAGCAGATCATTCTGATAAAAGGTTATCATTTTCATACGTATTTATTTTTCAGTTAGTTTTCTTGGGTCAATATACCCCATTTGCCTAACACAGTTTCAAGCACAATCCGAAAGATTTTGAAGGAAATTCATAAATCATTGCTTCATATCGGGTGTAAAGAGACGTTTAACGAAGCCGACAGTCACTTGTTCTCCCTGTCACGCGTCACGTGGGAACCTTCTGGTACGTTAAAAAGCGCCAAAAAAGTTGGAACTTCAATATCTCCGTAATATTGAAGATCAAAGTTCCAACTTTTGGGGTTTTTTGTAACTTAAAATACCCTTTAAGTTTTGTGCGTTATATTGCTCCCTTGCGTATACAGCGATTTTTCACACCAAAATAGAAGTAGTATCCCACTAGCAATTTTTTGTATAATTATACTTAGTATAATATATAGTATAATGTATAATTATACTTTTTGTATAATTGATGTGCGGAATACGTAAAAGACGGCTATGTGATGGATCTTTTTACACCCTGTATGTTTAACAAATTCGTTTGCTCGACAATGTAAAAATAATCTACGTAGGTATACTATTAGGATTGCGATTACCCGCAGCTTAGTTACAATCTACACTTTAAAATGACTGTGTGAGGGACGCAGTCTATTTAAGCATGTTCTCGGGTGCAACATGAGCAGTCAACTAACGACGCTCTGACTCCGTCCCTGCTGAATAACTAATCTTGCATTAGTTATTCTTTTTGCATACATCCCTAAGTAACGTCACATGAATATCAGATTTTTTGAGTCCCCAGTACTCGCCACAGTTGGTCGTTTTGGTGTGACGTCACATATTTTGCAGTTTTATATAAACTCTCATAATAATATTGATAGAGTTAATATTTTAAAGTTTTTCATTTGAGTTGAACTTTAAAATTTGAACACTTTAGTTATTTATGCATGTGACGTCACGAAGCTTATAAGTCGACAGCCCCCCTTGGCCCGTCTCACTTTGTTGACCTCCCTCCCTCTCCCTTAACATGTAAAGCCTCCCGCAGACAGGCGCGACGCGACTCTATTAGAACAATTTCTATGAAAACTACATGGAAATTATACTACTAGAATTGCGTCGCACCATCGCGTCGCGCCTGTCTGTAGAAGGCCTAACATAATTTATGAATGACCCCTTATGGTATGATGTGTTAAAAATATGGAAAACACTAAAAATATTATCTTTTGTTTCAGAATTCAAGAGCGCAGTTGGAGGAACCGTTGTAAAGTCAGTCAAAGTCAAAGAATTTATTTCAAATCACACTAATATCACAGACCTCAACCCAACTAAGCACGCATGGGATATGCTCCAAAGAAGAACTCTGCTGAGTATGGATGCCATGCATACCCACAACAACTTTCTGACTTGTTAGAAAGAACGTGGTCGGCCATTCCTCAAAGTGATTTTGATGAACTGAACACGAATCACACAATCAGCGATTTGGCATGCTTTAAGCATGCCAAATCGCTGATTGTGTGATTCGTGTCAATGGTGGAAACACAAATTATTATTTTTTTGTCTTCACAATTTATAGATATTTTAAATTGACGACATTAACTTAGGTTAACTTCTCACAATTTGCAAAAATTGCAATTTTTCTTAATTTTTACAAAATATAGAAATAAGTTGTTAACCTAAACATAGGAATTAAAGTAAGAAGCCAGCCTGGAAGACTAAATTTGGTAAATATTAATTGGATAATTTTTTATAGTTAATAATGTACTTGATCCCTAGACACTTTTGATGTGTGTATTATAAAGGCGAAAATTTGTGAGCGTGTGTTTGTATGTTTGTTACTTCTTCACGCTCAAACAGCTGGACCAATTTTGATGAAATTTGGTATGGACGTAGCTGACACCCTGGATTTATCCCGATATTCCCACGGGATCAAAACTTATGCGGGTGAAACCGCGGGGCGCAGCTAGTAGGCACATAAAAAGCACTTTTGAACGTCAAAATTTACAATAAAAAGTTTATTTGTGAACAACATTTTTCTCTGTGTAAGAACTATGTTTCGTCTATTTAAGTACTATAGTACAATATACCTACAACATTTCAGTGTTAAAATGGCACTTTAATATAACTTTATGAGCAGTAACCAAAAGCTTCCTGCTTTTCTAGAACAGTCTTATTTCTTGTTTGCAGTCCAGCTTAAAAGGACGAACTAAGAATAACATTAACATTGTAATGAACTAATTTGAAATTGCAGAACTCAGTTTATAAAGTTGTTTTACAGAATTAAACTGACTAATTCCCGTTTTCTGTAATACTATGGTGACACCTATATTACTACGAGAAATACTTTGAGAAAGAGGTCAATCGTCGAATCTGACTCGGCTGGGCAGCGTTCGGGAAGCAATATACGTAATATCTTCTCGTCCCACATACCGCAGTGTCCCAAGACGAAAGTCTTTGACCAGTTCGTGTTGCCAGTGATGACCTATGGCACTGAAACGTGGTCGCTTAAGGCCTATTGGGCCTTATTAGAAGGCTAAACATCCAAAGGGCAATGGAGAGGGATGGGGGGGATGCTTGGAGTTTTCCTGCGTGATCGAATCAGAAATGAAGAGATCCGTGAAGAACCAAGGTAACCGACATAGCCCGAAGAATTGCCAAACTTAAGTGGCAGTGGGCAGGGCACATTAAAGGTTCTGGTGTAGCACAAAACCGGTCGAAGTGGAGGTGTTTGGGGGAGGCCTATGTTCAGCAGTGGATGCCTTTTGGCTGAAATGATGATGATGACCTAAATTACTGCCTAAATAAAAGCGCACTGTTGATTTCAGCGTGAACAGTGAGTGCGTTAATTTAGGTATTTACTAGTGTTAGTGAAAACGGGCATTCAGCCACACACAAATTCCTAAGCATGTACCTAACTTTGTGCATAACTTTGTCAGAATTATGTTGGTCTCATATAGTGGCTTCGTATCGTTACACGTGGATGAGACCTTGTAAACACGACGACACATCAAGTTATGATTTCCAGCATTAGCTTATTCTGAAAATACATATTATATAGCTTGATAACGTGGTCGTGCGTACAAGGAAAATGTTTCACATGAAAGGTTATTTAGTATCTAACATAAATAATGAACTTCCATTTTAGTTTAATTGTTTTTTTATTAAGCCTTCGTAAGCCGGGAACGTGGATCCACGCGAGACAAAGAGAGCCTTTTTAATTGTTTCTGTAATTACGGCTTTCAACCGGTTAAACAGTATCTACAGTAAGTACTAAACAACGTAGCCCTTCGGAGAAACATGCCGTAATGTTAGGTTATATTAAAACAGTATCCACTACACAGCAGAGTAATTGCGTAACACATAATTAGTAGCAATCGCCATTTTGACAGTTCAACAACATTCATTGCGTTATTTACGTTGTTGGGTACATTTTTTTCAAACTTTTATGTAGCAATGGATTAGCAGTATCCTTCAAAATACGTCTTTGTTCGGACAATGACAATGAGCATCTCGTTTGGCTTTTGAAACATCTACATAATCTTAATAAATCTACAGCCTGTCTGTAACAAAATAGGCTCGAGTTTCCATTGAATTTTTTACAAAAGACGGTATTAGAAAACAAAGGTTTCGTAAAATAGGTAAATTATCAAAGGTGACATGATATTAATTTCTTAAAACAAGTAGGTCGTTAAAATAATAATTAACAAGAAACTATAAAATTACTTTAAAAAAGATATTTTCTTTAACCTTTAATAATTTTAAGCAAGAAATTTTTCGACGCCATATTTTAGTTCGTTAAGATATTACATTGTTATCTTTATATATTACATTACTAGCTGTGCCCGCGGCTTCGCTCCTGTGATTGTCAATTCTATTAGCATTATAAGTCAATCGGAATGTGAAGTCGTCAATTTAAACTAAATCCTACCTAATTCCTTGTAGGTAAAGATTGATGATATTCATTTCAGAGATTAAATCCGTATCTATGTGCAATTTAATAAATGTTTTTTTTTTCTCGTCGACTTAAATCTCTCTGTAAACTGTTGAGGAGTATGGACATTTTGCTATGTTGCTTATCCCCCATAGCAAATAGCATGATAATATATAGCCTATTCGAAGACAAGACCTTTAAGGAATATTTGTGCAAAATTTTAATAGAATCTATTGAGTAGTTTTTGCGTCAATCCGGAACATACATACAGACAAACGGACAAAAAATCTAAAACTATATTTTGGGCATCAGAATCGTTCCTGTACCACGAGGTATGGGAACGATTCCGTCTAATATTTTTGAAAAAATGTTTTCACGTTAATTCCAAAAATATTCATTGTACAGTTTTGAGTTTGCGTATTGAGTATTTTATTATATGTACTAACTTCCGCCTGCGACTTAAAAAAAATCCTTGTTCCCCCGACCCACCCCCGCATCCCCTACCCGCGCACTTAGTTCGTTTTTACGTTAATTCTTACCTTTTTCGGCTCCTAAGAGTCCAAGCGTAATACTAAATAGCCTAAAGCCTTCCTCAAGAATTGGGTTATCAAACATAAATAAATAAATATAAAAAAATATACAAAAAACCTTAGTATACAAAGCTTTTATAATACACATGAACATTAAACTCTGGGGAAAAGGTTGCATAAATAGTGAAAAACCTTGCCTCCTAAACTAGGGGTACCCTGTGACTTAGAAGTCAGTGTTCTACTGTAAATTCGTGTGCAAAAAATCCTTTATTTATGTCTGATAACATGATGAACCTTTAACGACTTGGTATAATACGAATATGAATGAGCAGGTATGTGTTTTAAAGGAGGGAGATGTGGTTGTGTGTGTTGTTTGTTGTGTTGTGTTGTAGAATGGTGTGTTGTATTGTGTTGTGGTGTGGTGTGGTGTATGAAAAGGGGGGGTTTGTGTCTTGTGGGGGTGAGTGAGGTCGTGAGAGGAGTGTTTTTGTGATGTTGCATGGGCAGTGGGTATTCGGTTTTGAAGAATTGTGATTATTATTACGTGCTTACAAACATAACAAATATTTTTTCAAATCCGTCTGGTAGTTCCAAAGATTAGCGCGTTCAGACAAACAAACAAAAAAACTTTTATTATTAGGATATAGATAAAGATAGATTTCAATGGTTTGTTAGTTCATTTCCATGTATTTTGGATAGTTTCTGGTAATTCTCATAAAAAAAAACATCCGAATTGAGAACCTCCTTGTTTTTTTGACGTCGGTTAAAAAGACGATGCACCTGTTTATTTAATAAATAAATATTATTATATAACGGAAAAAAACCGCAACAAAATATCAGAATCGAATTTACGACAGGACTCCCGAATTTTCGGTAATACGTAAAATACGATGTAAGTGTAAACGTGTCGATATTCACTGTGTATTTTAAATCATAGACGAACAGCGTAATATTGGAGGCACACCTGCCGTCTCCGTACGATTTAATAACGCGAGTTCATGTTCAATTCTACTATGACGTCGTAAAATTTAATATTTTACACTTAGGTATGTTTGAAGTTTGCTCTGATAGTGGCAGATTTATGTTTTGGGAGGTGCTTTAGTTTGCAGACAGCTGACCTGTGACCTATCAAACAGGAAAGGTTAGTACTAAATAAATAACAGTTACTGTTCGGACAACACTCACTGTTGTTCCTTTTTATTTTTATAGCGAAAATAGATTTTTCGCTAAAACTAAGAGGTAAACTGATACTGTATATAAAAAAACTTGCCCTATGAATAATCTTAACCTTTCTTGAAGTCCGTTAATAAAGTACCTACCTAATTTGTGAGCTCGATGGTCAGAGTTTTAGAGTCAGAATTGGCTTTGATATTCCGGCGAATTTCGTACACAAAAATGACCATATTTGTACATAAATAACATTAAAAGTGACCAATACCATAACACTACAATCGCAAACGGATAGAATCCTATTCAGTGCTTACCCACTTGACTTAACATACGTTTGCAAATAAAATACGAGTGTTCAATAAATAGGACCACAGTGTAATCCAATAGGATTTTATATATTGTAGGCAACATTACATATTCAAATCACATGCACAAATATCTGGGCACTACATCCCGAACTAAGTATTTGTAAGTTGTGTATTCTTGTACCGCATATTATCCGGATATAAGAATCGAAGTCGCCGCTTGAGTAAGAAATATGGACATTCTTCTGTATAGTAAACCAAAGTAAGTAAGTATTAAGCGAGTTTCCTCTGTGTCGTGACGATAGGATCAGATTGTTGTCCTATTCAGTGTCGTGGTTTGGATATTTAAATAGAAGTTGTTCACATTATACCACGGCACGATAAATGTCGTCAGCCATTTTACTGTGCGATTTTCAGTATTGTATTTCGTTTTTATGTTTTCAAAATTGTTCCGAAACATTGATTAGTTTCCTCAATTTTTAAACTCGTATCCGAACTTCTTTTAATATTTAGAACACGTAAAAACTATGAATATAAAAGCGAATAGTTGATAACAGAATCGTGTACCAAATAAAAATATGTTGCAGACAACTTTAACTTTAGGGTATAAAATACTGAACGGATTTCGGCAGAAGTCAAATAAAAGTTTACGTCGGCTTTGCCTCGAGGTTGCAAAGTTATGTACTTGTGGATGTAAAGGACGTTTCTCAAGTATTACCATCATTACGGAAATCACTTTTTACATGGTTTTTAGGGACTATGAATAAGGGTCTTATGATTCAATAAGGAAAACGTTCACCTATTGGTAATTGGCTTCTAGGAAAGCATTGACATTTTTGTTAAAGAAATCACTTGAAGTGAGTGGTCTACTAGTAGGAAAGCCCAAGTTTTTCCTTCAATACATAAATAGTTTACTTATAAGAAGAGTTTTCATCGGAGGAATGTTTGTTTATATTTTTCTTCTAATATATTAGTCACTTGGGGCTCCTGACTTTACGTAAGTCTGTATAAAGCTGTTTATGGTAATACTAGCTGACGACCCGACAAACGTTGTCCTGTCCAAATTTCAATATGATGTGGAGTTCATTAAAAAAAATCATAGAAAAACGGACGTTCAGGTTTCCGAAATGTGAAAATTTTCCAGGCAACTTTTTCAATTTCTCTTTCCAGGCATCACTATTCGGACTACAATTAACATTTTAAAACAAAACAAAAATGCCAGCCATATCGATCTAGCAGAAGTTGGGTGATGCGCTTAACAAGGAACAGCGTTTCATTTAGGTATATTTATATAGACAGATTAAACTGGCCCACTCATAATAACTTAGTAGTGTAAGGTGCATTAATAATAAATAAGTGATCTATTTCAATTTCGTGAAACTAACTATAAGTCCTAAGATCTAATATAAACTAACACATACTATAATTGTCGATAATTTTCAATGAAAATGAATAATGGCCACATGAAACACTGTGCACTGTGTGTGTGTGCTAGTGTGCACTGCTGACAAAGAACATAAATCATGCTTTTATCTCTTAGAAGTTGTAACAGTCAGTGTAGAACCTGGACGTTTTGCTGTGCATGGCCTTTTTCAAACTCAATAGCCTTTCTTTTGAAGCGATTCCTTCAATGCAATTGCAGCTGCTTATTCAACATTTGCTCAGCAATGAGATCAGACATAAAACTGGCGTTGTTATGCTTGAATACTCTTAGAAGAAACTTTGATTGTTTGAAAAAATTACGTTTCGAAAAATTGTAAAGTTAAGCTTTCATGTGCCTTTTATGTTCTGTTTAAATGTGTGTGGTCTCAAAAACCCAACCCTTTTTTTTTTTGGGTGGGAAATCATCAAATGACTTCTCCCGCTCTGGGCTGAGCGGAAGGGCGTGTCAGACTTTTACTGACTAAAACCCACCCGTGTTCCTTCAGTTGCCTGTGCCAGGGGCCACGGTATCTCTTTCGAACAACCCGCGGCCCTGGCGGCATCGGCCCTAGCGGACCCCGTCAGTTCGTGCTGACATCTCTTTGAGGCGCGCGTGGAACACAACGCGCCGTCGACCCGGGCCTGGTCCCTACATACTCCTTGGGTATACATACCTTTTCCAAAGCCAACCCTTCCCCTACCACTTCTCTCTATGTAGTGTTACTGCTTGTCAATTCTTAAGGATGCCATCAGAAGTATCTTTTAGTTCACATACATACATAATCAGCCTATAATGTTCGCTCTGCTTGGATACAGGCCTCCTCTCGATCAGTGGGAGGGGGCCAATATCCACCACAGGGGCCCAGTGCGGGTTAGCGGATGACACGTGTCTTCGAATTTATATAAGATATGCCGGTTTCCTCACGTTGTTTTCCTTCACCGCTTTGAAAGTAGTGGTGGTGAAATAATTTACACAAAGTAAACCTACGACCAACCACTCCTAAGTTGCGTTTGTTAACACTGGACCACCAATGCTCTCTTTGTTTTAGTTTAAAAACCCGCAGATAATTTTATTCAGTCCAGTTATGTTATTTGTTGACCTCATTCCGACAATTTCAATTCATATTTTGTATAGGCACAATGCTAATGCGAACTATGTGCTTTTATTTGCATACTTAAACTCACATATAGATAGTAGCTACACTCAATGTATTGTTTACGGGGAATATATTCCATTTGATGGATTCAATATTCCTAAAATCAATCAATCAAATCCGTTTATTGTAGTGCACTGCCAGAGATAGGCGTCTCTGTTTCCCACAACACCCGGTTATAGGACGGTTTACCTTCTGCAAACAGTTGGCACTTGCAATATGCATGGCTGCTGCTATTTTAGAAGTACATTTCTCAGATGTAAATGTATCATTGAAATTAGTTTAAATTTCATCTACATACAATATACATCCCCACCATACCATTACATTTTATCTTTATTGGTATAGTCCGTACTCCTTGCTCTCAACGCTATCGTATCATGTTTAGCCAGGCTTCCTCAAACATGATACTGCGTCAAAGTGACGACACGCGCCTGGATTTCTGCGTCAAAATGATGACACGTGCCAATTAATTTCTCACGTGAAAATTATTTTTCAGAAAAATGACTACCAAATTTAAAATTTATTGAGTAACAAGAACAACACGCCAGCCTAGTCAAATAACCTGCCCCTAACTGTGCCCCTACCAAATTAAATTGTCAATATATTCAAATCATAACTGTCATTCTTCGACAGTTGTATAAAATAACTATTACGTGACAAGTAGTAGGGTGTCAATTTGGTCAATAATTAATTTACGTGAAAATGGCCATGTTAAATTATATACTCTGGACACAAAAGTCCAAATTAGTACGATTTGATATAGAAATCAGTGGAATTCCGTAGCCTAGCAGGAATCATGACTAACAGGTATGCAATAATTGTTTATAGCTATGTTAGCAAAGACTTAATGATTATGATACCACTTTTATACCTACCTGTGGTAAGCAATTCAATTATTTGAACCGGCAAAACACGACGTATGAGGAGGAAAGCCAAAAGCAAAACATATGTCGTATAAAATATATGTTTATCCTAATACTTAGGACGGCCGTATATCATACAGACAGAGCCTGAACACTTTGTTACATAAATTATAGAAAATCCTATTTTTCACGTAGCAGAAGTTACAAAGGAATAGGAAAGTGAAGGTACATGCATTTTTACGAAGCAGTGGAAATTATTAATGTTGAAGAAGAAATATAAAACGATGTTCATGAGACCCTTAGGAAACTTGAAACGTGATATGTATAATAACTTAATTTATAATTCTTTTGATGTTATAATGCTTAGATACGCTATTCCGTACCAATTACAGAACACCGTGCCAGTTAAGACATATTAGCACATAGAATGAACGGACGAGTTATGGGACTCAAATGGAGTTTGGCACGACGCCTGGCAAGGCGCAGTGATGTCAGGTGGAGTAAGGCAGTGTCCAAGTCGCCGGACGGCCAGGTCTTCCAGTCCTTGGAGGCCCCAAGGACTGGAAGACCTGGCCGTCCGGCGCTGAGAAGGGCGGACGATATTGTCGCCATCGTGGGTAGAACCTGGATTAGGCTGGCGTAGGAGCGTGGAGATTGACACATAAAAAGAGAGGCCTATGCTCAGCAGTGGGTGAAGTTGGGCTTTGAATGATGATGATAATAGTCCCAGGCCCCACCAATCTGTCCCAATAGTGGGACAACGTGGAATGTTCATAATTATGGTGTCAACTGAGTCCCACTTACAGATTTTGGTGGGGCATACCCGCATAACCTATGAGTTTACTTTTCCCATGTGACCCGGAAAAGTTTTATGTGCCAATATGTCAAAAAAACATGAAATTGACATCCACAAGAATTCAGTATAAATATATGTCGGAGATGGTATGTCTGTCTCTCGTTAGCATCAGGCATATTTACACAGCACAATAGAAAAACGGTTTACAGTTCAAATCAGATTAGAACTTATGAACTAGTTAGTCACACTAGCGAATCACACACTCACACAACTCAATGATTTGGGACGCAATTGACAGTTTCTGAGCACATGTTGTTCGTACGATGTCCAATGTTTCGATCCTCCCGAGAGCTCTGCTCACACCGCTTTTGTAGCTGTTATTCTCGTCCCACCATGAACTCAGGCTAGACTCTGTCTAGCGCCACGAGATGGCGCTAACGTTCCGAATAGTCAAACGAATGACTCCGACATTTATATCATATCTTTGTGCCATAATTTTGTATCAATGCGTAACCACAAACACATTCGGTGCTGATTTATAGCAAGACACATTTATACAGTATTATGAAACACTAGTTGCAGATATTCCTGTCGTTGTTTACATCTTTTTGAGTCTGATTGTAATAAGAGTATTATGAGTCCTATTGTATATGGATCCCACGTAAAGTTGGCGCCGACATGGCAGAAGAACAAGGAAGCTCGCCTCATTAATAAAAGTCAATGGAATCATTAGAAACCTTATAAATTTTAATTAATTTGTTCCCTAAAGATGTTAACTTCGCAAAACGCAAATGTAAACGTACATATTAAATAAAAATTTGCATTTTAATAAAAAAATATCGGAAACCAGGTGCGGCGGACATTTATTAAAATGTAAGACATTGCAATTCCGCAAATCCGTTGTAAAATTAACAACAGATAGGAAATTGAAGCAATTTTCTTTGTTACCGCCATTTTGTTTTTTTACCGGTGTTACGGCACGACAGTGCAGTAATGTATTATTAGGTTTTTAACTTTACTAGCATACCTTGAAGAGGTAGAGGCGAGCCTATGATAGATGTAGTGTTGTAGAATAATATACTATCAGTCAGACAATCGTCAGACTTATAAATAACAAGTGGTAGGTAATAGACCATAAAGAACTTATTAAAAGTCCCTATGTACCTAATAAATAACTAACAAAATATGGACATTTAAATAGTCTGAATTAAACGAATTTTATTTTTATTTTATTTTATTATTATTTATAAATTTAAAAAAAGAATGTGGCTAGCGTGTAACTAAAACATCAATTTTCCAGCAAAAAATCGCGCGCGTTTTCCGTGCATTTTCGTGTTGGTTCTATACAGAATAATCCACTAGACCGAATGCCAAAGTAAGCAACGAATTTGTATAGTTATATTTCCTCCATTCCCGATACTCCATTGAGCTTGGATTTATTCATTTTTTTATTCAACATATCCCGGTATAAAAAAAGATCAAAAATAAAATTTATTTGCTGCATACGCGACCGACGCATACTCTGTTTAACTATAATTCAGTTAGTTGACCAAATGGAGATACTTCCTCTCTCCTTTAGTTGGTTTTGTCCGCAGTTATGACTCATAATTTTACCAGCAGTGCCATTTGTAGCGCGAATTTATATTCGATAGTTCATTGGTTCTGCTGTCCTTATTGCCTTTATTTTTTCAAATTTACGATTTTAGCCCCATTATATTGTTAAGGGAATGTGGCGGTATCTATACATCGTTAAATTTATTGTTTTAATCATTATGAACAACTTTTACTACGGGACCAACCCTTTTTTTTTTTGGGTGGGAAATCTTCAAATGACCTCTCCCGCTCTGGGCTGAGCGGAAGGGCGTGTCAGACTTTTACTGACTAAAACCCACCCGTGTTCCTTCAGTTGCCTATGCCAGGGGCCACGGTATCTCTTTCGAACAATCCGCGGCCCTGGCGGCATCGGCCCTAGTGGACCCCTTCAGTTCGTGCTGACATCTCTTTGAGGCGCACGTGGAACTCAAGGCGCCGTCGACCCGGGCCTGGTCCTTACCGGGCGGCGAACGGGACCAACCCTGAAATCGTGAAAAAAAATCAGTTGATCCATCGATTTATGTTCGCATAACTCGACATAATGTATGGATCAACAGATATTTTTTTTTCACGATTTTAGGATTAGTCCCGTTGTAAAAGCTGTTCACAATGATGAGTACAATGACCCCTTTTAAGGATTAAAACGATCAAAATTTAACGGTGTATACTTACTAATAATCAAGCTTAAGAGTTTGTTTGTTTGAACGCACTAATCTCTAGAACTTTCAGTCCGATTTGAAAAATGCTCTATGACATTGATAGCCAAATTCTTGAGGAAGGTATAACCTTTCCAAATTTAACATTACGCTACAACCCTTATTAGCCGAGGCGGGCGATGCGATAGGATACAATAAATTTTACGCGGACGAAGTCCCGGGCAGAAGCTCGTCGATAATAATTGTATTTGGAATTTAATACTATCTGTTACTCTCTAGTTACTCCACTGATTACTGTTTGAATATTTTAGTTGACTATCTACAAGGTGAATTTATTTCGAAGAAAACGTATTTCGACGGCGAGTAAATTCCTTTGGAGAAATCATGAAGTGGCTTTGAGCTGATTACGTATTAACTACAGTATCCAGCTGGTACTTGAATTAGGAAAAATAACTAACTGATTAAAGTAGATTTCTTAATCAAAGTACTTTTCTATCTAAAGCGCGTTTAAGCACAGCATAACCATAATCAGCCTATAATGTTCCCACTGCTGGGATAAAGGCCTCCTATCTATGAGCGGGAGTGGGCCGTAAACCACTACGCGGGCCCCGTGCGGGTTGGTTTCTTGAATCTGGGACAAGCCGGTCTCAGGTGATGATAAACACACAAAGTAAAGTCCTTGTTTGGGTTCGAACTCTTGAATTAAAACTGGGCCGATACTGGTCCATAAAGCACGTTTACAGGAAGATTTTTATGAAAGGAAAATCAACATTTGAACATCGTGTATAAAAATAAATCTGCCTCCGTTAGTCACGGTTCTGCCACACCTTGTCGTATTAATTTTCATCGTATATACAGTTGAACGTTGAAGCAACCATTATTTGTGAATGAAACAACGGTTTAATTGAGCACATTATTACATATACAGTTGTGACAGTTTAAGTTGTGTCTGAATGTTTTCTCTCATACTCTGGCTCGAGAGAAAACATTATTGCACCTGTCTGACATGTCATCTTTGTTGATACAGCCCAGCCAGCCATACCCTTAGTGGACGGGTTGAGACCCTAAAGGATAACCAAACTAACGATAATTATATATAATTATAATAATTGCGCGGCTGGGTCAAGGGCTTCAGAGAGCAGTAGATACTCTTGGACGCGGCACGCATAGTGAGGAGGTTCTTTTCACTCGAGCCCTGACCGCCGGCAGCTTGGACCCTGTTCCTGATACATATGGGCCACTATTTTTTTAAAATTTTAAACCTTTATTCATAAGAAATATCACCAGTAATTAATATGTATGTACGAGTAAATGTAATAAAGGATAACATAGTCAATTAAGAAATACCTCTCCTATTTTCTGTGTCAGTCGAGCAACTATTAAAGATTTAAATTAAAGCACAATCAACGAAAACAAACCAAACATTTCAGCAGCTTATTCAAACTAAAATTGATTACGTTCATAAGTCCTAAAACCAGCCGAAGTAACCCTACACTTCGCAGCCATTCCGGGCGTTTAAAAAGGCCACTTAAAACAATTAAACAAATCTACGAACGGGGTTGGCAATGTTATAAATCTTTGAAATATTGCGTTGGAAACTCCGGTTGTATGGCAAGCAAGCGTCGGAAAAAAGGGCATTATGCAGCAAAGCGGGCGCCACCTGGTGTCGCCGTTACGGGTTATTGCTGGAGAACGTACTTCTTGACGCATCGCGGTGCTTGGAAGAAGTTTTTATTGGGTTATAATGGGCATTGATTAGCTTATTTGCTTTCGCATCGTGATGCTTTTTGACTGACTTAATTTTGTTTCAAAAATCGTGACGTAATACTAAGCTATGACTATAACACAACTTAACAAAAATACTGGAACAAAACAGTCCCTAAAACATCCAGTAGCAAACCAGTTTATGTAAATTCCCATGGGTTAGGTCCGATCCTAAATATAATAGGTATATCCAATACAATGTAAAAATTACAAATAAAACATACCAGACACATTAAGTACCTACCTACGTGTAGAAAACGGTAGTATGTAGGTAGTTTAGTTGTAGGTATTTCATAGAAGGTAACTTTTAACATACATAGATGTAATCTAAATACCTAACTAATAACTACCAGCTTATAAGAACTATTCGTTGATTTAGAGAATTCTAGTTTTAAAAACATCTTTCTACACGTTTGACTACCTACCCATAATACTCAAAGCAACCTAACAATGAAGAGTAGCTATTTTATAAAGCAGCTTTCAACTCGATGTGTTCCCAAAATAGAGGCGCAATTTAGCAATTTTCCTAGCAACGGCAACGTCCACTGGAGAAAATAGAGACTTACTAGATTTTAGAGGTGGGATCTAAAATAACTGACGGCTGTAAGCAGTAGTCGTTGTATTTAGAAAACCACTGTATGACACAATCTGAAATTACCTCTGTCTTTCGTTAATTGCGTAGAAGGTTCTGGAACTTCTAATAATATGATTTAAAGAGAGACAAAATCGATTTGGTAGATAGAAGTTATTTTAAGGTTTTAAATAACTATCTATCTGCCTAGCCTTTTCCCAACTATGTTGGGGTCGACTTCCAGTCTAACCGAATGCAGCTGAATACCTGTATTTTACGCGGAGCGGCTGCTTATCTGACCTCCACAAGACAGCAAGCCTGTTACTGGGTAACACTATACCCCTTGGTATGACTGGTTGTCAGACTGTCAGGCTTCTGACGGCCCGCAACGACTGTCAAAGATCCAAGTATGACAGCTGGGACCAACGGCTTAACGTGCTTTCCGAGGCACAAAGGGGTCTCGGTTCGTAAAGATAGTCTCCCATCCACGGACTGACCGCGGCAAGCATAGCATAACCTGTTCGATCAACTCGTGCGGCTGTTACTACTTGGCCACGAGCCCCTCCGTCGGGTTTTAAATAACTGTTCTACGTATTTAGTCGACACTAAATCATCCTGGGTGTACAAAGACAGTACAAAATTCGGAACACCATGCTGCGTTCCAAAACGGGTATAATAGACTTAGGAAAGAAGGCTCCCAGGCTCAAGTGGGATTGGGCGGGTCACATCAGCCTCATGCAGGATGACAAAAGCATCAAAATCAAAATATTTTATTTCACATAAACCAACATGGGCACTTACGAAACGTCAGAAGCTAGGTGCACGGTTCCAATTGGTCGTTTCCTATGGAGAAGAGCCGGCAAGAAACTCCGCGGTTACTCCTTTAAAAATAATTGGCTTTTACAATGTTTTCAGATTACAGTAGGTATGAGAGGACAACGTAGGCCTGTCAAAAAGTACCAGGTACTTAATAAAATAAAAAATGGTCTACATATGTAAAGTCTACAAGGGCTACAAAGTCCTCATATTTACAAAATATAGAAAAATCCATCAAAAGGACAGATAAAATATAAAAACCTATTAAAACCAAGTGACATGACTGCCATTACAACCACTAATAAATAGTTGAAACTAGAATTGTCTGTATATAATGTCAAATAATAGAAAGATTATGTCAAAGAAGTATGTCAAAAATACTCATAAATAAACATCGTAATTTGAGAGCAGTTAATAGACTATTACGTAGTTATGTCATTAATGAGGTGCCCGGGAAGCCACATGTGCAGAAGAAATCACTGCCAAACCACCTTGTCTTCAACGTAGTCTTTAATCTTATAATATGCTTTTTTGATAAGGACGCGTTTGATGAGGGTTTTGAACTTTCATCGCTAAGTTCTGTAACCGGCATTGGCAACTTCTTATAAAAGCGGATGCTGTTTATAAGAAATGACTTGCTAGTTTTAGTTAATCTAAATTTAGGTATCACAATTTAATTTTTTACTACGTGTATTTATATTATGGAAATCGCTTCATACTCGTATTTTGAAAATTCCACACAATGGGTGCCTGAAGATGGACGGCGCTGTCGAAGTCCCGCCAGAAAGCGGTGGCGAGATGAACTGGACGCGTACTGCTAGGGCTGGTTCGAGGTGGCTCGGGCAAGGAGTTCATGGAAGGATTTGGGGGAAGCCTTTGCCCAGCAGTGGGACAGTAAAGACTAAACAAAAAAAAAAGACAAGTCAAGGTAGTTTTGTCCTTGAAAACGTTTTACGTCTTTGATAACACTTACAACTAAACCTTGGTTGGTTTCAGCGTTCAACTTGAAGCGCTAGCAAATTTTTCAAATTCAATTATGTCACCCCTTTTCATAAAAGCTTTAGTCTTTTGTTACGAAAAGACCAAGGTATCTGCGAATAAACAAATGTTTATAAACTACTTTCTGAGAAGTAGGTAGTTCACCGAACCAATTATTTAGTAAATTAAATAAAAACTACGGTAAATATGATTCACTGTAAAAATGAAGAAGGTTTGTTTAGATAAAATACACTGGCTTGCTAAACTAAGTACTACACTTTTAATATATTTTTTTTTAAACTATAGAAGTTTGAGATTTAAAACAAAAAACGTTTTACAGCAAATATTATCAGCTTTCTTTGAAACTAGTAAAGTATACATTAGTAACATTTTAAACTTAAAAAAAAGATAAAACGATCAAAATAGCCATTTTTACCTTAGTGTCAAAAAACTCAATTAACATTTAATTTATCATAAGTATGTTTTGCATGTTATTTAATTTTTAATAACTGGTATAGCTTTCTCGGGCTCTGACACAGTACAGCTTCGAGCATGTTTGGCATACTGAACACGAGGTTTCGGAGCCGATGTTGGGGAATATTCTCCCATTCTTCAATCAGGGTCTGTTTTAGTGTCCTGAGGGTGGTAGGTGGTGGTCTGCGGTTTCTGACTAGCCTCCCTAGCTCATCCCAGGCGTGCTCAATCGGGTTGAGATCAGGACTTCTTAATGGCCAAGCCATCACGCTGATACCAACCTCCTGAATATACTTTTGCACGACCTGAGCCGTGTGTGGCCGGGCATTATCATGCATCGGCATCGATCCATAACCCATATTTGCTAAATACGGCCCTGAATACTCGCTGGGAATCTCTTGGGCATATCTTTCCCCATTCAGAGTGCCATTTTCTATGGCCACTAACTCTGTGCGACCTTCTGAAGGTATGCCAGCACATACATGTACACTGCCTCCACCGTACTGGACTCTTTCTGAGAAGCAGTCTTGAAGGTATCGCTCATCTGCCGGGGTAGCGGGATTGTCCGAAAGGGTTACCGCTGCCCTGGTACGTAAAGGGCTAAGGAAGGAACACGGGTGGGTTTTAGTCAGTAAGAGTCTGACACTCCCTTCTGCTCCACCCAGAGCGGGAGGAGTCATTTGATGATTTCCCATCCACAAAAAAAAAAAAAAAAAAAAAGGTATCGCTCACCAGGCCGTCTGCTCACGTCACGTCTCGTCGCTCACTTAGCGTTCCATCAGAAGTGTAAAGTGAGAATCGAGACTAATCTGTCAACAAAATTCTAGACCACTCTTCTTGATCCCACTGTATGTGTTCACGGGCGTGTCGCAGTCTCGCTACTCGATGCTCTCTCTCGAGTTTGGGGCCACTCGCTGGTCTTTGGGGTTTCAGATTTGCTTCAGCAAGTGTTCTTCTCACCGTATTGTCACTAATGCAATCCCTTCGGGTCTGAAGAAGCTGTTGCTGAACTTCAACTGCATTAAGGTGGCGATTTCTTAACACAGTGAAAACCATATAACGGTCTTCTCGGGCACTAGTACACCTGGGACTGCCATTACAAGGTCTCCTCAGATAGTTTCCAGTCTCTTTTTACTTTCGCTTCACCTTCTGGACCGTTCGTAACGTCACACCCACCATTCTTGCAGTACGATGCATACTGATGCCTAGTTCCAGAAAAGTCGTGATCCTAGCACATTCTTCAGGTGAAACAGGCATGATAAATAAAATGTATGTGCTGTTGTCTAACTTAGCTTTTATAACAAGACTCATCCATCAAGGAAAAAATTTAAAACAAAAAAATTAATGGTAAAATTGTAATTCGAAAAGGATTATTTTTGTTTTAAAAGCTCTTTTCAGCCATTTGTTTAAAAAAGGTTCTCAGCTATGAAGTTTTAATATATAAAATTAAAATCTTTTTCAAGTCCTTTTTATTTCGAAAGTATATCTTGTGTACTTAAAAATTTATTCCAATTTTAAAAGTGTGATACTTAGTTTTGCAGGCCAGTGTAGTTCATATTACAAAACAATGATAGGTTTTTACTTCTGATGTTATTGAGGTGGGGTGTATTGCTCACTAGAATCTAAAGATAAACAACTGAAGAAGTAGATAACAACAGATAAATTTTCAATGAAATAACACTGAATAAAAAAGCCTGAAGCCTTTACCTTCCAAACTAAAAAATAAAAATGGTGTACCGGATGACAAGTATACAGGGTGGCAGGGATATCGACGCGCAAACTGTTACCATGGATTTAGTACTTGATTATTCATTATTCTGTTACATTGGATTCAGTACGAAAAATTTCTGCGGTAGGTTGTTTAGAATCATGTGCCGGATTCATGGTTACAGACGTTACAGCTAGATTGAATTGGCAGGGCACTGCCATAATAATAATCTTTTTAAAGTTCCCTCGGAGTTTCTCGGCGACGTAGATTACATTATAAATGACTGACAGCTTTCTTTTGCAAAATAAAAATGTAATAGTAATATGCCATACCACATGTTACTGTGAAAGTAGCTAAAATAGACCAAATGCGTTGTTTCTATATTTATTCTATACAGAAGACGTCGATTTCGTATAATAATATAATCATAATTTAATCATTTATTACCAAGCCTACGCCATCAACAGTCTAGTTCACCCTTACTGAATCAGTTTGACAGGGCGAGCGGGGAGATAGATACATGGCGCGGGGAAGTGGAGGCAAAATATGAATTTCAGCTGAACTATTACAAGCCCTTAACTGTCTTATCTGTTACTGTCTTACAGTTTGCGCGTCGATGTCCTTGCCACTCTGTGAGTTTTACCTTTATATACGACAATATATTCAGAGAAAATTAATTAATTGTATATTATTATGTTGTCATGGGTTTATTAAGCCCGTTGATCTAAAACAGTGTTCCGTCAAAACTACTTCAAAATAATCATGTTATTAATTTTCATGTAAAATATTGTTAGCGTCCTCTGCTCATGTATCTAGCAAAATATGTATTATGAAATCTATATATATTATATTACCTATATATATTCCATATATTAACCTAATGATCTATACTAATATTATAAAGAGGTACAATTGGTTTGTTTGTATGAAGGGGTTAATCTCTGGAACTACCGGTTAGTCGGATTTACCAAAAAATCTTTTTGCATTTGTGAGCCTAATTCTTGAGGAAGGCTATTGAACATCACGCTAGGACCCTTAGGAGCCAAGGAAAAAGAAAAAAAGTAAGAAACAACTCTAAGCTAAAAGGAAGTAAAAGCGCGGGCATGCGATGCGATGCGACGTAATGGATCGCATCGCATGCGATGAAGTCGCTGGCCGAAGCTAGTAATATTATAAAGAGGTTACATTGGTGGGTTTGTATGTAGGGGGTTATCTTCGGAACCACTGATCCGATTCCGAAAATTCTTTCACTTATGGAAAGCTACAGTAAAGCTAAGTGTCATATGACATATTTTATGTTAAAACAAGAAATTTTTCACGGACAAAGTCACGAGCATAAGTTAGTTTTTATGAAGATAGAATCAATTAGTTACACGAACATATTTTAATACGTATTATGATCATTATCGAACAAAGGCACTCTCACTGAATGACAAAAAGCTTAGTCCCTGTGAATCACTCACTTTATTTCAGACTTAATCCTTCGCTACTTCAAATTAATTCGATGAAGCACTGGCAATGTTCAAAAGCCGTAATAGACCGTCTCTATATTAATAATATATCAATATTTCAAACCAATTTTCGTCCAAAAACTTCCGTTCTTTGTTGCCGGGATTATGTGTGCACCTATTGTGAACGATAAGTCGAGCGCAGCTCTTCGGTTACATTGTAGTTACAAAACTGAGCTATTTATTATAGTACTGTGGTATACTGATCGATATACTGTTCAATTTATAGTTACTGTTTAGATACATTCAATATTTATCCAGCACTAAATTATAGTGGTGGTCCAGTAATGGCTCCGACTTACGAGTTTTAGGTCGCGGGTTCGAAACCACGCAAACGCTTTACTTTGTGTAAATAATTTTTCATTACCACTGCTTTTAAAATGGTGAAGGTCTCGATAAGTAATGGATGGTCACCCATCTACGAACTGATCGCGGCAAGCGTAGCGTAACGTTGATATACCCGTGCGGTTGATATAATTAAGCCACGAGCCCTTCCAAAGTTTTACTAAAATGGTCATACGAACATAAACAATGATAACATGAAACGAATAGAACCAATTTATACTTCAACTTCCACTAATTAAAAACAGCTAATAATACCCAGATTATGACATAATCCAATCGATTTATCTCGACGGGCTAACTTAACTGTGAAAGAAATT
Source organism: Apamea epomidion (assembly GCA_947507525.1). Lineage (NCBI taxonomy): Eukaryota > Metazoa > Arthropoda > Insecta > Lepidoptera > Noctuidae > Apamea > Apamea epomidion. The sequence continues at coordinate 13,062,059 of OX382231.1, forward strand.
AAATTTAACCATCTGGAAATAAGAACCATTTATTTCAACGACCGTTTTGCCCTCATTATTAATGATTTTTGTGTAAATATTTTGAAAGCTGCTTGTCGAATCTATCGAGATTAAGATAATAAAACTATTGATTTTTTTATCAGTCTTTGGACCTAGATGTCTTAAACAGGACGACAATATCATATCCATATGTCTACACATAGGACCCTTATTACTTTATTAGCACCTAAGGAAAGTCAGGAAAATTAATGGTTAACCAAAGTGACTACCAACTAGAATTGCTTAAACTACCATCAGACAATAGCCCCTGTAATAACTAAATCAAATTTAAAAAATATTGATATTTAACTAAAAATGTTATTCAAATGATAGCTGGAAGTACGTTTGTACAAACACTTTTACACGTCAATCATATTTTTTTTAAACTATGTAGATGGGGTCGGCGTTTCCTATCTGACTATTCTGAGAAGAAAGGCCAAAACTAACTCAGAGGTCTCTATTTTAAAGTCCAGACATAATCTTGGTCAGATCATTCAAGTAGTAGAACAACTCTGTAGTTACTGTTCATCATACAATTAAATTGACTTTTGGCGGCCAGAATTCAAATGGGATATGAAAAAAAGGGATATGAAAAAAAAAAGGAACATGTTGGTTTATTCCTTATTCCTTGGATAAGTCAATAAATAGAAACTATACAGTATAAAGTATACAATTCAAACATTTCAAACTAGGATTTTAAATGATAATGTGACATTACATCTGAACGAAATAACTCATGAACTAACTTTTGGAGGGTTCTTTAAAATGTTATTATGTAAGTGCTAAGTGCAAAAGTCTTTACCAGCGTTCATCTGAATATCAAAAGTTCCTAACACAGCTATAATGTCAGTTCCTTGCAGACTGCATTAGGTTATTGCCTGTACTCTTAATTATTTTGCCGTATACGTTTTTGAAAGCACTGTTAATTTGTGTATATTCATTTACTCAAATAAAGATAATTTAATTAATTATTTCCTAATTGAAACATGACTGGCAAATCCAATATTAATATAACTATTAATATAACTATTTAATATAATTCGATTCAAATTGCAGTCTTTGACTAGCTACAACATTTTGTTTAATATTTAAATGTTATATTTTATATAAATTAGGTTAATTAGTTGCAGTATATGTATAAAACAATATGAATGCACGGGGTTTTTAATAAGAAATCAATAGATATCGAATGGTCTAGTTTCAGCTTTCAATGGGTAACTTACAATTGTAAGTGATATTGGATTGGTTATATCCAATATCACTTACATTTAAATAGTCATTCTTCCCGATGTTGTACTTTTATTAACTATACGATTTTTTGTTTTGTTTCTCTTGTAAGTGGATATTGTAAAATTCTTTTAGAGAAATAAATTCTTGAAACCGAACTAATTAACAAGGCAAGTTATGTAAATAAAAGCTTGTAAAATGTAAAATGTACCTATACAGCCTTGCATTTTTTGTATTCAGGCCATCTTGTACTCTCAATAATCACAACATTATGTCGCTGTTGTTTTTTGCCAACCCTATCTATCTGTCTAGCTTTTTCCTAACTAAGTTGGGGTCGGCTTCCAGTCTAAGCGGATGCAGCTGAAAACCAGTATTTTACATGGAGCGAATGCCTCTCTGTCCTCTGCAATCAAGTTACTGGGTAACACTGGTTGTTAGACGTTCAAACATCTACGAATGACAGACAGGACCAATGGCTTAACCGAGACAGGAGGGGTGGGGAGGGGAGAGGGGAGCGCAACATGGACCTGCAGTACCTGCTGAGGATCGGGTTCTGACTCTGGTGCGGTAGGAGCTGGCTGCCTTCCAGAGTCGGTTTTCCGCCCTGGAGGCCATTTATCCTGCGCCCCCCGCTACCGGCGAGCCGGCCGGCCTCGGGCCAGCGGAAGGCGGAGTCGTATGCTGTCGCCGCGGCTGCCACAGCCACAGCCACGGGGCAGGCTAAAAGTGGAACGGCACCGGAACCCGCGAGGTCCCCAGCCCCGGCGGCGAAACGGCAACCCCCGCCGCCTCCTACATCCCCTCCGGCTGACGCTGATTGGCAAGTAGCCGGGGAGAAGAGGAAGGCGGGTAAGGCTGTAAGGGCGGCCAAAAAGAAAGAGAGGCGGCAACGGCGCAAGGATCGAAGCGTCGCGGCTAGGCTTCGTGCTCCGAAGACCGCAGCTGTGGTGATGATACTACAGCCGGAAGCGGAAAAGAAGGGCATGTTCTACCGCGACGGGCTTGCCAAGGCGAGGGGGGCGGTGAACCTCCAGGAGCTCGGTGTTGCTGAGGGCATCCGAGTATGGGTCACTGCGACTGGGGCCCGGATGCTGGAGGTCCTTGGTGCGGCCAGCGGCCCGACTGCTGACGCTGTGGCCAAAAGGCTTAGGGCGTCCCTAAATGCAGACGCGGCCCGAGTTTTCAGACCCACCAAGTGCGCTGACATGCGCATCCTGGGTCTGGACGGCTCTGTGACGGTCTGGCGACGATCAGGCCTGGGTGTCACCACCGGACAGGCCTGCTGACATCAACGACGAGGCGAAGTGGTTCCGGGAGGCCATGTCTGAAATATGCGACGTGGCATTGCCCCGGGTCCAGCCCGGACGCGCTCGGCGCCAGGTATACCGGTGGTCGCCGGAGCTGACGTCTCTGCGTGAGGCGTGCGTGGCTGCGCGACGTCGGTACAACAGGCATCGCAGGCTCCGTATCCACCCTCCGGATACGGAAGCCATGCAGGCGGAGTTGTATGAGGGGTACAGAGTGGCGAAGACCACCCTCCGAGCGGAGATCCTGTGGGCCAGCGGTCTGGTCCACGAGGGGTCGCTGGGGACTCTAAACAGAGACCCGTGGAGACGCCTCTATAAGATGGTGGGGGAGAAACTCCGCCCACGGACCCATGCCCTATGCCTCATGCCCCGCTGACGCAGAGTCTCCGGCCTCAACTCGTGGAGTACGTGGTGAGCGCTCTGTTTCCTTCACGAGGGGAACATACTTCCCCGCCCATGGCTCCGCCTCCTGCGGTGCCAGATGCGGACCACACCACCGACGACGACGGCGATGCTCCGGAGGTGACCGAGGTAGAGCTGAGAGTGCCGGTACGTAGGCTGAATGCCAAAAATACCGCCCCAGGACCCGACGGCTTACCTAGAAAAGCTTGGGTTCTGGCCTTAGAGGCTCTCGGGCCTCGGCTAAGCGGGCTACTAAGCGCATGCTTGGAGAGGGGCCGGTTCGCACTTCGTTGGAAGACGGGGAAACTGGTCCTCATCAAGAAGTCGGGGCACCCTGTGGACTTTCCGTCCACTTACCGGCCCATCGTGCTGCTCGACGAGGTGGGCAAGCTCTTTGAAAGAGTCATTGCAGACCGCCTGGTCGGGCAGCTGCTGCTGCAATATGTTTCATGTATGGGTTCCGCCGGTAAAATTTAATTAATAAAAACGACGCTTTTTATCGATACCGTTGACAGCTGCTGTCAGATCCGATTACACTAATGAAAGAACCTGGATCATGTCATCTTTATTAATTAAATTCAGGGTAATTTTCTTTTACTCATTCTTTTATGGTATGTTGTGATCTTTCCGCGGCAGGATGGTGGTTCACAGGTTCAATCGATATTTATAGAAAAGTATCGAGCCTGGCTTGTTCGATTAATTTATCTCGATTATTGAATCATAGAACAGGAGGACAGGGTGTTATGGGGCAGCCAAGGAGAGGCCTTTGTCGGACATAAGCTGAGTTTATTGATTGATTCATCAGTTACTCAATTGCTACGGCATAGGTATATATTGCATTTCAAGGTTGAACTTTATCATGTATGACCTTGAACATAGCTTTATAATTTAAATGTTTTTCCCGATAATATTTATATTATCTAATCACAAAACATATTCCGACCTAAGTAATTAACCCTTAATTGTTAATTAAGAGATTTTGTATTCATAAAATTTCATTTTAAAAACTTTGTTTACACGCGCACCGCTTTATAAAGTAAAAACAAAAGACTTTAAACAATGTAGGGTATTTGCAGAGAAAACCTACGGCAGGTAAAAACCCTTTTTACCCAACATGTCCCAAACAAGCTGATCATTCCACATAATTTGTTTTCCTGTCAGTGCCATAATAACCAATAACATGTACTTACCTATTTATGACGTAATCAGGGAAAGAACAACATTTTATGTTTATTCATAGTAGCATCTCAGGTTCCCATAGACTGGCTTAACGCGACGCTGCGACGCGATTCTGGTAGAACAATTTCCATGAAGTTTTCATAGAAATTGTTCTACTAGAGCCGCGCCTCGCCTGTCTGCGGGAGACTTTAATCTGCCCCGAAAATTAAATAGAAGATTTTGTATGAAACTCGTTTTAAATTTTCGTGACTATAATTATTATGTGGGGGGTATATGAGGTGTTGAATTTCCGGAAGAAGTAGTGTTGGAAGGCCTCCCACAACAAGGTGGACGGATGACCTTGTAAAAACCGCAGGAATCCGCTGAATGCGAGAGGCACAGACCCGATTGAAGTGGCGATGATTGGTGAAGGCCTATATCGGGCATTGGATGACTTTCGGCTGAAATGGTGACTGTGATGATGTACTAGGTATTAAGTACTGTAAATAGATACTTGCTAGCTAGACGAATTTATTTTTCAGAATATTGTTACAAAGTAGTTAGGTATATGTGTTTAGATCATCATATTCTGCCGTTCCCGGCGTATAAATATTGTTTGTAAAATCATGGGTCCTTATTATAACAAAATTAAGTTAGTTATCATTAGAATTACAAAGATTTACTTGCAAATAAATGGAATAAAGAGTTGTCAAAGAGATTAATTTTGTAAGTCAAAATTCAATAAAGTCAAACTAATGATGATTAGGCCATGATGTCAAATTTTGAGGTCAATTTTTCATTCATAATATCTTTAGTCGAGTCATTTGCTGATGAGAAAGTTGAATAGATTAGATTTAAACATCCTGAGGTTGAGAGTTTTGAAGCCATCAGGTAATTTGTTATATATAGTGATAGTCATGCAAAATACATTATTAGAAAATTATTTGATTCTATGCCTTGGAACATTCAGCATATGCACTTTGCGGCTGGGTCTGGATACAACGTCATTATAAAGTCAAATTTCAGTCTATTTTGGTGCACAAAATTCATAATTCCTTCATAATTAATTAAATTTCTCCTTTATTGCCAGCTGGATTCAGATCTCCAGAATTAGCTTACTGACAGGTTATTGTTATTAACTTATTTATTTATTTTACTTCTACGGTCTTTTTTTTTTTCAGGATGGGAAATCATCAAATGACCCCTCCCGCTCTGGGTGGAGCAGAAGGGAGTGTCAGACTCTTACTGACTAAAACCCACCCGTGTTCCTTCCTTAGCCCTTTATGTACCAGGGCAGCGGTAACCCTTTCGGACGATCCCGCTACCCCGGCAGGCTTCGGCCCTGTCGGGCCCCGTCATCTATGCTGACATCTCTACTTCTACGGTCTTAGTTTATCATTTGTGACTTCAAGTGACAGCTATGTGAACAGAACCCAGCAATGCATAAATATGTAAGGTGTCACGCCCTTTATGCGTGGAGGCTTTTATTTAGGTAGTAAGTTTTTATTTACATTTTTATTTTAATTAATTATTTTTTAGCTTGAGTACGTATAGTTTTTATTATATTTGTTGGTGTATTGGCGTGGCTAGCGTACATATGGCAAATAATTTAATTTTATGTTCTGGTCTTGTAATGTTAATTATGAACATAGGTTCCTAGTATTGTATACAATCAACTATTTTCTAACAGACAGCTGTGCTGCTGGGGAGTTTGTTGCGCCACTTCTTCTTCCCAGCAATTGCACTAGGAAGTGGTAAAGGGCGGGCGTTTTTGGGGGACTTTCTTTTGTAATTTTGACGTTCGAAAAGTGCTGATTCTAAGCCTAATTTGAATAAATGACATTTGATTTGATTCCGTAGGTGGCCGATAGTTCATCATCATCAACCTATAGCAGTCCACTGCTGGACATAGGCCTCTCCTATTGCACGTATTCAACTCGATTTTCGGCAACTCTCATCCAACTGCTACCAGCCATCCTGCGAATATCGTCGCTTCACCTAGCGTGAGGGCGTCCCACCTTACGTTTACCGATTCGCGGTCTCCACTCAAGAACACGTCTACCCCAACGGTCATCGGTTCTACGGCTAATATGGCCGGCCCATTGCCACTTCAGCTTGCTTATTCTGTGGCCGATAGTTATATTTGTCTAATTTTGTTCTTTATCTCAGACGTTATCAACAGTTTTCATAAGATTAGTTACTTGGCTAGGAATAAGTTTGTGAGTTGTCACGGATTCGTTCTCAATGTTGGACAGAAAAAAACCAAACTTTCGGAGTTACTTTTGTACCTTACTGAAAATAGACTCGCTGTGACATTTGTCAATAAAATTCTATTCTATTCTTTTATAAACATTTCCTTTTTATGAAAATACTTTGAAAGAAGTTTGCCAATTAAAAACCATCTATACGACGGGCACTGGAAACAGTTGGTAGAGATAGCACAATGACACCAGCAATAGGTCATTCATAGATTACTTTACAGTCTCGATTTATTATTAACTATCAGTGTCTGTGACATGTAGGTAACAAATTGGTTTTAGTTTTTTTGCGAGGAACCCTTATTTTTTTTCTAAAATAAAAGTAGCCGGAACAAAGAGACACAAACATTAAAAAAAAATGGTTTTGTTATAATTATCGTATATTACTTCATATTTTGCGTTTAGTAAAAAGCTATTATTTTAATATAATATATGTAATACATGTTAGATGTATAGATCTAGATTTGATGACGTAATAAAAATAGGAAATTAATGAATATTTTGTCCAAGTTAGACCAAAATACTACAACAGGTGTGTAGGTAGGTGCTCACATGTAAGGTTTCAGCAACTGACTAGCTTAGTCCATAGACTAGTAAGAGCTGAAGTTGTTGAATGTACTTAGCCTTTACTTAAATACTACGTAGTGCAAACCTTCGTAAGTGTATGCTAAGCCAAATTCTGGATGTGCAATACCTAAGTATTCAGGTATTCATTTAACTATAACATAGGTAATAGAGTTATTAATCATTTAACAAGTGCGAGTCGGGCACGAAGGGTTCCGTACTACAAGGCAAAAAACGCCAAAAAAATCACGTTTCTTACATGGAAAACCCCTTTAATTTTTAACTTTATTTTATTTTTTGTTGTTATAGCGGCAATAGTAATACGTAACGTACGTGTGTACCCGTAATCGGTTCGTGAGATACAGCCCGCTGACAGACAGATAGTCGGTCAGAAGGATGGACAGCGGTGGCTTAGTAGTAGGGTCTAGTTGGCACCTTTTGGGTACGGAACCCTAAAGCAATCCCACCCGTTTGTAAAATTTAATTCGTATTGAAGCCTCAAAAGTTATTTCAATTAATTGTTTCAGTAAACATAATCCAAAATTTATAAGGACATTGAGCCGACTGGACTTAAAATATGAACAGACGCCATACTTACCAAAATTTGAGCTTCAGTGATCTACTTAAATCAGATTTATATTGACGTTTTCGTTTCACCTTTTAAGGATCGATACTGATTTAACGAACATAGGGCTGCCGAAAGAAGAACTCAATTAACGATATCGGTGGTTCAGAATGCGGACTCGCATCGACTTTTCCAAAAAAATAAATACGAATTGACAGCTAATAAAACTCCTAATAGTGTTGGTAAGAACTCACGTTGCGTTGTGACGCGACCCGACTCAATCCGACACGATTGGCCTGACACTGACGTCGATATCGACTGAACAGGGGGCCTAAGGGAAAATAAAATTTGTGATTTATATTTGACATTCATACAATGAAACACAATTTGTGCGAAAATAATAATTCGCTATTGACATTTGAGTTTCGACCATCATTTTCTGATCTTGAAATTAATTTGAAATTTAGGGATGGTGTCCCTGTGTCGAGGTACAATTCGCTCCCCACGGAATTCGCGTGTGCCGGGGTCATAAATTGGCCGCCTTTGTAAAGCGGAATTGGTTTTTCTAGTACAATATACGTATATATCCATCGTCAATAATAGAATATCGTTGGAGAAAACAAATAGGTACCTAACATTCAAATCGCGAACATATACATTGGACAAAGCAAAAATATTTTTAAAACTTTCCGAATAAACAAAATTGTTTTGTTATAGAACCTTCGTACTTTTTTTTCATATTAGGTAGGTATAAGGTACCTACACACAGGCAAAGGATTGAAACGATAAAGTTTTTCAACAGGTTTCGATTGCAATCCGTTTCCGAGATATTACATTAAAAGCACTCCAAAACGCATCTGCACGTTATAGTCTGCGCCTCGTTAATGTTATTGGATCAGAAGTAAACGTTAGGAATCGAAGCGTTAATGTGGGTGCGATGGGTGCCTTGCTCGTCGGATTACTGGTTGGCTACATGCATCAGCACGTCCCGACTGTAATGCTGTCAAATATCGTTCTGAAACGTAACGGCAGTGGCGCGCTCGGAATATCCAAGCGACGACGTACTACTGACCGCGCGGCTGAATGCGATGCGATCTTTTGAATTCTGACATTCTATGCGGAATACGCGTTTGAAATAATGGAGACCCGAAAAAGGTTAGCGATATTTGACCTTTTTTATTGTGTAGCTAATGTTCTTGCAGAAAGTTAAGGTAAAAGTGTCCGAAAAAATGTAAGAACGGTCACAAAACCTTTACTTTTATTCATACCTGTAGGACGTAAGTAAGCGACGGAAAAACGATTTCCTCGTAATAGTAAGGTATGTGATTCCACCGCCAACAATCTTTTATCTTGTACAGTTTCAGGGATACATCATCATCTGATTTGCCTAGCCTTTTCCCAACTATGTTGGGGTCGGCTTCTAGTGTAACCGGATGCAGCTGAGCACTAGTATTTTACATGAAGCGACTGCCTATCTGACCTCCACAATCCAGTTACTGGGTAATTATATTATATACGCCTTCGTAAGACCGGTTATCAGAGTTTCGGGCTTCCGATAACCCGTAAATACTGTCAAAGATCTACGAATGACATTCGTGGATTTTCGATAGTGATGTGTGAACAATTAAAATGTGGGTCATTTTCAGGGATATATGAACTTACGAATAAAAGCAAACCTAAATAATTGAGCTGTACGTCTACTATAGGGTATTTATTCTTGTATCCGACTGAACACATCAGGTCTTCAATCTTTTAAGAACCATTCACCAAATGTAACCCAATAAACCACCGAAACCAACAGCCTAACAGATTCGGCACAAACAATCGCACAGCTATTCATATCACGAACCGTGCGAGACCAGCAATCCTTCAACTCAAAGCTAAAACGGAACCAATTGCAACTATTTCAATTAAGCAGTCCGCATCAATGTCCGCACTCGAATTCACCGCATTGCCTCCCTGATTTCACGAGCGTTTGGCACATTTGCATCTAGTGGGAGACGTTCGTAGCTTTGACGTCTCCTGGTATAGTCTATCTGGTAATGTTCCTGTCACAGACGAGATTAATGATGGATGATGGAAGCAAGCTGGCCAAAATATCGGCTTTTTTGACGATGAGATGACTGTGTGTAATTACGTAATGGCATAGTTGCCTGCTGGAGATGTAAGGATTACGAATGTGAAGTATTAATTTTGAAATGGTAATGAAATGGAAAATCTAGATTAACAAGTCTGGGCTAAAATATATTTCGCAGAAGAATAGAAATTGATATAAGTTATGTTCACTATGTGTTGTAGTAATTATATATTGAGCAAAGTTTAAGTACAAAATCCTCTTTGAAATCAGAAGGCCGATTCCCGTAATTAAAAACGTTCAAAATCTAGTCACAATCTCACCTTACCGACAATCAGTGTCAAAAACATGTCAAAAACGTAGCGATTTTAGGGGTATTATTGACAGAACGTGCACGTTCTTAAAATTACGAGAATTGGCCTTCAGTAGTCTTTTTTTTTGTACATTTTTAAAACTTTCAAAGTACCTATATAACGGACATTACAAAGGTAATGTATAACAATGTTATGTGCTCACTCATTTAACACACTGACAAGGCTATTTGTGAAACAGAGCTTGAAATTGTCTAGGCATAATAATAAGTTGTCGATGTCAATACCGGTAGTCATCCAAACATAAATGAATGTAGGCTAGCGTCTAATTTAGCGAATTTCTAATCGATTCTATTAGTAGGTAATTTATAACAATACAATTAGACGATGTTCGCTAACAGTCGATTGTAATCACAATAGTTTCTGATGACCTTTGTGATTTTCGAGCAATTAAGTTCATGCGCAAAGAAAAATAGATCTTATATTTTATCTTTTGTAGACTTTTTATTTTAAGGATTTTTTGAGGAAAATGCGGGATTTGGCATTTGTAGGTATGACATGTAAATTGCCATGAAAATAGACCAAGACCTAAAAAACTGGTAAAGTTCCAACTTAATTATACAATACTAGATCAAAGATCAAAGGAGTCGATAAATATAATTTCTACTTTTGGACACCGATATCTCGTAACACTGCAAAAGCTACAACCCAGTATCGACCTAACTATCAATAAAACTACACCATTGCATCTATTTAACGTCATTATTGCTCCAGATGTCAAATGACTAGCCTCTTGAGCACGTGATTGTCTTTCGAAGTAGCAAATATGAATGTAACTTTTTCTTTATTTGTATTCTTTCTAAGTTAATCTTGGGTCCTTGGATTTACACACGTCCTCCGGGTACCGGGTGCATGGTGGAAAATGGATGGGTAAACTAGGTGAAATGTAGTACGTGAGGTAGCGTTCATACTAACTTACCCATACACATAGTCGCCGGTAAACCGGCACCGGCAGACGGAACATACCTACCGTGAGGGAATCTGAACTTGTGTTCAGATTGCAACATACAATGACCATCCGTGGGGATTAATGCATGTTTCTTCTCATTATGAGAAGATACCTTTTGACCCAAGATTGGCAGAGTTCATTTATTATTCTTATCATATTCATTTATTTCAGATCTCCAAATACATCCATAAAATTGTTAGTAACATAGTAATGCTTATGAGAAACAAATGTTAGTAATGACATGACAAATAAAAACAAAATACAAAAAGATAACATTATCAGAAAATCCGTTACTCGTGCGCGTTTTTACTTGATTGCATGCAGCCGTATCCAGCGATGGAGCATTGGAGAATCCCACCCGGTCCGAAAAATGATGCTGAAGGATGCTGTTGGTACTAACACGCATGCATTTTAGAACGGAGGTGTAACGGTTGCGCATGACTACAGCGAAGCTGTCTACGTGGGCCTCGGCAAACATGCCAGAGGCACTGCAATACTGCGGCAGCCCCATCAGCATCCTGAATGCATTGTTGTACTGCACTCTCAGGTCACTGTACGCCCTCTGTGAATATTCAACCTACAGGATGCACGTGTAAAAGGACTGACACTATGCTCTTAACAACATTATTTATCATTTTTTTTGTTCACCGTGCAAACCTGCGAGCTAACATATTGCATCGTGTAGACAACGACCTGCTTCCTCTCAATGTCAGTACTGTCCTTCAAGTCATCGGTGACCCAATTACTTAAATTTTGTAACAACGAGTACCTACTTTACGATTTAAATCTAGTGTAAAATGATGATAAGTATGTTGTAGTGATTTAACGATTATTGTTTAGCGATTAAGATTACAGGTATTGCCCGAAATAAGCATCGATTGTGATTTTGATAACGATTATACATAATAATAATAGATTTTATTTTGTTAAGCTTTTGTTATCAGTTTGATTAGATTCAGCTACAGTAGTACATTGTAATAGTGTCCTTCGGCCCGGGGGAGTACTCTACTTTATCTGTTTCTATTACATGAGTAACTGCGAATATAAATGTATTAATCTTATTTATCAGATATTTACATCAGTTATTGATATGGGTTTGATTAATCACTAAACGCAGATGATCGTAGATTACAATTATAATGACAACATGCTACACATTAGTTAATTTCACTAATTTTGCAAATCATCTAAAATATTAGGTATAAGAAAACATAATGTTCAACCCGCAATGGGGTCGCATGGTGGATTACTTAGGGCCCACTCTCTCTCTCTCTCATAAAAGAGACAGCCTGACTTCCAATAGTGGAAATATTATAGGCTGATTATTTTGTTATTACAGTAAATACAGTATTTTTCTCATTTACTCGTTTAACTCCCTACCCTTTCTCCCCTAAATATTAATTTATTTATTTATTTAAGGACAGCCAAAAAAGCTTACACCATAATACATGCTAAAGATTCCATGTTTTTTTACATTTTATAGAAGGATAAAATGCAGTATGAAACCGATTTTACTTATAAGCTCGATATATTGATTGTTACATAAATGCAGATTCATTGACATAATGATGCTGCCCTGACATAAGGCCTCGATACACTATACAGAAAAATGTCTAACACATGACACAAAGTTATTTGTAACGCTTCATGAGCTTGTCCGCTGAGTAACAAATGGATGTCATCGGTTTACACTTTGCCGCATCGCATCGTAACCTATCGTGTTGTCACGTTTGCTGTCATAGATAACGAAATTTAGTGAGCCTACAGTGTAAAGGGTGAGCGAGACTATGTTGTAGAACTATTGTGGTACAGTGACTTGCTTTTAAAAAGAATAATGGGAAACTTATTTGTACGTTACGGCTGAGCACGGGTTCTTTATTATTATAGAAGACTTTTGAGACGGCGCATTGAGGGTAGGTTAGAAAAGGGTAGGAAAAAATAGAAAATATTTATTGTCCGGGTAATAGAGTTCACCATTTAACAGCAAGTTGAAACGACATGAGTAGCTTAAAATATTACCTATAGCTAGGTTACAATATGTTATTTGCCAGTGTGCCCCAAACTAGACTGTCTGTATCTTGGGGCTCGGGGTACCTTAACAGTTGTACCTACAGGAAAACGGTCTTAGGAAGCTGACCTTTACTTCTTGAGAAACTCAGATCTCCAATCGCAGATTTTTGAATGGATCTTGTTTCTTTTATAGATCAAAAAACTCTATCGGACCAAATGAGGTTGGAGTACTAGAAAAGTTAGAAATCCCAAAACTCTTTTCATAGGAAATGAAACTCCAACTTACTTTTCACCCAAACATAATATAAGTTATCATCTAATTTTGCAAGTTCCAATCGATTCTATTAGTAGGTAATTGACAACAATAAAATTAGATGGTGTTCGATAACATTTGATTGTAATCGCAATAGTTTCTGATGCCCCATGTGAGTAACGAGTAATTAAGGACAGAAGAATGACCTTATATTTTATCTTTTGCAGACTTCTTATTAGAAGGATTGTTTGAAAAGTCAGATCATCCAAAAAAAAAAAATCCTAAACATTTCGTAGGAAATGAGACTAAAACTTACTTTTTTCATGGTGGATGATATACAATAAAAATTCAACATAGAATTTCGAACGAACATTTACTAGCTTTGAGAATATCATTCAGATAGTTTGTTGCTTGTGATTTCAGGAGTTTTGAGAAAAAAAATTATCTCAAATTGTTTAAAACGTTTAGTCTTGTACGAAGACAGTTTTCTTAATTTCTGTCCTTCTGAAAAATCCATCCTGTATAGCTATGTAAGTCAAAATGGTTTAGGAACTTATTGCCCTCATCAATCATCACCAGTTTGCCGAAAGGACTGGTGTATGGTGGTGGCTGTATGTGGATTTTGTGGAATAAGAGATCGTTGCTACTTATCGTTTGATACTTATCGATTTGTACTGACTCCTGTCCACAGGTACCACCTAGCTCAGAAGTCAGGGCTTCAATTGGAAATTGTAATACCTTCTTCATGTCAATAATTTTTTTTACTTTGTTTTTCTATCATACGTAGCTTTTATGATGCTTACAAAAAGGTCCTGTTTGGCTTATATTTTGTTAGGAAAAACTGAAAATATAACTTTTAAAGGTTTTCTATATTCATAAATTGACCTAATTTACACTGAAAGTTTAATTTGATGTGAAGCCTACGCATCACATATTCTCAATCCAATAACTTTTTTGCAAACGGGAATAAAAAACAGTTAATTTTCGGGTTAGTACCTACCCGTCAAACAAAGTAAATTAAGTCATGAATAAGTATAGACATATTTATGATCAATTTAGAGACCTAGGATTCAATGTATGTATATGATATAAAAATATTTATTTCTGAAAATTGGTTCACATCACCCCCTTTACTTATGGTTCAGTTTAAAGAAGATCATTTCTCATTAAAACAATCTTCACTTACATGTGAACAATACATCTTATTACTAATTATATTATATCAGTGCGGGTAGAAGAAAATGAAAAAAGTATGATCATTGTCAACAAAATTGGAAGCATAATCATTGTAACAAAAGTTCACTGGTTTATTTAAAACTAGACTAATTCGATGTTTCTTATCCAACTACTCCGAGAAGAGAGACTGAAACAAACTCAGAGGTTACTCTGTTTTAAACTCCAGGCAAAATCCTGGTCAGGCTATATGGACCATGTCATTGTAGATAAATGTCGGAGATGGTCTTTGAAGATATGAGTGAACCTGTCTAGTCAACAATAGCGTATTTGCCTGGGTAAAAAAATAAATAATTATATTTAGTCCGTCAGTTAGATTATCGAAAAATAATGGACACGTATTTTTTCTTTTGTCAATCAAACAAAAAATGAGCAAGATAAAGTGCGTCAAAATTTGGGAGTGGGGGGTCGTGACATCACTTGCTTGCAAAAGTGTCGCAAGCAAGTGACATCACGCGGAACTTTAACTGGCGATATCTTCATCATTTTTTATATGATTGACAAAAGAAAAAATACGGGTTCAAAATTTTATGACAATCTGACGGACTAATTAGAATTTTTTAGGAAAATAGCCTATTACCCAGACACCGCAAAAATAAATATAGTATGAAATGGATGAATACATACCTATTAGATTATGATTATTATTCATATATCCACGGAAACAAAGCTGCGATTCACTCAATTACAATCTGTCAGCAAAACTGTCTATCCAGTTTATCCAACCGTGATTGTTATGATATTTAAGGTCCATACACATTTTCATATAGATAGCTTTTCATTCATAGACACGATAAAAATTAAATAATTGAAGTGGTTTATATGAGGATTACTGTGAGCTAAAATCACAGCTAAGTTTTATTTTATTTATTAATAGAGTGAAAATTGTGTTAAATAATATTATTACCAGCCTATTATTTTCCTACTGGAATGCAAAGTCCTCTTCTCGCACAGAGAAGGTTCGAGCATTGATTACCACCCTTGCTCAAGACGGGTTGGCGATATCAGACTTATAGAATATAATGGTCTTTATTATGTATACCATAAATATTACAGATTTAAATGTAGAAATTTTACAAGCGGTGACACAATGACTTATATTAACTAACAGATCACTCGCCAGTTAAAATAAAACCCATTTACGATACTTGCAGCATACTTGAGCTTGAAGTGAACTGTTATTCCACCTGATAAACTCCAGGTTTCCTCACGATGATTCCTTCACTGGTGGTCAATGAATTAGTTGGAGGTAATATAAATAGATATGAATATATTTTCAGTTTATTTCTTGCGATTTTAAAAGATGTCTAAAGTTCGTACTTTTGCCATTGCTCGAGGTGTTCTTCTAACCTACATACCATGACTCACCATTGTATATTGCCGCACTTGACATGCGGATTGGTGACATCAACATTTACTTCCCAAAGCATTTGAAATGGTGTTACATTTCTAGAGTTTATTTGCTTTCCCACTATAAATACACTCATATCATATATCAGGTTACTGCTCTACATTGTCTGGCTCATAAACTGAATTTCCGCGTAAACAATTACAATTTTGGCTCGATATAAATCGCTATTATGACATAAAAGTAAGTCATTAACTGAATGCATGTTAGAGAGATTTACATAACATTTGCATACCACGCCGGCGCATCGCCGCTGTCAACATATGACGTAATTAAAACACGCTTTTAGATGATTTATAGTGATTAAAACACACGTAGTGTTTACCTATACTGATTGCGTTAAATTTATACATTAAGCAAGGCTTTAAGTTTGTACCTATATTATAGGTTTAGTGAATAAATACGGGTATTAAATTGGATTTTGTTAGTATAAAAAATTGACAGTATTTTTTGGTTATTTATGTTCTTCATAAAGCATTGGTGGTTAGAGCTACGGTTAGTTTCCAAGGATATCGTAAAGTGTGGAAATCAACACGAAATAGTTGCTATTGCGCTAAGCTGATCTAAACTACGCCTCTAGGAAATCCAGATAAGCTACGCGATTTAAGCTTCGATGAAAAGACCGTTTGACATATTGGAAGGCCGATAGTGGTGGATCTAGTAATATTTGTGGTCATTCAAATGAGTGCCAGAACTAAACACTTAAGGGAGGCCCTTATGTAATTTGAAACGTAGGTACTGTGAAGAGTTGTGATGAGCTCTTCAGGTTATCGGGAGGAATCTACTAAACCACGGCTTATAACGTATGTTCAATAATTATTCCTAGAAATCATTCTACGTTTTAACATACTTTTCTTTTGTCTTGGCTTGTCAGCCTAATTTGACGCCTAATCTCTTCTAATCTTAAAATATCTTAATATTTGTGTCGTATTTCATGCCAATAACTGACTCACGGAGGTTGCATGTAAGCACCAAAGGGGCCAAAGCCTCTACAGTATTTATTCGGTTTCATATACTATTGCAAATGAATTTATATATTCGCGATTCTTTTGAGCGCCGGTTACACTCGTCTGGGTCCCTTAATAATGCATTTTACTTTAAACTTGTTCGTCAAAGTTTATGACACGCGACAGAATGTCTGCATATTACTTTTTGAAGTGCACAACATCTCAACTCAGGCATTCCTTAAAATACTCCCTTCATATGGCTCTATTAAGAAGATGTATCGTTAGTCGCAATATGCTGTAACTCGTGTGCTCACTTACGACATTGTTCTGTGAATATCGTCGTATCTTCAGATGTAACGTTATTCACTAGTCTGTCTATTGTCTCAATTCATGTGTGATGTGTCAGATATAATAGTACGTCATGCATTAAATACAAATTGATTATTGGAAAAGTAGCAATTTTGAACAGTTTTCTATTTTTAGCAGGATCGTTTAGTCCGTTTATAATATTGGTATTTTTTTTGTCCATGTAGATTATCAAATGAAAATTGATTATTGGAAAATAGCTATTTAGAACACGTCTTTATTTTTAGTAGGATTGTTTAAAATATTGGTACCTATATTATTTTTTTTATGTAGATTTATGAAGAAATATTTTTTTTATGTAGATTTATGAAGAAATATTTTTTTTATGTAGATTATCGAAATACAAATTGATTATTATTGGATAAGTTCCCATTTAGAACATGTTTCTACTTTTAGCAGAGTCTGTTATAAATACTGGCATTCGTTTTTTTTTTCATATATGTCATCTAATTTGTAGATTAGGTAGGTATAAATTAGGAGAGAATATTTGTTTATTATTTTTACCATCTATCTATCTATGAATCACTTTAATGGTGCCGCAGTTTGAAGAAAACAAAATGATTCACCGGTACTGGAATAGTATCTATATATTTTAATATCTCCATCTGATTCAGCGAGAATAAATAATTATTGGATCGAAAGAACTCTTATTACTTACGTGATATTAATTAATTACGAAGGTGTCTGGATGATCTAGGTACCCGAACCTATTTGTATGTTTCGATAAATAGAGCAAGAAGCACCTACTTATTATTTCATCGTGACTTCGTGAGTCGTCTGGCCTAGTTACGATTATTATTATTTGAAAAACCTTTAATATTACAAAGCTTATAATAGTAACCTTTACATACGAATATATTAACTCTGGTGTCAAAAAAGGGATAGTACCCTAGAGGGTTCTTATATACCTTGTTTTGCAGATATGTAATGATTGTGTGTTACCATGTAGTATCTACTCGAAATTAGCATGCTTTTGTTTTTTTCCATCACCAAAGCGTTTAAACCAAAATCGCACGGTGCGTTCATTAGCAGTCCCCTCTCCAAACGCAACATAGATATTGCGAGCTGTTTCTGCCGCGTTAGTTCCGCGTCGGAACTCGTATTCAAAAATAACTCGAATTTTCGAAGTATCCCTCTTTCTTGTCTAAGCTGAATAAAAAAAACAACTGAAAGTTGATAATCGAATATTGCACATTTTTTAAAAGAAGAACTTCATAGGTAACATGTGAAAAAAGTTTCACTCAAAAATCTCAAACCATGAAGGTTCTATGTCAATTCGAAGTACCTATTACAATAAAACGGCAATTTCATACTTTAACCCCTATTACAAATATGCTGTAAGCAGTATGTGCAGTGTGGGACTTTAAATGCCAATTAAGACTGATTATTCTTTGTAAGAAATCATGCTAAAATCCACTGCGTTCCAAGAATGAAGTAAGAAATTAAGATGAATTCTGAAACTACCAAAGAATTCGCGATCGAACGTTTTATAGGTGTTGGTCTGGCGTCTGCCGGTCGCGACACACAGGCGCCTAACCTGTGACGTCACAGTGAAAGTCGCCGAGGTCACTGGAGCAGGGAACCAGGGATAGTTCGTATATTCAAGGTCCGACAGGAGAGGATACCCGCGAGACAGTTTGACAGTTTGATTTGCTGACTTACCTCACATTTTGACGTTATTTATAAAGGTACAGTCGACAAAAGATTCCAACTTTTGAGGTGCGTCCATCACTTGGAAGTTAAAGTTAACGTTTCTGTAAGAAGATTTTATTGTGCTATTAAAAAAGGGTTCTGCTGTCCTTACACGATTTTTATCGCGGTTTATCTTCCTGCTTCGTACTATATCTATTTCTACTTTCACGCTAGTGGATAATTCTGTAGTTCGGATCGTATTATGTGATCACATACTCTGTCCTAATTATCTATCTAATTAATCGCAATAAATTATTTGCGAACATCGAATAAATCTAGCGACTCAACGACGTATTCCCTGGCGGTTATTTCAGGCCATGAAAATAATTTCTAGAATATTGTTTGGTATAAAATAATACTGGTAGGTAACTTAATTATTGTTGAAAATTAAGGTTTATTTACTTTCACTCTAGTCTGCCTAAAAATAGAAGATACTATGCTTTTCAGTTCGCTAGCAACCTGCCCTTGCTTACCACGGGTTTCATGACTTGACAAACAAAGAGATTTCTTTATAATATGTAAGTTTAATATGAATGTATTTTAAACACCTTTCGGATTAAATTCTCTAAATGATGATGAAAACCGCATCAAAATCCATTGCGTGCTTTAGAAGAACAACGCAGGCACACAGGCAGACACGAAAAGCGACTAACGAATATATGTTAATTAAAACCCCTTCTTACCTAAAGTATTACCCAATAATAGAACAGAGAACATAAAAAACAGCAAATAAACATTTTAAAACCGCATAAAAACATGTAGTTTCACGATTATTACCTTTGCAAACAACAGCCTTCTGGCAATATAAATGTACTGGATTGAGGTCGAAGGATTCATCCCCTATCTGGCGGGTTGCGTCGGCGACGTTGTGTCGCGACATGCCGTCGCCCGTGACGTCAGAGCCAGGATCGATACCAGCCCAGATGATCTGCCATACATCCCATGTAACTTGTTTACGAATTTGGCAAGAGTTCTTATGTTTTTCAGAACGCAAGCGAAAATGCTGACATTATTGGTACAGAATCAAAAAAGAGATAAAAAGGAAACTGTGTCAAAAGTTCTTCGTCTGGATTTTTTGTCTACTGGCAAATTCTTCGAAATATCTATTTTGGCTCGTTATCGTGAACCCTTTCCTAGTGCTGTTACGTAGTTAACAGCACTAGGAAAGGGTTCCCCGTAGGATCGCCGTGAACCATATACCTAACACAGGTATGGACCTATGTTAGTTATATGGTCCACGGCGATCGTTAAACCATTCTGTATGTTTCGCACAGTGAAAGTGTTACTTTTCAGTTCTTTTCATCATTACCGGAGAATCACCTACAACTCAATAGAAGAAACTCCGTGAGTGTCGGTTCTAAGCTTCACCCTGAGCATCTGAGTTTGGGTAACAAACCACACCATCAACCTGCCTGACCTTTTTACCACGACATTAGCTAACGTTTTTGTATAGATCGTGCCGCCACGAGAGAAAAACACCTGCCTAACATAAAAATATCGATTTCTACATCGATATTGTGTTGGTTTTTTGTACAACCACATGTATGGCCTGTTGTGCTTTATTCCATGGTCTCAAAAAGTTCTATGATGGATAATGCAAATTTTATGATGCGAATATGTGAATCCACTCATATTCACATCATAAACAGACAATTCTGATTATTCTATTACACACGGATCTCTTCGAGAGTGAGTGGGCTGTAATCCACCACGCGGGCCCAGTGCGGTTTGGTAGATGTCACATGTAGTCGAATTTTTGGTTCTAGGACATTCGTGTTATCCTTCACCGTTTTGTGAGCAGTGGTGATGAAATAATTTTCACAATGTCAAGCACCAGCCTACAACCTATAAACTCGTAATTCGAGGCGTTTACCACTGGGTCAGCACTGCTCCAATTTTATTGTATGCTCATGGATAATCGTGCATTACCGAGTTAGTTTGGAATCCTTAGAAAATTATAGAGGGTATCCCTCTATAATCTTCTAAGGATTCCATCCTATATTTTAACATATCTCAGGACCATTGGATCCCGGTCCTTTGGAAGGCGTACGAGGGGCCGATGCCAACTCGCAGAGGCCCCTTAGGAAATTTTATTGAAATGTGGCACCACCCGACGATTATCCCTGTATGCACTATGCAAGTGCACCCAAGGATAACCCCCGGTTAGTGTAGGACAATTTCAGCCATATTATTATTATCATCCTTTGTTTTGGTATTGTTAGATTGTGTTTTAAGTCGGTCTTCATGATGCTGATTTTAAGATTCAGATGGAACAAAAGTGACATCAACTTATTTTTTAGGTTATTCTTCTAACAATCAACTCATTCCACATTAGGTATATGAATAGGAGGTGACGGTTTTCTGACAGTTGGTCCAATTAAGCCACGAATTAGTCCCAATCAGTGTACCAATCTATAAAACCCAGGAGCACGCTAATTAGTGACTATACGACTCTTAAAACCGCATCATCTCGTCGTATTTTCCTTGTTTATACGTTGATGCAGTTATGTAAGCAATTTCAGTTTATGTTCCCCAATTAACAATAATAAAAAAATAAGACGTCATAGTTCCGTTCTCAATTCAAAATTAGAAAACGTAAATTTCTTTCTTTCTTCTCAGAATTTAGATACAGGCTGAAGTTTTTTCCAACATCCTGAGCTGACAACTAAAAGTCGTATTTCATTTGGAACTGCGTTCTTTGTTAGGAACTTCTTGGTACTTGAAAGCTTCGTGGACGTAGTCCTCACGATTAATTACGTATTTTGTGAGGGACTTTCTCATCTGCATGTATTTGCGAGTCACGGGATGTTTTTTTAGGACGGAACATGTTCCACTTTGTTATCGTACGTGGTTTTGTCTTTTTTTAGAAGGATACGTTCCTTGTTTAAAAAAACATTGAATTTTCTGGTTTTCATTTATTTTAATTAACAATTGAACTAGGATTTTTAATAACTGCTCTAACCACCTAGCGCAGTCCACTACCGGGTCTTTGCCAAAGTCGAAAGTCGCTAGGCACGTATGCGTAGATGTAATAGTCAACGCCCTAGCAAGTACGTATCCAGAATTACGCTCACAACTACAAAAATCTTTTTTTTTCACGCCTTTCACATCGAGGTCTCAACCATTAATCATACATTGAAAATACCGCACAAAAATGGCGTTGACTATGGTCAAAAGCGCTCGCGTAATAAATTAAAGCCGATTTTAAAACATTTACGTAGGTGGATATTAAATCTTTTATTTCAGTTTACGCTCGATTTGGCTTCAGTTTTTATGAAAACGGAACTCTGTACTTCATTTTTAAAATGGAAATATGATAAAAGCATAATAACAAAACAAAATAAATTAATTTTATTGCCAATAAAGTGTCTGAGCTTAAGAGTGGTCTAAGCTTTCATATCTACTAAACGGAGCGACTAGACTTTGCCATCTCCTGCAGCGTTACTAAAACCTAATAAAAAAATTCACATAAAAATTGATAGTTTCTATTGGATAGCCGATGGTCCTCAAACAGCTTAACCGTCGATTTTCTAACCATTTCTTAAATAAAACTAGGAAAGTATAAAGCGAGCGTAGCAAGTTGTAGGGTCTTATTGGATAAGTTTTGAAACCTTTATACAGGTTGGGAAGGTTAAGTTGTAATATAAACTTTCGAGTTTTAAGAGCGCTCTCTTCTTCGCCACAGCTGAAGTTTGCATTTAGTCAAAGCTTTTCTATTTGATAAAAGTGGGCTCAGTGGCTTTGAGGGCAATAAAAATGGGATTCTTTTAGTTTTTACGTGTGTTTTACTTTATCATTATTGTTGGATTTCTAGTAAAGAATGAGATATAAAGTCTGCTAATTTAAATAACCTCCAAGAATCGCGACATTTACGATGGCACTTTGCGTGGTTGTGACGCATATTTTTTCCCAATTTGTTTTTTTTTTGTGTTTGTGTTCTTTCTCTGTGTCATGTTTACCGCAAATAAACGTGTTTTCTTTCTTTATTACATTTAAAAGTTGGTTTGACGCACACTGCTATTGATATTTGACAATTTTTGACTACCTTTTCTGACACCCATTTTTTATCACAGAATGCAAATCTCTGTTTGTTCTGAAACGACAGATGAAGTAAAAAAAATCGGATTTTTTAAGGGGCAAGCCTCTTATTGCTTCCTGATAGGACTTATGTAATAATCAATCATTTTAGCAGCCCATTATAACCTCCATGTTCTTCGTAACCGCCATGTTTTTCATAACCTTAATTCATACACGTCATGTAACGGCCATCGTCAGGGATAAATTCACAATAAGACTGCGCAATGAGAGAGCGTCACAGCAATGCATTTCGGATGCAGACCGTACCGGATGCCTACAGAAGGCATTCGCTACGGTTGGCAGATGTGTGTCACGCATCACGCGTCCATACGAAGAGCTTCTTTGAATCCTAATCCGGTGAAACAGCCATTGAATAGCATGTATTGTGATATTTGTCATTAAAACTGAAGAAAAATAAGTATGGACATACCTACAATTATGAATAGGTACATGACAGCGGAAGATGAACAAAATAATTAATGAACAAATAATACTGTGTTGAACAGTTAGTGGCCCAGTGGTAACAGCCGCGGCTTACAAGTTGTAGGTCGTTGGTTCGAACCAAGACAAGCGCTTTACTTTGTATAAATGATTTCATCATTATTGCTCTCAAAAGGAAGGTCTCGATGAAGGAAAACATTGTGAGGAAACCGCCATGTCGTAGAACCAGAAATTCGAAGACATGTGTGACATCTACCGATCCAAACTGGGTCCACATTGTGGATTACGGCGCACTACCTTTCGCCGAGAGGAGGCCTGTGTCCCAGCAGTGGGAGCATTTTAGAGAAAAAAGTAATTCTTATTCCTTAAAATAATTTCACACAAACCTTTAAAAGAGACGCAGAAGACTTCAAATTAAAGCTCCTGTGTTCTACAGCCAGCCAAAATACAAACGAAATAATAGAAACGTGACGAGCTGTTTCCGTGCAAAGCAATCAGATTAATTAAATTAATTGTTGTAAGACCCGGTTATTACGCTGCAGTAAATGTGGCTTGGTGTGCAAAGCGCTCCAATATACGTACTTTGCTCTTCAAGAGCCTCGAATCGCATCAGAAGCAACGCGGCAAGGCAAGGGTTGATTGGAGCCTGAAAATTGTATTCTGATGTTAGTAGATGAAACTAGTATCTAATGAATTAATTTGCCTTTCAGGTAGTGAGCTTTTCTCTTGATGATCTTTAGTTAAATAAATAAATAAGAAAGATCTTTTCAGTAGGTATAAGTATAGAATACTGCAATGCCCTGCGGTTTGACCCGCATAAGTCAATCCTGGTTATAAACTATATTTGTGACAAATTTAATCTAAATCCGTTTAGTAGTTTTTGCGTGAAAGAGTAACAAACATCCATCCTCACAAACTTTCGCGTTTATATATTATATAAGTAGGATTATACAGTTGGTGCTTTTGTTACTTAATAAACATATTGTATGCTGAGGTTTTGAGCAAGGTTAAAGGATAGTAATTTCAGCCATCATCTACTAGTAGAGACCGTTGGGACACAGAGGGCAGGTATGAATCCGCGCAGTTTTAAGATTTCGTTTTTAAGATACCCGCACTATCATATACCGTTGGGCGTAAAGGGGCAGTCAGAGTGACCTCTGCGTTGCCACCGACGACGCCCTAGAAATGACGAAGTTTTGAGCCACCAAGTTCTGAAAAACTGTCGTGCCAGCGACAGGAAGATGAAGAACAAGAACAAGAGCCCGTTAAGTTAGGATCAAATTCAATTTCATACGCAGCGACTGCCATCTAACTTCCAGAACCCAATTGCTTAAACATCACAATTTTAAGGCATAATATCTTAAAATTGGTATCTTCAAAGGAAATTAAACCATACTCAATGACCTTCTAATCGTAAACTAAGCGATCCACTTGGTGATTATTTAACACATTTTAACAATTCAGCAGAGGTTGACACTCGAGGTTTGCCAGAGAGCTATGGAACGGAGTATTCTGAGTATTAAATTTGTGGACCGGGTTAAGATTACAGCAATCCGTTTTATTACTAAAATAACTAAAGGCCAATTCTCGTAATTTAAAACGTTCAAAATCTAGTCGCAGTCTCATCTCGGCGACAAACAAATGTCAAAAACTTGTCAAAATGTAGGGAATTTTGAGGTATATTTGAGACTGAGATCAGACTGTGAACGTTCGTAACATTACGAGAATTGCCCCTCAGATGTCACTCGGAAAGCTGCCATGCTTAAATGGAATCGGGCTGGACACATCTGCCGCATGTCAGACGATCAATGGGCCAAACATACGACCCAGTGGGTCCCGCTTAATGGCAAACGACATCGCAGCAGGCCCAGACAGAGATGGCGCGATAAGCTGGACTCCTTTCATAAAGATTGGTCCTTGGCAGCTCTGGACAGAGAGAGGTGGAAAGAGAGTATATATATATTTTTTTTTTTTATGAAATAAACTAGTTCTTGACTGCGATCCCGCCTGATGGAAAAACAAAACAAAAAAAAGAAAAAAAAAAGTATTTATACAAATATCATCAATATACTTAGTCGGTAGGTATATAGGTACACACGGCTACACATCAAGCTATACATTTCCAGTTTTAGCTGACCTCGCATTGTATAGGTTTTTCGTACAATCAGAAGTCAGCTTAGTATAGCTTGATGTGTAGCCGTACGAACCAGAAAACTAATGTTATTTACGTAGTCCCATAAAGCTGCTGTTATAAATGTGAACCTATCACAAATAAGCCATCACAAGACGGTTTGGTAAACAAACATATAAATTACTTATAACATGTTTTTCTATTTTGGCCTCCATCTTATTGTTATACTTAAGTTTCAGAAACTCCTTGAAACTTTCATTACCTCTGTTTTCTTTTGAAAATACTTTTGCCGAATATACATTTGAGTGAGAGTTTTGAGAAGATATTAATAATAATTTGCTTTCTAAATAATTACAAAATAATACTTACTTACGGCGAAGTTGGTGTGACGATCTAACGAGGTTTGCTGGGCCGACATGACCAGAGATCGCTCAAGACAGGGAGGAAGTTTGGCAGGAAGAAGGGGAGGCATTTGCCCAGCAGTGGGACACAATATAGGCTAACGAAAAAAAAAACGTACTTGTTTAAACAGGTTTAAAAATAGTAAACCACCATTAAATACTTTGCTGACTACCTTCGATGTTATTGGGTTTGGTTTCCGCACTTAGTCCTTTAAGTGGACCATTGTACGTGGGCCATGGTGGAAGTCGGTGGTTATACCTTGCAGACTACGTACTTAAAAAGGCAAAAAAGTTTTTTTTTAGAAATAGGTCATCTATATCTATTTATACCAATAATCAAGCTGAACGTTGTTTGTTTGAACGGCTAATCTCTAAAAGTTAGAGTTAGATTTGAGAAATTCTTTTTGCATTTGATAGCCCAATTTTTGAGGAAGGCTATAAACTATTTATAATCACGCTAGAAACTGGTAGGAGCCGAGCAAAAAGGAAAAAGTAAGAGAGAACGCGAAAACGAACTAATAGCGTGTGCAGGCGATGCGATGCGATGGGGTAGGATCGGGAAACAAGAACTTTTACGTGGAAGAAGTCACGTGCAGAAGCTTATTGTGAATACAAATAAATCCTAATATCGTAGGTGTGCCCAAAAAAAGTTTATTGAATGATATGTTGGTATTCCACTGAGTGTGCCTTTGCCAACAACCGGAAAACAAGAAAATGTGTTTCTCATTTGATTTATGGACGAATCGCGTAAATTTCCCCCAAAATTCTGTTTATAACTCGACACACATTCGATTGTTTAGTAGGTACCTAAGTACGAATGGGTAAATTCAATCATTTGAATGTGTTCCTATCAATAACCAGCCATTGAAAACATACTACCTAAGTGTTATATTGTATTAGTAGGTACCTGTTATTGTTATTTAAGTTGCTAAGTTTACTATGTCAAGGTTTTTAAAAATATCAAGTTTACTAAGGGCGAATTTCACCAAACTTCTATACCTAGGATAAGTCTTATACTCCCAATACATTTTGAATTTTTAACTGTTTTCCGTATAAGAACTGTCAGACGTCAATTATATTCCACGGATAAAAGATATCAGAAGGCTAATTGTTGTAATTTAAAACGTTTAAATCTAGTCGCAGTCTCATCTCGGCGACAAACAAATGTCAAAAATGTAGGGAAAACAGATAGGTATGTTTGACAGATTGAGATTGAGATGACACTGTGAACGTTCATAAAATTACGACAATTGATTATTCTATTTAGGGCTGATTCAATCAAATCAGCCCGAAATAGAATAATCTAAAACCTAAGACTAAAGGGGAGAAAAATACTATTTTCTTAACTGGAACACGCCACACATGCTTTTGTGTAACTAAATGTATTGAAACATTTTGCCTACTTTTATATAGCAGGTACGATTTCTATTATTAAAGCTTATCTCAAAAATAATTCATATTGACCCTTTGAACCCAGTTTATCAATTTGTATACTGATTACAATGTGTTAACCAATCAACATAAAAATATTCTGTAAATAATTTGATCGTTATTTTGCTAACTAGGGCTGCCTATAACTTTCTAAAATAACAACAAATTGTTTAAAAAACATAAAACAAATCATCCAAATTGAACTATTCCTCAGAGAAACTCCTTCTACTAGAGAAAATCCTCCTTTTTGAAGTCGGTACAATAAAATACTTTTTTTCCAAACATATCTTTTGATTCCTCAAAAAAAAAAAATCGTCTTTAAATATAATTATCATCAATAAATTTTTCATCACTATAATTTATAATTATTTATAATAATAATTTATAAATATCATTTATAATTATAATCAGTTTTAAGCCGTTCTAAAATGCATTTTGAAAATAAATTTTCGCAAAAATTATTCTCATAGTAGCGACACCGATATAAAATGTTAATGGTAATGGTTGTTATAACTTTCAAGTAACCAACATACAATGTAAATACTCAACCATAAAACTAGCTGAAACTAATATTGGAAGTACGCACATGCCGCCATGACACTTTTGTTTAGCAACTACATTGCGTGCGTGAGTTATAATGAGATCCGGGAAACATGGAATAGGGGAAACAGGGGAGCTTTCATTTTGAAATGGATGGATGGCTTGGATGATAGATTTTTTACGAGCAGTAATAGTTGATAATGGATTATCCTAATAGGTCATTATTGTTTTTGGATGGTCATGGAGGTGGGTTCGTTTTTGGGGATTCATTTTTCTTGTTGGTAATGGGCCTACGTGTGCTATATGTATTAAAAAAAAAAATACATAAAGCAGTGGTGGCCCAGTGGTAACGGGCCCGACTAACGAGTTGTGGGTTCGAACCCAGGCAAGGGCTTTAGTTTGTGTAAATTATTTCATCACCACTGCCCCACTTCAAAACGGTGAAGGAAAACATTGTGAGGATGCCAAAAAATCGAAGACATGTGACATCTAACAAGCCGCACTGGGCCCGCGTGGTAGATTACGGCCCAGTCCCTCTCACTGAGAGAAGGCCTGTGTCTCAGCAGTGGGAAGATTATAGGCTGATTATGCTATGAATTTATGAGTGGGCCGTATTTATTTTCAAGCCACGTAAATAAAGCTGCGAGTACACTTTTTTTTTTTTTTTGAGGATGGGAAATCATCAAATTACCCCTCCCGCTCTGGGTGGAACGGAAGGGAGTGTCAGACTCTTACTGA
Organism: Apamea epomidion; assembly: GCA_947507525.1. Classification (NCBI taxonomy): domain Eukaryota; kingdom Metazoa; phylum Arthropoda; class Insecta; order Lepidoptera; family Noctuidae; genus Apamea; species Apamea epomidion. Next base: position 13,090,641 of record OX382231.1, read on the forward strand.
CTAAAACCCACCCGTGTTCCTTCCTTAGCCCTTTATGTTCCAGGGCTGCGGTAACCCTTTCGGACGATCCCACTACCCCGGCAGGCTTCGGCCCTGTCGGGCCCCGTCATTCATGCTGACATCTCTTTGAGGCGCGCGTGGAACAAATACGCGCCGTCCAGCACGGGCCTGGTACTGATCGGACGGTGAGCTACCCATTGCTCTCCGCCCGCAGGCCCGCGCCTACGGTGGCGGGAGTCGTAGCTACGAGTACACTTACGTATTAAATATCAAATGTTGGTACTGAGAATTAAATAGACAGGATAACTGTACATCCTCAACAACGGCAGCCTTCATTGCTTCAAAAATGCGTAGAATTTATTTTTATATTAGCTGAGCCCGCGACTTCATTCGCGGGAATCTGGGAAAACAAAAATGTGTCTCTACTAATTCTTTTTCTTTTTTTCTAAAATAAAAAAGTAGCCAAAATAACTCTTTTATAACATTAGCTATCAGCCAGTGACAGTTCTGCCAAAATCCATCCAGCCGTTTAGGAGATTAGCCGACAAAAACAGACAAAAAAATTTAAAAGTACCTACTGTATCCAGAATTCGTTTTCAAAGACCAGCCGTATTTAAGGGTGTGGTACAGACCATTAGACTGAACATTTTTCTCAATGGAACCAACTTCGTGATCGCGAATGAAAATTCAGCCATCACATACGTTTAGGTACATTAGGAATTGAAGTTTTCTATGGGACAGTTGATAAATTTTTCGCGATTACGATATTAGTCCCATGGAGAAAATTGTACAGTTGGATGGTCTGTACTACACCCTTACATTTGGATGGTCTTTGAAAATAAACCCTGTATATTTATATCTATTTAGGGCCGGTTTTATGTACCGTAGTTAATTCAACCAATTGTTAAAAATGGTAACTAATGGTTAAATTTTTGCAAAATGTTTTTTTTTTAGTTTATCTAATGGTTATTTTTTGTTTATCTAATAGTTAATTATTTGTCCATTAGCAATGATATCATATCATTAGATAAACTAAAAATTGATAAAAAAAAATATTTTACAACCACTTAACCATTAGTTACTATTTTCAACAATTGTTTGAGTTTAACTACGGATCAAAAAATCGGCCCTTAGTAGTAAAAAGTTGTTATTTTGACATTACAAACAGACACTTCAATTTTATATATTTTTATAGATGTATAGATATCAACTCACCAATGCGCACTGTAATTGTTCTGGATCACAATAGACCCAATTAGTTACACTTCAAAGGTCAGTGAGCAAGATGACCCCATGACTTATAGCTGTTAAAAAGTAACCATTAGTTATTTGCCAGATGACCTATTACTGAAAAAAAAAGTATTAAGTAGTATAAATAGTCTGTAGTAGTAGTTTCAGTAGTATTATAAATTTATTTTCTTTCTTTATTTCTTTTCTTTTCTATTTCTGATAAGCATTTTCGGATGGCATTCTTTAGTTTCTACCTACCCTCATGGGAAGCAAGCGGAGTTTATGTATGTGTATTTAAGATTAATACCTATTTTACTCTTAGTTATGACTAAAATAATGAAAAAAAAAAATGAAATAATAATGTAATAACAGCCGCACGGGTCGCTCGATCGGGTTAAGCTACACTTAACACCGCGGATGGATGACCATCTTTACGTACCAAGATCGCTCCGTGCCTCGAAAAAGCACAAGCACAAGCTGTTGGTCCCGGCGTTCATTCGTTCAGTCGTTACGGCTCGTCAGAAGCCCGAAAGTCTGACAATCAGTCTTACCAAGGGGTATTGTATTACCCAGTAACTGGGTCGTGGAGGTCAGATAGGCAGTCACTCCATGTAAAATACAGGTATTCAGCTGCATTCGTTTAAACTGGAAGCTGACCTCAACATAATTGGGAAAAGGCTAGGCAGATGATGCGGTATTATGACACTGTTTTTCTGAACATAATTAAATAAAAAAATCAAATAACAAGATTGTAATATAAGAGCTTGGTTACCAAATTCAATTTATTGTTCAACAATTTTAAATATAATTAATAACACAGAAAGGTCCAATAAAATTGAAGTATCAAGCTATTCGGGAAAGGCAATATTGTTTTTTAATCTTATCGCTGAACTTAATAACGGAAAACTCAATGAAGTAGGAAGATATCATGTTTTGAAGATAATCGAAAGAGTATCAATAAAGATGAAAATGTACTGTTTTATAAATATCTTGGTTTAAGCACTGAAAGAGTACTTAATGAATTAAAGATGTAATTTTAAAGAGAACAGAACGGAACAGTTTGTTTTTTATGTAACCAGCACCCTAATTAACACGTTATCGATCTCACTTAGAATCAATTTAAGGGATATTGCTAATCCATTGCTTCATATGTACGAACAATATGTCTGCTCAACAACGTAAATAACACAATGAATGTTGTTGAACTGTCAAAATGAAACCCATTGCTACTGAAAGTCATCTGCCTAACCTTTTCCCAACTATGTAGGGGTCGGCTTCCAGTCTAACCGGATGCAGCTGAATACCAGTATTTTACATGGAGCGACTGCCTATCTGACCTCCACAACCTAGTTACTAGGTAATACGATACCCCTTGGTAAACTGGTTGTCAGACTTTCGGGCTTCTGACTACCCGTAACGACTGTCAAAGATCCACGAATGACAGCCGGGACCAGCGGCTTAACGTACTTTTGAGGCCCAGAGGGGTCACCCATCCACAGACCAACCGCGGCAAGCGTAGCTTAACCTGATCGATCGACCTGTGCGGCTGTTAATATTTAGCCACGAGCCCCTCTATTTGCTACTGATAATGTATTACGCGATTGCTCCACATATAAGTAGGTATAGCAATCTATTTACCTGCATACTTATGTAGTTCAGGTTTAGGAGAGGGGCTTGTGGTTAAGTAATAACAGCCGCACGGGTCGACCGATCAGGTTAAGCAACGCTTGCCGCGGCTGGTCCGTGGATGGGTGACCATCTTCATATACCAAAACCACTCCGTGCCTCAGAAAGCACGTTAACCCATTCCCTGTCCCATGAACCACATATAGTTCAGGTTGATTGTTTAACTATTGTGTCTGCTTTGTGGACAGTAAACCTGTTAAGCCGTCGGTCTCGGTTGTCATTCGTGGATCTTTGACAGTCGTTACGGGTCGTCAGAAGCCCGAAAGTCTGACAACCAGTCTTACCAAGGGATATCGTATTACCCAATAACTGGGTTGTGGAGGTCAGATAGGCAGTCGCTCCATGTAAAATACTGGTACTCAGCTGTATCCGGTTAGACTGGAAGCCGACCCTAACATAGTTGGGAAAAGTTTAGGCAGATGATGACTTATGTACCTAGTTCAGGTTCCGAAATTAATTGATGGACTGACTGATAGAAGACGCACACTGCATGCAGATAGAAACATTTATCTATATTTGGTAAAACATTCTCATATGAGATAAAACCAAAAAAAATAAGTAGCAAAGTTTTTCACAAATCAATTCTGAGTAGCAAAAATGGGGGTTTGTTTACGAATGATGCTGCAGGAAACAGTTACTTAAACACTTAGAAACGAATCATCTGTCTTGAGACCAATTCTAACAACCGACCCATTCCTTTGACCATGCACATGGCTAAGATTCAAATAGTTTAGTATCTCTCCTCCTATGAAATGTACCTATCTAACGGAGACCTACAAATCACTGGATATTCAGAGATGTGTGGGCATCTGTACGTATCATGTTTCCCTGCAAGCGTAACAAAGCTCCTTGTGTGTACGCTATGAAAGCCTTAATCTAAGACTTGGCTTACAAACGTTGGTAGCCAACGCCAACATCTTGGGTATTACACCTGGCTTTAAAATGTACCTACTAAGGACTGATTTTTGTATATAGTGAGATAAGTACGTACCTACACTACCGGACTCCTGTATAAAGCTTTTTGCGTTTAAATAGTTGGGTATTCATATATGACATGAAAATGATGATCTTTTTTTTTATATTCATGTCTTTACAGACAATGACCAAAAGTCGTACCAAAAAGTCTCATGCATCATCATTTTTTTTTTGTTTTTTAAAAACGTTGTCCCCACACTATGAATTTCTCCTGTATCGTGGGTGCGTTTACAAACATTTAAACTCACATACACAAACAGCCAGACCCGGAACAACTACCTGTAGGCAATACAAATATTTGTTCCGTGCGGGAATCGAACCCGCGACACGCAGCGCAGCAGTCAATCGATTAACCACTGCGCCAACCGTGCCGTCGTTACGCGGCGGGGATTTGATTTTGGAACAGGCAATTTAACTTAAAGTAAAAAAGTGTTGATATTGTTTTATTCCCTTTACATGACGCTCCGTTTCAAATGAAATGATTAATAGGTAAATCAAATTAGGTTACTCCGTAGACTGTGTAGACGTGATTAAAAACATGGCTACAAAAATACGTCAATTTACGACAGGCGCTGACTAATTTGACAGGACTAAACTAATATTTATCTTCTGTCCTTTTCTTAATGAAATAGAAAGAAAAAGATGCACTGAACTTAAATTTAGTTTAGTTTGTGAACAAGGGAATCGGCGCCACTAACATAGTTTCTGTAACTCAGTGCTAAAATGGTCCCAATTAACAATAAACTAACGTTTAGCTCAAAATATTGTAAGCGGATATTTGTCTAAACTTCTCCCTTAATTAATACTCGTATGTAGATACCAGAAACTTCTAAGAAATAGTTGGTATTATTGTGTTCGAGGAAGGCAGATGACAAACAGTTCGCCGTTTGTTTTCTACAGAAGTAACAAAAAGGCTGTAATATTTGGTTACCTATTGTTCCACATATCATATTATATACCTTGCTACCTAGGTAACGTACCTACTTAGATATTTTAGATATTCAATATCGAAATTGAGTAAGTATCAAACTATCACATTACAGGCAAATGCTCTCAGTAATTAACCTTAAGACTGTTCCATTATTCGATACGATATCGTCACCAATGGCAATTATACATCGAAATAGACGTTCATTCAGAAGTACGACATTGACATATTTCAGACAATGATTATTGAAAGGATCCCGGGAGTGAATGATATCATGACGACTGTCAGGGGAGAATGGAAAATGAAAACATGTTGCGCCGACTCCAAGTAACATGGGACAGGAAAAGAAAGATTATGGTGATGATGAGGATCTAAATATGAAGAAGTTCTATGTATCCAAAACCTAAGTAGGTATAAACATTACCCCAGCACCGCTAGCATGGTATAAAATAATAAATACATGTTCATAATAGTTAACATGAAAACCTGGTCAGAGAAGATTTCAAATAAACCGCACTCTGACGGACTAACAAAGATACGTTATGTTTCATATGTATGGATTATACTAGAACATTCGTATCAAACAAGAACAAGATAACATGTTTTGCGAAATTAGTAACAAGAATAATTTGGGAATTCCAGTAGGAACATACAAATGAACAACAATTCGGTATTATATCTCGTAGCCAAAACAGAGTGACATTTGAACTGAATCGTTTTGACGTGTTTCCCTGTATTGCCATTAATTATTTTCAATGCTAGGAGCGCTTTGACAGGCAAACGAGTGAAATTCCGGCTACCAATTTCTCAAATTCAGTTAGACGATTTTAGTTTTCAATGATATATTGACATTTAATTGTAACGTTTTGGTTTTTCAAATTTAATTTTAACTTTTTTGAGAGCAGTGGTGGCCCAGTGGCAACGGCTGAAACTTAGGAGTTGTATGTAGGTCCAAGGTTCGAACCCAGACAGGCGCTTTACTTTGTGTAAACTATTTCATCACCACTGCTGTCAAAAACGGCGAAGGAGAACATCCGGCCTGTCCTAGAACCAAAAATTCGGAGACATGTGACATCTTCCAACCCGCACTGGGACGGCGTGGACTATCACGGCTCACCCCCTCACAGAGAGGAGGCCTGTGTCCCAGCAGTGGGAACATTATAGGTTGATTATGCTTGGTTTTTCAAAAACTAAAGTCAAAGTCAAAGTCAAAGTCAAATCATTTATTTCAAATAGGCACATAAAAGGCACTTTTGAACGTCAAAAATAAAATTAGAATAAAATTGATTCTAGTCGCCCCTTCCAAAAGGTAGTTTTCGTATGGAGAAGAATGGGCAAGAAACTCCACCGTTACTCTTTTAAAATGTTTTACAATATATTGCATACATTATTTATATAATTATATGTGAAGACGATGCACCCAAAAATAAACTTACTATACCACAATAGGTAAAAGAATTAAAATGGATAAATGTAACCATGACATATAGATCAACTATGTGATAGATACATGGTGCTCACATATTCACAAACATTCCAAACGTAGACGATTTTCATAAATAAATAAGGAGTAATAAGTCCGGGTGTGACCCCAAGTAATTACAGAATGTAAATCAATGTCAAAAAAAAAAAAAAAAGAATAAATTATACAATTACATTAGCAACCAGTTTGATTTTGTCTAGACTCTAGAGATTGTCCTATGGAGCAAGACCAGCATGTTTCCAAGCATTCTTATCTTGGATATAATCCTCTAATTTGTAATATCCTTGCTTACAAAGTGTAATTTTAATATAAGTTTTAAATTTTCTTTCATTTAATTGCAATATTTCACAAGGTATTTTGTTGTAACATTTAACACAGTACCCCATAAAAGATGTATGAACTTTAGATAATCTGAAAAAAGGTTGATCTAATTTATCTTTATTTCTAGTATTAAAATTATGTCTATCACTTATTTTATTAAAAAGATGTTGATTTTTTCTTACATACATAATATTTTCATAAATGAATTGGCAAGGTACCGTCATAATATTAATCCTTTTAAATAGTTCCCTAAGAGATTCGCGGCGACGTAGATTGTAAATGGCTCTGACAGCTCTCTTTTGCAAAATAAAAATGGATTCAATGTCAGCAGCCCGACCCCACAGTAAAATGCCATATGACATAATACTGTGGAAGTAACTAAAATAGACCAAGCGCGCGGTTTCTTCGTCTGTTAATTGTCTTATCTTTCTAACAGCATATGCGGCCGAGCTTAGCCGCCCCGCAATAGATGTTATATGAGGTCCCCATTGTAATTTCTCGTCTAGCGTGATTCCTAGGAAAACTGTCTGATTAACAAATTCTAATTTTTGGCCATTCAATACGATGTCACATTCGCTACTTCTAACATTAGGTAATTTAAATCTAATGCATTTTGTTTTTTTTTCATTAAGTACTAAATTATTAACCGTAAACCAATCTTGGACCTGAAGAATAGAGTTATTCACGTCGTCAAGATGTTGTGACCGTCGGTCTATTTTAAAGATCAATGATGTGTCATCTGCAAATAACACCATCTTCGGTTGATTTTGAAGTAATTGGGGTAAATCATTAATATAAACTAAAAAGAGGAATGGACCCAATATCGAACCTTGAGGAACGCCCATTGTCATTTCAGAACCCAATGAGTTTACGCCATTTACTTGGATTTTAACCTTTCTATCTTTCAGGTATGATCTTAACAAGTCAAGTGCTGTTTTCCTAATCCCATAGTGCTCGAGTTTCATCAGAAGTGTTTCATGGTTTACGCAATCGAACGCCTTAGAGAGATCGCAAAAGATTCCAATAGCATCTTGTGCTTCTTCCCAGGCGTTAAAAATGTTCTTCATTAGGGTAACACCGGCGTCAGTGGTACAACGCCCTTTGGTGAAGCCGTACTGGTGTTCATGAAAGATGTAATTTTTATTAAAGTGACGTAACATTTGATTGAGCATCAACTTTTCAAACACCTTACTGAGAACTGGCAGAATTGACACAGGTCTATAATTGTTGGGATCTTTACTATCACCGGATTTGAACAATGGTACTACTTTACTATGTTTCATAAGATCCGGAAAGACTCCTTGGTCAACGCTGGTGTTAAATATGAAAGCTAAATAGGGCGCAATGGTTTCGATGAGAGATCTACATACTTTTACAGACATACCCCAGAGATCTTCTGTTGATTTAATTTTAAGATCTTTAAAAGCTCTTATAACAGCCTGGGGGTTTGTATGCTGAAACCTAAGCTCCGAAGGGCATGCCTTTACATTCCTTTTAAGTAAGGCAGCAGAAAGCGTGGGGGAAGAATTTAAAGCTTCAGTAGTTTTAAGGGGAATATTAGCAAAGAAGTTTTCAAATTCCTGAGCTATTTCTACATCTGAATTGATGGGGCCATGTGCAGTCTCTAAATTAAGTTCACTATTTCGCTGTTTTTTCCTACCTGTTTCATTATTTATTATTTGCCAGGTAGTTTTTATTTTATCATCAGCTGATTTTATTTTATTGCTTATATAAAGAGCTTTAGCTCTTTGGCACACCCTTTTAAAAGTTTTTGAATATTTTGCAACATACTGATGAAAGTTCGTATTTTTCATATGTTGCTTTAAGCCATACAGTTCAAAAAGTTTTTCCCTGCTTTTACGAATACCTGGAGTAGCCCAGTCACTGAATAAAAACTTTGTGTAAATACTTTTAGTTTTCAGTGGAAAAGTGTCATAAAATTGCGAGTTTAATAGTGAAAAGAACTCGGCGTAGAACTCATTGGGGTCATCTATATTATTAAAACTCTGATCACATAATTTACTGGCCAAAGAATTATTTAATTTCTCTAAATTTTTACATGTAATTGGCCTAAACCTTATTTCAATTTTTTGTAAAGGCCTATAGGAGCTAAATGTTATTATTTGTCCACTGTGATCTGATGGCAACTTATCTACAATTCGTTTGTGTATGTAATCGCAATTACAAAAAATATTATCTATACAAGTGGCAGAAGAAGCTGTCACTCGGGTTGGTTCCATAAACACATTGGACAAATCAAATGACCCAAAAAGACTCAATAATCTGACAGTATTCGAGTTATGTTCCAATAAATTAATATTAAAATCGCCACATACGATTATTGACTTACTACTAGTACTAAGCTTCTTTAAAACATCTTCCATTACAGAATCAAACACCGATAGATTCTGGTAACTAGGAGGTCTGTATACGCATACTATAACATGCTTATCGAGCTCAACACAGGACAATTCAATCATGTGTTCAACAGACAGCCCGATGATGTCTTTACGTTCTTTAGATTTAATAGAATTTTTAAGTAATATTAATGACCCGCCATGTATCATACGTTTTCGGCTGAAATGGCTAACTACACGATAATTTTCATAATTAATTGACATTACTTGATAATCTTTCAACCAATGCTCTGTTAAACAAATGACATCAAACTTGGTGTCTTCCAAAAACAATTCTATTTCCAGTAATTTAGAAGCGCAACCTTGGATATTTTGATTAAATAATTTTAAAATATGTTGCACACCCTTTACTTTCTTAGTATTATTAATTATATTGCCAGAAGATACCTTTTTATTATTCTGTATTAATAATTGGTTATTTGAAGGGGTAACTTCTGTTGTCTCACTGACTAGTTTAAATTATTATCAGGAGATAGCTCCACAACTACAACTGGAGAGTCTAGATTGCCCGTATAAGTTCCAGCAGGAGGGAAATACCCTATCTGACTGGTAGTGGCCTCCAAGGATGTTGCCATTGTAGGTGGAGCCTCCTTTGTACAATATGATGATTCACAATCAATCACAATGTTGTTAGTAAAACTATGCAACACAGATTTGTCACTAATACTAGAATTTGTTACATTAGCTATAACCTCGTTAATATTATATGCTATCAACATAGCAATCAGATGTCTACATTGCCCAGACAGAGATAAAGTTCTCTGAGTTAACTTAAAACCACTAACAAACTTGTTAGTGTCAAAATACAATAATTTGTCACTATGACAACATGTCAACTTGTGAATAGTATTATTCAACTTATAAATGTAATTATTTTCATTATCTGATAAAGTATCAGAGTAAGGAAAAGCACACAACATTAGCTTTCCTATTTTTAACTCTAATAAGGTGTTTACACCATCCACTATGTCCTTTCTGGTAATACTAGTGCTATTACCTAATAGCAAAACCATAGTAGAATATTGATCCAGGTTTGTGTTGGCAATTCTTTTAATCATTTGGTTAAAACTTATGTTATGATAACTATGATTGGTAAAACTATGGCTAAGGTAATTGAGTAAAATTGTTCCAAAGCCAGAACCTAACTCGTCAGAAAAGAATATTGATTTGTTTATCTGTGGGGTGTCTGCTGGAAGAGCCAATACTGGAGGGGACAAGTCAGGCTGAGGCTGAAGAGGTGGTGGTTGGTTAGCATAGCTGCATGAAAGATCATTAGTCAGAGACTCAAACCTTTCAGCATTGCTCCTCACCAAATCCAGTAGTTCCCCAGCCTCAAACAAGCGGTCACTTAGTTGTTGTTGTGAAGTTTCATAGTTTTCATAAATATCCTTCAGCAAGTGCTCCTTGTGTAATATATCATTATAGAGGAGCTGGATATCAGTATCATACTTCTCCCTACATTTATCTAATTCAATATTACAAATATTTAAACTTTTTGATAAGACAACACGTTCCTTTCTAAGCGAAAGGTTTAATTTTAAGAGTTTTTGTTTTTTTATTGCTCTCTGTGACCGTTTAATAAATTTCTTGATTTTAATATATTTCTTTAATTTGTTGTGACTCATAACGATAGGACATAATGGTATGGTATCATCACCAGTCAAATCAATCGTTACAGCTGGCTCACACACTGATATTGGCTTACTACCTACCAACTCATCAAAAAGATTACTGGTGCGAGCAACCTGGTTACTGACCTTGATACACTCATACATAGATAGTGTCTCTTGGGCTTCACTCAATCAATAATTTAGCATATAGTTCCCGTTTACGTGAAGCGAATTTGCTTGCATTGTTTAGTCCACGATTTCCTATGCTTTTGATTGAAAATTTTCAATACCATGATGAATGTCAATAGATTCTTTAGACGATAAAATGTCAACTAAGAATACCTTGCATAAGTTTCCTGCCGTTATTTGTTTTTATTTTAAAAAGCGAGGGGGCTTTTTAATTTTTTTTTTATATTACAGTGCAGTTTTTATGCAGTCAAGTAAACAAGTTTACTGGTGTCAGGTTGTCCGAAAACTTGTTTCTAGCTTTATTTTTAATGTTTGATTTTTATTTTTAATTCTTTTTGTTCTGTATACTAAATTAATTTATAAGTATTTTTGTGCTACTAACAATAATATGGATGTGTGAGAGTCCGAAATAAATGATTTATGATTTATTTCATTTAAATACTTACAAATTACATTTTTCAATATTTTTATAAACAAAAAGATAAAAAACATTTAAAAATATAAAAAAATAGTAGCCCACCGGTATCGGGAACATAGTCCAAGCTACCGGCGGTCAGGGCTCCAGAGAGAGGAACTTCCTGACAATGCGAGCCGTGTCCAGAAGTATCGCTTTCTGAATTAAGCCCTTGATGCAGCTGCCCAACGAGAGCCTCCTCAGGTGTTGGTCGAGGCTCTTGGCTATTAACCCATTGGCTGTCACGACTATCGGCACAATGATTGCTGAGTCCACATGCCACAGGTCGACAACCTCGCGAGCCAATTCAAGATACTTAATTTGTTTATCTTTCTTTTTATTATATTATTATTACGACTATCTAGTTACTTTCGTGGTACCTACGAGTATGTACTTTTTCAAGGAGTGTACATGACATGGTGACTGTATTTCCCAAAGGGTTAGGCAGAGTTGTACAGTCAAGAGCACTAATATGTCAACACTTGGAAACTTTCTGGAATAGCGATTTTTTCATGAAATAATGAAAACAACAATGAAAAACGACACATTGCAAAACCTAGGGATTCGAAAATACTATGTCGTAGCAACATAAAATTTCATTAAAAAATAAAGTATTCGACAGCGATTTACCGCTGTTGAATAAAGCCAAGTGTATACATACTTTTGTTCGTGACTGTACCTACCTAAATAGTACACCCACATTTCGCCATTTATGTTCAAGTCCTATGCCTCCAATCAGGCAGTAATCCAGACTACGGGTTGCTACTTCCAGATGGAAAAACCAAACAGTTTGCCCGACCCGAGAATCGAAACCAACACCTCATGCTCAGCAGTTAGTAGCGCTTCTGACTACTAGACCAACGTGACATAATATAAAAACAAAGGTTCGAAACAATCCTCACATAGCTTTTTATTTATTGATCAAACAGAATACCAGATAACTGTCTACATACTGAATTGACAATACAAAAAAGTACTGCTGACCTATTTTCAATAACAGGCGCGCTGATGGGGTTCATTCTCTGGAAGGTTGCAGGTTAGTTTTCATCAAGCTATGAACACAATTTGATACGGAACATAATTTTGATGAACTACTAACAGTTTTTTAACAGAATGCGGATGTTTTTATCAATAACCATCTAACTTTATCAATTTTTGGTTTGATAATGCTATCGATGGTTTCAGCTATGAACTTTTAAAAGGTAATGCTCTGTTATATATTAAATCAAAGAATGAATAACAAATTTACTTGTAAATTAAATAAGTATAAGAACCACAAATTTCCAACACACCAAAAGCGAATTTTGGAAATAATTCGTCGTACAGATGCCAGCACATCAAGCTACTACAATCTGTCAAATTTCTTTAATATATTTTCAACTTTATCGCTGAAGCATTAAGGTTCAAGGTTGATGGGAAAAATTTGACAGTTTGGGGTAGCTGGACCTGCTGGCATCTGTACCTACGAGTACCTATTTGCCTGCACAATCATCATCTGGCTAGCCTTTTCCCAACTATGTTGGGGTCGGCTTCCAGTGTAACCGGATGCAGCTGAATACCAGTATTTTACATGGAGCGACTCAACCCAGTTACTGGGTAATACAATAAATACCCCTTGGTAAGACTGGTTGTCAGACTTTCGGGCTTCTGACGACTAGTAACGACTTTTAAAGATCCACAAATGACAGCCGGGACTATCGGCTTAACGTGCTTTTCAAGACATTGAGAGGTCTCGGTATGTAAATATGGTCACCCATCCACAGATCAACCGTGGCAAGCGTAGCTTAACATGATCGATCGACCTGTGCGACTGTTATTATTTAGCCACGGACTCATAAAGACAAAAAACAAAAGAATCCTAATTCTAAATACCGTTTTGGATTCGGGAGTACAATCTTAATTCATGCTGAGTTAGTAAACATAGACTGAACATATTTTTTTTGTCTTATAGATCCATCTATCTTTGAACATCACGTCCACGAACGATTCCAACTTAACTCAAAAACTTAACATGCAAAAAAGTAATGGAGTTACATACTTTACGTGCGTTAAGTATGAAAGTTAAATTGTAAATCGTCATGAAACAGTGTTTTTATTATATTGATGGCAGTGACATCTGCCATCACGAACCGCGCAACAGCTGTTCGAGACGCGCACCTCTTTGTAATTCCCCCACGAGTTGAGCAAATGCCTGTTTACTGATTCAGAGGCCTTTTTCACATAAAAAGTCTATAAGCGATTGGAATAGATGGCTTCCCCTATTACTTTATTGAAGAAAGTTTTAGCCAAGCGTGTGTGTTTTGAAACTGTTTATTTTTTAGAACATTTATTATCCTCTTAATCTGTGTGATTCTTTCCTCAAAAGGCCATCTCACACATCGATCTACATGGTCTTCCTATGATCTGACCAAGATTATGTCTGGACTTTAAAAGACACTGTGACCTCTGAGTTTGTTTCAGCCTTTCTTCTCAGACTAGTCAGATAGGAAACGCCGACCTCACCTTGTTTTTAAAATATGATTGACGTGTAAAAGTGTTTGTACAAAACCTACTTACGAAATAAAAATCATTAATCATTTAATGTTATCAGTTGCTGAAATGGAATTATAGAGAGCTTTATGTTTTACTGGTGAAATGTGGGTCAACATAACCTCGAGAAAACGGGCGTGATGTTTTGTTATTGAGTTGAAAACTAGCATCACTACTTTTCTGGCATTTTTCCTGAACTGGGTCTTTTTGGCTCAGCCGAGAGGTACACTTTCCTGCTAATTTCTTATATCGCACTTTATACTTTTAATTTTTTATCTGCTGTATATTCTATTGTGTGCCTTTTAGTCTGTGCTAAATAATTGTATTTTCTTTCTTCCTTCTTTCTTTTGTTCTTTGCATTATGGTTTAAATGGTGACTACTGTCACTAGAGAGATGAAGTTTATTTTATTGGATTAGGCCCAAAACTAAATGGAACCTAAATTTATCTCTCGCGGTTAAGTCTGAATTAACAATAAGATTATCTACTTAAATCATAGGATTTAAGTAGATAATATTTATTGCACAAACTTTCATATTTATAATATTAGTAGGATAGCCTACTAATATTGTAAATATGAAAGTTTGTATGTTAGGATGGATGGGTGGATGGATGTTTGTTACTCTTTCACGCTAAAACTCCTGAATTTGGCACACAGATGGTTTATAACCAGGATTATCATATAGGATACTTTTTATCCCGATATTCCCACTGGATGGAAACTTATGCGGGTGAAACCGCGGGGCGCAGCTAGTACTATATATAAAAAACATCGTACTACGTAAATCATAATTGAAAACTGCAAACATCAACTGAAACTTTTGGTTTTAGCGTTCTAGAGAATGAAACACGAAAAAAGAAATCGCAAAAACTTCAAAAGTGCCAACTGTTTTTTTCTGAACTAAAAACTTAATTTTATTTTCAGATTTATGAAAATATTCATTTTTAATTATTTTACTTTCACAACAAAAGCAATTAGGTGCCAAACAGAATTGATTTACTGCTGAAATATAATAATTAATAAAGAGCTACCTGGGATAGATGCTTGTTTGAAGGGCAATTAGGTTAATTAATTACTTAGAAATGAACGTAAATCTGACTGGTATCAAACAGCGGTTCTTTTAGTGAATTTTAACGAAGTTCGCAAAATGACGACAAAAAAAATCATGCTAAAAGTATGTAAAAGCCATACAGGAAAAAAATGTAGTCAGTGCGCAAACTGTAACCGTGAATTCAGCATATGATTGACCTTAGTGTAGAAATTGGTCGTCGATTATCAAAAAAAATTTGGTGTTATGCTAGGAGTGTCTAGAATCATATGCTGAATACATGGTTAAAATTTGCGCAATGGTTAAAAAAAAACCGTTTTCTTTGTGTCGATGAAAAATATAGCATCAGCTCATTTTTAATTATTCCGATAAGGTATGTAATAACTATCCTAAGGGACACAGACTTTAATCATACTTTAGTATACTTATTCCTAGTATTCAAGAAAAAGGGGCGGCTTGATTGCTTTCACCTTGTTAACAGCTCTTTATTGCATGGGTCAATTACATACTACATGCAACTGTAGGACTCTATAAACAGTCACCAAAAGGGATAAATAACCAGGGTCGTTGGATATAGTTGAAGTTTAGTAAGAAACCGATGGATGTTTTCGAATTAAATTTAATTTGATAAATGAACCGTTTGTTTTCTATTCACTAAATAAAATTTTATTTGAAAATATCCATCGGTTTTAAAAATAATTCGGGTCGGTTTTAAATCATTTTGGATTTTGTAATGATTTCAAATTACAGTGTTAATACGTATATAAGTAAATTGAAACATCACTAAGGCTAAAAAAAATCGGATTATGCCAAATAGGCCTTGTTTCACGACGTAAATTTTTGTTGTTTTTCTTTCGCGTATCGGCAAGCGTAGTGATTTCCAGCTTTTGGCCGGCGTTTCGCCCGCGTGGAGGTCGATTTTTATTCTGCGAGAACGTACTACTGGGATAAAAAGTCTTTTCCTAACCCAGGTCATGGTCTACTTGTGTGCTAAATTTCATCGAAGTCAGCGTAAAAAGGTAACAAAGACTGACAGATAGATAGCTACTTTCGCATTTAAAATATTAGTAGGTACATAAAGAAGTACCAATATGGCTAAATAATAACAGTCGCACAGGCCGATCGGTCAGGTTAAGCTACGCTTGCCGCGGATTGTCTGTGGATGGGTGATCATCTTTACATACCGAGACCCCTCCGTGGCTCGGAAAGCACGTCAAGCCGTTGCTTCCGGCTGTCATAGCAGGCGACTAGAATCAATTTTATTTTAATTTTATTTTTGACGTTCAAGTGCCTTTTATGTGCTTATTTGAAATAAATGATTTAACTTTGACTTTGACATATGTGGATCTTTGGCAGTCGTTACGGGTAGTCAGAAGCACGAAAGTCTGACAACCAGACTTACTAAGGGATATCGTATTACCCAGTAACTGGGTTGTGGAGGTCAGATAGGCAGTCGTTTCATGTACAATACTGGTATTCAGCTGCATCCGGTTAGACTGGAAGCCGACCCCAGCGTTGGGAAAAGGCTAGGTAGATGATGACCTATAGAAGTATGGATGTTGGTACCTACCTATGTACGTTACAAGTTACTGTAGATGTATTAATATACATCTACAGTGACTTGTAATTTGCAATGAACTACCAAGTTAAATTGTCGAGGGATTACCCAACTAACTTTGAGTAAAGGAATTAAAAAGTTGAAAACACAACTTTTCTTCAGTGACGGAGTAAATATGTTCTTGAAGGCAATTGGTACATATAGGTCTTGATACTTTCTACTTTTTACTCTATAATCAGAACAGTTTTTAGGGTTCCGTTGTTCGTCTGTCCGTCCGTCCGTCTGTCACAGGTCTGTATACTGAACCGTAATAGGTAAACACTTGAAATGTTTACTCAGAGTGTGTACTACTATTGCCTATAATATAAGATTGTCTGGATTTTTAATTTTATATACACATTGACATTGATGAATTTTATATATACAACGACATGATATTTACTTTGTAAAGTATTATTTATATTTTTAACTGTCGTGAATGTGAGGACTATGTGGGTCATTTCTTTTTTTCCTGTTCTTAGTTAGTTTTAGTCATGATCTGGCAGTTTGAGTAATTTACGCGGCCTACCCAAATGTCCTTTCTTTGGTGTATTGTTCGTCGAATCGTTGAGCTCCTCAGGTTTTGAGTTGAGCTCTACGATTTTTGACAAATGCGTGCACTGACTAGACATGTCCACTCAATCTGTGTGGGTCTTTCCTCAAAAAACCATTTAAGACACCAATATACATGGTCTTCATATGATCTTACCAAGATTATGTCTGGACTTTAAAAGAGATTATGACCTCTGAGTTTGTTTCGGTCTTTCTTCTCAGAGTAGTCAAATAGGAATCGCCGAACTCATCTAGTTTGAAAAAAAAATATGATTGACGTGTAAAAGTGTTTGTACAAACTTACTTACAGAAAATAAATTATTTATCATTTAATAACAAATAATAAAATAAAATAAAGAATTAAAGCCCATAAACGAAACGCGTTTATTTCGGCGATTTTATTGCTCGATCTATAAAATATATAGTGGAAAATATAGGGAGGTACGGAACACTTCGTGTGCGAGTCCGACTCGCACTTGACCGCTTTTTATTTTTTTCTGTGTAACCTAATTGATTGCATCCCATTTGTTGAATCGAGTTTTGTCGTTGACGCCGTCAGGAATGTCTCTGGTAAGTGAAAATCCAATATGCCTTCCGAAAATCAGGTTGCCATTAAAGCTGAAAAGATAGAAGGGGGCGAGATCCTTATACAAGAATTCTATTGCTAATATTATCAAAGTACGAAAATATTATAGCAATGAATTGAAGGTTGTTTCGGCAGAATTTGACGCCTTTCGTGAAATATGAGCTCTCAATTAAAATAGTTTTCGACGTTCCCTGTTTTACTTTGAATTCTTCCCAGCAATCCAGAAATATTTGATGAATTCATTTGGAAATAGCGCTGAACTTTTAAACAGCTTTTATTTTATAGGTGCCTACATTTAATTAAATGATCTCCAACCCCGCCAATGAATAAAACCTCTAAACCTTCAAATTTATTTTTTATGGTTTTATTGAAACTGCATTGATATTGATTATAGTTTTTTATTAAATTGATGTTGTATTGTATTTGATTCATCATCATCATCATTTCAGTTGAAAAAAGTCCACTGCTGGACAGAGGCCTCCCCCAAGCACCTCCACTTCGATCGGATTCGAACTTTATTTGATTGATTTTTACATAACTATTAATTATTTTGACATTATTAGTAACTCTTACCAAAATTTGCCAAATGTATGTACTAACACAAGTGTTTAAGATGTGTATGTAATGTACTAACAAATTGGATCCTATGATCTGGATAAATAAACTGATTATTCATTACGATGAATAATAAAATAAAGCTTTGATCGTTTGTAACCAACAAAATCTTATTTTGGAAAACACAATCCGGCATTAATTGTAATGTCCAAATATGCTTAACGAAGTTTTACCAATTTTAATAAACCAATAAACAGCTGCTCTGCTGCGGTTTTTATGGAAGTGTTCATCAACGGTATGTTTACGTAATAATACAGGCGTATTTTTGATGACAAAATTAATATTTCATCCCAAACATTGTCATCGACAAGGAGAACATACCAGGCCCTGTATTAAAGGGAGGGTCTCACAAATAACTTCGTTCCTACCCAACCTTTTTCGCCACCATTTTAAAAGATCAAAAACACGCTACTAAAAGCAATAATTAAAAGGAATATAGCAGCGAGAGTATTCCGGCCGGCATAGCCCGAAGATCGGCCATTTAACCTCCTGACCCATTGTAATAAAGTTAGTAAGACGGGAATTTCATTAGTAAGCTGCGAGGGCGGAGTCGCGATGACTTAACTTATTAAAGTATCGTTAGGGACACGTGACTTGTTAATAGCTTTGAAACGCACAGGTTGGCCAGTCACTGCTTGAGGAACAGTCTTGGGTAATAGATGGCGAAGATTTATTTGGTCGTATTAAAATTATTTAATGGTTCATAAAATTATGGCGCATCTCTAAGGTGGGTTTGAAGGGAATTTTGACGGTGAAGAGTGTGCGATTATAGTGACTATCAACATTGAAAGATGACTAAGTCAAGATCGGCTTTTTTGCCCAGTTTTGACCAGCAACCTAATTGCGTAACACACTTTCAATCACAGTTCAAGAATTTTTAAAGGAAATTCCTAATCCATTCCTAATTTTTCAAACCTATGAAGGTTTGAAAAATTTGAATGCTCATCAACGTAAGTAACGCAATGAACGTGATTGAATTGTGAAAATGAATGCGATCAATTGTTATTGTATAATTGTAACGCAATAACCCAAAAGACGCAGAGAGCAGCGCACATAGTATTTATCTTTCTGACTGACCGACCCCTTGACAATTTATCTTTCTGACTGACCGACCCCTTGACAATTTATCTTTCTGACTGACCGACCCCTTGACAATTTATCTTTCTGACTGACCGACCCCTTGACAATTCTAAAGGGCCTGTAATTAGTTTATCTGAGATAAATGCTTTGTGTTTGAGTAGGTATACAATTACCCATACAATCAGTATGACATCTTCGATTTATCATATAGCTGTACGCAATAACTTCATTAACATTTATTACTGTTAATGAGGTAAGTAAACATGTTTTCTTGGAAAGTCTATAGTCGTATTCGACTACGGACTTTCCAAGAAAACATGTTTACTTGTCTCGTATATTGTTGCGTTTAAGATACTGGTGGGGCTGCCCCGTTTCTGTAGTGCGTTAGGGATGTTCGCAGATGCACATGTAGATTGCTTTTACGCAACAATGCGTAAAAGGTGCGCTTCCCTGGTGCGCAGGGTGTGGGGCGGCTCCAACAGTGTCTTAAGCATGACGAGTCGCCTAGACTGTGTGTACGTGGGTCACTGTTGTGCCGACTCTCATGGGATGTCGCAACGGTGACCAACCGTTATTTTGTAGCTTGAATAAAAAAACTTCTATTCTTTAGACAATTACTTCTATATTTATTCACCCATAAAAACTACTAGATAAACAAAACACAGAGCGCTATAACTCTTTACGGATAATTCTTCCCGAGAAAAAGGTCGGATAACTCTTCCAAAACTACAGGATTTACTCTTAGACACAATTGGGTTTATATTTACTGTTTATTTACGTCTTTAAGGAACGAAGAGTCTAACGAGTTGAAAAAGTTCTCGAAAAAGTACTTAAAGTTAGTTTTTTGAATAAAATATTGGACTTTAAAATTAAGGCAGGCTATTTTTTTGTGTTTGCTTGGTGAGTTTTCTAGTATTTTAAAATTTCATATAATTGAAATAGTCTTTTGAAAGATGCATTTAAGAGCTTTTTTTTTATAACGAGTCCTACACAATCTAGCCTGTCAAGCCCAACCAGCAACTTAAAATGCTGACTGGACTGTTTTTTAACCGCAACAGCTGTGATATCTTTTGTACCGATTTTTTTGTCTAAAGTATTTCAGTCTGCTATGGGCCTTCCACAAGGTGGACCGATGACCTGGTGAAGGCCGCAGGAATCCGCTCAATGAGAGAAGCACAGAACCGGTCGATCTGGCGTTTCTTGGGGGAGGCCTATGTGTGTATGCCTATGTAGTCTTTCGCTGAAATGATGATGATAAACTAAAATAGAATCGATTAGATAGCAAGAATAAATTAAAAAAAATAAACGATTATGCCTTAACATAATATCCAACGTATGAAACACTTCTTGTTGATCCACATGGACTGATTAGCTTTTTCATTTGACATATGACATTCAAGTTCCGGGTGGGAAAACCACGTAAACATATGTTTTGTTCGTCAACTGGCGAGTCGCAAGCCGAGCGCGAGACACCTCATGTGTATAAAATGATAAAGCTTATAAGTTTTGGTTCACGAAGTTCACATTTATAAAATGCATATCCTCATACATAACAAGAGCCGATGTAAAGCATCGTTCACACCAGGGAACATTGTTTCACGTCCATGTCGTGTGGCTTTTGGGCACGAGTATCCGTGTAAATCATGTAGCATGTGCTCTATTATTATGTACCGTACCGGCTTGCTACATATACTCATGGTAGATAGTGAGAGATGGACAAACTGAAATCGTTTCGAGGATAACAGATCGTACATGATACATAATTGTAATAAAGTTATTACACTGAAGATGAAAACAGTATGGAGAAGAGATTAAGATTGTTCCTTGCAGTGTAGAAATCTGCGGCGGGTTGTCGTGAGGAAACTAGCATGTCCTAGAACCAAAAATTCGCGACATGTGCTGTACTATGTACTGGGTCCGCGTGGTGGATTACAGCCCATCTTACTGAGAGGAGGCCTGTGTCCCAGCAGTGGGAATATTATAGGCTGATTATGTATGTTGGTATGTGGTGGTGTAGAAGGACGATTTTTCAAAACCTAACCGGGTCTAGCTGAGAGGGATTGCAGGTTATAAGATACAATTCCATCTCGTAATACCGTCCTATGTGAACAAAGTCACAGGAAATAAATAGTTCAAAGAATACAAAAAAAAAAACTGTTACCTAAATAAACCAAACTGTATTTTAGTACAGATATCTTAGCCATTCTTTTATCCTGAATATTATGAAACAGATAAAAAATTATATCCGTATCTTCCAGGCTAGTTTTAACCTAACTCTTATAGTGCGGGTCTATTTTTACGATGTGCAATAAGAAATAAGCACCCAATATATTTTATATTCCTAGATTGCTTATTCGTATCCCGTCTGTTCCCATCATAGGGGCAGACGGAATAGTTTTTCTCCTAGATAAATCTAAAACACTAACATAACATTTCACCCAACATGGGACTCCCATGTTGGGTGAAGAACGATGGGAGAAAAACGATGAGTCTCTCTTTTTTATATAAACGAATCTTTCTAATATCTCCATAAATGTAGCTAAACAAAAAACCAACTGATTTTATGATTTTATTTGAATGTCAATAAAATCTGCTGGTTAAAATAAAACGTAGTGGTTTACTTATCTAAGGGCTGATTTTTCCAAGGCCAGATAATTTTATCAGAGGAACAATTTTAATTTTTTGACAGTTCTTCCATACAAAAAGTGTCAGACGGAAATTTTATTCCACGAATAAAAAATATCTGTCGATTGAAAAAGCAGCCCTTAAAAAACATATTACTTCGGAATATTATAAATTTAAAAAATATTAATACAAATTAAATATTAATACACGCCAATTAATTACTTTTGATTAGAGATGGTCACAATCAAAATCGAAATGTTTACTTAATGTTTTGGTGTTTCCCACCTACTACCTACATTTTTGGTGGACCGTTAGGATAAATTAACCTATTCAAAACTCAATACTCAATATATTTATTGCTTCCACATGTGAACTTAGAGACGACGTGATGTGAGACTTCATTAAAGTATTAATTAATTTTTAAAAGAGTAACCATGCTCCTAGCTTCTGACGTTTCATAAGTGCCCATGTAGGTTTATGTGACATAAAATATTTTGATTTTGATTACCAACCGGTACAGAAACCCATATTTCAGTTAAAAAAAAAAACTATCAATACCCAAAAGTTTTTTTTTCACATATATTAAGGCCTAGTTCTTTTCATCAAAACTGAATCAATGGGCTTGAAAAACTAGGCAAAAGAAAATACTCCGCAAAAACCCGAATCGAATGCGTAAATTAAAATTATTTTTAAATCCACAATGCCTATATAGGCAGCACGCGAAGTTATGGTGGGAATCGTCAAATGCAGGAGCGCCATTAATTTTCGCGCCGTGGAACAGGAGAACGCTGCCAAAAACTGTAAAATAATACCTAAACTCCGAAACAATAGTCGTAAAACCAACCCCTAATACATTATTTGACTTACGAACTTTTATTTCAGTTAAGTAGGCTCTGCTGTTTGACTGTGCTAAGTAATCACTACATAGAGTAGCAGGAAGTGTTACGACTTCTTTTTGTCCGTACTAACGCTAATCTTGAAACTTTGTGTCGATTTGTTGTAAGTTTCTCCTTTCAGGCGGAGAGTGAAAGAAAAACAGAGCGTTCCTGCTGACTTCCTCACGTTCCTTTCTAGACTTTTTTTTTAAGTATCTTTGTCCCCATGTTTAGTTTTCTCGTCTAACCAGATGTTAGTGGTGAAGAGTCTGGTATAACGAATCATTTCGACGTCCCTTTCCAAACACAGCAATTAGTTAATGAAGGTTCAACCAACTTGTAAACGTTTTCTTTTTGCAGATCAGGTTCAGGATACAGATTTAGTAGCATCGCGTGACGGATCGTTGAGCTCCCTAAAATAGGGTTGAGCTACACGAGGACTGATGCATGCATGCCGTCTGGTGGGACAGGTCAACTCAAAGCTGCAATAATCTTTCTTCAAAAGGCTCTTCCAGACTTAGCCCTGCACTGTTAGACTTTCTTTTAAAAACATGGCAATTAGTTAATGAACGTTAAATCAACTTGTAAACTTGTTCTTTTTCCCTTAGCAACTGTCAGATGCGATTGACTGTCAGTTACTTGCTATTCAAAGGTCAATAGATGGTAATGGTTGATGTCATAGAAAAACGATGGTACCTTCCTCGACTGGCACCATTAAATACGTTGTTTAGAAACTAAAAACCGTTTCCTACCCATTATACATAAGTCCTGGTTTGGAAGGGAACAGGGCAGAATTTAATTTTGGCATATCTATTGTTGTAGAAATTGATGGTCTCTGTATAAATTCGGGAATGGTTTGGAGGCTTTATGGAGATTTTGTAGATTAACCGCTAAATATTGGTAAGGTAAGCTCACATTAGCAAGATTACAAAATTATAATATAATATGTAAGTAAAGTAAAGAAATTAATTGTTTATAGTTTATAGTGACTACTAATTTAAATTGTCTGTATATTCAAATCACTACTGTCATTCTTTGACAGCTGTAAGGAAAGGCAATAACACGGCAAATTGACGTGGTGCGCCAATTTAACGAACAATAATTAATTTTGCTGACGTTACCGTCTTCGCTTTCAAGAAAGTGCAGATAGTTAGACGATGGTGTACATGAAAGTAGTGGTGGCCTCAACTTACGAAGCCAGTTAAGCGTAAGTTCAAACCCAGACAGGCGTTTTACTTTGTGTAAACTTATTTCGTCACCACTGCTCTCAAAACGGTGAAGGAAAACATCGTGAGGAAACCGGCATGTCCTAGAACCAAAAATTCGAAGACATGTGACATCTACCAACCCGTAATGGGACCGTGTGGTGGATCGTAATCGACCTCCTCTAAGTGAGAGGCCTGTGACTCAGCAGTGGGAACATTATAGGTTGATTGTGTGATGTATATTTCGCTATAAAATCTTAATTATCAAATATTCAGTAGTATCTCATAATAATCTGTAGGTAGTACGTTATAATAAAGAGGAACATTTACGGTGGATTTTCAGTTTAATAATGAATTAAGTTACGGGAATGTTGTAAGGCGAGCTAGCTTTCAATTTGCCTTAAAATTATAGTAACGCGGCGTCAGGTAAACTGAAATGGAAGTCCATAGAAAGCTGTTCAAGTAGATTATGTGCACATAATACAAAGCAAGAAGTGGTAGAAGAAAGAAACACCCTTGAAACATGAAGTGAATGATAAATAAGTAATGATTTCTATTTTGTATATCATTAAAGTTATTATATATAAGACGGGCTTTTGTCTAAGTAATAACAGATGCACGGGTCAATCGATCAGGTTAAGCTACGCTTGCCGCGGTTGGTCTGTGGATGGGTGACCCAACCAAGACCTCTCCGTGCCTCACAAAGCACGTTAAGCCGTTGGTCGCGGCTGTCATTCGTGGATCTTTGACAGTCGTTATTATTATTATCATTTATTTGTCAAATCAGTACAATCCAATATTGTTAGTAAGGACATAAACAACTTACAAACTAGTGTTAGTACATATTATTATTTCCAATTATTATGGAATAACATACACATTCCATACATTGTTAGTAAATAATACTTATAACTATGTTAGATAGTAAAATTATTATTTATTAATTCATTAATTATTATTATCAAAGAAGTTGTGCTATTTAATGTCAAACAGGGCACCACCAGAACCATGGATGGTATTCCAATGCCTCACAACCGGGCAATCAACCCTTGCCAATATGGTATTCAGAAGGCTGTTGGTGTTGCCCCGCACATGGCGCTTCAGGGAGGTCACTCTTCTACGGATTATTGCCCTAAAGCAGTCCGTGTTGGCCTTAGCAAACATACCTGATGCACTGCAAAAGCGAGGCAACCCCAACAGCATCCTTAAACCATTATTGTATAGGACCCGTAGGGCATTGAAAGATCTACGCGTATAACGAACCCAAAGGCTGCAGATATATAATGTTTGGCAGTATGCCTTAAAAAGAGCAATCTTCACCTCTTGTGCACCGTGCAAACCTGCGTGCCAGCATATTGCATCTCACTGCCAATGCTCTACGTTCCCACTTCATATCCAAATCATCTGAGAGGTCCTCGGTGACCCAGTGCCCTGCCCCAGGTACTTAAATTTGGTGACCCTACTAATAGGCATCCAAGTCTGACCAGTGGAACGGTTTTCGGACTCTTATTACCCGTCTCACTCTTCTTACAGTTATACCTGAGGACCCCCCGCGTACCTCTCATAGATCTCTATGAGGATGATAAGGACTCGGACAGATGGGCTCAGCAGCACCATGTCGTCGGCATAACTAATGTTGTTCATACAGACACTATCCACTGAACAGCCGACACCGGCCCCGCTGAGCTCACCAACTAGTCCATCAACGTACAGGTTGAAGAGCCGTGGTGAAATCAGGCCTCCCTGTCTCACTCCACACTCCAACCTATACTCTGACGAACATGAGCCCGCCCACTTAACATTATTGGTTTGGTTGCCGTACCAATATCTTAATATATTAATCACATCTCTAGGTATGCTGGTTTCTCCCTGAAGCTTATCCCACAACACATTATGAGACACCAGGTCAAATGCTTTCGACAGGTCAAAAAAACAACCGTATATAGGCGTTTTCCTAGTAACATAGTACTGGATCGTATGCTTGAGTCGCAGTACCGCAGTTTCAGTCGATTGCCCAGCCCTGAAACCAAACTGGGCCTCATGCAGATCTATGTATATGCTCACTGAGGTGACTATCAAGCAAACCATCCAGCACTTTGGTGATGACCGTTGCTAATGAGATGGGTCTGTAGTTGTTCCCGTCGGAAGCATCACCCGTCTTGTTTTTCACTATCGGTATAACGGTGGTCTTCTTATGCTCCTTGGGTAAATATGAATGGCCTATACACAGATTAAAAAACATGACCAATACCCGGCTAGACAAATGAGCACCTGCGAATTACAAGTGCTCGATGCCAAGGTCATCATGTCCTGGAGACTTACCTCTAGTCATATTTTTAATAAATGGGCGATTTCTTTCGTCTTAAATCTAAACTGCTCACAATCTGCAACCTCAGCATCGAGCACCTGACGCACACATCCCAGAGGTGACACTACCCTAAAATGATCCTTAAATAATTCGGCTATCTTTCGTGGCTCATTCCTACCCTAAACACTTACAGGTACACACGAACCAGCTTCCAGTTTCCTGGTATGCTTCCAAAAACGCTTGAAATCCCTGTCTTTGTGGTGTGTTGCTAAGATATCCATTTTTATTTTATCGTCGTTGTTTTGACACCATTTTAACTTAGACTTAAAGCGCTTTCGGATGTCATGCATCGTATTGTAGATATCACCAGACTCGGGTTTGCCATGAAGTATCGAAGTCTAAAAGCTGTTTTGTGCTTCAACATGAAACTTTCGAACATGCTTGTTCCGCCCAATAACTTATTTTTGCTTTCTACTTTTCCCTACGCTATGACTCATTCGAGCAGCTTCCGTCAAACAACTAACAATACTTAAATATAATTTATCAATAATTACATGATGATGATGAAAATTATCACAACAAACATTATCAGCACACTGACTAGGTTCCAATGGAAAATCCCTTTATTTACTTGTACACAGTTCCCTTTACATTTTTATATGACCCGCGTCCCTCTCTCCCCATCTCACTTTACTGTACAGTAAGGGTCAAAAGTGGAGTGACATTGTCACGAAGCAATAGATTGACACTTCTGTTTAACTTACGACCTTCTTATAATGAGTAATTTCTATACTATAGACACACACTCTCACATTTGTTTGCAACTGATTGTAGTTCATAAATTCAACCATTAGGTTATATGGTATGATAGCCTAGCGGTTATCATACGTATCGGTAAGCACGTTCATGCGTAGGGAGCCGTGGGTTCAAATCTCACGCGTGGTGATAATTTTTTAAAATGTTTTTGTAATTACCTACAAAAGATGGCCCCAGCTAGTCAGTGAATAATGAAACAAGTGGTTTTGTAGCGGTATCTACAACGCCACATGCGAACAACGCGTCATACTGACGTCACGCAAATCCTGCATCTCGCAAGCGGAGTTTACCGCGCAATTAGCATGTATACAATTTCCCAACATCAATCGTTGGGCAGCTGCCCGCCAGACACAACACCCGTCTGGTCGGAGGATCCTCCCTTTTCTATAGAGTATGAGTGAACTTTACACCCTGTTCCTCATACCTCTATACTGGTGACCCCGACGTGATCGTCAGCGCAGCCTTCGTGCAAACACTTCAGCGTGACGTCATCATCATCACTCCCGCAAGCTTTAGCGACGAGTCACCCTGCCAGCCAGCACCCACGGCTTCAACGGGTGTCCTGACCACCAGCATGCAGCGTCCGCGCATACCTGGTCATCACCCTCAGCCTCATCAGCAACCTCGGCACAGCACACTGCACTTTCGGCCGGTCAACAAGCAGAGAACCCTCTCCTGGTCGACGCAGCAGCCAGCCTCAACCTCAACCCGGCGCTGTACATCCGACGCACTGGAATATAACGCAGCGCCACCCCGACTCACTGGGGACAACTCCGCAGACAGTTCCGACTCACTGTGAACTATGCGGCAACCGGTTCCGACTCACTGGAACCTCAGCTGGCCTGGCAAGCATCGCAAGATACAACACTCAGTCCACTATCGACCTCCGGTCTCCGGAGGGGAGTGATGTAGCGGTATCTACAACGCCACATGCGAACAACGCGTCATACTGACGTCACGCAAATCCTGCATCTCGCAAGCAGAGTTTACCGCGCAATTAGCATGGATACAATTTCCCAAAATCAATCGTTGGGCAGCTGCCCGCCAGACACAACACCCGTCTGATCGGAGGATCCTCCCTTTTCTATAGAGTATGAGTGAACTTTACACCCTGTTCCTCATACTTCTTTAGTTTCATACCAACGAGATATTTTGCCGAATTATTCGACACATCTTTACGAACCGTTCGCCGTGCAAACGAAAACAAACGAAAACCAGCTTTTTGAGTTGGTTTTCGTTTCGCCCATATTTGATTGAAAAACTTAAACAAGAACCTTTTTATTTTGCGATACAGCGATGGGAAGCACGGAATGAGAGATCTGATGAGCAGTTGAAGTTGCATTGCATGGAAATATGGGAACATTTGAGAGGAACAGATATAGATACAGATATAGATACATACAGATATAGATTGAGAGGAACAGAGATACGAAACACACGCATCCGGTAATTAGCTGCTAGTATGTCTAACCAAATAACAATACATTTTATATGCATCTCTCAAAGGCTTGCCTTAGGCAATAAAATGTCCCCAATTAGCGTACGTTTGTTGATACACTATGCTATTGTGAGCTCCTTAGCTATTCCCGAATAATATACATAATAGCCACTTGGACCACAGATCCACTTGAAGTCAGCTCATTGAATTATCTAGATATATGCACATGACTGTATTATACAGGATGGTTCATTGAGATGTGTAAACTAAAGAAAGGAAACTACGAAGCAAAAGTCTGAAAACGTTCAAAATCTAGTCGCAGTCTCATCTCGGTGACAAACTAACGTGAAAAACTTGTCAAAATGTAGGGTATGTCTTGTCAAGTTAGAGGTATTTTTGACAGATTAGAACTGAAATCAGTCTGTTCTTAAAATTACGAGAATTGCCTTTCTGATTTCCATATGTGTGTCGTCTTCACATATATTTATATATTGTTTATTTCATTTAAATACTTATAAATTACATTTTTAAATATTTTTATAAACAAAAATGTAAAAAATATTAGCCTACCGGTTTCGGAAACAAGCTAAACAAGCTAAGCTACCGGCAGCGGTCAGGGCTCCAGAGAAAGGAACCTCTAATTATATATATATGTATATAATATAAATATGTACACAAAATATTGTAAAACATTTTTAAAAGAGTAACAGTTGAGTTGCTTGGCCATTCTTCTCCATACGAAACTACCTTTTGGAATGGGCGATTAGAATCAATTCTATTTTTTTTTTTCTAAATTTTGTCGTCTGAAAGTGCTTTTATATTACCTATTTATATATTTATATATACTTTATTGTACACCACAAAAATACATAGCATAAAAAATACATTAAACACTACACAATATACAATGGGCGGCCTTATCGCATTACTGCGATCTCTTCCAGGCAACCTTAGAATGGACAGTGATTTTCCTGGACATAAAATGGGACTGTCGTTGGTGCAAATATTATGTATACACTAAAATAGATACACGGAATATACAATACAACAAAATAGATTTTATGTGCCTATTTTAAATAAACTATTTGACTTTGATTTATGTAACTATATAAATTCGACCCCGTTGTTCGCTATACTTCAAATAGTCAGATTTGTCAATACTGACCCATCTAAATGAATCCAACATCACATAAGCCATACTCATCGGCCCATTCTTTTCCAATTTTGGAGCCGACGTCCACTCCGTTCACAATGCGGTATGTCAGAATTTTACAGGCAGCGGCTTCCATTAATTTGATTCCAGGAACCCAATTACTAGAGGCAGCCGATGACCTATAAGGATTTATTGTCAGTATTTTCTGGCTTTTGACTTGCCGAGACTTTAGAAAGTCATAAGCAAAAAAGGCAATGAAAGTTCGTAGAAATTGTAAATCGAAACAGGTGCTAATATTTTACCTTCAGAACTTTCTTATTAATTGAGTATTCAGATACGTAATTTGTCAAGATATCGAACGAACAGCATTATCGAATAGAGAATCAAACTTAAACCGGGCATAACATTCTTGGTTAGGTGATGTTTTTTCCGAGTCACGTAACGATAAACAAGACAATCAACCCAAATATATCAACTTTAAACGTTTTTTGCTCCACAAAGTTTTGATCCAAGATCGCAGTATAACACGTAATGAATGAATCACACCATGATTGATGACTCAAACAGAACGAGCAAAGGAAAGTGAAAGAAATATACTTGATTGTTGACTTCATCCTTTATATGTCTCGCGGGATCCCAGCGGGCACCTAACCAAAAGATAAATGACTGTGACTGAGCGAGTATTATCCACAAAAGTTGTATACTCAATCATAAAACGTACCTTCGTAGTTAGAACTAAGTATAATTAGATAGAATTTCCTGCAGAATAGCAATTATAGTACAGGAAATTGTATGATAGAGTAAATTGAGTAGGTATGTTACTGCTCTTTACTACATTTTTACCCGATTGCGTGACAGCAAAACCAGGGTTATGTTTGTATCAGAATTCTCGCTGGTAATGAAACAAAGAGATAGTGAGCACATGTCCCGTCCGATACACGTCACCAATTAGAAGTGTGGCTACTGAAATGAATTCAATTTGTTCGTAGTTCGCCGCACGCGCACTGCAGCCCGTTCCATAGATTACCGTGCATCGAATGTAGGAAAAGTGTTAAAGTATTGAAACAGCCGCCGTAAAATTTAACGGTTTAAAGCCTTTATAAAGGAACGGGAGAGAATATCAGGATAATAGGACATAAATTCGACATTTATATTTAAGTATGGAAAGTTTAGTGTTATGATATTTTGAAAGGAATGGATAGGTATGAATGAATTCTGTCTGTGTTATTGTTAATGTTGTAATAGGTACCTAAATTCCATTTTAATATCGTAAATATGCAAATAAGGGATTATGAAAGCTTCAATTACTTCAGGAATGTTGGTAGGAAAATTACGTTGACCCGGCCCGGCAATAATGGCAGATTATCTTTAGGGCTCGGCCAACACCACTCCTATTTTACGACTGATGGGGAAATATCATGTTCAAGTTAATTCCCTTGGAGCCGGATAAAATGTGATAAAATCATGTGATAAATTTCCTTATCAAGATCTGAAGGAGCTTTACGTCCTTTTATGGTGACCCGATTAGAACTTTTGTGCTTGGCGACGTGTTTATCGCTGATTTTAGATTTGTAATCAGGGCGTGCTATTAAATCAAATCAATTCATTTTTATTTCAGGATGCACCCATATAGAATTTAAAATTTACACCAGATTAAAAATGACTTACAAATTATTCATTAATTATAAATTATTATAAAAAAGTCAAAATTACATTACAACAAAGCAAAGGATAAGTATTATTTTGGCTTTTATTTTTTTATTAAGAATGGAATTTTTCTACCTCATGACCATGAAGCTATTTATCACACCTACTTTTTATAACGAGTTTGGATATATTATTAAAAGTTTTCGTTGATAAACGATAACTTTTAATAATATATCCATATATTATGAATATATATATATTATGAATATATTATATATAAAAATATATATTATGAATATATTAATAGCCAAAAATGATTTGAGTGATTCCAATTTCTGAGAATCCAGAACCGACGCTCGTTCCACCGTAGATCTCATCCCTGCCTCTGGGCTGGGTTGAGGTCAAGAGTAAGCCCATTGTCAATAAAAAAAACCTGAATTGGACACGACCGTTCAGAATTTCCTAGTAATTAGATAGTTCCCAATAATATGTCTAAAAATAGCTAGCGACTATTACTTGATTGTGTTATTGATCAAGATTCCAGTTATTCCCGAACCAGAAAATCTATTCTAAATTATTCTATCTCGCTCCATCATAAAACCCAGAGATTTAAAACGTACTGTTTTTTTAGTTACAGCCAAATTGACAAAAATATTAACGACCTCCTCTCGACACTACATCAGCGATTATTTTGGCCTAAACAGTTAAAATCGTGGGATGTTGTGTGCGACTGTACTCACGACTAGTCGTCAATTGCCACTGTATTCACAGTAGCGTGGTTAACCTTACAGGTCTGTGTCAATACCACTAATTGCGTAACTTTAGGGCGTGACTGTACTGTTCGTTCAAACTTTGAAACCATCATTGAAAAGGGAACCCGAATACTGCAGGATTCATAAATGCACTAATGAAATGTTTCAGGAGATCCATTTTCATTTGACTATTTAGAGAAGATTGATTCGTTATACATTCCGAATAGTCTTGTCCTCAGTAGTCTAAAAGAATGAAGCTCAAGTCAATCCCTTTTATGCAGATATTAAACTTGATACCAGTACAAAATGACAATAAACGGACTTAGTTCCAACTCCAGTTTATGCCCAAAGAACTTCTGAACAGAAAATCCCATTTTGTCGGACTTTATTGAAGGCAATCCAAAGTGATAGCGGGGTTACGGATTTACCAAACGCCCACTCCTAAGCACAGATAAAAATTAAGGGGATTTACGTAGGTCGTAGGTCCAGCGTAAAAACACACATGACATCACTCACGGCTATATTGCCAGAAAGATAGAGGTGTATAGTACCCAAATTTCAGTCAAGTTTAAGTCCCATGTAATGCGATGCGGAGGCGAATTGCCATCAATCGGGCAATAGGTTCACGTAATCCGTAGTTTCGGCCGAAGTTACGGGCTTTTCCTACATCGTATAACCTACGGCTATAAGAATAGTTCAGATCCTGAACTAAGAATGAATGTGACAGTTGTCTCTACTCGTGAGGTGTTTTGCCCGCTCGAAAAATTGAATATGTCACTTGTTTTGTCGGATCAATTACTTTTAGACTGGCCCCTATCTTCGTTGATAGACTTAAACAGCAGACCGATCATACAGACTCTGGTCTGCTACTAGGAAAGTTTTGCCAAAAGCCCTTAACCTTATTTTACCGGAACTAGAGAGATTGAACCCAAGACCCAATGTTCATCCTCAAAACTCATAATATGATGACAATTTTATTTGCAATGATGACAAAGATTTTTAAAACCATTTCGTATTTATAAAGTCATCTCGTCATTCACCATGAATTTTATTGGTGCGTAACCTCATTAGTTGAACGAACTATAATTGACACACCGGCTGACCTGTCAATTAAATGCGCTCATGGTTATCATTCGTTCTTTCTCTGAAATATTCGGACGCCATTGTGATAGTGTTTACTTTGTAAAATATTAAATCAATGTTCGTTTTAACTCACGTAAAAGATAAAAAATAAAGAAATGTTTTTTTTTTGTGGCAAACTAAACTTATCATAAATCAAGACAGACGCATAAAACGAGAGACAATGCAAAGTTTATATGTCGTAGAACATGCACTTAATTATTAAGTTGACAAATCAGAACGTATAAACCAAAAACATTCAATAAATTTACATATTCCACATTCTTTCTTGTCTGTCAACGCGTTTTTCTCGAACTCTCTGTCTTATGAGATGTGCCTCTACTTAATTTTTTATCATTTTAGTTTAGTTTGTAAACAAGGAAATCGATGCTAATGGCTCATAAATTTCGGCTATTGTATGTATGGGCAGTACATATTGTTGCATCTACTGTAATGTGTCTCGTTTCTCTTCTAAATTATAATGGTCATACATTATGCTTAGTTAGTTCTGAAATGTTATATAGAGACTCGGCTCTAATTAGTCCATCCGATATGATTCTGTGTTGCCATGACATGTAGTAAGGTCTCGCCATCTACACATCTAAATGACTTGTAATTTTGTTTCATTTCAATCTATAAAAGTATGCCTTCAATTGAACGATTTGGGAGAAAATATAAGAGCAACGATATCGGAATGATAAAATCGAAGATTCCTGAAAATGTATGATTTCTTTCAGAATATTTAATGCTGATGGATGCATTGGGAGGCTTCCTTCACAAATATACGTGACTCGAATGGTTCTGGTAATTGAACGAGTTTCCTTTATATTGATTTCTTTTGTAGATACATGTTTGTTCGGAAAGCACGTCTTTATATCTGAATAAATAGAAGGAATTAATAACCAGAAAACCTACTTACATAATGTACGGTTAGTATTATGTAAGTACCTATAGGAACTTACATAAGTCTAAGTACGTAAGTAGCTACTTTATCACAGTTATTAGTTTTGTGAGTGCCAAAATTGCCATTGGCGAAATTATCTCAAGGCGTAAATCATTAGAATTAATTTAAAAATTCAGTCTCAAGGTTTTTTCAATACTTTTCATACGTCAAACGTATTAGTTGCCAAAACAATAACGTACTGCACGAAGGTACCCAATCCGATAAACAATCAGTTCTGATAAGTAGGTATCTAAGTACAAAAATATCTTATCGCATTTTTTAAAAATAAAAGTGTTTGTTATGGAGATAACTTAGTTCCAACTTTCTTATCAACGATCTAAAAAGCTTACATACCTGAACAAAACAAGCTGACGAACAAAACTGCAGTCAAACACCACCGCATGTTGATGTTTCTCAACGGAACTTACACAATACACGTCATATAGAACTTTAGCAACGTTCCTGATTCCAAACTTGTACTATTCCTTTTTGAATGAGAGGAAACTTTTACGCGGAGCTGCGGACAGTGGGACTAGATGCGACAGTCTGCGACGGTACCAAACGATGTACTACCGACAGCCGCGATCATCCGGCAGGAACGAACTCGCAACCTTTTGACACGCATGCGCGAACTAATGACCTCCCCCCTATTAAAAATGATAATAAAACTGCTCTGAAATATATTTAATCATTTGGTAGCGGCGTAACATAACCCAGGTATTAAAGTTAGAGTTTGTAAACATATTGTATCGGTGTTTAGGACTCAAACAGTTTGATATCGGTGACCGTTGACACCAAAACGACTTTCATTTTAAATGTAATGTATTCACGTTAGTGTGTTTATTAAATTATTTATTCCTGTAAGTAGTAATGAGTACAAACATTTTTAGACGTTAATTATATTTTAAAAACTAGATCAGGTTTTCATTCTGACTACTCTGAGAAGAAAGGCCGAAACAAATTCCTCGACAGCCGGTGGAACTTCGTGGAGCACTTCCGACGTTTGGCTCCCAGACTGGAGCGGGCCGGGGCTGCCTTGAGGCGGCTCCTTCTCAATCTAGGGGGACCAAACGCCTCCTGCCGGGGGGGTCGTGCGGTCCATGGCCCTTTACGGGGCACCGGTATGGGCGCGTTCCCTGAGGCGGCGACCAGCCCGCCGGCTGAACGCGTCCCAAAGGGTCATGGCTGTCCGGCTTATCCGAGGATACCGCACGGTCTCCGCTGAGGCGGCGAGCCTCCTTGCCGGATTGCCGCCATGGGATCTGGAGGCCAAAGTCCTCGCCCACATATGGGAGTGGCGAGAGGAGGCAAAACGCCGGGGCGTTACTCCGCTGCCGCGAGAAATCACGGCACAGCGGACAGAGCTCCGGCGGGATCTCATAGCGGCATGGAGAGTGCGATTGTCGCAACCCAGCGCTGGGCACGCCACAATTGCGGCGATAAGTCCCCTCTTTGAGGAGTGGCTAGAGAGGCGCCACGGCGCCCTCACCTTCCGCCTGACGCAGGTCCTCACCGGACACGGTTGTTTCGGGAGGTTCCTCTTCAGGATAAAGCGGGAGGAAACGCCAGGGTGTCCACCACTGTGTGGATCGCCCGAAGGACACGGTGGAGCATACGGTGGAGATCTGCCCGGCTTGGGCGGGGCCCCGCCGTGTCCTCGTGGCGGCGATCGGTGGCGGCGACCTCTCGCGTCCGGCCCTGGTCCAGGCCATGGTACGGAGCGAGAGTGAATGGGAGGCCGTCACCTCCTTCTGCGAAGCAGTAATGCTCGCGAAGGAGGAGGCGGAGCGCGTGAGGGAGAGGCAATCTCTGCACCCTCGCGCGCCTAGCCGCCGCAGGAGACGCCCTGGACGGGAGTCAACAGCCGACTCCCGGCCACCGTAGGCGCGGGCTTGTGGGCGGCGATCTATGGGCAGCTCGCCGCCCGGTAAGGACCAGGCCCGGGTCAGCTGTCAGCACGAACTGACGGGGTCCGCTAGGGCCGATGCCGCCGGGGCTGCGGGTTGTTCGAAAGAGATACCGTGGCCCCTGGCACAGGCAACTGAAGGAACACGGGTGGGTTTTAGTCAGTAAAAGTCTGACACTCCCTTCTGCTCCGCCCAGAGCGGGAGGGTTCATTTGATGATTTCCCACCCAAAAAATAAAAATAAAGGAGAAGAAGTACCGCGTAGGTACCACCATACTTATTTTCAAGTAGCATTGCTTTTTTGTTTGAAAGTTGCCGGTGTAGATAGTTAGAGGCACATGTCATATGATCTTTTTATCTACTCTCATAACATAAAGTTCTAATTATTTAATAAAAAATAATACCCTAACGACGGACTAATAAAATTAAAAGAGTTATTTTATAACACACTTTCTTTAACAAAGTAAATGTTTTTTTTCTTATAAAATACAGTTCGGCAATATAGGGGTATATTCATAAAAGCTGCTCAAAGCTAAGTAATGATTAGCGACTGTTTAACCATACATTTTTGACTTTTAAACGTCACTTAACTTTAATAATCGTTTATAAATAAACGCCTATAAAATATTTTAGTGTTCGATTGTTCATTGTTTTTAATATTAATGACAAAAGATGGATACATAAATTGTAAATATAAAGTAAATAAACCTCGAAAACCGTACGAAGCATCGCGGGTCGCTAGTAAATTCTATTAATATTATAAACGCGAAAGTTTGTATGGATGGATGTGTGTTACTTTTTCACGCAAAAACTACTGACCGGATTTGGATGAAGTTTGGCACACAAATAGTTTATAACCAGGATTAACATATAGAATAGTTTTTTTATCGATATCCCGATATTCCCACGGGATCGGAACTTATGCGGGTGAAACCTGCTGCTAGTAGATAATACATCAATAAATAATTACAAATCCAAGAGAAAAAAACACAAAGCGATATTAACTTATATTTCTTATGCAATTATCTATACCATGTAACACATAAGCGTCTGCCACAACTACAAGAAAGTTTACTGAAGTTGGTCTTCAGAACAATACAGGCTTCTTTGAAATCTGTTCATGATATGAACCCTCACTGTCTCGTAACTTTTAACAATTTAAAGACTTAAATATTATTGTTAGTTCCTCGTCTTAGAACGGGAAATAATTCTACCTCGTTTCGAAACAAGTAACAAGAGTGATGTTTTTTTTTTAAATGATGGGTTTTTCCATGCAATGGTCTTTTGTTTTTTGGAACGAAGTCTGTTCTTTATCGCACGTTGTAAGTACTCTGCACACTTGAATGAGAGTTTGACCGAAATAAGTGTCACATTTTGCCCTCAGCGATACTTTTGCCATAGTATGTGTGTTTGTGTGTTTAGAAGCGCACCTATCTAATGATAAAATGTTTACTTATTTTTTATTTAAAAAAAAAAATACAATTTTAATAAGTAACAATCCAAAATTAATTTTTTTCTTTAAATTTCTCTCAAACTTTAATGATTTATGTCATTATGCCCGTTATTTAATACATAATATAAGCGACAGGAACTTCGTTGCATCCGGGTATCCCACGACAACTCTATTTATTTTTTAGGAAGAAATGCCAAGAAAGTTAGTAAGAGGCACAATTAGCCTCTTTTTACATACAAGTTAGTCGCATTTACTTGCCTATTTAATAGTTTAAGGTTCCGAAAATACGTATTATTTGAGGTCCCACATAAAGTGGCGCAGTCAATATATTAGTTTTCAATAATATTTTTAAGAGAGCAAAATGGAATTTCTAAATGTAAGTCCCTTTAGAGGAGACTCATTGGCGTGTGCATACTTCCCATCCTCACATATGGCGGACAAACGTGGTCTTTGACAAATCAGCAGGGGTCCACGCTCGAGGTTTGCCAGAGGGCTATGGAACGGAGTATTCTGGGTATCAAACTAACAGATCGGGTTAGGAATACGACCATCCGTTCCATAACAAAAATAACTGATGTCACTTGGTAAGCTGCCACGCTAAAATGGAATTGGGCTAGACACATCTGCCGCATGTCAGACGACCAATGGGCCAAACTTACGATCCAATGGGTCCCTCTTAATGGCAAGCGACATCGCGGCAGGCCCAGACGGAGATGGCGAGATGAACTGGACTCCTTCAACAACAACTGCTCCTTAACAGCTTTAAACAGACAGAAGTGGAAGGAGAGTAGGGAGGCCTTTGCCCTGCAGTGGGACATCAGAGGATTAAAAAAAAATTGAATTAGTAGAGGTCCTTTGAAATACTTACATGCCTTTAATCACGTTGAACTAGGCTACCGTTTGACGCCATCTTTCCAATTTTTATTATTGCTAGACGAAGTTCATTTTTATCCACGCTAAATTATATTTTCGCTCTCTATATTTTAGACTACCGTTATTTACTTGTACGAGGTGTCTATGGGTCAATTTAGCTTTTTAATATTTGTTTTTATTTATTTATTTATTTATTTTTATTAAAAAAAAAAAATACAATTTTAATAAGTAACAATCCAAAATTAATTTTTTTCTTTAAATTTCTCTCAAACTTTAATGATTTATGTCATTATGCCCGTTATTTAATACATAATATAAGCGACAGGAACTTCGTTGCATCCGGGTATCCCACGACAACTCTATTTATTTTTTAGGAAGAAATGCCAAGAAAGTTAGTAAGAGGCACAATTAGCCTCTTTTTACATACAAGTTAGTCGCATTTACTTGCCTATTTAATAGTTTAAGGTTCCGAAAATACGTATTATTTGAGGTCCCACATAAAGTGGCGCAGTCAATATATTAGTTTTCAATAATATTTTTAAGAGAGCAAAATGGAATTTCTAAATGTAAGTCCCTTTAGAGGAGACTCATTGGCGTGTGCATACTTCCCATCCTCACATATGGCGGACAAACGTGGTCTTTGACAAATCAGCAGGGGTCCACGCTCGAGGTTTGCCAGAGGGCTATGGAACGGAGTATTCTGGGTATCAAACTAACAGATCGGGTTAGGAATACGACCATCCGTTCCATAACAAAAATAACTGATGTCACTTGGTAAGCTGCCACGCTAAAATGGAATTGGGCTAGACACATCTGCCGCATGTCAGACGACCAATGGGCCAAACTTACGATCCAATGGGTCCCTCTTAATGGCAAGCGACATCGCGGCAGGCCCAGACGGAGATGGCGAGATGAACTGGACTCCTTCAACAACAACTGCTCCTTAACAGCTTTAAACAGACAGAAGTGGAAGGAGAGTAGGGAGGCCTTTGCTCTGCAGTGGGACATCAGAGGATTAAAAAAAAAATTGAATTAGTAGAGGTCCTTTGAAATACTTACATGCCTTTAATCACGTTGAACTAGGCTACCGTTTGACGCCATCTTTCCAATTTTTATTATTGCTAGACGAAGTTCATTTTTATCCACGCTAAATTATATTTTCGCTCTCTATATTTTAGACTACCGTTATTTACTTGTACGAGGTGTCTATGGGTCAATTTAGCTTTTTAATATTTGTTTTTTTTTTATGTTTCACCTTTTTTTGATGCTTTTTTTCATTACTTGTTCTGTGTCTTTTGTCGCACTGAATAAAAGTTATATCTATCTATCTATCTATTCACCACTACTTATATTATTTTCTTATATAGATCATTTCATGATGTGTTCTTTAGATAGGTAGTATGTCTAGCCTTATTATTTTTTTGTTTTGTAAGTAGGTTGGTATTTCTTATAACAACATAGCATCACGCCCGTATTCCCCGAAGTGTTAGGTAGAGGTATACCTACAGTATACCCACAATT
The DNA here is from genome assembly GCA_947507525.1 of Apamea epomidion. Taxonomy (NCBI): domain Eukaryota; kingdom Metazoa; phylum Arthropoda; class Insecta; order Lepidoptera; family Noctuidae; genus Apamea; species Apamea epomidion. The sequence continues at coordinate 13,130,575 of OX382231.1, forward strand.
CGCCAATTATGTTTTAAGTCCCATGTAATGGGAGGGTTAGTTAAAAAAGAGTAAAATCGTTAGAAGCCCGATAAATTTTATGAAGAACAATTAAATATTTCCGAAAATTAAAGGAAAGAAAAAGAAAGAAAAATATTCTATTCTGCACAAGCGAAACGCACAATAACAAATAAAAAATAATAATAATAAAAAAAGACAAGATACACATAGTCAAAAGACTCATAGTTAAATGTGTCTGCACACAAACGCTCAATTAATTTCCGTATTACGTGTCGCGAATTTGCCCATTCCAAGATGTCAGGGTACATAAGTGATGTGAATCCTAATAAACCTATTTAGTCTTTGAAGTTAGTTTTGTTCCAAATCGTAACTTAAATAATTCGCAGAAAATGATCCTGAATTTGGTTTTCTTCACATGAAACGGAAGGCAAATTAGTCTAGTAGGTAGCTTTAATGTTCCATCGCTTAAATATTATGAAGGGTATTATATTAACAAAAACAAAAAAAGACAAAAACAGCCATGTTCCCGAGTAAATTCTGTCATTCCAATATAATCTTACTGCACAAGAAAGGAGATAAATCTGATATTGGGAATTATCGCCCTATCAGCTTGGTATCTTTGCAAAGTTTTTGTCAAAATTATTGAAAACCGTTTATCAGGTACATTAGACCTCCACCAACCTCCGGAACAGGCTGGATTTCGTCGAGGCCTTTCGACTACTGACAATCTTCAGCCCAGACAGAGCGGGATGAGCTGGACTCCTTCTTACCAATCGCAGTAGACCGGGAAAAGTGCAAAGAGAAAGGGAGACCTTAGCCCTGCAGTGACGCTGCAGAGACAACACAGGCTCGTAATAATAATATATTGACATGTTGGGTATAGTGGTCTAGTGGTCGCAAACGCTTCTGCCGAGCACGAGGCCGATTCCCGGGTCGTGCAAAGTGATATTAAGTATTTCCATGGGGAATTTCTCAATAACAGCCCGGAAGCTGGATGAGCCTGAATGATGGCAGTAGATTTGCCCACTATATATACATATATAATTTTTTTTTATTCTAGAGCTAGGGCTTATATTTGGTAACTAAAGTATAAGTATCCCTGACTCCGAAACTAGGCATAGCCTGTATCTTCAGAGCCAGTGATTCCTCCTTGGGGTCTTGTCAGCCGTTACAATGTTAAGCAGTTAGGTGAACAAAAATAAAAATATGCAGCTAGGACGTAATATTATTAAATGTAAAAGGGTTATTTATCTACTAGGTACTGAAACGTATTTATATTGAGAAGTCTACGAAAAGAGGTGTTGCCAGAAGTATGCGTGAGTGTTCGTGTAAGTGTGTGTGTGTGTGTGGGGTATATATTCGTGTGAGTGTATGTGGGGGTGTTATGTGGAACTGTAATCGAAAGTAACGTGTTATGTAATGCGCGTGAAATGGCGAAATGTGGGTGTAATGTAGGTACCTACCCCTCTGCAGTAGGTACCTATTAATATGCTTCCAGGGTTATATTACGATGTTTATCTATAATTATTTGCAACGACCGTGAAGGGTCCGATATCTATTGATTGCTACTATACTATCAATTGATTGATTTCTAAGATAAAACTAATATTCTATCGAAGGTTTAATTTTAACTTAAAAATAATGTTATTTTGTTAGATTATAATCTCAGTAGTAGGGTATTCCAGTGAGTAGGTACTAAGGTATTATCTTTAGTATCCTTTACTTAGTGTAGATCAGGTACTAACTGTTGTCCGCGACTTTGTCTGTGTGTATTTTGTACTAGCTGTGCCCCGTGGTTTCACCTGCATAAGTTTCGATCCCGTGGGAATATCGGGATAAAAAATATCCTATGTGTTAGTCCTGGTTATAAACTATCTGTGTGCCAAATTTCATCCAAATCGGTTCTGTAGTTTTGGCGTGAAAGAGTAACAAACAATCATCCATCCATCCATCCATCCATACAAACTTTCGCGTTTATAATATTAGTAGGATTAAGTACCAATTAAAGATCAAAAGTAGCCTATGTTCTTCTCCAGGCAACTTATCTGTCAAACATAATCTCATAAATATACAATACTAGCTTGTGCACTCGACTTCCTCCGCGTGAGATTTCTTGTCCCCCGACTCACCCCGTGCGTCACATCGCATCGCCTGCCCGCGCTATCACTTCGTTTTCGCTTAGTTCTTTCTGTATTTTTTTTCTTTTTGCTTGGCCCCTAAGGACCATATCATAATGTTATAGCCTAAAGCCTTCCTCAAGAGTTTGGCTATCAAATGCAAAAATAATTTTTCAAATCCGACCGGTAGTTCCAGAGATAAGCGCGTTCAAACAAACAAACCAACTCTTCAGCTTTATTATTAGATTAGATTAGAATATACTCGTAGATTAGTTTCAATTTGATAACATTACGCCTTGATTCCCGGAGAAGGTAAACATAACAAAAGTGTCAAAGTCATTCGAGCCTATTGAAATTATTGACCTTTCAAATATTGATGACTATGAAATTAATTGAATAACAATCGCTCCAGACACTTATTTATCCTTATTCGCTGAGCGGCCAAACTGAGCCGTCTCCAAGCAGTTCTATTGTCTGCCAAGTAATTTTGGGTCAGCAAGTGAGTGGCCCTCATAACTTATAGCACTTGGAAGAGCTACACGAAGAGACTGCCAAGTTTCTTGCTCTATGCGTCAATCCCGACCGATCTGACCTACAACGGAGGGATATCCAAAATAGTTCCTAACTTTAACGGCATAATATGTGTCTACATGAAATCATGAAATAGTGTACACGAAGTATACATCTATCTCTTCAAATAGTATAAATTAAAGGCGCTTTTCGTGTCTCGTTGTTCTTCAGAATCACGCAACGGATTTTGTTGCGGTTTTTACCATCTTTTAGAATATTCATTCAGGGAGGTTTATGTGTTTATTACATTAATTTTAAACTTACATATAATGTACAATTTTCGATGTTTGGTCATGTTGTAAAAACCGTGCGAAACTTGGCTGGTCGATAGTTTGATATAACTTAAGTAACAGACGTGTCTTGATTAGGAGGTCCGAGCGTTGTCTCGATACTTTGAAGAAGTCTAAGTTGATTATTTTTTAGTCTTGCCTACTATGGTAGGAAGTAATAATTCATAGTCATATGCTGCTGTGCCCTGTGGATGTCAGTTATAAACATAATTAAGCAGGTTCAGGTTTAAGGTTTTTTTAAAATTTTAATACAACTAATTCTGCCTCCAGGATAGATTTGTGTTCCACCCTTAACCAGTAGTACTTATACCAGTATTACCATACGATCTTTATGTAACTGAATTTTGTACCCTGAACCCTGCGTTTGCAACTCGTACCGAAAGATACCATATGTAACAGAATTAACGCAAGATCTTACACACCCCAATTAGCGTATTGAGTTAAAAGCCTAAAACAATGACCAAAATTGTTTTTTTATGAAGCTTACTATTATTATTAAGAAAGTCGTGTTGACCCTAGCTCTACTTTGTGCGTTTAAAATTGAGTTTTATTGCCTTGTAATAAGATTTAATTTTCTTTGGTTCCATCACCTGTGAGTATGGCAAAATAGTGCGAGTTGGACTCGCGCACCGAGGGTTCCGCACGAACTTTTAGTTAAGTAAATAGTTCGGTCATCGAATCGAGTTTCGAAGATTTTCCCAATAAATCAGTCCCCAAAACGTATAATTAAAATATTAGTATCTTGAGAGATACAGTCTATGTACCTATGTACTTATATAAATTACTAACGTTCATAAACTATGAAAGTACCGAACATTGCTCTAACGAAAAGATAAACGGATTGCGGGATAAACTTATTATAATTTATTTTCTGTATTCATAATTTATATTCTCTATTTTTATCGTGTTTACACCGAGTTATATGTGCATGCTGTGGTGTTCTGTAATTGAAGGAGCACACGTAAAAGAACATTTTTTTATTATTGTAAATTTCTATTGTATAAGTGTTTCCTTTTTTTTTATTTGAGGATTGGAAATCATCAAATGACCCCTCCCGCTCTGGGTGGATCCTTTGTTGGAGATCCTCAATAAATAAATAAATAAACTAAACTTTACCGTTGGAAATCTGTTATCCCCATAAATAGACATATGTCGCGGTTAGTTTACTAACTGCAAATAAATTTGTAATCTGTTTGCAATCGCAAAACTAATATTTTTTTTTTATGAGGCAACTACAAATTTACGATTTTCGGATTTTTTCCTTTACTTGTGCTACCCTATAGGTTTTGATTCCCTTGCGAGTGTCAAAATATGCGGCAAAAACGGAGCATAAAAGGCCGTATCTTTTGATCGCGTGGACTTAGAAGTTTGATTTTTTCACTGCTGCAAGAAACCATGGATTTGAGTATTTGATATTAATTTCAACTTGATACCTCTACGCGTTCTAGAGAAAAAGGGTCTTGACAGACGGATGGATAGACAGAAGGACATCGAAGTGATCCTATAAAGGTGCCGTTTTTGGTACGAAGTACGGAACCCTAAAAACAACCTATTTAAAAAGTTTTCAACAATCTATTCAGTAGTCAATTGTGAACAAACTATGAAAGTAGTTTGTCCATAATTGACTGCTGAATATAGGACTTGCGTGTATTCTGTTACATCTTGTATAAATATTGCCAAAGGGAAACTTCTTCAATATTTATGTAGGTAAATTAGTGGAGCGATGCCATGACGGTTCCATCAATTTCCTCTCGAAAATCGCTGAACACATTCTGAAACAATAAGGAACCAAGAATGTTACTGTTAATATCACTATGTGCAATTACTGTTGGGTCGACTTACACCCTTTCTGGTGTCATGAGGCTAAATTGCTCGGGTCACGACCCTTTCACAGGGCTTCAACCACAGCTTGTTGCTACAGGTAACTCATTAGATGGCCCATGCTGGCATAAGTAATGGCTTTGATGGTTATATACGAAAGGTGAACAAGGGATCGGCTCTTTTTTACATTGATATTTGGTACGCTTTTATCGTAATACATAACCGTTGTAATTGATTTTTGTTTAAAACGAAAACACCACTGACGGAAGGTAAGATCACTTTTTACACCTGATTTAAATTAGGGATCGCGGATATATTTTAGTCCAATTATTATTAAACATAATCACTGCTGTCATATTGTTGATAATTAAGTAATAATAATGGTAATGTATCTTGACTTGGCTCGCGAGGTTGGCGACATGTGGGATGTGGACTCAGCGATCATTGTGCCGATAGTCGTGACAGCCAATGGCTTAATAGCCAAGAGCCTCGAACAACACCTGACGAGGCTCTCGTTGGGCAGCTGGATGATTTGATTTAGAAAGCGGTACTTCTGGACACGACTCGCATTGTCAGGAGGTTCTTCTCTCCTGAGCCCAGAGCCGTAACTTGGACTCTGTTCCCGAAACCGGTGGGCTACTATTTTTTATATTTTTAAGTGTTTTTTTTTTATCTTTTTGTTTACAAAAATATTTAAAAATGTAATTTATAAGTATTTAAATTAAATAAAGAAAATAATAAAATGACTCTAAATAATTTAAAAAATAGGCACAATTTACTTGCCAATGCAAAAAAGTTCTAGTAATTACCTACGTCATTAATTTGTTTGCAATAATACCTGAACCGCGACGCATAATTAGCAAGGTAATCATAACTAATCAAGATAATATCGCTACCATCATTGCCAAATGACAATAATATTCAATCACATAACGATACACATCTTATCTATGACCCATTTAATAAAAATCAGCAATGGAAATATTTCGGTAAAATTAAATAACCTTTGATGATAAAGTAAAGGTTTCTAACACAATTTTAATTCAAAAGAAAATGCTAGAAATCCGATTTGACAATAATAGATAGCCATTTATAAAAGCAAACTGATTTGCAAATTATTCTCAGTACGAAAACGGTTGATCAAGCACTATGTTGAAGTTCGCCATTATTTTGGCTGCTGCGGCAGGTAAGTTAGTTTATTTGATTTCTTCATTATCTCGTTTCCTTATTTATTGACCTAAGTATACAGGATGTCCCGAAACTCAACGATAACCTGGACCGGGCGAGAGGCCAAAGTATACCAGTTATGAAAAAAAAAAAACCATGTCACTTAGTCACGCGATAATAGACATTTTTAAGTACTGTGATCACAATTTTTAATTTATTTATTTATTTTACCATTTATGTACACACATATTATATAAACAGACAATGAAAAACAGAACAGAAAAAATAGGTACGGAGGTGATGTTTTTATAATTTTTTTAATAACATAATCCCAAATAACAGTGCTATTAATCGCAAACACAAATCAAAGTAATAAACATTGTTAACTAAGTAAAATAAATTAAGTTTTGACGAGTTATGGTTTACAAAATTATTGTCAGTAGTCTTTGACACTCCATGTTGGAACAGACAAAAGTTTTTTTGTTATTTTTTTCATAACTGGTATACCTTGGCCTGTCGCCCGGTATCAGGTTATCGTTGAGTTTCGGGACACCATGTATACATACAAATAAAATTTTCAAATAATTACATATAAATCATTTCAAATAATCCGCCGAACCTTCTAGCCGTTGTGGCTAGAAGGTTCGAACGTCGTCACGAAGACGCCTTGGCGGCGGCTGCCCGACACGGTATTGTGACGGTATTGCCAGACACGGTAGGTATATTATTCTGTCGTACGAATTGTTTAACCTTTCCATTCAAAGAAGTTTACGCATGTAACGCAGTTTACCTACGCATAGAATCCGACGGCCTTTAAAAATTCTGAAAATGTGGCGGCTTTAAAAAATCAGAATGTGTGGCGGCTTTAAAAATTCTGAAAATGTGGCGGTTTTAAAAATTCGGAAAATGTGGCGGCTTTAAAAAATCAGAAAATGTGGCGATTCTAATATTGTACGCCTTTCTGAATACTTGATTCAAAAGGGGTACAAAAAAAAATCGATCCAACTGCTTAACGAGACCTTGATTGTCCTTAACTTTTAGAGTTATTGCTAACTAAATTCATAGATTATGGAAAAAAAAATACAGTCAATGTCATTTGTTTTTCGAAAATTGTGCGTCGTTGGTCTAGTGGTTGCAAGCGCTACTGCTGAGCATATGGTTCTGGGTTCGACCCCGGGTCCTGCAATGCTATTGGGTTTTCCATCTGGATTTTTATAGTACCTGCCCGGAGTCTGTATTTGTGCCTGGTTGATGACAATAGTCCAATGTAATAGGGGATGGCCCCTATTTAATAATAACGACCTATTTAATTATAACAATTTTAGCTGGCCACTTCATCAACCATTTCATGAAATGACCGAGAACGGCCTAAGATCTGGCCACGACATATCTAATAAAAAAGTTCAATGTCACGCTTCATTATCATTCTTAAGTAATTAACGCTATCAGACCGAGGGTACTCAAATGTCAAAACAACACGCAAACGGACCGGCGATCGCAGTAAGTTACTGGGCAAATTCTTTACAATATTTCTTCAAAACTTCTATCAGCACCAACAGCACAAGGACTATCCAGCCTGGATTTTTCATAATTCTTTTTTGTTTGCAGTATGCTATGTACAAGCGGCTAATACTTATTACCTATATACCAGGTAAGTACCTACTCAGAAAAAAAGTCTTTCAGTGTTTTCAACTTTTGAAGTACCTACCTACGTAACAGGCGCTGGGACAGACTTAGTCATAACCTGTCGATCGCAAAGAAACTGTCCACTGACCCGATATATTCCAATGAAAAAAACTTTTCAAGTAGAACCTTTGCAGTAACACGACTTTTGCCAATTGTTAGTCAGTTCGGAGTTAATGACCTAAATATGTGTCCACTTGGGCACCGAAGTTAAGGAATTCTTGGCGTCTAATAGTCATAAGATACACCGATGGAAAGACCTTTTCAAAGAGAACTTTTGCTACTAACACGACTTTTGCCGATTGTCGGTCAAGTCAGAGTTAATGACCTAAATTTACTTTTTCTACTTTTATTTTTAATTCTATTTATTTTATCTTAAATTTACTTTAGTGTATTATTTATGTTATTATAACATTGATGATGTTTAAAAGTTACGGTTTTTATTTATTTATATATACTTTATTGTACACCACTAAAATACATAACAAAAAAAAATTGATCGAACACTAAAAATATACAATGCGCGGCCTTATCGTTTTCTGCGATCTCTTCCAGGCAACCTTGGAATGGATAGTGATTTGGCTGGACATAAAATGGGGTTATCGTTGGTGCAATAATATACCAAAATAGATACACATATATATACATATCCTAAATAATAGATACATATATCCCATCCATCCTACTTAGTATTATAAACGTGAAAGTTTGTATGGATGGATGAGTGGATGTTTGGTTACTCTTTTACGCAAAAATTACGGAACGGATTCGGAAGAAATTTGGCACACAGATGGTTTATAACCAGGATTAACATATAGGATACTTTTTATCCTGATATTCACTGGATCGAATCTTATGCGGGTGAAACCGCGGGGCGCAGCTAGTACTAAATATATAAATAACGAAAATAAATATAATAGTAAATTGGTTAAATTATAGATAATTACAGTTTCGAGAACAAGATCACAATGACAAGTAATGTTCCTTTACGAGTCTTTCAAACACAAATAACGACTGCGCGCGTTTTATCTCAACTGGCAATGCATGTTTATTAATTAGTTAACTTATGACGAGCATTGAGTGATGATGTTAACGTCACATTTAGGAAGATTTAACGCCAAACAAACAAGTCTTGGTAGTAACAAACGTTCTTCTAAACAAGATATTTTTATGTGAGTTTCGGCAGGTTTAACATTGTGGCTGATCGACTCTTAGAAACATTCTTTCTAAAACGCCAGACGAGATTAGGAGACGGTGGGCCATATACGGACTTTACGCGTACTGGACATAACGTGTCTCCCACCTCAGCTCTGAAGCTGCTTACGTACTAACAAGAGAAGTCGTCATAATAAGAAATATATTCCTTGATGAGCTCTTTTCACTGGTATTTATCCTAACGCTATTAGGCTTCAGGGCAGATTTGCCCAATTTCCTTTTTAAAACGATGTTTCTGCAAACACAGTACCGTCTACATGATTAATTTTATTTTTAAGGGGTAACTCACCTGTGCATATGACGAGCACCGACACAAAATTGCCCGATGTGTACAATCCAGAAGACAAAACAATCATATTAATCCATGGGCACGGTGGAAGTGCGAGAGATGAATTCAATAGAATGATCACGCCAGGTATGTCAAAGTACCTCCTAGTTCACTAAGTTACAAACAGGCAGTAGGTTGGCCTTTAATGTGATTTGAATTTGAAACCTTAACTAAAAATTCGCATGTATTATCACAAATATTATATAATAATTATGTAGGCGTGCATCTTTGTCAGACAACGGATTATTTTTCTAAGATCCTATTTACAGAAATCCCAAATTCCGTCTTGTTGAAGTTATTTAATTTTATTTCAGAAATATTAAGGTATGACTTACCACATAACGTCATAGTGGTTGACTGGGAAAATGAAGCTAAGCACAGTTACTCGGTAGCATCTTCAAATGTACGACTGGTGGCTAATAATCTACGCGATTTCCTAAGATGGTTATCTTTAACGGCCATAGAAAGAGACCCAACTACAACCCCTGACCCAATCGACCCTAACATTGAGTCTGAGCTAGTGACGACCATGGATAACGTGCACTTGGTCGGGTTTGGCCTTGGAGCTCATGTTGCTGGCATTGCTAGTAGACAGCTGGCATTTAACCTTGGATTCGTTGGTAGAATCACCGGTGAGTGATTTTTTTCTTCTCTTTTTGCCATATATTTTTATTTGTTGTAGTAAATTGCTTGGTTCACAAGTGTTTTCTTGAAACATTATTTTTTCATGTTGCCTTTCCAGGATTGGACCCATCTGGAAGTGGATGGGGCAGCAATTCCGCACGCTTGACGCGTAGTGACGCCAACTACGTCGAAGTTATCCACACAGATGGTTCAGGCTTACTTGCCAACGGTATTGGAACTGCAATTGGTCATGTGAACTTCTATGCTAACGGTGGAAGCAACCAACCAGGCTGTTTCAGCCACTCCTGTAGCCATAACCGGGCATACGAGCTCTTTGCAGCTTCTATGCGGGGCCACTTAAGTGGATCCCCATGCAGTACAATGACACAAATGAACCTTAACTTGTGTAGAGGAACTTCATTGAATATGGGTGGCACAGAATTATCTAAAAGAAGGTACGTAAAATTTGTACTATGACCTAGCAAGTTTCACATTAGCCCATGATATTTTACATACCTACTTATTCAAAATGTTTAATTATCCATTTCTGCGTTAAATAAACGAAGGTAGTATTTTAGTTTGTCTTAAAAAAAATAACATGGAATATAATAGTATTATGTACACCATATAAATGACAGACATAAATATATAAATTTTACAAATTGTGACACAATGGGCGATCTTATCGCTAAGAGCGATCTTTTAAAGACAACCTTTGGATGGATTAAAAAAAGGGAAGGAGAGACAAATACTGTAGGTAGTCTGTGGTTACCCACCATTTACATAATACAATTAATACATACATCATCATCTGCCTAGCCTTTTCCCAACTCCATATGTTGGGTTGGCTTCCATTAATACATACATAAAGTATATTATACTAATCTAAATGAATATATATATATACAGGCTGATTTTTTAAAGACCAGTCAAATTTAAGGATGTGGTAGAGACCATCAAACTGAACAACTTTCTCCATGGGACCAACATCGTAATCGCGAATAAAAATTCAGCCGTCCCATACATTTAGGTCGAGTAGGTATTGAAGTTTTCTATGGGACAGTTGATAAAATTTTCGCGATTACGCTATTTGTCCCATGGAGAAAGTTGTTCAGTTTGATGGTCTGTACCACATCCTTAAATTTGGCTGGTCTTTAAAAAATCAGCCTGTATATATACACACATCAACACTGTCTAGGGATATTTTGGATTTACTCAATTTACTCAAAATTTATTATAAATAACATACAACATGCATATATTTTTATAAAGCCCATTTATCAGACTACACTCCAGATTAAAAGAAAACTATTTTTTTTGCGTAAACAATTTTTTATTGTAAATAAAGAAAAAACGTGAAATAATGGTAAAACTAAGAATGAATGTGTTTGTCAAGAAAAAGTGAAAAATAAGGAAAAATTAATCTGTTTTTAACAGTTATGTGAAAAATCAGTAGTCAGTACAACCACCCATGACGTTAATAACGGTCCTGCAACGGTTTTTCATGCTTTGGATTAAGTTATCCAAGTCTTGCTGCGGTATATTGTCCCAAGTCCGGCTAAGATGCAAAAAAAGTTGCTATTCTGTCGCAATGTTTGCAGGAAATTCCTCAAAGCCCTTCTTTGGAGCATGTCCCACGCGTGTTCTATCGGGTTTAGGTCAGGCGATTGAGCGGGCCAGCCTAAGACCGAAACGTCGTGCTCCTGCAACCAGCTCGTCACCACTCTCGCTGTGTGCGGACGGGCGTTATCGTGCATGAGCGTGAATTCTTGGCCCATTTGTAGTCGATGGGGGTAGATTATTGTTACTAGCATCTCGTTACTGTATTTTTCAGCCGTCATGGTGTTTCTGATCCAAACGAGGTCGGTTCTTACACGAACACGAATTCACGCCCAAACCATAATTGTCCTGCCGTGGTATGAATAGACTTCCTGAGGATGTTGCAGACGGCTCTCACGACCAGGAACTCGCCAAACACGTACTCTACGTGTATCGGGATGGAAACCGAACCGGGACTCATCGGTAAACAGCACTACAGACCACTGGTTATCTTCCCAGAGCAAATGTTCACGAGCCCACTCTAGTCGTCGTCCACGATTTCCTCGGCGTAGTGCTGGAGTACGAAGCGGTCTGCGAGCATGAAGGTTAACTTCATGCAGCCTTCTCCTTACAGTTTGGTCACTCACAAGCAACTGGTGTTCTGACTGGAGCCTCTGAACCAACTGCATGGCCGTAACATTTGGTTGTCTTCTCGCGGCAACTTGCAAAAATCAGTCTTGTCGTTGAGTGGTTATACGCTTCCCGCCTGGGTGTCTTTCAGCCACATCACCAGTAGCACGATAACGTAACCATAACCTTGATATCACGTTTTGTCTTGTTCCAATCTCCTCAGCAATACTCCGTTGAGTAGCCCCAGTTTGGAGCATGCCTACTGCCCTTAACATTTCCTCTCTCGTTAAATGGCACCGCTGCATGATGCACACAATAACATTAATTCGAAATTAACCGATAATTTGTTATAAAACTTAAATTTGGCACAAAAAAACAGCCAAAAACTACTGTAGGTAAATGAAGCCTTCGGACTTCGCTACCATTATGCCGCGTAAGTCTTTTGTTTTAATTAATTTTTTCAAATTCAAATTTAGAATCGTTCAAAAACGTTTACAAAATAAGCTTTCTTCAAATGAATTTAAAACTGGCCAATATTTTTTGAGTTTAATAACTTTATACAAAATATCCCTAGACGGTGTTGATGTGTGTATATATATAATTATATAATAATAAACATGAAACAGTAGCAAAGAAAATGTAATTATGATGTTTAAGGAAGAAGTGCTTTTTATCATAGTTTTAAAAGCACTACAATCATGTAATGGTTCATAACAAATAGGTACAGAAAAATACTTAACAATATATTATGTTACTGCCTTGTAAAAAAACCCTACGATATACTTCCAGAAAAAAAAAAATATTTTGAAAATTTTGTTTTCAGTTACAACGTTATCTACAGAATCAACACCAGTAGAAGATACCCGTTCTAAGATTGGATTGTTTTGTGAAATCAAATTAACTTTATACTTGTCTAATAATTAATTTTAAGGATAATGAAGTACCTTCTCATTTTGGACTACATAACATTATCCAAATGAACCTTTGTTCCGATGTTGCATACCGCAGAGCACGGAATCCGTCACATTAAAAATATATCCAATCGTGTAAACCTGTTTTATTTCTATATGGGAAGCAACCTAAATTCAACTAAAATTGACTACTTCCCTCGTCATTTTGGCCATTTTTCGTTCTGAAATTTTATAACAGAATCTTGCCATTATATGCAACTTTACCTCTATAGTTGATAGAGATGTGTACAAGATAAAGTAATAAATATATGTCAATATGCTGTAGGTACTCGTGATTATATTGAGCAACACACACTACAGAAAACAGTCAGAAGAAGAACAGTCACAAATGCGATAGGCACACACAGTCACAATAGTCACACCACAATGATAAAATTTAATTTATTTTTCTTTAATTCAGGCACATTGCCCATAATTTTGTTAGGATTACTTAAACTACAAAATTATGTTACTATAATTACTTAAGACACAAATAAACTAATTAGGTACAAATATTGCAGTCAGGTATCTTATCAAATTCAAATCATTTATTAAAACTTACACCTACACAAACATACAAGGAAATTGCAGAGTTGGTCCAGTCGGTATGCATTTAAGCGGAAAATGCAGAGTTATTTTCCAACAAATAAAAAAAAAATAGCGTAGAGTCATCTCAACACCTCTCTCCCTTGATTTTGTATATATATATATAAATATATTATAGGTATATATTTGTGTATATAACGTATTTATGTATTTGTGTACCCAATTTTAAGAGTTTTTTTTTATCATTGTCCCTCTCAACCAAAGCACCTGCCATCTAATCTCTTCACCACCCTTGGTTGACTGGTAGAGAATTAAGGCATTAAGTCCGCCTTTGTACCTTTTTGTGCGAAAAGTTTAAATAAATAAATAAATATTAGCATGCAGTTCTAACCAACAGAAAACTTAGACTAATTTAACAGCGGGTCCCAAACTAGGCACAGCCTGTATCTTGGTGACCCAAACACTACACAACGTTACTAATTGAATCAGTTCTGCTAGCGCAAGATTATTGATAAATTCATAATAATTAACTATTAATAATTTAATTTTGTAATTTTTATAACTCATAATTAATCAAAAAAGTTAGCCAAAGGAAGCTAACTACATAGAATAAACATACAAAACAGTAGAGGTGAGTACATGAGAGGTTTAATGTGTTTGTAGTTGTGTATGTTATCAGTGTGGTGGGTATTAACTTAAGCAGCAGAGTAAACTTTCTGTTTCGTCATAAGTCCGGCCCAGTAACCATTCTTTAAGTTTAGTTTTGGCTTCAGAGTAGATTTTCGGCACAGTGAAAATTTTGCTTATATAGCATTGAACACTCGTATGAGTAAAAACGACGAAAATCGGGTCGCGAATAAGGTTTTTGTTTTTGGAAGTGGAATTCGTTCGGGTATTTTCCTACCCCTCTTGCTGCAACTAGAGCGATTTCTGTTGAGTTTTAATAGGGTTAGTAGTGACCCTAGGATGAACAGTTGACGTACGCGTAAAACCGGATTCCTTATATGTTTTCCCAGAGGTCCGCTCCAGCTCCAGCATGCATATCTTTTCTGCGCTACCCCAGACACTTACACAGTATTGCAGGACAGATTGGCATACGGAGATGTAAACCTGTATACATATGTTTTTGGGAGCACTGGCTGGTAAGAGTTTCGCTACATAAATGAATTTGCGAGTCTTTTTTGCTAGTGTTTGAATTTCTGGTTTGAAGGACAGGTTCTCATCAATTATGACGCCCAGATATTTTGTCCTTTCTACTCTGTCAATGGCATTAGAGTTACAATCGGTAGCAGACACGGGTGCCGCTATTAAAATATTGCATTTGTTGTTGTGTATTTTTAAGGAATCAGTGCTTGGTCTGCTAGATCGAATGACGTGAAAGGTCAAGAAGACGTTTTTTTGAGATTTAGTGTTAAAAGATTTTGTTCTAGACATGTCGTTATGATACTCATCCCTCTTTCAGCTGCATCCAAAGCCTCTTTACAAGTCGTTCCATGAAAAATTACAGCTGTATCATCAGCGTTGCAGACTACTTCCGAATGTTTAATCTTAAGCCTCAGAATGTCGTTCATGTACATATTGAAGAGGGTGGGTCCCAAAATACTTCCCTGCGGCACCCCAAAGGCAACCGAAAGACTCTCGCTAACACTATCCCCAATTTTAACAAGCTGATGTCGACTAGTCAAGTAACTCCTGAACCAATTTAAGGACAAGCCTCTGACGCTAAAGGATTCGAGTTTTTTTAGCAGTGTGGGAATTGAGACCGTGTCAAAGGCTTTGGCGAGGTCTAAGAAAACACCAGCTGTACGGTGGCCCTTGTCAATGGTTAAAGAGATAATACCAGTCAGTAAACTTACTGCTTGCTCAGTAGATTTCCCTCGCCGAAAGCCAAACTGCCGCTTCGAGAGTAAAGAGTATTTCAAGGATTTTAGATGTTATACAAAACAGTGAAATTGGCCTGTAGTTATCAGGGGCATTCTTGGAACCACTTTTGTGAATGGGCGTCACAACAGCAGTTTTCCAGAAAGTGGCCATCAGTTTTGCTAGCAACAAGACTTAGGAGACTGCTGTCACTGTCTCTCATTCGACACAGTTATGAAGCGGATTTTTTACGCATGATCGCAAATAAGTCATCTGTACGCACTGCTGTAAACATCCTTGACGCGCTACAGAACCTTGGCAGTAGAACAGCTGTATCCTAAAAGCATTGTTGTATTGCACACTCAAGTCAATGACAGACGTACCCAGTAAATGGTTGCTTTATAGTATGTACATAGTTTTCACACATGTGCTATGCAATTATACAATACTAAAAGATTAAATTTATGTAATACAAAAATAGTTTCTTAAAATCTTCAGTCTCATCTTCATCACAGAGTGGTCAAGTCTACGACAGTTTTCATGAGCATCGTATGTTTCCCAAAAAAAATTCCCCAAACCTCCAAGCGGCGGCGCACCGTGAGGGAGGTAGTAAGCTTGACTAATGGGTAGCTTGGTTTAGTCGCTAGTACGAACCACAGCATTTTGAGCCAGTACAAGAAGTTTTTTACTCGTGGGAACAATAATGGAAAAATTTATAAAACCTAAAACCACAAACGACGAAGAGAGGAGTGATGCGGGGTCGGAGTCCGACGCCGCATCTGGAGGAGGGAGCACGGGAGGCTCGGTGAGCCCTTGCCGTGTCCAGGAGACGGCCGCTGCAAAGAGAAAGGTACAAAGCAAGCGGCCACTGGCCTCTCCTAACTTCTCACTGGCCGCTGGCTTCGGCCAGAAAGATCCCAACCAGTAGGCGGGGAGGAGCCCGAGAGCGGGCTCACTGCTCGGGAGGCCGCAGAGAAAGCGGAGGAGCCCGAAAAGGACGGGGGGTCTGGTCGCGCGGTCGCATTGGAGCCCTCAAGTGACGAGGCGGCGGAGGTAGGCGGCCCTGATGCGGACCGCAAAAAGAGGTTTCGCCAGCGATACCGACGTCGGCTGGCGGAGCCTCGGCGCCGGCAAAATCGAAAAAATGGAATGGAAAAATTTTTTTTAATGTATTTTTTTAATCCATAATGTTACAGTTTTAGATTCACATAACACCTGCCAAACTGCAAAGCAATTTGTCGGCAGTAGGTTCTCGTGGATTTTGCACGACTTTTTGCTTGACTAAACATTAAGATTAAATCTAAGTTAGAAAAATTAAGACTAGGATTCAGGCAAAGATTCCGCATGTAAATACAGAGCAGTTACCCCCACAACCATAGATTCTACACTCAGCGGCATCAGCCTACAAACGCTATGAGACCATCCCTTAGTACCTATGTGGTAAGCAAAACTCAAAACTCAACTCAAACTATTTATTTCAAATAAACCAATTACAGGCAGTTTTGAATTGTCAAGGTCGGTCAGTCAAAAAAATGAAGCTAGTTGCCCATTCCAAAGCGTAGTAGGTACCTATGGAGAAGAACGGGCAAGAAACTCCATGGACACTCTTTTAAATCATAATAATATTGTTAAAAAGACTTACAAACTTAGGATTAGAACTCACGACATCAGCCGACCGACGCCGCCGATCGGCCGCAGCAACTATGGACACATCGACAGGTAATGTTTCCTTAGGACACTTTTAAGGTGGTTTTTACTTTTAACACGATCGATTATCCCTTCAGGTAATTCATTAATGAATGTAGGTGTAATCCATCGTCTCGTACGCTTACCACAATAGTTATTTACATTAGGCACATGTAATTTCTTTTTCTTTGCAAGTCTGGTTGGGTAGTTATGTACTTTTTCTTTTTTGTTTGTTAATATATTATGTTGTTCAAGAACCATTGTCATTTTTACTTTCATTTCAATTGGTAATATATTGCACTTCGTAAATCATTTTTCATACTCCTTGTTCAAGCTTTGTTTAGTTCTTCTGCTCACTAACATTTTTAAAAGTCGTATTTGTATTATTTTAATTTTATCTAGATATGTTTTAAAAGTAAGTCCATAACCACACAATCTATAACTAATAATCGAGTCGGCAAGTGCATAGTACAATGCATACAATAGTCCTCTCTTGACTACAGGCTTCAGGGTATACAGTTTACCCAGAACTGATCGAACTTTATTACAAACCGTGTCTATGTGTATGTTCCATGAGAATTTAGTATCAATCGTCAGTCCTAGGTACCTCTACGTTTTTACCTGCTCTAAATTAATACATTGACAGCTTGATTTTCCATTGTTAAGACATTCATAACTGTGACCTTTTATATTCAAGTCAATATTTTGGTTACGTGCATATGGAGAATGTAATGACATGCACTTAGTTTTGCTTATATTAATAATAATACCATTGTCGTGTGCCCATTTGATTATATTGTCCAAATCGTCTTGTATTGCTTCTTGTATGGACGTTTGGTCCTTACCACTGAATATGAGACACGTATCTTCGGCGTACATATAAGCTTTACATTTCTTGATACATGTTGGCAATGCCATCTCTAGCAGCGGCCGCTGAGGCGTCTCCATGCTCTGTGGTATCAACCAAGGAGGAGTTAGCTTCAATAAGCTATCACCTTCAATTTGAATTAAAACTACAGAACATCACCTGCTGCAAAGCAGCGGCTTTGCCATGAGAATGATTATGTTATTCCGCAAAATCTAAGAGGAGATTGACCATTTATTGCTAAAATTTTATTCGTTCTGACCCAGCCCTCTAATATTATAGTCATAATACTAAAATAAATGGGTTGAAATATCTTGGAACACTTTCAACATTTGGCTCTACAGACAGTGAAAACTTTTTGATTTAATCAAACTTGAAGCAAATGTTCCATTTGTTGACATTTTGACAACTGGATTTTGAGATGTCGACAGAAATAAACCAAGAATATTATGAACTAAAGGTACAGATGCCAAGCACATCTAGCTACTAAAATCTGTCAAATTTCTTCAATAGATTTACATCTTTATCGCTAAAGCATTAGGTTCAAGGTTGATTGGGAAAATTTTACAGTTTCGGGTAGCTTGATATGCGTATACTGCGATACCTGTTTTGTGTTTCACTGAAAGAATCACTTAGTTGGCCGTGTGGCTTGCAAGAGCTTAGAGTTTTCCACGAGCCTACTGGGGTGCTGCCATCTTCAAATAAATAACAATAGGTGCAAAGTTTCTAGCCGAATACTATAATATGCTTATAAATATCTATATTAGCCTTTCGGCCAACCTACAGCATGCATAGTTATTATACTCGACACGCATTATTGGATTCGGGAAATACACAATCTGTTTTTATGTTTGCGGGAGGTCTGTATCCAGCAGTAGAGTCTTTCGCCTGAATTATGATGATTTCCTGTTTACCGACTAACTCTCTCGAATGACGTAACGATTTGATTCGAAGAAAGTTTTTTAGCACGAAAAAGATAGTTAGTAGAGGCTGATTTACATACAGGGTTTAAACTCCCACTTCCCTTGTTCAGCTTAGAATGGCATTAGAAGATAAATGGGATAAATGGGATGACTTACCCTCATAACGAAAACTAGTGGAATAACCCACTAGTTTTCGTTATGAGGGTAAGTCAAAATGACGGTCCGAGAAGGCAATACGTGTAAAAAAAATCACTTGATTTCAGACTTCTTTTTTTTTAAATATATTTTGTTATTTTTTGTTTTTTTTTTGTTGTATATTTTTATGACCAAAGATCGTACCTATAAAATCTTGATGATATCTGGGGGTCAATGAAATCATCTGCTTAATGATACCATTTTTATGTTGGTAAGACCAGCAGTGCGATTCTGTAACCATCTCACCGTGAAAACTTTGGTGAAGTGAGCGTGGAAAGATCGTACCTCTAAAATCTTGATGATATCTGGGGGTCAATGAAATCATCTGCTTAATGATACCATTTCTATGTTGGTAAGACCAGCAGTGCGATTCTGTAACCATCTCACCGTGAAAACTTTGGTGAAGTGAGCGTGGAGTGAGCTGTCGTTCCAACTAATGCTAGGGATTGACACTATTGACAGCTCACTCTAAGCTTATGTACTTCACCTAACTTTTCACGGTGAGATTTTTACAGAATCGATCGGCTGTGGATTCCGTCAAAACTGGAAGTAGGACGCGCGGGCTCGCGAAAGATGGAAGGAGTGGAGGGACACCTTTGCCCAGGAGTGGGACAGCGTAGGCTAGTAAAAAAAAAAATCCTGTATACCTATAACAAAAATAAGCGTGTTCCTGAAGCTTAAAAGTAAAGTGCCTAAATAAAGTTTTTTTTTATTTGGAATAATCACAAATTGGCATAAGTACACAGAAACGATGATACCTACAAAAGTAAATAACTGAGTCGCATCTTCTATCAACACACGGCTAAGCATTAAGAACACACTGTTCCAGATTTAACCATAAAATGGTTAAAAACGTCGTAAACATATAAAAAATAACTGCAAAACTAGCACGACTTCCTTTGCACTTCTTTTTTCTTTCGGTTTCTTAAATGAATTATTGTATACAAAAACGTAATTCAGTATTTTAGAGAGCTAAGACAAAGACTTTGTAACGAAGCAGGAGTTTGGCCGAATAAAATTCTTGAATACTTTTAGCATAACGGTATATTATTGAACAGAGTCACGTTCTTAGCAAAATGATTATACAAGACTAACGGCCACAGTGATGTTCTACCCTATTTATACTTTTATAATTTTAGTCGAAATACAATCAAGTAATTATTGAAAGTTGCATATAACATCGAGTTAACAATTTAAACGTAAATGTAAAATAATCGAATCGATTATAGAGCAATTCTTATGAATTCTAATGTGATACATAACAACTACTGCATGATACGTCATACCCGGTAGACGCTTACTTGGTGTTGCCAGCATTATTAACAAATATTTAAGAAAATAACATACGTCTCAAACAGTTACAAAATAATATCTCGACGAGACCATCGAATTGTAGGGGATTAAGAAAATTAAACGCACTTTTTAAAAACATAACCGTTTCTTTGCGTCACGCAGTCAGCAAAAAATATAACAAATATTATGATCAGTATTTAAGATATTTGTTAGTAAATAATTTAATGCCTTTGACTGTGATCTAAAGAAAGTTCCTTGCTTCAGAGTCATTCGAGGATACTAGTGTAGGAGTACCTACGAGTACCTGAGTACAACACTTTCCCGCTCTGGGTGGAGCAGAAGGGAATGTCAGACTCTTACTGACTAAAACCCACCCGTGTTCCTTCCTTAGCCCTTTATCTACCAGGGCAGCGGTAACCCTTTCGGACGATCCCGCTACCCCGGCAGGCTTCGGCCCTGTCGGGCCCCGTCATTAAGTACAACACTTAAGAATAAATCAAAACTTTAGTAATAGAAATAGGAAAGGACGCAAGGGTATGAGAGGGCATATGCCGCGCTCTCGACTTAAGGTAGCAGATGGTACCCCGAGGGTTTTTAATCGATAGTAGTCAGACATAACCCATCATTTTTTCAAGACAGACCTATGAGGATTTCTCCACAATTTTACAAAACAGCTCCGTTATGTAGAATAGCATGTTCAGCTGGATTGCCATTGCGCTACATTTAACCAAACTGCTACCCACGTTTAACCATACTGCAGAAAGGCTTATCTGTAGTCACAATAAGCGTTTGGCGTGGCTTCTAAATTCTAATGTCGAATTGGTTGCAGTAACTAAGCTAGGGCACCTAGACCAGTTGGTTTAGGTAAGGTTAGCACCCCCCCCGGTGGGTTCCCCCCCCCCGGTGGGTTCCCGCATTGACGAGGCGGGGGGGCTCAGTAGCCGTGGCCTCGCAGGACCACGGTGAAGCTAAGAGGAACCCCAGCGGGGGCCGCTCGTCAAGGCTTTGCGGCTTAGCCGACGACGAGCGGCCTGCGGGTAGGTGGCGGTGCCGCTTGGGCGACATCGCAACCTACCTGAGGTGGGCCGCGATGTCCCTCGTATGGGAGACATCGCGGCTGAGGATTGAGGGCCGCGGCGGGAGAGGAGTGTCGGTGTTACGTTGCCGCTCTCCCTACCTTCCGCGGCCTTAACGGGGCCGCCACCGTTAGATGGCGGACGCGGTGGGGCCGCAGGGGAAGAGGAGTGTCGGTGTTACGTTGCCGCTCTCCCTATCCTCTGCGGCCGTAGCCCCCCCAACGCGGGGGGCATGCGGGGCCCGCCAGCTAGGCGGGCGTGGAGGTCAGCAGGCAACGGGTGCGGGGGCACCGTTGCCTGTATCGCACAGGCCTCCACCAGTGTGGGACGGGAATGGCCAGGTGTTCTCGGTCATTCCCGTAGCCCCCCAACCTGGGGGACATGCGGGGCCCGCCATACCATCTAGGCGGGCATGCGCCGGGAGGGCTGTGGAAGTAAAGGCTACGCCGGTTTCCCATGGCCCTCCCATCACGGCGATGTGGGAACACCGCTGAGTTTTAGTGGGTATACTGTCATTCCGACAGGGAGTCCCACATACCCCGTCTCGTCCCCCGCGAGACGGGGATGCATAAAGCATTTCTCAGCGAGAAAAAAAAGAAAAAAAAAAAAAAAAAAAAAAGGTAAGGTTAGCACTGTGACCAAAAGCGCGCGAGCCGAGCGAGCAAAGCGAGCTGTACCGTACTAGCGGCTGACGAGCGCTACTTCCAAGTTGGCCGCAGTTACTTGGCTATTTAGTATTTTTAGGACTGACTTTCATAAAACTTTTTCGTAATATTTCTCATTAGAATCACTGTTTTCATTTCACTTAAGGTCATTTTCACTCATATTACTCATTTGATTTATTTCTGTTTCGGACCTCATTACTGTTGTTTATGATACACAGCGTCACGAACGACAAAATTTAGAACAAAATTCTTCAATCTGACGATTCATTTCACGTTGTTTTACATACGCTCTAATCGTTTAACCGCTGCATTGATAAATGCACATAATTTATGCAATTCTGAGTGTTAAAGTTCAATAATTATGAAAAAAAGCTAAACGTTGTTCAGCCGTTTTATATAACGGAGCTGTTTTGTAAAACAGCTAGCGATTATAGTATATGTCGCAGATGGATTGTAGAATCCGCTATTTTACAAAACCACTAGTTATTTTACAAAACAGCTCCGTTATGTAAAACAACTGAACAACGTTCAGCATGTAATGTTATTTAAATACTTTGAAAAGGTTGGAATGGTTCCTGTTAACTTTAGTATTTAGGGTAGGTAGCTACTTTTCCTTCGAGGTCCCTTCGCTAATACCTACATACTGATTAGAAATGCAATAAACAGCTATTACGTAAATAATACCTTTGAAGTGCAGATAATACCTACAATAATAAGATAATGCCAGTATCATTCTTGCAACACTATCCAATCACGTTATAATAATCATAATTACAATCCGATAATAGGTAAGATTTTATAACGATCAACAATCGGAATCTTATACCGTATTTTTTAATTACCACGTTTTATTAGGGTTCTATAGCCATGTGGTAAAAATAACCTTTACAATTTCGTCATGTCTGTCCTTCCGAATGACATACAGCCATTTTATTCGAACACAACCGGAACAAAAAAAAAATTTGAAGAAGGTGTATTTGGTGAACCGCTAAACAATGATGTAGTAAAATCACGAAAAAAATAATTAGGGGACCTACATAAAACTGAGGAAAGAAAAAAATACACACATAAGCATGCGGGGTATCATTGGATCCCATTTAAAAAGATGATGATCTTTGACAGTCAGTCAGTGACTTTTTTATTTTAGTCAGTAGTGGTCTTTGACTAACATCCAGAAGTTCAAACTCAAGGTCTGCAAACGAGCAATGGAGCGCAGTATACTAGGCGTTAAATTAACGGATCGTGTTTACTATACAATACTGCCCTCCAAAACAAAGATAGCTGACGGCGCAAAAGGCTGCCCAACTGAAATGGGACTGGGCAGGACATGTCTGCCGCATGCTGTGGGCCCAAATAGCACAGTATTGACGTCCTGAGACAGTGAGGTGGGGTCCCGGCAGACCACGTAGGAGATGGCGGGACGAGCTGGACAGGTTCCGTCAAAACTAGAAGGAGGACGCGACAGAAGGGAATTCGAAGTATTTATTTATTTAAATTAAACTATAATGATACTGAAAACATCCTTATAAAGACCTAAACACACAATGACACATTCTCAGACACCCACACACACATGCACCCACACAATCACCCATAGTGCACATCTACTAACATTCGTCTCGTTTACTTAACCTAGATATTAATCAAAATAAATAAAACTATAAAATGTCGTATACCTTACTGCTTTCTGTCAGCGCGCTTAGTACATAATTTATAGAAATGTAAAGGGGTAGGATCCTGGTGTCCTGAAACACAGGCCACGAGCCCAGCTTAGGCACCAGTCTCTCACAATATATACTTACCTGAACTATGTGTCATTGTCGAATCTGACCAATGTAAAATAACTAAAAAAGAGAGAAAATAAAGTTTATTATTATAAAGTTAATTTGCAATATTGAATGCCAAACTTAACCTCAAAAATCTGCAGCTAATAAGTATTCTGGTTATAACTTTACTCCGCGCTTTGATAAGGGGGTAAGAAAAAGAGAAAAAAGCTAAGGACGCCTATGAGATACCTAACCAGCTGTCACTAAGTATACCTTTACTTACGTAAGATTCATACCTTTTCCTGTGTGCTATCAGGTAAAAATATAGTTGCAATCATAATTTTAATTTTGAATCTGATGGAATTTGAGTTTATCATGTGTTATCTGATTTGACAAAAATAGTTATCTGTTTATAAAAGAAAGGAACTTGCAAATTATGCACAGTGAGGAAACGGTCGATCAAGTAATATGTTGAAGTTGGCCATTATTTTGGCTGCTGCGGCAGGTAAGTTACAATATTTTTTTCTATTTTACAGACTATAATATTGTACGCGATGAGACCTTGTATGAATACATGTTATGTTAACAAATAAAAATTGATTGGTTGAAAATACACTTCCGGACACCTGAATCGGGCCACTCTGCATTTTTTTTAAATATAAATGTCTGTAATTTATTTTTCAAAATGCTGGTCATTATCTCGGTTTCAAAAACTGTCAAGAAGGGTTTTTATGCAGTTTAATAATTATTTTGATGTTTTAGACATTTATACCTAAATGTAATTATACACAGAGGCTCGATTTCAAAACCGGGACCACTCCCTGATTCCTGATCCGACCGAATGGTCCGTGACTTTAGTAATCTTGGGTAATCCATGTTAATAATACACATTACTAACATTCCTGGCTGTACGTCCCGCGAAGGTCATGAATGTTACACGACGAAAAATGACAGTCAGTGGTTTCGACGTACGTCGATAATTATTATTAATTGCCTGCTGGATTTGCAAGACTAATTTTGCATCCAGCGAGCAATTACATTTACATTAATTCTTAATTGGTACAATTTATCTAGAAAAGTATTTTTAATATTAATTTTACTGTGGCGCGGCCAGGGAGCCAAAATTCAAACAAATTAACAACATTCAAGGTTCCTAGAAATTTCCTAGCTTTTTTAACAGACTGCCGCAAAAGCAGGTAAATGTTTTTTTTTTTTAGATACTATGTGTTTTTATTTTTATTTCTAGTGTACTGTGTACGAGCGCAGAATACGTATCACTTATACACTAAGTAAGTAAGAAACAAATCCGACAAGAAAAATTAGACGTTACAGCAAGTTAAGTCGTTCAAACGGTAACCCGTGCACTTGGTTACTCTTAACAAACAGGTAACATCTTGTAAAGCTTAACCTTTTCAAACCCAATGCAGCGGAAACCCAATTATTATGTTAACACTTTGAATGGGTTAGCCGGTTCATTCCGGAACGTATTGAACGGCTAAATCCATTTTAAAGTTTTTTTTTTTTGGGTTTGATAAGGCGTTCATGGTATAAAGGTTTTAGAAAGGGTTTACTAATCCATTCATCGAGAAAAGGTAACCCTATGCAATAGGACTGTATCGTTCAAAGGTGTTAACTTATTCGTGACACGATGTATAATGGGGTTGAAGGGTTTCCCTTTACCAGCCGTTCGCAGTGTAATACATATTGTAAGGGTTTTTTAAACACCATTTGCAGACACCCTATTATAGGAAACCCTTTGAACCGAAATAGTTCCTGGTTTTAAATAGGTAGCTAGATCGGATTTCGGACCGATGTGCCTAGTTCACAAAAAATAAGTAAGCTGAAGCCATAATTGCCGTAGAACTGATTATCGTTAAAATATATATGTTGAGTGGAATCCACGAATCTGCAAACCTATGGTAGGATGCCCTTAGACTTGGTATGGACAGACGATCTGAGTGGGGTGGCTGGTAACAGCAGGATACGGGAAGCCGAGGTTCGAGTTAAATGACGTGTGATTGGGGAGCTCTATGTCTAGCTTTATTAGGCTCTTCTCAATTACAAAATGATTTTATTTTACTAATCGTCAGAGCAGGTAATTTAAAACCTTAGTATTTGAATTTTAGTGTTTTAAAGTCATTGTGATAATATATTTGTTTTTATTAAAGGAATAACCCGTTTGTACCAGAGCTAATAGCAGGCCACGATGCCTTGCCAGAGAGCTCTTTTTTAGATTTCAAAGACGAAACAATAATATTGATCCATGGACACGGTGGAAGCCCTAACGATCCATTCAATACATTAACCAGGCATGGTAAGTACTACAAGTATGGTAAATCATCAGCATAGGTGCCTATGCTGGTGATTATTATACAAACCTCGAGGTATAAACTGTACTCCGAAGAAAAGCGTGTAGAGTACCTTTTAGTTTTGGTCACAACGCATTTTTTACATAAATTTATTTACGGTGGGTTTCAAACAATACATTTCTGTTAAGGCGACAGCTATTCCTTGTTTTATTTCATGGAAAATGAGCCTTTTTCCAACCCTATTGTGTTACATAATATCCACCATTCATGAAGTTATTTATTTCTTTCAGAAATACTGAAATTGGTAGTACGATATAACGTTCTAGCGGTTGACTGGGAAGCAGAAGCTTTGTTGAGTTACTCGGTGGCATCGTCAAACGTACCACTTGTGGCTGCAAGATTGGTAAAAATAATAAAAGATTTAACCCAGGTAAAGCCTCCATTGGATGTGAGCAAACTGCACTTGGTTGGATTTGGCCTTGGAGCACATGTTGCCGGCATCGCTGGTAGAGAGTTGCACGGAACCCATGGAATACCTGCTAGAATCACTGGTGAGTGATGGTTGTTTACTTACATATTATATTTTAATTTTAAAGACACGATTTGCACATGCTGAGCACCAGATTCCTCAGCATGTGCTGAGGAATATTCTCCAACTCTTCAATAAGTGATTTTTTTAGGGTATGAAGTGTGACTGGAGGTAGATTTTAGCTTTTAACACGTCCGCCAAGCTCGTCCCAGGCATGTTCGATAGGTTTAAGTCAGGGCTTCGTGCTGGCCTCTCCATTTGATGGATTCCTACGTCTTGAAGGTACTCGTTTACTACACGAGCTGTGTGGGCCGGGCATTATCATGCATAAACAATGCATTGTCGCCCATATTGACCAAATCCGGACAGGCATGTTCATTAAGAATCTCATTTCTCGTTTCTGGTTCTCGTATGTTACAGTAGTCAGATGGCTTTTTTCTAACAGCACTAGCGCCGTGCGACCATTTGGTAAAATACCGGCCCACACGTGTAGGTACAGAACATCCCCCTATGGGACTTATTCTTCGAAACTACCGTACAACCAGACGTATTGCAGCGTACTATCCTCACTTGGTTGATATCTCGACGAGTCGTACTCAGCGCTTCTCCTCCACGTTTATTATTCGCACAGCCAAGCCAAGTGTGGAACTCTCTGCTGGCATCTGTGTTCCCTCCCACATTTAACCCATCGGCCTTCAAAGCAAGAGTGAACAGGGATCTTCTGGGCACGCTCTTTCCATCATAGACGTCATCCATCGCTTTCCATCAGGATGTGATCGTGGTGAAGAGCAGGCTCATTTAGCAATAAAATAAAAATAAAACGTTCTTCTGACCGTCTGTACACTCGACGCGACGTCTCCCGTCATGATTGTACAACACGAATCTTGATTCATCAAAGAACATTACTCTGCCCCATTCATCTTTCCCTCATTCCATGTGCTCACGGGCAGCATAGCTTCTTAATCTTGCAAATTTATGATACTACAGCCATTTGCTGGCCGGTAAGGCTTTAAATTGGCTTCTGCAAGACGACCCCTGACTGTCCACCCACTGATTGGGTCCCTTCTGGTCTGTAGAAGTTGTTGCTGTATCGCACCTGATTGAGGATACCTTTATTTACAAGTCAACGTTTGTCGTAAGCCTTTTTAGTTAATAAATCGATACGCATAGGTAAAAACAATAATTAAATCAACTTGAAAATGTAAGTTTTCAAATGTAATCCAAACCTATGAAAGGTGACCATGTTTGTTTTACTTTTTTCTATCCATGAATTCGAACAGGCCAGTATGTAATAAGGTGTGCAATATAATACTGTTTTCAAGATTTGTTTTACTTCATGAAACTAATTTGTGTGGTTAATTATGGAGATATTTAGATTTCTTAAGACAGTTAACAGGTTTTTATATTGCTCGTCAGTGTAGAACGCCTCGTTTGAACCAATCATTTTTCATTTTCTTGCTGCCTTTTTAGGATTGGATCCAGCTGGAAGTGGATGGGGTTCCAATTCCCTTCGCTTGAGACATGATGACGCTGACTACGTCGAAGTTATCCACACAGATGGTTCTGGTCCTCTTGCCAACGGTATTGGAACTACAATTGGCCAGATAAACTTCTATGCTAACGGTGGAAGCAACCAACCAGGCTGCTTCTCCCACGACTGTAGCCATGACCGGGCATACGAGCTATTTGCAGCGTCTTTGTCCAATGGGAACCTGGTGGGAAACCCATGCAGCTCAACTACGCAGATGAACCTTAACAGGTGCAGAGGAAATCCATTGAAAATGGGTGGCACAGAATACTATAAAAGAGGGTATGTATTTTTATTTTCTTAAAGTACACCTTTCTGAAAGTATGTACAATGACAGCTTCAACTTTCATTTGGGATTACGCTGATATCACACCGACGCAAACTAACAAATAAAATAGATTTCTGTCATATTATAATATGTAACAGCATCATATCACAAAGGCGTTTTCTTGCTCAATCTGAAGTAATTTCTGCTGTTACATCCTTCTCAGTTCATGCGTCATATTTACAGCTTCTGTACGGTTCCACAGATGTTTATATCAAATCTTTAAATACAATGTGCTGGATAAGCACCCTTGAATAAAACCAAAACTAAAATTACCCTGGCTTTATTTATTGTAGAGAAACGGTAACTACTTAAAAGAACATTTGACAAACAAAGATTAAATCTCTTAATCGACAACAGGTCATAGAGCTTTCTATTACGTCTGCCTTTTTAACTCGTAAAGAAGCATCATGTTTCTTTAATTCCGTTTCTAATACTTTCCACGGTTTCTAACACTTTCCACGTCGATAAATATTAATTTAAAATATTTAAATAATCAAAATTAACGAAATAGTAAAGCCAAACTCATGATTGAACACTAAATGAAATGAACGAAATTTAAATTTTAGTGCCTATGTCGCAGCCAACTGGTTAAATTAGCTGTTTAGTCAACCGCCTGGCCTTTAGAAGTACTTAGTGGTCGCCTCGCTTCGCACTCTCGGCTCGCACGCGGTTGATCACAGTTCTAACCTAACCATTTGATCGGGGTGCCCTAGCTTACATAGTTACTGCGACCAATTTGGCTCGCGCGTGATTGGTTACAGTTCCAACCTAAACTATAATACATTGAATATCATTCAGGCCATTAGTTGAACTACCGCCGTTTAGTTAAAAGGCTAGGCAATTAACTAAACGGCTAATTAAACCAGTTGGCTGCGACACATACACCATAATTGAAATTTCGTTTATTTCATTTGTTGTAACTCGGTCCCTAGACGGAGGTATGGTCAAGCCATCTACAATAATTAGCTTAGACCGGCCTTCCCTATTAAATTGGATGTAACTTTAGAAGCTGAATTTATTATAATGTTCATTTTAACCATAGAAACTCAGAAAGTTCTAAACAAACTGAGTAACGTACCTTTTTTTTTCATAGCTTAAGATAATAATAACAGTAACTTTACAATCAGTAGTTTTTAATTACAACCATCTGTGAACGTTACGTTTTATACTAATTAGTTACAAAAATTTAATGAGTCGAAAATTTTGTTTTCAGTCAAAGTAATATGTACAGAATAAACACTGGAAGGCAGTTCCCGTTCTAAGGTTGGATTGTTTTGTGAAAAGAATAAACGTTTTCTAGCTTAATAATTTTTTTTTATTACACATTCATTGACCCCACTTGGATTAAAGTAAAGGAGGCTGTACAAAATGTCTCCACCAACTAATAGCGAGCCAGCATTGGGAAGCTCTTTTCCATGATTTTATATACCTACAGGATGAAATTGAAAACTTCCGATAAATCGTAATAAAAGGTGCAGTAACTGTTACATAATCATAATTGTCATATCCCAAGTCTGAATTTAAAGAAAAAAAAAGTCTGCAAAAATGTGTAATTATCGCCTTAAATAGTGCAAACTAAGAAGATACGTAGACAAGTAGACATGAATAGGGTAGTTGACTGGGTAATAAAATAAAAATTATATTTAGTCCGTCAGTTAGATTATCGAAAAATAATGGACACGTACAAAAAATGACAAAGATAAAGCGCGTCAAAATTTGGGAGTGGGGGGTCGTGACATCACTTGCTTGCAAAAGTGTCGCAAGCAAGAGACGTTACGCGGACTTTAACGGGCGATATCTTCATCATTTTTTATATAATTGACAAAAGAAAAAATACGGGTTCAATATTTTTTGATAATCTAGCTGACGAACTAATTAGATTTTTTTAGGAAAATAGACTATTATCGTCGTTTCAGTTTTTATTTTCAGCGCGCGACGACATTGCAAGTCGCTCGCCTATGCACACGTATGTGCGTCCCTTTCCTTAGTAACATGCTCTAAATTTACTTTATAGCACACTGAATTAGATATTTTAATTTGTCGCACCTATTCAATTTCATCCTGTACCTAAAAAGGTTAAAGTTTATGTAGGGGTTAACTTATAAAAACAGTTGCATTTTCAACGCTCGGCTGAGAGTCACAAAATTAGAAATGATAAATGATTTATTTTCTGTAAGTAGGTCTGTACAAACATTTTTACACGTCAATTATTTTTTTTAAACTAGATGAAGTCGGCGTTTCTTATCTGACTAGTCTGAGAAGAAAGGTCGAAATAAACTGACAGGTCACAGTCTCTTTTAAAGTCCAGGCATCTCATCATCATCATTTTGGTCAGACCATGTGAAGGTCATGTAGATTGGTGTCTGAAATGGTCTTTGGAGGAAAGAACCACACAGTTTGAGTGGACCTGTCCAGTCAGTGCACGCATTAGTCAAAAATCGTGCAGCTTAACTCAGAACTTGAGGAGCTCAACGATTCGACGAACAATAACATAGAAACGTCATTTGGGCAGGCCGCGTAAATTACTCAAACTGCCAGATCATAATTAAAACTAAATAAAAAAAAAACCAGAAAAAAGAAATGGGCCACATAGACCCCTTCAGAATAAAAAAAAATAATACCTTAAAAAGTAAATATTCATGTCATTGTACATACAGGGTTATTTTTCAAAGACCAGCCAAATTTAAGGATGTGGTACAGACTATCAAACTGAACAACTTTCTCCCATACATTTAGGTCGAGTAGGTATTGAAGTTTTCTATGGGACAGTTGATTAAATTTTCGCGATTACGCTATTTGTCCCATGAAGAAAGTTGTTCAATTTGATGGTCTGTACCACATCCTTAAATTGGATGGTCTTTGAAAAACAACCCTGTATACATTGTATGTCATTAGTTCCCAGAATTTGATCCTTATTAGGGACACTATCGAATGGTGTAATAATACAGTGTGTGTTTTTTTTAATCAAAATCAACCGGTACGATTCCTGGCTAGAAATATTGATTTTTCAAAAATCCAATGAGCCAGTTTTAGTTTTTATCAAAATCGAGCCCGAGACTCCTTTGAATAATTTTCGCTATTCCTCATTGTTTCGGATTCGGCCATCCACGCCTACTTGAAAAATTCAACTTGTATATAAAATTCATCAATGTCAATGTGTATATAAATATCCGCACATAACCTTTGAGGGCCATGTAGATTGATTGATTGGATTGGAGGACCATGTGGTCTGAAATGGTCTTTTGAGGAAAGAACCACACAGCTTGAGTGGACGCGAGTAGGCCGCATAAACTACTCAAACTGCTAGACCATGATTAAAACGGAAACAATGACCCACGTAGTCCTCACATTCACAATAATCAAAATGTTCATGTTCATGTCATTGTATATGAAAATAGGTATACAGAAAAAAAAATTGTAAAACAGCAAAACAAAATAAAAAGAAACAACATCACAAGATATTTTGTCCTCAACAACGTGACTTTTAGTCGCTTTATAAATTATTTGGATTTATGACATTCTTGACATTCAAGAACTAAGCCTAACTAAATTCAAATCTTTGGCTAGGAGGTTATCTAAACGAGCCTCCTATTTACTTGAGCCTTGTTGGAGGAACAACAAAGTGTTTAGCAGTGCAATTCAAAAAAATAAGTCTAGCAGTGCAATAATATTTAGGTACTAGATTCTGCCCGCGACTTCGTTGGCGTGGAAGTCGTAGGACACCACAATTTATACTAAAATAACAGCCACATTTTTATAAAAAAATCCCAACTTTCTACCAAACTAACTACTTTCATGATTTACTGCTTAGCTCGGTAATGGTAATCAGCCTTTTAATGTTCCCACTTCTTGGACACAGGCCTCCTCTCTTCGAATGGGGTTGGTAGATGTCAGATATCTTCGAATTTTTGGTTCTAGGACATGCCAGTTTCCTCACAATGTTTGCCTTCACCGTTTTGAGAGCAGTGGTGATGAAATTATTTACACAAAATAAAGCGCCTGCCGGGTTACGAACCCACGACCTACAAACTCGTAACTCGCGGCTAATACCACTGGGCCACCACTGCACTAACAATATAGCGTAATGATATAGCGGGATGATAATTATAAATATTCTTAGATGATTTGACAGCTGAGAGGGTGGGGACATCACGTCGCTGCGATGACGCTGTCAGTGGAGGGGGTGACACACAGTGAACCGTGTGCTCTCTCGCTTCGGGCACTTTTGCTGCGGAGCTCGAATAGGACGGACGCGTGATTGTATTGAACTATTTTGTTTTAACTGTTTTTCTAATTAAAATGTAAATAGTGGTAGGCCGTTTTGTGTTTTCGTTTTAAAAAATGAATTAGGCTTGGCTCCATTACCAGTCGACAACGATGCGGATGCATTTTTCGACGCTATATTTTAATTTGTGAATAGTTTTAGTTAAGTTAGGATATAATTTTGTTATATTAGTTAATTAATTAAGCTTCTGATCCCTAAGAATGTGATAAATTTAAAAGGTGAAATCTGTAACAATCTGCTATATTCATTATCTGTTCAGCCCAGTGAAATAATGGAATAATTCGCCTGTTGTCATACAATGGTATATTGTAGTCTCTCTCGTCACGTTGTTCCTACGAAATGCATGGGAAGATTTTTTGCGATTTCTGACTTTTCTAGTAGGTACTCAAACTTCAGTTGGTCCGATGGAGGTGGTCCGAGGTTGGTCGAGTTCGTCCGGTAAGACCCAGATGCAGATGGAAATTAATCTACGAGTATATCTCCTCCACGCCCATCAATAAATTAAATATGTAATGTACTCCTGGGACTCCTTCTTTTTCCCAGGAAAAGATTTCGTCTGGGAGGAAAATCCTTATGAAGATTTTTCACAGAAATTATTTTTGAAAATATAGCGTATCGTGAGCGATAAAAAGTTTTTTTTTTGTTTCTCAACAAGATTTACGTAGGACCAATATTTGTCAAGATATGAAAATAATTAAAATTAAGAAGAGGAGCACAATCATTCATTCAATGCTGCCATATTAACACACTTAGCTTCACTTGTAACTAACAAACTATAAAACAATGTAAAAAAGGAGCTGATCTGATGATGGAGCCAGGAGCTGGAATTGATTTAAATTTGTTTTGTGAACACAATTAAGTATAAGACTATCAAGCGCCTAACTAAAACATACGAGCCTTTTTTTTAATCATCATATTTTAATAAAATATAATGCTAAGGCAAAGTTAACTCAGCTCGCCGCCCGGTAAGGACCAGGCCCGGGTCGACGGCGCGTTGTGTTCCACGCGCGTCTCAAAGAGATGTCAGCATGAACTGACGGGGTCCGCTAGGGCCGATGAAAGAGATACCGTGGCCTCTGGCATAGGCAACAGAACGAACACGTGCCAGAGCGGGAGAGGTCATTTGATCGTAGTTGTATGTTGTCTTTATGTCCCAAATGAGACGAGCTGATAAGAATTCAATAAAATTAAAACATTGAAAATTTTGTATTGTGCTTACGTCCGCAGTCATCTCGATTATGGTAGTCAAATTTGGAATCCAAATGATGCAGTGCATTCAGACAGATTGGAACGAATACAAAGGACATTCACGAGATACTTCGGGTATAAATTTAAAATCCCCTATCTGAGTTACAATGAACGATGCGTTCGATTCCACTTTTTTGTAGCTCGGAGAAATATATCTGACTTTCGTTTCCTAGTGAAAATAGCACAATCAAGGATCCTGGAAGGTTCTGAACTTCTTTCTAAGCTGTCTCTGAATGTTCCAACTCGGCATTCTCGTTTGAGAAATCTCCTTACGCTCGCACAGTTTACTGTAGCAATTCTTATATGGTTCTTGTCTGTCAAAGTTTTTAACCAAATTGTCAAGAATAAGCACCCTTCAATCGATTTGTTTGCAAGCAGTTTAGTGTCCATTACAACTGTTATATCTAAGCAGTATAATTTGTTAGGTAAGTTTTTTATTAGATTTTTTTTATTTTTATTACCTATTTTTTAATTTTTTTAGGTTATTGTTTGTTTTGTAATATTAAACCAGAGACGGTTTGTATTGGTACTCACATTCGCTAAAACAACACTGCTTAATCACTTCTAAACAAATATAAGTAAAAATGTAGGTACATACATGAAAAATATTTTATCTTAACTATTTTAGCCGTAAACATCTATCAGTAAGTACGCGAGTCACAAGATATTATATTGTAGTCTGTGGTCACAAGTAATGTTTTGAATCTGAGCTGCTTGCTATTGGGCCGCTCATTAGAAAGCCGGTTCTATTCGATGTATAGGTTGCTACTTTTTTTTTTTTTGTATTATTGTTTTGCACGGTAACTAAGTTGTTTATGTAGTTGTAATAGTATTTTTTGTATTTTTGCTTAAAATTTTTCACATTTATTTCATTATTGTGGGAAAAAGGAATTTTACTGTTCGCCTGCCATAATAATTTCTAGTCTTTTTTTTTTTTTTAGGATGGGAAATCATCAAATGACCCCTCCCGCTCTGGGTGGAGCGGAAGGGAGTGTCAGACTCTTACTGACTAAAACCCACCCGTGTTCCTTCCTTAGCCCTTTATGTTCCAGGGCAGCGGTAACCCTTTCGGACGATCCCGCTACTCATAATTTCTAGTCTGAGGTACTATTAATTTATTCCTGGTTATACTTCTTGTTATTTTTTTATGTGCAATGGGAATACGAGTGCTTTTGTTATTAAATTGCTCAATTAAGAGGGCCATTTCGAGTCTAGTCTGCACTGGCAAAATTTTACAATATTTAAATAATTCGATGACATTATCTTTACATTGGTGCTTTATTTTTCTGGGTACGATGAGTTTTAAAAGTCTCATTTGCAGTTTGGAAATTCTTTCAGTGTATGTTTTAAAAGTTCGCCCATAGCTCATTATTCCATAAGCTATAATTGATCCCGCTAAAGCAATGTAAGTACATATTGAGCAGTATTTTGAAAGGAACTTTCGGTTTTAAAATGTACAACTTTGCCAGTATAGCCTGCAACTTATCACATACTGAGTTCACGTGGAAAGTCCAGCTAAAACGATTGTCCACGACTAATCCAAGGTAGGTGTGGAGCGTTACTTGATCAATGGTCTCACATCGACATTTCGTACCCAACGAAGTGGAGTGAAGACAACTGTGATTGTGTGCAATTATATTAAAAAGAGTAATGTGCTTTAGATGGCTAGAGTAGACATGGATGATTTTGGTCTTACTTGCATTGAGGACTAGTCCAGCATCAATTAATTAATTTAATGTTATGCTTAGTGTTATAGTTATCGAATAGTTAGTCAATTTGAAAATGTGTACAACAACAATACATAAATAGAAGCCTGAGTATTGTTATTATTGGAGTCTTCAAATATTTTGTGACTTTGCCAGTTATACATACCACAGGTAGTTTTAAAAAAAACTGGGGGAACACGGCCGCTGGTTTAACGTGACAGGTCTGTTCAGCGCATGACTGAAAAAAAAAAATGGTATGGACATATTTATTTCGATTAATATTCGACGATAATTTTGTTAAACATTGGTCTGTGATAATAAGGGATAATGGCAACATTAATGTTTCTAGTGAAAGCGTCATTCGCTGCACACCAGTGGTCTTGCATCGCATCACTTCGAGTGGTGTTCATGTTCTTTAGTTTGGAAACGTATTCGCCAGATGTATTTTCACTCGTTATGTGTACTAGTAGGTACAAGTGGCTAAGTAATGATGCAGCTGACCGAATTAGTCAGAAGGGGATCGAGCATGGCGCCAGTAGGACCTGAACCCATCGCGCCACTCCCCTTCAGGTAATTAACAGGTTTTCCGACTAACTAAACAACAGCTGCGTACAGTTACGGCAGCTTTAAGTGGCCACGGGTCATTTATTAAACACCTCTTTGTCATAGGAGTCACTGACAGTCCACTGCGCAGGGCCTGCATGGAGGACGAAGAGACAGCAGCTCATGTGCTTGTAAACTGCCCGGTGGCCACCACGTACAAGGCATAGTAAGTACTATGCTCTGTACGTGGTGACCACCGTCACCGCCACCGCTACCGTCTCCTGGAGGGTACCTGGGTTATCGAAGTCGGTAACCCAGGTACCCTCCATGAGACGGTCAATAACATCAAGGTGTTGCTGGCCTTCCTTGAGAAGCTGGGGTGGATTGAAAAATCTATTTTCCCATCCGTATGTAAAATACGCGCATTGACGTGGAGTTGCGGACAACAGCCCGTATTACCTATTAGTAGGTACATGTACAGCAGCGGTAGAGATGCTCGTGGCGTTTTTTTATAGGCCTATTTTGTAACGTTTAAATATGGTTTAAAATACACTTAAATCAATGGATATCTATACAGACACGCATGGATCACCGCGCTACCACGTCAGCCAAACCGCCGTTTCTTTCCTCGACAATCCACGAGCACCCAACGCAAACTCAAGATAGTATCAGCGAGCTGACTATCTAATTTAAAAATGACACCGCACGTACGTCACTAAGAGATGATAATTATTAAGGCAAGACTAAATAGATCTTTTCGTTACGAATCACGTTCCTGTCCTGGTACCCGTATGGTTCGGTGTGATTTTAAAGACGTTTCACATCAAAAAATCTACGCAAAAAAAATTCAAGTATGACCATGGGACACAGAAAAAATGCAGATAAATCGATGAAAATGTCTCTGCAGATTATAATAATTTTCAAAATACATTTTTAGTAATGTTGGTATGTTATGATTTCACAGATTGTGCGCACCCTCTTAAAGAGCAGTCTTTTATTTTATTTTATTTGTTAGGGACAAAAAACAGTTACATGCCAAGCTTAACTAAAAATTCTTAAATAAGCACAATACTTAGAATACAGTAATACATAATCTATTCTATATTTGTGTTACTACACATGTAACCCACACCATTGTCCACGAATTCACAAAAAAGAAGTTAAAAGAAAACAGACACACTGTGCATCATAAAAGACTGTTAAGAAGTGAAATAAAAAATAAAAATTAAAGAAAAAAAGAATAGAAAGATTACACTTAAGAAATTAGTAAATCTATTGCTCTCACCTTGAAACAGTGTTTGGAAAGAGCAAACATGTCGAGCTCCATAAAGTGAGCTTTATACGCATCAACGAGGCGACGAAGAGGCACGCGCACGCCAGCGTTAGTCCTGCACGAGTTTGTGTGGAATAGTCGAGGCGCACGCACCCCACGAAGCATGACAGATCTAGGTACATTAATTTAGACTATTGGATAAAGAAATGCTGTCGAAACTATTATTACAAATACCATGCAGCATCATTACACCCAGAAGTAATCGTCTCGATTCCAAGCTAAGGACATTATAACGAATCAGCAATTGTTCTTAAGAGACTTTAGGGCGATAACATTTATAATTCATAGTACGTAGATACTTTTTCTGAACAATTTCTAGCCTATCTTTGTACTTATCATATAGAGGATTCCAAATTCGGACGGCGTATTCTAATTGCGGCTGAATCAGCTTTTATATAATATTAAGAATGTAGAGGGTCGCACAAAGTCAATTGAAGATCTCAACACTAGTCCATACATCTGAAAGGCCTTTTTAACTATATTGTCAATATGAGCATCAAAATGCAGACGAGAGTCCCTTGGCTATCGTCTGCATTTTAAATACACCACACACCTCGTCTTCATTTTTACATAACACCTAAATCTCGGACAGATTGAACTTCATTAAGACTCATATTATTTATTGAATAATTAAATTTGATCTGATTATATTTTTGGTAAATGAAATTGTGTAACATTTAGGAAGACTAAGAAAGAGTTTATTTTTGAGGCAGTATTCATTTTTCATTTCTTGAAAAAAGAAGATGCATAAAATATAACTGAGAAAATGCAAGGAAGCTTAAAAGATATACCTTAAAAGGTAGGTATATAAAAAGATATAGCTATAGAGTAAAGTCAACTTTAGACAAAGTTATTGATTAAGAAATGATTACCTGATTGATCACTAATGACACTGTTATTGGCGTCGATTCCCTTGTTCACAAACTAGTAAACTAAATTTAAGGTCAGTGCATCTTTTTCTTTCTATTTCCTTAGGAAAGGACAGAAGATAAATAATTAAGATAGTCCGTAGCAAGTTTAGACGTGATTAAAAACATGGCTACTAAAAATACGTCAATTTACGTCAGGCGTTGACTACATAGTTTGACAGAACTAAACTAATATTTATCTTCTGTCCTTTTCTTAATGATATAGAAAGAAAAAGATGTACTGAACTTAAATTTAGTTTTGTTTGTGAAAAACCGAATCGGCGCCATTATCTAAGTATTCAAAGATTTAAATCGTTAGATTACCCTATAGATATATTGGATTCGCCCTACCGCGTCAAATGATTCATTTCGTTTTGTTTATGTGTGCGTTATGTAAGATCAGTAAAATTTTATTTTGTGTAGTGTTCATTTCGTAAAAAAGGCCGCACAAAATGTGTGCAAAGGTAATTCGAGAAGCAAATGTTCGCGGTGACTACCTGTTTCTTTAGAAATGACATAGCTAAACTACTGCCCTAAGCACGTAAAAAAATGTTTTCTGCAATTTTTACTTACCGATTTTCTGTCTATATTAACCTATTAATATTCTGTATACATAAGTAGTGGCACAATACGGACCATAACCCGGTAAAGGTCCCGGAATCCGCTGGATGCGAAAAGGACAGAACCGGTCGAAGCGGCGGTGCTTGCCTACGTCCAGCAATGGACGTCTTTCGGAAGAAGTGATGATGATGATGATAGAGTGGTATACAGCAAAACAAAGGTGTAGGGTTGCTTGTTGTGAAATTAAAGCCCTGTTGAACTTGATGATATTTTATTGGCAACTTAACTTATTTTATGTTACACGTTATATATCATGAGCCAACCCAAAGTGGAGGGATGAAAGGGACTGCGTGGCTATCGCCTTTCAGACTTCCCTTAGATGGCTAGTTTCCTGAAGACTGCTAGGCTATCGAAGCAGGGAACTAGTCGTACTAAGGATCAGAGCTGGCTGCGTGGCTACCGAGCTCAGAAACCTCTAGCTAGCGGCTGAAGATTTTTTTATTATTTTTATAAATGGCATCTCGTAGTTGGCCAAGAGAGGTCGTGACTACTTAGCCGGGCTATCCTTTGGTTGCCTTAAGTAAATTTAAAGCTTCCAGCCAGGGCTTAAAACTAAGCGACTGTGGGGTACGAACC
This sequence comes from Apamea epomidion, assembly GCA_947507525.1. NCBI lineage: Eukaryota > Metazoa > Arthropoda > Insecta > Lepidoptera > Noctuidae > Apamea > Apamea epomidion. The sequence goes on from OX382231.1 coordinate 13,170,298, forward strand.
TCGGCTTAGGGCGTCACTGGGAGTGGGCAGCAGGATGGGACAGGCTAGATCGAATTTTTATTATTAATGCTTTGATGAGTACGGCGTTTCCTAGGACTATTTCTAAGAAGAAAGGCCGAAACAAACTCGAAGGTCACAGTCGGGGATTTAAAGCTACAGGCTCAGCTACAGCTACGGTGCGGGCTGGCACTTCATCGAGCAAGGGTGCCGGGGGGGGGGGGGGGGGGACACGATTTATCGAAGACAGCTCTATTTATAAAGGCGGATTGGTTGTACATGTGTGCACAATCTCTACACGTAGTCATCTGTAGTTGTGGTGCAGATAACTCGCGGGGTGGCGCTTGCGCAGATTGTTGCACAAGAAGATTGTAGATGGCATCACTTGTCTACATAAATCGTTTGTAATTGCTGTCTTCTAGTAAATAATGCCGCTCATCATAGTGCTTTGGATAATTAGCACTAGATGGCGTTGTATGTTTGTTACAAAGTTAGTTAAACTATTTATAAAGAGATGGTGCTAAAACTGCGTAATTCGGAGTGCCCTATTCATTTCCATTTCTATTGATGACCGGTAAGTATTGGCTGTAATGAATTTCTTTCGAATCTAATTAATTAATTTCGACGATGTTCGCAGGATGGCTGGTAGCAGCTGGATTTGAGTTGCCGAATATCGAGTTGAACGGTGTGCAATAGGAGAGGCCTATGTCCAGCAGTGGAAGGACTGCTGTAGGCTGATGATGAATTTCTTTCGATGTCAGGATTAAGTAAAAATCAAATACCCTTCATTTGTTGAAATTGGTACCTACTGTTACCGATGCACATATCTAGTGTACGGGCTGATTTATTGTGACAATGAACATGTAAACAAATGTAAGCAAATGGATCTAAAAATATACCTGTGGATGCCAATTTGTAGTGTCACTTACGAGTGCCTGATTTAATTATTGGAAAACCTAAACCTGAAATTCTAATTTAAATTAACCTTGTAGATGTATTTTTTTTATCGGTTTTTGTATAACCTAAATTTTATGATCGTCGACGATTTTTCAATAACAATTAAATTATTTTATTCGAACAGTAATTGTTGCAAAGAATAGTGGGATATAAAGCTTCTAAATACAGTTAAATGTGTAACTAATCACCTTTATAGCACTGTGTGGCATTTAAGTCACACTATTCTGTGACTTAAGTAGTCCATTTTTACACAGAAAAGTGCAACTCAAGTACGGGTTTGGGTCACACGACCTCTATAATAGTATACGATATTTTTTTTTTACGATTGCACGGTGCGTAGCGCCCGAGCGATTTTGATCTCTCTGATATTGATTTTAGCTGTACATCACACCTAGGGACATGATTCATAACCTTTCTTCTCTGCCGCCAGGTAAAGATATACCTCGATTTTATCATTCCTAATTAAAATTACTTAGAATCCTTTTGAGATTATTATTGTTATCTGGTTATCAGATTTATAGACAATAATAGTTAGATATATATAAATAATATAAAATTTAAAAGTCTGAACAGTAATGAAACTGTCGATCAAGCAATATGTTGAAATTGGCCATTATTTTGGCTGTTGCGGCAGGTAAGTTAGTTTATTTCATTTATTCTTAAAGTCTATACTGTAATGGCTCGTAGCTAAGTAATCGACTAAAGTTAAGCTGGCCGAGGTTGGTACGTGAATGGGTGATCATCCATTACATACGGAGACCTCTCGGTGCCTCGGAAAGCATGTAAATATTCGGTCCCGGCTGTCATTTGTAGATCTTTAGCAGTCGTTACACCAAACGTTGTAAATAAACTCCACGAGGGTATGGTGCAGTAATCCCCACAGGGTGCAAATCAATAGGTGATCACAGTACCTTTACATAGTAGCGATTAGGTTCGTAAAAACTAAAATTAGGAACGTAAAAATTGCCACAAAATAAACCAGCCTTGATAATAAAGCACTATCAACGCGCAGGGCCAAGGTATCCACAATTCAACACAAACTTTATGGTATAGTTCAAATAATCACAAATTAAGTTTAATGTTGTTAAATGCTAAAACGAAAAAAGGGCCTCATGGCTACAATCTTAATTGTAATTATTATAATTATTGTGAACGTTTAAAATAAGTAATGTAGAATACGTGGATTTAATAAATGTGATAGCTGTATAATGTTTCTAAGCAAATTCGTAGCAAAATCCTTTTGCAGTAAGTATCTATATTGTATAAGTACAGTATTTTTTGTTACAAAATATACCTATAACATAACATATCTATTCGGCACGTGGGTTGTGGAGGTCAGATAGGCAGTCGCTCTATGTATAATACAGGTACTCAGCTGCATCCGGTTAGACTGGAAGCCAACCCAACATAGTTGGGAAAAAACTAGGCAAATGATGATGATATATCCGACACGACACTTTCTAAATATTTTTTTAAGATTCTCAGTTTAGGTGATATTTGTTAAAAGCAATATGTAATATTTTTGTATTATTTTCTAGTGTGCTGTGTACATGCGGAGAATAAATATTTCCTATACACAAGGTAAGTGCTCCGTGAAAATGTATTAATAAAATAAATTAATGTTGTTTTAAATATAGGCTATAATACGTCAGAGAACCAAAGTAGTCTGCATAGCCTCCAGAATTTGTAAGCAAGCTGATGTGGCAATTGGACCGCCATATTTGTCGAAGACCTTTGGGTTAACGTAGGAAGGTATAGTAAGGTGCCCGCAGGCAAAACCGATCGACGACCTGAGCAGCGTGGCTGGTAGCTGCTGAAGATGGTACTACGCGGTCACTATTGGTCGGATCTTTGCCGCCACAATTGCGGCTATTTGTGGTCATGGCCGCGCAGAGCGTGATGTAGTCGAGTTAGGAGTTAAATTTCGTGATATTTGGAGAAGCCATGTCCAGCAGTAAACTGATATTAGGCTGATGATGGTTAATGAGCAATGGTTTAAATTCACAACCTCGCTTGATTTTTCGTACTTACCCTTTTTTTTTTTTTGAGGATGGGAAATCATCAAATGACCCCTCCCGCTCTGGGTGGAGCAGAAGGGAGTGTCAGACTCTTACTGACTAAAACCTACCCGTGTTCCTTCCTTAGCCCTTTATGTACCAGGGCAGCGGTAACCCTTTCGGACGATCCCGCTACCCCGGCAGGCTTCGGCTCTGTCGGGCCCCGTCAACTATGCTGACATCTCTTTGAGGCGCGCGTGGAACACGTACGCGCCGTCCGGCACGGGCCTGGTCCTGATCGGACGGAGAGCTACCCATTGCTCTCCGCCCGCAGGCCCGCGCCTACGGTGGCCGGGAGTCGTCACGCGGCTCCCGACGCCCGGAGCGTCTCCCTCGGCGGCTGAGGCGTGAGGATCTCTCCCTCGCCCATCCCTCCACCTCCTTCGCTAGCATGACTGCTTCACAGAAGGAGGTGAGCGCCTCCCACTCCCTCTCGCCCCGGACCATGGCTTGAACCAGGGCCGGACGCGAGAGGTCGCCGCCGCTGCCGATCACCTCTAAGAGGACACGGCGGTGCTCTGCCCAAGCGGGGCAGACCTCCACCGTATGCTCCACCGTGTCCTCTGGGCGATCCTCGCAGTGATTTTTTAGTAGATTTTTCGTACCCTTAAGTAACAATTTGTAAAAAGTGAGCATTTTGTTGATACACCAACAATTCAACACACTACAGTTTTAAAAATTGTTGATGTTCAGTGAGAGATAAACAACAACGTATATTTCTTTTTTATAGGAATAACCCGTCTGTACCACAGGAAATAACAGAACAATACCAAATATGGGATTCTAATTACAATCGACTAAACAATACAATTATATTGATCCATGGGCACCGTGGAAGCGCTAGAACGTTATTCAATACATTAATCACGGATAGTAAGTACCCAGTTCAATACCAAAATAAAATATGTATGGATTATGTGATATACATATGATAATGATATCTGCCTATGGCTAGCAAAAAGATGACTACTGAGATAAAAGCTAAACATCGGTACAGTCATGGATCTTTGATGAGTCGTAAAAAGGTCAAAACAATTGAAAATCATCGCGGATCCGCTGTCTCATGTAACTGGGAATAAGATATCGCACCGATTATTATTATTTCACTATCAGTCACTTTACACACACCTTTTTCGAGATGTTCACTACCAAAACCAAGTATCATAGCAATGCGGCCAACACAGTATAAATCATTAGATTCGATTAGGTAAGATCCTGACCCCGACCAGGGGGGCAGCCAACAGCAGCTAACAGTCAAAAGCAGTACATATTCGAGGGGTCTATTTCTGAATTAATCCACTTTGCCTCGCCAATCTGTCCCACCAGTGGGACAAAGTGGAATATTCATAATTTTGGCGCCCAACCCGCTTCTTTTCTTTCTTTTATTTATTTATTTTACCGTTTTTTTTTCTTTTTGTTAAAAAAAACAACACTAGGAATTTCTCCTGTATCGTGGGTGCGCTTACAAACATTTAAACTCACATACACAACAGCCAGACCCGGAAAAACTACTTGTAGGCCATACAAATATTGATTGATTGAATTTGCCGGGGCAAACTACATGCGCATGAACTATCACTTAAGTTTTACCTATTAGGACTGCCACTGTTTGAATTGGTGTTAAATCATTCAGTTAAATAAACATAACTTTTTCATGTCAACGTCACGCATAAAATAAAGATATTATTATATCATCTTACTACCAATACAAAAAAGCCTTATCATGAAATATTTCCGTAGGCACAAGCTAGTATTCTATAAAATAACACTTCTAATTCATATAATTATTTCTTTTAGATATATTAAGGTTTCAAGAACCACATAACGTTATAGTGGTTGACTGGGAACAAGAAGCTAGCCACAGTTACTGGTTACAGGTCGTATCGGCAAAAGTACCATTTGTGGCTCGAGATTTGAAATATTTTTTGAGATGGCTTACTCATTATTCTGTTGAAATGAGTGTACACTTGGTTGGGTTTGGCCTAGGAGCTCATGTTGCTGGCATTGCTAGTAGACGTTTGAACTATGTAGTAGAACTCCCAAGAGTAATAATTGGTAGAATCACTGGTAAGTAATAATTACATTATTTTCTTAAAGATTAAGGTTGTTTAGGTTCCTCCGAGTAATATTTCTTATTCGTTCGATAACTTTACTTCATTGATTGGATAGTACCTACATCAAAAGTCTATTCCATTATTTGGCATCTAGACCACAATACCACTTGTAACATTGTAATATTCTTTTTATGTCAGGCTTAGTTCATAATCACATTCCTGAAACCTTTTCTTTCATGCCACTTTTCTAGGACTGGACCCATCTGGAAGTGGATGGGGTACCAATTCCGCACGCCTGAAGAATACTGACGCTCAATACCTCGAAGTTATCCACACAGATGGTTCAGGTCTACTTGCCAACGGTATTGGAACTGCAATTGGTCATGTAAACTTCTATGTCAACGGTGGCAGCAACCAACCAGGCTGTTTGACCCACTCCTGTAGCCATAACCGGGCCTTTGAGCTGTTTGCAGCTTCAATGTACGACCGTAACCTAGTGGGATTCCCCTGCAGCTCAACTACGCAGATGAACCTTAACAGGTGTAGAGGAAGTGCATTGAACATAGGAGGCACAGAATTATTTAAAACAGCGTACGTACAATTTTACTAGAACCTAGATAGTTTTTTTACAGTAAAACAATGACATGCACTTATTCAAAATGTGTTTACTATCCATTTGATGATTTTATCAACGGTTATAATATCACCAGTTTCTAGAACCGATCAATCAAAATATCTCTTTACCATTTCTTCTTCATCTTTGACCTTGTATGCATAGGTAGAGATTCATAATCTGATTTGAATAAAAAATGTTTTCAGTGCCAGCAATGTCTACAGGATCAACACTAGGAGCTATCCGTTCTAAGATTGGATTTTATTGTAACAAAATAAACTTTTTACTTCCATTATGTTTATTTTCATGTGAGTTTCCTTCATATCACCTGCGAATGTGTTCAACATGGGGACCATAGTCCCCAGTGACCTTTGATCGAAGCCAGTGACCAATAACGAGCAAATATGTGTCGTAAGAACGCTCTTTTATTTAAATAATAATGACTGATTGCCATAAAATCGATTTATCAGACATTAAAAGAGCTTTTCTTTGGCTGGACAATGCGAATTGGTCATGAAATTACAAAATCGACTCATTTTTAGAACAGGTGCTATATTAGGTAACACAGAAATTATAAAGGAATCTTGGCAAGTTGTCAGCTGATGGTTGTATTAATTTTTCCCCTGGTGAGGTAAGATAAGTTACAACGTAGAGCTGCTTCTGTTACAGGCATAATTATTTCACATAGTTTAAGGTTAACACTGGGTTGTATTATGTGTGACGCAGGATAATATAGGGACTTATATTAGAAATTTTCTAACAAATAACGTAATTTCAAAGAAGGTAGAGTAAAATAAGATAATCGAAAAAATCTGTTAAATCAATGGAAATATGGAGAAGCTCAATCAATCAACACGGCCTATCGCAGACCACTGCTGGCAATAGGCCTCCCCAGGCTGCGCCACAATACTCTGTTCTCCGCCTTCCGCAACCAGTCCGTCCATCATGGAGAAGCTACACGCTTTAAAAGATTTTGGATTATTCCTGTCCTCGTCACACGGTATGGAAAATGTATTTTTATAATATTGCTTGCAAACAAATATCTTACTTTAAAATCTCTTTTACAAAAATCCTAGGGTTTTAGGCTTATATCAAGATTATTCAGACCAGCTTATCTTAGATTAAGTGTATAATTTTTCGAATCATTGGAAAGTAAGAAAGATTTTTACTTTTCATTCGAACAACAATTGCTATGAAAACTTCATGTCACGCCTACGTCAGTTGTGATCAAACGACTAGGTAATACTACGAGTCCCACGAACGTGGAGCGCACTTATAATTAATTTCAAAAGCGCTCCACGCTTTAAGAATTAAATTTAAGTCAATTTACTTAATTATAATATAATTTTTAGTGCGTTATAAAAATGCGTGTTGTTTAGTTATTTTTTTCATTTAAATTAAATAGTCAACTCACTGATACGATCCTGAGTTTGCGTCGGGTGCTCGTGGTTTGTCCAGGAAGGCGCTTTTGCTCCTTTCCATTCAGTGTAACTTATGACTTAAACATGATAGATTATTTAGACCCATTGATTTAAGTAATAATAAGTGTATTTAAGACCATATATATACTTCAAAATAAATATAAGCCTACCAAAAAAATATCAAAATACAATATGTCGGCCGCAACCTGTGCAAGAGCCAGTTGAAAAATATAAATAACGCCTATTGTTACTTAACTGAATACTTACTTTGAAGATTTTTAATTGATTTTTGTTTCACATAAAGTTTAATGTTACAATAATCATATCATAGACTAACAAATCAAATATTCTTTATCCTTATATTGTTTATTTAATATAAAACTTATTACTATGAATAACATTTTATCAAGTGACAATTTCTAAACGTTTTAACTCATACCGTGGATAAAATTGTTATAATAGGGGTTAAAGTATGAAATTGCCGTTTCATTGTAATAGGTACTTCAAATGGACATAGAACCTTCGTGGTTTGATATTTTTGAGTGAAACTTTTTTCACATGGTACCTATGAAGTTCTTCTTTTAAAAAATGTGCAACATCCGATTATCGACTTTCAGTTGTTTTTTTATTCAGATTAGACAAGAAAGATGGATACTTCGAAAATTCGAGTTAATTTTGAATACGAGTTCCGACGCGGAACTAACGCGGCAGAAACAGCTCGCAATATCAATGTTGCGTTTGGAGAGGGGACTGCTAATGAACGCACTGTGCGATTTTGGTTTAAACGCTTTCGTGATGGAAAAGCAAAGCTTACCAATAAAAAGGTAATGGTAACTGTTTGGTGGTCTCAGCATGGTGTTATTCACTATAGCTTTCTCCGATCTAGTCAAGCAATAACGGCAGATGTCTACTGTGCCGAACTCCGAACAATGATAGCAAAACTAGCAGTGAAACAGCCCCGACTCATGAATCGATCTTCACCATTATTGTTCTATGATAACGCGAGACCTCATACAGCACGAGAAACCGTTTTAACTCTACAGGAACTGCAATTAGAAACCATTCGTCACCCTCCGTATTCGCCAGACCTTGCTCCAACGGACTAACATTTTTTTCGTGATTTAGACAATTTTCTACGTGATAAAAAGTTTTCTTCTCAGGAGGCAGTACAAAATGCTTTCACACAGTTTGTCGAATCTAGATCACGAGAGTTCTATCGCAAAGGCATAAATGACCTTCCTATTAGATGGCAGCAATGTATAGATAATAATGGTAATTATTTTGATCAAATAAATATGTTAAATTAAAAAAAAAAACGAATTTCAATTTTTCAGTATAAATCGGCAATTTCATACTTTAACCCCTAATATTTATTATATACTCTGGCTGAGGTAATTTCTGTTGGGGGTCTCAGTTCTAACCAAACCTACTGCTTGCATGCTGAAAGCGAGCATGCAGCATGCAAGCAAGCATGCAGCATGCAAGCAAGCATGCAGCATGCAAGCGAGCATGCAACATGCAGCAGGCATGGTTTCTGCCACGGCTCCGGCGCTGCGGGGCTCCGACGGACCCACACGCGCCTCGCCCCTCCGCGCCTACGCGGATTTAAATTACACTCTAGGGGTAGGGCAGAAGAGACTACTTGAAGTTGGTTTTGCAGCAATTCGTTTCTGTCACTAACTTTTGTAGCACAACATATTGACTTTTTACAAGCTTTTATTTAACTTGCGATGTATGTATGTATGTATGTTCGGGTGGACTCTTGCAACTCAATTTTGAAACAGATATCTTCAACCGATGGAGCTGAACTTTTGCATGCATGTGTAAATCGGATGACAATACAAAATTATTATGACATGGAGATGATCTGATGATGGAACCGGAAAGTGGCCATAGGAACTCGGTAGTTAAACGGCACAACCCCATCGAGTTTGGGCTCGTTTGATCCGTCTTGACGAGAACTTTGGTGGTAGGTGGTAACCTGGGTCTGAGGATGGAGCTGGAAGATGGCCATAGGAACTCGGTAATTAAACGACACAACCCCATCGAGTTGGGGCTCGTTTGATTCGTCTCGACGAGTACTTTGGTGCTAGATGGTAACCAGGGACTAAAGATGAACAGGTAGCTTAAGTGCAGTAAACGCATATAACGGAAAAACAGTGCTACGCGCTACGAACTACGCCGTCGTCAATCTCGCATCAAACATACTAATAAGTTAAAAATAAAATTAAAAGAAAAAAAAAGCTTTTTAAAAACAAGCTTTTATTACTTATTAATAAAATGACAAAAAATTTAATAATCATTTAAACCTGATAAGAAATAAATAAAAGCGTGTTACATTGTGTTCTTTTAACGTTCCATCAAAATGTAACACGCTTTTATTTATTTCTTATCAGGTTTAAATTATTTTTAACTTTTTAGTCCTTTTTTAAGACAGTATTTTAATTAAAATCATGGATAGCATAACGCCTTTTTTATACATTTTCGTTTAAATAAAATACCATGGAAAAATAGACCGAACAAACAATATTCGCTAAAAAATATTTTACTGTTTAATAAGTTTGTTCAACAAAAAAATGTGATTAAAATATATTCAAATATGTTTCATTCACGTCTTTGAAACAATAATATTCGAAATAAAAATACAACAATAAATAAAACATATGTGTACATACAGGCTGATTTTTTAAAGACCAGCCAAATTTAAGGATGTGGTACAGACCATCAAACTGAACAACTTTCTCCATGGGACAAATAGCGTAATCGCGAAAATTTTCTGGGAAACGAAATTCTATGAAATTTCTGTCTGCGAAACAAGGGGACACCATCGACCACACACATGTACTCCTATGTCCGTTGTCGAGCAAGGTTAGTCAATGACGCCGACGTCCCTGCGAGCACCTCTACTGTAGTGGACCTATCTACTGAAAATACCATCTATACATCTGACGAATACGTCTCCAAACTGAGGGATATGATCATCAGTCGAAGTGATGTGACGCTTTCATCAGAAACATTGTGTAATGTCTGTAAGTATCTTATTTCTGAAATCACAGACCAATGTAAATATTAGGACCTTGTATGTGAAAAAATCTGGGAGCGAGAATCACTAAAATCTTTGAAGGCGGTTTTGTGTGCCTCACCGGAATTTTTTTTTTTCTTGCAAGACATTGTCCAAATTCCGGAAAAAGTGGTAATCTGTTGGTGCTAGGTCCAGGGAGTTGGTGTCGGAGACATCCCAATCGCAGCTCCTCTAATTTAGCAACCGTCTGTTGTGCAGTGTGTGGTCTAGCGTTGGCTTGAAAATAGAAGGGATCTACCCTAATCCTCTGGCTGGGATAGTTCACCGGACGGTGAACCAGTGCCAATGTCATCCACTACAGCTTTCAAAGATCTGGCCAGACACTTACCAGTACCTTTTTCTGAGTTAACTTTCTCCTGGGTTCAACCATTATGATGAGCGTTTCCGATTATCGTAAAGGACCCATTTTTCATCATAAGTAACGGTACGATTCAAAATCCCCTCGTTATGGTGACGGTTGAGTAACGTAACGCAGCACTCAACGCGTGTTTGGTGGTGTGCTTCACTCAATTCATGCGGTACCCATTCTTCGACCTTTTTCGCTTTTTCAATTTGTTTCAAGTGAATTAAAATTGTTTTATCACTTCCACCGAAGCCTGCTGCTAACTCTGGCGTGTGTGCGACTTTTAATTTTTCATTGACAATTATGGTTTTAGGCCGTCCACGGGGTTTCTTCTATTGAACAAAATTTCCAGAAAAAAAATGTTGGAACCAAAAACGTATCGTGTTTTATTTTACAGTAACTTCTCCATACACATAATCAATCCTTCGAGCTGTTTCTGCAGCGCTGGTGCCACGGTGGAAATCGAATTCGTAAATAACGTGATATTTTAAGTTTTCCATATTGTGAACAGTACGATGTCAAAGAAAAATCAATGACGCGAAAACCAATTAGTCACTAAACTCGAAACACAAATACACAAGCAGTGGTTTATTTGAAATAAATTTGAATTTGGAATTTCTAACCAAACGCCAGATATTTGAGATCAAAGTAGCCAGTTTGACAAAACGTCAATTTTATAAGTAAGGACCTAACCTTTTGCGAAGAAGCAATGCTCGCAAACGGAGGAGGCGGAGCGCATGAGGGAGAGGCAATCCCTGCGCCCTCACGCCTCTAGTCGCCGCAGGAGACGCCCTGGACGTCGGGAGTCAACAGCCGACTCCCGGCCACCGCAGGCGCGGGCTTGCGGGCGGCGAGCAATGGGTAGCTCGCCGCCCGGTAAGGACCAGGCCCGGGTCGACGGGCGTTGTGTTCCACGCGCCTTTAAGAGATGTCAGCACCAAGTGACGGGGTCCGCTAGGGCCGATTCTTGCCAGGGCCGCGGGTTATTCGAAAGAGATACCGTGGCCCCTGGCACAGGCAACTGAACGAACACGGGTGGGTTTTAGTCAGTAAAAGTCTGACACGCCCTCTCGCTCCGCCCAGAGCGGGAGAAGTCATCTGATGATTTCCCACCCAAAAATCGTGAAAAAAAATCAGTTGATCCATAGATTTATGTTTGCATAACTCGACATAATGGTATGGATCAACTGATTTTTTTTTCACGATTTCAGGGTTGGTCCCGTAGTAAAATTTGTTCATAGTGATGAGTACGATGACCCTTTTTAAGGATTAAAACGATCAAAATTTAACGCTAAAACCAGATAACACATAATAATCTCAAAATCCATTGGATTCCAATTAATTTTAATTAGGAATGATAAAATCGAGGTATGTTGTTACCCGTCGGCAGATAAGAAAGTTATGAATTATGTCCCAGGTGTGATGTGTGTGTGTTGTTGCTGTACAACAACACACACGTGTGTGTGTGTTGGACAGCTATAATAAATATAGTCTGTTTTATGTCAATCACCCGCATGGGTCTAGAGGACATTAATGTTCAGTGAACTCAAACATCATTCTACATTATAGTCTGTTCCAAAAATATCTAATGAAAGCGTAAGCAAATCTTATTCAGGTAAAATTTGTATGCGATCAGTCACTAAAGGGAATCAGTAAGACATTTGCCTGTATTTAGAAGGATTACACTTTATATTTCCAACAATCAAGGGCTTCTGGCTAAGTAATAACAGCCACACAGGTCGATCGATCAGGTTAAGCTACGCTTGCCGGGGTTGGTCCGTTGATGGGTGACCATCATTAAATGCCATGGCTCCTTCGTGCTTCGGAAAGCACGTTAAGCCGTTGGTCCCGGCTGTCATTTGAGAATCTTTGACAGTCGTTACGGTTTGTTAGAACTCTGAATGTCTCAGACATGTCCATACTACGTAAAAATGTCGCACGCACGTCGCTAGTAGGTAATTCAACAATAGAGATAAGTATGCAGCGTCGTCGGATATATTTGAAGTTTAGTAAGAAACCGATGGATGTTTTCGAATGAAATTTAGCTTGATAAATGAACTGTTTGTTTTCTTACTAAACTTTAACTATATCCGACGACCCTGCATACTTATCTCTTTATACATGAAATAGCTACACCACGATTATTATACAGAAAGTTAATAGGTTATTTGAACACAGATAATCGGTAAGTAAATAAAGAAAAATAGAAGAAAAAGATCAAATCCTTTCTCAGTACCTACTGTTTGTTAGCTATAGCTCAGAAATGAAAAGGGTTCGCAATAAAACTAAACACATTATTTAGACAAAAACATATCTATTTCCTTTTCCAAAATATCTGTAAAAACACTCAAATATCACCGAAAAAAAGTAATTTTTTTCGGTGATATTTGAGTGTTTTTATCTAAATCTGTTAAGATGCTGAAGCTTGATGATGATGCTGAAGCTTTTTGAACGTGTTCACTGCTTGGCATCTCGAACAAGAAGGCCGGCTGTCAGTTGCCTCCCATAGAGAAAGACAGTGAATGTCATCATGGACGAATAATTGATTGTGTGACATACGAATATTAGTCGATTTAATAAAGTAGGGTTACCAGACGCAAGTTAACAGCACGTTCTGAAAAAAAAAACTGAATTTTAAACAGGAAAAATATCGTCGCTCTAGATGTGACACCTCGTAAATACGAACCTGTCAATTTTCCAGGAGAGACAAAAAACTGTTTTGATAAAATTATGTATATTGCATGTTTTTGGTTATTTTATTGAATATTAAATAAAATGCCGTACGTTTTCTTGTATGTACATAAAAAATCACCTTGGCATGCTTGGTGTCTATTAAACTTACAAGGTCCCACCTTACAAAGTGCTTCTAAGTCTTGTAACGAGATGTCACTAAAAGTCAGTGTTTTAAGTGACGTAAACCTCCTCTACATACAAGGTATCACCAGAAAGATGGAACATTGCGTGATGGACTATTTCGCATCAAAATGTAAAATTGACCAAAAATTGCAGTTTCGAGGTGTCACATCTAGAGCGACGATATATATATTCCTATGTGACGATATAGCCGTGGTTAGAAACAAAGAAGGAAAGAAAATGCATTTATTTACGGCAAACATGACACATGAAAAAAGGACATAAACACACAAAAAAAAACAAGTTGGGGGTAAACATGCGTCACATTCACGCAAAACGGCCATCGCTCAGCATAATGCTAAGACCCTATACGAGACAGAGCCCAAGCGCTGGTTTTCAGCGGCAGCCGGCGTTGACGTGATGACGTTAACCATTGCAGCATGCAATTATACATAAACAACACACAAAACACATACAAAAGGCACGTACAAGGTTACATTTACAAAAGTAGTTTCTTCTTCGTCGTATCGATGATTCCATTCATTAGTCCAGTCATTTATTTTTTCCGAATAATTTTGATTGTTACCTTTTTATTTATCAGCAGTAATCGGAATAGATAAGGTAATTCGGAACAATGACTTTAGTTAGATGTATAATTATGTTAATATGGATATTATATTTCCGTGAGGTTCCGGTATTTTCAATTTATTAAAAACTTTAATTTGTTAGATATTCAAATCAAAATTATTACCCATCCTGTGTCGCGTCAGCTTAGGAATAATCTATATGTATGCGGGTTAAACTAGCTTTATCCAGTTCAGATATTATTACAGGACCTATACTACCATATATATACCTATCACTACCAACCTTTACTATATATTTTTTTCCCGTGGGCGTGTCCTTATTAACAAAATTAAAGGTTTGAAGTCATTGTCCGGATATAGCTTTATCTATTCCGCTTACTGCTGATTAATATAACAATCTGACGTCAGATGGGAATATATATAAATTATATTATTTTCCTGTTTCAATGCCTTCGGTTTGTTTTTTTTCTCTAGTAGTTTTAAACTGTTTTTATTTTTTTTTTTAAAGTTGGTAGTTTTCTGCGTCTTACCTATTAATTGTATATACAGGCCGGCATCGACGCTCAACCTGTTACCGTGGATTTAAGACTTACATGATTTTGAATGACTTGAAATTAATCGTCAGTTTTTTTTTTATTGCTTTTTCATACATTTTGACCGCATAGGTATTGCACTTTTCTATGAAACAGTAGATTTTTTTTTATTACTGACAATTTTTTTGGGCAGATTTCGTTGTTTCAGTTTGCGCGTCGATGTCCCTGCCACGCTGTATATATACCGGCTGACTGTTTTTACCGTATGGACAAACATAAACAGCGTACCTTTGGAAGGTGAACGGAGTAGAAGCCTCTTTTTTCTCTTCTTCTCTTTCCTCTTTTTTATTCACAAAAAATAAAAAATCTTTTATTTTACATACAAACTTTTAATACTTTGATTGAATGTCGCTACAATTTCATTGATAATTTCCGCGCGTATAAGTTTTATATTATTTGTTGGTTTATTTGTTTTTCTTTTAAGTTTTTTTTTGGTTTAGTATGAAAAGTATACTTCAAATTTGTGATAGTATTTATTGATAGGTTAGTTTCATTTTAGGTTTTTGAAGAAAAAAAAGAGATTTCTGCGCCATATACTTCTTTCAGTTCTTTCTACTCCGTTCACATTTTATACCCTGTTGTTTTTGCCGAGACGGACAAAAAAGTCAGCAGCAAAATACCGGGATCCCACGGGCATATCCATATTAACATAATTATACGTTTAAAGTCATTGTTCCGAAATACCTTATTTATTCCGATTACTGCTGATAAGTAAATAGTAATCGAAATTTTTCGGAAAAAATAAACGACGTTTAATCTGAATCATCGATACGACGAGGAAGAAGAACCTACTTTTGTAAATGTGACCACGGCTATGACGACAGATAGGAAATATACATATTTTTCCTGTTTCAATATTTCCGATCCGTTTTTTTTTTCAGTAGGTACCTAGGATTTAAATTTTTTCTAATATTTTTCGTTTCCTACCCATCTATACTCTTTTTCTTAGTGTGTCGATAGCAATCTAAATGGATTCGGCCCAGAAGTCGGCCACTTATTTGGCGCCATCACCAGCGTCCTTCCTGCCTTATTTATTTATTTATTTTACCATTTATGTATACACATATATAAACAGACAATGAAATACAGAAGAGAAAAAATAGGTATAGAGGTGATGCTTATTTCATAAGAAATTTCTTCGAGCATACCTGAGATAGGACAACAGATACAGAGATGTAGACAGCGTGTGATAGAGCAAAGGAGACAACAAATAATACATAGAATCAAAAAAAACAATTCACTTAAAAACTATACAAAAGTTACGAGAATATGTTAACATACATACAAATAAACATACATAAATACTTCTAGAATAAATATTATATTTATATAATAATTATATCATACTCAAAATAATAAATACATACACAACTATGATGAAGTGGACAGATAGTGTTCTTTCACTCTTTTTTTAAAAACTGCAACAGTTTGGCAGTCCCTAATGTCAGGCGGTAGTGAATTCCACAATCGCACCGCATGCACTGTGAAGGAGTAGGAGGTAACGTGCAGCTGACAGGACACGCAGGACATGATATTAAGTGTCCCATCGTTTGTGGAACAGCACCAAATTTACACTCCAAGGCGGAGTCGGCTATGAATTTCCACCCGAAGACCTCCCACCTGGACATGAGTTACCTTGGGTAACCTTGAAGTCTTTAAATAGACTCTGGACCCAGGTTGGCTGAAGCAAAGAAAAATCATAGAATAAACCAAAGCTAGTTAAACTATTTAGCATAAATAAAGACATGGTGCAATAGTGCATTGGATTGTACCTGTAATAATAGTTGTAAGTGATTAAATAAATAAATAATAAGTGCGTACATCGCGGTGCCTTATTCATTTGTCAAGCTTTTATTTGCAATAATTCATTTCTTTTGATGTCAGGATAACGAAAAAATCAAATACCATACATTTGTTGAAATTTCATAAAAATCAAAAGTCATTTATTTAAATTAGGCCGAGCATCAGCGCTTTTCCAACGGATAAAAATGGTATTGGTTGGTGGAGGTTTTTTGGCAATTTTTTCAAGAAGACGTGATGATAATAGAACTTATAGGTATACACGAAATATTTTAAGAGAAACATCTATACGAACATGATTTTTTTTTTAACAAAGTTTATTTTATTTTAAAAAACCCTAGCGTAATGGATGCAAAAAAATAAGAACGAGCCAGTATTTATTATGTGTCAAAAAAAAAAAATTTTTTTTTGATAATGTAAGTACTTAAAAAACAATCGTTTCTATGACGTCTTTACCACCTATGAATATTTCTCTTAAAATATTTCGTGTATGAATAGATACGCCTTAAATAGTGTTTATTTTAGTCTATCGCGTAGTCTTACATACTAGTAACCATATCTAGTGGTAGGTCTCACTTATTGTGAAAATGAAAATTATATAAACGAAAGTATCAGAAAGCATACCTGTGAATGCCAATTTGTAGTTTCCCACGCACGAGTGCTTTGATTTGATTATTTGAGTACCTAAACCCGAAGTTCTAAATCAAAATCACTTTGCAAATGTCGTTCATTTTATAATTAAGATAAAATAACCTCAATTTTCGTGGACGATTTTTCAAATGTCATCATCTGCCTAGCCTTTTCCCAACTGTGTTCGGGTTGGCTTCCAGTCTAACCGGATTCAGCTGAATACCAGCATTTAGGACGATTTTTCAAATGTATACTAAATAATCCCTTTGGTGAGTGATTGTGTAATAATTTAACCAGAATAAGGTTTTCTTACGCTTTCATTTTTGGTAATTTTGGAACAGACTATTTACGAGTATCGAATGATGTCGGAGTCCACAGAACATAAATTTTATATCCTCTACATCCGCGCGTGTGGCTGACATTTAAAAAAGGACTATAATATATGTAGTAAATAACTGTAAGTAAATCATACCTCCCTAGGTATGATGTACCTTGGTCTATCTGTTGTCTCTGTGTGTATTTTTACGCGACGGTAGATAATACCTTTTTATGAATCTTGGTCCCTACCAAGATCCATAATCTTTCTACTCTCCCCTTGGACAATTTTAATGAAATGCAGCAACAACAGACGATTTACCCTGTATGCACTCTGCAAGTGCAACCAAGGACCCCCGGTTGATGTAGGACTATTGCAGGATGTGGATTAAAAAAAAAGGTATTGTGTTGGTGCGGCTAAAGTAGACTGGTTTCCAAGAACTATGGAAGGACTGCCTGATCAATGTTTTACACATACGCGGATAAAATGGCAGGGGGTGACTTGCCCACTCAATAATGGGCCCCCGGGAACTGTCGCTAGCACATAGTGACGTAGCGACAAGGAGGCAACATGTCTTGAACTGCTTGAGAAGTTAAGAGGTATTTTTTCTGGTATATCTCCACTCAATACGGTCAATAAAGGCAAGAAAGAGGTGGAAACTCTGTTGCTCGTCAGTGTTTACTCCAGTCGGCACATGAAGGCAAGCCAGAAGTGAGGAACAAAATAACTCCCGGGAGGTAGAATCTGTAGGGCACTACTGCCCAACAGCTCACCACATGCTGCCCTGCGGGTTTCTGTATCTCTCTTAGTCTGGCTCCTCACCCTAGACTTGTTCCGATAAAACAAAATTCTACCGGCACAGACCTAGAGTTCGGAGCACGCAAGCCCTACCACGACGTCAACGTAAAAATACGGCGGTTATTATTATTAATTTATATACGTCAAATTACCAGTCACCCTGTATATATATCAAATCCGACTGGTAGTTCCAAAGATAAGCGAATTCAAATAAAAAAAAAAAAAACAAATAAACTCTTCACCTTTATTCTTTGTATAAATAGATTAGTACAGATATTAAATAATATAGATAATAGTCAGCTATATATAATTGAAACGAATTTAGATATCTGAACAATAAAGAAACGGTCGATCAAGCAATATGTTGAAGTTGGTCATTATTTTGACTGTTGCGGCAGGTAAGTTAGTTTATTTCATTTATTCTTAAATACTATATTGTAATGGCTCGTGGCTAAGTTATAACAGTGGAACGGTCGATCGATCAAAGTTAAACTGTGCTTGCCGAGGTCAGTACGTGGATAGGTACACGGAGAAGTCTCCGTAGGTACGTATGGATCCATTCCTACCTACGGAGACTTCTCCGTGTGTGCCTCGGAAAGCGTGTAAATATTTATCCCGGCTGTCATTCGTAGATCTCTAGCAGTCGTTTAACCACACATTGTAAATAAACTTTACGAAGGTATGGAGCAGTAGTCAATTCGCTAATTCTATCCGCGATCGCCAATTCTACATATGCCTGTGGTCACCACAGGCATATGTAGAATTGGCGATCGCGGAGGTACTGCAATCGATTTATTGTTTCTTGGCAAATTCTTAACAAAATCCGTTTGGCGTACCGATATTATATAAGTATAGTATTTTTTGTTTGTATTTAATAACATAGTATCAAAGAATATATAGCCGGTCCGAAGCATTCTAAACCATTTTTTACGATTCTCAACACAGGTGATATTTTTAATAAGCAATGTGTTTGCATTATTTTCTAGTGTGCTGTGTTTATGCGGAGAATAGATACTACCTATACACAAGGTAAATGCTCCGTAAATAATCTATGCTGCATATTATGTGTTTTAAATTGGTAATAGGCGATGATACAGCAGAGAACAAGAGTAGTGTGCATAACCCTCAGAATAAGCAAGCTGAAGTGGTAATGGGCCGACCATATTGGCCGCAGAACCAATGACCGTTGAGCTACTCGTGTTCTTGTGTGAAGTATAACGTAAAAGAATAACTAAGTTCAAACATTGAAGAATCAACATTTTGAGTTTGTTTTTAAGGACTAACCCGGTTGAACCTGAGCTAATAGCAGGGCGCGGTGCCTTGCCAACGAGCTCTAATTTCAATATAAGACACGATACAATCATATTGATTCATGGGCAAGGTGGAAGTCCTCGATCGCCATTCAATGTGTTAATCAAGCATGGTAAGTACCTCAGGCATGATATATCACCAGCGTAGGTGCCTATGCTGGTGATTATTATATAAACCTCGAAGTATAAACTGTACTCCGATGAAAAGCGTGTAGAATACCTTCTATTTTTAGGCACAAGGCATTTTTTTTCATGAATTTATTTACGGTTACAATATAATTCTGTTGAGGCGACAGCAAACCCTTGTTTTCTTTAATGGAAAATGAGCCTTTCTCTAACCCTATTGTTCTATATAATATTAAACCTAACGTTCTTATTTATGAAGTTATTTATTTCTTTCAGAAATATCTAGGTTACAAGAACCATATAACGTTTTAGTGGTTGACTGGGAAGCAGAAGCTATGTTGAGTTACTCGGTGGCATCGTCAAACGTGCCACTTGTGGCTAATGATTTGTTAAATTTAATAAAATTGTTAACGCAGCTGCAACCTCCATTTGATGTGAGCAGAATGCACTTGGTAGGGTTTGGCCTTGGAGCACATGTTGCCGGCATCGCTAGTAGAGGGTTGCACGGAACCCCTGGAAAAGCTGGTAGAATTACTGGTAAGAGATGGTTATTTTCTTATAGTATATAGTATTCTATATCTTATAGTATTTATAAAATTAAGTTGTGTTTTAGCATGAAAATAGCAAACATTTCCCTTAACTTAATATCTCTTCAAGGCTCGACTCGAGCACTATGGGATTAGGAAAACAGCACTTGACTTGTTAAGATCATACCTGAAAGATAGAAAGGTTAAAGTCCAAGTAAATGGCGTGAACTCTTTGGGGTCTGAAATGACAATGGGCGTTACTCAAGGTTCGATATTGGGTCCATTCCTCTTTTTAGTTTATATTAATGATTTACCCCAATTACTTCAAAATCAACCGAAGATGGTGTTATTTACAGATGACACATCATTGATCTTTAAAATAGACCAACGGTCATAAAATCTTGACGACGTGAATAACTCTATTCTTCAGGTCCAAGATTGGTTTACGGTAAATAATTTAGTACTTAATAAAAAAAAACAAAATGCATTAGATTTAAATTACCTAATGTTAGAAGTAGCGAATGTGACATCATATTGAATGGCCAAAAATTATAATTTCTTAATCAGACAGTTTTCCTAGGAATCACGCTAGACGAGAAATTACAATGGGGACCTCATATAACATCTATGGCGGGGCGGCTAAGCTCGGCCGCATATGCTGTTAGAAAGATAAGACAGTTAACAGATGAAGCAACCGCGCGTTTGGTCTATTTTAGTTACTTCTACAGTATTATGTCATATGGCATTTTACTGTGGGGTCGGGCTGCTGACATTGAATCCATTTTTTTTGCAAAAGAGAGCTGTCAGAGCCATTTACAATCTACGTCGCCGCGAATCTCTTAGGGAACTATTTAAAAGGGTTAATATGACGGTACCTTGCCAATTCATTTATGAAAATATTATGTATGTAAGAAAAAATCAACATCTTTTAAATAAAATAAGTGATAGACATAATTTTAATACTAGAAATAAAGATAAATTAGATCAACCTTTTTTCAGATTATTCAAAGTACATACATCTTTTATGGGGTACTGTGTTAAATGTTACAACAAAATACCTTGTGAAATATTGCAATTAAATGAAAGAAAATTTAAAACTTATATTAAAATTACACTTTGTAAGCAAGGATATTATAAATTAGAGGATATTATCCAAGATAAGAATACTTGGAAACATGCTGGTCCTGCTCCATAGGACAATCTCTAGAGTCTAGACAAAATCAAACTGGTTGCTAATGTAATTGTATAATTTATTCTTTTTTTTTTCCTTTGGCATTTATTTACATTCTGTAATTACTTGGGGTCACACCCGGACTTATTACTCTTTACTTATTTATGAAAATCGTCTACTTTTGGAATGTTTGTGAATATGTGAGCACCATGTATCTATCACATAGTTAATCTATATGTCATCGTTTCATTTATCCATTTTAATTCTTTTACCTATTGTGGTATAGTAATTTTATTTTTAGGTGCATCGTCTTCACATATAATTATATAAATAATGTATGCAAAATAGTGTAAAACATTTTAAAAGAGTAACGGTGGAGTTTCTTGCCCATTCTTCTCCCTACGAAAACTACATTTTGGAAGGGGCGACTAGAATCAATTTTATTTTAATTTTATTTTTGACGTTCAAAAGTGCCTTATATGTGCCTATTTGAAATAAATGATTTGACTTTGACTTTGACTTTAAAGGAACCGGAACAATAAACAATGTATACATTATCATTACAAAAAAAAAAAATAGATTCGGGCTCAGGATTCAGATTGTAATTAGGCTTGCTTCAGTTTTTTTAAATGAAGATTGTCAAAGAATGTAGATGTGAGTCCCTAACCTTTTTTTTCTCGCTGAGGGCTGATTTTCAATCAACTGATAATTTTCATTCGTGGAATAAAAGTGACGTCTGACAGATTTTATATAGAAGAACTGTCGAAAATTCAAAACTATTCTTTGGATAAAATTATCTGGCGTTGGAAAAATCACCTCTAAATGGTATAATATGAAGATTAAATTCGCGCAAACAGTGTTTATTATTCGTACGGTAAAATTTATAAATGACACAAATAAATCCCAAATGTAGTTATAAAAGCTCGTCCTAGTCTTCTCAGCCTCAAAAGAACGCCTGATTATCACGTTCCAGTGTGAGGATAAATAAATTATCAATCACTTTCTTTAAATCTTTTCGTTTTCGTGCTGCCTTTCTAGGATTGGATCCATCAGGAAGAGGATGGGGCACTAATTCCCTTCGCTTGAGACATGATGACGCTCACTACGTCGAAGTTATCCACACAGATGGTTCAGGTCTACGTGCCAACGGTATTGGAACTCCGATTGGCCTGATAAACTTCTATGCTAACGGTGGAAGCAACCAACCAGGCTGCTACTCGCACTCCTGTAGTCATAACCGGGCTTACGAGCTCTTTACAGCGTCTTTGTCCAACTGGAACCTAGTGGGATACCCATGCAGCTCAACTTCGCAATTGAACCTTAACAGGTGTAGAGGAAGTTCATTGAAAATAGGTGGAACAGAATTACATAAAAGAGGGTATGTATTTTTATTTTCATAAAGTACATATTTCTTAAAGTACAAGTATTTACAATGACAGCTTCAACTGTCATTTTGAATTACGTTAACGTCGCGCTAAGGCAAGCTAAGGAATAGAATAGATTTCTGTCATATTATAATATATAACAAAATCAGATCACAAGGGCTTTTTCTTGGTAAATCATACGTAAATTTATTTTTTTCATCCTTGTTAGTTCATGCGTCATATCAACAGTTTCTGTACAGTTTCCCAGCTCATTATCGTATTAAATATTTAAATACGAAATGCTTGCTAAGCATTGTAGAATAAGTCCGAACCTAAAATAATCCTGACTTAATTTATAGTAAAGAAACGCAAACTACTTAAAAGATTAAATGTCTTTATCGACGAAAGGTGATACCTACTACCTTACTATTACGTCTGCTCGTAACAAAGCAGCAAGTTTCTTTAATTCGAACGAATTGGACTTGACTTGAATGAACACGAAATGAAATGAACGAAATCTCAATTTCAATGTAGGGACCGAGTTACGGTCAACCCATCTACAGTAATTAGCCATTAGTAATTATTGGTTTGAATAAACCTTTAGAAGCTTAAGAAGGTCAGCAAAAGCCCATACAACTGTGCCCCCCAAACATGTACCTCAAGGTACACGTGCACCTAATCGTAGAGAAAAAATAGAGGAATTCGAAAATAATTGTGTTTTTATTTATAAATAATTTAAAACTACATAATATATTATTTAAAGTTTTAATAACCTGTAACACAATTAAATCATGTGGCAACTTTGCATGTACGGGTTGACATTAGGATTATAATGTGTTCTGTGGACATTATTTCGTGGGTAAATGTCATTCACATGTCATTCCGTTCGTTGTTTGCGTTTCGGGGTACTCGTCTGTTGTTCGTTTGTGCTGTGTATTTTGTTTAATAACTTGGCAATTCTTTCTGGTATTCGGTTTGTCACCTCACGATTTGGTTCTTGACGATACTATAAAAATATTTGAAATGAATCAAAAACAACAGCAGCTGCAGCTGACAGCAGACAACTGTCAACTCGACAGGTTTTTTTTAAAATAGGTAATGTAATGGACCAAGGTAGTATAATTGTGCCCGAAATGGCGAGCTTTTTTTCTCGTTATTTTATTCTCGTCCCCGGGTAACCATAAGAAAAATATATAAATGCAAAGTTATTCAGTGTAATCTAGTGTATTTTATGCCACTAAGTGTACCTCGGTACTTCGTTTGGGCAGATTTTGGTGACATCTTTTATTATAATTTTCATTTTAACCATATAAAGATAAAACAAATCTTCTTTTTCATATTTTAAAATTATAATATCAGTAATTTAACAATCAGCAGTTTCTAATTACCACCATCTTTGAACGTTACGTTTTTACTAATTATTTATAAATAATTAATGAGTCGAAAATTTTGTTTTCAGTCAAAGTTATATCTACAGAATCAACACTAGAAGGCAGTACCCGTTCTAAGATAAGATTGTTTTGTCAAACAAATAAACTTTTAGCTTATCTATTAATATTTTTATTACACTCTCCTTGACTCCACCTGAATTTAATTAAAGGAGGCTGTCTCTGCCGACTAATAACGAACCAGCATGATGTCATTGGACAGCCCTTTCCATGATTCTATTGACTGATTTAGTTGGATTGACTGACTGCCACAGATTCAATGAATAGGGCTAGTGGACCAGAATAAGATGGTATACCAGCGATTGTTCTCAAGGTTTGTGCGCCTGAGTTGTCCCCTGTATTGACACGCTTGTTTCGCCTCTCATTTGGGACTGGTATAGTGCTCAAGTACTGGAAGTTTGCCAACGTGCAGCCCGTGCCCAAAAAAGGCAGTCGTGCCGATCCTAGCAACTATCGGCTGATTTCAATAACCTCCATACTCTGCAAGATTATGGAGCGTGTGTTGAACTCGCGCCTCATGGCAAACCTGGAAGGTAACGATCTCCTCAGTGACCAACAGTACGGGTTTCGCCGCAATCGGTCTACTGGGGACCTACTAGTGTATGCCACTCACTTGTGGGGCAAGGCCCTCGAGAGCCGTGCCGGACGGCGCGTATGTGTTCCACGCGCGCCTCAAATAGATGTCAGCGTAGTTGACGGGGCTCGACAGGGCCGAAGCCTGCCGGGGTAGCGGGATCGTCCGAAAGGGTTACCGCTGCCCTGGTACATAAAGGGCTAAGGAAGGAACACGGGTGGGTTTTAGTCAGTAAGAGTCTGACACTTCCTTCTGCTCCACCCAGAGCGGGGTTATTTGATGATATCCCATCCTCAAAAAAAAAAAAAGGCCCTCGAGAGGAATGGTGAAGCGATTGCCGTCTCCTTAGACGTCTCGAAGGTCTTCAACTGGGTATGGCACGATAGCCTTATGAGTAAGCGTCCAGTGTACTACTAGTCCAGTGTACTACTGTGTACAACTAGCTTCATCTTTTTGACTGACCGACTTTGACAATTCAAAAGTGCCTGTAATTGGTTTATTTGAAATAAATAGTTTGAGTTTGAGTTTGAGTTTGAGTTTGTACGGCATTTCCCCTTGTCTGACTGGCTGGGTAAAAGACTTCCTAAGTAAATGTTTTCTCCAAGTTATTGTCGACGTATGCTCATCGGAGCCCATGACGACTAATGCCGGTGTTTATCAGGGGTCTGTTCTCTCTGCAACTCTCTTCCTGCTGCATATCAAAGATCAGCTGATGCTCAGAATCTATGGGTATGCAGATGACAGCACAGTTGTAGAGAGATACCTCCCGAGTGCTCGGGCTTGTAAGGAAGTAATCCGGTCCGAAAGAGAGGCTATGGTAGAGCGTACGAATGTCGCACTTCAGGCAGTCTCCAAGTGGGGCGAAGCCAACCTTGTGGGATTCAACGCTGCCAAAACTCAAGTGTGTCTGTTCATCGACAAAAGGAGCCCGTTCACTTTGGCTCCTGCTTTTCAGAATGTATCCTTGGAGTGCACCGACCGCCTTCAGCTCTTAGGAGTTGAAATTTCCTCAAACCTAAACTTTGGGTGGTTCATTGAGTCTAAAGCCAAGATGGCTGCTAGGAAACTTGGCGTTCTTGCAAAGGTCCGGCGGTACTTCACACCGGGACAGCTTCTAATGTTATACAAAGCGCAGGTCCGATCGTGTGTGGCATAAAGCAGCCACATATGGGCTGGTGCTGCAAAATGACATCACACATGGCATGGCATGGCATGGCATGGTGACATGGCTTTGGACTCAGTGGAGAGGCGTGCGAAGAGGCTAATTGGTGATCCAAATTTGGTTAAGACCAATCTACAAAGCCTAGAGCACAGGCGTAGGGTAGCCAGCCGTTCGGTGTTCTATAGGATGCATTCTGGAGAGTGTGCGCGGGAATTACATGACTTAATTCCGCCATCACCGTTCCATCATTGGACAAACCGTCGTACGGCGAGTTTTAACCCTTACGTTGTTGACACCGCTACGATCCGGACGAAGCGTTTCGCCTCGTCGTTTATACCGCGTACATCGAAGAACTGGAACAATTTGCCTGCAGCGGTCTTCCCGTCCTATTGTAATTTATGTGTCTTCAAGGCTAGGGTGAATAGGCACATAATAAATTAGTACGCTTAACCATCAACGATTGCATCACTGCTTTCCATCAGGCGGGATCACAGTCAACCACTAGTTTGTATAATTAAAAAAGAAAAGAATAATCAGTTATGAGTTTGTCAATTCCTAGTCATTGTTGGATTTGAGGACGAGTCCCCTAAATTTTTATCCAGCCTCCTTTAGTATAGACCTAAAATTATGTAATTTGTATTACAACAGTTTTACTGTTGGATTTTCAACACTCGCTGTTGGATTTTCAACGCTCGGCTCAGAGTTGAAAATCCAGGAGTGCAATCATATTTAGGTACTAACTTCTTTCTGTCCGCGACTTCATTTGTGAGACACCATAATATACTAAAATACCAGCCACATGTTAATAAAAATTCCTGTATACTACTTAATTTGTAATGTTGGTCTCAGCAATTAAAATATACAGAGAGTCAGGACTGATGGTGGGAGCAAGCGATGTACAATATTGTCCGTGTGAGAAGCAACTCGTCTAGACGTCGACACCCGCAACCTTCAGGAGAAATTTCCCATTACTTGCGAAGTTTTTCGTTTTTAAAGAATCAATGATCGCCTGCGTTCCTGCATATACTACCTAATGGTACTACACTGATCCACCGACTGATGCATTCTTACAGAAAAGCTATCACTAAAATAATCAATAACAGTCCCCTAACCATAGATATATATTATAATCAAAGACGACGACGAAGAAGAAGCCTTAAGTTGTATATGTTTTTCCATATACGTTCTACGAACCGTCATAGAATAGTATAACAAAATGTAAAAATAAATACAAAAACTATCAATTGTTTGTTGAAATTTGAACTTAGCAATGAACCAATTTAATTTCAATTTGATTTAAGCTTAGAAATTGCATTAAGTACGCCTTTGTACGATTTTGTTTTACTTGTGTATACATTTGATAAATAAACTTAGGTTTTAAAGCAGTCGTCGAACCTATAAGCTACATGCTTTGTTGAAAGTTGACTAAAATAACCGTTCTTATATTTATATCATGATTGACTGCTTAGCTCCGTAAAGGTATAGCGGGATGATTACCATTTAAAAGGTTAAATTTGTATTTTTTTTAAATATCTGCTATATTCGTCCCCAATTCCTATTGTTCTTTCTCATTTCAGTCATATTTCCTACGAAATGTATTGAAAGTTTTTTTTCGATTTCTGACTTTTCTAGTACTCAGATCTCACTTGGTTCCATAAAGTATTTTGATCCTTATAAGAAACCGGATCGATTGGCATCAAAAACAGTTTTTGTGAAAAATTGCCATTTTTCAGCGACTGTATATTTTATTCTAAATCTATGAATGCAGATCAAAATGTTTAAAAAAGTTAAGAACAGTTTCTTGAAACCGTTCTCTTGTAGCGACAAAGATTAAGGTACCTGTACTTATTGCCCCATCTCAAAAATCCACCCTGTATATATTATGATTGACTGCTTAGCTCCATAATGGTTGGGAAAAGAAAGAAGAAAGAAAGATAAATAGGTTTATGTATTTGTCACAGAAACACGTACATACTCGTACAAAAAGATAATTCATTCTAATAATAAGAAAAACTTGAATCAAAATATATCTACGAGTATAATCACGAGCACATAGCAGAAATAGTCGACGGCTGCACGTCATGACAATCATTATACTATGATAATTATCATTTCCTATTTGTATTAAAATAAAAAATTAAAAAGCATTTATTTCAGGTAACTCAAAAGCACCCATACAGCAACCAGAATACATAAATACACGTACACACACATAAGACAAATATTATCGGACACAGCTAGCAACATGCCTGCTACAGTAATGTCCGATATAGGTACGGGCAGTCAAATCTCCCGGCAATCATCGCCAGAACTGTATTGGAGCTGTCCCGCACCCTGCGCACCAAGGACGCGCACCGCTTGCGCATGGTGGTGTGGAAACAGTCGGCGCGCGCTTCCGCAAACATGTCCGAGGCACTGCAGAAGCGGAGCAGCCCCAACACCGCTCTGAACGCGTTATTGTACTGGATACGGAGGGCACTGTAAGCCGCTCGTGCGGCAACAGCGTGCAAACCTACGGGCTATCATATTTGCTCTTTTAGACAGTGCCTTCCGCTCACTTTCGATGTCGACATGATCCCTCACGTCGGCTTTTACCCAATGCCCCAAATATTTAAATTCGTCCACCCGTTCCAAAGGTACGGTACATCATTCAGGCAAATGGGTGGTACATGTTGCGAGCATTTGACGCCGCCGCGCCGGCCTGAAAGGCGATGTATTGACTTTTTACGACATTGTATTGCGTGATGATAATCATTTAAAAAGTTAAATCTATACTTAACTGTCTGCAATATTCTTGCCATTTGACTCGTCTTTTTACAATTTTCGGTAAATATTGCTCATCTCAATGGCAAAATCTATTAGGTAGTAATTGCATGATGGTGGTACAATCAGACAAATATTTTTAAAAAATATCTAGTTTTGGCATAAGAATTGTTCTCAGATATCGCAAAAATTCCTCTAAAAAGACAATGTACAGTTTTGACTCCGCTTCGATTTTATTGTAATAAATAAAGATAGATGATATCATCATCTACCGCCCGACTTCACCCACTGCTGGGCGTAGGCGTCTCTTTGAAATGAAATGTTTATTTCTTTCTATAACTAGATCTTTTGGTAGACTTTTACGCGTCAATATTTTGTTATAGTTTGACCAAAACCTCTGTACCGCGTGCCTTCGGTATGTGCGCGGCGAGACGGGGGGGCAATGCAAGCCGCTCATTCGTCTACGCTCACGGCGTCCCGCCCCCCACCTCGCCGCGCATTCCTCCCGTCTCGCCGCGCATTCCTAAGACGCGGTACAGCAGTTTCGGTCAAACTATAGCATTTAATTGTGCTTTCGTGTGTTATGCTTGTCTTTTGTGTGCACTGAATAAATGGTTTATCTATATATTTAAATATAAGAGCTTTCTTATGTCACATATTTGCTAGTTATTGGTCAGTGGGGACTATGGTGAGAACATTTTGAATGCATTTGCAGGCGATGAAGTAAGCTCACAAGAAAATAAACATAATGTAAGTAAAAAGTTTATTTTTTCACAATAAAACAAAATCTTAGAACGGGGACCTCCTAGTGTTGATCCTGTAGATACTGCTGGAACTGAAAACAAAACAAAATAAAAATCTCTAGCTATGCGTAGATACAAGGTCAAAGATAAAGAAGAAAAACTATAGATATATTTTTCTTCATTTGCAGAAACTGCTGATTATATTACCATTGATAATATCTTCAAATGGATAATAAACAAATATTTAATGAGTGCATGTCATTGTGCTAATGTAAAAGAAAACTATCTAGGTTCTAGTAAAAATTGTACGTACGCTCTTTTAAACATTTCTGTGCCTCCTACGTTCAATGCACTTCCTCTACACCTGTTAAGGTTCATCTGCGTAGTTGAGCTACAGGGGAATCCCACTAGGTTACGGTCGTACATTGAAGCTGCAAACAGCTCGAAGGCCCGGTTATGGCTACAGGAGTGGGTCAAACAGCCTGGTTGGTTGCTGCCACCGTTGACATAGAAGTTAACATGACCAATTGCAGTTCCAATACCGTTGGCAAGTAGACCTGAATCATCTGTGTGGATAACTTCGACGTAATCAGCGTCAGTATTCCTCAGGCGTGCTGAATTGCTGCCCCATCCACTTCCAGATGGGTCCAGTCCTAGAAAAGTAGCATGAAAGAAAAGGCTTCAAGAAAGTGATTATGAAGTAATAATTAACAAAAAGAATATTAAAATGGTACAAGTGGTATTGTGGCTCTGATGCCAAAAATGGAATAAACTTTTGATGTACATATGTAGGTAACACAATGTAGTTCATAAAGTAAAGTTATCGAACGAATAAGAGACATTATTTACAGGAACGTTATCAACCTGAATTTTTAAGAAACATTACTTACCAGTGATTCTACCAACTACGGGTTCATCAACCCATTCTACATAGTTCATATGTCTACTAGCAATGCCAGCAACATGGGCTCCTAGGCCAAACCCAACCAAGTGCACACTATTGGCACTTATCATACCAGTATTATAAGTCAATTCTCTCAAAAAATATTCCAAATCTCGAGCCACAAATGGTACTCTTGCCGATGCGACCGAGTAACTGTGGCTAGCTTCTTGTTCCCAGTCAACCACTATGACGTTATGTGGTTCTTGAAACCTCAATATATCTGAAAAAAATAACTTTATGAGTTACCAAGGCTGATGTTCCACTTAAATATACGACTCTCCGCGAGCATTGGTTTCACGAATTTGTTTTGCAAACATTCGCTGCGCGAGCTTCTGTTACGCAATAAGCGTTCATTCGCGACACGAACGGTTTGTTGAGTACGTGTATCCAAACACGATTAACAAATTTTAATACCTGTGCTCGCGAACGAATGTTCATTTCGTAAAAAAGGTTGGACATATAAACAATATGTTTGCAAAGCTAATTCGAGAAGCAAATGTTCGCGGTGACTACCATCTACAAATAAATAAAAAGAAGTAGATCCTACGGCCAAAATGTTTGTGTCATAGCAGTGCGGCCAAAACCTTATAAAGGATCTTTGAGGACTACTAATCGAATAATAATAATAATCTTTATTGGAACAAAAGCACACTTTACAAATTCATTGCGTACGTAAATAGCTACATTAGTTACAAAACTGTGTCGCAGCTATTAACGCCCACCTTCAAGAAGGAAGACGACAGCGTTCCAGACTCCAGAGATAAAAATACAGAAGGGGTTAAAAAAGAACAATAACTTTTATAATAAAATAGAAATATTAAAAATAAAAGTAGTAAAAATCTATTGAAGATTCGATTAGTAGTCCTCAAAGATCCATGCTTGTACTGATGTTTAACCTTTAACTCAGTAGTCACCTTTTTTCTAGCCACAGGTATATATCATTATCATATATTATCACATAATCCATACAACTTTTCTTCTGGCATTGAACTGGGTACTTACTATCCGTGATTAATGTATTGAATAAGGTTCTAGCACTTCCACGGTGCCCATGGATCAACATAATTGTATTGTTTTGTTCACTGAAACTGGAATCATAAATGTGGTGCTCTTCTGATATTTCTTGTGGTACAGACGGGTTATTCCTATAAAAAAGAAATATTATACGCTGTAGTTTATCACTCTAAATTGTTGTTGGTCAATCAACAACAATTTAAAAAAAAACGACAGGGTGACGGTTTGAAAAATGATGGTCATTTGTTGACGTATCAACAAAATGCTTCCATTCTCAAATACCTTTTGGTTGTGAATGCATTGCTCAATCATCATCATCAGATAATATCAATGTACTGCGGGACATAGGCTTCTCCAATATCACGAAATTTAACTTGTACCTCGACTACATTGCTGCAGAAGATCCAACCAATCGTGACCGCCTAGTCAGGGAGGTCCCATATCCAGCAGCTATCAGCCATCCTGCTAAGGTCGTCGCTCCTCTTTGCCTGAGGGTATCTTTTTATACCTTCCCACGCTTGCTCATTCGCGCACTCCGGTCAAGAGCACGTGTAGCTCAACGGTTATTGATTCTACGACTTATATGGCTGGCCAATTGCCACTTTAGGCTGAAGTGACAATCGGTCAGCAGTTTGCATAGCATCCAAACTAGTCTGCATAAGCTATGCAGACTAATTTGGATCTCTGCCATATTATCAAGTTTCAAACACATTATGTAGCGTAGAAAATATTTTTACCGAGCACTTACTTTGTGTATATGTAATATCTATTCTTCGCATGTACACAGCACACTAGAAAAAAATATTGCGTGTTACAAATATCACCTAAACTGAGAATCATAAAAAACTAATTTAGAAAGCGTCGTGTTGGAAAGATATTTAATGTTATTATGTTATATCAAGTATTTTTTACTTAGTATATAACTAAGGGCTGATTTTTCCATCGCCATATAACTTTTATTCGAGGAATAAAATTGACGTTTGACAGTTTTTGTATGAAACAACTGTCAAAATTTAAAAATTATTCCTGGAATAAAGTTATCAGCTGATTGAAAGATCAGCCCTAAGTAAAAAATACTTAACTTATATACTAGACTTTATTTACATCGTGTGGTGTAACGACTGCTAAAGATCTACAAATGACAGCCGGGAACAAATATTTACATAATTTCCGAGGCACAGAGGGATCCCGTCTCCGTATGTAATGGTTGATCACCCATCTACGGACCGACCTCGGCAAGGTTAACTTGAATTGATCGACCCGTGCCGCAGTTATTATTTAGCCACGATCCTGTAATGGCTCGTGTAGTCTTTAAGAATAAACTGAATAAACTAACTTACCTGCCGCAACAGCGAAAACAATGGCTATCTTCAACATATTGTTTGATCGACGATTCTTTACTGTTCAGATTTCTACATTCGTTTCGTTTATATTTAGCTGTCCATTATCTTTATTATAGATAATATCTTTAATCTAGATACTAGTCGAACTAAATACAAACAAATTCTATGTAATACAAATTAAATGCTGTTCGTTGGTAAGTGCATCAGAACGCCTAGACCGATTTGGAAAGTTTTCTTATTATGGAACATTTTACGGAATGAAAAATTGAAATTTCGTGAAAACAAAATTTTCTATATTTTTTTATGAATTGCTGAAATTTGGACAGGATAACGTCTGTCTGTCGGGTGAGCTAGTAGTCTATCAATGACAATGCCAGATCCTGCCCCAGCACTTACAGAAAATGTAAATTAATGAAAATTATTGTAATGAATATAGAACCTTTTCATAATAAATTGTTTTTCTTTAGAAGTTGCGGATTACAAATCAATAATAAAAGAAAATCCCTGAAATTCGTTTTTGCCTTTTCCTGTTTTCAGGCGACCATCTTACGCATGATACACAACAAATAAAAAGTTTGAAATGTGTGTATAACAAAAACTCATATTACGTGCGTCAATGATTATTTAATTATTATAATAATTATGATAATGCGTAACGTAAATGTTGTTTAAATCACTTAAGATTATTATGCGAATAGTTATGAAAATCAAATAGGTTATATTAAAATCATAGTTTCGCATAAATGGTTTTTTTGTAAGGAAACGTTATTGACGCGCGTATGTCAAACTCAAAATGTCAATGTCATTCATTCGCTTTCTGTGTTTCTGGTGTTCTTGTTGTTTGCCCACACGCTTCACTTTTTTCCTGTGCTTTTTATTGCTCTTCCCTACCGACGAGTTTCGCTTTTGTCGCTGACTTTGTTCTACTTACCACGGATTCAGGTGAACGATGCTGTGGTGCATAAATTGTTACCCGAGTGTCTACAGGATGTTAAGACATGTTGTTGTTCATGATGGTCCGAGGGTCACCTTAGGTTAGGTGAAATACTAGGTAGGTATTTGAAAACCTAGAAAAGGTAAGAAGGTCATCTTAGGGGTAACCTTAATGAAGTAAGTATTTAAACCAATCAGTTATTTAAACCAACCCTTGCTGTTGAACGATAAGCACACTGCTGTTCATGCAAGTTGTTTATCAGAAATATACTCGTATGTATATTTTTAAATTTGTAGCTTCCATTAGAAGCTGTAATCTGTAATTCCAGTGATTTCCTCAAAGTAACATTACACAATATTACAAAAATATTTATTACTTCTCAAACATTATGTCATACATAAACTGAAGCAGCCCCAGTAAGTTACAATAAATAGTACTTGTGTCGGAGCTGTCACGCTGTTCCCTTAAGTGGTATCCTAACAATGAAAATGAAGTCAAAGAACACAATAAAAATACAACTAAAAAAGAAATGAAATTAAATAAATGATAGTTAATTAATTAATCAGCTCTCGATGTGTGAGAAGTGCACGTATGTATTTGTATATTTAAAATTGAATAGGTGTGTGTTTTGTGCGTGCGTGTGTATTAGGGTTGTGAGGGTGTGTTTGTGCGTGTGTGTATGTATAATTATCCAGCATGTTAGACTACCCTGATCAGAATGTTTTCTGTTTCTTCATATGTTAGAGATCTTAATCAATCACCTATTTCTTTGTATATATATAATATTTTTATTCCTTCATAAAAGTAGCATAGAACAACACATACAACAACACCATTATCAAAACCAATATTGAAAACTACCAAGTTAGTTGCAACTTTCTATTCTCCTGTGTTATTAGAGGACAATCAGACACAGATGAACATGCTGAAATAGAGCCTCAACCAGTTAGACCAGAACAATTGCTGGTACCTCAGCATGCAATACCGGTGCCTCCACCACCACCTTTACAACCAACCGACAGGTTCCAACAGCATCAACTGATGGAATAATTCTAGTTATACTTTGTTATTGGGATAGGGACTCACCCTAATTAACTAGTTCCTGTATAATCGCAGAATGCTCTCGTAGGAATAGTACTATAATAATAACGAATCAATAATTTATTTTAAAAATGAACTGCACCTAACCTATAATAGTCAATATCTTTATTGTTTTTAGATTTAAACAGAAACCGCAAGTTCTACAGGCATTACGACAAATGTTTAGTTATCAGTAATACGAAGATGCTGATGATGATGATGCAGATGCTGCATATTGCATGATTGTAAATTAATTTTATTGAGTGGGGTAAAGTTCTATAGAGTTTCTGGTGGGGCGATATCACCTTGGTAATCTAAACATCAATCAGATTTTAATTAATTATAATTACGAATGATACAATCTTTATTTTTACTTGACGGCAGAGAATAAAGGTTCCTTAGATGTAATGTATCGCTTTAATCTATATAGTAGGTATGTGTTATATCTAAAAAATATTTATGTTCTGTGGACTCAGATGTCTATAGTATGTCCCAAAAGTATCTGATGAACATGTCAACAAACCCTATTTAGGTTAATGTATTACACAATCACTTACTAATGATTTGTTACACATTTACCTGCATTTAGGCTCTAACCTTATAACGCACCATTCTTTGCAACAATAACTGTTTGAATTAGATAATTTAATTATAATTTAAAAATCGTCAACGAAAATAAAATTGAGGATATAGAATCAAAATCAAAAGTCATTTATTCGAATTAGGCTGAGAATCAGAACTTTTCGAACGTCAAAATTACAAAAGAGAGTCCCCCAAAAACGCCCACCCATCACCACTTCCTAGTGCTATCGCTGGGAAGAAGAAGTGGTGCAACAAACTCCCCAGCAGCACAGCTGTCTGTTCAGTTAGAAAATACTTGATTGTATAAAATAATAGGTATGTTAACAAATTAACATTACAAGACAGAGAACATCAAATTCAATTATTTGCCATATGTCAGCTGGCTTCGACTGGCTTCGGCTTCAAAGAAAGATTGTTGAAAATAATTGTGAATTAAAAAGTTTAAACCTTTTAAATACAGGCACATGTGTTACTTATTCCGTTTAGTGAATCATTACGTACTAATTTAACCTGAATAAGGTTTGCTTACGCTTTCATTAGATACTTTTGGAACAGCCTAATGTAGAATGATGTCTGAGTTCATTGAACATTATTGTCTTCTAGATGCGTGCGGGCGATTGACATAAAACAGATTATATTGATCATAGCTATACATCACACCTAGGGAGATGATTAGGGACACTTAGGGACCTTTCTACTCTGCCGCCGGATAAAAATATGCCCCGATTTTATCTTTCCTAATTAAAAATAATTAGAGTCTGATGACATTTGAGATTATTATGTGCTGTCTGGTTATCAGATTTATAGACAATAATAGTTTAAATAAAAACAAATTTCGAAATCTGAACAGTAATAAAACTGGCAATCCAACAAATGTACTAATTTAATCTGAATAAGGTTTGTTTACGCTTTCATATTACACTTTTGGATCAGAGTGTAGAAAACTGTCTGAGTCCACAGAACATAAATACTTGTAGATACATCACACCTAGGAAACTAGATTCGATTAGTTACCTATAAGCAGTGTACGGAGATCAAGTTACGGCGCATCAACTGACTCATTTTGAACTTTAAACTATAGATTATCAAATCAGATTTGAAGGGGTCTCCTATGTTGTTTCGAACGCCGCTGTTGCGACACACGCTGTTGCGAATTATTTTTCCACTGCCTCACAGGTTCGAAAGCTCATGGACTCGAATGAAGTAGTCGCGAAAGACGCTGTTTCGAAAAACATTTTCACTGCCTCATACGCTCGAATCCTTGTGATTTCGATTTATTTAGTCATAAAGTGTACAGAAAAATATTTAAGCAGTAATTAAATAAAATCAACAAATTCGGCATCAATCGACGTTTAATATTATTAATAACAAAGTAACAATCAAAAATATTAGTACCTCAACTGTACATTTTTTTCTACGAGTACTTAACACAAATTCTAAGACTGATCTTTATAAAAAATTGTCCAGGTACCTAAGTGGTATTAATTATTAGTGGTATTTTCAGAAATTAGTCAATTGCACATGTGTTAGTATTAGTTAGTATATACGAGTACTTAACGCTAAAGCTCTTATAAATTCAGGCGTGCCCATTGCACTTTTTTTTTCAAAATTGCTGAAATAGCATTATCTGCAACTATTTGTTT
Source organism: Apamea epomidion (assembly GCA_947507525.1). Taxonomy (NCBI): domain Eukaryota; kingdom Metazoa; phylum Arthropoda; class Insecta; order Lepidoptera; family Noctuidae; genus Apamea; species Apamea epomidion. Next base: position 13,207,126 of record OX382231.1, read on the forward strand.
TTTTTTGGGCGGTGTCTGAGGTAAATTACCCAAAATCTTCTCGATTTTTTGTTCCGTGACACTTTGCTCCTCAATAAGTTTTCGTATACATCCATACAGTCCAAGTCTTTTATTTTCTAACAAAGAATTCCAGCAGCGATGCCAGGCTTCTACACTGTTTTGAGTACGTGGAAGGAACAAGTTGTTATTTCTTTCTATAGACCATAGGCTCGGTGGAAAAAGTGGTTGTAAGCGTAAAACTTGAATTTTGTCATCTATGTTGCGGCTTATCAGTCGTCCTAAAACATAGTACTCTTCAAAATAATTAGTAACTGCTTCGGCTTCTTCTGGGAAGAGAGTATCTTTAAATTGTCTGAAGATATTTGGTATATCTTCCGCAGATAGATAGGCAAACGCTATAGAGCATCGCATTTGTACCGCAAAATTACTATCTGCACCATATCGTGCACTTAAACCACAAGCTTGAATGTTTCTCCATATACTTCGACCTAAGTGAAATAAACAAGCACTTTGAATTGTGCTTGGAAATTCGATTCGAATAGCGTTTATTATAGCTTGTTCAAAATCCGACATGATTTGTCCTGGATTCAACTCAATGTTAAATACAGCAGAATATTCTTTCAGTTGAGAAAAAAAAACAATATATGATTCTTCTGATTTTTTATCTAGAAACCCGTACACTAATGGAACTATGCGTCTGCAATCACGAGTTCCTACTTTGCAGTGAATAGAAAAAAGCTGAGTGAATATTGTAGGGCAGGTATGTATGTAAAAGTATGTAGATCTCTCATCGAAACCATTGCACCCTATTTAGCTTTCATATTTACCACCAGTGTTGACCAAGGAGTCTTTCCGGATCTTATGAAAGATAGTAAAGTAGTACCATTGTTCAAATCCAGTGATAGTAAAGATCCCAACAATTATAGACCTGCGTCAATTCTGCCAGTTCTCAGTACGGTGTTTGAAAAGTTGATGCTCAATCAAATGTTACGTCACTTTCATAAAAATTACATCTTTCATGAACACCAGTACGGCTTCACCAAAGGGCGTTGTACCACTGACGCCGGTGTTACCCTACTGAAGAACATTATTAACGCCTGGGAAGAAGCACAAGATGCTATTGGAATATTTTGCGATCTCTCTAAGGCGTTCGATGTAGCTCTCCGTCCGATCAGGACCAGGCCCGTGCCGGACGGCGTGTATGTGTTCCACGCGCGCCTCAAAGAGATGTCAGCGTAGTTGACGGGACCCGACAGGGCCGAAGCCTGCCGGGGTAGCGGGATCGTCCGAAAGGGTTACCGCTGCCCTGGTACATAAAGGGCTAAGGAAGGAACACGGGTGGGTTTTAGTCAGTAAGAGTCTGACACTCCCTTCTGCTCCACCCAGAGCGGGAGGAGTCATTTGATGATTTCCCATCCACAAAAAAAAAAAAAAAAAGGCGTTCGATTGCGTAAACCATGAAACACTTCTGATGAAACTCGAGCACTATGGGATTAGGAAAACAGCACTTGACTTGTTAAGATCATACCTGAAAGATAGAAAGGTTAAAGTCCAAGTAAATGGCGTAAACTCACTGGGGTCTGAAACGACAATGGGCGTTCCTCGAAGTTCGATATTGGGTCCATTCCTCTTTTTAGTTTATATTAATGATTTACCTCAATTACTTCAAACTCAACCGAAGATGGTGTTATTTTTAGATGACACATCATTGATCTTTAAAATAGACTGACGGTCATAAAATCTTGACGACGTGAATAACTCTATTCTTCAGGTCCAAGATTGGTTTACGGTAAATAATTTAGTACTTAATGAAAAAAAAAAACAAAATGCATTAGATTTAAATTACCAAATGTTAGAAGTAGCGAATGTGACATCATATTGAATGGCCAAAAATTAGAATTTGTTAATCAGACAGTTTTCCTAGGAATCACGCTAGACGAGAAATTACAATGGGGACCTCATATAACATCTATTGCGGGGCGGCCAAGCTCGGCCGCATTTGCTGTTAGAAAGATAAGACATTAACAGATGAAGAAACCGCGCCTTTGGTCTATTTTAGTTACTTCCACAGTATTATGTCATATGGCATTTTACTGTGGGGTCGGGCTGCTAACATTGAATCCATTTTTATTTTGCAAAAGAGAGCTGTCAGAGCCATTTAGAATCTACGGGTTAATATTATGACGGTAACTTTTTTTTTTTTTTTTTTTTCAGGGGCCACGGTATCTCTTTCGAACAATCCGCAGCCCCGGCGGCATCGGCCGTAGCGGACCCCGTCAGTTCGTGCTGACAGCTCTTGCCCACAGCTCGCCGCCCGCAAGCCCGCGGCTACGGTGGCCGGGAGTCGGCTGTTGACTCCCGTCCAGGGCGTCTCCTGCGGCGGCTAGGCGCGCGAGGGTGCAGCGATTGCCTCTCCCTCACGCGCTCCGCCTCCTCCTTCGCGAGCATTACTGCTTAGCAGAAGGAGGTGACAGCCTCCTATTCACTCTCGCTCCGTACCATGGCCTGCATGAGGGCCGGACGCGATAAGTCGCCGCCGCCGATCGCCACCACGAGGACACGGCGGGGCCCCGCCCAAGCCGGGCAGACCTCCACCGTATGCTCCACCGTGTCCTCCGGGCGATCCCCACAGTGGTGACACCCTGGCGTTTCCTCCCGCTTTATCCTGAACAGGAATCTCCCGAAACAACCGTGTCCGGTGAGGACCTGCGTCAGGCGGAAGGTGAGGGCGCCGTGGCGCCTCTCTAGCCACTCCTCAAAGAGGGGACTTATCGCCGCAATTGTGGCGTGCCCAGCGCTGGGTTGCGACAATCACACTCTCCATGCCGCTATGAGATCCCGCCGGAGCTCTGTCCGCTGTGCCGTGATTTCTCGCGGCAGCGGAGCAACGCCCCGGCGTTTTGCCTCCTCTCGCCACTCCCATATGTGGGCGAGGACTTAAGCCTCCAGATCCCATGGCGGCAATCCGGCAAGGAGGCTCGCCGCCTCAGCGGAGACCGTGCGGTATCCTCGAATGAGCCGGACAGCATGACCCTTTGGGACGCGATCAACTGGCGGGCTGGTCGCCGCCCCAAGGATCGCGCCCATACCGGTGCCCCGTAAAGGGCCATGGCCCGCACGACCCCCGCATAGAGCCTCCGGCAGGAACTGGCGGGCTGGTCGCCGCCCCAAGGATCGCGCCCATACCGGTGCCCCGTAAAGGGCCATGGCCCGCACGACCCCCGCATAGAGCCTCCGGCAGGAGGCGTTTGGTCCTCCTAGATTGGGAAGGAGCCGCCTCAAGGCAGCCCCGGCCCGCTCCAGTCTGGGAGCCAAACGTCGGAAGTGCTCCACGAAATACCACCGGCTATCGAGGACGAGTCCCAGGTACTTCATCTTCAGCTCGACGCCGATGTGAACCCCTCCCGCCGTTATTTGTGAACCCGACGGTGGCGCGTCCCGAGGACCATGAAAACACATGGCCTCAGATTTGTGCAATGCCACCTCGAGTCCCAATTGCCAGATCCTCTCGACGATTGTCGCAACCCCGCGTGTCGCTGCTTCGGCCGTCGCTTGGTGCGACCTCCCCTGCGCCAGGACCAGCGTGTCGTCAGTGTAGCAAACTACGCTGACGCCATCAGGGAGGTCGGCGCGCAGCACCCAGTCGTACCCGATATCCCACAGATGCGGCCCTAGGACCGATCCCTGTGGGACACCGCACGACATCTCTCGCCGGTTCCACTCTCCCCGGTGACCGGGGTAGATGACGGCCCTGTCCGTCAAATAGGCCTCGACAATGCGACGGAGGTAGGTCGGCATCCGGTGATACCCGAGTGCCTCCCTGATGCAACTCCAGGGCAGGGTATTGAAGGCATTGGCGATGTGTAGAGACACCGCCAATACAACCCCACCCCGGGCCACAGCATCCCCCGTCGTGAGGGCTCGCACGCGCATGATGGCATCCACCGTAGAGCGCCCTTTTTGATGAGGACCAGTTTCCCCGTCTTCCAACGAAGTGGGAACCGGCCACTGTCCAAGCATGCGCTTAGTAGCCCCCTTAGTCGAGGCCCGAGGGCCTCCAAGGCCAGGACCCAGGCTTTTCCAGGTAAGCCGTCGGGTCCTGGGGCGGTGTTCCTGGCATTCAGCCTACGTACCGCCACTCTCAACTCTACCTCGGTCACCTCCGGAGCATCGTCGTCGTCGTCGGTGTGGTCCGCATCTGGCATCGCAGGAGGCGGAGCCATGGACGGGGGAGTATGTTGTCCTCGCGAAGGGAACAGAGCGCTCACCACGTCCTCCACGAGCTGGGGCCGGAGACTGCGTCAGCGGGGGAGACCATGGGCGGAGTTTATCCCGCACCATCTTGTAGGGGCGTCCCCACGGGTCTCTGTTCAGAGTCCCCAGCGACTCCTCGCAAGATCTCCGCTCGGAGGGCGGTCTTCGCCGCTCTGTACCCCTCGTACAGCTCCGCCTGCACGGCTTCCGTATCCAGAGGGCGGATACGGAGCCTGCGGTGCCTGGTGTACCGGCGTCGCGCAGCCACGCACGCCTCGCGCAGAGACGTCAGCTCCGGCGACCACCAGTACACCTGGCGCCGGGATTATGACGGTACCTTGCCAATTCATTTATGAAAATATTATGTATGTAAGAAAAAATCAACATCTTTTTAATAAAATAAGTGATAGACATAATTTTAATACTAGAAATAAAGATAAATTAGATCAACCTTTTTTCAGATTATCTAAAGTACATACATCTTTTATGGGGTACTGTGTTAAATGTTACAACAAAATACCTTGTGAAATATTGCAATTAAATGAAAGAAAATTTTAAACTTATATTAAAATTACACTTTGTAAGCAAGGATCTTACAAATTAGAGGATTATATCCAAGATAAGAATGCTTGGAAACATGCTGGTCCTGCTCCATAGGACAATCTCTAGAGTTTAGACAAAATCAAACTGGTTGCTAATGTAATTGTATAATTTATTCTTTTTTTTTTTCGTTGACATTGATTTACATTCTGTAATTACTTGGGGTCACACCCGGACTTATTACTCTTTATTTAATTATGAAACTCGTGTACTTCTGGAATGTTTGTGAATATGTGAGCACCATGTATCTATCACATAGTTAATCTATATGTCATGGTTTCATTTATCCATTTTAATTCTTTTACCTATTGTGGTATAGTAATTTTATTTTTAGGTGCATCGTCTTCACATATAATTATATAAATAATGTATGCAAAATATTGTAAAACATTTTAAAAGAGTAACGGTGGAGTTTCTTGCCCATTCTTCTCCATACGAAAACTACATTTTGGAAGGGGCGACTAGAATCAATTTTATTTTAATTTTATTTTTGACGTTCAAAAGTGCCTTTTATGTGCCTATTTGAAATAAATGATTTGACTTTGACTTTGACTTTGCAGGTTTGAAAGGTACCATCGACAAACCACGTGTCTGATTCAATTAACCTCCGCAGATTCGATTCGGTGGTGAATAACAACAGGCGTTGGTTATTCCCATATTCATGGTTGCGAGCCAAAAATTTGAAACCAGAAATCACCAGAAACTGAATGTCTTGCGTTTATTCTGTGCATTATTATTATCTAGGCAGGAATGGGAAGCAAAACTGCGCAATTATAAAACCTATAAATATATGACGCGAGACTCACGAATAGGTAAATAATTTTTGATGTACGATGTAAATAACAAACGTAAAACAGTACGTTAAGAATAATATTAAATGTTGATGTTGACACCGAATTTTTTGTTTTTATTTAATTACTGCTTAAATATTTTTCTGTACACTTTATGACTAAATAAATCGAAATAACAAGCATTCGAGCGTATGAGGCAGTGAAAATGTTTTTCGAAACAGCGTCTTTCGCGACTACTTCATTCGAGTTCATGAGCTTTCGAACCTGTGAGGCAGTGGAAAAATAATTCGCAACAGCGTGTGTCGCAACAGCGGCGTTCGAAACAACATAGGGGACCCGTTGTCGCGAACGTTAATTACCGCGATGTACGTTACTGCGAAAGTTTACTATCGCGATGTCCGTTACTGCGAAAGTTTACTATCTCTACTTGAAGTATGACCAGACCCCATTTAGATCGTAGGTTTATGTAGTATATAATGAAAACCAAAATTTGAATATTTCATATAGGTTACATGGATAATTAAAAATAAGCCATAAAACACGGGCGGAATCGTAGACCCGACAACCTAAGCCTACTACAATGTCGCCCATTAGAGCGGTCTGTCACTCTACACATATATTTGAAGTGTGACAAGAATTCTGTATTGTTTATGTATATACCATAAATACCTTTATAGTATCATTTATGTTTATATCAGCTAGGAAGATATTGTATAACAATAGAATTCGTATACCGGTTTCCATATTTTTTTTTCTTTTCTTTCTCTGTTCCTGTTTTCAGGCAGAAACGTAGTGGATTTTTGTAAGCGTGCTTGGTCTTGTGGAGTCTGCGTTGACGCTGAACGGCCAGCGTCGAGATTTGCCCTAGAGGGTCAATTCTCTGGTGGTTGGGGAGGTACTGTTACGTTGTTTTTTTGTACCTACCACGGGTTGGTATTACACGGCTGCGTTACTAATAAGTGTGGTGGCATTTACCTGAGAGCATGGGTGGCATTATGAGGTTTCCGAGTAATATATTTCATTGTAGTTTATGCAATTGACTTTGGCCTGCGTTTGATTGAGGGACTCATTCCTTCAACTGTGTTTCGTCACTGAAATATTTAGTTAACACTTTCTCACAATAAATCACTTTTCTAAACCTATTATACAAGTTTGCACAATAAATTAGATAAAATAATATAATCAAGTTGATTGTTTACATTCCAAATGTCATTCAGTCGAACATCAGTTTCTGACAGTTAAAGGCGACATCTGGTGGTCGCCGATTCATAGTTGTAGTTTAATCGATATTTTAACATATTGATTGCTAACCATCGAAATAACATCGTATGGAGCAATCCCTAATAATTTTCAGCTTTCAGTAAAAAATCATAATAAACTAAATAACCGAATGCGGAAATGTAATTATTTGTTCTATATAGACTTCTTTCTAGAAACTTCGTTGTCAAATAAATCCAATTTTAATCTGTGCATTGTCTTTGACATAATGTAGTAAGGTTGTGCATTCTAAATTCGCCGAATGAATATTCTGGGATAATTACCCCAATCAGGACAAATTTTGATATTGGAAATCACAAATAATTTGTTTGTTGGTCTGAATAATGAAGATTCTTATTGTTTCAGCATTTAAACGTCACGTTGGACCGTTGTTAGTGATTTTCAAGAATTAAGTATCTTGGTGTAGTGTTTATCCTCAGTTATCTTATAATCATTTTACTTGAAATAGGGGAGATTTTCGGGGTGCTCCATCTAGTTCCGGTTTGTGTTCCATGACAGGGTTATTGAACCGTGGTGGCTTCTATTTGCCCTTGAACACGCTTGAGTGATACTAAAAACCTTATTTCATGTTTTAAAAGGTAAGGATTTTGTTGTAATTGTGTTGTTAGGAAGTGCTCTGTGAGCCCTTCCCTGGTTGTAAAAGGATATTGTCGTGATCCATGGATATTTATTAAAGGATTCCAAATTGCGCATACGCAGCCAACTTTCCAGCCAGTCAAGGATCTTGCAGTCAAGTGCTTTCTCCCTAAATCAACCGTGAGTGTTTCGCCCGCTGACTATTTACCATAGATTCCTCAGTGTTAACCTCGGTATTAAATTATTGTTCAAGGCAACGAGCCCTTGTTGTGGAGTTTATGAACGCCACGTGGGTAATCCTTATTCCTATTTGAAGGCCATCTTAACCGGCTAATGTTTTAGCCTTCTAGATTTGAAAGCTCGGTCCCCTCAAGGAAAGTAAATTAGTTTCCCCTTATATTATTAGGTCTCCGTATTGTCAATTCCAGGAGAGGCACCTCAAGAGATTCGTCTCGTCGCCAGGATCTAGAGGAGCGTCTGGTGCCTGGACGCAAGACCCGTTCCTCGAGTCCGCTCGAAGCCTCCTGCAGAGACGTCTGTGCGGCTGTCGGAGTCCGTCTAGCGATAGCGCAGGCGGGACCGTTTTTTTTTATCCCTTATAATATTTTTTTTTTTACATTTTAATACGGTTTCTGTAAGAACCCGTTGGTTACCTAAGTCCGGTTTTCAACATTGGAAACCGGTCTTCAACATAATTTGAATTGAGGATCTTGGGTTCGACATTCTACGTTCATCCAGAAGTATATTGGACACCTTCGTCGGCTACGGGATCCGGGACTCTCAAAGTCCCTGGCGCCCATTTACTAATTAATAACATTCAAATAACTGGAAGGTTATACCTTAAATTTAAATTTATATTATTTAATTTAAACGTTTAAAACGGAACAGTACTGGGTATATCTCCAACTCCCCACGACCCTAGCTCTTTCTGCTGAAATTTTAGCTGGCTGGCAATATTAAGATATGGCTACAGTCTCCTACCTAATTTGTTAATGATAAGGTAAATTAGTTTTTTTTTAAGAATCAAATACCTTCACCTTTTATTGCTTGTTCACCTTTTATTGCTTTAGAGTTATTTTTATAAATATACGGTGTTTGAGATAGTTTGTTGTTTCCTTATATATCGATACCAAACCACCAGTCCTTTGGGCTTATGTTAGCTTGCCGTAAGAGGCCACAAAAAATAAACCATAACAGTGGCCAATTTCAAGAATACCTACTAGGCTAGCAAGACTCTCTTGTCTACGTGTGTGACTGTGTGCGTTCGTGGATTTATACTATGACCACAACATTCTTCTGGAATTAGTATAACGAATTTAATAAATAATCAATGCTTATACATGTTTAACAAAATTCAGTGTATGTATTATGATTATAACATAATGTACTAATTGGGGCGTTTGAGGGTGTGCGTTAATAACGTTACATGTTGTATATTATAGTCAAAGACGACAGAAGAGGCCTTAAGATGTATATATGTTTTTCCATGTACGTTCTACTAACTGACATAGAATAGTATAACAAAATGTAAAAAAAAGTACAAAAACTATCAATAATGTTTGTTGAAATTTGAACTTAGCATTAAAGCAATTTAATTTCAATTTGATTTAAGCTTAGCAATTGCATTAAGTCCGCCTTTGTACAGTACTTTTTTTTACTTGTGTATAGATTTTTTTTTAAATATCTGCTATATTCGTTCCTAATTCATATTGTTCTTTCTCATTTCAGTCATATTTCCTACGAAATGAATTGAAAGTTTTTTTGCGATTTCTGACTTTTCTAGTACTCAGATCTCACTTGGTCCCATAAAGCATTTTGATCCTTATAAGAAACTGGATCGATTGGGATCAAAAACAGCTTTTGTGAAAATTTTCCATTTTTCGGCGACTGTATACTTTTTTCTAAATCTATGAATGCAGATCAAAATGTTAAAAAAGTTAGGAACAGTTTCTTCAAACCGTTTTCTTGAAGCGACCACGATTAAGGTCCTGTCCTTATTGTCCCATCTCAAAAATCCACCCTGTATATATTATGATTGACTGCTTAGCTCCATAAAGGTATTAAACAGAAAAAAAGAAAGATAAATAGGTTTAAGTATTTGTCACAGAAACACGTGCATATTCGTTCAAAAAGATAATTAATTCTAATAATAAGGAAAACTTAAATCAAAATATATCTACGAGTATAATCACGAGCACATAGCAGAAATAGTCGACGGCTGCACGTCATGATAATCATTATACTATGATAATTATCATTTCCTATTTGTATTAAAATAAAAAAGTATTTATTTCAGGTAACCCAAAAGCACCCATACAGCAACCTGAATACATAAATACACATACACACACATAAGACAAATATTATCTGACACAGCTAGCAACATGTCTGCTACAGCACTGTCCGATATACGGGCAGTCAAATCTCTCGGCAATCATCGCCAGAACTGTATTGGAGCTGACCCTCACCCTGCGCACCAAGGACGCGCATCGCTTGCGCATGGTGGTGTGGAAACAGTCGGCGCGCTCTTCCGCAAACGTGCCCGACGCACTGCAGAAGCGGGGCAGCCCCAACACTGCTCTGAACGCGTTATTGTACTGGATACGGAGGGTACTGTAAGCTGCTCGTGTGTAGGAAACCCATAGGCTGCACGTGTATCAGGTGCAAAAGGCTTTGAAAAGCATGATCTTAACTTGATTTGAATAGCGTTATTATTATTGACTTTTTACGACATTGTATTGCGTGATGATAAACATTTAAAAAGTTAAATCTGTACTTAACTATCTGCAATATTATTATATTATTAGGTTAGAGGGCGGGAGAACGCGGGAGCGGAGCAGAGTGCCAGGTCCACTCTATGTTGGTGAATCATTTGGATTAGGTTTGGTTAGAACAGTGACCATTAACGCGCGAAGACGAACGAGTGAAGCGAGTGAAGACAGAAACGAATCGCTGCAAAACCGACTTCACGTAGTCTTGTCTACTCTACCCCTAGAGTGTTATTTAAAATCGCGTAGGCGCGGAGGGGCGAGACGGCCCGCGAGCTGAGGAGCGGGTGGTTTTACCACTCGCCGCCGCGGCTGAGGCTGGCTTTTTACAGGGAAATAAAAACCACATAATATGTTCACAATCTTTGTGTTTATTACTAGGCGTTTTATCATATTAGACTAAATAGGTTTTATGTCTTTTGACTGGTATATCAAACGATTTTATATTCAATGTATGTTATGCTTATAAAAATTAGTTACTTTAAAATTATATCAATCGTTTACTATATAAACTGATCATTATATCAAATAAAAATATAGATTCAGTTGTCATATGTTGTAAATATTAGAGATTTTGTAATTATATCATATATTACTTACCCAAGAATTGTTCCCATATCTCGCAAAAATTCCTTTAAAAAAGACAATGCACAGTTTCGACTTCGCTACGATTTTATTCTAATAAGTAAAGATAGATGCTAACATCATCTACAGCCCGACTTCACCCACTGCTGGGCGTAGGCGTCTCTTTGAAATGAAATGTTAATTTCTTTCTGTAACTAGATCTTTTAATAGACTTTTACAGGTCAATATTATTTTAGCATTTAATTGTGTTTCGTGTGTTATGTTTTTTGTGTGCACTGAATAAATGGTTTATCTATCTTTATAAATATAAGAGCTTTCTTATTTCACATATTTGCTAGTTATTGGTCAGTGGGGACTAGGTGGGGACATTTTGAATGCATTTGCAGGCGATGAAGGAAACTCACAAGAAATTAAACATAATTTAAGTAAAAAGTTTATTTTTTCACAATCAAATTTAATCTTGGAACGGGGAGCCCTAAGTGTTGATCCTGTAGATACTGCTGGAACTGAAAACAAAACAAAATAAAAATCTCTAGCTATGCATAGATACACGATCAAAGATGAAGAAGAAAAACTATAGATATATTTTTCTTCATTTGCAGAAACTGCTGATTATATTACCATTGATAATATCTTCAAATGGATAATAAACAAATATTTAATGAGTGCATGTCATTGTGCTAATATAAAAGAAAACTATCTAGGTTCTAGTACAAATTGTACGTACCCTCTTTTAAACATTTCTGTGCCTCCTACGTTCAATGCACTTCCTTTACAGCTGTTAAGGTTCATCTCCGTAGTTGAGCTGCAGGGGAATCCCACTAGGTTACGGTCGTACATTGAAGCTGCAAACAGCTCGAAGGCCCGGTTATGGCTGCAGGAGTGGGTCAAACAGCCTGGTTGTTTGCTGCCACCGTTGACATAGAAGTTTACATGACCAATTGCAGCTCCAATACCGTTGGCAAGTAGACCTGAACCATCTGTGTGGATAACTTCGACGTAATCAGCGTCAGTATTCCTCAGGCGTTCTGAATTGCTGCCCCATCCACGTCCAGATGGGTCCAGTCCTAGAAAAGTAGCATGAAAGAAAAGGCTTCAAGAAGGTGATTATGAACTAAGAATTAACAAAACGAATATTAAAATGGTACAAGTGGCAGTGTGGCTTTGATGCCAAAAATGGAATAGAATTTTGATGTATGTATGTAGATAACATAATACATATGTAATTAATGAAGTAAAGTTATCGAACGAATAAGAGACATTATTCCCAGGAACATTATAAGCCTGAATCTTTAAGAAACATTACTTACCAGTGATTCTACCAACTACGGGTAAATCAAACCATTCTATATAGCTTATATGTCTACTAGCAATGCCAGCAACATGGGCTCCTAGGCCAAACCCAACCAAGTGCACACGACTGGCGCTTGTCGTACTAGTATGATAAGTCAATTCTCTCAAAAAATATTCCAAATCTCGAGCCACAAATGGTACTCTTGCCGATGCGACCGAGTAACTGTAGCTAGCATCTTGTTCCCAGTCAACGACTATGACGTTATGTGGTTCTTGAAACCTCAATATATCTGAAAGAAATAACTTTATGGGTAATACCAAGGCTGATGATGCACTTAAATGTACGTACTCTCCGCGAGCATTGGTTTCACAAATTTATTTGCAAACATTCGCTGCGCGAGCTTCTGTTACGCAACAAGCGTTCATTCGCGACACGAACGGTTTGTTGAGTACGTGTATCCAAACACGATTAACAAATTTTAATGCCTGTGCTCGCGAACGAATGTTCATTTCGTATAAAAGGTTAGACAAAAAAGGTTTGCAAAGCTAATTCGAGAAGCAAATGTTCGCGGTGACTACCATCTACAAATAAATAAAAAGAAGTAGATCCTACGGCCAAAATGTTTGCGTCATAGCAGTACGGCCAAAACTTATAAAGTCGATAGATTCGATTAGTAGTCCTCAAAGATCCGTGCTTGTACTGATGTTTAGACTTTAACTCAGTAGTCACCTTTTTTCTAGCCACAGGTAGATATTATTATCATATATTATCACATAATCCATACATATTTTCTTCTGGCATTGAACTGGGTACTTACTATCCGTGATTAATGTATTGAATATGGTTGTAGCATTTCCACGGTGCCCATGGATCAACACAATTGTATTGTCTTGTTGACTGAAATTGGAATCATAAATCTGGTTCTCGTTCCCGTGCAAGTTCTGATTGTGGTGGTCTGGTATTATTTCTTGTGGTACAGACGGGTTATTCCTATAAAAAAGAAATATTATACGTAGTTGTTTATCACTCATTGACCAATAACAATTTAAAAAGAAAAGAACGACAGTGTGACGAATTGAAAAGTGATGGCAATTTGTTGACGTATCAACAACGTGCTTTCTTTTCTCAAATACCTTTTGGTTGTGAATCTAAACCATTGCTCAATCATCATCATCAGATAATATCAATGTACTGCAGGACATAGGCTTCTCCAATATCACGAAATTTAACTTGTACCTCGACTACATTGCGGCGGAAGATCCAACCAATCGTGACCGCCTAGTCAGGGAGGTCCCATATCCAGCAGCTATCAGCCATCCTACTAAGGTCGTCGCTCCTCTTTGCCTGGGGGTATCTTTTTATACCTTCCCACGTTTGCCCATTCGCGGACTCCTGTCAAGAGCACGTGTAGCTCAACGGTTATTGATTCTACGACTTATATGGCTGGCCAATTGCCACTTTAGGCTGAAGTGGCAATCGGTCAACAGTCTGCATAGCATCCAAAGTAGTCTGCATAGGCTATGCAGACTAATTTGGATCTCTGCCCTATTATCAAGTTTTAAACACATTATGTAGCGTAGAAAATATTTTTACCGAGCACTTACCTTGTGTATATGTAATATCTATTCTTCGCATGTACACAGCACACTAGAAAAAAATATTGCGTGTTACAAATATCACCTAAACTGAGAATCATAAAAAAAATATAGAAAGCGTCGTGTTGGATAGATATTTAATGTAATATGTTACATATATAAATTATTTTTACTTAGGGCTGATTTCTCCATCACTAGATAAGTTTTATTCGAGGAATAACATCCACGTACCGACCTCGGCAAGGTTAACTTGAATTGATCGGCCCGTGCCGCAGTTATTATTTAGCGACGGGGCATTACAGTGTAGTCTTTAAAAGGATAAATTTAATAAACAAACTTACCTGCCGCAACAGCAAAAACAATGGCTAACTTCAACATATTGTTTGATCGACGATTCTTTACTGTTCAGATTTCTACGTTTGTTTCGTTTATATTTAGCTGTCCATTATCTTTATTATAGATAAGATCTTGAATCTAGATACTAGTCGAACTAAATACACACAAATTCTATGTAATAAAATAAAATAATAAAATAGCCTATAATGCTGTTTCTTTCCTAACAATGAATACATGCCTACTTACTAAAACTAAATTGATTTAATCGATTCTAACTTGCATTTGAATGATCGGCAACTGGATGTTTGTGTGGAACAGCTTGTCTGTCGACAAAGGCCTCCTCTAAAGATTTCCACATATTCCTGTCTCTTGCTAAGCGGGTCCATATCGGACTAGCCATTTTCTTGAAGTCATCTACCCATCTTTTGGTTTGTCTGCCTCTATTTCTTTTGCTATCTCTTGGATACCATTCTGTTATTAACTTAGTCCATTTCTTTCTTACTTACTCTCTTATTTTGTTTCTCTTAACATATGTCCCGTCCAACGCCATTTAAGCTGTCTGTAGGCTGTGTGTGCATTTTTTAATTTTGTTTTCTTTTTCATTTCTTGTAATTTCACTCTATCTCTTCTTTTTATACCTAAAATACTCCTTTCTATTGCATTTTGGAAGACTTTTAAATATACTTTCTTGTAGTTCTGTTAACGCCCATGTCTGGCACCCGTATAGTAAGCATGGCATATTGCATATTTTGTATACTTTATTTTTTCCTTTCATTGGCATATCTTTATCCTTCATTATTTCCCTAAGAGACCAAAACCGTTTCCAAGTATTAGTTATTCTTCGTTCTATTTCTTTATTCATGCAATCATCTGTAGATATAAGTTGGCCTAAATATACAGGCTGATTTTTTAAAGACCAGCCAAATTTAAGGATGTGGTACAGACCATCAAACTGAACAACTTTCTCCATGGGACCAACATCGTAATCGCGAATAAAAATTCAGCCGTCCCATACATTTAGGTCGAGTAGGTATTGAAGTTTTCTATGGGACAGTTGATAAAATTTTCGCGATTACGCTATTTGTCCCATGGAGAAAGTTGTTCAGTTTGATGGTCTGTACCACATCCTTAAATTGGGCTGGTCTTTAAAAAATCAGCCTGTATGTATTCATTTACATATTCTATTTGTTTGTTATTTACTGTTATTTGCTCGTTGGTTACTGTTTGTTGGGAATTCGTCATAATTTTAGTTTTAGTTAGGTTCATTGTCAGGCCGGCCTTAACACATTTATCGGATAGTTGCTGCAACATTAGTCCCACACTTCTTGCGTCCTCTGAGAACAAAATCAAATCATCCGCGAAGCGTAGATGGTTGAGATTTTCGCCATTTATATTGAGGCCATTTTTGGTCCAGTTTAGATTCCTGAAGATCATCTCTAGCACTGCTGAAAATAATTTAAGTGATATAGGATCTCCTTGGCGTACACCTCTTTTAATAGGAAATTCGTTACCCGTAGATTCAAGTTTAATTTGTGCTGTGCTCGCTGTGTATACGTTGTTTTTAATTATTCGTACGTATTTTGCTTGCACCCCTTGTCTTTTTAGAGTGTCCCATATACATATAGTCATGTTCCAATGTATCGAACGCTTTATTAAAGTCAACAAACCCTATGTAATACGTTTTATTATATTCTCTTTATTTCTGTAGAATTTGTCTTAAAAAGTGTATGTGATCTATAGTTGAGAATTTGCTTCGGAAACCAGCTTGTTCCTTAGGTTGGTTTTCATCTAGTGTCTTGGTAATTCTGTTTAGTATGATTTTTGAAAATATTTTATAAATATTGGACATTAAACTGATCGGTCTGTAGTTTCCTATAGGATAAGGGCGAAATTCTATGTAATACAAATTAAATGCTGTTCGTTGGTAAGTGCATCAGAACGGCTAGACCGATATGGAAAATTTTGTTTTAAAATTAACAAATATTTTAACAAACACTACTATAACAAATATTTTACGGAATGAAAAATTTAAATTTCGGGAAAACAAAATTTTCTATAATTTTTTTTATGATTGCTGATATTTTGACAGGACAACGTCTGTCGGGTGAGCTAGTAGTCTATAATTTAGAGGGTCGATAACATCTTGGTAATCTAAACGTCTATCAGACTTTAATTAATTATAATTACCAATGATACAATCTTTGTTTTTACCTGACGGCAGAGAATAAAGCTTCCTTAGGTGTGATGTACCGCTATAATCTATAATAGTAGGTATGTGTTATATCTAAAAAAAATATTTATGTTCTGTGGACTCAGACATCTATAGTATGTCCCAAAAGTATGTGATGAACATGTCAACAAACCTATTTACGTTACAGTATTACGCATTCATCACTAATGAAAATTCGTTACACATATCCAGCAGCTATCAGCCCTACTACTACGGTCGTCGCTCTTCTTTGCCTGAGGGTATCTTTTTATACCTTCCCACGTTAGCCCATTCGCGGACTCCAGTCAAGAGCATGTGTAGCTCAACGGTTATTGATTCTACGACTTCTATGGCCGGCCAATTGCTACTTTAGGCTGAAGTGACAATCGGTCAGCAGTCTGCATAGCATCCAAAGTAGTCTGCATAAGCTATGCAGACTTATTTGGATCTATGCCGCCGTATTACAAGTTTCAAACACATTATGCAGCGTAGAAAATATTTTACCGAGCACATATCTTGTTTATATGTAATATCTATGCTTTGCATGTACACAGCGCACTAAAAAAAAATATTGCGTGATACAAATGATCACCTAAACTGAGAATCATAAAAAAAAATTTTAGAAAGCGGTGGTGGTGGATAAATATTGAATGTTATATGTTACATATATAAAGTATTTTTTACTTAGTATATAACTAAGGGCTGATTTTTACATCGCCAGATAACTTTTTGACAGGTTTTATATTATGAAACAATAAGTCGATAACACCTTGGTAATCTAAAAATCAATCAGACTTTAATTAATTAAAACCCTAATAGAACCCCTATTTAGGTTAAAGTATTACGCAATCACTCAATAATGAAAATTTGTTACACATTTACCTGCATTTAGACTCTACCCTTATTTTGCACCGAACGGTGCGATATAAGGTTTTTTTGCAACAATAACTGTTTCAATTAGACAATTTAATTATAATTAAAAAAATCGTCAACGAAATAAAATTGAGGATATAAAATCAAAAGTCATTTATTCAAATTAGGCTGGGAATCAGCTCTTTTCGAACGTGAAAATTACAATAGACAGCCCCCAAAAAACGTCCGCCCTTCACCACTTCCTAGTGCAGGCTATCGCTGGGAAGAAGAAGTGGCGCAACAAACTCCCCAGCAGCACAGCTGTCTGTTCAGTTAGAAAATACTTATTTGTATACAAAAATAGGTATGTTAAGCAATTGACATTACAAAACAGAATATAAAATTAAATTATTTGCCATATATGTCAGCTAGCTACGCCAATATTCCAACAAATATACTAAAAACTATATGTATTCAAGCTAAAAAATAATTAATTAAAATTAAAATGTAAATAAAAACTTACTACCTAAATAAAAGCCTCCAGGCATAAAGGGCGTGACAGCTTATATATTTATGCATTGCTGGGTTCTTTTCACATAGCTGTCACTTGAAGTCACAAATGATAAACTAGGACCATCGCAGTAAAATAAATAAATCAGTTAATACTAATAACAACAATAAAACCATGGTCAGCAAGAAGACCAGTCACCACAAGCAGCACCCGTTCACGAGCATAACGCAAAGATCAGCCATTTCGCCATACTCGTATTTGAGGGAGGGAGGCAATACCGCAAGCAGTGACATCTAGGGAGCATGAGAAACTGGCTTCCAGTTGTTCAGGCAAGAATAATATGATCAATCGTCGAGGTCACTCCCACATATTGCAATCAACTCATTAAAAACATTAAAATGAGTAGATTATGTCAACAATAGATTAAAATAAAATTAAACTGAATTGACTTATACAGTCAAGTAAAAATATAGAATTATATGAACTCACATAACCTGTCAGTAAGCTAATTCTGGAGAAAGAATATAAACATTGTCTTGAGTTAATCAGGGCGACCAACTATTCTTATCGTGTAAGTAGTCGTTGACGGAATAGTATGAGTTTGAACAAAGGTTGGGTTTTACTTGAGCTTTAAACGCATTAAAAGGCAATTCTAGCAAAGAAGAGGGTATATTGTTATAAAAGGTTATACCAAGCCCAACAAATGAGTTATGAACCTTATGAAGCCGGTGAAAGGGGGCACGTAGTTTGTCCTTATTTCTATTGTCATCACTGTTTTTAGTGTACACTAAAAACAGTGATGACACTAGAAATAAGGACAAAAAATAACAATAAACAAATAAGGCAAAATTTACACTTGTACGAGTAGGTACTCGTACAAGTGTAAATTTTTTCCTAATATACAACGTGGCGCTACAATGGTGACATTAATTTGACACACATAAACGTTTTCACATTTTCGTTTCATTAAGAAATTATATTTATTTAAAATTTTAGGAAATAGCATCTTAGAGCAACCTGTACATAAAGAATTGTTGTGCAGCGCTCATTTGCCGGGGTCACAGATCACAACATCGCATCAATGATATTAAAACGAATAAGCAATACTATTAGGATGAAACAAATGCAAAGAGTAGGTAAATTGAAGGAAAGAGACATCCCTTTTTCGGCGAGCAGCGCAGGCGACGCGCGCTCTCCCTTCTACCCGCACACCCGCCCGCACAGAGAATTCTCTTTTTTGCTTTTCTAGTGCTAGCCGAACTCGTGTCCTTGACACACTTCTTCATACTGGTGCTCATAATTACGTTGTCAAATATTTTTGTGAATGTTTCCGCGAAAAAGACGCTTACCTATTGTTTTATTTATTTATTTTTTCGTAGTAAGTACATTGCTCCTTAACGTATATCACTAAGTGATTAGACAAGCAATGTAAAAATCACAAAACGATACTTTATTTATGCGGTGCATCACATGGTACGGCCGCGGCTTCTTGCGGCCAGCTAGTGATGTGGCCGTGCAGATCCACTAACGTAGGTTATCGACAACCATGTCGATTACCCAACGAACATATAGTTAATTTTACAATTTGTCAACCGTTTTAACCAGGTTGGAAGACCTAAAAATATGACGTTTAAATCCAGTTGGAAGATCCTTGAGAAGATGTAAAATAATGTTAAAAAAAAATTATTTACTTTAATTTTTTTTTTCTTGTTTTCATTGATTTATAATATCATATTTCCTGGACATATTGTTTTTTATTTATTTTATTTTCAGAACCCCAAACTTTCCGATTTAGTCAATGACTAGCGTATATGTAAAATAAACGTCTTTTGCACAACACAACGATAGCGACAGATGTTTTGTGTGAGTAGGTTGTACGGTGCATGGTAAATGCACGCTATGTTTGATGAGTTAAGGTTTATAATTGACTGTGTAGTACGTTCTGATTTGTGAATTGCAAGTGTGTGCGCGACTTTGTTTCTATTGCTTTTACTGAACTACATGTGTACTAGTGGCGCGGTAGTGGAATCGTCTTAGAGCAGGGCATATCTCCTTCTATCCTATATCTACGATTTAATCATTCTTATTTATAATTAAGTCTAATGGATTTTAAGATTACCATGTGTTATCTGGTTAGGTATCAGATTTATAGATGACTATCTTTTTTATGACTACATCCGCGTGATTTTTTGTTTCCCCGACCCCCTGCGTCGTAACGCATAGCCCGCTCGCGCTATTACTTCGTTTTCGCTCAGCGTTCTTTCTGAATGTTTCTAGAGTCATAGCAGGGTGTTTAATATCCTATATACCTTCCTCAAGGAATGGGCTACCAAATGCATGAAGAATTTTCAAATCCGACTAGTAGTTCCAGCAATTAGCACGTTCAAATAAGCAAACTGTTCACCTGTATTATTAGTATATTTATTACATATTTGTATAGATAATAGTCAGTTATATAATAAAAACTAATAATAAATCAGAACAGTAAAGAAACGGTCGATCAAGCAATATGTTGAATCATGACTATGGAGATAATAGTGTTAAGTTATAAATTGAATATAGATTGCGATTCATGACTCATAATGTTTATAACACTGTTACAGAACAACCTTAAACACTATTAGTGAACCTCAAGGTACTGTAAGTCAAACAGAGAAATTAGTACAAGATAGAGACAAGAGAAGAGAAGGGAAAGGAAGCAGACCGAGGGTGTAGTTTGGCATCTGGTACTCTCATTCACCAAACGAAATGCAACAGTACGGGTACTGCTACTTTACGTCGGATATTCTGTGTGAGGGTGGCGAAATGTGGGTGTACTACAGGTACACCTCTGCCTAACCTTTCGGGGAATACAGGCGTGATGTTATGTTATGTAGGGTAGTATATTTCACCGGTCGATCCGGCCCATTAGCACAGGAATTAGCAAGAATCTACCACCGTATGAATCTCGGTAATACATTCCTGCCAGATCCAACAAGATCTATTGTCTGATTATACAAATTAGACCCCCATTTTACTTCTTCTTATCAAAATATTATATCCAAATGAAAAATTAATGCAATATGATTTCGGGGCCAGCTCCATGTTACTGGGAGGCAATATTGCTTGTTTGGCATATGGTCAAGTGAAACAATACCCGTATATGTAAGCAAGATATTGAAAGATAGTAAATTTTGGGAGAAAAAATAGAAAAAAAACTTATTAATTTTTATATGCAGTGTCTATTGCCTGAATTCATAGATCCCCGACATATTAGAGGAATGAATATAAGAAAAATAAAAATGCGAGAAGATGAAGAAAATATTGCAACACCTGCTATTGTTTCCACTTCTGTATCACAAATAGTGAATTTTGAGAATGTGGCGTCTACTTCTGTGTCACAAACAGTTAATTTTAATAGTTATTAAATACGTTTTTAACTGACTTCAAAAAAGGAGGAGGTTCTCAATTCGGATAGTTATATACAATATTTTTTTTGTATAATTTTCATTTTCTTAATTTTTTCTGTTTGTAACATAAAAATAAAGTTTGTTTAATCGATTTTGTTGCTGACACTACATTATTGACAAGTTGTGAGTGTAGTTGTCCCGAACGTATTTTCTCATGTGAAACGCATAGTATATGTATAGTGAAAGGAACGTCATTCCATCCGGGTGTCCCATGACACCTCACGTTTAATTTTTTTTTTTTTTGTAAAAAGTCTTATTTGTGAGATGTTTTGACATGTAGTTGATGGTATTTGTATTTTAAATATAGGTACAAACTTACCTTACATTTTTTATATTCATGACAATCATAAGTACAATCAATATTATTTTTATAATTGTATGTAATAAAAACTAAAGTTTTATGTTTTGAAGACAGTACTTTTTTTTTTTTTTGTGGATTTGAAATCATCAAATGACCCCTCCCGCTCTGGGTGGAGCGGAAGGGAGTGTCAGACACTTACTGACTAAAACCCACCCGTTTCCTTCCTCAGCCCTTTAAAGTACTTACGTATGACTATGGAAAGTAGTATCAGGGTTACCTAGAGTCTGAACAACACCCCTGAGTATATTAATTTACTCTCATTGAAATGCTGCAAAATAAAATGTTGACAATATAGTGGCATTTCAAGTCGTTTAAATTATACATTTTACAAATATATTTTATAATAAAATTGTTATATAAGTTTAGCAATATTTCGAAGTTATTGAGCAAAGAAAATAATCATTTCAACGAATTCAATAACAAACCTACTGTACTTTTTTGTACAATGTCGCGTCTAAACAATGGTCAGAACGTTTTCGTGCTTTTCCGTCAAAGAAAATCATTTATTTATACTAATAATATGTTATATATTATTATTGTATTTTTTTTTACAAGCTTTTATTTTTTATAAAATAAATTTGTAAAAATGTAAGTTTTGTATGTATAGGGTAATCTCTGAAACTACTGATCCGACTTATAAAATACTTTCACAACATTTTTTTCAATATGTAGTTACGAGGAGTAGGATGGAGTGGAGTGCTACAAGCATTTTTTTATTCTGATAAAGATGTATTTTCCATAGGAAATCATAATAAATGTGATTGAAGTCGGAAAAAAACTCGTCGCTCGGCCGCTTATATTGCTAACGCTGGCTAAACTATACGAGGAACTTCAAAATAATGTACTACAGAATTTTATCTTGCAAATGCCCGCAAAAAAGTTCGCGATGGTATATGTCTATATTATAAGGATAACTCACAGTATCCATTTTTATCTTTTTACCATTAATAAAATAAAAGGAGTGACTTTCGAAGCAATTTTGACATACATAGTATTAATCCATATCTCATTAAATATGTTAGTAAAATTAAGCATTCAATTTAGATCAAAACTGCCGTTTACAGCATGTCATTAGAATGAATACTTTATAAGATATCACAGTATTAAAATTACGCGCACAACAAAACAAAAAAAGAAAAGAACGGAAAGGTCTTCCTCGACCAAGTATTATTATGTATGCAAGTAATCTGTTAAAATAAAACTACTAGGCAAATAAAATTGTAGTGCTACTATAGTATTGATAATGAGAAATTACCATTTTTCGAGTTGATATTTTCGTAATGCCCGAGGTGTCAATTTCCTGTGTGAACTTTTGTTATTTTTATTTCCCATTTTTGTTCACTTCAGCTTATTTAGTGCGTAATGTTTTTTATAATCCAAAGTGATAACGCGGGAGAAAATTGGCGCGCGTCCATCCTCGAAGACCTCTCGGCCGGCACTAAACGGCCCGCTCGGCAGGCGTGAGCGCTTGAAATGCTCAATATTGTCTGATTTTTGTTCTTACAAAAATAAATAACCACTTATATAAAAATCTTCCTTACCCAGCGCTAGAAAATATTAAAACCTATTTTTTGATATATTACTTAGATGGTTTCGTAACATAATTTTTTGCTAAGAAGTACGTTTGAAAAATCGATTTAGTGTCATCTTTGCGATTTTTTTTATCGAGTCAATTATTATTAATTACGTTTCCGTGTTTAGACAGCGCTTGACCATATGTTCTATTTTGTTAAAATGATTTTTATTTTCCGCAATATTTACAGTAATTAGATATAAATAGCTCCAAAACACTTAAAAATAGTACAACCTCGCCTTAAGTTCGCCTTTGTAAGGTTTTTTTTTTAATTGTGTATACATTTTTTTTAATATCTGCTATATTCGTTCCCAGTTCATATTATTCTTTCTCATTTCAGTCATATTTCCTACGAAATCTATTGAAAGTTTTTTTGCGATTTCTGACTTTTCTTGTACTCAGATCTCACATGGTCCCATAAAACATTTTGATCCTTATAAGAAACCGGATCGATTGGCATCAAAAACAGTTTTTGTGAAAATTTGCCATTTTTCAAATCAAATCATTTTTATTGTGGACTATAGGTTTACATCATAAATACAGGTCTTAAATAATTAAAATAGTTGAGCTATGTCCCGCCGTTGAGGCATAGAATAATAAAATACAAATCAGAAGTTAAAACACAATTAGTCATATTAGTCTCGATACATTATTAAAATATTCCAAATTATAAATACATACAAATTCAATTCCAAGTCATATTAGTCATAAAAAAAATAAAAAAATAATAATGTTTATTTCTCTCCACAAATTACATTCTTAAACATATTAAGTTGACATTGACATAATTCATTATGATACTTATTTTTCCTTTCTTGTCATTGGAATACAATATTTTTGTCACACAAGTAATCTTTGACATCATAATAACATTTGTCTATTAATGAATGTAGTTTCTTTTTAAACTGGAGGATTGGTAATTGTTTAATGTCATCAGGCAATTTATTATAGATTAATGATGTCATGCATAAAATACTTTTATTTAATAGTGCCGTTTTACCATAAGGTATTTGTACCTCTAACTTTTTTTTATCCCTTAATTTTCGATAGTAGCTTTTGACAGCAGTCTTATAGTAGCTTAGATTTGATTTCACAAAAATATTTGATTCGTAAATGTGTAGAGAAGGCAATGTGAGAATTTTTAGATTTTTAAAGTAAGGTTGATAGCTAATTGTACTATTTATTTGGCACATTGCTCCAATGCACTTCTTTTGAGCTATAAATATAAATTCCTTGTCTACTGAATTACCCCAAAATATAATGCCGTATCTCAGTAATGGTGCCACCAGTCCGTGATAGGCCGTTAAAATCGCGTCTTTGTTAACTATTTTGGAGAGCTTGTAAAGAGCGAATGAAGATTTGTTGATTCTTTTGCAGATATTGTCTATATGGGTTGTCCATGAAAGTCTGTAATCAATATTTATTCCTAGAAATTTTGTATTTGTTACAGATTCTACTGTCTGCCCGTTATAATTTACATGAATACTTTTCGGTTGAGTTCTTTGGTGGAAGTGCATTATATTTCTTGTTTCTAAATTTATTTTCAGATTGTTATCAATTAACCATTTAATTATAGTTCTTAAAGTTTCATTAATTTCATTTTCATAGTCATTTTGACTGTCACATTTTATTACTACAGTGCTGTCATCTGCAAAAAGTACCATAGGATGCTTTATGTGTCTAGGGAGATCATTAATGTAAATTACAAAAAGCAAGGGACCCAAGATACTACCTTGTGGAACTCCCAGTTTTATGGTTCTAGTTGGGGATCTATATGTCTTCTCATCCCGCGTTTTAAGGCTTAATCTAGTTATTTCTGTTAACTGCTTTCTATCACATAGATATGAGTGAATGAGGTCTAGTGCCTTTCCCTTATGCCATATGAATCTTTTCGGTTTTCGGTGACTTTATACTTTTTTCTTAATCTATGATTGCAGATCAAAATGTTAGAAAAGTTAAGAACAGTCGTGGGAAATCATCAACTGACCTCTCCCGCTCTGGGCTGAGCGGAAGGGCGTGTCAGACTTTTACTGACTAAACCCGTGTTCCTTCAGTTGCCTGTGCCAGGGGTCACGGTATATCTTTCGAACAACCCGCAGCCCCGGCGTTATCGGCCCTAGCGGACCCCGTCAGTTCGTGCTGACATCTCTTTGAGGCGCGCGTGGAACACAACGCGCCGTCGACCCGGGCCTGGTCCTTGGGCGGCGAGCTGCCCATAGCTCGCCGCCCGCAAGCCCGCGCCTACGGTGGCCGGGAGTCGGCTGTTGACTCCCGTCCAGGGCGTCTCCTGCGGCGGGTAGGCGCGTGAGGGTGCAGCGATTGCCTCTCCCTCACGCGCTCTGCCTCCTCCTTCGCGAGCATTACTGCTTCGCAGAAGGAGGTGACGGCCTCCCATTCACTCTCGCTCCGTACCATGGCCTGGACCAGGGCCGGACGCGAGAGATCGCCGCCGCAAGGTACCTGTCCTTATTGTTCCATCTCAAAAATCCACCCTGTATATGTTATGATTGACTGCTTAGCTCCATAAAGGTATTGAACAGAAAAAAGAAAGAAAGATAAATATGTTTATGTATTTGTCACAGAAACACGTGCATACTCGACAAAAAGATAATTAATTCTAATAATAAGGAAAAATTAAAACAAAATATATCTACGAGTATAATCACGAGCACATAGCAGAAATATTCGACGGCTGCACGTCATGACAATCATTATTTTATGATAATTATCATTTCCTATTTGTATTAAAATAAAAAATAAAAATAAAAAAGAATTTATTTCAGGTAACCCAAAGCACCCTTACAGCAACCAGAATACATAAATACACATAAGACAAATATTATCGGACACAGCTAGCAACATGTCTGCTACAGCAATGTCCGATATACGGGCAGTCAAATCTCTCGGCAATCATCGCCAGAAATGTATTGGAGCTGTCCCGCACCCTGCACACCAAGGACGCGCACCGCTTGCGCATGGGGTGTGGAAACAGACGGCGCGCTCTTCCGCAAACATGCCTGAGGCACTGCAGAAGCGGGGCAGCCCCAACACCGCCGCTCTGAACGCATTATTGTGGTGGACACGGAGAGCACTGTAAGCCGTTCCTGTATAGGAAACCCATAGGCTGCATGTGTATAAAGAGGTGCAAAAGGCTTTGAAAAGACAATCTTAACTTGATTTGAACAGCGTGCAAACCTACGGGCTATCATATTTGCTCTTTTGGACAGTGCCCTCCGCTCACTTTCGATGTCGACATGATCCCTCACGTCGGCTGTTACCCAATACCCCAAATATTTAAATTGGTCCACCCGTTCCAAAGGTACATCATTCAGGCAAATGGGTGGTACATGTTGCGAGCATATTTTGGCGCCGGCCTGAAAGACCATGTATTGACTTTTTACGACATTGTATTGCGTGATGATAATCATTTAAAAAATTAAATCTGTACTTAACTATCTGCAATATTCTTACCATTTGACTCGCCTTTTTACAATTTTCGGTAAATATTACTCATCTCAATGGCAAAATATATTCGGTAGTATTTGCGTGATGCTGGAACATTACAATCAGAAAACATAAAAAAAAAACTAGTTTTGGCATAGGAATTGTTCCCAGATCTCGCAAAAATTTCTTTAAAAAACACAATGTACAGTTTTGACTTCGCTACGATTTTATTCTAATAAGTAAAGATAGATGCTAACATCATCTACAGCCCGACTTCACCCACTGCTGGGCGTAGGCGTCTCTTTGAAATGAAATGTTTATTTCTGTAACTAGATCTTTTAATAGACTTTTACACGTCAATATTTTTTTAGCATTTAATTGTGCTTTCGTGTGTTGTGCTTATGTTTTTTGTGTGCACTGAATAAATGGTTTATCTATCTATTTAAATACAAGAGCTTTCTTATGTCACATATTTGCTAGTTATTGGTCAGTGGGGACTAGGTGGGGACATTTTGAATGCATTTGCAGGCGATGAAGGAAACTCACAAGAAATTAAACATAATTAAAGTAAAAAGTTTATTTTTTCACAATAAAATTCAATCTTGGAACGGGGAGCTCCTAGTGTTGATCCTGTAGATACTGCTGGAACTGAAAACAAAACAAAATAAAAATCTCTAGTTATGCATAGATACAAGGTCAAAGATGAAGAAGAAAAACTATAGATTTATTTTTCTTCATTTGCAGAAACTGCTGATTATATAACCATTGATAATATCTTCAAATGGATAATAAACAAATATTTAATGAGTGCATGTCATTGTGCTAATATAAAAGAGAAACTATCTAGGTCCGAGTAAAAGTTATACGTACCCTCTTTTAAACATTTCTGTGCCTCCTACGTTCAATGCACTTCCTTTACAGCTGTTAAGGATCATCTCCGTAGTTGAGCTGCAGGCGAATCCCACTAGGTTACGGTCGTACATTGAAGCTGCAAACAGCTCGAATGCCCGGTTATGGCTACAGGAGTGGGTCGAACAGCCTGGTTGGTTGCTGCCACCGTTGACATAGAAGTTTACATGACCAATTGCAGTTCCAATACCGTTGGCAAGTAGACCTGAACCATCTGTGTGGATAACTTCGACGTATTCAGCGTCAGTATTCCTCAGGCGTGCTGAATTGCTGCCCCATCCACGTCCAGATGGGTCCAGTCCTAGAAAAGAAGCATGAAAGAAAAGGCTTCAAGAAGGTGAGATTATGAACTAAGAATTAACAAAAATAATATTAAAATGGTACAAGTGGTATTGTGGCTCTGATGCCAAAAATGGAATAGAATTTTGATGTATGTAGATAACACAATACATATGTAATTAATGAAGTAAAGTTATCGAACGAATAAGAGACATTATTCCCAGGAACATTATAAACCTGAATCTTTAAGAAACATTACTTACCAGTGATTCTACCAACTACGGGTAAATTTAACCATGCTACATAGTTCATATGTCTACTAGCAATGCCAGCAACATGGGCTCCTAGGCCAAACCCAACCAAGTGCACACGACTGGCGCTTGTCGTACTAGTATGATAAGTCAATTCTCTCAAAAAATATTCCAAATCTCGAGCCACAAATGGTACTCTTGCCGATGCGACCGAGTAACTGTGGCTAGCTTCTTGTTCCCAGTCAACCACTATGACGTTATGTGGTTCTTGAAACCTCAATATATCTGAAAGAAATAACTTTATGAGTAATACCAAGGCTGATGATCCACTTAAATATACGTACTCTCCGCGAGCATTGGTTTCACAAATTTGTTTTGCAAACATTCGCTGCGCGAGCTTCTGTTACGCAAGAAGCGTTCATTCGCAACACGAACGGTTTGTTGAGAACGTGTATCCAAACACGATTAACAAATTTTAATGCCTGTGCTCGCGAACGAATGTTCATTTCGTATAAAAGGTTAGACAAAAAATGTTTGCAAAGCTAATTCGAGAAGCAAATGTTCGCGGTGACTACCATCTACAAATAAATAAAAAGAAGTAGATCCTACGGCCAAAATGTTTGTGTCATAGCAGTACGGCCAAAACCTTATAAAGTCGATAGATTCGATTAGTAGTCCTCAAAGATCCATGCTTGTACTGATGTTTAGCCTTTAATTCAGTAGTCACCTTTTTTCTAGCCACAGGTAGATATCATTATCATATATTATCACATAATCCATACATATTTTCTTCTGGCATTGAACTGGGTACTTACTATCCGTGATTAATGTATTGAATATGGTTGTAGCATTTCCACGGTGCCCATGGATCAACACAATTGTATTGTTTTGTTGACTGAAATTGGAATCGTAAATCTGGTTTTCGTTCCCGTTTATTTGGTAGTCTGGTATTATTTCTTGTGGTACAGACGGGTTATTCCTATAAAAAAGAAATATTATACGTAGTTGTTTATCACTCATTGACCAATAACAATTTAAAAAGAAAAGAACGACAGTGTGACGAATTGAAAAGTGATGGTCATTTGTTGACGTATCAACAAAATGCTTTCTTTTCTCAAATACCTTTTGGTTGTGAATCTAAACCATTGCTCAATCATCATCATCAAACAATATCAGCAGGACATAGGCTTCTCCAATATCACGAAATTTAACTTGTACCTCGACTACATTGCGGCGGAAGATCCAACCAATCGTGACCGCCTAGTCAGGGAGGTCCCATATCCAGCAGCTATCAGCCATCCTGCTAAGGTCGTCACTCCTCTTTGCCTGGGGGTATCTTTTTATACCTCCCCACGTTTGCCCATTCGCGGACTCCTGTCAAGAGCACGTGTAGCTCAACGGTTATTGATTCTACGACTTATATGGCTGGCCAATTGCCACTTTAGGCTGAAGTGGCAATCGGTCAGCAGTCTGCATAGCATCAAAGTAGTCTGCATAGGCTATGTAGACTAATTTGGATCTCTGTCATATTATCAAGTTTTAAACACATTATGTAGCGTAGAAAATATTTTTACTGAGCACTTACCTTGTGTATATGTAATATCTATTCTTCGCATGCCCACAGCACACTACAAAGAAATATTGCGTGTTACAAATATCACCTAAACTATGAATCATAAAAAAAATATATAGAAAGCGTCGTGTTGCATAGATATTTAATATTATATGTTACATATATAAAGTATTTTTACTTAGGGCTGATTTCTCCATCACTAGATAACTTTTATTCGAGGAATAAAATTAACGTTTGACAGTTCTTGTATGAAACAACTGCCAAAATTTCTAAATTATTCCTCGAATAAAGTTATTAGATGATTGAGAAATCCGCCCTTAGTTTATATCAAAGGGCTGATTTTTCCATCGCCAGATAACTTTTATTCGAGAAATAAAATGACGTTTGACTGTTTTTGTATCAAACAACTGATTTCAAATTTATTCCTCGAATAAAGCTATCAGATGATTGAAAAATCAGCCCTGGGTAAAAAATACTTAACTTATATTATACTAGACTATTTACAACGTGTGTTATAACGACTGCTAAAGATCTACGAATGACAGCCGGGAACAAATATTTACATGGTTTCCGAGGCACAGAGGGGTCCCGTCTCCGTATGTAATGGTTGATCACCCATCCACGTACCGACCTCGGCAAGGTTAACTTGAATTGATCGGCCCGTGCCGCAGTTATTATTTAGCCACGGAGCATTACAGTGTAGTCTTTAAAAGGATAAATTTAATGAACAAACTTACCTGCCGCAACAGCAAAAACAATGGCTAACTTCAACATATTGTTTGATCGACGATTCTTTACTGTTCAGATTTCTACGTTTGTTTCGTTTATATTTAGCTGTCCATTATCTTTATTATAGATAAGATCTTGAATCTAGATACCAGTCGAACTAAATATAAACAAATTCTATGTAATAAAATAATAAAATAGCCTATAATGCTGTTTCTTTCCTTACAATGAATACATGCCTACTTACTAAAACTAAATTGATTTAATCGATTCTAACTTGCATTTGAATGATCGGCAACTGGATGTTTGTGCGGAACAGCTTGTCTGTCGACAAAGGCCCCCTCTAAAGATTTCCACATATTCCTGTCTCTTGCTAAGCGGGTCCATACCGGACCATCTATTTTCTTGAAGTCATCTTCCCATCTTTTGGTGTGTCTGCCTCTATTTCTTTTGCTATCTCTTGGATACCATTCTGTTACTAACTTAGTCCATTTCTCTTTACTTTCTCTTAACATATGTCCCGACTAACGCCATTTAAGCTGTCTGTAGGCTGTGTGTTCCTTTTTCTAATTTTGTTTTCTTTTTAATTTCTTGTAATTTCACTCTATCTCTTCTTTTTATACCTAAAATACTCCTTTCTATTGCATTTTGGCAGACTTTTAAATATACTTTCTTGTAGTTCTGTTAACGCCCATGTCTGGCACCGGTATAGTAAGCATGGCATAATGCATATTTTGTATACTTTCTTTTTTCCTTTCATTGGCATATCTTTATCCTTCATTATTTCCCTAAGAGACCAAAACCGTTTCCAAGTATTATTTATTCTTCGTTCTATTTCTTTATTCATGCAATCATCTGTAGATATAAGTTGGCCTAAATATATATATTCATTTACATATTCTATTTGTTTGTTATTTACTGTTATTTGCTCGTTGGTTACTGTTTGTTGGGAATTCGTCATAATTTTAGTTTTAGTTAGGTTCATTGTCAGGCCGGCCTTAACACATTTATCGGATAGTTGCTGCAACATTAGTCCCAGAGTTCTTGCGTCCTCTGAGAACAAAATCAAATCATCCGCGAAGCGTAGATGGTTGAGATTTTCGCCATTTATATTGAGGCCATTTTTGGTCCAGTTTAGATTCCTGAAGATCATCTCTAGCACTGCTGAAAATAATTTAAGTGATATAGGATCTCCTTGGCGTACACCTCTTTTAATAGGAAATTCGTTACCCGTAGATTCAAGTTTAATTTGTGCTGTGCTCGCTGTGTATACGTTTTTAATTATTCGTATGTATTTTGCTTGCACCCCTTGTCTTTTTAGAGCGTCCCATATACATATACTCATGTTCCAATGTATCGAACGCTTTGTTAAAGTCAACAAACCCTATGTAATACGTTTTATTATATTCTCTATATTTCTGTAGAATTTGTCTTAAAGTGTGTATGTGATCTATAGTTGAGAATTTGCTTCGGAAACCAGCTTGTTCCTTAGGTTGGTTTTCATCTAGTGTCTTGGTAATTCTGTTTAGTAGACTGATCGGTTTGTAGTTTCCTATAGGATAAGGGCGAAATTCCATGTAATACAAATTAAATGCTGTTCGTTGGTAAGTGCATCAGAACGGCTAGACCGATATGGAAAATTTTGTTTTAAAATTAACAAATATTTTAACAAACACCACTATAACAAATATTTTACGGAATGAAAAATTTAAATTCCGGGAAAACAAAATGTTCTATAATTTTTTTTATGATTGCTGAAATTTTGACAGGACAACGTCTGTCGGGTGAGCAAGTAGTCTATAAATTAGGGTCGATAACATCTTGGTAATCTTAGCATCTATCAGACTTTACTTAATCATAATTACGAATGATACAATCTTTATTTTTACCTGACGGCAGAGAATAAAGCTTCCTTAGGTGTGATGTACCGCTATAATCTATAATAGTAGGTATGTGTTATATCTTATATCGCACCGAATGGTGCGATATAAGGTTTTTTTGCAACAATAACCGTTTCAATTAGATAATTTAATTATAATTTTAAAAATCGTCAACGCAATAAAATTGAGGATATAAAATCAAAAGTCATTTATTCAAATTAGGCTGAAAATCAGCACTTTTCGAACGTCAAAATTACAAAAGACAGTCCCCAAAAAACGTCCGCCCTTCACCACTTCCTAGTGCAGGCTATCGCTGGGAAGAAGAAGTGGCGCAACAAAGTCCCCAGCAGCACAGCTGTCTGTTCAGTTTGAAAATACTTGATTGTATACAATAATAGGTATGTTAAGCAATTAACATTACAAGACAGAGAACATAAAATTAAATTATTTTCCATATGTCAGCTAGCCACGCCAATTTAACAACAAATGTAATAAAACCTATAATATGTACTCAACTCAAGCTGAAAAATAATTTATTAAAATGTAAATTACTAAATAAAAGCCACCAGGCATAAAGGGCGTGACAGCTTACATATTTATGCATTGCTGGGTTCTTTTCACATAGCTGTCCCTTGAAGTCACAAATGATAAACTAGGACCATCGCAGTAAAATAAATAAATCAGTTAATACTAATAACAATAATTAAACCATGGTCAGCAAGACGACCAGTCACAAGCAGCACCCGTTCACGAGCATAACGCGAAGATCAGCCATTTCGCCATACTCGTATTTGAGGGAGGGAGGCAACCCGACCGCTACCACAAGCAGTGACATCTAAGGGAGCATGACGAACTTGCTTCCGGTTGTTCAGGCAAAAATAATATGATCAATCGTCGAGGACACTAGCTAACGACATATTGCAATCAATTCATTAATAAACATTAAAATGAGTAGATTATGTCAATAATTCTCGTACATTAAAATAAAAAAATAAACTGAATTGACATATACAGTCAAGTAAAAATAAATAATTATATGAACTCACATAACCTGTCAGTAAGCTAATTCTGGAGAAAGAATATAAACATTGTCTTGAGTTAATCAGGGCGACCAATTATTCTTTTCGTGTAAATAGTCGTTGATGGAATAGTATGCCTTTGAACAAAGGTTGGATCTTACTTGAGATTTAAACGCATTAAAAGGCAAGTCTATCAAAGAAGAGGTTATCTTGTTAAAAAAGGTTGTACCAAGCCCAACAAATGAGTTATGAATTTTATGAAACCGGTGAAAGGGGGTACGTAGTTTGTCCTTATTTCTAGTGTCATCACTATTTTTAGTGTACAGTCACGAGCAAAAGTATGCATACATTCGGCATTATTCAAAAGCGATTTACTCCTTTATTTTTAAATGAAATTTTATGTTGTTACGAACATAGCATTTTCGAACCATAAGTTTATGTAATGTGTTGTATTTCAACGTTGCATTCGTTATTTCACGAAAAAATCGCAATTGAAAGTTGCCAAGTGTTGACAGGTTGGTGCTCGTGACTGTACTCGTACAAGTGTTAATTTTGCCTAATATACAACGTGGCGCTACAATGGTGACATTAATTTAACACACATACGTTTTCACATTTTCGTTTCAGTAAGAAATTATATTTCCATTAAACGTTATTACTTACGGATTTATTTAAAATTTTAAAAAATAGCATCTTAGAGCTACCTGTATGTCGCGCAGCGGTCATTTGCCAGGGTCACGGATCATAACATCGCATTAATGAAATTAAAACGAATAAGCAATACTATTAGGATGAAACAAATCCAAAGAGTAGGCGAATTGAAGGAAAGAGACATCCCTTTGTCGGCGAGCGGCGCAGGCGACGCGCGCCCTCCCTTCTACCCGCACACCCGCCCAAACAGAGAATTCTTTTTTTTGCTTTTCTAGTGCTAGCCAAACCCGTGACACACTTCTTCATACGACAACAATGTCGATTACCCAACGAACATATATTTAATTTTACAATTTGTCAACCGTTTTGAAGACCGGTTGGAAGACCCTTGAGGAGATGTAAAATAATGTAAAAAAAAAATATTTACATTAATTTTTTTTTGCTTTTTTTATTGATTTATAATATAATATTTCCTGGACATATTGTTTTTTATTTATTTTATTTTCAGAACCCCAATCTTTCCGATTTAGTCAATCACTAGCGTGTATGTAAAATAAATGTGTTTTGCACAACACAACGATAGCGACAGATGTTTTTGTGTGAGTAAGTTGTACGGTGCATCATCGGTTAATCATCAAACATAGCGTGCATTATAGGTTTATAATTGATTGTGTAGTACGTTCTGATTTGTGAATTAAATCGTGTGCGCGACTTTGTTTCTATTGCTTTTACTGAACTACATTTGTACTAGTGGCACAGTAGTGGAATCGTCTTAGGGCAGGGCATATCTCCTTCTACCCTATATCTATGATTTAATAATTCTTACTTATAATTAATTATAGAGCCTAATGGATTTTGAGATTACCATGTGTTATCTGGTTATCAGATTTATAGAAGATTAGCTTTTTTATGACTTCACCCGCGTGATTTTTTTTTTCCCCGACCACCTTCGTCGCAACGCATTGCCCGCTCACGCTATTACTTCGTTTTTGCACAGCTTTCTTTCTGAATTTTTCTAGAGTCGTAGCAGGGTGTTTAATATCCTATAACCTTCCTCAAGGAATGGGCTATTAAATGCATGAAGAATTTTCAAATCCGACTAGTAGTTCCAGCAATTAGCACGTTCAAACAACCAAACTGTTCACCTGTATTATTAGTATATTTATTACATATTAGTATAGATAATAGTCAGGTATATAATAAAAACGAATTATAAATCAGAACAGTAAAGAAACGGTGGATCAAGCAATATGTTGAAGTTGGCCATTATTTTGGCTGTTGCGGCAGGTAAGTTAGTATATTTAATTTATTCTTAAAGACTACAATGTAATGGCTCGTGGCTAAGTAATAACACTGGCACGAGTCGATCAAATAAAGCTAAGCTAGCTAAGGTCGGGACGTGGATGGGTGATCAACCATTACGTACGGAGATCCCTCGGTGCGTCTGAAACCATGTAAATATTTGGTCCCGGCTGTCATTCGTAGATCTTTAGCAGTCGTTACACGACTCGTTGTAGATAAACTTCACGAGGGTATGGTGCAGTAGTAACCATAGGATGCAAGTAAACTGGTGGATCACCGTACCTACTCGTCTGTAAGTATAATGGTTCTAAGCAAATTCTTAACAAAATTTGTTTGAAGCATCTATATTATACTCGTATAAGTACAGTATTTTTGTTACTTAGACTCTATTGTAGTGTGTAAATCATAGTTGCGAAGTTCATTACCGCGATGTACGTTACCGCGAAAGTTTACTATCGCGAGGTACGTTGTCGCGAAAGTTCATTACCGCGATGTACGTTACTGCGAAAGTTTACTATCGCGAGGTACGTTGTCGCGAAAGTTCATTACCGCGATGTACGTTACTGCGAAAGTTTACTATCGCGACGTTCGTTGTCGCAAAAGTTCTTTACACTATTTCAACTATGATGTACACTCGATTCTCAGCTTAGATGATATTTGTAAAACGCAATGTTTTTTATATTATTTTATAGTGTGCTGTGTACATTCGGATAATAGATACTTCCTATACACAAGGTAAGTGCTCCATAAGAACAATCTACGCTGCATATGATCAGTTTTAAATTGGCAATGCAGGCAATGATTCGGCTGGGAACCAAAGTAGCCCTCAGAATAAATAAGCTGAAGTCACAATGGGCCGGTCATATTAGCCGTAGAACCAATGACCGTTGAGCTAGCTTTACGTGTTCTTGAGTGAAGTCCACGGCAAACGTAAGAAGGTATAGTAAGATGCCAGCAGGCATCGCGGTACAGCGAGGACCTTAGCTGGGTGGCAGGTAGCTGCTGGATAAGGGACCTCGCGCACTACGCGGTCATGACTACAACTAGCCGCACGGTCCATCGAAGGTAAAGTTAAGCTACGCTTTTATTTTAATTACGTATCCAGACCTTGTCATGCTTCGGAAAGCACGTTGATCCGTAGGTTCGGGCTGTCATTTGTAGGTCTTTGATAGTCGTTACGAGTGGTCAGAAGCCCAAAAGTCGGATAACCAGACTTAGCAAGGGACAACATGGTCCCTAGCTACTGGGTTCGCTCCACGTAAAATACTGGTATTCAGCTTCATCCGGTGAAACTAAAAGTCGACCCTAACATAGTTTGGGAAAAGGCTAGGCAGACCGATATGTCAGTGAGAGATGTACTACAGCATATAATTTATTTTTTATAGGAATAACCCCTCCGTACCAGAGGAAATAACAGAACCCTATTGGAATTTTAATATCAATCCACTAAACAATACAATTATATTGATCCATGGGCACCGTGGAAGCGCTAGAACGTTATTCAATACATTAATCACAGATAGTAAGTACCCAGTTCGATACCAAAAGAAAAGATGTATGGATTAAGTGAAAAAAAAACATTAATTTCAGACAAAAAAGTCCATAGACAAGGCAAGGTTGTTAGTAACAAGAATTTTGCTGCTAACTTATGTTAGTAATTAAAAAGTAAATAAAAAAGGAAGAGACCAGACACACCGTCTATCCCTGCACAGTATGCTCATCGGTTCGTAACACATGGAGTTCAGTGAACCTTCTGAGCAGAACTGTATCGGTTCTCTCGCCAATCATCCTTAAGACCTATTCGGGCTCCCCAATTCTCGTCGCACCACCGACGCAACTTTTTTACGCGTAATTGCGTATAAGTCATCTACGCTGGCATCAGTAAACATGCACTGCAATATCGAGGGAGCCGAAACAGGGCCCTGAACACAATATTATTTATACATAACAACAACAATGAAGCACAGAACTTGTCGAAGTGGCGGTGCTTGGAGGAGGCCTTTGTCCAGCTGTGGACGTTTTTCGCCTGAAATTATGATGGATAAATGATAATGATATCTCCCTATGAAAAAACGTGACTACTAAGATGAGGATTAAGCAGCGGTGCAACCACGCATCTTTGTTAAAGTGAGTGATCAAAAGGCGACAAAAATTTAAAAACATCGAGGATCGACGGTAATTGCGTAACACACATATAATGGCAATCGATCGCAATGCCTTTCATTTTGACAGTTCAAAACAGACACAATATCTTTCAAAACCCTCGAACGAATACTCGTTGCGTAACAGAAGCTCGCGCTACGAAT
This sequence comes from Apamea epomidion, assembly GCA_947507525.1. Taxonomy (NCBI): domain Eukaryota; kingdom Metazoa; phylum Arthropoda; class Insecta; order Lepidoptera; family Noctuidae; genus Apamea; species Apamea epomidion. Next base: position 13,244,498 of record OX382231.1, read on the forward strand.
ATGAGCAAAACAAATTCGTAAGACCAATGCTCGCGGACAATACGAATATTTAACTACATCGATCATCAACCTTGTGCTTACATATTCGACTAAATAATACTTCTTATTAATATAGGTATTTCTTTTAGATATATTGAGGTTTCAAGAACCTCATAACGTCATAGTGGTTGACTGGGAAGAAGAAGCTAGCCACAGCTACTCGGTCGCATCGGCAAGAGTACCATTTGTGGCTCGAGATTTGGAATATTTATTGAAATGGATAACTTTTTATGGTGGTTCAATACGCCCCTCATGTGTGCACTTGGTTGGATTTGGCCTAGGAGCTCATGTTGCTGGCATTGCTAGTAGATATTTGAGCACAGCATCAGAAGTAAGATACCCTCTAGTTATTGGTAGAATCACTGGTAAGTATTCGTGGTTTTCTTAAAGATTCAGGTTCGTTAGGTTCCTGTGAATAAAATTTCTTATTCATTTGTTAAGCCGGGGCAAATGACGTGAACATAATTACGCCGACGATGACAACGGGTCATCATGACCCAGATTTTATCGAGTAATTGTCATGAAATTTAAGAAGTTGTCTAAATTTATGATTTTGTTTGATTTGTTGAGTTTTTTGCATATTGCAGCATTGGCAAATGCTACATTATAATTTTATCACGAACGACCTTCGTTTATAACAAATCTAACCTTATTTTTAACCAGAATGGTTTTTTTTTCATATTGGTTTTGAATTTTGAATCTAAAAGTGTCATGTCTTTACTCTTACCGAGATTTTTCATTTGAAGGATTTCTTGGACACAGGACGAAAGTCTTATATATTATCTTTTTCTGCTTTCACAATGAAATAATTCCCTACAATATTAACGGTAAACTATAACGGATTGAACAACCGAGTTCTGTGCAGTCATCCACTGGATCCAATGGTATGTTTCTTAATGTGCGCCACGATAGCGGCGATAAGACCCCTCTTTGAGGAGTGGCTAGAGAGGTGTCACGGCGCTCTCACCTACCGCCTGACGCAGGTCCTCTCCGGACACGGATGTTTCGGGAGGTTCCTGCACATCATTAGGCGGGAGGAGACGCCCGGGTGTCACCACTGCGAGGATCGCCCAGAGGACACGGTGGAGCATACGGTGGAGGTCTGCCCCGCTTGGGCAGAGCACCGCCGTGTCCTCGTAGAGGCGATCGGCAGCGGCGGCGACCTCTCGCGCCCGGCCCTGGTGCAAGCCATGGTCCGGGGCGAGAGGGAGTGGGAGGCGGTCACCTCCTTCTGCAAAGCAGTCATGCTAGCGAAGGAGGTGGCGGGATGGGCGAGGGAGAGATCCTCACGCCTCAGCCGCCGAGGGAGACGCTACGGGCGTCGGGAGCCGCGTGACGACTCCCGGCCACCGTAGGCGCGGCCCTGCGGTGCAATGGGTAGCTCTCCGTCCGATCAGGACCAGGCCCGTGCTGGACGGCGCGTATGTGTTCCACGTGCGCCTCAAAGAGATGTCAGCATAGTTGACGGGGCCCGACAGAGCCGAAGCCTGCCGGGGTAGCGGGATCGTCCGAAAGGGTTACCGCTGCCCTGGTACATAAAGGGCTAAGGAAGGAACACGGGTGGGTTTTAGTCAGTAAGAGTCTGACACTCCCTTCTGCTCCACCCAGAGCGGGAGGGGTCATTTGATGATTTCCAACCTGAAAAAAAAAAAAAAAAATGTGTGCTTTCCTATTGATCATTCAAAAGTTCTTATCGTTTCCTAAATTTTATTCCATTCTTTTCTTTGTAATAGACAGTGTTCTCGAAAATAAATAAATTGTACATCACTAAAAAGTGGTCTCGAGGCGAGTCACATTTCATGAAGACTCGGTATGTAATTTAACTTTTCTTCAGCTCTTTTGTTATAAAAGATTCTGCCTGCGTCTCGGATTATCATTTTTCGTTATTTTCTGTAGATTTGTCCGAAGACTGTAGGGCGATCTAGAATTTGGCCTACCCCGCCACCCTAATACCAGACGTCTACAGGCTTCCTGTTGGGAATCGAACCCAACATATCACCTTACGCGCGACCTGCACGTTTAAGAGGATTTTGATTCCGGCCAGCGAGGAGCCTTCCGATTGCCAGCGTGGAGCCTAGCACCGGATTTTCGTATATCTTGTAGCTTAGTTTTCAGTAGAGCCTATTACTTGATATACTACCAGTTAGCCGTATATTATCATTGTTACAATTTTGATCAAACGGTAATTTAAATTATTATCTCGCTTCCTAATAACGAATTGACTTGGTGCCAATTACCCATTTAGGACGTCCTTGTATTTAGGTATCTAGTTACGTAAGTTTAGGAACGTTTGCAAACGTATCTTTATCGACGCGTAACAAGAATACATAAAATTTATTATAGGGCTCGAACACCAAAGACGTCACCTCGGCATCCCGACGTAATCCTTTTTAATAATAATATTCGTTGTGTGTCTTTTGCTAAGTTTTTATTACTATCTTATTTTACTTACAAGAATTAAAACGTGATCATGCGAAGTTTCCCCTCTTTTATTTCGCTACAATATGTTGTAAAAAAGAAATAAATCCAAATATTTTATGATTTAAACTTTTACTAGCTTTCATAACAGCGCATGCAAAATCAACTCTGAAAACATAACAATAATATTTTTTTAATTTTTGTTAAATTATTATAAATACTAATATAAATTAATAATCATACAGACGCCAGCAGGTCAAGCTCCCCGGAATTGTAAAATTTTCCCAATCAACCGAGACCCTTAATGTTTTAGCAATAAAGTTGAAAATCTATTAAAGAAATTTGGCAGATTGTAGTAGCTTGATGTGTCTGTACATAAGAAAATAGAGAACAAACAAACTTCTTATCATAATAATAGTAACAAATCAGTCTTCTTCTTCCTCAATCAGAGACATAGAATTACTGTTGTTATTGCAGTACGGAATAAATGATCTGGGCACATGTAAATCTCGCATGCATTACAAGTATTAGATGTCTTCTTATCCCTTTGAGACGGTCATATTTGACATCTTCTGTGAGTTCCTGGAACCTTCGGAGGACCTTCCCAGAAGATTCCTAGGTCCCCACCTAGGAACCTTCTGGGGAATCGCAGGTTTTACGAGTGACCCCTCACTCGTAAAACCTGCGATTCTTTCGCGCAACTGTCGAATCAGCATTTGACCCTTCTTCGTCAGACCCCGACTCTTCTAACACCGCAAATATTCTCTCAGGGTGGTCTATCAGTGCCATATTTAACAAAAACTTAAAAAAAACAAGGTACATTGACAACAAATACTAAATGACCTAATAAAAGTATGTCACAAAAATACTACGCTAGCGATGACGCTGGGTCATATTTACCCGTTTTGGGTTGATGCAGGTATATCTCGCTGTGTATGTGGCGTTACTTACTTAGCATACCTACGGTTCGATTAGAAGGAGGTCGTATCTCCAGCTACACAAACGCTAAAATTGCACGATCAGCGTAAAAAAGAATAATGACAGATTTTAGTCGCCTCGGGTCAGTATGACCCAGCGTCACTGGCACCGGGTTAACTTTACTTATTAATTAGGTAGTACCTACATGAACAGTCTATTACATTTTTTGGCACTACCCCTTGTACCATTGTAATTTTCTTTTTGTAAAAGACTTACATCATTATCACTTTCCTGAAACCTTTCCTATCATGCTCCTTTTTTAGGACTGGACCCATCTGGAAGTGGATGGGGTACCAATTCCGCACGCCTGAAGAATACTGACGCTCAATACGTCGAAGTTATTCACACAGATGGTTCAGGTCTACTTGCTAACGGTATTGGAACAGCAATTGGTCATGTAAACTTCTATGTCAACGGTGGTAGCAACCAACCAGGTTGTTTGACCCACTCCTGTAGCCATAACCGGGCTTATGAGCTGTTTGCAGCTTCAATGTATAACCATAACCTAGTGGGATTCCCATGCAGCTCAACTACGCAGATGAACCTTAACAGGTGTAAAGGAACTGCATTGAATATAGGAGGCACAGAATTATTTAAAAGAGCGTACGTAAAATTTTTAATTAGATCTAGATTTATTTTTACATTATCACAATCACAAGTTACACACCTATTCAAAATGTGTTTCTTATCCATTTGAAAATGTCAACAATCATAATAATAATCAGCATAATGTCAATAATCAGCAGTTTCTGCAACCGAACAAACAAAATATATCTGCAGTTTTTCTTTTTCATCTTTGACCATGTATGCATATGTAGGTAGAGATTTATATTTATTTATTATGTAGTGATTTTTTTTCAGTTCCAGCAATGTCTACAGGATCAACATTAGGAGCTACCCGTTCTAAGATCTTCTTGTAAGAAATAAACTTTTTTCTTGCCTAATAGTTTATTTTAATGGAAGTTTCCTTGACATGGCCTGCAAAGTTGTACAAAACGTGCCCAGCATAGTCATAAGCCTAAAAGTCTGTCAACCAGTCTTACCCAGGGGTATGGTGTTACCCAGTAACTGCGTTGTGGAGGTCAGATAGGCAGTCGCTCCGAAACTGACCCCAACATAGTTGGGAAAAGGCTAGGCAGATTGTCGTTAGATAGCTCTTTTATAATGTAATGTAGGCGCTACGTTACGAGGTTGTCTTCAATATGAACACGCTCAGTAGCTTCACACGTTTATTAGATGTAACTATGTAAGTGCGAACGCAAGCTCAAAACGACAGATACTATACAAAAAGAGGTAACATTCCTTGGTTACGCCATTTCTGAAGATGGCACGTGTCCATGGAAGACAAGGTGCAGGTCATACAGGACTACCCACCTCCAAAAACCGTCAATGGCTTACGCAGATTTTACCGTCCGCCACATTCATATTTAAAATATATGACTGACTGCCATAGAATAGATTATCAGACATTAAAAGAATTTTCTATGCCAGGATCTTATTTAATTTTACATAACAACGCTAAAATAATTGTTAAGAAATTACAATATTGACTTATTTTCACTACTAGTGCTATAATAGGTAACGCAAAAAACTATGAAGGAATCTTGTAAAGTTTTCGACTGCCGGTTGTATTAAATCGACAGGTAGGTATTGTGGTTGGTAATGGGTCTCGTAAATAGTATTTTGCCGATTCTTCTTTAGCACGGAGACAAATTGTGATAACACAATCAATTATGAACGTAGACAATAAAAATGATTACTTATACGTGTCAATCAATCAATCGACAAGATATATTATATTATGTAATTTTGTAATTATCTGGTTTCTAAACGACTAAAAAGGAGGAAGTTCTCAATATATCGGAATCTTATGTATTTTTTGGGTATAAAAAATCCACCCAAACCTTTATCAGCAAAAGATCAATTTGGAAAAAAATCTAGGACCCTTAGGATCAGACTACCGACTTATCTTCTACAGAAGACTTTCGATTACATCCGACAGTTCCCCAGGTTATACCCCAGACGTTTCTTATAGGCGATTGTAAACGAACCGTATCGGTAATCCTGCAGGATAAGTTTACTCACTTGACGAGGCTTCTTACTTATTTCACTTAATGCCCCTTAGCTGGTCACTGAACCATGTAAGTGGAAACTTTAGAAGCTATAGCGCTCAACTTACGTGTTGTCATAGTGCATTTTTTGTTTTAAGTGTGCGATTAGAAAGCTCTCTTAGAAACATTTTGCCTAAGGCTAAGAAGGGAGAAAGCAAAAAGGGACGAGAAAGCCTCCCGTAATTAAAAACGTTTAAAATCTAGTTGCAGTTCATCGGTGCGACAGTCAATGTCAAAAAGGTAAATATTTAAAAAATAATAATATATTTAAAATATATTTAAAAAAAAAATATTAAAAAGTAAATGGACATAACAAACACCCACCTACCAACGCATTACGTGCCCACCCACGTACCCACTACCCGCTACATTTTCCACAGATTACAACTTAGATATATACTAACTGAAGGCAAACGTAACTGTCTTCAGAGCAAAATTAGAGGTATTTTGACGGAATGAGACTGACAACAGAATGCGAACGTTCTTTAAAATACCAGATCAATTCCCGAAATTACAAACGTTCAAAATCTAGTCACAATCTCATCTCAGCGATAATCAATGTTAAAAACTTGACAAAAATTTATGAATGATTTTAGAGTTATTTTTGACAGAATGAGACTGAGATCAGACTGTGAACGTTCTTAAAATTACGAGAATTGCCCGTCTGATTCCGTATTAATTCTCGTATTCGCTGGATCATAACGCAGTGCTGTGGCGATGCCTGGAGGAGTTTATTTTTTCTAGCAGTAGACATCGTTCTGTTGAATGATGACAGGTTGTATCTTAGAGCTACGTCTGTTACATTACAAGAATAACTATTTCTCACTAGCTAATGCCTAAAACGTTGCAATGCCTTTTTAATATTGTTTTGTTAGGTTCTTCGGCGCTCACACGACTTACCAAAGCTTCATCACCATCGGTCGGGCCATTTCCAGTTTTTGCGAGACTAAGGCACGGCAATAGATTTTATATGATTAGGTTAATACTAGGTTGCAATATACTCGTGCATGTTCAACTGAATAATTCAGTTGATCATGCATGAGCGCCTGAGTAAAATACATGAACAATTGTTTTAAATCTCTACTATCAACTCTAAACCAAATGTGAAGGCTAAGTAAAAGGAACGCTGTCTACTTAGTTAAACTAAAATGATTAATAATGGTGGGAACCTGGCTATTGATGATTAAATTAACAAAAATATTTCAAAATAACATGCAAACAACTTGCCACATTGCAGAGGCCTCAAACATTTTGTCACTTTACCACTTTATACTAATAATTCTACACAAAAATAAAACCTAGGGATGACCATTTAAAAGTCAGTTATAATGGGCAAAAGCTTCTACACAATGGGTGCCTGAGGATGGACGCCGCCGAAGTCGGCCCAGAAAGCGGCGGCGAGATGACCTGGACGCGTACCGCGAGGGCTGGTTCAAGGTGGCGTGGGAAAGGAGTTCCTGGAAAGACTTGGGGAACGCCTTTGCCCAGCAGTGGGACAGTATAGGCTAAACCAAAAAAAGAATGGTGCTGGTTGAGTATAGAAAAGAGGTGAATGAAAATGTTTCCATTAGAATTTCTCTGAGGAGGAAGGAAGTTTTTGATATAAAAGCCGAATTATAATTTTTAAATTGCCTCTACCTATTTAATAGTAATGTTGCGATTTTACGGTCGCATAGATTGTGTGCAAGATTAGTGATCCCTCTAGAAGAGTAGTAGTCTTGAACAAATATGATGCATAAGAATAACTGCGAAAGTGCAAGGAAGCTTGAAAGGTTATGGACGAAGTATATATTAAGACTTATTACAGAAGTTTCAACGCCTTCCTCTTACGTGGCTTAGGTTTAGAGGTTTTAAAATTATAAAGATGTAGTTTTTTGTTAGGAGCAATACCATACGTAGGAATTAACTTCTCATATATATATATTTTTTAACCCCCGACGCAAACCGACGGGGTGTTATAAGTTTGTCGTGTCTCTGTGTGTGTGTATGTCTGTCTATGGCATCGTAGCTCCCGAACGGATGAACCGATTCTAATTTTGTTTGTTTTTGTTTGAAAGGTGAATTTGTCGGGAGGGTTCTTAGCTATGTTTCATAAAAATCGGTCCAAGATGGCCGCCGCCACAAAATGGCGGATTACATTTTTTTTCACAACTCCCTCAATATGGGTATCAAGTAAAAGGGCTTGACTAGTAGAATGCCGCCACCACAAAATGGCGAATTACAGTAAACCTGATTAAACACCAAATTACCTGAATCTTAAAGCGCAAGAAAATAAAATAAATGAAATCATAAGGAGTCCCTACAAAAAGCACGAAATTATTTTTTTTAAAAACCCCCGACACAAAATAATAATAAAAATAGTATGAATGTAAAAAGAATAAAAAATTAAAACAATTTAAAAAAACCTATTGTTTGAACAAAAAAGCTATCAACTTGAAACCCTATAAAAAGAAAAAAATAACCTTAAAATTATGACCCTACAAGTACGTATGAACTTTTTTGATTAAATGTTGTCCTGTCGGGGGACTGCTACTGTTTTAAACTTTAACAGAACGTTAGGCTAATAATTAGAGCGGTCCACCGACGGGACAACATTTAAGCAAAAAATTTCATACGTACTTACGTAGGGTCATAATTTCAAGGTTATTTATTTCTTTTTATAGGATTTCACGTTTATACCTTTTTTGTTCTATTTGTGGCTATTTTCACAATAGTTTTTTTTTAAATTGTTTTAGTCTTTTTAAATTCATACTATTTTTATTATTATTTTGTGTTGGGAGCTTTTTAAATTTAATTTTTTATGTAGCGATAAAGTGATTCCTTGTTATCATAGTTTTTTTTATAATTACTAATCATTGCTGAAAATCATGCGAACATTTACTTATGCTCGGTTCCTATAAACAAAAACGAATCGTGATGATAGCATTTTATTTTGCGAAATTGGGCTATTAAATAGATTTGTAAGCTAATTGATAGCTACTTCCATATGAGAAGGGCAAAGCTAAGGTATTTGCTGAATAATTGGTAAACATACAAGAGTCTTAATTTTAACCATCTTTATCTAGTAGGAATTTTTTTTAGGTAAAATCGTGAATCAAAATCAGTTGATCCATAGATTTATGTTCGCATAACTCGACATAATGTATGGATCTACTGATTTTTTTTTACGATTTTAGGGTTGGTCCCGTAGTAAAAGTTGTTCATAATAATGAGTACAATGACCCCTTTTAAGGATTAAAACGATCATAATTTAACGGTGTATACCTGTTATGATTCCCGCTAAAATCAATACATTTACAATTCTGTTTGTTCCTGTCTGCGCAAACACTAGCTTTACCACACGGCTTCGTGTTTTGACAAAATATTATTTTAACAATTCGTAAATATTTAAATGGGAAACACGATGTGTTGTGAAAAATGCGGAGGATTTTAATAACTTTTTGCCCATGAATTTTGTACGAGTAGGTATAACCTCTATTGCAAACCTGACAATAATTTAATATTGAATCATTCTGATTGTAAATGTTCAATGCTGTGAGATTATTCTTTTTTTTTTAAACAATAAAGCTAAGGTACTTTTTTAGTTATTTAGTGGCTTACATTAAGCCGTTGGTCCCTGCTGTCATTCTTGGATCTTTGACAGTATGCCCGAAAGTCGGACAATCGATCATACCAAGGGGTATCGTATTACCCATTAACTAGGTTGTGGAGGTCAGATAAGCAGTCGCTCCATGTAACATACTGGTACTTAGCTGCTCCAGGTTAGACTGGAAGCCAACCCCAACATAGTTGGGAAAAGGCTAGGCAGATGATGATGACGAGTGGTTTAAAACAACTTTGTCTTGTTTTAAATATTGTTCTCAAAGCAAAGAAAATTGCCAAATTAATAATTCTGCTAGTGCTTCTTCAGTTCATGACAATAATAATGTTTAAGCTTTATAGTTGTTTGTTTATAGCATAAACATATAAAAGTGAAGATTTCTGCTATACTAATTACATAAAAACAAAAACGTTTTAGCAACTATCAAAGCTTCCGCAGATTTTCTCGTCATCCGTCACGATACACGAAACCTTACTTTGAACGGATTTTCTCGTCAATCTTCGCCTTTCAATGCTTCGTATCTTCGCAGCAAATGCTGGATGAGCGATCACAATTGTGTATAAATAACGACCTGTCACTCGGCAGCGCCTCGCTTCCTAGTAACCTATATCTTTCAGTTAACTGCTGTCATACAATGGGGCAAGCTAGAATAATGCGAGTAGAGATTATAATTTTGCTGTAGATGGAGAGCTTTTGGAGCAGTGCTGCCTAGTGGAAAGTACTAAGACTTACGAGTTCAAGCTCAAACCCTTATAGGTACTTACTTCACTTTGTGTAAACTATTTCATCACCAATGCTGCAGACATTTATCATCCACCAACCCGCACTGACCCGCGTGATGGATTACGGCCCACACCCTCTCACAGAATAGGAGGCCTGCGTCCCAGCAGTGGGCACATTATATAGGGTGATTATTCTGGTCCATAGCATCAGGTTATCAACTAAAAGCAGCATCCACCTCTCCAGTCGATCCTTCACTGTTGTGGATCATGAGTCCTTCCTTCTCATGAATAACGGAACTGTTTTTGCTACGGTCTGTGGCTTGCTGCCACTTAAGCATGCACATCGCTGGCACAATAGATGGCCGATGGGGCCGAAAGGTTCTGAAATGGCGACCGCGTACCGAAAGGCGTAGCATTGGGAAGCCTCTCACATGATTGACCGATGACCTGGTGAAGGCCGCAGGAATCCGCTGGATGCAACAAGCATAGAACCAGTCGAACTGGCGGTGTTTGGAGGAAGCCTATGTCCAGCTTTGGACGTCTTTTCTCTGAAATTATTTGGCTTGATGTAGTTCACGATTACCGGTGCTAACTATAGCCTAGACTCCTGGCAGCTGGCTAGCAGCATAGAACAATAGCTATAATAAATAATTGCTAGTGAGCAGGTACAAAAACAAGTTGCTAATAATCATCAAACTTTCTATGGATATCAACGACTGCCACCGATATTGTAACCTACATAGTAACAGAATGCCAAGGACACCCGTCAATATGTACCTGTAAGAAAGACGATCGCTTCTAGGTTATTATTATTTGTAGACGAAGGCGACTGCCCAAGAGTTTGCCCGCTGGCGCCGATTAACCACCCTTGCCCTCATTTCTACGAAAACTTCGCCAAAAGCGGATAGGGAAAACAACAGCTTGAAAACATGAAACAATTTAATGGGAAAAGAGATAATATCGACGATTAAGATTATTTTACATGGTAATTGATATTATTTCCAAAAACGTGTGTATAAAGTCGAAACTTAATACCTACGAATAATTCCGGGTATATCTTTCGGCGCTTTTTCAGCAATTAATGCCAACGGGCTTTCATTTTGCACAGCACCTATCTGCCTATAAAACAATACAAGGGGCATAACCCCCCCGTTTGGGCAGAGCACCGCCGTGTCCTCGTAGAGGCGATCGGCAGCGGCGGCGACCTCTCGCGTCCGGCCCTGGTTCAAGCCATGGTCCGGGGCGAGAGGGAGTGGGAGGCGGTCACTTCCTTCCGCGAAGCAGTCATGCTAGCGAAGGAGGTGGCGGGATGGGCGAGGGAGAGATCCTCACGCCTCAGCCGCCGAGGGAGACGCTCCGGGCGTCGGGAGCCGCGTGACGACTCCCGGCCACCGTAGGCGCGGGCCTGCGGGCGGAGAGCAATGAGTAGCTCTCCGTCCGATCAGGACCAGGCCCGTGCTGGACGGCGCGTATGTGTTCCACGCGCGCCTCAAAGAGATGTCAGCGTAGTTGACGGGGCCCGACAGGGCCGAAGCCTGCCGGTGTAGCGGGATCGTCCGAAAGGGTTACCGCTGCCCTGGTACATAAAGGGCTAAGGAAGGAACACGGTTGGGTTTTAGTCAGTAAGAGTCTGACACTCCCTTCTGCTCCACCCAGAGCGGGAGGGGTCATTTGATGATTTCCCATCCTGAAAAAAAAAAAAGGGGCATAACCCAATGCCAATGATCGGAAAGTCAGACTAACGTGAAACTTGCAATACTTACATTTGTCAAGTCAATATTCAGTCAGTTCGTGTATTCTCATTCAAGTTCCGTTGTATGCCTCGTTTAACACGTCGACTAGTCCGCCACGGAGTAATGGATAAATGGAGCTTTAAAAACGCGTGCCAATTTCTCGCGGAATTAAAACCCATCTGACCCACCACACTTGATACGAGACGTAGTCGTGAAAATAAAGGCGTCGCAACTTTGAGACATAACATTACTCAAAAGAACTCATAACTCAAGAAGGAATAGCGGTATCTCAGAGTCGCAATGCGGCGTGTCACGCATTCACGCATCAAGCTGTACCTATGTACGGGCATCATCATCAACTGCCAAACCTTTTTCAACTATATTAGGGTCTGCTTCTAGTTCGGGCATTGATCTTAATTAATTAAGCGGCAGTTATGTCATAATATTTCAAAATCGGTAGTCCAAAATAACCAACCCCGTCTTGAGCAAGTGTGGTGATCAATGCTCGTGCCTTTTCTGAATGAGAAGAGTCCTTTGTCCTGCAGTGGAACAATGATACAATAATAAGCTGGCATTAAATGTCATAATATTGTGTGTTGCGTCATTCTCTTTCCATTTACTAATTACTCCGTGTAACCGGGGCATCAGTACAGCGCGTAATTGAACTCGTTAGGTGGCCGGCCAACTGCCTGGCGCGATGCAGTATTGCTACCATTGCTATTTTATTTAGCTGACTGTGTGCCCGAGTCCTTAAGTGGAGTTTAAAATTTAATGCGGAGTTTCTCATGCTATAAAGTATTGTTGTGTGATGTTATTGTGTTATACATATACATACAGGGTTAGTTTTCAAAGACCAGCCAAATTTAAGGATGTGGTACAGACCATCAAGCTGAACAACTTTCTCCATGGGACAAATAGCGTAATCGCGAAAATTTTATCAACTGTCCCATAGAAAACTTCAATACCTACTCGACCTAAATGTATGGGACGGCTGAATTTTTATTCGCGATTACGATGTTGGTCCCATGGAGAAAGTTGTTCAGTTTGATGGTCTGTACCACATCCTTAAATTTGGCTGGTTTTTGAAAATTAACCCTGTATAAGCTGATTTATAGCCTATAATGTTTCCACTGCTGGGACACAGGCCTACTCTCTGTGACAGGGAGTGGGCCGTAATCCGTAAAGCCGTGTTATATAGGATGTTAAAATATTCGACGCGCAAAAAAAAGGAAATAAAACAATTCCACCGTGTAAGTATTTTGTACTTTTGTATGTAACAGATGATTATTATTTTTCGTCAATTATTAAACTGTTACCACGAATTCAGCGGTCATGTCTAGAGAAATGACCGCTGAATTCGTGGTAACAGTTTACGCCCATGTCCCATACACCCTGTATGTCGGTATATGGTAAAAATACTGAGAATTTACCGATTGAGCAATTAGTTCCCACAATATACGGGGATCTAAAATCAGTTTAGCGTTAACTGTGGGTTCCTGTAATAATACTCGTGTGTGGTTTACTGAACTGTTATGCGGTTACTGGTAAATACAGGCTTCACCTTAACTTTGAAGAAACATAGTTTCTCTAAAGTTGAGGTGAAGCCGTAATAATAGAATAATAGACGTCAAGTACTTCAGACTTCCACAGGTGGAGTCGATAGTAAATTATGCATATACTGAAATGACCTGAAATGACCTATCGGTCATTATCCACCTATCGATGAATGTGGTCAAGTGATACAAATAGGGTATTTTACATCTTCACTCTGCATTCGGCAAAAATTAAAAAATACAGAAATTCGACTGCGTAAAAATTTAAACTTAAAAGGAAACAAGATGACCACAAAAAAATATAAAACACAAAACATCTTTTGTGTTTTATAAATAGGCCATCTACATAAAACTAAAAAAAAAAAAATTCTTTAAGAAAATGCCAGTTTCCTTTCGAGAACCAAACATTCGAAGACATGTGACATCTACCAACCAGCACTGGGCCGGCGTGGCGGATTAAAGGCCACTCCCTCTTACCGAGAGGAGGCCTGTATCCCAGCAGTGGGAACATTATGATTACGCTTATGCTTAAGATAACATATTTCTGTCTCCAAAATAAAAAAAATCTGGTCGGTTTGTAAATAACGGAGTTCTGAGGACCTTAAGTCCATATTTTGTTACTTCTATTTAAAGTAACAAAATATGTTACTTTAAATAGAAGTAACAAAGCACATTTCTATTTAAATGTGCTTGGACAAATTCTTTGCAGGCGGGTGTTGCGTTTGACCACTTCAATAAAAATACAAATTGAGAACGACGTCCATTTTTTGATGTCGATTAAAAATTGAGATAGCTCGAGCATGCAAAAGGACATTAAAATAAATCCTGTTGAAAAAGCGTGTTAAAGTATGTTGGACTACGACATCCACTCAGTGTTAGTATTTATTAAGCGTCATCAAACCAAAGAAAAACAATCAATAAATTAATTACGAACACACTAATAACCAATCGAACCATAAATAAGGTTCTATAAATCATATAGACGTCACGTAGTGTTGGCCTGACGTGGTTTGATTGATTAATTTATAGAAGCTCCTTGTTAATGGTTCTCTAATGGTTCGGATATGGTGGCATATGAATAGAGGTCTAGCGGGGTAAGGAGACAAGCCATGTTGTAGTATGGAAAAGATTCGATCGATTTGGTTAGATAACGTTGTTGTTATGGTAAGTATGAAGTGATATTGACCAGTCGGTATGCATTTAAGCGGCAATTGCAGTTATTTTCAAAACAAATAGCGTAGAGTTATCTCAACACCTCTCTCCCTTGATTTTATATATATATATATTATAGAAATAGTATGTATATATAACCAATTTATGTATTTGTGTAACTACATTTAAGGGTTTTTTTTATCATTTATCTCTTCACCACCGTTGGTTGACTGGTAGAGAATTCCTAAGGCATTCAGTCCGCCTATGTACCTTTTTGTGCGAAAAGTTTAAATAAATAAATATTATACAGGGTGGCATCGACGACATGTACATCGATGTGCAAACTGTAACCAGGCGTCCAGCACATAATTCTAGATAGCGTAAAAAATTCTCGTAGGTTACAAAAAAAAAATCTGTTGTTTCATACAAAAGTGCAAAAGTGATAAGTACGCGGTTAAATTGTATGGAACAGCAATATTTTTCTAATAACCGACGATAAATACGAAGCCATGGTAACAGGTTGCGCGTCGATGTCCTTACCACCCTGTATGTAACGGTTTCCTTATCAATGTCGGGCTCAGCGACACTACCGGTATCAAAAAGGTTCCTCTGATTATTTTGATGTATGACCTTTCCTTGCCCTTCTTAGGTTGATGATACCTTAATTTAATAGCGATTTAAATCTTTAGGCTGCGGGGCTTGACTTTACGGTGTCAACAATGCTCTCTAGGAAAACAAACCAACTTACTTTCTTAGACAATGTTTCAGTGACGTCGTTCTCCAGTAAATTGCGGACGCTTTGTCACCGCTTTTCTATAGGAAACGTAGCTTTACAAACTCAAATTATTAATGAGTATAGTCCTCCAGACCGTTTTCGGCCATGGCGGCCAATCTCAACAGAGACCAGCCTTCGGCGCGGACGATATTATAGTGCACAAGTAGGCTCGCAAACACAGGTGCAATCCGACACGACCGGAGAGAGACCAGGGACTGCAGTGTCGACATTCATAGCGATCGCTTTACGACCGAATTCGGTCGCAAAGTCCCTGATTGACAGGTGTAATGTATGGAGTAACAGGACTTTGCGACCGGATTCGGTCGTAAAGCGATCGCTATGAATGTCAAGACTGCAGCCCCAGGCTCAGGACCAACGGCTAAACGTGCTTTCCAAGGCACGGGGGATACCTGTGAGTGGGAGGCAGTCAGTATGTCACAGCACTTGTATTCAATGGTTGTGTATGCACATGCGTCGCCGTCGTCCCAATCACTAACTACCGTTGGGCCTTTGGTACTACAAACAATAAACTTTATTCATACTACGGTTAGCCTCCAGGCAAATCATCAAGTTCAACCACTTGGAACCCCCTCCTACAAGTAGAACACAAAAGCAACCAAAGTTCACCTCCAGAAACATCTTAATGAACTAATTATTTTACGAAACATTCGCGAAATAACTCGATCTGCAGCAATTTTGCAATATTTTGTAACTCATCTCGAAGCGGCATTGTTTATTTACCGCCGAACGAAACCGGTTGGTCGTAATTTCAGTTAATTTAAACCAGTGTTTCTTAAATATTTCTGGCTAAAGGTTTGATAAATATTTAAGCTTTACGAAATTATTTCTAAGAATGAAGTATTACCATAGTAGATACAATTATTTAAATTAATTGTTTTAGAGCCGTTCTTCTGTAGTCACGTAGATTTTATGATAATATACATAGGTAACACTGGTAAAATACTGATATTCAGCTGCATTCGGTGAGACTGGAAGCCGACCCCAACATAGTTGGGAAAAGGCTATGCAGATTGTTTGATACATATATGTTGCCTAGAGAGATCGCAGAAAGCGATAAGGCCGCCCATTGTATGTCTTATAATAAAAAAAATATTTTTATTTGTTGTGTATTTTCTGGTGTACAATAAAGTACGAGTATATTATATACATATAGGGATCACCAGTAAACTCACTTGGACCGGTACCCGGCACCGGTAAACTGGCATGACAACAGGTTTTCCACATTAATTTTATCAATGAAACCATGATTTCGCATGAAGCGTTCAAGAAACGATAAATGTCCTGGAACAGACAATTTATAAAAAACGCATATTACATCAGAGATATAAAGAAAATAGCACAACACAGTTTACCTCCTCTATTAAAATGCACGTGCACGTGCTATAGGTATGCAAGGCTAAAATATTAAAAACTGTTTCGCTCTGATTAAAATAAGAAACTAAATAAAGATTATAATGAGCAATTTTTGCAAGTGAACTAAGGCTTAATTACTTATTAAAATTGCTGAATAAATTGTGAATTAGCAAGAATACAGATGGGTAGCGGAATTTCTTTTACTACATAATGAGATAGTTAAGTGCATATTGTTTATGAGCAGGATTTTAATTAAACCCTTTAGTTTGGTGTTCATTTTTTTTTAAGTGAAGCTTTAATAAATAATATGATTAGAGAGTAAGTACCTACTATAGAACTTTTTATGCATAAAACTTGGTCAACGGCGAAACATTTTTAAAGGATGAATCCTCTTAAGCGCCAGAGTAGCCCGCGAAATTCAAATTTGCTTACGGTTTTTACAATTCACAATAAAATTCACGAGCGTAACAAGTATGTATTCACAGTATTATAATTATTAAAATCATGAATACAGCCCTCTAAGTTAATATAATCTTATTGATTTATATTTCATGAAATAATCTATATAGCTAATAGCTATGGCGCAAACCATGCTCCACCTCCTATCCTGCCCTCTGTGTACCAAAACATACAATCAAAGCGACCTCTGCGCTGCCACTGACGACGACGTGGAAGTGGCAAAGTTTTGGGCCAACAAGATAATAAAATTCAGTCGTGGCACTGACACGAAAAAGAAGATAATTTAATACGATTACATGAACTTTTCGCGAGCTACCTAGCGTACCCCCTTTTTTTTTTTTTTTTTTCAGGTCCTGATCGGACGGAGAGCTACCCATTGCTCTCCGCCCGCAGGCCCGCGCCTACGGTGGCCGGGAGTCGTCACGCGGCTCCCGACGCCCGGAGCGTCTCCCTCGGCGGCTGAGGCGTGAGGATCTCTCCCTCGCCCATCCCGCCATAGCGTACCCCCTTAAAAATACAATTTCAAATAGTAGTCTAGTAAAAAAACTAGATATTGATAAAATTCTACATCTTCTGCTCTCATATGAACACGCGAAAAACATTATTACCGATGCAAAATTTGTTTTGGTTTTCAACTTATTTTCAGGTATCACCTGAGAATGGCTCATTGTACATTATGACCAACTAAATAACCCTTAATAAAATTAAAGCACCAAACCTGAAATCGCGAAAAGTAATCAATCAATCAATCATTCAGTAATCAATGTTTGTAAACGCACCCACGATAAAGAGGAAATTCCTAGTGTGGCGCAACGTTATTTAAAAAAAAAACTTTTGACCCCTTTTCACGTTTAGGGAAAACAATAACTAATGTTTTATACAAGGTACCTTTTTTGTAGAATGAAGAACTTGCTTCTCAATCACCAAACTTCTTTATTTATAAACCCTTAGGACCTTTGTCCACGCAGCGCTTTCTTTATGGTACGGCGTATAAACCGCGCCGTAATAAAAACAGCCGAATTCAAACGTTATGGCGGCTCTGAAGTGCGCTACCCGCTGCGCAGTACCTCACCCCTCACCCCCGCTGACAGGTGAATTGGTTACTGCGCAGCAACGTGCCTCATGTTCCGAGCCGCCATAAAGTTTGAATCGAGCAGTATAAACTGCGCCGTAGAAAAAACTTGTCAGTCAATAAGCTTCTATAGTGATTCATACAACACAGACGACCATGCCAATACACGGGGAATACACTGTAGTTTTTGACGGCAAGAAACACGTGTGTGTACAAAGGACCTTAGTCACCTATAAGCTGCACAGGTACCTATAATCACAACAAAAGCCTCCATATTGCCTTCACTCCTGCCACCTGTCAGCCTCAATATGAACTATCGACGCAATCTGGGGGCATTGTGTGCGAACCATTCACAGTAATGACACTCGAGTATAAGAGCTCGGATTATTGGCTTATATTGCCAATACCTAGGCTGGTGCTAGGCTAAATATGTTTGTTATTGGAGGCTGTGTTTGAGCCTAAGGTGTGTTTGTCTTGGGGAAGATGAGAATGGTTGTGATAAGACCGCCCTTTGGTTTAGCCATGGTGGTATTTAGGTACTGTAAGGTGTGCTATAATTCTATTAAGAGTATCTATAAGGTTGACTTTAGCTTGGTAGCTATTTACATATTTTGGTTTGGTAGATATTACATATCATTGTTTATTAAAGATGTTATTTTATCTAAGAGTAATTAGTTCTATTAGGACCTATGTGCATACTATACTACATAAATGTACATACGGCTTCACCGGAAATTTTCCCAGAATGCCATCAAACGTATTTTAGTTTGAGTGAATAAATAAACTACAAATATCCTGTAACGCCAATGCCAGCGCAACAAGATAAATATAGATTCGGAACAAATATCTTAAATCAACAAGGCTCGGAACTTTAATTTGCCATTAGTCAAGCTTATGCTTTTGAGTCTAAAATTCAAACAATATACTATACCTACCAATGCCGATCATGTCCTGATGTAGGCACTAAAATTAATTCCTTCAATGTAGCCACAAAATTCAAAATGTCTTACATTATTCGCACATTGCGGCGTTTTTACGTTGTATGGTGATCAAAATTAATTATAATAAAATAATTACTAAATTCAAAATATCTGGTTGTCTCCAAATTATATTTGTTGCTTATTTTTGCGAATAGTCTTATTTATTTATTTATCATCACACTGGAACGCTATCCGGCAATTCCACCAACGGAGCAAAAAATCACTTCATGTGCTGCTTTCCATCCATCCTGTGCGCGGTGGACATCGAACGAGTGGCGATGGATCACGGTACGCTAACGCAGCGTGCAAGTGCAGCATTTCTCCATAGCCCCATCACTCTTTCCATATTGCGCACATTCATTGCGAATTCTTGAGACTCAATGATTTTTCAAAGAAAATACATTAAAATTGAAAAACACGGAAAATTTTGAGGTAGCATCCTGCCTGACAGACGACAGAAAAAAAAATGTAGTCTTATCTCGTTGCATTTTTTATTAGAGGCAAGTAATTCTGCGGTTGCCTCTGTTGTTGATGCGTGAATTTGATGTTTAGGTAAACTTAAGGAAGATGGTGACGTTTTTATTGGACATTCAGCCAGGATTTACTAGAAATTGTAACTACAATTTCTAGTAACCTACCTAGGTTACCAGGTACGCAGTATATAAGATGATAAAAGGTAAGTAGTATAATTCGGGTGCTAAATAAGGAGTTTTGCTGCGGTAGTCAGCCTTCCTCAGTTTCTGAAAAAGTTTTTAAACCAGGGTTAAGACATTATTCGCAGAAGTGGAAACTAGCAGCTTTATTAGATCACTATATACATTACGAAAACAAAATAATATCGTATTTTTAAAATGCTAGTTTTGTACTTCTGCCATATCAGTAATATTTATATTATTAGGCTTATTATCCTCGCCCTCCAAAGAACAGCTTTCTCCTCATATCGTATGATCGTGACAATTATGTATAAAAGGTCACCACCCACCTTTACAATTTATCTCACATATTGAGAACCGTTGACTCAATACTAGGTACGATAGTGGTATATTTCACCTGTCTTCATTTCATTATCAAGAGTGCCTTGACACTAATCAGGTAGGATCATTGTAAGATTGGACTCGATCAGAAGAATTCGCCGTAAAGGACACATTGAGATCTCAAATTTATTATCATTTGTTGTTGTAGTGACGTTTAAATGATGTCTAAATTTGTGTAGGAATTTCATCATCAGCCAACGGCAGTCCACTGCTGGACATAGGCCTCTCCAATTGCATGCCATTTACCTCGATTCTCAGCAACTCTCATCCAGCTTCAGAGATCGTTGTTCCACCTAGCCTGAGGACGTTCTACCTTACGTTTGCCTATTCGCGGTCCTCACTCACGCTTTCACTCTCACGTTTCACTCACGGTTCTACGGCAAATATAGCCGGCCCATTACAGCATTTTCAGCTTGCAAATTCTGTGAGCTATTTCGACAGCTTTGGTGGTTGGTGTAGAATTTATTGTTTACGTAACACCATGCGTGTAGTCCCCCAAGGGATAGGCAGATGTGTATTTATTGTATGTATATATTATTGTATGTACACATATATTATAGGATACCGTGGCCCCTGGCATAGGTAACTGAAGGAACACGGGTGGGTTTTAGTCAGTAAAAGTCTGACACGCCCTTCCGCTCAGCCCAGAGCGGAAGAGGTCACTTGATGATTTCCCACCCAAAAAAACCTATCCAATCCAATAACACTGCTCGAACTAGGAACCGAACCGGAATGCGTTTACGACCACTAGACCAAACATGCAGTCGTTATGTCGTACTGTTCAACAAACGTCGTCGTCGTGTCGTACTGTTGTACAATTAATTAATTAACTAAGAGAATACCTATAATATGCTGTAGCATATCATAGATATTCTCTTGTTAATTAATTAATTGTTATGGGGTTAGTATAAACGGAGCCGACCTTGCTCTTAAAACAACGTTTTTCTGGCGAAACCCAATATTAAAAAAAGTAAAATTTAAAGTACCTATTTATTGAAAAATATATAAATGCTATGATTTCCTATCTTAATTTCCCCGAGATTCTTTTGAGAGTATTTTTACGAATGTACGCAAAGTCCAAATGCGGCACTGAGATTTTATGACGTTCTGCCATTCTTCATTATTAAAATAAGGTAATTCAGGAATGCTATATTATGTACCTACTTAAATAGATTCAGTGGTCAGACACGCTGGCATTTCATGTCACAAGGATGTAATTAAACGCAATTTGGGCTACAAGTGAACATGAAGCTGACGTCCAGATTGGCGTAGGGTGCGTCTCCCAAGTCGCATTTGTTTATTTTTTTTGTTTTTGCCTTCTTCCTTGGGGCGTAGGCCTTCGCTATGGTAGCCCGCGAAATTTAAATCTTCTTAGGTTTTTTTTGTAATTTGCTGGTCACGAGCACCAATATGTCAACACTTTTCAACTTTCAAATGCCTTTTTTTCGTCAAAGAACGAATGCAGCGTTGAAATACGACACATTACATAAACCTATGGGTTCGAAAATGCTATGTTCGTAACAGCATAATATTTCATTCAAAAACAAAGGATTAAATCGCTTTTGAATAAAGCCGTGTGTATACATATTTTTCCTCGTGACTGTACTGATGATTCTTATGATTATAATTCTGTAAATACAGATACGGTCGCGAATCATATGTTGACCAACAAACTTACAATCTGACACTGACTAGTAAATTGAAAAAAAAAAAAACATGATAAAATTTGAATTTCGCGGACTACTAAGCTACATAATTATAATATTTTTGACAAACAGTTAAATAAGGCAAGCTGATCTTTATTCCCAATGATCTTGCAATTGTGTTTGCAGTTAGTTCATTCCTTTTTTCTTGTAGATTTTCATCTAGATACAATATTATAAAAACTCATAATTAAAATAAAATCTACAATGTTAAAAAAATAAAACATTTCAAATTAGATGAAGGGTTTCCATTATTTAAAAAAAAATCTCTCTTTGAAAACTTTTTTTTTATTCGTACGAAATAAAAGAATAATATGGATTCTCATTTTCTAAGAAATTTATGGCAATAGTTTTTGCGATTCTAACTTTTTAACCGACTTCTAAAAAAGGAGGAGGTTCTCAATTCGGAGGTTTATATTTTTTTTTTTTTATGTATGTCCCGAACATATAATATAACTCCGTCATAAATAGACCGATTTGCCTTTTTTGCCTTTTTTCCGATTTATCTTTTGTTTGAAAGACGTTTATTTCGAAATGGTCCTATTTAAATTTCTTAAAGATCTGATGATGAGTTTCGGAGACAAACAACGGAACTCTTCAATAAATGCCAGCAAATCAACCGCTTCTGCTGCTACTGCTGTATGCATTGGTTACGCACTCACACAACATGCTATCATTCACGCATGTACCCTCGAAAGGGGTACGCAGATGTGTTCCGTATACCACGGTACATCCTCATTTCTGTCAAAGTTGTTATTGGGGTACCTGTAATCTTGCAAGTATTAAGAATGTGTTGTTGTTGTGGGGTAGGTACAACTAAAAAGTAAAAAAAAAAACTTAAAAAAAAACCAGCGACTTCCGAAAAAAAAACACTAAAAAGTGAAAAATAACTTTAATTTCGGAAGTCGGTGTCAAAAACCGAAAATGCGGAACCAACGACAGCGACTTCCGAATTTAAAGTTATTTTTCTCTTTGTAGTGTTCTTTTTTGGAAGCTGGTTGTTTTTTTTTTTTTTTGTAAAAAGTTTTTTCTAATAACTACTCACACTTTAGTTGGTTAAAAAACAGGATCGATTGGCATCAAAACAGTTTTATTGAAATATGGCTATTTTCATGTTGTCTGTACAATTTTTTCAAAATCTATCGCAGATTTAAGGGGATTGAAGATTTTTATAAATTAAGCATTGGCATACCTACAGTATCCGTCATTTCGTTTGTTTTTTAAAATGGCTGCCACAAAGTCCAAAAAAAAAAAAACAATCAAGTATAAAACAATAGCTGACATCAATGCAAACAGAAAACATAATAGGACCCTCGTAAAGCGTCACGTTTCCGAGATATTAACGTTCAAAGTTGATCACGTCCATATTTTTGTGAATTTGCGTAGGTACGTCTTGTGCCATAGATGTTTGAGACTTTAAACATTCAGAGTGATTATTTCAAACATCTTTAACAGCTAAACGTTGTTTTCAAAACTACTTATTAAAGTTATGTATAGCGGTTTCCCGAGAATTAGTTCATTTATCATACTTAGGTAATTTGTTTGGCCCTGAAACCCTGCAGGTACCCTAAGACACTTGTGAATAGTGAAGAATCTTAAGTTCTGTAAAGAGTTTACTTTTTTTAAATGATGTTAGAACTATTTTCTTGCAATATTTTTGTAAATAATCTGTTATAATTGGACATTCATTAAGATCTATTAACTAAATAACTAATTGATATCTAGAGTACAGAAATACATAACCAATCAATCAATAAAATTGGTAAATTTGCAGACCTGGACCTAACCGCTCCTTAATGCTAGACCTTCCATCTATACACCACTTTTTTGGTACTGTATCTTTTGGATCGAAATGAGAAAACCCTTTTTGGAATTAAATCGATTGATGATGATTGATTCGAAACTTATCTTTTAACCAATATTTGTACCTACCTATGTAATAGAAAAAAAAATAAAAAAATGAGCATATAGAACCTTTTGGAAAAAGGAGATACAATGATGACTAAAAATAAATATTAAATGTCCCACTGATGGTTGCGCGTGCGTTGGACCATTCGGTTCCTTACAAAATGGTTGAGCTGGACGCTGTTGATCCACGCGTCATGTTTGTGAACTGCCAGGGCGTATTTTCAGCCTTAGGTATATTTTGAACTAGCTTCTGCCCGCGTGGATGCCGGAAATTATCCTACGGGAACGTGCTACCAGGAAAAAAAATATGTCCTTCTCCAGGATGCCATCTATCGCTTTGCCAAATTAGAAGTTGAGTGGTTTAGGTGTGAAAATGTAACATACAGTTTCAAGTTCAAATCCTCCGCTTAAAAATCGAATTACCCCTTTTTGCCCCGTCAGGGGTCAATTTTCGATAACTTTACATACATAGTTGATATTAATTATTTTCTGTCAAAAGTATTAATACTGAGTTTCGAGTTAATTGGCTCGCGCATTCAATTACTTCCACATAAACTTCAACACCCCTATATCCCCCTTTGAGAGGTAGTTTTGAAAAACTTATAATAATAAACTTTATTACTTACTTAGACGAGTATTCTTGCCAAGTTTCAAATTTATTAACTAAATTAATAGGATTTTTCATATAAACTGTAGCCCCGCTTTTCACCCCCACAGAGGTGGAATTTTGAAAAATCGTTGTGGTGTATTCATGAAGAGGGGGGGGGGGGTTGAGGTAGTTACAGGTAGTTGCAGGGTTTTTCGAAAATCTACCCCGTTAGGGGTAGATTTTCGAAAAAGAAACATGTTATTCTTTATTTTTGGTCTTAAGTATAAACACTGACTTTCGATTTATCGGACCACGCATTTAAGTTGTTCTACACAAACTTCAACACCCCTATATCCCCCTTTGAGGGGTAGTTTTCAAAAACTTATAATGATAAACTTTATTACTTACTTAGGGAAGTATTCTTGAAAAGTTTCAAGTTTATTAACCTAATGAAGAAGATTTTTCATATAAACTGTATCCCTGTTTTTACCCCAACAGGGGTGGAATTTAAAAAAATCGTTTGGGATGTATTCATAACTTGACTCAAAGATTATTTATACTAATTTTCGAGCATGCCATGCAGTAAAATTCTCCCCTGTAAAATTGACTACCCCTTTTCAGCCCGTCAGGGATAATTTTCGAAAAACCCTGATACACATTATTCTTTACTTTCGATCCTAGGTATAAATACTGATTTTCGAGTTAAGCGGACCGCGCGCTAAAATTCTTCCATACAAACTTCGAAACCTCCCAATCCCCTTTTAGGGGGTAGTTTAGACAAACATAAAATGGCAAACTTCATAATTTACTTAGATTAGTATTGGTGCCACGTTTCAAGTTTATTGACTCAAGGAATAAGATTTTCCATACAAACAAAATCCCCCATTTCACCCTCTTAGGGGTGGCATTTCGAAAAACCCTTTCTTAGTGGATACCTACTGTCCACTAAAGACACGCCCTTCAAATTTCATGTCTCTAGGGCCAGCGGTTTAGGCTGTGCGTTGATGTATCAGTCAGTCAGTCAGTCAGGACTTTGAATGTTATATTCATAAAATAAAGATACCTATATAGATTGTTTCTTCATTTTATATTTTTATATTTATTTTTTTTACTCACATGTCGAAGCAACAAGAGTAGTGTATCCAGGATTTTGTAATATTTCGATTTAAAAGAGTGTCTTTGGACTTTCTCGCCCGTTCTTCTCTCCATAGAGATCTATGTTTTGGAATAGGCAACTAGCTTCAACTTTCTGCCTAACTGACCGACTTTTTGACAATCAAAAGTGCCTGTAAATGTTTTTGGAAATAAATACTTTGAGTTTGAGTTTGTTAACGAGTAGAAGCGAACTATCTTTTTTTTAGAAATATTTTGGTTTCAGCTGAGAATAGACGAAATTAAATCATGGATAGACTATTATCTATGCTAAGATGAGACCTTAATGTAGAGACAATGGTGCCTTATGAATTGCCAGTTATTATCAGTAATTATCCACATCGGTAAGGACTAACAACTACATTATCTTAGATCAACAATGCACTTAATTATCAATGGGCCATTCTCATTACTTAGCATTATTGCTAAATCCCATACTACAGTGCATTTCGACATATATACTCGTATATGTCTTATTTGGCAAACAAACACGGTACGAAAATCAGTGTACTTAGGTACATACACACCACCACCACCACCTCTCTCGCTTTTCACCTCTGTACCTATTTTTTCTGTTCTGTTTTTCATTGTCTGTTTATATATGTGTGTACATAAATGGTAAAATAAAATAAATAAAAATACATCAATCTACACAACTAGCTTTAACTTTCTGTGTAACTGAACGACTATTTAATTTAGACAATTCAGAAGTGCCTGTCAATGGTTTAATTGTTTTTTTTTATTTTTATTTGAGTTTAAACTGTAAGTAGGGAATGAACATCCTAAAAGTCGATTTACACGATGGCAAGAAACTTGCAATAAAATTGAAGCAACAAATTACTTCCTCTTGGAATTGAGCTGGACACATCTGACGCATGTCAGACGATCAATGGGCCAAACATACGACCCAGTGGGTCCCGCTTAATGCCAAACGACATCGCGGCAGGCCCAGACGGAGATGGCGGGATAAGCTGGACTCCTTTCATAAAGGTTGGTCCTTGGCAGCTCTGGACAGAGAGAGGTGGAAAGTGAGTAGGGAGGTCTTTGCCCAGCAGTGGGACATTAACGGCTAATAATAAACAAATTAATTGATTTTTTGCTGCAACTCATGGCAAGCAACAGGCAATTAAATGGCACCGTATATATCAGGCTTAATCTTTTAATTAGCTGCGCCCCCGGTTTCACCCGCAAAAGTTTCCATCCCGTGGGAATAGCGGGATAAAAAGTATCCTATATGTTAATCCTGGTTATAAACCATCTGTGTGCCAAATTTCATCCAAATCCGTTTTGTAGTTTTTGCGTGAAAGAATAACAAACATCCATCCATCCATCCATCCATCCATACAAACTTTCGCATTTATAATATTAGTAAGATTTAATTTTCGCTACTCGCTTTCATTCTCTGTGTTCTGATACCAAACAATCTAACCCTACACTGGCTGGCTTCATATACAACTGTTATTCTGCATAACCTTGCAATATACCAGAACGAAAAAAGCACAAGTCACAAAGAATCACGAGGGGATGACCTAACCATTGCAAGTTAAATTAAAAAAAAACAAGACAATCATATTTTGTCCACCAAAATACAATCGCTTACGGCTATCGTCGTATTTACACTCCTTATATCTACAGCGATTTATACCTACGACTCATCCATTAAACTTGACTTAAAATACAAGTACTACAGTACATTGGTGTCGTCTTAAGTTTGTATACGCGCGCACTGACTGCTGTGATCGGGTCGCCATTTTTTTTCGTACAAATTTTATACTATTGTGAAGTGCGTTCGTGTATTATTATTTTTTTTTTACACAATGTTGAGTTTAGATTCAGCTATATTGAGTACTGGGTTTATGAAAGAAAGTAGAACATTGTTGAAAGTGAGGTTGTGGTTCTATGCGTTTTCGTATTTGCATTTGGTGGCAGTTGCGGCGTTGTTGTTGACAATTGACTTCGGTGCTCATGATGATCCGGATATCCAGATGTATCAGAAGATCAGGTTTAAACTGATCACTGCGTGGTTTAATGTAAGTTTAATATAAATTTTAAATATTTAAATTTGAAAATCAATTCAATATCATTCAAAATAAATTAAACCAATTTTCTCGTTGTTACTGACTGAACTTTTTTTAAATATTTTATTGACTGTATCCTGAAGGTAGGTATGTCCTGCCTTCATTTGTAGGGTAGATACAGTCACTATCTTAAATACATAACTTGCTGAAGATCGATATTTTATTTATCCTTTAAAAGTGAACGATTTATGTTTCTATCTTTGTTTATAAAATAAACCATTGACTACATTGAGTACAGTGTAAACTTGCTCAAAAAAATAAGCTATTTATTTATTTATTTAATTCGGGAAAACAAACAGTTACACAAACAACGTAAAAAACAGGTATTGAGAAACAAAAAAGACATTCCATATATGAAGCTTACGCCGTTATCCACATCTTAAATAACTACTACAAAATTATTATTGAACTATTTGCACACGATTGAAAGGTAAAATCTTAAGAACGTTTTAAATGAAAAGAAAAAAAAACACAATTTTTTAAAACAATAATAGATAAAGAAATCAAAACAACAAAAAATCTGAGTCATTAATCAATATTGACAATGCTATCAAAATAAATGCAAGCATGCATTATATTACACTAGCTGCGCCCCGCGGTTTCACACGCATAAGTTTCGATTCCGTGGGATTATCGGGATAAAAAGTAGCCTATGTGTAAATCAACCTGGATTTAGCTGCTGGAGTCAGCTACGTCTATACCAAATTTCATCAAAAATCAATCAACCGGTTCAACCGTCAATTCAATTGGTTCAGCCGTTTGAGCGTGAAGAAGTAACAAACACAAAATTTCGCCTTTATAATATTAGTGTGATAAAATTAACTATAATTACTAACAACCACATTGTTATCCAAAGGTACAGTCGCCGGCAAAGGCGTTGTTGTTCGATTAAATACGGACATAAATAACTGCCAATTTTGAAGTCTACAAAACGCATTGGGGAGGTCACCATATTCGGACCTATTGTGTGTTTATTATCTGTTTCATTCTCAATCATGGCCTGATCCGGTGGATTCACGAGGCAGTTTCGAAAACTCGAGTGAATTGTTTTCGCAAACATTGCATAAGTGCTGGACTTGACCTTGCTTCATTTTAAAGTGGTGTAACAAGAAACAATAAAGCGGAAAGCGAGAGTGGTGTATCTTAGTACTGAATAAAATAAATTCGATTAACAACATCACCAATATTAATCCTACTTAATATAATAAACGTGAAAGTTTGGATGGATGGATGGATGAATGTTTGTTGCTCTTTCACGCAAAAACAGCTAAACGGATTTGGATGAAATTTGGCACACAGATGGTTTATAACCAGGATTAATATATAGGATACTTTTTATCCCGATATTCCCACGAAATCGAAACTTAGGCGGGTAAAACCACGGGGCGCAGCTAGTAGTCATATAAATTCTTCAAATTCAGTGTTTTGAGATTTATGGTATAATTACTTAGGTAGGCAATTAGAACTGGAAGTATTTTTATCCTTCTCTAAGTGGCAGGATATCTATCTGAAATTTCGAAACGATTGGTTCTGTGGTTTTAGAGTGAACGATAACAGACAGAGTTGCTTTCGCTTTTTTATATTAGTATGAATTTTCAATGTGTAAACATGTGCAACCTACCTATTCAAGAGAAGATAAAAATATTGACTGACCTTCTAATGCCAAATACAATATTAAAATATAATATCTTAACTTAACTAAGGGCAAATTTTTCCATGGCCAGATAACTTTTATTCGAGGAATAAAATTAACGTTTTGTTTGAAATAACTGTCAAAATTTCAAAATTATTCCTCGAATAAAGTCAAACGATTGAAAAATCAGCCCTAAAAATATTAACTAACTTAAATATTACCTACTCAAATATATATAAAAGTTGTCAATGTCAGAGTCTCCAATTTGTGACAAATATAGCAGCATTCTTTAAACTTCAGAATATAGAATAGAATATTTATTTGTCAGAAACATGGTCTTTACATAGGTGTTCATAAAATTGCATAGTGCTACATGTCTCACCGTTTTAGCGGTATGCAAAATCAATTTACAATACAAACAAGATTCGATACATATATCGGCGAAGGCATAAAGTGAATTATCTAACGCAACTCAGTCAGTATGAGTCCACAATCATCTCAAAACACGTAGGTACCGATACCATGACAGACTGGACGCTGACTGGATCTGCACTGATAATATAAATTACTGTATCCCCAAACCTTCGTAAAAACACGAATCAGGTTCATATTGCTACATAAAACTTATACCAATCCCAATTTATTGTGAGAGATAACCAAACCGCTATCCCGGTGGACCAATAGCATTCATAAAGTATATTCCTCACGGAGAATCATAAAATTATTTTTATTTTTCGCACTTTTCTGGAAATTATATAGAATATTATAGTAACTAACTAAATTAACCTAACCTAACATTTTTTCTTAGCGGCCCGCCCCCAAGGGGGGAACACATCCTACTAATATTATAAACGTGAAAGTTTCTATGGATGGATTATAACCTATTTATGACCCTAGATATATCTTAGTATTAGGTGCGTCCTATTCACCCGCATCAATTTCGATCCCGTAGGAATATTGGGATAAAAAGTATTCTATCTGTTAATCCTGATTATAAACTATCTGTGTGCCAAATTGCATCCAAATCCGTTCAGTAGTTTTGTCATAAAAGAGTAACAAACATCCATCCATCCATACAAACTTTCGCCTTTATAATATTAGTAGGATATTTCTTTACAAATTATTGATATATGCTCACAAATTATTCATATTTTACATTGTCTTATGTCTATGACTCATAGATTATTATCCTAGGTTTATGGTAGTGTAGTAGTGGCAAGAGGCAGCAGCATTTTGATTGCAAATAATAATTAATAACATTTCTTAGTAAATATTTGACCGTGCATTTAACACGTCATTTTTAAAGGCCATTGTGCAGATTAAATAATACAAACATAGCACCTGATCGTTAAACTTACTGACGCTATGAGATAAACCAATTATTATTTTGC
This sequence comes from Apamea epomidion, assembly GCA_947507525.1. Lineage (NCBI taxonomy): Eukaryota > Metazoa > Arthropoda > Insecta > Lepidoptera > Noctuidae > Apamea > Apamea epomidion. The sequence goes on from OX382231.1 coordinate 13,274,953, forward strand.
GTAGTATTATGTGCCTTTATAAAATCATCCAGGACAGCAATATTGCAGCTGCCATCATTAATTGCATTACTGAGATCGTCATTGCAGTTTTTCTGACAGTAGCTATTACAGTTAGTTTCCTGCAGTGTCCTAGAAACTGTACAGTAATACCCTTATTTAACTCTTAGGTAAAGTAACATTACCCTATTCTTAACATTTTATTTTAACTTTAAAATAAACTTATCGTGCAACAAAGTTACAGGAACAAAAGCGATTATAGTAGCACTGTCCTCCCATTTGAAAACTCCCCACTTTCCTTTTGTCAAAGTTTTTAGAGATTTAAGCCTTCGACGTCCCCAACGTTACAGCAAATGACGTCAGAACAGGGCTTAATTTAATAACTTACGGAACTAAATGGCTTCTTTCCTTTGTAGAATTAGCAGGACGACAAGTGACCGGGAGGGAAAGTTTCGCTTTGTTATAGGTGTACACTATTATATATTATTACTATATAACATATATCACATTATATATATTTAAATAATAAAATAGATTATTTATTTATTACTGTAATTGCCCGTGACATCACAGCGGGCCCTATCAAAATACCAGCGACCATCATGCAGATATAGGAGCCTTTTGGCCTCGTACAGGACTTTGTTTCATTTTTCTTTCTGTTACTTTTTTTTTTGTTTTACATAATTTGTTTTTTTTTTATTTTTGATTAGTTTAGTTTTATGATCTTCCTGTGCGAGTCGCAATAAGTACTTTTTCTTTCTTTCTTTACACTATTATTACTGTGGAGACCCTGGCAAAGAATTTAAGACGACGGCGACGATACAATGACTTTCGTATGCATTGTATGACTTACTCCCAATAACATATTATATATCTGTTGCTACCAAATCTGATGATACAGCTAATCAATTGATAACAAAGGAGCAATTTCCGTAATTTTAAGAACATTCACAGTCTAATCTCTCTCAATATGTCAAAAGTACTTACATCTAATTTCTCTACATTTTTGACAATTTTTCGACAATGATTGTCTGTGAGATGAGATTGCGACTAGATTTGGAACGTTTATAATTACGGGAATTGGCATTCAGATAGTTACTGACCAGAGATTTAATCAGAATCTGGGGGAGATGCATATGCGCATGTAATACAGTATCAACTAGTACGGGTCTATTGTGACTCTATTGGTCTATTGGTCTGTACTGGCGGCCTTGTACATACATTGTAATGTCAATAAGGAAAAAAAATGTGCATAAAAAAAAACGAACTGGAATCACCAATCCAGGTATCGCTAAGTGATTACTGATTAGTCAAATTAACGATTATTGAAAAGCCAATGTTGATTTTAAACATCTTACAATGCGTAGTTTAAATAACCAAGTGGTCTCAGTAGGTTCCGGCCTATGTTCGTAAGGATTGACCTTTAGTCTGTAGTTTGCTTAGGCTATGTACACACTGAAGGTGGCTTACTATGTTCCTAAGAACCGATGAGACATCCAGTCCTATTGATCCTAGGTTAACACGTAGCTGTTTGGCCACATTCGAGAGATCTAGATGTATTTTGAAGGAATGACACCAAGACAGATAATAAAAAAAAAAAAATTTCTACGCTACATCCGTCTAGATCCCCAAGCGTAGAAGTCTTCCTCGGTCATCAAAACTAAATTCTGCTGTTTCATAGAAAAGTGACCTACGCGGTCGAAGTGTATGGAAGTTTTTTTTTTTTTAATAACCTACGAATATTTTTAGCGTAGGCGTTCTGAATCATGTGTACTGACTCTATGATAACAAGTTGCGTATCGATATCCCCGCCACCCTATCAAACCAAATTTGGGCAATCTCAGCGGACTAACCTTCGGCACGGGAGATATTATAGTGCATAAGTGTATACGCAGACACAGGTGCACGGTCTTTTTCCTCATAGTACGATGATACGATAATCTGACATGACCGGAGTGAGATCAGGCGCAAGAACAACTGCTTAACGTGCTTTCCGAGGCACGAGGGGGCCTAAAAAGGCCACTTTGGCAGAATCATAACAGGATAACAATATGAATCATATTAAAATCGTAAAATGGTCACAAACTGACCATTCATACTATGATCTGTGTGCAATTCATATCACAATAAAATAACATTTAAACTAGAAATAAAAAAAATACAAACTGTAATGAAAAATTTACTGATTGAATTACAGTTTTTATTTTTTTTATGCGGCAATGCTTACACCAAATATGAAATGCAATTTTACGAAAATTAGAGAAATTGCTAATGGTCTGCTGGGAATTCAGGAAATGAATAGCTTTTAGAGGTATTGCTTAAAGTGGCCTTTTTAGGCCCCGAGGTTTCACACCGTCAAATTTAAAGCTCCGGGCTGTTACCAAGAAATTCCTAATGCAAAAACCTAATAACAGTGTGCCCGGTCTGGGAATAAAATCCACGAGACCTACGGGGCAGCTAATTAAAATATATACATATAGGTATAAAAAAAGAAAAAAAAATATATATATATGCAGGAGCGTCAGAAGGGGCCTCGTAGCGGTCTTGGCTGTTTTTAAAAATAATCCGGAATGCCGGAATTTAAAAATAAAAGCACACTGCGCATGCTTAATGGAATACTGACTTAACTCAAAAAAGACGATTTTTGGGAAATCGCAAAAGGAGATCTTGCTATGAGGACTTAACCTACTTGTTGATGCATAAAAATAAAACTGATTTATATTAATCATGAATGCTTGTATTTTGAACGTCTATGATTAACTATTGATGAGATCTGAGTAAAAAAAAAAACGGTAATCACATCTGACCTATCTACTAATGGGTCAGTGTTCCATTAAGCATGCGACTTGTATTGTCCAATATCTTATTATTTGATTTTCTTACAGTTTTATGCAAAATCACACACAATTAACAAGATGAAACTAGATTGCGAGCCAATAGGTTAGCACGCATGCACTTCGTTCGGCAGCTGTCAATCGAATGACCGCCGCCATTACTCGTAGTCACACTTACTACCTACCCTATTCGGGGTTACCCGCTCATAATTTTTATATTATCGATAAACTAATCGACTAAGACTAAAACCACATTGAAAAATCGGGTTATGATTAACAATAAATCGTAAAGTAATAATTGCGTACTTTATAATTAAAAGTAATCGATAATCGGCGCGCCGTCACATATATATACTATATTCTAATCTACATAAAATCATTTTTAAATAAATAAGTATATTTACACATAATAATAATTTAAATATTTTAACATACGTATTTGACACTACCTACATAATTAAACTCTAGTAATAATAATAAATAAATTCCATGTGGTTTTGTATCATAGCATGACTATAGTAAGTAACTTAAACACAATAATAACAACCATCTAAGTAATTTAAACGCAGTGAAACAATCACTGTGTCATGGGCCTTAATAAAGATGTATTGTATCCCTCAACTCATGCACACCTACCCGCAGTGGCGATACGCATACGATGTCGCGCACTTAGTTTCGTGTGAACTTCTTTGCTGCTACCCCGTTTACTGCTACTTTAACTCTTAAGAAATAATAGGGGTTAAAGTATGAAATTGCCGTTTTATAGTAATAGGTACTTCGAATTGACATAGAACCTTCGTGATTTGAGATTTTTGAGTGAAACTTCTTTCAGATGGTACCTATGAACTTTTTCTTTTAAAAAATGTGCAACATTTGATTATCGACTTTCAGTTGTTTTTTTTATTCAGCTTAGACAAGAAAGATGGATACTTCGAAAATTCGAGTTATTTTTTAATACGAGTTCCGACGCGGAACTAACGCGGCAGAAACAGCTCGCAATATCAATGTTGCGTTTGGAGAGGGGACTGCTAATGAATGCACCGAACAATGATAGCAAAACTAGCAGTGAAACAGCCCCAACTCATTTATTTATTTATTTAAGAAAAGCACAGCCACATCACGCACATTAAACTTATGCTAGAATAATCTTAATAACTAAAGGACTAATGTACATGACAATTTCAGCGTACATAGCATTGATTATATATCTTGCTGCCTTGAAAAGTATACTCATGAATCGATTTTCGCCATTATTGCTACACGATAACGCGAGACCTCATACAGCACGAGAAACCGTTTTAACTCTACAGGAACTGCAATTAGAAACCATTCGTCACCCTCCGTATTCGCCGACCTTGCTCCTACGGACTACTATTTCTTTCGTGATTTGGACAATTTTCTACGTGATAGAAAGTTTTCTTCTCAGGAGGCAGTACAAAATGCTTTCACACAGTTTAACGAATCTAGATCACGAGAGTTCTATCGCAAAGGCATAAATGACCTTCCTATTAGATGGCAGCAATGTATAGATAATAATGGTAATTTTTTGATTAAATAAATATGTTAAATTAAAAAAAATACGAATTTAAATTTTTCAGTACAAATCGGCAATTTCATACTTTAACCCCTAATATTAATGTAATTTTGTCATAGTAGGTACTAACCCACTACGCCAATCGGCTATAAGTATTTTTAATTATAATATTGTATTTTCTCTGTGATTGTAAATCTTTTGAGAAAATAAATGTCTAAAACCGTAAAATGCAATAGTGTATGTAGGATGTAGGTACTGCTGTGACTACTGTCAAACGTATATAGTTCTTTGAAAATAATATGTTTCTCCCAGATGTAGCCACCTAAACGAGAACCACGCGACCAAAGTAAAGTTTTGTAAACAGAATGATTTGCATTTTGACAGGTCCTAATGTTCTTAAAAGATTAAATTGACAAACAGCTTTTTGCCATTATTTAAGTAACAATTTGCAAGTCTTAAACAGGTATTTACCGTAATTATTATCTACCTTAAACTTAGACTTCGCAGAAAGAAACACGCGAAACCATTATTATGACATTATTTTTTTTGGAAATTTAAACTTATACGGACGGGCATAAATTATGACGAATTTATGCTCGGTGATGTCAGATTTCATATTCACGTGTGCACTGATTGCAGCATTGTTACCAATTATCTGGTCGACGAAATGTTACGGAATTAAAATAATTCTATTATGCCAGTACTGCGTAAAATGATAAATTTATCTGTTTGGAAAAACCCCGATTATTATCGCCTACCTAATAATCTTGTAAGACGAAGGAGACTAGTCTCCACGACACAGGGAACCCTAGTGTGGAGGCTAGTGCTATTCAAATATTGTAATATTTTTTCTGAACAATAAAAGTAAGAGTAAGAATTTTTTATTTGCTTAAACATGTGTGTGTACATACATAAAACAGTGCATACAAGATGTTAAGGTAAATTAAGTGCAAACATGTTTGTCACTATGTGACGTGCAAAATAATAGAATTATAAAATTTAAAAAAACAAAATAACAAAATATTAAAAGTTGTCATACTTATTATTATTGGGTTATTAAAATTATAGAGTAATTCAACATTATTATATAAGTAGCTACAAATTAATTTAATTGCTTATGTCAAGACGAATTCCTTTTCTTCAAGGACCTCAGTAACGCTATAATATGCTCTGGCGGTCAAAAAAGTACGAAGTTTAGTTTTAAACATAGATTGAGGTAGTTCTCTCCTACTTTTAGGTAGTTTGTTATAAGCTACTGGAGCCATACAGTACACACTTTTGCGTATAGGGTCGTCTTAGCGGATTGGAGACAAAGTTGACCATTGTCACGTCTATTGCGTGGGAATATGTCGGCTAGACGCTTTTAGTAATGCGGATTCGACCTAACAAACACAGCTACTTCTAATATGTATAAGCACGGTAAAGTTAACATCTTATAATTTTTAAAATAAGGCACGCAGCTATCGGTCTTCTCAAGTTTAAACATCGCCCGCAAACATCTTTTTTGAGACTTGAATGCCGATTCTTTTTCCGTAGAGTTACCCCAAAATATTAGCCAAATTTATTATGAATAAAGTTTTTATTTTTTTTATTTATTATTAAATACTTGCTCAGTTATGTTAGTGAATGTCTAAACAAATTCAATCCTTGTTTTAATTGAATAACAAACAATGTCAACTCAAGTCCACTGGTTGGTATTCTGGAAGAGATTTCTTTAGAAATAAGCATCGCCTTGTACGTATTTTTATTTATCTAGTTAACCTTTTATGTACACACATATATAAACAGACAAGGAAAAAAGGTCATAAAAATAGGCACCTACAAATGTAGGCAAAAAGCCGAATAGGTATTTGCCTATTTATTTATATGTACATAAACGGATATAAAACTTTATTAATATTAAAAAAAAACAAACAATTTACCAGTTAAAATATAGAAATCTCATAAATTTTTCAGCATGACAAACGCTAGCACGGAGGTGGTATCAGGCACATCACTATTCTTCAGGATCCCGCAGATTAAAATCCCATTAAAACCCGTCCGGTATTGTTTACGTGACGTGCGTGCAAATCAACGAAAAAATATTACTTCGTTGCGTTCATCCGTTCCATTTTACGATGAAACATTCTCGTCAAAGTTTTCTGTGTAACACAAGAACACAACCCACACCTGTTATGATATAAGAAAACCTTCGAATTTCACAAACAAGGTAATGTTTAACTTTCCCAAAATTAATTAGAATTTGTTTTGTTTCAGCTCTTCACATTGGTGTATTTCCCGATATGCTTCTACTGCGATTGGAAGGAGCTGAGAGGGGAAAATGGGAGCACTCACGTGAAACTTCTCAATCAAGTTAGGTACTTGTGCTTCACAAGCATCCTACTGCCGACCACTGCAGTAAGTTTCAACATAGAAATTGCCACTAAGCGGTCCGGTAAACATATTTTCTTAACAGATGACCGTTATAAGTACAGACGTGCTCACAACAACTATTCTTATTATTAAAATAAATTGTAACACAGCGATGCTGGTTTTTCTGGGCATGGTGTCGGGTCAGTTGGTAAGCTTGGATCCATTTTCTATAAAAGGTTTTTAGGGTTCCGTACCTCGAAAGGAAAAAAACGGAACCCTTATAGGATCACTTTGTTGTCCGTCCGTCCGTCTATCTGTCTGTCAAGACTCTTTTTCTCGGGAAAGAATATAGGTATCAAGCTGGAATTTATACCAAATACTCAGGTCTATTGACCCTTAGAGCTGTGAAAAAATCAAACTACTAAGCCAACGCAATCAAAAGATACGGTCCTTTATGCTGCAAATTTCCGCAAATTTTCGATACTCGCAAGGGAATCAAAACCTACAGGGTACTTCCCGTGAACTCAGAATCTTGAAATTTGGTCTTATAGCACAGATAAAGGAAAAATTGCCAAAAACGGTAAATTTGTAGTTATATACCCACAAATTTGTACGGTATCCTCGGTGCGCGAGTCCGACTCGCACTTGACCGGTTATTTTTTTTAATGTTCAATTTTGTAAAAACTACAAACTAGCATGGCAACATACGGGTCGAGAAGGGTGCGGAAATATCGAGGAAAAAGAAATCCCGAGTCGCTTTTAAAACGTATACTTGATTGAAAATCACTTGGCCAAGCGTTTGCTTTTGTAATCAACTTATTTAAGTGGTTACCCAAGAGACTATCTAAAATATCTTTTTCTGTTTAAATAAGCAAGCTTTTCTGATCGCTTATTAATAAAAAACCCCTACCCCCTACCCCCTTTGACTTTAGTAAGGCAGCATGGAAACAAAAGATCAATAAAGTTAGCAGTACCTCTGTTCCTTACTTTGTTGTAATAATAATACTTAAGTAATGTAATCACTCACGCAGATATAATTTAATCAGGCTCCCGTACTTGGCTTGCCTCAAAAGGGAATCAACACATTATGTTAATTTTGGTAGGTACAAGACGGTGTGTTTAAATGTTTTACTCCTAGCGTCCCCGTAACCCAACCATCCGTAACCCAACTAGAAATAAGTAAAAATGGAATTGAGTCCTAAAACATTTCCCATGTACAGACGTCAGCACATCAAGCTATTATAATCTGTCTAATTTCTTTAATAGATGTTAAACTTTATGGCAAAAGCATTAGGGTTCAAGGTTGATTGAGAAAATTTGACAGTTTCGGGTAGCTTGACCTGCTGGCGTCTGTACCTATGTTAAGATAATGTACACTTGTGAAAAATAATAAAATGGTTTAAAAAAAATACGTTGACATGCCAAAAGCAATTCAGATTTTATTAAAAATATGTCTTCCTTCCTGGTTCCAGCAAAAATCATTTCACTTACAGGTAACAAGTGTTGGCCATGAAAAGTAGCACAAAACAAATTTTTCGTAAAGCCCTTTTCCGATGAATCTTATAATCGAATAACAAATCAAGCGTTAATTTAAAATAAAATGGACGCCGTATTATAAGTAATTTATAAAAGTAAAAAGATGCCTTCTTATAGTATTTGGCCTTCTAGCTGTCAAAAATGTGGAAGATTTTAAAAGATGTCATCAGATTGCAATTACTTCGCAATGCCACATCCTTGGCTTGTTTGGAAGTGACCCGAAAAACGTGTAATTAACTATGAAGATGCAGAATCAAGTAAAAATAAAATAATATATGTAATTATCGACTTTAAAATTGTACTGTCATTGTTGGTGACTGTACTTCTTTGGGTAGGTAAATGCACCGTGTGTTGATTCAATCTGAAACCTTCATGCATGGATGCCTATGCTTATTTTCAACTAGACTGTAACAAAATAAATCCACTTTCATTGCCTTAAACGTGGACGAACATGCATAGTCAGCATAACTACGAGTAGCAGCCAGTTAGTGTGTCAGTCTAAATGAACGGACAGCTGTGCTGCTGGGGAGTTTGTTGCGCTACGTCTTCTTCCCAGCTGAAGTACTGGGAAGTGATGAAGGGCGTTTTAAGGGAATGTCTTATGTAATTTTGACATTCAAAAAGTGCTGATTTTCATCATCATCTTCAGCCTACAGCAGTCCACTGCTGGGCATAGGCCGCTCCTATTGCACGCCATTCAACTCGATTTTCGGCAACTCTCATCCAGCTCCTACCAGCCATCCTGCGAAGATTGATTGTCAGCCTAGTTTGAATAAATTACTTTTGTGCTGGATCAGAAAATAAGAGGATAATGATTAGTATTCATGATGGTTGATCAACGATATTAAAAGTAAAAAGAAATAGACACGTTCCGTAAGTGGCACGTCAAAACTTGGTAAACTAGCCTAGAAACTATAGCGTTATCTTTGCGAATAAAACCTTCTTTTCTAAATACCTATGTAGACGGTCATTAATCTTTTTAAACAGAATTCGAATTTTGACATGCCAAGCAAAAATATTTGACGAATAATTAAAAAAATCTTGATTTGCGGAATAATCGAAAATCATAACAGTCGATTCTCACAATTTATCGGTTTTAATATTAATGGAATCCTAGTACAAATATATTTCCTGGTATAAGAATTTCTTAGAATCTAGTGTAGAACCAGTTACAAAGGGCTGCTTCCGGCTCTTTTTTCAGATACCGGATTATCGTATCAGGCTTGCGAGTCTATTGTGTCGCTATCGCCAGGCAAACAGCATCTATGTATTTCGAGACGCCGCATCTCCTTTATGTTCCACGACGCTTAATCCTCGCATCACCAGCGGGTCCATTGAAGTCTGCTGAATTTCGAGGCCGCCTTCGGCAGAGTACAGGAAACTACTAGCTTTTTTTTAATCGGGACAATATAGGAAATCTATTGTAGATTGTATTCTTTTTAAAACCTGTGTAAATCAGTGGTAATGAGCCTAAAACGCGATTGCAATCGATTCGCTGCTTCTTAAACCAGCGTTATAAAAAAATACCATTCAAGACACTACTAGTACTGATACTTTCGATATTCTCTACTATTTTCTCGTGTTCCCATTACATTTTATATTTTACCTGTTCCGCAACTGTTTTATAATATTAGAGGATCCATTTTTATTAAAAAATTGTTTGTGTTTTACGTAGCAAAACTCCTCTTTTATTTCGCTACAATACGTAAAATCTTGTCTCTTTTTTGCTCCCGACAATTACAACATGCCGTCCTTCTTCCGTGTCATTTAATAGTATGACATTGGCGCCGGTTCCCTTGTTCACAAACTAAAGTAAATTTGTTCAGTGCATCTTCTTCTTTCTATTTCATTAGAAAAGGACAAAAGAAAAATAGTAATTTAGTCCTGTCAAATTAGTCAGCGCCTGACGTAAATTGACGTATTTTTAGTCGCCATGTTTTTAATCACGTCTAAACTGTCTATGGAGTACATATCTTAATGTGACAGGACTAAACTAAAATTTTATCTTATGTCCTTTTCTAAATTAAATAGAAAGAAAAAAATGCATAGAACTTAAATTTAGTTTAGTTTGTGAACAAAGGAATCGGCGCCATTGTGTCGGTTTTGAAACTCGAATGTCGGGTAGGTAGCTTCATTTCAGTTGATAACGATGTATGGATTATGGAAACGGTTACAATAAAAACATACCGTGCTGACCTCAAAATAATTACAGTAAGGGCAAGGACGATAAAAATGCGATTATTAAATATCAACATTTTTTTTTATTGAAAAAAAAAATGGGGTACAGACGCAAGCTACTTCAATCTGTCAAATTTCTTTAATAGTTTTTCAACTTTATCGCTAAATAATTAAGGTTCAAAATCGATTGGTAGAATTTGACAGTTTGGTGTAGCTTAACCTGCTGGCGTCTGTACAACAATTTCGGTGAGTTGACGAAGTAATAAAAACCAGCCTGCCTTTAAGGAGATATAATTTGACTTTGTTTCTGTAGGTCTAACCTTGTATTTATTTACACTAAGACATCTCATTTCGCAATGAGGAAAATAGCACATTTAAATACCTTATTTTTTAAGTCTTTCTCAAGATTTTTTCCTAATCATTTTTCAAGGTTTTAATGATTCCAAGCGGGCGATTATGATTCGAATTTACAAAATCTTTGTACCACCTGTTAACAGAAGGGAAGGATAAAAAGGGTGTGTTATGTTTTAATTAGGTTATCAGAACAGGAATTATTTATCCCGTGAATAATTTCATCGAACGTAAAACTTCTGCATTTGAAACAACAGTATCTCTTTACTTATACATATAAAAATTATATTGTTTACCTTTTTTTTGAAGTGAAAACTTCTGTAGCGGCGTTGTGCACTTTTTTGTGATGGGTAAAAAATGTTAAACTCGCGTTAGGACCCGTGACCTGATCGAAAATTCGTAAGACGGAGCTGGCGTCAGGACACGTGTCCTGATCGAAAATTCATAAGGCGGAGGGAGTTTTTTGTGATGGGTGAAAAATGTTAAACTCGCGTCAGGACACGTGACCTGATCGAAAATTCGTAAGACGGAGGGAGAGTAGACTGCATTCCAAAATATCAAAAATGTACAACGTTAATATTCAAGTTTTCACTTCTGCCGGCACTCCCGGAGTGCAACCCGTTTTTTTTTTGTTTCTATGTTTGTTTAAACACGTTAATCTCTGGAATTACCAGTCATCATCATCATCATCATCAGCCTATAGCAGTACACTGCTGGACACAGGCCTCTCCTATTGCACGTATTCAACTCGATTTTCGGCAACTCTCATCCAGCTGCTACCAGTCATCCTTCGAAAATCGTCGCTCCACCTAGCCTGAGGGCGTCCCACCTTGCGTTTACCGATTCGCGGTCTCCACTCAAGAACACGTCTCGTTTTTTTTTTATAGAAAAAAAAAAAAAAAAAAACATTTATTTAGCACAGACTAAAAGACACACAATACACCAGATACATACATCAGATAATAACTAATAAAACAACAAATAGAAAGTATAAAGACCGATGTAAGAAGTTAGCAGGTAAGTGTGCCTCACGGCTGCACCAAAAAGGCACAGTTCAGCAAAAATGCCAGACAATAGTGCCTGACGCTGGTTTTCAACTGAACCTGATGTGTGAGGTAACGGATGTAAATCAGTTTTACACTGCATCGTGACGTATGTATGCATACTGATATGTTAGCCTATGCTGTCCCACTCCTGGGCACATCGGTACATAATGTGTGTGTGTGTATGATCTTCCTGTGCGACCCGCAATAATTACTTTTTCTTTCTTTCTTTTTCTAAAATGTATTGGTGGAGCTCTGCCTACTCCTTTTTCAAATACTGGCGTGATATTATTATGTTAACTAATCACGAAATTCATTTGTTTACAGTTCGGTGACATCCTGTTCTGGCGAGTATGGAATACTCATCGAGAGCTGATCGCACCGCCTAGCATCCACAAGGTGGTCCCATTCTGGTCCCAACACTGCATGCACACAGTCTCCTTAGTTGTGGTGCTCATGGACCTCGTACTCGTCCGGAGGAAGAGACCGAAGAGTAATGTGCTGCATATTGGGATACTGTCGTGCTTCCTCGTCGCGTATACTGTTGTGTAAGTATTTTATTATTTATTAAAACTTTATGCACAAGTAAAACAATACTGTACAAATGCGGACTTAATACCTGAGATATTTTCTACCACTAAACCTTAGGGTGAAGCAGACACAAAACATGGCAGATGCAACATAAGGGATAGATAACTCGAAAAATAATGAACACTAATACATACATACGAGTATACGGGCTGCCAGACGCATATCGGTCAGGAAAGAACTTGAAAAAGCAAATGAATCTTCAAAAGCTATATGGCAAGTTATAAATAGACATAGGAACATAAAATCAAAACGAGAGAGTAATAAGGACATACTTCTTAAAATAAATAATATAATCATATCAAATCCCCAGGAGATAGTTGACATTTTCTCGAATACGTTTGACAAAGCGGAGGTAGTTGGCGAGTTTAATAATTTTGAACGAGCCATTCAAAGTATGCAAGATAGCGTAAATAGAGTAGATGTAGAAATGTGCTGCGAACTAGTAACTGCTGATGAAATAAAAAAAATTGTCAATGCAATGGCTAACAAGAAATGTTCTGGTCATGATACCAATACGGATAATTAAAGATCATATTGACTTATTGGCAGAACCTCTGGCGCACCTCATAAATACGTGCATAAACATGAGTATGTTCCCTGAACAACTTAAGATAGCAAGAGTGCTACCAATTTATAAAAAATCGGCCTTTAATTATTGGGATCTGATTTGCACCCAATCAGATTCCAATAATTATAGGCCGATTTCTCTATTACCTATCTTTTCGAAAAATTTTGAAAAAATACTTAAAATAAGGCTTCTAAGACATTTAAATCGCAACAAAATACTTAACTATAGACAATTCGGCTATCAGAAAAATATGGGAACAAATGACGCAATTAATACGTTAATAGAAGAAGTAGTTAACGGAGTTAATGAGAAATTAAAAGTAGTAGGATATTTCTTGATTTAAGCTCTGCTTTTGACACAGTCAATCATAAGCTACTATTAGCAAAAATGGAACATTATGGAGTGAGAGGACCGGTTTAAAACTATTTAAATCTTACTTAGAAAATCGGAAGCAATATGTAGAAATTACAGTGGTAGAAGGAAATGTGAAAAAGTGTACAAATCACGACTAAAACTAATTAGACAAGGAGTTCCACAAGGATCAATATTAGGGCCAATCTTCTTCATCTTGTTTATAAAAGATCTAATTGACTATATGCTAAAAGAAAATATACAGAACTTGTTCTTTTTGCTGATGATACGAATGCTATTATAGCCGCAGAAAATATAGACAGTTTAAGAAGTAAGGTAAATAAGGCTTTGGCTCTCTTTCATTCCTGGTTTACCATCAACAATTTCAACTTAAACACAAATAAAACAAATGCCATGTTATTTAGAACTACTTCGAGAAACAAAGATACAATTGACATAACTTTGAATAATGATAAAATAATATTAGTAGACACTGTGAATTTTTTAGGTATTTATATTGACGAAAGCCTAAACTGGAAAAAGGAACTGACAGCCATAGAAAGTTCAATAAGTTCAGCTTGCTATGCCCTTCGAAGCCTTCGAGATGAGATTTCCAACAACCAATTAAAAATTGTATATTACTCGCTTGTTGAATCAAAACTTAGGTATAGTATCGCTGTAAGCAGTACTCACTTTATACGCATAACTACCTCCAGTTATGCGTATAAAGTGAGTACAGCTTTTATCATACAAAAAAGGGCCATAAGAACCATGGTGGGAATTCCCCAATGGATATCTTGTAAGGAGTACTTTAAAGAACTACAGATACTAACAGTCCCTTGCTTGTATATATTAGTTCTGCTCACAGACCTCATGAAAAAACTACAAAATTTCGAAACACTTGAGGAAAGTTATTTCTTTCCTGCGGGAAGCTACAAGGCGCAAGGACCTACAATATACGATTCAACCGCATTTAAAAGTAGTTAGTCATGCTGCAAGCTATCAGTAAATTACATTATTTAATAAACTACCTTTAGAATTAAAGTCCATTTATAATTTAAGTCAGTTAAGAACCAGCTAAAGTCCTTCCCGATAGAAAAATGCTATTATACACTTGACGAGTTTCTCAGTGATGTGTATCACTAGACTGTAATAACTATTAACCTTTTTAAATTTATTGACATAATATTTTTTATTTTCATTCTTGACATTTGTATCGGTATATTGAATTGAATTGAATTTAATTTTTATATAACTACATATCAGTGGGTTTTGGATTTTTTATTGTTTTATAGAGGTATGAGGAACAGGGTGTAAAGTTCACTCATACTCTATAGACAAGGGAGGATCCTCCAGATCAGAAGGTTGCGTGTTCAAATCACGTCGGGGTCACCAGTATAGAGGTATGAGGACCAGGGTGTAAAGTTCACTCATACTCTATAGACAAGGGAGGATCCTCCGACCAGACGGGTGTTGTGTCTGGCGGGCAATTGCCCAACGATTGAAGTTCGGAAATTGTATCTATGCTAATTGCGCAGTAAACTCTGCTTGCGAGATGCAGGATTTGCGTGACGTCAGTATGACGCGTTGTTCGCATGTGGCGTTGTAGATACCGCTACAGTTTAACTACGAAGATTGTTTTAAAATTTGTCACACATTTAGGATGTATTCTTAATATGTATTTGTTATTTCTTATCTTTCAATTGTGTTTCTTGTTATTTTAGATTTAAATGTAATACATTTCGACACAATGTAAAAATTGTTAATGAAATAAATAAATAAAAGCTGGGATTTTTCCAATGCCAGATAATTTTATCCGAGGAATAATTTTGAATTTTTGACAGTTCTTCTATACAAAATACGTCAGACGTCAATTTTATTCCACGAATAAAAGTTAGCTGTCGATTGAAAAACCAGCCCTAAATAGAATAAACCTTGTCAGGAGAAGTAGGGATACGTAGAGGAGAAAACGAATTCAGAACATCAGCGCTAGGAATTCTACGAACTCCTTATGTTTACGTGACGTCACTTCAGTATTTAAATAAAATCAGAATGATATAGGAGGTGTAATTAAAATAACTGAAAGCCTCTTAAGGGGTTATTGCACTCACAGTTATGAACCACGTTTACTGTACTCACAGTTATGAACCACGTTTACTGTGGGAAAAAACCTGAAATACATAAAAGAATCAGTTCCATGCATTTATGTTCTCACTAACAATCAGCCCCTGCTTCGCGTAGGTTATACGATTTGGCAAAACATCGACAAGTCCTTATAATATTACTGATAAATCTATCGGAAGAAATTCTCTAAGTTACGTTAAAAACCGCATCAATATCGGTTTTTTAGTTTAGAAGAACAAAGTAAAAGTTCATATTGTTCAGTTACTTCAATTATACCTTCCACTATCCTTAGCTCTATCTGCCAGCATCAGTAGCCTGTTTAAAACTAAACATATTTATGAGACATGCTTGCAGTCTAAGCTGACAGCTGGATTAAATAAATAAAGGTATTAATTTACATCAACTCTTGATTTTGGTCGACCCTTGCTGACTAATTGCATCATCTCTGTACCTTTTTTTCTTTTCGTTTTCATATATGTGTTCATAAATGGTGAAATAAAATAAATAATATACCATGGCCACGGCATGAGATATCTAGATAGATACAAGAAAAGAACCCTTTTTTTTGGGTGGGAAATCATCAAACGACTGAGAAGTCATAAATCTGACACGCCCTCCAGAGCGGGAGACCGCTCTGGGTGGAGCGGGAGGGCCTGTCAGATTTTTACTGACTAAAATCCACCCGTGGTTCCTTCAGTTGTCTGTGCCAGGGGCCACGGTATCTCTTTCGAACAACTCGCGGCCCTGGCAGGCATCGCCCCTAGCGGACCCCGTCACTATGTGCTGATATCTCTTTGAGGCGCGCGTGGAACACAACGCGCCGTCGACCCGGGCATGGTCCTTACCGAGCCTTAGCGGGTCCTTAGCGGCGAGCTACCCATTGCTCGCCGCCCGCAAAACCCGCGCCTACTTCTCGACTCTCGACGCCCAGGGCGTCTCCTGCGGCGACTAGGAGCGTGAGGGCGCAGAGATTGTCTCTTCCTCACGCGCTCCGCCTCCTCCTTACTGCGAGCATTACTGTTTCGCAGAAGGAGGTGACGGCTTCCCATGCACTCTCGCTCCGTACCATGGCTGGACCTGGGCCGGACACGAGAGATCGATCTACAGAGAAGAAAAGAACTCTTCATTGGTGTTTTTTGTAGATAAGTCACAACAATTTCACCTCAGCGTTTTGAAAATACTCTATTCGCTTCTTATCACATACGACTTAAACATAACTGGCGAAACATGGGGGTACTGTAATAGGTAGGAATGGAAGAGACACACAACGACACGCCCATTTTCTCCGACGGGTTAGGTAGACTCCGCAGAGGTGACGTACACCACCTTACCCTTCGGAAAAATAGGCGTGTCGCTGTGTGTTTATTCTATTCCTAGCTAACACGGAGCTAAAATCTGCATTCCTACCCACATCTTTTCCCAACTACGTAAGTGTCGACTTTCAATCTCGCCAGATGCTACCAAATATATCTAAGTATTTTACACGCAGCGGCTGCCAGCTGACTTTCGCAACCCAATTACTGAGCTCTGGAACATCGGGACACATCCAGAATATTTTGATGCAATTATACAGTGCAGGCTGCGGAAAAGGCTTTACTTTTTTTAACGTAATTATAGACGACACTTGGTTATGTTGCATTTTTGTTTATTCAGAAAATGTTAATTATATTTTTAATAAAGATTAAGCTGCCACTTCAAAGTATGGAATCGCCGATTATTTGATGCGACAGTACGATATTTTAGAAATATTTTTCAGAACGAGGTCGATATACTGGCGCCGATTCCCTTGTTGTTAAACTAAACTAAATTTAAGTTCAGTGCATCTCTTTCTTTCTATTTCAATAAGAAAAGGACAGAAGATAAATATTAGTTCAGTCCTGTAAAATTTGTCAGCGCCTGACGTAAATTGACGTATTTTTAGTCGCCATATTTTTAATCAATTTGACAGGACTAAACTAATATTTATCTTCTGTCCTTGATGCACTGAACTTAAATTTAGTTTAGTTTGTGAACAAGGGAATCGGCGCCATTTACTAGGATTTTATAGTTTGTTTGCTCATGTTTGGTGGTGTCCATTTTTCATTAGGTCCGTGTCTTCGAAACTTTCTTCATTTATATGAAATGTAACACACAAAGAAACGAAAAAAAAAACACACGCCCATGGCACACACTCCACACGGCACAGTCGGCCTCTAAAGGTAACCTAAAAAAAGAAAAACGTTCTGACGTAACTAATAACAAACCATGTGCCCGTTGGGATTTCCCATCGGCAAAAGTGACGAACTTCCAAACAAACTTTCATCCCCTATTTAACTCCTTTAGGGAATGAATTTCCAAAAATCCTCCCTTAGTGCTCATCCTGAGTTCCTCATATAAGAAACTCTTGTGCGAAATTTCAGGACCCAGCGGTGTATGGTATGCGTTGTCTGTCATTAAGTACAGAAGATCGGTGATATTCATTTGTTTTGCCTTGTCTTCAGGTGCGTGCAAAGTGTCCTGAAAGGCGAGTACATCTATCCAGGCCTCAAGCTGTTCACAGGGATCAAGTTTCCAGTACTAGTTACATACGTTTTCGTCGAAAACTTTTTCTACTATACAAGCCAATGGTTTATCGTCGACATGGTATGGGGCCCAGGGCGTTTGAAGAAAGTCATATAAAAATAGATTAATATTTCAATGCTAAGTTAGTACAACCGCTATGTGGTAAAGGATATTTTTTTACTAATATAAGAGGTATTTTTAATTTATTTATACAGGATGAAATTAGATTCATTGGCCTCCTTTTAAGGGGTCATTGTACTCATCAATCATATCAACATAAAATCTATGTTCGCATAACTCGTCAAAATGTAGGGAATAGCTGTTATTTTTATTCGAGATTTCAGGTTTGGTCCCATAGTAAAAGTTGTTCATAATGATGAGTACAATGACCCCTTAAAAGGATGCCAATGAATTTAATTTCATCCTGTATAATATTGTACATGGTTAGCGAATGAAGATTATTGAACGGCTTGGTTGAATACTTTTATTCATCTACCTAGCCTTTTCCCAACTATGTTGGGGTCGGCTTCCAGTCTAACCAGATGCAACTGAAACCCGGTATTTTACATGGAGCGACTGCCTATCTGACCTCCATAACCCAGTTACTGGGCAATACGATACCCCTTAGTAAGACTAGTTGTCAGACTTTCGCGCTCCTGACTACCCGTAACGACTGTCAAAGATCCACGAATGACAGCCGGGACCAACGGCTTAACGTGCTTTCTGAGATACGGACTTTCCGAGGCACGGAATCGGTTGAATACTTTTATTATACCTAATAATGTAAAACAAAGCACAGCAAAACCAAAAGGTGCAATGTCTAATTAATCAGCTTGATTTTTGATTTATTAAAGTAAATTCGCAATAATTTTCATTTTGGCAGATCAACAACATTCATTGAGTTATTTACGATGTCGATCAGGCATTTTTTTTAAACATATTAAGCAATAGATTAGCAATATCGTTCAAAATAATTCAGATTGTGATTGAATGTGTGTTACGCAATTAGGGACGGAAATGAGAAATGAAGCTGATTAATGTGCTTTTAGGAACCTACAAAGGGGGCTAATTGAGAATAATATTTCACGGCGGTGCCATTCGCTATATTTTATTAACTTTATAAAATTGTAAAGCTTAAAAATAAGTAGCATGTTAATTATTAAAGTAATAATATTCCAGTGATCTTTTAATAATTTATGGTAAAAGCACAAAGTGCTTTTTTATTTATTCTACAACCCCAATGTGTCATTTCAAATATACGAACTTATATTATGTGATAGTGTAGTACAAGGTGTTGTAGTTTATTTAATTAAACCGAATTTGAGTATTCATTGTTGTTTTATTTAGGAGAAAATCATTATTACTGTGACGAAGCAGACAGGTACCATCCAAAAAAAACATAATTTACTCTCTGAACTCTGAAATTAAATAATTGTGCTTTTGAATGCTTCAATCCAGATTTCCTCTGTAAAAAAATTGTTTGCCTGTTTTCAGTGAAGGGAAATAAATGTCTAAAAACCACCAACTAAAGAGATAAGCCGCCATCTTGGATTTTAGGTGATCTCATATCTAACCTAAAACCCGCGGAACAAAATTACTGTCAAAGACGACGAGTAGTTTAGGAGTTATGGGGGAACAGATGTACGTACATACATACCCTGTTAAAATCAAAACCCTCCTTTGGCTTTGCCATAGTTGGGTAAAAAGTGAAGTCCTAAAGGTCTGGATTGTTGCTAACCTAATGCATATTATATCTAGCATTGAAGTATGTTACAGTCGTGTTTATCATGACAATTACTTATGGCCCAATTGTGCCTGTAGTTTATTCAACAACTAAAGCGATACTAATCCTGGGATAAACTTAATAAATCCCTTGGTTAACGAATTAATTCTGGTTTTACTACAACGGGCTTATTTACGAAATACGTAAATTTGATACACGCAAGTGGGTCTTACTGTTCTGAAAATGACAATACAATGTATTTTCTTTGAATTTAAAGATACACAGATTAATTACTATTTTTACAAGCTAACACTAATATATATATAATTATATAATACGAAAAAATATAGAAAAAGGCAGGAGCTCATTGGACATCAAAAAATTCGATTCGGATTTAAAGATTAGATGGAAATGTTATGGTAAAGTAAGTTAATTCTTCTTCGAGTTAACGGCCGTTCACGGTTTGAGCGATGCGACTTGCGTCGAACGACACGCGCGAGCGTCATCTGTCACCGTCCATCACTCCGCAAGTCGCGTCTTGGTGACTCGAGGCGTGCTCTAGGCGGGTATCACATATCCGCCGTGAAATAGCAGCGAAACCACAGAAGTTTCACCATGACTTGTCCGTTGTACGACAAGACTGCCTGTTCTAACGCACAGATTTGATGGATCTCTTTCCGACGTGATTTACACCTCCGCGCTCAGTCCGCTATTTTGTTGCTGTGCCACGTTTGTTTCGCACCTATCTGTGGCAGTCGACAAGTTTAAAAAGCTTAATTTTTTTGAAAAATAGATTTTTATTTTATGGAAAAAATAATGTAGTAGGTCGAAGGTAGACCTATATACTGTATTTAATAAGACGAAAGCGACGGAAATTCGCTCCGATTGCTATAATTCAAGTGACTCTCATGATGTTCCGTTACTCGAATCACGACATAATGTACTAATGTTTCTGTTCGGAATTCGTTTAGCGATTTGCCATAATTATTTTCGATGCGGAGGTGTGCTCAGGCCCTAAACCACTTCTTTCCTTTGTTTTCTCCATAGTAGCTGTCGCAAAACCCGCGGCGCTTGCTCGTAGCCACGGGGTGAAGGCGTGGACTGTAGATATGTATCATAAGTACCCACGTACACACGTAAGTACATATATCGTTGGCTCGTTGATCCAGGTGACTGTAAGCGTAACAGCCGAGCACGGTGTTGAGTTCAATCCCCGAGTCGAGCAAAGTGTTATTGGGTTTTAGTATCGGGTCAGTAGTCTGGAGTCTGGATTTATGTCTGTTTAGTAGTAAGGGCTATACTCCTATATAGTAACTCCTAGACATGGGACTTAAAGAAAATGTGCACTACCTCTTCCTGTCCTTGATGTTATGTTATGCCCCTACTGCCTTCATCTGCCGAGCCTTTTCCCAACTATGTTAAGGTCGGCTTCCAGTATATCCGGATGCATCTGAATACCGGTAATTTACATGGAGTATATCTGAGAGAGCCTATCTGACCTCCACGACCCAGTTACTGGGTAATACGATACCTATTGGGAAGACTGGTTGTCAGACTTTCGGGCTTCTGACTACCCGTAACAACTGTCAAAGATCCACGAATGACAGCCGGTACCAACGGCTTAACGTGCTTTTCGAGGCACCTGGGGCCGTATTCCTGTAATTTAAAACGTTCTAAAATCAAGTCGCAGTCTCATCTCGGCGACAAACAAATGTCAAAAACTTGTCAAAATGTAGGGAAATTAGACGTATTTTTGACAGATTGAGACTGAGATCAGCAGGCCAATTCTCGTAATTTAAAACGATCAAAATCTAGTCGCAGTCTCATCCCGGCGACAAACAAATGTCAATAACTTGTCAAAATGTAGGGAAATTTGACGTATTTTTGACAGATTGAGACTGAGATTAGACTGTGAACGTTCTTAAATTTACCAGAATCACCTCTCAGACAGTAAACGTTCTTAAAATTACGAGAATTACCCTTCTGATCGATCGGCCTGTGCGGCTGTTATTATTTAGCCACGGACCTCTACTGTAGCCCAATAAAATAAGACTGTTTATATGTTTAGCAGGTCTAATTTAATGAAGCTATTTTATTAAACATATAATCTCCCAGATTAATTACAATCGGGATATACATTTTAATTGTTACCAATTAGTGCTATGTCCAAACAATTTGGAATAACGTGATAACATTTTGGAAATTTGAACGCATCTGTTAGTTAAACCTTGGCTTAATCATAGCAAATGTCGGTTGGATTAATTGGTGGTGCGGATAATTAATTAGTTATATTCACTCAGTGGTAACGACCTCAACTTACGAGTTACAGGTCGTTAGTTCGAACCCAGACAGGCGCTTTACATTGTGTAAATTATTTCATCACCAGTGCTCTCAAAACGGTGAAGGAATACATCGTGAAGAAACCGGCATGTCCTAGAATAAAAAAATCGAGGACGTGTGACATGTACCAACCCGCACTGGGCCCGCGAAGTGGATTAGGGCCACTCCCTCTCACAGAGAGGACGCCTGTGTCCCAGCAGTGGGAACATTATAGGCTGATTTATGGCTTAGTTGCGCATCTAATCGGTTTTTATTTTTAACATCAAGTGTTTTGTCTATACTAATATTATAAAAAGGTAAAGTTTATGAGTATGTATATGTTATCTTAAGTTTACTAATGGAGAGGCTGCAGTATTGCCAAAAAAGTCACTGGATGAATTACAAGTTAAAAGTTTTTTTTTTTGTCTTTTTTAACACGCGTTCGTTATCATACTCCGATGTCACTTCGTGGAAAATAGTGTGGGTTATACGTTTTCTCGACTGTAATATACTACTTTTATTACATAACTACTTTTTGTAAATGCTGTAATGTATAACTGTTTTTTGTCCCAAATAAATAAATTTAAAAAAAAACACGCACGAATGAAGTCGCGAATGAAGCTAGTATTAAACTAATCAAATGTAGGATTTTAATTATTGTTTTCTTTAACCCAGATAGACCAGAGGGGGTAATTGCGTAACACGCTATCAATGGTTTCCATTTCGACAGTTCAACAACATTAATTTCGTTATTTACGTTGTTAAGCAGACAAATTTTTCAAACAGTTCATATGTTTGAAAAATTTGTCTGCAATGGATTAGAAATATCCTTCAAAATAATTCAGAGTGTGATTTAGTGTGTTACACAATTAGATTAGATAGGTTTTGAATCAACAATATTTTTGCGTTCATTACTTTACTATTTAGATTAAGGTTCCTACCCTAGATTATGTTGAAATACCTACTAATAAAACGTTATAAAAAAATATATGTTTTCTCAGGAAAAACGACTATCGTAAAGTCAAAGCGTTACCTAGAAGACGGAAATTAAACTAAGTTTTCTACGGCACTAGTTTTACTTAGACAGGATGTCACATAAAAGAGATTCTATTTAGGTCCTTTGTACACACAGGGTTTTCTTTTTTTTTTTAACTACGGTTTATTAGGCGTGTGTAGGCACGGTCCCGAGTGTTGTATGGATCACTATGGAAGCTTGTTGACGGACACGTTTTTTCTACGGTGCAGTTTATTCCCTGTGTATAGGCACGGTTCGTCAGTGTTGTATGGAACACTATGGAAGCTTGATGACGGACACGTTTTTTCTACGGCGCGGCCTAAACGCCGTACCGTAAAGAAAACGTGCCGTGTACAAAGGGCCTTAATGTTTCCCACTTTAGGATGCCTACTATTTTCTCAAGAAAAAATAATCACTAAGAGATTGTTAGGATTCAATTTAGAGTCTGGCCAGATAAAATATTTACTTAATTAAGTTACCTAACTTTCAGAATAAATGAGGTGTATTTTTAGTTACTAGAAACCGTTAGCATCCTGTTTTTGGAAACTTACGGAAAAAAAATTATTCAAAAGATTAATTTTCTTGATAATTCAAAATTGCGTCTAAATGGTATAATAGAAATACATACTTTGAGTTTGAGTAATTGAAAATAGATTTAATATCAACTTGTAAATTGCAATAATTCACATTCCATTGCAACCAATTAAGTAGTTCTACGTCCAAACAAAACGCCATAATTATGATTTTGGAAATTGAACGCATGTGTCAGTTGAACTTTGGCTTTAAATTACAATAGAGAGCACCCAAAAATTGCTCACTGTTCAGCACTTTCTGAAAGCGATGAAGGAGACTTTATCTAAAGCTGGGACGTCGAAGTGCCTCAAGAAACTTCCTAATAACACGACTACACGATTCCCTCGGTTTTTTATACATACATAAACTAGAAGAAATCTATTTATATCTACAGCGTGTATCAGCAAGGTGTCATATTAAAATGATATGTAAGCCGAAAGTCTGACAACCAGTCTTACCAAGTGGTATCGTATTACCCAGGAACTGGGTTGTGCAGGTCAGATAAGCAGTCGCACCATGTAAAATACTGGTATTCAGCTGCATCCGGTTAGACTGGAAGCCGACCCCAACATAGTTGGGAAAAGGCTAGGTAGATGATGGTTCAAATGCTATGTAAATGTCCGGAACATAATGTAACGTTTGGAATACACAATAATATGTTTATTTGCAGTGACTAAGCTTTTATTATAAATAGATAAATAATAGGTAGTTTGC
Organism: Apamea epomidion; assembly: GCA_947507525.1. Taxonomy (NCBI): domain Eukaryota; kingdom Metazoa; phylum Arthropoda; class Insecta; order Lepidoptera; family Noctuidae; genus Apamea; species Apamea epomidion. Next base: position 13,299,297 of record OX382231.1, read on the forward strand.
ACGTGTCATAAGCAAGTCGTATCTTTGACAAAGAATAACAATAAAAAACTTATTGCTTAAAACATTTTTAATGTGAATTTCAAAACACGTGCATAAAATAGCAATGGTGGCCCAGTAGCGTGAGCTCCGACTTACGAGTCGTGAGTTCGAATTCAGGCAGGCACTTTACTTTGTGTATTTAATTTCATTACCACTACTCTAAAAACGGTGAAGGAAAACATTACGCACGCTAATAAACTTACTATTTTTAATAAGTTGCATTGTGGCTTCCTACTAATATTATAACCGCAAACATTTGAATGCATGGATGGATGAATGTTTGTTACTCTTTCACGCAAAACCTACTGAACGGATTTTGATGAAACTTTACAGTAATATAGCTTATACATCAAAATAACACATAGGATACTTTTTATCCCGATATTCCCACGGGATTGACACTAATGCGGATGAAACCGCGGGGCGCTGCAAGTACTATATAAAAATGGATCTCGTACAGTATCCATTGGGGTTTATAAAGGGACGAACACACACCTAAATGACAGGGCCGACGTAGTACAAACCCGAATATTTTCTAAAACTCTGAGTCAGTGAAATGAAATGATATCAAATTGACAAACTACGACAATTGCCATGCTATAGCCAAAATGTTGCTATTGGTACCAAATGATTGTATTGTCATTGGTCCTTGATACGTGTGCAATTTTCTAAGTTAATCGGACGTCTTGAAGTTGGTGAAAATTACGTTGAAAGATTCCGTTACATAGATATACAGATATATATAGGTCAAGCTAATAAAAGCTTGTTAAAAAGTACCTACAATACAGCTTTAACATAATTATTTTATTTTTTCGGTCATTCCTATCTAATGGAACCATCAAAATTAAACTCTCTTCACGTCAGGAATCGGTTATGTAATGTTTTTGGCCCTGCAAGTCAACAGGGTAAAAGGAGCGATATGACACCTCGGACAAACATACATTCTGTACCTCTGACTACGGGAGTGACCTGTTTCTTAACTTATAATACTAATGCAGGAAGATCAATCGCTGATATTTCTTCAAGATTATATTTATTTGGAAACATAGAGAAATCTAAACTTCTAAAGTAATACTATAAAGAGAAAATTGTTTTTTTATTAATTGTAAGAGATAAGGAGTATTGATCCATTTTTCTAAAATTATTTCACTAAGAGAAATCTAAATTATTTCCGAGTGCCATAGGATGTTTTAAGTTATAGTTAGCTTCAACGTGGATGAAGTCGCGAGTACAAGCTAGTTAATGATATGGTCAAGCAACATTGATAAACCTTGAGCTTTTATGAACCTAATAAACCATTTAATAGTTAACTATTAAATTGTTAACTATTAATTGTAGTTAGCTGGGTTCATAAACAATTTAATCGTTAAACGTTTAGGTTAATGCTTACTAAAATAGCATTTTGACCATTAAGAATATTCAACTTAGCCTTAGTTGAAATGTCATGATCATAACTATCAATGGCATTTCGTAGGATAAGTTTGTGTATTAATTGGTTAAGCCTTATTGAGACAGGATTTATTAACTCTGTTAGAATTGATTCCCGTTTTCGTATTCCTGGATAAATCGTAGATAAGTTCCTTAGAATCTATCTACACCCTTTTTCGGCGCATGTCTGTCTGTTATCCAGGAAACAGGTAGGTACAGGTAAACCAGATAAGATCTGCGCTTCGGTAATCTTCGTGTTTCCGAATTCTTACGAACGTTGCACCACAGAGAGGCCAAGCTTGTAAGTTTCGTACTGTCGTGCTTTGTAGTGCGCATTTAAATGAACCTTTCTGCTGGGTTATCTAACTACCTACTATATCCGCACCTTGTAAACTGTCACTCGAAAATTTTGTAAAGTTTTATGGAATTGCATAGAGTTGTTAATCTCTAATTTTCTAACCGTGGTAATACAAAATAGGTCAATCTAATACAGAGCTACGAGTATTATAACCATGGAAGTACTTCCATGGGTGTAACAGCCCTATACTAGATTTCTACTATAATCGCGCGTTCGTAGTTCCGAAGATAAACGATGATTGCCGAAACGCATACTTTTACTGGGAGATCTGTACTATCGCTAAAACAACATGGTGCTGTTTTACTCATTTTCTTTTTCATATCGCTTTGTTTTCTGACGTCAATCTAGTCAAACATTCAGGCACTTCGCTTGTTTTATATTCAACTGAATCAGCCAATCGGTTCTGTAAAATCTCACCGTGAAAAGTTAAGTGAAGTGAGCTTAGAGTGAGCTGTCAATAGTGTCTTCAATCCCTAGCGTTAGTTGGAATGACTGCTCACTCCACGCTCACTTCACCTAAGTTTTCACAGTGAGATGGTTACAGAATCGCACTGCTGGACGCTTGTCGAAATATTTATAAAGGCCTTTAATGGCAAAAATGAGTTTTGGTGCCATTACTTGCTATCCCTGGCAAAATGATGGAAAACTCGTTGATTGTAAAAGGCAGAGAATAATTAAATTGAACTATTAGTTATAACTATGCTACACTTATGTATGATAAGGATATCGCGTTGGTACACCTATCTACGGAAAAAAAGGCAACGGAATTTTATAAAGTTTTGAAAAGAGAAAATAAATCCTATGCACACTGGAGCACCTAGAATCAGTTCTATTTAGTTTTGACGTTTAAGAGAACCTTTTAATGGCGTATCCTACTAATATTATAAACGTGAAAGTTTGTATGGATGGATGGATGGATGGATGTTTGTTACTCTTTCACGCAAAAACTACTGAACGGATTTAGATTAAATTTGGAACACAGATGGTTTATAACCAGGATTAACATATAGGATACTTTTTATCCCGATATTCCCACGGGATCGAAACTTAAGCGGGTGAAACCGCGGGGCGTAGCTAGTATGAAATAAATAATTTTATTTGAGCTTTGACAACCAAATTTTTTAAAGTTTATTTTTTATCAGTCATAATTGAATCTTGTTTACAAAAGCTATAAGGTAGCTTTCTTTTAAGTGTAGTCAGGGGGCTTTACTTACATGAAAATTATTCTATAGGTACTAGCTTCTGCACGCGACTTCGCCTGCATAAAATTTCTCGCTACCCCGATCCACTCCGTCGCATCGCATCGTCTGTCCGCGCTATTGGTTAGTTTTCGCTTTCTTTGTTACTTTTTCCCCAAAAATAGGGCTATCAAATGCAGAAATATTTTTTCAAATCCGACTGGTAGTCCAGAGGTTAGCGCGTTCAAACAAACAACTCAGCGTAACGCAGTCCACTGCTGGACATAGGCCTGTCCCAGGCTGCGCCACAACACCTTGTCCTCCGCCTTCCGCATCCAGTCCGTCCCAGCCACCTTCTTAAGGTCGTCCGTCCAGCTAGCTGGGGGGCGTCCCACACTACTTTTGCCGATACGCAGTCTCCACTCACAAACAAACGCTTCAGGTTTATTATTAATATAGATGCCGTGATTAAAAATGGATAGTTAGTTCCCACAACACCAAATGATTGTGAATGTTGATTAAATCAGGCGGAGTCATTTTAAGGTTATTACCTAAGCCCTATTTTAACACTGTTATACCGGCTATACATACGTTGCGTTGTTACTCCACAGCGTTTTCAATATATGCTCTTCTTGTTCAACATGCAATAAATTCTAAATGTGTCAGTCGACGTTATGTAAAATATTAATAGACTTCGCTCAGACTAACATCGTTCGGTCCAAGGTTATTTCTGGCAACGTATCCAGACAAGGCTATAATTATTTGGACGGCTCTGTCTTGTCTAGCCTTGGCTCTATCAAACTACAAATTCACAATGGAGAATGTTACGAAATTATTACAATCCATGTTTGGCACGTTATTATACTTTGGGTTATATGTTAGTTTTGACTTGGTTCGATTCAAATGACTTCATATATATTATCAGACGCCTGTAAATTATTTGTTGTTCCTATGTTTGTTCCGTATTTTATCCATTTTGAAAATGTTGGTCAAATTATCTTCTTTAGGTATTTCATTTAAATATTTATAAATTTGACGGCACGGTTGGCGCAGTGGTTAAGCGATTGACTGTTGCGCTGCGTGTCGCGGGTTCGATTCCCGCACGGAACAAATCACCGGTATCGGGAACAGGGTCCAAGCTACCGGCGGTCAGGGCTCCAGAGAGAGGAACCTCCTGACAATGCGAGCCGTGTCCAGAAGTACCGCTTTCTGAATCAAGTACTGGATCCAGCTGCCCAACGAGAGCCTCCTCAGGTGTTGGTCGAGGCTCTTGGCTATTAACCCATTAGCTGTCGCGACTATCGGCACATATGAAAAAAAAAAAAGTATAATATACAAATTATCTTTATTATTAAATAATGGCTCTGGGTCTAAATATCTGGGAGTCACGGGAAGAGGCCCAGCGGTAGCGTGACGAGTTGACAACACAAACAGCAGCATTTTTTTTGCTAAAACTTTGCTTGGTAACAATTTGCGATGAAACAGAAAAAGAACGCACCAGTAGTATAGAATTTAAACTTTATAATATGTACAGAAGTAGCAAGCTTGCCTCTTTATGAATATTTAACAGCGTCAGTCGCTGTCACGTCTGAATTTTTTTATATATTTTTCCTAACTACATTAGGTCTAAATAAATAAAGTCAGTAGCGTGCTAGTTATTTGCGCGAGTCTCTCGCGTGCCTGCTTGCCGGTCATGTCACGTACGGGAACATAAATTTTGTCAATCCCACTGCAGCTGTATAACAACTTTTCAATTAAAGTCTGAAACAATACAATTTTGCCTCAGAAATGCGCTGATGAATAGAATATTATAATTATATACCGAATAACTTTTTTTTTTGGCACATTCAAAAACAAAGTTTGTCGTCCACAAAAAGGCGTCAACTTTTTCTATATTCTAAAGGCGTTTCCTAATTGTTTTCCGAATATCTTGAAATTTTCGTGGTGTTTATCGACTAATAGATTATCAGAACGACAGACCAGAAATTGTCTGAAAGCAACTCAGATGCGTTATTCCTTTCCGTGAAAACTTATTTCAACCTTCAGAAACACGAATTCATACAAATAACCTGAGGGGCAATTCTCGTAATTTTAAGAACGTTCATAGTCTGATCTCAATCTCAATCTGTCAAAAAATACTTCTAATTTCCCTACATTTTGACAACTTTTTGACATTTGTTTGTCGCCGAGATGATTTTGAACGTTTTAAATTACGAGAATTGGCCTTCTGATGACACCGACGAATCCTACTAACAAAAATGTATTATTTCTTGCCTTTGCGCTTACTTTTCATTGTGTTTAATTCTCAATATTTTCTATTTTCAATCATCGTCATAAACACAATGAAAAAAATACTCCTCAGGGACTTTTATCATTCCGTGGGCGTTGGCAAATAAACTCAAACTATTTATTTCAACTAAACTAATCCAATAACAGGCACTTTTGAATTGAAATGCTTTCGAATAGATTCATATCTATTATGTTTAACTTGTTTTCTATTACCCTAAATCCGGGCAAAAAAAAATCCCATTCGACCTGAATGTTCCCACATGTTTTCCATTCGCACAATGGAGGATACAGACGCGTCCCACTTGTCGCGATCTCAGGAGGTAAAGCAACAGAGGCACAAAGTCTGCAGACAGACACTTGATAGAAAAGTGTAGGTGGTAGTTTCGCTTTGTTCCACGAACTAACTCCGAGCAAAAGGAAGTTGGCCCGCTCCAATGGTAATGTATATTTTTGTGTTGCTCGTATTTTGCGTCCTTTATTTATGTGTATGTATTGGTTACGGTTTTGAACAGCAAATTGTTTGAAACAAAAGATTTACATATATCACAGTCACGGGTCAGTTTGAATTTTCATACTGGAAAATTACGAATACTAGTACCTTTTAGGGGTACTATACCTTTCAGAGGTAAATCTAACAATGTGTCCTTTCGGGGACATTGTTAGATTTTATATTTATTTCGATATCAAAAAGTTTACTTACAAAAATAATCTTCAGTGGGACGCATAGAAATTTGTTTCTTTTGAGTTATACAGAGAAAGGGATATTAATAGGAACATCGCGCTCGTAATTATATTGCTATTTACCAGGACGAAGACTGAAGGAAAGATGAGGTACTTGTCAGAAACACCTTTGTTTCTACTCTCAAATCAGAACTAACTATAAATAAATACAGTTTGGTAACGGCGTGGTCAAAATGCCAGTAGGAAACGTCAACCATCTATATTTTTATTGAAATTAAATTTATGACGCAAATGTCAATGTCGTTACTATCCCTAACAAGACAAGACAGAAACATATTATTACTGTCTTTACCAAGTATGGATGCTTTATGAACCATAACGAAGTTCCCAGAATGATAAATACGTCTATTTAATTGATATCTAACAATAATGTTAACTACAGCAATTAATGTCTGCATGTGCAGTATTCAATAGTTATTGATTCTGCGAATATCCTTCAACAATCACACTTACGTTATTAACAGTAATACACATTTAACAGAAATAGGTACCTATCAATGGATTTTCCCATAAGTCTCCTAGAATTGCGATTAAGATATTGTATCATTGAGGGGCTCATAGTTAACTAATAACAGCCGCACGGGTCAATCGACCAGGGTCTCAAGTCTGCTATTACAATAGTGTCAGAATGGTCTATCAATGATTTCATAATTCTTGATTTTGACAAGTTTGGTAATCTACTAATATAATGGCGTCATTATGACTTTCCAGTGGTCAACCAGTGACACTCCATTGAAAGAAATGGCATAGCATGGTAATCTCGTACTTAATGACAAATGAATAACTGACTTAGGCGGTAATCTGCTAAAATTTTGACAGTTCCTTTGATCAGTTACCTACCATTAGAACATCATTGTGCAATCATTGTTTTTAATTCGTTACGACGAGTATCGCGTTTGTGTTTTTATTCATTGTAGAACTAAAAAAAAGTGCAAAAATTATATTAATGATACAGTTTATCATTTTATATTGCATAGGTACCTAATTATACTGTATTTAGGTATTTACTGTGCGCCACTCTGCCGGCGTTTTATTGGGGTAGTCCACCGATACCGAATTTAAAATTTGGGCGCACTCCGTCCAATATCGTTTCGATAAACTTCGCCCTTCATTGGTGCGGCTGCAGTGGCCAAGCGCCAGGTCTTGGTGGTTTTCCAAATAATCAATTAGAGCCGAAATTTACTAAATTTTCACCATTTTGTATAAAATAAATAATTAAAGGCTTCCTATCCGTTTTACGACAAGCGAGATATGTAGAAGCGAAACTGTCTTTTCCGGCGCACAGATTTATGATTATATGATTCTATGGTATATGATTCTATATCTTGCGCGTGATTTCGCCGATCTGCTCGAAAGCCAGTTACACAACCTCCGCGCTCAGCCCGCTATTTTGTTGTGGTGCCGAAAGTGGATGTTTCTTTAACGGAAAAACTAATCTAAGAACTCCGAACTAATACTGTATTTACTCAATCAAAAGCGACAATATTTTGCTAGTAAAGATAATTTAAATATAGGTACAAACGAAAATCTAATTAAAACACTCAAATGAAAATAAATTCAAAACACCGGCCGCTAGAAACAAAAACAAATAAACGTCAGTAAGCAGTATTGTCACATTTGACTTTGACAGCTAAACAGATAAAATATTATTGAATTATATAGTTTCACATTTATCCGCGTTAGACATAAATTTAATGTTTTTGCTATTTACGAACTTCTTACTACTTCAGATTGCATAAAACACTAATAAATAATATGTAAATATATATATAAATGAAATCTGGCATGAATAAATGTTCAAATTTAGTAGTAGTTTTTCGAAAATCATTTCTACTAACGGGTTTTATAATAATGGCAATTGACCCCGCCTAGGGTATTAGTGTTCTGTGCCATTGACCGACCAATGATCGACCATCAGAATTTAGCAGATTACGAACTTTTAGCAAAATGACAATGGGATCGTGTTGGAATGACGAATTTATAAAAAATAGCAGACTTGGGGCCCTGGTTAAGCTACGCTTACCACGGTCGGTGCGTGGAAGGGTGACCATCTTTACATAACCCTCCGTGCCTCGAAAAGCACGTTAAGCCGTTGGTCCCGGCTGTCATTCTTGGATCTTTGACAGTCTTTACGGGTCGTCAGAAGCCCGAAAGTCTGACAACCAGTCGTACCAAGAGGTATCGTGTTACCCAGTAACTGTTGTGAAGGTCAGATAGGCAGTCACTCCGTGTATAATACAGGTACTCAATTGCATCCGGTTAGACTAGAAGTCGAACCAAACATAGAGGCTAGGCAGATTGATATTGTATCATTGATATTAATACATTTTAAATCAAAATCCGACTATCAAGAACAGACATAAAATCCTAAGACTTGTAATGAAAGACATTTCAGCTACAAATATACAGTCATTGTTGGTCAGGTCCTTTTTCCAACTAAAGGAAAGCTTCTCAGAGTTCAGATGAAAAGAGCAGCTAAACTTTGATGTTGTGTCCAAGAAAAAAGACATCTTAGTACTTTGTAGTATACCAAACGCGAGAAGTGAGATTGCTATGAGAGGAAAAACGTTAAGATAGCACGAAGGGGTTGAAAAGCGTTACTTGAATTTAAAGATAATAATAATTTAAAGGTAATACTAGACAATTAAAATAATCTATATAAATAAAAATGATTCACCGTAATGTATGTACGCGCATAACTTCCAATCGACTGCACCAAATTGGAAAATTTCTTTTTTTTTGTGTTTGTTATTGTCAGGGCAGGATCGTCCGAAAGGGTTACCGCTGCCCTGGTACATAAAGGGCTAAGGAAGGAACACGGGTGGGTTTTAGTCAGTAAGAGTCTGACACTCCCTTCTGCTCCACCCAGAGCGGGAGGGGTCATTTGATGATTTCCCAACCTTATAAAAAAAAAAAAATATCCACAATTGGACCCGGTAGGTGGCGCTGCTTTTTCGGGCAGGACGATGTCTGCCGGGGTCCGCTAGTAATACATAATTTAAAGGTCAGGAAAGAAATAGAAACAACAGTACAAGTGTCGTGATTAAAAATCCGATAGGATACATTTATGGAGGCAAAGATGGAGATATACTTAGACTTAAAATATTTTAATTTTAGGACATCAATTATTTTAAAATACAAAATTACAAAATAATCTATTGACCAATACACATAAAGAAAAAAATTGTAAGTAAGCTAGAAAAAGTAAACAATACACATTTTCGAATGAATCTGAAATTAAGGATGAGGGTAAAAAGGTAGTTATAAATTGAAACAACAGTCAGGGTTTAGTAATTAATTAGCTTTATTGACACATTAATTAAGGCAAAGATTAGACGTAAAGTATTTTCTTTTTTGGATATCGATGATTTCAATATACAAGATTTACAAAAAACAGAAAATAAACTACTTACCAAGTCCACAAACAGAATAAGTAGGTAAGTAAGCTAGAAAAAATAAACAACACGCATTTTTGTACGAAGGTCGTGAAAAACGCTATCTGAAATTAAGGATGAGAGTAAAAAGGTATTATAAAATTGAAACAACAGTCAAAGTATAGTAATAGTATAAGTATAGTAATAGGTTTAATGCTACATTAATGGAGGCAAAGATTAGACGTAAAATATGTTCTTTGTAAGCGTCCCACAGACAGGCGCGACGAGATTCTAGTAGCACAATTTCCAAGAAGTTTTTAAAGAATGACTAGATCTACGCGCGCTGTCGTATCACGCCAGTCTGCGAGGGCATTTAGGATTTCAATGATTTCAAGATACATAGAAACGAGCTAATTAACGAATTGAATTAAAATCAAAATCAAAAGTCATTTATTCAAATTAGGCTGAGAATCAGCACTTTTCGAACGTCAAAATTACAAAAGACAGACTCCCAAAAACGCCCGCCCTTCACCACTTCCTAGTGCTATCGCTGGGAAGAAGAACTGGCGCAACAAACTCCCCAGCAGCACAGCTGTCTTATACTTGATACTTGATTGTATACAATACTAGGTGTTAAGTAATTAACATTACAAGGCACAGAACAAAAATAAATTATTTGCCATATGTCAGCTAGCCACGCCAATATACCAACAAATATAATAAAAACTATACGGACTCAAGCTAAAAAATAATTAATTAAAATTAAAATGTAAATAAAAACTTACTACCTAAATAAAACCCTCCAGGCATAAAGGGCGTGACAGCTTACATATTTATGCATTGCTGGTCACTTAAAGTCACAGATGATAAGCTAGGACCATCGAAGTAAAATAAATAAATAAGTTAATACTAATAACAATAACCTGTCAGGAAGCTAATTCTGGAGAAAGAACATGAGCATTGTCTTGAGTTAATAAGGGCGACCAACTATTTTTATCGTGTAAGTAGTCGTTGATGGAATAGTAAGCCTTTGAACAAAGGTTGGATTTTACTTGAGCTTTAAACGCATTAAAAGGCAAGTCTAGCAAAGCAGAGGGTATCTTGTTATAAAAGGTTATACCAAGCCCAACAAATGAGCTATGAACCTTATGAAGCCGGTAAAAGGGGGCACGTAGTTTGTCCTTATTTCTAGTGTTAACACTGTGAATATCACTGTTTTTAGTGTAAAGTGTAAATTTTGCGTTTTTAGTGTAATTTTTAAGATGAATTGTGATGCAACCGTGAGAATACCAATATCCTTCAAAAAATCTCTTAGAGAAACTCTGGCATACCCAGCTGGTAAATTGTTCGAACAGCTTGTTTTTGAAGGAGAAATACATTTTGTATATGAGCGGCTTTGCCCCACAGCAGACTACCGTAGGACATAACGCTGTGAAAATAACTAAAATAGACTAAATGAGCTGTATCAACGTCACTGTATTGTCTTACTTTTCTGACGGCGTAGACAGCCGAAGTGAGCCTTTTTTTTTTTTGTGGGATATCATTAAATGACCTCTCCCGCTCTGGGCTGAAAGGAAGGGCGTGTCAGACTTTTACTGACTAAAACCCACCCGTGTTCCTTCAGTTGCCTGTGCCAGGGGCCACGGTATCTCTTTCGAACAACCCGTGACCCTGGCGGCGTCGGCCCTAGCGGACCCCGTCAGTTCGTGCTGACATGTCTTTGAGGCGCGCGTGGAACACAACGCGCCGTCGACCCGGGCCTGGTCGTTACCGGGCGGCGAGCTGCCCATTGCTCGCCGCCCGCAAGCCCGCGCCTACGTTGGCCGGGAGTCGGCTGTTGACTCCCATCCAAGGCGTCTTCTGCGGCGACTAGGGGCGTGAGGGCGCAGAGATTGCCTCTCCCTCACGCGCTCCGCCTCCTCCTTTGCAAGCATTACTGCTTCGCAGAAGGAGGTAACGGCCTCCCATTCACTCTCGCTCCATACCATGTCCTGGACCAGGGCCGGACGCGAGAGATCGCCGCCGCCAATCGCCGCCACGAGGACACGGCGGTGCTCCGCCCAAGCCGGGCAGACCTCCACCGTATGCTCCACCGTGTCCTCTGGGCGATCCACACAGTGGTGACACCCTGGCGTTTCCTCCCGCCTTATCCTGAACAGAAACCTCCCGAAACAACCGTGTCCGATGAAGACCTGCGTCAGGCGGAAGGTGAGGGCGCCGTGGCACCTCTTTAGCCACTCCTCAAAGAGGGGACTTATAGCCGCTATTGTGGCGTGCTCCGGTGAACTGAGCCTTCCTGCTAGACTTGATATTTATGAGGTCCCCACTGAAGTTTTGCATCTACTGTTAGTCCTAGAAAAATTGCCGAGCCTACTGTTTCAAGCACCTCTTTATCTAAGACGATGTTGGGTCCTAGATTTCTAACATTTGGTAAGGCGAACTTTACTCATTTCGTTTTCTTGGCATTGAGAACTAGGTTATTACATTGAACAAGTCCACAAACTGACAAAAAAATAAGTAGTACTTACTTAATGAACCTATAAAAAGTAAACACCACACATGTATTTATCTTCGACTACCAATAATTACTTATCACACCATCATTTTCACCAGTCTACCATCTTACATATGTAGGTATACTCGTACATTCATATCACAAAGCTCATTATCTTCGAATCTAACAATGAACGCGTAATAACGAACATCGCCAATAATATCGAAATTGCCAATTTGTGCAGATTATCTCATACAAAAAGCCGACCATGCATGAAAGGTCAAGATTTCAGTACACTTGGTTGTACATAATTATTATAATCCTTGACTACTTAGCGAGGTTAGTCTGGTGAATGAATCGACCTAGATAGAAATAAACCTAGAATAAAAATAAGGTCTCGTTAAAAGGACAAACCTTTCAAAAAATTTCGTCTTTTGATTGGTTTTGATTCCTTTTGTAATCTTTTAATTAATTACTTAATTTATCAAAATTATGTATAATAATTATTATGTCTTATTGGTGGCCCAGTAAAAACGGCTGCGCCTTAGGAGTTGTAGGTCGTTGGTTCGAACCCAAGCAGGCACTTCACTTCGTGTAAATTATTTCATCACCACTGCTCTCAAAACGGTGGCGGAAAACATCGTGAGGAAACCGGCATGGCTTAGAACAAAACATTTTAAGACCTGTGATATTTACCGCACTGGGCCTGCGTGATTAATTACAGACCACTCCCTCTCACAGAGAGGAGGTCTGTGTTCCAGAAGTGGGAACATCATAGGCATATTATGCTATATAGGTATGCTTATTTTGCCGAGAATCTGCCTTTTTTCTATTGTTTTTATACCACCATGGTTCGTCTTACTTGTAAGAACTGTTCTTGCCTCGTTCATATACAGTAGCGAAAAAGCGGTTGTTTAGAGCTTGAGCTTCCAAGTCCAATTCCCAGGTCAGGATTTTTTAGTAGGATTAGCTGTTGGAAAATCTAACTAGCAGAGTACAGTTTGGACCCATACCCGTTAAAAGACAATGGGTTCGCTCTCTTAAGGTACAACTGAAGTATACAAAACATGGATATAATGTTGTGCACCTCTAACAATCTTTACGGGAAAAATGTGTGTCTTTGAATTTATTGTCAGTAATGTCCGGGTTCTTGTATCCAATAATATTTGCATCAAAACGATTAAATTCTCTAACACACTCACGCATATGAATTAAGCATCTCGTATGACAAAGCTGTGTCCCCACAAACCTCAATACTAGTGCTGATGCAAACGCAAACTGCATTGTAACGAGATACGGGCACGTCAAATAGAACATAAAAGCAAGATGAACGTGGTTGAATAATGCGAACGTTCTAGAATCTACAGCATGTATCAGAAAGGTGTTGTCTATGATAAAATGGATAAAGCCTAAACCCCTATGGTTGTATTTTAAATTAGTTTAAATGAAATTAAAAGTCTGTGATTTCCCAGTGCAGGGCAAAAACCTCCCTACTTTCTTTCCACATCTCTCTGTTTTAAGCTTCTGAGAACCCGTTCTTATTGCAGTGTCCAGCTCAATATGGTGGTATATGTCCTGAAAATGGAAGAGCTAAAATAGCAAAATATCAATGTACAGAAGGGTATTGTCATAAGTAGGGTGTGGTACAGACCATCAAACTGAACAACTTTCTGTATGAGACCAACATTCTAATCACGAAAAATTTATCAGCCATCCCATACATTTGGGTCGAGTAGGTTTAAAGTCTTGTATGGGATAATTGATATTTTAAATTTGACCACAACTGTCTGATACATGCTGTATAGTCAGGTCAAGTCGATTTCAGAAATAGAATCATCGATACGATTATGGATTTTGACAAGGAAATTGGTTATGGTCAAACCTAGAATATCGCGTTCGTGCTCGAAATCACAATCATATCGAATGGGACGGTTTTGAGAAAGGATATGGTTGTGATTCTACTGTTGGGAAAAGTATTTTTTATTTTTTCATTTTTCTTTTAAGAAGCTTTAGAATAGAATAGAATAGATCTTTATTTGCACAGAAAGTAGGTACAAGTTACAGATGTTAAGTTTAATAAAATGATCTTTATACTAACTACTGCTACTACTTTAGATAGTCACCAACTAAATGTTGTAGCAATTCAGCCTCTTTAGTCAAGGGATTGCAAGCTCGACTGCTGGCCTCCATTCCTATGTTCGATCATCGGATCGGGTAAAGTGTTATTGGGCTTTCCAATTAGGAAAATCTTCGTAGCAACCCGAACTCTGGATTTGAGGCAAAGTACCACTGTTACGTCACGTGGGACTTTAAATATACCTAACTAACGATACATGAATGTAGTACCTACGCATCAGCATTTTTCCTTTAAGAGTATCTTCTTTAACCGGAATAACAGTGAAGCTGCTTAAGTTACAAAAGAAAATGATAGTAGTTGCCTTTATTTAGTGGATTACTTTTTGTTCTTTGATACTCGTAACAGCCTCCATTTCTCTCCAGCAACAAGAACCCTTTACAGTACATACTAATTCCATGCACAGATATACATAAATTTGTCATCCCGCCATACAATAGAACACATAGCACAAACTATTCTCCAGCTGATACTAAACCTTCATTTATTTTAACTGTGTTACCTGCATGAGTGAGATAGTGCGTATAATCCTATGATTTAGTGAGCATTCCGCTTCGTTAGTTGGCAAGCCGAGATCAATACATATGTGAGTACTGTGACATCCTGTGGCTTTGCTCGGTTACGTTTTTGATCCTTTATAAATAGCGGCATAGCGGAATAGCTCTTTTATTGTTAATTTTACCAGGAAATGGTGAAAAGGGATTTGACATTCACTACATTTTATTTTTATTGATGGTTGAATAAGATTATTTAACTCTGTTTCTTGTGGCAGTTTTAAATAAAATAATGGTTCCAAACGTCATACATTTTAATCTTTCATTTATATTACATATCATAGCATCACACCTATTTTCCCCGAAGGGTTAAGCAGAGGTGACTAATACCTTTATTATTACTAATATTTATTTATTTATTATACTAATTAATTGAAATTAATATGCAGTCTGTTAAAATATTTTTGTGGAACTACTTACTACTTAGTATGCAGTATGAATTTGAAAGTCTGCTCGACTCATCCCATAATTTAGCCCAGTGTAATTTTTTTGGGGCAGCTTTCAGTATTAAGCGAGTAGAATATTTTATGCGGCATTTTTCGAAATTCGTTGCAAAAACCCTTTTTATACCTATGTGAGAAAACTTTACTTAACAATGTACAAAAACATAATGAAATGGCTTTACAAAACAATTTCTTAACCTAAATCCGATCATTCAATAAAGGTACATATACCTATACAATTAAAAAAAACACTTGCAAAAGCCAAAGCAGAATAATTTTAAAATAAAGTCAAAAACCTTAACAAGATGCATTTTAAACCAATAACATATTGAAGAAAACTTTACATAACAATTTACTTATGTACAAAAATATGATGAAATGGCGACGAGAAACCGTTCGTACCTTAATCATTATACCATTCAAAATACACCACTGAAATCGTAAAAAAAAAATCAGTTGATCCCTAGATTTATGTTCGCATAACTCGACATAATGTATGGATCAACAGATTTTTTTTTACGATTTCAGGGTTGGTCCCGTAGTAAAAGTTGTTCCTAATGATGAATACAATGAGCCCTTTTAAGGATTAAAACGATCAAAACTTAACGGTGTATATAATACAATAATTTTAAAACAAAGTCAAGGACCTAAGAAGACAAGCAATTTTAGTCCTAAAATCTATTTGTCAAGTTTCAACAAATATTTCCTAGCTCCTAAAACGTAATCTCTAATACAAGTTTCCCAGTTAATCGAATGAACGTCGAAGTTAAAAATTTCTTTATCTACAGAAGACATAGTTTTTAAAAGACTTCTTATATTGTTATCAGAAAACCTCCATTCGTTGAGCAAGAAGAACTTTACTGCCTCTACGACTTTCTTCAGCCGGTTCTGCAATTTCATTTGTCTGTAAAATTAAGAGGTTTATATTAACTTAAAAAAATCGCTTGATAACTGTAAATAAAGCCCCACTTACAGGATGCAAGTTTCTTGTCTGTGGCATACAATACAATTGAAGCAACTGCTTGACTTGACTTGCATTGTCCTAACACTGTTTAGTTAGATGATGCAACTCTGAGGCTTCTTTACCACCAGAGATGTGCTGTACTACGTTGCTATGGATGCGTTTGATATCCACCAATCATATTCACACAGTTGGCGCGTTAGTCACCTTCTCTACTGTCGATGCATCGCATAGCTCGAGCTGCGCATCTTCCTCGCACAGCTACCTTGCAGCGGCGCATCTTCATAGCACATCTTACTCGCTCCGCTACAGTTTAGCATTAGTGGAAACGATCACATCATTTCGTAGCTTAGCTTTCACATCCTCACAGCATAGCTGCATAGCAAATCTCTGGTGGAAAAGCAGTCTTATTGTTGTTCCTACTAATGGTATGCCACAGGCAATTAAATCGCACCATGTTAATCAGGGTAAGGTGTTATTGCTTATTTCAATTGCAAAGTTAGTTAGTATGTAGTAGTAGTTATATTGATTTATACAGATCACTGTATAAATCAATATAACTACGACTCGAATCGTTCTGCGACTTTTCGTAGTATGTAGGTACCAACCTACACATACTACAAAAAGTCGCAGAACGATTTATATTGGAGAGCTAAGCATGTTAGGCATGGTAGGTAGGCTTTTATCGAAAACAGCTTATTTCATTCAGTTGAACGTCTATCAATTTTCCACAAAACTGTCCGAGGCCTAAAAAATGGTTCTAACGTGTATAACAAAGGTAAAAAAGAGGCTTACTTACGTTGCTTTCTTTCCAGTTAATATACACCATAAATCAATCAAGAACGCAGGTATAATCTGAAGGGCGAAGGTTATTAAATTGTATAAAAACATCCGAGGGGTGAACATTATAAAGGGCCACGGGAATTCATCTGGAAATAACGAAAACAGTATTATCTTCAGCGTATGAAAAAATCTATAGCAACATGTATGACTCTGGGAAAAGGTTTTTCGAGTAGATACTTCTGTTATTATTTGGACATTCTCTAATTTTCTATATAATTTTTAAGATTTATACTATATTTTAATTATGTATTTTATTTTTTTTATAAATATACATTTATAAGATATTATTACTTTGAATTCTTGAATATTTAAATCCACTAAACAGTAGATATTAAATCATTTACAATAAGTCAAAATGGTACACGCGTGGGACGAAAAGTAAGTACCTATGAAAAGTAAGGGGACTAAATTGTTAAGAAAAATAAATTGCTCAACTTAAATTGTCCGTATATTCATATCACAACTGTCATTCTTTGATAGTTGTATGAAATGGCTATTACACGGCCAATTGACGTAGGGTGTCAATTTGGTTAACTATCCCTGACTGTACACCCAGCACAACTGGACTGGGAACCGGGTGTATATGTCCGGGTGGATATTATGTTATAGCATGTACTGACAAAACGATAGTACACTTTTTTCTGTAATGTTCATTTTTAGATGGAAAATTGTTTTTGTGAACCTTATCTTACTTCTGGAAATATAGTCAGTTACAAAAAGTCACGAGAGAGCTCTAGGTATATTATAATGTAACTTCAGTAACTTACTTAGTGAGTGCTTAAGAGCCACTCTTCTGGTGATGGCACTCGCTCCATCACACGTGATGGGGTTCGTTCCTCCGGTACAGCAATTGTATACTTTAATTTGTTTTGATCTGTAATCAAATGTAAGGCATAATTGTAAATCTATACTAATAATAAAGTTGAAGGGTTTGTTTGAACGCACTAATCTCTGGAACTACCGGTGGGATTTGAAAAAATATGTTTGCATTTGAAAGACCAATTCTTGAGGAAGGCTATTTAACTCACTCTCAATTGAATTCAATCACGCTATGACAAATAGGAGCTGAGCAAAAAGAAAAAAAAAAGTCAGAAAGATCGGTAAGCCAAAACAAACAGACAGCACAGGCAGGTCATGCGATCGACAGGGTGGTTTGGGGGTAGTCACGAGCAGAAGCTAGTTAGTTATATTTAAGAAATGCAGAAAGTTTATTTAACTACCCCCTTGGACAGCTACAAGTAGAGAGAATAAATCATAGTATGTACTAGTCTTTGACATAACCAGAGCCCCTAATAAAATTCTAGCCATGGGGTAAGGTCGTCGTAATGAATAATAAACGTTAATGTGTCTCTTGCAAAGTACAAAATCACAAAAGTAGGTAATCTGAAAATTCGTGTCAAGATCCTTCGTATAATAAAATATGAACGGAAATTAAATAAGGCAGTACTCACTTCTTGCATTCCGTAGCAGCAACTATAATAAGGTTTATGACGATATCAACTGGCACCAAATCTGTCACATTGCTGCCTCTACCCTTAGCCACTTTCAGGACTCCAGCAGACATCCCAACGAACAGCCCTGTGGACCCGTTCCACGTGTCTATCCATCCAGGACAAGGCTCTTTGAGGGCGGACACCACTGGAAATTATAATAAAATAAGAATTTAACCTAACCTAACCTTAAGCAAGAGTGAACAGGCATCTTTTGAGTACGCTCATTAGCTAGACATCATCCATCGCTTTCCATAGGGCGACATAGAGGTAAAAAGCGGCCCGATATAATATTAATATCAAAATCATAATGTACTTTTTCAAAGCTTATCACGGATACCATACTGACATAGTGAGGGAAATCATCGTGAGGAAATCTGAGGACCTATAGACAAAGTTACATTCTATCAGCGTCAACAATGTATCGGACTGACATAAGCTACCGAAAAGCTTATGTCAATCCTGTTGAAAGTCGTTATAGAAATACGAAACGCCAAGAAAGCGATTGTCACTTGTCTATTATAAATCTGAAATGCAGCCAAAATGCAATGAGCAAGCGGAATGAAGTCAAAGTCAAATTATTTCTTTCAAAGTACTTTTGAACACCAAAATTTAATGATTCTAGGTCTGACCCCTGTTTGTGGTCCCACCACACGTTGTCTGTTTGAAAAGCAGGCTCCATATCTTCACCCAGCATTGGTACAGTAGAAGACTGGTACCTACTTATTATTATTATAGAGTTGTGAACATGTACGAGGGGCTTGTGGCTAAGAAATAATAGCCGCACGGTTAGATCGATCAAGTTATGCTACGCTTGCCGTATTCCTCCGTGGTTGGTCCCGCCTGTCATTCGTAAATCTTTAACAGTCGTTATGGGTCGTCAGATGCCCGAAAGTCTGACAACCAATCATACCAAGGGGTATCGTACTACCCAATAAGTGGATTGTGGAGGTCAGATAGGCAGTCGCTCCATGTAAAATATTCAGTTGCATCCGGTTAGACTGGAAGCCGACCCCAGCATAGTTGGGAAAAGGGCAGGACAGAATCAGGTGATGAGTTGTGAACACGTAGGTAATACTGACGTTACGACTTAGGTAGTAATCTAGGTGAAACTAACAAGAAGCCAACATATGTAGAAACGTTTCAATAAATTTCATTAACAATTTATTATCAAGTATTTTCAGGGAAACAGCAATTTTATACAGCAAGACATAATATTTTAGTGACGAACTCATTAATTTCAAGGCCCATTTCCAAGTATAATTTAATCTTATTACCTATAGATGGTCTGACTATCGCAGCCGGTAAGTCTTCGCATTGCTTCATAACTTGCTCTTCCGCGAACGCCTTTGAGAAAGTGTACGTATTAGGCTTATTTCCTGCAATTAATTAATAATGATTTATTTATTAGAAATGACATTTTCTGACTGCTCTTTTAGTGGTCTAGTGGTCGCAAGCGCTACTGCTGTGCATGAGGTCCTGGGTATCGATTTCCAGGTCGGTAAAATTGTTATTGGATCTGTCCAGTAGGAATTTCTCAGTAGCTGTTCGAATCTAGGTTTGTGTCCAGTATATGGGAATAGGCTCACTCCCTATGGGTCCTCAACATAACTGTTAAAACGTGTGGGTACTAACGGTACAACTCCGTCCAACCTTTCGGGGGATGTTATGAATTTCATTTCTGCCAGCGGCTTTCAGATTTTCGAGGAAAATCCCACTGTGATGACTTCAATACCCCGGAGCGCTTCATCATCTTAGCTTGTCGATGGCAAAAATAACACGAAAAAATATGCACAGCTTTTTAAATTTATACGCCCCAAAATTCAGCAACGCGAATCAAGCGAGCGCTGATATTTGCTAATGCAGTTTGTGGCAACCGCTAACCCATTATTGACTAGTTGAACAAATATCTGGCTTATAGCTGATATTAGTATACCTGCCTTTATAGATTAGCTACAGTCTCAGTTAACTCACAATCAGTAATCATTTTATCCGAACACAGATTACTTTATGCTTTAAAGTTAAAGTTCGCGAAAACAATCGCAAGAAGCTGGCAGTATCATCACAACGGTAAAGTTTTCTCATTGTTTGTCTTATTGGTATTTTAGTATATTCGTGTATTTATGTATATTTATTTGTGCTTATATTTATATGTAATTATGTATATATTCTTTTTATAGTTTTAATTGGTTTATGCGTAACTTTATATTTAAAATATTTATTCCTCAATTTTCATGATTGCACCTACCACTGTTTGTCTCTGCATCACCCAAAAGTGGACCAGTACAAAAGTGGTTCCAGTACAAAAGTGGTTCCAGTACAAAACTGGTTCCAGTACAAAAGTGGACCAGTACAAAAGTGGACCAGTACAAAAGTGGTTCCAGTACAAAAGTGGTTCTAGTACAAAAGTGGTTCCAGTACAAAAGTGGTTCCAGTACAAAAGTGGTTCCAGTACAAAAGTGGTTCCAGTACAAAATGGTGAAACTACAAACACTTACCCATAAATTTGGTGACAATCCCGTCATTATGTGAGTACATTTCAGCAAAAAGTCTGGCGGCTTCTAACTTCATAGGCATAGGATATACCACTTCATCTATGTCCCTTCGATCTGAGTTGGTGAATGCTGTCGATACGTGCACAAAAGCCTGCGTAAAATAAATAGTAACTTAATTATGTAAAAGGTGGCGTTCATCAAACGTAAACGCTGCGACGACGCGAGGTTAGCACAGAGTCTACGCAACGGCTACGCAGCCAACGCAAAATACAAAATCACCAAATGATCAACATTCCCTTTTCGGCAGCAAATCCCACAAGTATCTAAGGGAAAATTTCTCACCTCTAATTTTTTCATCCGACGACATAATTCAATTACATTTTCCGTGCCATTAATATTGATCCTCATGGCATCTTTGAGTGGCAGCTTGAATGCAACTGTGGCTGCTAAATGAAATACTACTGATACCTGAAATGAAAATTCATGAGTTAGGTAAAATCAGGGAACTTAATTGCTTACGAAATTGACTACAAACTTAAATTTTCCGTTTACTCGAATCATGACTGTTATTCTTTAACAGTTGTTTGAGATGGCAAATGTGGATTTAATTTTCCTGACCGTACAAACTGAATTTGTAGTGAGAATGTTTTTTTTCATCATCATCTGCCTAGGATTTTTCGGCTTGGTATGTACAGATGGTCACCCATCCACGGACCAACCGCTGCAAGCGTAGCTAAACCTGATCGGTCGACCCGTGCAGCTGTGAGAATGTTTTTTTTTATAAAACTTTATTCAAGCCGGTACTTACGCATGATATTGAAAAACTGAGTAGATATACTGTTAATGGAAACTATGCAGATGTTTTATCTCCGTAAAAGTCTTACTCAGCAATTGTCCACACAATGATATTATGACTAGGTACCCCTACACATATCCTGTACAGTCAGTTCACAGTTATTTTACCTCTGAGTTTGCATGACTTCCTAAATCACAGTGATCTTTATTGCCGTTACAATAAGGATGATATTGGGTTGCCGCTGTCAAAGGTAAAATAACTGTGAAAGGACTGTATATCCCAATACCTATCCGTAAATTAGATTAAATCAAGGTACTGTGAAGATCTGATGAGTTTTTTTAAGAAACCAAACTACGTTACGATTTCGTCACGTTTGTTTTAACTGAACATCTTTACATTTTCCCGACTAAACTATCACTGTTTTATTCTAAACAAAAAAACCTAATACAAAATATTAGACACCTCGTTGTAAACGTGCTTGACCGTTTGAATATGACCAGAGCTAATCTATTACCAGCATGCCCGACATAAGGTCGACTTTAGCAGACAACCTTTACAGTACCTATATTATTATATAAAAATAAATATTATTCATAGATTTAGACAATGAAACAGAGGGATTGAAAGTAGGTACCTAAAACCTCTTAGTTTATTTACGTACCTCGTCCTCCAATATTTTTAAAAAATCATCCGGCAATCCAAGACACTCTCGGGTAATGTCCCCACTGATGACCGTCATTTTTTTCAGCTCTTCCTTTCGGCTTCCTTTTAATCTGTCGAAAACCTGAAAACGTGAATTTGCCAAATTAATATTTAGATGCCGCTTAGCACTTTTTTCGCTGTAAAAACATCCTCGACATTTTGTTTTAAGACATCATTTTCACTGCCTAAAAAATAAACATAATATAAATAGATAGCCGTACATTTACTACGCTTGGACAGGAAAGGCCTGCACCTGGTGACGGGAACCATCACGGGACACTGCTCGCTAAACAAACACTTCCACACAATAGGCTTAACGGACAATCCCTTGTTTTGCATGGAGGCTGTTGAAACCGATGTGCATGTTCTCTTTGAGTGCATAGGCGTCACCCAGATTAGGTCAGAAACCCTCGGGATACCCAGATCTTACACAGATTTTCTCAACAGACCAGGAGTCCTAATCAACTTCTGGAGGGAGGTGGGCTGGTTGGAATAACGACTGACGGCAGCCATGGCCCACGCATAATCCACTTGAAGGACTCAATACGGAAACCAAACCCAAGAAACATAGATAGCCGTGTGCCCGATGAAATTTTTCATCGGAAAATATGACAAACTTTCATATCAACTTTCAACTCTTATTTACTTTAAAATGAACTTTCAAAAATCCTTCCTTCATGCTTACTTTCGCTATAATGTAATGCCGCATTTACACATTAGTGCGAATCGCGAGGCGAATGGCGAGGCGAATAACGAACGCGCATATGTAAACAGTGCGCTCGCTATTCGCCTCGTGCCTCGCCTCGCGATTCGCGCGATCGCGTTGGGAGCGGTTTTTCGGACGCGAATCAAAGGGCACGAATGGCGAACACGAGCTTACTATTTACACATTCGCCTGCATTCAGTTGACAGCTGGCGCCCGACCCAACAGGACGTGTAGACAAAATGGAGTGAAGTGCGAATTTTAGAATTCCTAGAACTTTATCAAAAAGAAGAGCCCATTTGGAACCCAAAATATCGGAATCATAAAAATAGACAAAAGACAAACGATGCATGAAACCGTATATCAACTAGTATGGGATTGCCAGTCAGCAACTTAAAATTAAAGAAGAATTCAATTAGATGTAGCGCGCATGCCGCAATTATTTTCACGTCCTCCATGTTCGTGTGAGAATGTCAAAATAGTAGTTCGCGATGGCACTCGAATACGAATGTTTCGTCGAATGTTCGTCGAATGACGAGGCGAGTGGCGAACACGATTGTGTAAATGCGGTATTAAAAGACGTTGTGTGGAAGTAGGTTGTATGGTATGGGCATGTGTTACGGAGGAGTGAGGAAAATGTCGTGAGGAAAGTTTTGAGTATGAATGTCGATGGTTATAAGAGGAGGATGACCGAAGAAACGATGGTCAGACTGTGTGAATGATGATATGGATAGAAACGGGGTGACTGTCGAGATGGGAGCTAATAGAGAAGTATGGATCAAAAAATCATGTTGCCCCGACCCTAAGTAAATTGGAATTAGGGCAGGAGACGTATGTGATACTTTTAAAGATTGGTATTACGAGATAAAACACTTCGAGGGCCTACCACGAAAATAGGGCTCGTTAGTCTAGTGGTTGCAAGCCTGTTGAGCATGAGGTCCTGGGTTCGATTCCCAGGTCGGGCAAAGTGTTATTGAGTTTTTCGATCTGGAATTTCTCAGTAGCAGCCGACCAGAGACGGACAGGTCAGAAGACCAATTCTCGTAATTTATAACGTTCAAAATCTAGTCGCAGTGTCATCTCGGCGACAAACAAATGTCACCTTGTCAAAATGTACGGAAATTTGAGGCATTGTTGACAGATTGAGACTGAGATCAGACTGTGAACGTACTTAAAAGTACGAGAATTGCCCCTCTGATATTGTGTCCGGTTGCTGGCAATAGGCTCGCCCCCTATTACATATATGAGACTTAAACATAACTGGCAAAATGTGGGTGTTCTTTTGGTAGGTACACCTCTGCCCAACCCTTCGGGGACAAAAAGCGTGATGTTTTGTATTGATCAAACGAAACAAATTAAGGTGCCCATTTGATGTGTATTCACACCCAAACTTCTGACGAAAATTGAATCCCAAACTACTGTCTCTTATTTAAAACTTTTGTAAGAATATAATAAATGCTCGTTTAAAAGCCATACTTACTGGTGTGCTAGTGATACGCTCCAGTCGTTCACTCGCCTGCTTGCCATACTTATCACGTACCAGGACATAAATTTTGTCAATCCCACTGCAGCTGTACAGCAACTTTTCTATTAAAGTCTGGAATTATTAAACATGCTGTTTTGAATACTATTTAGAAGCAAACTACGTGTATTCATGGTCCTCATGCTTATAATATTAGGAAGGGCAGACAGAGGGATACGAATTCAGAGACGTTGAGTCACAAGTCACTCAAGTAAATACCATAATATATTAAGTCACATAGATACTTATACAGGATTAAATAAAATTAGCTAACGCAGCTCCGCCCTCGTGAAGGCTATCAATATCTGAACATAATAAAACGAAAAATTAATTAATTTGATGGTTTTTTTGCGGGATCATCGACCGCAGTTTTTTTTCACTTAAAATATCAGTTTAAGTAATCTGTTTCATTTTTGTGTAAACTCCACAGACGATTTTTCACAAGATAAAACAGATTTTTTTCAACTCAAACTTCCAGTAACAAAACTACCATCGGTCGTGACCCCCCAAAAATCTATTTTAATTTTATTTAATCGTGTCTAAATATGTTTAAACCATCACGTCTGCAGAGTTTTGCTACCTAATTTAATTTGAACCTGTTTAAACTATTGTAAAGTATAATTATACTATGGGCTGATTTTTCAATCGAGCGATAATTTATATTCGTGGAATAAAATTGACGTCTGACTGTTTTTGTATGGAAGAACTATCAAAAATTCAAAATTATTTCACCGATAAAGTTATCAGGCGTTGGAAAAATCAGCCCTTACGGTAGTAATAGTTTGATGGTGTAATATGTGCAAAGCCGTACCGAGATGCTATACTTTGGTAAGTGTTTTAGCAATAAAACAAGACGATGCTGTTTTTGGGTTACGTACGAGTATTTAATTAACTCGAGAGATCGCATCGCCCCCGTAAGGGGGCGAGGCGAGCGGTACCGGGGGTTCGCCTCCCGGCCGCAGAGTGCCATACGGCAGCCTGTAACTACAGGCCCCTCGTTGTGTTTGCACGTTACGACTAATGGCCTGTTGAACGCGCGTGAGTTGCGCGCGTCCATGTGAATGGTTGCTATACGTTTTTCTATAGGGACGTCGCGACGCCGACTCACAGCGCCGCTTTCTTCACGACATTGACACCTCGACGGTCTTTATTTAATTAATGATATTTGGTTCCTTATAGCTAAACGTGGGTAACGACACCATAGCGTGCTTTTAAACAGCGCAACGCCATCTATCGAGCTACGGGACAAACCTTTGCGATTATTGACTTAACACTAGCGGGATTCAATTCACATCTCAACTAAAAAAATACGTTTGTTTATGTTTCTTATCTTCTAACATCATCATCTGCCTAGCCTTTACCCAACCATGTTGGTGTCGGCTTCCAGTGTAACCGGATGCAGCTGAATTTTACAGTTCCCGCTACGGCACTGATTTATTTGTATCATACGATTCCTCATCACAAAACTATTTCCAGTTTTCTCTTGAATTATAATATTAAAACAAAAAACAGTCTTACCTTGCCAACAAATCCCGTACCGCCAGTTAAAAACACAGATTTTCCAGAATAAAAAGATGCCACCTTTGACCCATTGGTATTGGCCATTATGAATTAGGTATATCCAGAATCACAATTACCTAAGGACAAGAGATGAAACTTAAAAAAAAAATCTAGGTAACGTTTAACGTTTCCACTTCACACGGACAACTGACAATAGATCTAATAGAAATCTATTAATATCACTTCACATAAAAGACAATTGAATGCCGATACTGGCAGTGGGCTGTTGATATTATAGACCCAGGGAATTGTCCATTCAAGACATAGTATCATTCACAATGAAAGTTTACATCACCAACCTTAAGAATGGATGTTTTCTAGAAAAATCCTGAAGACAACGAGATTTTTTTTTTGTTAACAATGGGTGTTTTTAACTTTAAAAAACGTGCGTTCCCTTCAAAATCGTTTCAAACAGTAGGCTGAGAAATCGTTTCGAAACATACATACTGTATAAATATACAGTACATCATGTATTTATAATTTGTCACTGCTTGTTTTCCCTAATAAATAAAATCAAAAAAAATAATTTGTCTGTTTACTGATTTCGTAGTAATGTTATTATAATGTAACTCTGTCTGTCTGTTACTTTTTCAGGCCTAAGCCACTGATTGTTATGAAATTTGACAGATACCTGGGAGACTGAAACAGGCTACGTTTCATTCTGGAAATTTTTATTAAAATATCTACTAGCTGACCCGACAAACATTGTCCTGCCCAAATTTCAATAATTCATCCAACAATACTATAGAAAAAAGGATGTTCAGTTATTCCCGAAATTGAACATTTTCCAGAGAACTTTTCCAATTTTTCTATCCATAAAAGGTTAGGCCAAAGAAACCAGGGCCGTCCAAAAGCGTGCTGGGTTAACTATATCGTCAAAGTCACGGGAAATACCTGTATGAGAGACGGGAAGTACGGCAGAAGAACCCCACGCTTATATCCGGCAGAGGGTGATTCCGGGCTTAAATGATGATGTTAAAAACCTAAATCGATCTACATATTAAGAACATTAAAAAATAGCCAAATCGGTCCAGCCGTTCTCACGTGATGCGCTTACCAACTTACAGCATTTTTTATTTTTTATATGCACCGTTAAATTGTATCGTAATGATGAGTACTATGACCCCTTTTAAGGATTAAAACGATAAAAATTTAACGGTGTAGAAGTTAGATGAAGATGGAATACAGAATACACGCAAATGAAGTCGCGGGAAACAGTTAGTGGTAATAAATATTTTTTTTTGTATTTTTGTAATCTCATTACTGTTATTTTGTCAATGTCATACTTAAATGGTAAGTACATATTAATAAAGGTATTAATAAATCGCAAATCATACATGTTTCTAATGCAATATTTTTCATTCTCAATTAATTTATAGTGTCAAGTGATCGCTAGTAGGCTAGAGTAAGAAAAACTTGAATTTTTTGACTGGATTTAAATCTGCCAGACTGCCAGTGGATTTGAGGATTTCAAATTTAGTTTTAGAATCAGTACCATGGAAGTAGTTTGTACTATACATAATCAGTAGCACAAAGGGCCATGGAGCAAGCCATGCTCGGCATAACCCTGCTGTGCTGAGTGCGTACTCGTAACACCGAAATCCATCGTCGGTCGAAAGTCTAGATTCCTAATTTGGCAACTGTAGTGTTAGAGCCGATTTTTCCAACTGGGCCATATACCACAAAAGTTTACTAGTCTTCAATTCTACAAAATTCTTAAATTGTAGAATAGGTATATAAATTATGTAAATACAAATATGTAAATTGTAGACATGTCACTACAATTTACATATTTGTAAGGGTTTTCCGTTACAATTATGTGGCTTAGAGTTTTGTGGTATGACACTTGTAAGATTTACAAATTTGTAAACTCAAATCATTTAATTCAACTAAACCAATTACAGGCACTTTGAATTGTCAAAAAAAAGTTTTTTGGTATTAGAACCCAGATATATTTATGCAAAGAAAAAAAATGTTTTAATTTTATCAGTTTACTATTCAAAAACTGTCATACATCAGTTTTAGGGATGGATTTAATAAAAGATAATGGCGCTGATTCCCATGTTCACAAACTAAACTAAATTTAAGTTCCGTGCATCTTTTTCTTTCTATTTCATCAAGAAAAGGACAGAAGATAAAATATTAGTTTAGTCCTGTCAAATTAAGATACTCAATAGACAGATTAGACGTGATTAAAAACATGGCTACTAAAAATACGTCAATTTACGTCAGGCGCTGACTAATTTGACAGGACTAAACTTATATTTATCTACTGTCCTTTTCTAAATTAAATAGAAAGAAAAAGATGCATTGAATTTAAATTTAGTTTAGTTTGTGAACAAGGGAATCGGCGCCAAATATCTGACGTTGGAACATTAAGTTTACAATTTAAAAAAATAGCAAGCATAGCCATCTATGTTGTCAGGTGTGAAAGTGAGGAAAATGGAGGGAAAGCGCTGGCTGTACACGGCTACTCGGCGCTCCTCTGAAAGGAAACGAGTTCTCGATTCTCCCGGTAGATGTGGCTATTAGAGGTCAATGAACAGTGATGTTTGGAAAATTTTCTTGAAGTGGGGCATGTCGTATTGGATTGTCTCACACTCGTTCGTGACTTTAAAAAAAAAGCTACTAATCCTTCTTTTCAAAAACACAAGACGCCTAAATAATGCATGCTGTTGGATTTACAAAGCTCAGCACCGAAAATTGTAAATAAGTTTTTTTTTGCAATGTAGAATCCCGGACGAAGGCACTTTTCGTTTGGCCAAACAAAAACTCCGCTGTCAGAACCTCACCTAGTATATTTGAAGGAGAATCCAATGATCCAAATCCAAATCCAAAATTCTCCCTATATTGCGAACTATTTTTTTACATTGATTCCCGAGAATTAGTATTATTTGTCATTTGAAAGAAAGAAAGAAAAAGTATTTATTGCGACTCGTACAGGAAGATCATAAACCTAAACTAAACAGAATCAAAAATAATAAAAAAACAAATTATATAAAAAAAGTAACAAAACCAAATTATATTTAAAAAAAAGTAACAAAAAGAAAAATGAAACAGAAAGTCCTATACGAGGCCAAAAGGCTCCTCCTATCTCAGCATGATGCTACGACATTTAAAAAATAAATGTCGCAACGCTTATATTCTGCGGTTGTATTTGCCTACTGGTACTTGTACTGTGTTTGGGTGCATGCTGCACTGGTTAACGTCATTACGTCAACGCCGGCTGCCGCTGAAAACCAGCGCTTTTGGCTCTGTCTCGTATAGGGTCTTAGCATTATGCTGAGCGATGGCCGTTTTGCGTGAATGTGATGCATGTTTACCCCCAACTTGTTTTTTTTTTTGTGGGTTTATTTCCTTTTTCATGCGTCATGTTGCATGTTGCATTTTCATTCTTTTCTTTCCTACTTAGTATATCGTGGTTGGGTTCGATAAGAAATGCTGCGTCGCTATGCGACATGCAGCGCGACTTTGTTTCCTCGTGAATATATGGATTGATGTATTTTAAAATTGAAAAACATCGATATTATGAACTAAAAAATTACTTTTAATTAAAATTAATTACGTCTATACAATAATCTACCTATAACAAGTATCATATATTTTTACAGGATCGATCCAGAGTGACAGACAGATCCGGAGTGAGCTGTCATTCCAAATAATGGATTGACACTACTGACAACTCACATCAAGCTCACTTCACTTGAGTGTTCACGGTGAGTTTTTTACAGAATCGACCGGCTGTTAATAGTGTCAATCCCTAGCATTAGTTGGAATGACAGCTCACTCCACGCTCACTTCACCTAAGTTTTTACGGTGATATGGTTGCAGAATCGCACTGCGGGCAAAGTGTTACATATTGGGTTTTTCCATCTGAAATTCTATAGCAGTCAGGAGTCTGTTGTGCCCGGTTGATAGCAAAAGGTTGGCTTTCTGTTACATGGCACTTAAACATAACTGGCGAAATATGGGTGTACTATAGTTGCACACTTGCACCTCTGCCTAACCCTTCGGAGAATTTAGTCGTGAAGTTATGTCATGAATTGCTGTTGGTAGCACAATATTTTCGTAAAAATGCATAACATGCAAAAAAATATGTTGTTTTAGCGATGCTGCGTGTCGTAAATATTTCATAAGAAGACTTAAGGA
The DNA here is from genome assembly GCA_947507525.1 of Apamea epomidion. Taxonomy (NCBI): domain Eukaryota; kingdom Metazoa; phylum Arthropoda; class Insecta; order Lepidoptera; family Noctuidae; genus Apamea; species Apamea epomidion. The sequence goes on from OX382231.1 coordinate 13,329,550, forward strand.
AGTACTTACTTTTACATGTTTAATGTCTGGTGTCATTCATTCGTAAATTAACTGAAATCTAAACAAATATGCGACTTGTCCGTGGGGATCTCATTAGGAAATAATAATACAAAAGTACTTTTTTCATGATGTCAGTAACCCGGAAGTTTTTTTCAAAACAAAACCGTAAAAAATAGGAATAATTTTACAAACTACATTAATTCATTTGTGACCGGCTGACCCGCTCCTCCGCAACTTGGTATCTACGGCTCAAAAACATTCTACTGTAATTTTTTTATCGTAGTGCATGGGCTGTTAAAATGGATTTAAGAACCTTGTTCTCAATTATTACAATCCACTGCAGACAAAAAGATTACTTTATTTTTTTCAAAAACACCACCCATAAATTTAATTTAGAGATCACGTAGGTACCATTAGAAAACAGACAGCTGCATTATTCTGACTGCTAATCACAACAAACTGCGAACACAAATCAATCTGTGAACATGAAGATCAATACCATAGGAACCAATACCAAAACAGTACAAATGGGCAAATCGAGCTGATTTGGCATATATTTCGCCCAATTGAGTTAAGCAATAGTGTAGCTAAGACCTGAATGCCAACATAAATCGCACATTTTCCAATAATTGTATTGGTTCCTCATAAACCTAACAGACCCCCAATAATTTTGTTCATGGTCCTTCGAGTCGGATACTTATTAATTTTATTAAGTTGAAAAATCACGATTTCATTCTAATTATTTAATATCAAGAATTTATTGTTTCCTAAAAATGGAAGAGCTAAGTTCTGGTGCAGCCGATTACTGAATTATAGTTTTACGAAAGTAGTAACAGGTAATCTGTATTCAAATAACCCGAACGTTTGAAGAGTTATGAGAAGTGTATGTAGTTAGGCGTAGCTTCGTAAGAAATCCTAAAATTCAAACGAAAAGCCAACGATGGAGCCGAATGGCTATTATTTGACGGAAAACTACAATACGAGATACTTATATTTTTTTATTGACGTCAGAACTACATTAGAGAATTGCAATACTACTATTTACATTACATAAGCTGTCAGTTTACCAATAATTATCTTGCATTATAATTTATAACAATAGGGTATTTGATAGTAAGAAAAACACAATATGAATTTTGTATTGTAGGATGGTTGTTAGCTAAATAATTATACAAAAAAATAAAGGACTTCAAAAAAGGAGGATGTTCGCATGTAGGTACGTATTTTTTTTTTTTTTGTAAATTGTTGTTGTGTAGTACAAATAAAGTCATTTTGGTCAAGTGACATTGAACGCAAATCAGAGCGCGACACCTCATTCCTTGTTGACTGTGTTTCAAATTGTAAATAGAATCAAACTTTATGTGTGAGACATAAAGTTATTTTTGCATTACCAATAGACGTACAAAAATAATGGTGTTGAAAGGAACAACGCTGATTGGTAGTGTGTCCCTCTGGCACAATGTGGCAGTGTTCATTACTGATCTACTAAATTCAGTAATTTCTTGTGTAGGCAAGTTCAAATTAGGAAATGGAAAACCTCTACCTGACTGTTCAGCCAAAAATTAATACAAATGCCACAATAATATTTTTAACACAAATAAACGTATTTTTTTCTGTTAATGTTAATATTTTGAGGAACATTACTAACTGGTTTCTCAGAAACTGTCAACTAGCCCATTGCAGTGTAGCCAAAACGGCGTAATGCCATCCATACGGACATTATACGACGCCATCACATGATAGTTATGAAGGTGTGGATTCAAGTACAAACGGGCGACGATATCTCAATATTGTATTGTAACGGCCACATTAACATCAATATGCAACAGATTTTTATGCAGTCTAAACCATCATTTAGAGAATTTATTCCGAACGGTTAATGTGTAGAATACATTAATATTAAACTTGCGTATAAAAAAAAAACCTGGGTGTTTTTTCAAACCCAAAAAACCGTGCGGTGTGCGGGTCGCTAGTGTATCGAAGGTTTCGAGCCGAAAACGATATATGCAGTGCCTTCGAAAGATGAGCTGAAAGATACAGTTATGTATGTGTATCCTAAAAATAAAAATCAGGTTCTTCAAAAAATGATCCTGGGCAAGGTCAGACAAGAGGTGATATTTATCTGATTTACTATTAAGCAGTTACCTGGAAAAGATCTGACTTTCATCCGAGGCACAGAACTAACACTTATTTTTATTCTACCAGTGATTCCGGAGACCGGACGCCTCTTACGCTGAGGACGTCACATAGGGGTTCTATAGAAGAACTTAGCGATGACTGAGGTTTCTGAAGTACAGACGCCAGCAGGTCAAGCTACCCGAAACTGTCAAATTTTCCCAATCAACCTTGAACCTAATGCTTTAGCGATAAAGTTGAACATTTATTAAAGAAATTTGACAGGTTGTAGTAGTCTGATGTGCTGGTGTCTGTATCTGTGGGAGAAACGTATCAAGATTAGAGAAGCTCTCAGAACACCTGCGGGGTAATTGCGTAACACACTAGCATTTTAGCGGATTTTTGTTTGTGTTTAGTTTAGTTTCGTTTTATGATCTTCCTGTGCGAGTCGCAATAAATACTTTTTCTTTCTTTCATTCTTTCTTTTATTCATTGCGTTATTTACGTTGTTGAGCACACTTTTTCTTGTGTTCCTTTGTGTACCTTTGCAATCTCCTAATTCCAAATGCCACAATAGTTTCTTTTGCAGACGATACTGCCATCACTTTCACTGCAAATTCATGGTCGGATCTCCAAGTTACTGCCCAAGAGGGCTTTAATTCCGCCTTGAAGTGGCTTTCCTCTCATAATCTTACTCTCAATGCCAACAAAACTAACTTCATCAGTTTTTCAATGACCAATACGTCCCAGCCTAAAACCCCAATATCTATAAAAGCTCATTCTTGACCCACACAAAATCAACCTAATTGTCAGTGTCCTTTTTTTTCCGGGGTGGAAAATCCTCATGGATTTCCGCCGCACTGGGGCGGGCGGCGGGGTCTGTTAGACTCTTACTGACTAAAAACCAGGAACGTACGATCCTTCCGCAACCCCCGACTGGTGCCGCCGGCCCGCCATTGCGGGCCTCCTCTTATCAGGGGGGGGAGTGAGGTGTTTAATTGTCAGTGTCCTACCTTAATAATAATAACCTGATATAGTGGTGATAGATCGATTAGTGCGCCGCGCAATGATTGTTGATGTTACCATTCCACATGACGGGAACCTCGTGAAAGCTGAGAAAGATAAACAAATCAAATATCTTGACTTAGCACGCGAGGTTGTTGACATGTGGAATGTGAGCTCAACTGTCATTGTGCCGATTGTCGTATCGGCCAATGGCCTGATGGCCGACAGCCTCGATCAACATCTATCGAGGCTCTCGATAGGCGGTTGGATCAAGGGCCTGATTCAGAAGGCAGTACTCCTCGATGCGGCTGGCATTGTGAGGAGGTTTCTATCTCTGGAGCCCTAACCACCGGTAGCTTGGACCCTGCTCCCGACACCGGTGGATCACTATTTTTTTATATTTTTAAATGTTTTTTTATTTTTTTATTTAATCATACTAATATTTAAAAATGTAACAAAACAAGACGACTAAATAAATAAACGACATAATAATAATAATAAACATTTATTTCAGAATCCAAGTTCCATAATTTGTTAGTACCAGTATAAAATGCCTTATATCTAGTGTTAGTAAATAAACTAAGCTAACGAGTAATTATTTAAATTTTAAAAGTACACCCGCTAGAGACTTTCCCATCCCAATCTATTTCACTGCATGGAGTCGTATCCAGCGTCCTAGAATCGAAGAGTCCCAGCGGTCTGCCAACGTCCTCAGGATAGTGTTGGGGCTGGCGCGAAACCGATATAATAATGATGCGCATCTCTTGCGCATGACGGTTGAAAAGCTGTCAACATTTGCGTCGGCAAACATACCGGACGCGCTGCAAAAACGCGGCAGCCCCAACAACACCCGGAAAGCGTTGTTGTATTGGATGCGCAGGTCGCTATATGCCTTCTGCGTGAAGTTCACCCACAGGCTGCACGTGTAAAAGGATTGGCAGAAGGCTTTAAAAAGCGTTACTTTAACTCGTGCAGTACAACGGGTGAACCTACGCCTACTACCTTAACTTCAGTAGAGCAAAACTACCGCAAATACCTAACGCAAATACCTAATCTACACAATTCCACCTACGTGCACTGCTTTTATAAAAAAGTTTGCTCTGTATCTTGGCCTATCACTCTACAATAAAATTAACGATAAAATTCCGATTTATGGCTTAACAAACTTTAATTGCAAAAAGACTGTTCGCACCTTCCTTCTAAACCTGAACTACGACGAAACCGAAGAACTCCTAAAAAAGTGATCACTCAAACACATACATGCATCACACACTTACATAAATTACCGAAACAGCCACCACGCTAACAATATACACACCTCACCAAATTACAAAACATTTTTACTAAAAAAAAATTGTTTCTTATTTATAAATTTGTCTTTTCCAAAATTGCTTTTTTTAGATTGTAAGTTATTTTTTATTTTTTTTTTGTTTAATAACCTAATGTTGTCTCTCGTTTTGTAAATTGCCGTAATGATTACTATACCAACCACTGATTACTATATCAACCACTGCCCCTGCGCTCAGGACCTGTTGCTTCAGAGCATGGCGCAGTGGTCGATTAACATCGCCGTGGTCGCTGAGCCGTACTTTGTCCCGCCCAGGGATGACTGGGTGGAGGACCTGAACGGCTCAGTGGCCATAATTTCGTCGGCTGCCGCCGGTACCCCGTCCCTCGAAGGTGTCACGAGGGGACAGGGGTGCGTAGCAGCACGGTTCGGAGAGATTGTAGTAGTGGGAGTATACTTCTCTCCGAGCCGAACTCTCGCCGAGTTCCAGAACTCTTTAACAGAGTTGAGTGTCGTCGTCGCCAGAAACCACGCCTTCTCCGTGCTAGTGCTCGGGGACTTCAACGCCAAGAATTTGGCCTGGGGTTCCCGTTGCACGGATGTGCGGGGCAGGATGGTGGAGGACTGGGCTCTGGAAACAGGCCTGGTCGTCCTAAATCGGGGTTCTGTTCCTACGTGTGTGCGGATGCGGGGCGAGTCGGTAGTGGACATCTCGTTCGCCAGCCCCGCTCTGTCACAACGTGTCATTGACTGGCGCGTCATGGAGGAGGTGGAGACATACTCCGATCATCGGTATATCCGGTTTGATGTCTCCACCCAGACCTCTAGCGCGCTGGTCCAACAGGCCCCGAGTGATCCACGGTGGGCGCTGAAGCAGCTGGACCGGGAGCTTCTCCTGGAAGCCTCGATCGTGCAGGCCTGGGTGTTTTCACCGGACAGGCCTGCTGACATTGACGATGAGGCGGAGTGGTTCCGGGAGGCCATGTCCGAGATCTGTGACGTGGCAATGCCCAGAGTCCGGCCAGGACGCGCCCGACGTCAGGTGTACTGGTGGTCGCAGGAGGTTGGGGTGCTACGCAAGGCGTGCGTCGACGCGCGACATCGGTACACCAGGCACCGCAGGCTCCGCATCCGCCCTCCGGATGCGGAAGCCACGGAGGTGGAGTTGTACGAGGGGTACAGAGCGGCGAAGACCACCCTCCAAGAGGCTGTCAAGCGGGCCAAGGATACGGCCCGCGAGGAGATGTTGGAGACTCTGAACCGAGATCCATGGGGGCGCCCTTACAGAATGGTGCGGAATAAACTCCGCACCTGGGCCCCCCCGCTGACGCAGAGTCTCCGACCCCAGCTGGTGGAGGAAGTGGTGAGCGCTCTGTTCCCTTCACGGGGGGAGCATACTCCCCCGCCTATGGCTCCGCCACTTGCGGTGCCCGAAGCGGACCACACGGACGACGACGACGACACCCCTGAAGTGACCGGGGTAGATCTGAGAGCGGCGGTAGGCAGGCTGAAGGCCAAAAATACCGCCCCGGGACCCGACGGCTTGCCGGGTAAAGCCTGGGTCCTGGCCTCGAGGGCTCTCGGGCCTCGACTGGAGGCGCTCTTAAGCGCATGCATGGAGAGAGGCCAGTTTCCACTCCATTGGAAGACGGGGAAGCTGGTCCTCATTCAGAAGCCAGGGCGCCCTGCGGACTCTCCGTCCGCATACCGGCCCATAGTGCTGCTCGACGAGGTCGGCAAGCTCTTTGAGAGAGTGATTGCGGGCCGCCTCGTCGGGCACCTGGTGAGGACGGGGCCGGATCTTGCGGAGTGCCAGTTTGGCTTCCGCAAGGGGCGCTCGACGGTGGACGCCATCATGCGCGTGAGAGCCCTCACGACGGGGGACGCGGTGTCCCGGGGTGGGGTGGTCGTGGCGGTGTCACTCGACATCGCCAACGCGTTCAACACCCTGCCCTGGAGCTGCATAGGGGAGGCACTCCGGTATCACCGGGTGCCGACTTACCTCCGTCGAATAGTCGGGGCGTATTTGACGGACAGAGCCGTCATCTACCCCGGTCGCGACGGGAATTGGAACCGGCGAGAGATGTCGTGCGGTGTCCCACAGGGATCGGTTCTGGGGCCGCTCCTGTGGGACATCGGTTACGACTGGGTGCTGCGGGCCGACCTCCCTGATGGCGTCAGCGTAGTTTGCTACGCTGACGACACGCTGGTCCTGGCGCAAGGGAGGTCGCATCAGGCGGCGGCCGACGCGATGACACGCGGGGTTGCGATAGTCGTGGAAAGGATCCGGCAGTTGGGTCTCGAGATGGCATTGCACAAGTCCGAGGCCATGTCTTTTCATGGGCCCCGGTACGGGCCACCTTCGGGATCCCAACTAATGGTAGGAGGGGTTCACATCGGCGTCGAGAAGACGATGAGATACCTGGGTCTCGTCCTCGACAGCCGGTGGAACTTCGTCGAGCATTTCCGACGTTTGGCCCCCAAACTGGAACGGACCGGGGCCGCCTTAAAGCGGCTCCTGCCCAACCTGAGGGGGCCAAACGCCTCCTGCCGGAGGCTTTACGCGGGGGTCGTGCGGTCCATGGCCCTATACGGGGCCCCGGTATGGGCGCGTTCACTGCGGCTTCGAGCCGCACACTACCTGAACGCGCCCCAAAAGGTGGTAGCCGTAAGGCTAATCCGGGGGTACCGCACGATCTCGGGCGAGGCAGCAAGCCTCCTTGCCGGACTGCCACCATGGGATCTGGAGGCGATAGTCCTCGCGCGCCTGTATGACTGGCGCGCGGAGGCACTACGTCGGGGGGAAACTCTGCACCCGCGGCAAATCGCCGCGGAGCGGACGGACCTCCGGCGCGGTCTCATGGTGGAATGGAAGGAGCGACTATCGCAACCCAGCGCAGGGCACGCCACGATAGCGGCGATAAGACCCCTCTTTGAGGAGTGGCTAGAGAGGCGTCACGGCGCTCTCACCTACCGCCTGACGCAGGTCCTCTTCGGACACGGATGTTTCGGGAGGTTCCTGCACATCATCAGGCGGGAGGAGACGCCCGGGTGTCACCACTGCGAGGATCGCCCAGAGGACACGGTGGAGCATACGGTGGAGGTCTGCCCCGCTTGGGCAGAGCACCGCCGTGTCCTCGTAGAGGCGATCGGCAGCGGCGGCGACCTCTCGCGCCCGGCCCTGGTGCAAGCCATGGTCCGGGGCGAGAGGGAGTGGGAGGCGGTCACCTCCTTCTGCAAAGCAGTCATGCTAGCGAAGGAGGTGGCGGGATGGGCGAGGGAAAGATCCTCACGCCTCAGCCGCCGAGGGAGACGCTCCGGGCGTCGGGAGCCGCGTGACGACTCCCGGCCACCGTAGGGGCGGGCCTGCGGGCGGAGAGCAATGGGTAGCTCTCCGTCCGATCAGGACCAGGCCCGTGCCGGACGGCGTGTATGTGTTCCACGCGCGCCTCAAAGAGATGTCAGCGTAGTTGACGGGGCCCGACAGGGCCGAAGCCTGCCGGGGTAGCGGGATTGTCCGAAAGGGTTACCGCTGCCCTGGTACGTAAAGGGCTAAGGAAGGAACACGGGTGGGTTTTAGTCAGTAAGAGTCTGACACTCCCTTCTGCTCCACCCAGAGCGGGAGGAGTCATTTGATGATTTCCCATCCACAAAAAAAAAAAAAAAAAAATGATTACTATACTCATATTTATTTATAATATATGTACTTACATATTTAACACGTGCTGTTATAAGTCAACCATTTACGACGGGGATCGGAACTGTTTCTCCTAAGCACAGGTTGTTTTGTAACCTATCTAGGAGAGCAGTACGGCACCCACTAACTTAATTAAGAAAATTCATGCTTGTGCTTTATAATAAATTACTTTGCCATATAATCTAATCCTTGTTGATCAATAAATAATTATCATTATCAAATTTTTCGAACATATGAAGCAATGGATTAGCAATATCCTTCAAATAGAATCAGATTGTGATTTATAGTGTGTTAGACAATTAGAGTGCAGTTTGCAGAGCCTCCTGTCGTTAGCAAGCAAACTTTTTCTGAACAATAGTAATTAATGTACCTACGTATGCACTATATGTTTATTATCTATTGTTAGATATTCAAATTTAAAAAAACCGGCCAAGTGCGAGTCGGACTCGCGTCCGAAGGGTTCCGTATCTATAAAAATCACGTCTGTTGTATGGGAGCCCCCCTTAAATATTTATATTATTTTAGTTTTATTATTAAAGTAAAAAGACAACTGAGTATTTTGTGAATATTTCAAGTGCCTACCTGTTGCCATTATTGATATCGAGCAAAAAAGGGCAAAACAATCGCGTTTGCTGTATGGGAGTCCCCTTAAATATTTATTTTATTTTGTTTTTAGTATTTGTTGTTATATCGGCAACAGAAAATACATCATTTGTGAAAATTTCAACTGTCTAGCTATCGCGGTTCTTGAGATACAATAAACAATATTTATTCGTTCACGACATAAACATATTTACATACTATTCTGTACCTTAAATTCGACTGCAACTTAGTGGCAAGATACTAGACATGTGCAACTGGGCTTAAACTAGGAGGACTCCTGTGCTATAAGCACCAGTTACTTCCGTCACCACCGTGATCGAGCTGCCATTACAAATGTGGTGCGGAGCAAATGTAAGTACAGCCTGGTGACAAACAGACGGACGGACAGACAGCGAAGTCTTACTAATAGGGTTCCGTTTTTACCCTTTAGGTATGGAACCCTAAAAACCAAGCCTCAGGTTGCTTTACTTAAGTACCTATGCACAATCAGCCTATAATATTCCCACTGTTAGGACACAGGCCTCCTCTTTTCGAGAGACAATGGGCTATAATCGACCACGCGCGCCCAGTGTGGATTCGTAGATGTCACATGTCTTCGAAAGTTTGGTTCTAGGACATGCGGGTTTCCTCACGATGTTTTCCTTCACCGTTTTGAGAGCAGTGGTGGCATGGATCTATGAGTGGTGGCCTAGTGATAATGGCCCGACTTATGAGTTGACATGTGGCTCGATCCCACAACATACGTCATGGGTTCGATCCCAGACAGGCGCTTAACTTTATGTAAATAACGTATCTATAACTACTACGAATTAACTAAAAGTGCGTCAAGAAATTGTGCGTTTTGTTTTTGCAGAATAAAATATTTTTCTAAAAGAAAATGTCATGTTCAATAAAGTTATATGGTTTGCAGAGGGGTCAGCCCGGAAATTTTTTTAGGTACCTACAATTCATTGGAATTTTATTCCAACCTTCAGAATAAAAATGTACACATTGCCTCTTTATTATTTCACTAGCTGCGCCCCGCGGTTTCACCCGCATAAGTTTCGATTCCGTAGGACTATCGGGATAAAAAGTATCCTATATGTTAATCCTGGTTATAAGCCATCTGTGTGCCAAATTTCATCCAAATTCATTCAGTAGTTTGTGCGTGAAAGAGTAACAAACATTCCATCCATCCATCCATCCATCCATCCATTCATCCATCCATACAAAATTTCACGTTTATAATATTAGTAGTGTAGTAGTAGTATTAGTCATTTCATACAAATAGGTTCCGTACTCGACAAGAACACACAACAGCAACGTAAATTCACGGTCATTATTGGACAAAGTTTATAGTCGGCACGTGTATGTTATTAAAGTATATGATTACAACACTTTAAACACATACACCTGCCAACTATAAAGCACGATAGTTTTTGAAAATGTAAAACTTAAAAAGATCAAAGATCATGAAGTTTTGGACCACGCACAGTATCTAAAGGATTCTGTAGTTGGGATCGATTATTTATGTACGAATGCACAATTTTGATTTTATCGACCATTTAAATACAAGTAAAAGTTTAAAAAGTAAATACAAATAATCCTATCCTATTCTACTAATATCATATCCTATCTTACTTAATACGAGTATAAACGTGAAAGTTTGTATGGATGGATGGATGGATGCTTGTTACTCTTTTACGCAAAAACTACTGAATGAATTTGGATGAAATTTGGCACACAGATGGTTTATAGCCAGGATTAACATATAGGATACTTTTTATTTCGATATTCCCACGGGATCGAAACGTATGTGGGTGAAACCGCGGGGCGCAGCTAGTAGGTTATAAAATAATAAGCATTATGTTTCATGTTATTTCTCGAAAAAAATTGAAAATCAAAGTTATTTTTGCGCTTTTAACCGAAAATATCCCTTATCTCACAAATATAAATAAATATATTATAAATAAAAGTCAATTATTTATTTAAATAGAAACATAATCACCTTTTTTATCATTCGATCCAACAATAACCCACATGCTTATGTTCATTGTTTTTTTTTTCATTGGTTTATCGGGTTTCATTTTCCAGCTCATTTTTTTTTTTTTGTTAGTTTAGTATATCATTGATGGTTTAGCGGCGCACAGAATACAATTTCATTCCAATTTTCATCGATAGACTACGAGTAGAATGGCTGCGCTTGGGCTCTGTCTCGTATAGGGTCTTAGCATTATGCTGAGCGATGGCCGTTTTGCGTGAATGTGACGCATGTTTACCCCCAACTTGTTTTTTTTTGTGTGTTATGTCCTTTTTTCATGCGTCATGTTTGCCGCAAATAAATGCATTTTCTTTCTTTCTCCTTCTTTCTGTGTGTCACCCGTTTGAATGGACAGACGGATATGACAACATTATAAGGGTTCCGTTTTTGCCATTTGGCAACGGAACTCTAAAAAGATACCTAATAATAGGTACTACCTATTTTTCTATTTAAAGCGTTAATATTATAGACTTATAGAAGATAAAACTGAGCGGTACTTCTCGTCAATCTGTCAAAAATACGTCTAATTTCCCTACATTTTGACAAGTTTTTGACATTTGTTTGTCGCCGAGATGAGACTGCGACTAGATTTTAAACGTTGTAAATTACGAGAATTGGCCTTCTGATTGGTATTGCCCTAAACATTGAAACACAGAACCAAAAACTTAGTTTTAGTCGACCAGTCTGTTGTATGAGAATAAGGCGGTTATCCATACACTTTGGGTATTGACCCAGAGTGTTTGGATAACCGCCTGGGGATTCTTCACTTTTTTTCGTCTAATATTGATTAGAAAAAATAAAGTGAAGAATCGAGTGAAGTGTCAAGAAATTTTGTATAGTCGACCTCGTAATTGCTTCACCACCCTACGGTTGAATGTCGCTTGCACGCCATAAAACAACAAGGTCTAATCGTCTATGTGACTAGAAATTTATGTGTTAGAAAGTTTCAACCTTAATAATGTTTCAGATTTACTGGGAAATGTTGTCAAAAGTCGTTTTAAGCAACTACAAGGCAAATAAATGTAATGAGCCACTTTTACCATCCCTGCCCTGCACATCACCTACACCTTTTTTTTTTCGGGGTGGAAATTCTCATGGACTTCCTCCATCGTGGGGTGACAGAGGGGTATGCCGGACTCTTACGTGAATTGGCCTTGTGGTATTTATATTGATTGATTGCGACTAGATAGTCGCATATAATGATAATCAATGTCAAAACTTGTTTAAAATATAGGGAAATTAGAGACATTTGAAAGATTGAGACTGATGAGATCCGAGGGGCAATTCTCGTAATTTTAAGAACGTTCACAATCTGATCTCAGTCTCAATTTGTCAAAAATTCCTCTAATTTCTCTACGTTTTGACAAGTTTTTGACATTTGATTGTCGCCAAGATGAGACTGCGTCTAAATTTTTAACGTTATAAATTACGAGAACTGGCCTTCAGTTCTTAAAATTACGAGAATTGTCCTTCAGGTGTTCGTCACTGATTGGCAAAACGCCTGCCCGATTTGAGCGGCAATTTGACGATGCATGTTTTTTTAAAACTTCTAAGTATTCTCGTAGGAGCAGCAGTATAGATATAGTATCACTACAACGTTCGGATTTTCCGGGATGTCATTCTCAACTACATAGTTCTGTCCTGAATAGGTTCAATTACATAATAATAATTGTGAATTGTGTGGAGTCTGGACTTGTGCCGGGTTAATGGCAGTGGCCCGCTCCCTATTACATGGGACTAAAATATAACTGGCGATATGTGGGTGTACCTACTATATAAGCACACCTAGCCCAACCCTTCGAGGAATACAGGCGTCATGTATGTTGCGAATTGGTTGTTTGGAACCGTGGTTATAATTTAAAAAAAAATCCTTACAAGCCGCCTTGTTGTCATAGATTAAATAAAAATTTAAAATAAAATGTAGAAAATCCACTCTTATGCGAATTGCTAAAAAAGTCAGATATTCACCCGCGATCCTACTCTAGCTTTATGACTCCTCGTCATTAATTTATGTTACGGCTTCGTTGGTCGAAGTTCTGCGTTCGATTCCTAGGTCGGGCAAGGTGGGTTTTTCCAGTATTTCGCAGCAGCAGTCTGGAATCTGGATTTGTGCCCGAGTTGATGGCAATAGACTCGCCCCCTAATACCTACATGATAAATATGATAAATGATTTTATTTTGTAAGCAGGTTTAAAAGGTAACACTCTTAAAACTAGATGAGGTTGGCGTTTCCTATCTGACTAGTCTGAGAAGAAAGGCCGAAACCAACTCAGAGGTCACAGTCTCTTTTAAAGTCCAGATATAATCTTGGTCAGATCATATGAAAACCACGTAGATCATTGTCTGAGATGGGCTTTTGAAGAAAGAACCACACAGATTGAGAGGACCTGTCCAGTCAGTGCCCGCATTTGTCAGAAATCGTGCAGCTCAACTCAATTCAACTTAAGGAGCTCACCGATTCGACGAACAATACCAATGAAAGGACATTTGGATAGGCCACATTAATTACTCAAACTGCCATGGAACTTACATATATCTGAAATGTGGGTTTACTATAGGTAGGTACATCTCTGGCTAACCCTTCGGGGGAAACAGAATTGAAGTTATTCTAGTTTCTACAGAGCCAATATATCTATGCTACTCTAAAAAAGACTACTCTGAGTCCATCATTCCAATAAAAAAACGTGTCAGACAAATTGGCACTGTTGTCACCTACTGACCTTATTCGAACGCTGCAACAACTGACAATGTCAACTATGCAATTATAAGATCGATCTCATGCGTACGCAGTTTGCTATGTAAATGTATACCAGAGTATGTTATGTATGTTGTACTAGAATCATTGCGGCCCATCGCAGTATGACGCAGATGAAATCAGAGCTAGTAGCTAGTTCACCGTAGTTAGTTGAAGTAGTTTACTTCAGAGACTTTTTAGATATTCCGTATCGTGAAAATAATTATAATGCTAGGGCCAAATTATTCAAGTATAGTAGCACAATAATTTCATAGAATCTAATTGTCGTGTTGGCTGTAAAATAATTTGGATAAGAAATAAATACGACGTGTGCATGTAAAAATAAATAAAAAGATTAGTGTTTCTTTACAATAATCTCAAATTGATGAAGAACTTTCAAAAAGTAGAGGGCATTGATTTAAATAAGACATATCTCGAAGACTTATTGCATAAGACTAGCTCTTGCTCATTTGAAAATATCCCTCGGGAACTTACCACCATGATTCAAAGCAGGTACCCTATGTGTTATTCATGTTATAAACCATGTGTGTGCCAAATTTCATCCAAATTCGTTCATTCAAGGCCTTTTCTGCGTCAATCCGGAACATACACCTAGACAAGCAGACAAACGGACACAACTTCTTCGTTACTATTTTATTATAATTAAAAAATAATAAAAAAGCACAATATCATTTAAACTCATCGACACCATTTAAAACAGAACATCTAAAGAATCTAGCACTCAAAACAAACAATGCAGATTGTAGACGAGCGTCGTGGCCTCAAAACGGAGGCAGAAATGCTGAATACAATCTCTCCTCGACTCGCTACCGACGTGACACGGACTCCTCGGCTATCTACCGACGTGACACGGATACGTAGAGAATCAGACATTCAACAAGATACTAGAAACTGACCAATGTATCGCAGATTAAAGATAGCCACGAACATCCCGAATCCGGAATCTTATCAGGAATTCCGGCCCGCTATTCAGTGTCTATTTCCGGATGTTGCTACGATGCTGTCTATTGTTTTAGGAGTGAATATTCAGTGTCAAATTCACGGCTTGTGTTGTGTAATTTCAATGACATTGGAATAAACAATATATGTATGTACGAGCATTTGTGATATTTTATTAGTAAACGGGTTTTACTGAGAGGCTGTAGTCGCGCCGCAGTCCTATGTATAATTTCGTTCAGTATTCGCCAGCTAAATTAGTTTTTCATTCGGCATCTATTCATCTGGACCGACTTTGTTCGAAAGTAGGTATGTTTTGTATATTAGCATAAGCTACATTACGGAGCTATTTAGGACCCGTTTTTTGATCCGTAGTTAAACTCAACCAATTGTTAAAAATAGTAACTAATGGTTAAATTTTTGCAAAATGTGTTTATTGATCAATTTTTAGTTTATCTATTGGTTATTTTTTTAACTAATAGTTAATTATTTGACCATTAGCAATGATATTATATCATAGTAGTAGTTTAGGCTGATTGCTATCGAGATGCACTTCTGAATTTTTGGGTGTTCCAACACTTCCAACTTCCAAAAGTCTACATTAATAAAAAAAATTGATCGAGCACTATTTAACAATATTACATCTACGCCCCAGTCCCTATACCTGTATACCCAAACTGAAAAAACGTGCTAAAAATATTTCTATCAGACAAAACAAAGTGACAGTTTAATGGAATTAATAACTTGTGAATGTTTGCATTTTCTGAATTAAAGTGGGAGATGCGACAAATATGGTAATGATGAACGACGGTGTTAATTAACAAAACGCCCCATCTTTATAGCGTGAACGCGGGAAATATATTTTCATTGTTTGTACATTGGTATGTACATGTAGGTACAGTCACGAGCATAAATACCTTACAGATACACCAGATTACACAAAAGTTGTTTTTCTCCAGTTTACACCAGATTACACAAAACTTGTTGTGACGTAGGTCTTCCTTCAAAGTTGTAATTTTTTTTCACAAGATCATCTCTTGAATATTGTGTAACTGTAAGGGCTTGTTTGACGCGGGAGGAGACGCCCGGGTGTCACCACTGCGAGGATCGCCCAGAGGACACGGTGGAGCATACGGTGGAGGTCTGCCCCGCTTGGGCAGAGCACCGCCGTGTCCTCGTAGAGGCGATCGGCAGCGGCGGCGACCTCTCGCGTCCGGCCCTGGTGCAAGCCATGGTCCGGGGCGAGAGGGAGTGGGAGGTGGTCACCTCCTTCTGCGAAGCAGTCATGCTAGCGAAGGAGGTGGCGGGATGGGCGAGAGAGAGATCCTCACGGCTCAGCCGCCGAGGGAGACGCTCCGGGCGTCGGGAGCCGCGTGACGACTCCCGGCCACCGTAGGCGCGGGCCTGCGGGCGGAGAGCAATGGGTAGCTCTCCGTCCGAACAGGACCAGGCCCGGACGGCGCGTATGTGTTCCACGTGCACCTCAAAGAGATGTCAGCGTAGTTGACGGGGCCCGACAGGGCCGAAGCCTGCCGGGGTAGCGGGATCGTCCGAAAGGGTTACCGCTGCCCTGGTACATAAAGGGCTAAGGAAGGAACACGGGTGGGTTTTAGTCAGTAAGAGTCTGACACTCCCTTCTGCTCCACCCAGAGCGGGAGGGGTCATTTAATGATTTCCCATCCTGAAAAAAAAAAAAAAAAAAAAGGGCTTGTTTGACTGTAGGTACAGTCAAACAAGCTAATTGTATTTCTATTATTTATCTAAACTAACAATACTAACCTATTTACATAAGCATTATTGTTACTAACACCAAAATCCTAACAAAATTATGGACCTAGTCTGAATTAAAGTTTTATTTAATGTAATTTGGTATACAGGCAAAAATATTAATCTTTCCACTGCCTATATTAATTTTTATTATAGGTATGTGTAATAGGTTTTGAAACTTATGGCATACTTAAAAGAGTCATATAAAATAATTGAGTATCTACTCAGCACACTACAACATTATTCAAAAATAGTTCCAAGTTAGCTGCATGTATGTTTTTTTTTTTAAATAATAATAAGTTCTATATTTCTCCTCACAATGACAAGATTATTCTAGGTGTCACATATTATTTATTTTTTTAGCAATTTGAGGAGCTGGTGTCTGAGTTAGGCTTAAAGTGCCTGAATTACAAGTCAGCAGATATACATATAAGTATACCAAATACGAGTAGCTTGTTCAACCGTACGCGACTATCGAATAGTCAAAGACCTTTTTTTTATAAATGGCATCTCGCAGTTCAACCTATGAGGTTGTCGCCTGCTTAACCTCGCTTGAAAGTCAAAGAGCAATATTATCTACTGTGCATAAGCACTGTATATTATATTGCTCATTGACTAATCAATCAGTCGATTCTTGGGATATAAATCTCAAAATTCGAATTATTGGGGATGTCTGACATCTTGCACTGTTTCTGTTACCTACAGTGCGGCTTACGAGAGAATGCGTTTTTGACACCTGACAGTTTCATACAAACGACTACGTGTTATGCGAATTTGATCTTATTTGATCTTTATTAGCTACTAGAATTGTCGCACTGACAGGTGTCGGGAACGCATTCTCTCGACGGCCGGACTGTAGATAGCCATCAACAGTATTTATTTATTTATTGTTAAATGGACCGTTTCCTGCACGTAAGCATAGACGGCAGCACATCAAGCTACTACAATCTGTCAAATTTATTTAATAGATTTTCAACTTTATCGCTAAAGCATTAAGGTTCAAGGTTGATTGGGAAAATTTGACAGTTTCGGGTAGCTTGACCTGCTGGCGTCTGTACATAGCACCTTGTAAAAGTTCTCTTTACAAAAAAACTCCTGGTATTTTTTATTTTTTTGTAACGATTCACAGATGATCATAATTTTTGACACAATAGGTTGGATTTTTGGGACGAGGAAGTAAGGGCAGGTAACAATATCCTAGTCTAGGGTAGACAATAAATAAATACTTTTAAGGGCGCATGTCACCAAACTTTCATACCTAGAATAAGTCTTATCCTGAGAATAATTTTTGAATTTTTGGCAGTTGTTCCATACTAGTACTGTCAGACGCCATTTTTATTACACTTATAAAAGATATCTGACTTTGTATAAAATCATCCCTAAATGGAATTAAAACTTAATAGGATAATTAATTATTTTTATATCAGTTGAATTGTAGTCTTTAAGTAAAACTCAATAAAACTTTAACGTATAAACAGTGTAGCAATTGTCTAAAACAAAAAACAAAAGTACATAAAAATTTAAATAATCGTTAGAGTTATGTTTAATCGTTTATTAATTGTTGACGTATTTTGTTATATATTAATATGACACCTGCAAGAAATAAACATTAGTTATGTATTGATATGACGCCCGCAAGCATTGAACAATAATTAATTTAATAGCCTTATAAAAACTAGAGTGGCCTCAAACTTGCAGCACCAAATAGTTTTAAAAAAATACCATTTATTTAATACTTCAGGAACATACATGTACAGGGCGGACTTCATGCCATAGATTATACTTTTATTTTTATTATGGATTATTGTATTTCGACACAATTTTTTAAATTCTATTATTTTCATCGTTAACTGTCTTTCTATTGAACTGTCAGTCAACAAATAAAAACACTACAGAAAAATAATAAACAACAAAGGGATTTCAAAAACATAATTTGAAACACTAACTTTAAATTAGCTCACGTAGGTAGCTCTGGATTTTAGATAGTTATTGATGTGTCGAACAAGATCATTAACTTTAAAAAGTAAGTGCCTACCTATGTACAAGTGATTGGCTTTTGTTTGTTTGTGAACTCTTTTTTTCACACAAAATAGAAGAAAAGAAAAAATATTGAGCAAAAATTTACATATTGAGCACAGGTATTTTAAACTTAATAATGCTGCCTGAAAATATGTCAATGTCACAATCGTGAAAAATGTCGTTACACTTTCTGAGAATATAGGAAAAGGCGGGCATTACTCCCGTACTTGGTTTTGTGGCCACCAGGAGCAAAAGGCTTATAATTATGAAGTCAGCTGACGACCGGGGCGTGTTAATATTAATTGGCGAACTTTCGTTGTAAACAAACCTTTTCTATGACTATATTGGAATAGAAAGATTATAATTATGTACCTAATAAGGATATAAATTAGCAATCTCAGAACATCAAAACTATGAATTTAAAAAAAAAGTCAAAAACAGATTTTTTGTTGACTGTACTTTTCAAAGATGTATCATTTTTACTCATAAATAGTGCTTCGTTATAACATCTACTCCTTAGGCAACGATAGCTGAAAATTGTGTGAAGAGGAATCTTTAATATTTCCTATGTCTAAAAGAACTAAGATGCGTAAGCTCGCTTGATAATACCTACTCATATGAATGTATATACCTGTGTATACCTGGTGTGGCTACATTAACACAGTTGACCTCAATTCAGTTATAGGGTCGCTGAAACCCATCCTGCTGTCAGATTTCCATTTACTTCGGTGACAGGCTACGATGTCAAATCCGTCTCTACTCAACATTAAGAGCACTCTCGTCTCTAATTAGAGATTAATTGAATCAGGGAGCGACGGAGAGCCCTTTGTCGGTTACTCGCTTAAAACGCCCTCTCCATCAAACGATCCCCTTAAAAAGAACTTTCTAATTGTAGCTAAATGAATAAAGTTTGATTGAATTCTAAGTAATGGTGATAATAAATCGATTTGGGATTATGAATTTCGAACGTTTTACATACTCTCAGCGGAGTTTGGCTGGTATGTGAGTCAGTTGGCGGCCACGCGTAGTCGGCGCCGCACGTAGCGCCATGTTCCGCGCTGTGACAGACGGCTGGAAGCGATATTGGTGGGGAACAGGTAACGGAACAAATAATCACGACTTCCTCAATAAACTTCCAAATTATTTACCAACACGTGAAAAGAAAAAAGTGCCGCCGTTATATATTTTTTAAATATTTTCCCGCGCAAATTTTCTCTGAATACCTAAGCGATGAAAATAACGGGTACTTAAATGAAGAAGTGACAGCGTCTTGTTAATATTCTGTCAGGTGTCCTTTATGTGCTATTGTCACGGCAGATTATTGTTTGTGAAAACTAACACGTCGCTTCGTGTTGCTGCAAAAGAAAAGTCTGGTTGTGTAAAGGGTGCTAGCCGGTGCGAAGTACAGCACACCTCAGAAGTTTAAAACTATTTGCGTCTGCGTTCGTTCAACTTCGCGCGCACTCGTGCGTTTCCGGAGCACGTGGTAAGGGGACCGTGTTGACAGGTGTTGTAAAACCGATAACAACATTCGCTTTCCGGATTTTTGGAAAGATAGTGCCCGTGTGTTATTTGACAACAATAATTATAATCTATTGTGGTTTGTGATAATTGTATTTTATTATACTCCGTTGAAATAATTTGTCAAGTTAATTATCCCGATTTTGCAAAGTAGTGATAACCTGACCTTTATAACATTGACATTTGACTGACATTTATAGACCGGTTTTCGTAATTACCGGATTTAAATTATTTTATTATGTGCACGTAGTTACAGACATTATAAATGAGTCGTAATAAGGTAAGAACATTGTAAATATGTGCAAATATTATTGTATAGGTAAAGTTACTTTTAAAACGATGGTAAGAACTACCTACTGTTTTTCAAATTTGTTGGATAAATGGAATGCTAATTTAAAACGTTCGTTTCATGAATGTAAATTACCTTACTACAGGTACTGATTTAGCGCGTGTGTAAAATTACTAGTTACTACATAATCAGTAAATAATTATTTCCAAGACCTTGAATTACCAAGACAGTATAGAGTCAAGCATTACGATTTTAACAATAGGGTCATTTAAAATCTACATTATTATATCGTCGTAACGTTTCAGCATCTAAATTTTAGTCATACTTCCTACTTCATAATCATTATATCAACCATTTTATTTTTTAAATACCAATCTTCGTAGTCATAGCTAGCGCACTTCGGAAGTTTTTATTAGTGATCTCAATTGAAGAAGTACCTACCTAGAGTTACTTCTTTCTAGATAAACTGTTTCATTTCAAGATCCATTGCGACATCCATGCCTTCATCTCTAGAGAATTACTATTATTAAACTAATTCTTCCTTATTAGGGCGAATTCCATCAAACTTTTATTCCTACACATCTTATCCTACGTTTTGAATTTTGGCAGTTTTTTCATCCAAAAACTGTCATACGTCAATTATATTCCATAGATAAAAAATATCTGACATTGGTAAAATCAGCTCATAATAAATTAAATTGATCTTACTTTAATTTTAAATCGCAACTGATTATTGGTAGAGTCATTCATAAACATGAATACTAAATTGCTTACTCATTAAATTCAATCAGCTTATTTGAATCATCCTAAAGAAGACATTCCTATAATTATAAATAGCCGCAATGTTTCATTAACATTCCCACTTGTTTATAATTTTAATTAATATAATAACAACTCCAAATGAGAGTACAATAGGAAAACATTTGGGTAAAGCCTGTTATCAATCGATGATGCGTTATACCATTGTGAAGCAAAGTTAATATTTTCCTTATATAGTGTCTGAGTCCTTGTATAGAGGTCTTGACCATCATAAGGTCGAGTGTCGCATAATCAGCCTACAAAGTTCCCACTGCTGGGACACAGGCCTCCTCTCTGTGAAAGGGAGTAGGCCGTAATCCACAACGCGGGCCCAGTGCGGGTTGGTAGATGTCACATGTCTTGGAGTTTATGGTTCTAGGACATGCCAGTTTCCTCACGATGTTTTCTTTCAAGGTTTTGAGAGCATTGGTGATGAAATAATTAACACAAAGTAAAGCGCCTGTCTGTGTTCGAACGTAGAACTTGTAAGTCGTGGTCGATACCAGTGGGCCACTATACTCAATGTCGCTAACACGTCATAAAACGACGAGGTCTCCATGACAGTAACATAGTTTCAACTTTATTGAAGTTTTAATAATATACAGGGTGTCCCGAAACTCAACGATAACCTAGTACCGGGCGAGAGGCCAATGTATACCAGTTATGAAAAAAAAATGAAAAAAAATCCATGTCACTTAGTCAAGTGATAATAGACATTTTTAAGTACTGTGATCACATTTTTTTATAATTATACAGTGATTTTTTTAATAATGTAATCTCTTATAACAGTGCTATTAATCGCAACCACAAATCAAAGTAATAAACATTGTTAACTAAGTAAAATAAATTAAGTTTTGACGAGTTATGGTTTACAAAATTATTGTCAGTTAACTTTGACACACCAAGTTGAACAAAAAAAAAAAACTTATTTTTTTCATAACTGGTATACCTTGGCCTGTCGCCTGGTACCAGGTTATCGTTGAGTTTCGGGACACTCTGTATATACAGTCCGGCCGACGAGATAATGCGTTCTTGACACCTGTCAGTTTCATACAAACGAATACGTGTTTAGCGAATTTGATCTCTATTAGCTACTAGAATTGTTGCACTGACTCATGGACGGTAGATAATCACTTACTATAAAACTATGTAGGTACTACAAGTTACTTTCAGACTGCAAAAGGCTTGCTTGCCTTGAAGTGTCAGTATCGTTGTACATTCGCCAGCACATCATGGTAATACAAATGGTCAAATTTCTTTAATAGATTTTCAACTTTATCGCTAAAGCATTAAGGTTCAAGGTTGATTGGGAAAATTTGACAGTTTCGGGTAGCTTGACCTGCAGGCGTTTGTGCCGACTGGCTCCAATACGTGATGTATTTATTTTAAATACTAATAGAATAAATCTAGAGACCGTTTCTTTTCTGTATTACTTGTATTGCTAATTGTTTTTGTGATATAACTTGCCGAATATTCCTTACTATACATATTACATACATAACTTTGAATTAACGACATAAATTGGTATTTTAATGTTTTGTATTGAGTGTATTTAAAGAAAACCAACAAGGAACAAAAATAATGTTGTCCTTTTTATTTCTTGTCCGTTTTCTTAACGTAACATTGAAAAAAATATGAATCAATTTGATAAAAATACGAGTTCTTAACGCCAATGAAAAATGAACAGTAACTATGATGATTGTACTTTAATTACGTTTGATAAAAATCAATTGAATGAACGTAATTAATGGCCTGATGCTTAATAATGAAACGTACGATTTCAAGGCTGAATAGAAATTCAAATAAACAAACTTTGGTTGAATTTATAAATATCAGTCGCAAACCTCAACAGGCGGAATATATTTGGCGAAGTTTATAATATTTTCACTTTCAACAGACAATACATTGAAAGAGATCATTAATCTATCAACGTAACTATGTCAAAAAGGAGTAAACAGCTAAGTAACTACAACCATTACATTTAACCTACACAAACGGCTTGTCATGTAAATACATTGTAAGAATCATAGAGTTCAAAACAGACACAAACCATCCATCATAGTTTTAAAACAACAAGTTACACATTTATGTACGTACTTATAAATATGACGCCTGTATTCTCCGATGGGGTAAAGAGGTGTACATAAAAATAAAGTACATATTACAGACCATGTAATAAAATGGAGGCGAGGTAAGTGAAATCAACTGGGCACATCTCACAAATGTTACTTAGAAATCCCTGAAAAATCCAATAACATTGCCCAATCAAAGGATCAAACGCAGGACCTCACGCGTAACGCGTTAGTCGATTCGCATGAATTTACTCGCCCGAAACGGGCTAATCGTCACTTTTAAATAATATTATTATTTTTTCTACATGCGACTCGCACGAAGTTAATATATTTGTGGGCGAGACGACAACAACGTGTCCTGTTTTCTTAACTTCATTGCATAAATTAACTTCATGCGAGTCGCTTATAGAAAAAAATATTTTATTTAAAAGTGACGACTTGCACGTTTTGGGCAAGTAAATTCGTGTGAATCGACAAATAATACGATGTTAGCGTTCACCATTTTGAGAGCAGTGGTGATGAAATTATTTACACAAAGTAAAGCGTCTACCTGGGTTCGAACCTACGACCTACTACTCGTACGTTGCGGCCATTACCACTGGGCCACCACTGCTGTCTCCAATCTGACCAACGGGTTGCTAATCGAAAAGAATCCCGCTGTTTACTTCACAGTAATAAACTTACATGTTCACACGCTCATAAATAAAACATACTCATACAAGTATAAATGTAGCATCCATCTTATATTAACATTTATAACTGCAGGCACACATAATTAACCGGTTCAGGGAGCTCATACGGTTTCATTGCTTTAATAACCGGTCCCATTGCACAACGAGAAACGAGTCGTACCCAGTAACCGGTACAAGGAATCCGGACTTGAGTCGTGCTCGTGACCCATGGACAATATCTGTTAACTACGTAGTATAGACGGCCGTAATTTAGATGGATACGGCCGTTTAAATTGAAATGACACAGTAATTTAAAATCTTATCGTCAGAGTTCGATGGTACGGAATGAAGAGGCTTTCTGTTTCATACTTTACAAAGTATAAGGAAAACTTTAATCGTACATACATACGTACACAAACTAAAGCTTTCTTTCTATGTCCTTCTACATACGTTTTTTGGTTTTGATAGACTGGTTCATGAAACTGACAATAGTAACTATAATATATATTCTACCTTAGGTAAAATAACAATGCTTTGTAAGAAAATATAGGGCGGCAGGGATATCGACGTGCAACCTGTTACCATGGTTTCAGTAGGTACATGATTCTGAACCATGGTAACAGGTCTGAAAAAATTACCAACTCCTGCGTTGAAATAAGTTGGTTATTTTTTTTTTAAGTGGCTATTCCATACATCTTGACCGCGAAGGTATTGCGTTTTTCTACTAAACAGCAATTTTTTTCAAATTTTTGCGCTAGAGTCATGTGCAGAATTAATGGTTATAGTTTGCGCGTCGATTTCCCTGTATAAGTTGTATCTTTAGTGCCGACATTAAAATCGTAACTTAAGATACTCGTAACAAAATGAAAACATTTCGAAACATGTTATAGCTTAAAACGTAAGAAATATTTTCTTATCGTTATCTAAGAAGGGCCTCATAATTTTCAAACTTGTAAAAACTACTGAATTCTCGTTTATGATAATCAAGATTACAAAGGAAATATTACTTTTTAACTGTACCACGTTAAGTCACGTAGTCAGTGTTAAGATTTTACAGCCCGTAAACAAGACAAGTATTTCTAGTTTCTTGTGTACTTTGTGACACAGCCCAACAAATATCAGGTCCGTTTATCTGGGGCACCTGTGCATTAAAGCATTATTTTCTTTTTTTATGATCTAAGAACTAGTTTTAAGATATTCTTTATAATAATTATATAGTATGGTAAAAAATAAAGTAAGAATTTCACGTTATTTTGTTTTAGAAAACAAAAACAGTTCTGTATTTTTCACAGCATTATCGTAATCGATTTTGTCTTTCATTATATTTTGATTATACTAGTAGGTCCTCACTGTTTATTGTATTATTCTCTAGAATTATCTATTGTCCTAAGCGGTCGCGACATTTTTTTATTGTGCTTTATTCTACCATCTTCCATTGTCATTTTATTTATTTATTTAAAACTCGGTCTCTGAAATGTATGCTTACTAGCTGCGTCCCGCGGTTTCACCTGCATATGTTTCGACCCCGTGGGAATATCGGGATAAAAAGTATCATCTTAATTCTGGTTATAAACTATTTGTGTGCCAAATTTCATCCAAATCCGTTCAGTAGTTTTTGCGTGAAAGAGTAACAAACATCCATCCATCCCTACAAACTTTCGCGTTTATAATATTAGTAGGATTCGCTATGATTTCCATTTACCTAAATTAGTTATATTTACTGAATGGTATTTATTATCATTCATCATCATAATTATTACCAAACCACGACTATGACTGAAATGTTTGTGAATCATAACAAAAATAAATAATGCCAATTCCTTATCTCTTTAATCAATTACGCACAAACCCAACGTATTTATAACAAACACAAACTAATTGTTAATATTATCAGCCAGCGCTAATTTATTAGAGATCGCAATAGATATTAATTAATCATTAATATCAATCAGCGTATTATATCCTTTCGTAATATTCTGCCGGTCGATACCAATCAAAATGATTAAACCAGTCTATAGGGAATGTTTGATACTTCGATAGAATTCATTAATTAAGAAAGGCCTTGGGTAGGACTTACGAAACAGAGCGAAAATGCAATATAATTGATATTGACTTGGATTCGTAACATAGTTATTAACGTCACGCCCTAAAAGTCAGTGAAAATAAAAATATAACCAGCGGGGTAATTGCGTAACACACATACAAGTGCACACATTCAACTCCATTCATTGCATTATTTACGTTTGGCAACCGCATCACTTAAGAACGGCTGGACCGATGTGACTATCATATGATTTGAAATGTTCGTGATAGTCCGAATAAGGTTTAAGGGCGAAAAAAATGGAAATTTTTCCTGCAAGATTTGAAAAAACTGAAAGTCCTTTTTTCTATGGGTTTTTGTATGAATTGTTGAAATGTAGACACGACGACGTCTATCCGTCAGCTAGTCTATAGTAATAATTATTACCTACGTTTAATCTTTAAAGTTTGAAGATCCTTTAAACAACAGATATATTCAATTCATTTCAAAGACGCGAACGGGAGGTATACTTAGTTCCCGTTCTTTTCACATGTCTGTAAGACTCCTTATGATTAAGCACTAGCAGTGACGGGCATTTTGGGCAGTCCTATGTAATTTTGACGTTCAAAAAGTGCTGATTCTCATTCTAATTTGAATAAATGACTTTTGATTTTATACTTAGTACCTAATAATATTAATACCTCACCAGTATTCTACAGAATCTCTTTTGTACATCAAATAAATCTCTTAGTATAACCCCATAATATACGCAACAGAACCAACATCGTATGCTATATGAGTTTGTTTATGGGACAAACAAATTGAGAGGAACAATCATTCCTATCGAATCGATTGCGGTCGAGTGTAGATTGATTGAACCAATTTATTTACTGCATTCTTCTGTCTAATATACATTAATGTATGGAAAGCTATGTATGTTTGAAATTAAAGCATAAATAATCCAATGAATTTTTACATTATTAGTGAGCTAGCTGCGCCCCGCGGTTTTACCCGCATAAGTTTCGATCCCGTGGAAATGTCGGGATAAAAAGTACCCTGGATGAAATTTGGCACACAAAGGGTTTATAACCAGGATTGACATATAGGATACTTTTTATCCCGATATTCCCACGGGATCGAAACTTATGCGGGTGAAACCGCGGGGCGCAGCTAGTTATTATTTATATTGTTTTGTTCAAACCAACAACTCTACGAAGAGTATTATATCGAGATGCTGCCAGCAATTTAATTATTGACATTCCAATAGGTGCACAATCGAATAACATTTATTATATGCCATTTAAAACATACCAATCCTTAACACTACGTGATTACGTGATGTATTATTAAATACTATTAATAATACGTCCGCTTTTAAACAATACACTAATTTATTTTTGAACAATCCCTGAGAGTTCTATTTCGAAAACGTGGTATAAATACGACAGTCCACTTTAGCCCTTCGCTACATCTCTTCATTTAGTAAAAGCAACGTCGATTGCTGAAACGGTTATATACATATTTTGCCTCTCTCTCTTCTACAGTCTCAATTAGTGCACAACAAAAATTATATTTTTTATTTTACTTGGAACTTCTATCAATAACTTTACAACTGATGAGATAAGATATTTATTTATTTCCTCAAACATGATTACAAATTATCACCATGCAAGAGATAAACAACAATAATAACAATCAGCCGTCAACGCCAGCTGCCGCTGAAAACCAGCGCTGGGGCTCTGTCTTGTATAGGGTCTTAGCATTATGCTGAGCGATGGCCGTTATGCGTGGATCGTGGATGTAACGCATGTTTACCCCGAACCTGTTATTATTTTTTGTTTGTGTTCATTTTTATGCGTCATGTTTGCCGCAAATAAGTAAATGTATTTTCTTTCTTTTTCTTTCTTTTTTCTTTCTTTTTTCTTTATTTTTCTTTTCTTTCAGCCTGTATTGTCCCATTGCAGGGCGAAGGCTTCCCTTTCCTTTTTCCACTCGACTCGATCCTGAGCCAATATGGACCAACCCCTAATTATAAGCGTCAAGTTCGTCCCGCCATGTACGCCTGGGTCTTCCGCGATGCCTTTTGACTTTTTGGGAACCCATGCTGTGGTGGTCTTAGCCCACAATGCACACGACATGCGGCAAACGAGTCAAAGAGATGTCAAAAAAAAAAACAGTTTATTACGTTTGCCTTAGACAGTGTCGTGCAAATATGTTTTAATGAAATAAAATCATCAATAAATCAAATCGTATAATTTTTAAAAAAAAACACTCTTTCTCATTAAATGTTTGTCACCATCAAAAATATTTATATTTCACCAGTATTTAGTGCGATAAGGAGTGCGCTATATAACGTTTCAATAATGTCAACGCAGCGCAGCCCTATTCAACCCCTGTAAGGTTTCAGTCGTAATAAAGCCCTTAATTTACACGAGCAAAGCTGTGGCCAGGCTATTAGCATGTGTGAATGAGAAGTGGGAGAAAAAATCATGTATGCAGCCGCAGTAATTTAAAATTCATACGTCACGGCTCGTGGGTCGAGACATAAGCATAGCAATGCTATTGCCACAGTGTACCAGCTTACAGTGGTTCATCGTCCATATATTTGACAGGACCTGAGAAATGTCAAATTTTGTGTCATTTTTTTATACCTACTTAAGTCAGGGAAATTGATTGTTTACAAATTGACAACCAGCTTAAATTTTCGGTAAATGCAAATCATAACTGTTATTCTTTGGAGTTGTATGAAAAGGCTAAACCACGACAAATGGGCGAAGTGTGTCAAATTAATAATTTTCCTGACTGTACCTATACTTATACCTACTTAGGTTCCGAACTGCCATACTGCAGTTCGGGAGATAAGCTCCGCCCACTTGCCCCCCGACCCTCCGCACGATTGCTTTGCGAAAACCCGCCCATTGAACTACTGCAAGTAGTTATACTGTGCTAATGCTATGTTAAACAGTGTCTTATATTTACGTGTATTGGAATGCAACATCAGTATGTCGACTTTGCTTTGCATAGAATAATAAACGAGACAGAGGCGACGTCGTCGCCTATCTTAAATATGATTTACAGCATTATCAAAGATTTATACTTAAAGATATCATGGTATGTCTCCACATAACCTACGTTTTTATAAAGTGCTTGCGATTGTGTCAATGTCATTTATATAATGTTTTGGCACAAGATATAAAATTTGTGTGGTAATTTTATTCGGAAACTCCTAAATAAAAAATTCAGTGCTAATTACAACTGAATTTTCTTCTCGGAAGGTCTGTGGCATGGTACTTAAATCTTAGAACCGTAGGTATAAGGTAGGTAAATACGGTCTTTGCGAGACAGGAATTCGACTTAAACATTGCATGATCGACAGTAGAATTTGTTAAGTCGGAGCCGTTATCACCGGGCCACCACCCGGCCCAAATAACGGTCCCGACTTAACAAATTGTATCGTGCGCTCGAACCCACAGGTGGTTTACTATGTGTAAATAATTTCATCACTACTGCTCTTAATACGGTGAAGGAAAACATCGTGAGGAAACCGGCATGTCCCAGAACTAAAAATTGAAGACATGTGACATCTACCAACCTGCACTGGGCCCGCGTGGTACATTACAGCCCACTCGCTCTCGAAGAGAGGACTGCCTGTGTTCGAGCAGTGGGGACATTAAAGGCTGATTATATGTGTATGTGTGATTCATATCAAGTTCTAATGATTGCGAGAATCTTCATAAGAAAGAAAGAACCACACAGATTTGAGTGGAGCTGTCCAGTCAGTGTCATTTGCTATTCATAAATCAATTAATAGAACTTATAACTAAACAAACTTAGGTACCAATGTCGTGGGTACCCGCTACCCACGACATTGGTACCTAAGTTGTAAGTCCGAAAGGGTTACCGCTGCCCTGGAACATAAAGGGCTAAGGAAGGAAAACGGGTGGGTTTTAGTCAGTAAAAGTCTGACACTCCCTTCCGCTCCACCCAGAGCGGGAGGGGTCATTTGATGACTTCCCATCCACAAAAAAAAACAAAAAAAAAAAGCCTTCATAAGCTACCATAAAAAATATAATGCATTTATAATCGCGGGTCAGGAATGTAAAACATTACAAATCACGCCATCATGTTATTAGTATGGAAACAACGTTTAAATGTAAATAAAGAAACCATACATGTATGACTGTGACATGACAGGACTGACGGGACTTGGTTGACAAAAACATAAAGCAACAGCCTCGTTTATCAATAAAAACGTACATAGATAACAAGTTATTAGTCTCAACATTGTTTGG
Source organism: Apamea epomidion (assembly GCA_947507525.1). NCBI lineage: Eukaryota > Metazoa > Arthropoda > Insecta > Lepidoptera > Noctuidae > Apamea > Apamea epomidion. The sequence goes on from OX382231.1 coordinate 13,359,418, forward strand.
TATGTAAATAGAAACAGTTTACATAATATAAGCTCTCGCAGACAGACGCTACGCGACGGTGAGACGCGATTCTCGTCGTGGTGGTTTCTAGTCGTGATGGCGAGAGCCTTATGTCTGTTTGTCGCAAAAAATATTAACAAGGTTTTAATTGATAACTTATCAATTATTTATGCAGTCTTGAGATTTGAAATACAAATGCACAAGATAAGATACCTATATTCAAATTTTATTTACGTTTAAAATTGACGTTATTTCAAGTTAAGCAAATATCAATTTTATTTCAATGGTAACTAGTTGATTTCAGAGTGACTAGCACTATTGAAAAAGTTATAAAAAATGTTTGAAGTTGTAACGTAAACTGAACTTTATTGTGTTGTGCGTTAAGATTTATATGTCGCGAATGCAGATTACCTACCTACTTTTACCTATGCTATGTAGACCTAGTAACAGTTCCTGGATCCTTTATACAGTAGGTACACACGATGACACATCAAGCTATACATTTCCAGTTTTAGCTGACCTCGCATTGTATAGGCTTTTCGATGAGAAGTCAGCTAATACTGGAAATGTATACCTCGGTCGTCGTGCGTACCAGCCGTTCTATTCTGGAAAAACTCACAGTGAAAACTTAGATGAAGTGAGCTGTAAAATTGTCAATAGTGTTAATCCCTAGCATCTATTGGAATGACAGCTCACTTCACCAACGATTTACGATCAGATTTTAACCGAAATAATCTGTTGCACGGAAGCGCCGACACCCATACGGGTTGAAATGTCTGGAATAGTTACAAGTTAACTACCAAACATGTTAATTGGTTCAGACATAATCCAGCGGGGTAAATGCGTAGCCCACTATCAGTAGCAATGGTTTAAATGGCTTATATAAAGGAAAAAAATGTATGTAGAATTTGTAATACTAAGTGATATGTGGTATTTTTTCGCTTTTAGTTATGTTTAAACTACCTATGTTTTAACCGCATAAGTTTCGATCCGTGGGAAAATTGGGATAAAAAGTATCCTATTTGTTAATTCTGGTTATAAACTATATGTGTGCCAAATTTCATCCAAATTCGTTCAGTAGTTTTGGCGTGAAAGAGTAACAAACATTCATGCATCAAACAAACTTTCACGTTTATAATATTAGTAGGTTAACTTTCAAGTAAGGTTTGTGCGATTCATGAGAGCTCTGCAGTCGTTTTTTTAATTTTTCAGTTTTGATTTTAAATCTTGCTGTCTTTTATATCTGTCTTAGCCTAAAAACTGAAAACGTTCGCTTTTTTTCTACGAAACCACATTTTTTTTACAGCAATGTTTTAATTCTTAAAATTATCTCAAGAAGCCTTATCTCAAACCCTCAAACTCAAAACTCGTATCAAACGTATATAATAAATAAAAAAAAATAATAAAAAATTACAATAATACTAAATAAATTATATATATATATATAATTAAATATAATTCTGTATTAATAAAATAGTATAACTTGCTAACTACTTATCTAATAAAAAAATTCACCACATTAAAAAAACCAGCGTTCTTCCTCCTCTCTCCTACTTGATCTATGCTGTGCCCGAGAGGGTCCATAATTGTGACTAATTTAATTATTTCCTACTACTATGAATATACATTATGGTACGCAATAAAGAATTGAGAATTGAGAACGTCGGTCAGTTAGTCAGAAAGTTAAAATTAGGTGCCCATTCCAAAACGTAGATCTATATGGAGAAGAACAGACAAAAACTCCAAGGACTTTTAAATCAAGATATTATTTGAGATAACGTCATTATCTCATACTATTAATATCGCGCTACACTCGTACACTGTTTCTTATCTCAAAAACTCCAGTTATCTACTACGAGAAGATAGTATTAGTCATTATGAAGTTAAGGTTACCGTGAAACTGTGAAATCCGTTATGACTCGTATTGGCGTCACGCCCTGTGATTCTCAAATAATGAATGATTTTATTTTGTAAGTAGGTTTGTATAAACACTTTTACTCGTCAATCATATTTTAAAAACTTCATGAGGTCGGCGTTTCCTATCTGACTAGTCTGAGAAGAAAGGCCGAAACAAACTCAGAGTTTAAATAAAGTCCAGACATAATCTTGGTCAGATTATTATGAAGACCATGTAGATCGATGTCTGAGTTTGTCTTTTGAGGAAAGAACCACATAGATTGAGAGGTACAGTCAGTGCATGCATTTGTCAGAAATCGTGCAGCTCAACTCAAATCAGTGGGTCATGCCATGTGTAGGTGTGGCGAGTCAAGGCAAATTATAAAAGTTTATGTAATATGTAATGTGTACTAGGTTAAGGTTTCTATGGGTCTATGCCACCCGAAATAAAGTTATTATTATTATTATTAAAACTTTAGGAGCTCAACGATTCGACGAACAATACCAAAGAAAGTACATTTGGGTAGGCCACATAAATTACTCAAACTGCCAGACCATGACAAAACTAACAGAACAGAGAGAAAAATAAAGAAACTACAAAGAAGGTTGTACATACCACAGTAATGTGGTTGTACTTTGTAGCCTCGGTTTGCTAATTACCAACAAAATATCACGCTTTCCCCGAAGGGTTCACTCCGGATTATATTCGAACGCAATGTTATTTGTGCATTGTGAATTGTTATTGAATAAATAAATAAATAATAAACTGAAAAAATAAAGAGGGGTTTGTGGCTAAGAAATAACAGCCGCACAGGTCGATCGGTCTGGTTAAGCTACGCTTGTCGCGGTTGGTCGTGGATAGGTGACCATCTTTACATACTAAGAACCCTTCGTGGCTCGGAAAGCACGTTAAGCCGTTGGTCCCGGCTGTCATTCGTGGATCTTTGTCAGTCGTTACGGGTCGTCAGAAGCCCGAAAGTCTGACAATCAGTCTCAACAAGGGGTTTCTAATTTATTAAGGAATCATAATAATCTATGTGTGATACTAATTGTGCTTTCCGCCTTTTTTACTACATTGTTTGTAGCACCCTATACTTTGGCGTCGTTTGCTCGCTTCGATGTCACATAATATATGTGCTGCCACATATTTATATGCCTTCCACAAACAATCACATAGGTATATTTGCCGTCCTTTTGACGACATACATTAATGGACGAATCATGAAATCAGATATTACTGCCGAGCTATCCATAATAATATATTTATGGTCGTGACTGTACCTACTTGATAGTGGAAGGTATGTTAATTCTATATTTTTTTTCTCATTTTTGTAGTGATTAAGCACCTACATATTATATGACTATTTGATTTTCAAATGAATCTAAATAAAATCTCGTACTTTTACTAAACAACAGCCCTAGAGCCAACCAAACCGTAACGATATGGTTGAGGGCACTTTAAAATAGACGTGTTATCTTGTACAGTTATCATATCATAGACGCATCGCACGGTACAGCCAGCGAAAAAGTCGATCCAGTTTTTTAAATCTTAATCATTGAGCTAAATGACATAACACCACGCCTGCATTTCCCGAAGGGCCCTAAAATAAAAATAAATAAAAAAGCTACAAAAAATAAAACATAAATATTTAGCAAATATTAAGCTAAATATTTAATTAAAATGGGAAAAGAAGTCAAATTCTAAGGTATTATATGAAATGCTGAAATTGAAATATGAATAATTTTATGTTAATATCAACGTTTGTAGCTGACCGTACGTATCGCGTTTCGACTTCCAAACAATGCTTGACATGACATGAGATCAATTGGGGACCACTGATAATGGTATTGTCATGTCATGACGTTGAAAAGGGATTTTATTTTTTATTGTGGACGATGATTTGAAGCTCTCACATTCCATTGGTTCTTAGTCTATATAAATAAAACGTAATCAGGTTAGTTACACCATTTATAACTCAAGAACGGCTGGATCGATTTTTATGATCTTTGATTTGGCGGATTTGTCTTGGTCCCAAATAGCAGAAAACTATTGAAACATGGGAAAAATTCACGAAAACAAATTATGAAGATAATCTGAGGCGGTATGAAGTTTGCTGGGTTAGTTAGTTATAGTATAATACCAGCCTATTACTGTTCCACTGCAGGGCGAAGGCCTCTTCTCATATGGAGAAGGCAAGAGCATTGATCACCACGCTTACTCAAGACGGGTTGGCGATTTCATACTATTAACTATACCTCAGGATGATTTCCTTCACCGACGTCAGCAATGTCCAAGATACATTTTTATTGACTTAATCAAGAGAATATTTACATTATATAAGCTAACATTTAAAATAATAATTATGTACATGTGAAAAAATAAGCAAAAGAATAATAGAGCATCAAAAAATTCGTCCGCATCGCTGTCAACACGAACAGTGCCCAAAAGGCTGGCAGCATTGCCACGTTGTATAGCGATGCTAATTTTTTGGCTAAAAGAGGCCAACATAAATTAAAAAATTACATATGAATTCAAAAGGTCACATTGATAGGTACTTGCATGCACAAGGTTATGGGTTACTATCGCTTCTCATGCACGAGGTTATGGTTATTAACCCATAACCTCGTGCATAAGAACGATGCCTTAACCACTGAGGCATCAACTATAACATATCCACTTGTTCATAAAAGATAATAAATGTATTACCAATGTAAAGAATGGCAGGTACATCGACACACAACCGGTTAAGTACCATAGATTTAGTTTATGATTCTGAACCGCAGGGGGCGTTGAAAATTTTCGACGGTTATGAAAACATACATTTTGACCGCGTAGGTAGGTACTGTACTTTTCTATGAAACAGCAGATATTACTTTTTTTTTATTACTGACGAAAACTTTCTTCGCTACGGTCTAGAATAATGTGCTGAATCCATGATAACAGGTTGTCTAGAATCATGTGCTGAATTCATGGTTACAGTTAGCGCTGTTTATTGGTTAAAACCTTAAAACCATAATCGTCCATTCGTCACTAATCAACATGGCATGTACTTTGGACAGCCAATTACATACTTTAATTGGCAAACCGAGGCTACAAAGTACAGCCTCCTTTGAGAATCACAGGGCGTGAGGCCAATCCGTGTCATAACGGTTTAATAGTTTTACGGTAACATAAACATTGTACACTGTTCCTCAGGGTCGTAGCATTATGTTAAATAGCTTTAAACTTACCTCAAGGAACGGGCTATCAAATATTTATAAAAAAAAAAAAATCCGACGTAGGTCAGAGATTAAGGCCTTCAAACAAACTCTTCAGCTTTATTATTAGTATAAATGATAAATGATTTTATTTCTGTAAGGGCTGATTTTTCAACCGACAGATAATTTTTGATATTCGTGGAATAAACTTGACGTCTGGCAGATTTTGTATGGAAGAATTGTCAAAAATTCAAAATTTTTCCTCGAATAAAATTATCTGGCGTTGGAAAAATAAGCACTAAGTAGGTTTGCACAAACACTTTTACACGTCAATCATATTTTAAAAACTAGATGAGGTCGGCGTTTTCTATCTGACTACTCTGAGAAGAAAGGCTGAAACAAACTCAGAGGTCACAGTCTCTTTGAAAGTCCAGACATAATCTTGGTCAGATCATGTGAAGACCATGTGTATCGATGTCTGAAATGGTCCGTTTTCCTAAAAAAGGTAAAAACCACACAGATTGAGTGGACCTGTCCAGACAGGGCACGCATTTGTCAGAAATCGTGCAGCTCAACTTAAAACTTAAGGAGCTATATATAGAAGATGTATTATGTACCTACCTATAATTTTGAATGAGAAAAAACTAGTTCTATTACTAAATTATGTCGCATTAAGTTCCAAATTACCTGGACGCTAGCACCCACCCACCCATCTAAAGTTTTTAGCCTTGAAACACGCTTCTTTGTTCGCGAATTTAAGTTCTAGGCAGGTATCTTGGCAAATCGAATCACTGTTCTGCTTCTACAAACGTCATGTCTTTGGATTTAACTAACGGTTAAGGAAACTATATTTTCTTATCTTTGTCGTTATTCAGAACTAACTATGATTCAGATTCACACCTACTTACTGTAGGTGTGACGTTGTCGTTACTTGTTGTGTTTTAGAATTTCTACATTTATATCTGTAACCGTTATGGTGTACATAATAAAGGGTAATCTTTCTATATATTTGTCTATCATGTTCTTCTTTACGTGTCAAATAGACTCAAATTTTATCTGACCAGTATGAGGCCACCTGGAGAGCTCTCTTCATCATTCATCATCATCATCATTTCAGTCGAAAGACGTCCACTGCTGGACACAGGCCTCTCCCAAGAACCTCCACTTCGACCAGTCCCGTGCTTCTCGCACCCAACGGGTTCCTGCGGCTTTGACAAGGTCATGTCAAATGCCCATGTAATACCCACTCTCATGAAGATCGGAGACGCTACACTCGAAGTCGTGGACAAACTGTCCAGTTGGGTAGGTCCTACTTCGAGAAAGAGGTAAATCGTCAAATCCGACTTGGCTGGGCAGCGTTCGGGAAGCTACGCAATTTCTTCTTGTCCCACATATCGCAGTCTCTTAAGACGAAAGTGTTTGACCAGTGCGTGTCACAATGGGCCTTATTAGAAGGTTTAAAGTCACCCAAAGGGCAACGGGTATTCTTGGAGTTTCCCTGCGTGATCAATTCAGAAATGAAGAGATCCGCAGGAGAACCAAGGTACGATAAACAAGGTACGATTATAAGGTTTTTTCATGTCTCTTCCTACCCATCATGCACAACCTATAAGACATAAGTCCTAAAGCAAGGGCAAAGCTAACTCTGAAAATCATTTCAGAGTTAGCTTTACTCTGAAAAAACGAGCCTACGTTCTCCATTTCACTGGTTAGGTACTTCCGAACTGTAGCCATTCATATCGTATCTTTACTGGCTAGCAACCAACAGTCATGTCTAGTGTCAGGCTCAAAATAGTGCCGTTATCTGCCGAGTAAACATCATTACAGGAGTCACAAGTAGGTAAAATACAAAGCAATATATTCGCTAGGCCATTCGAGACTTATTTCATACACCGGCCGGTCTATTTTGTAAAAATCTCACCGTGAAAACTTAAGCGAAGTAGCTGTCATTCCATCTGATGTTAGGAACACAATTGACAGCTCACTTCAAGCCCACTTCACCTAAGTTATCACGGTGGGATTTTTAAGATCGGCAGAAGGTACGTACTTCTTCTGTCCTGTTGCCACGAGCTATAAGAAAAAGTGTGTTAGAAAGGTCAGTCCGGCATCAAGATTGTCAGTTAGATTTACCAGTAAACCAGCGACCGGCCTCTGCTTCGCGCGGGTTTTGTGACTTAACAAAACATCGAGATTGTTTTACTATGTTTAAGTTTAATATTTATGTATTATACACATTAACTTTCAGGAATAAATGTTTTAAATGATGTTGAAAACTGCATCGAAATCCGTTGCGGAGTTTAGAAGAAGAACGCGATCACAAAGACAGACCCGAAAGGCGAATTTAATTTATAAATGTATAGATACAGATAAACATAGATATGTTAGACTGATTGCGGGGTTGATTGTCCAAAAGGCGCTACTAATATCTTTGTGGTAAAATTGTTACAACGTGCACCGCTTTATTTTTGACACAACTCGAGAATCTTGGCATAATGTATATGAACGACTGTCGAGACAAGTTACTGCGAGTAGGTACTACATAGTAACTACAACATGACATAACATCACGACTGTATTCCCCGAAGGGTTAAGCAGAAATGTACCTAAAGGGCACACACCACACACAGCCCACATCTTGCCAGTTATGTTTAAGTCTCGTGTAAAAGGTGACGAACCTATTGCTAACAACCGGGTACAAGTTCAGAACTCAGGCTGCTTGTAAGAAAATCCACGTGGAAAAACACAATAACATTTTGCTCGACCCGGGAAACGAACCCAAGACGTCATGCTTAGCAGTAGCGCTTGCGGCCACTAGAACAGCGAGGTAGTAGATACTAATTTTACTGAAATATCGTCATAACTAGTGCCGGTATTTTTAATTTCATAAACATCGATTCCTATCGTAGCATACCTTGTTAGCAAAGAACCGCACACTCTATTAAATTAAAGTATTTTTATGGTCGTGTTTGCTAACGCTGACGGCATGAGTAATGAGTATTTATTACGTTCGTAATAAATAACTGAGAATTTTAATTTCAGAGCACTTTTTAAGGGAAACTATTTTGCTTTGATATCGAATGTCCTCTAAACCGAAGTCAAGTACCTAATTTAAAAGTTTAAATTTGATACTACCTTCCTTCAGCTGTGTTGTTCCCATGTGAGTTGTAAACGCCTCCATTTCAGTTTAATTAATAAAGGAAAGAACTCTAACTTACATCAAACTGACTATTGAATCCATACCATTTTTCACTTCGAGCGAGTATTTTTTTTTTTTTTTGTTTTTGTTACCTTCCCAGCAAGGTAAGTGCATAACACACTAGCAGTAGTAATGACTTTCGTTATGACAGTTCAACAAAATTCATTGCGTCATTTACGTTGTTGAGAAGACCAATTTTTCGAACATACATGTGAAACAATGGATTTGCAATACCCTTTCAAATTATTTAGATTTAATCGAAAGTGTGTTACGCAATTAGGGTTCTGGGCGTCTAACAATGTCAGTAAACTTTGCATATCTTTCCCAAAGCATTATTTCAATAAGCTTCCATTTAGAACGAATCCACGAATTAATTTCCACGCATAATCCCTGATACTAAACGTAAACCCCGAAGAATAATAACACCACAATAGATAAACGTCTAGCCCTAAATATCAATAGAAGAGCGATATTTCATGAATCTTTAATGGGATGACCCGGGTCAGCAGGCAGCAGGGTAGCACCTCGGGTCGGCCCCGTGTCGTGTCGACGTGACACGACATGTGAGTGTGTATTTATGCGTGTGGGTCGCTGAATCATTTACAAACCAGATTTTCCGAATCTTCATAGAGATAGACCATTATTAGGTTATAAAGAGTGTGTCTGGGTGTCTCTCTCGCTGAGAGGAGGCCTGTGTCCCAGCAGTGGGAACATTATAGGCTGATTATGTTACTTAAATGTTTGTACGTTGTTTTATAGCTAATAGTTTTATAGAATTTCGTTTCACATAAAAAAATTCTCATATTTTCGTTTCATAGAATAATCAATACGCAGAATACTTACATTGAAGATTTTTAAATCATTGATTTTTGTTTCACATAAAGTTTAATCATATCATAGACTAACAAATCAAATATTCTTCATCCTTATATTGTTTATTTAATATATCTAAAACTTATTACCAAGAATAACATTTTATCAAGTGAGTATTCAAGTGAGTTCCAATCCATACCGTTGATAAAATTATTATATAATATTATATACTCTGGCTGAGGTAATTTCTGTTGGGGGTCTCACTTCTAACCAAACCTAAGCATGCAGCATGCAAGCAAGCATGCAACACTCAGCGTGCAAGCCAGCATGCAGAATGCAAGCAAGCATGCAGCATGCAAGCGAGCATGCAACATGCAGCAGGCATAGTTTCTGTCACGGCTCCGGCGCTGCGGGGCTCCGGCGGCGGTCCCACGCGAGCTTATCGTCGCAGATGGTATTCACGCTCACCACCGCAGCTTTGGCGCCTCAGCCGTGGCGGCGAACGTTAAAACCACCCCCGCTCCTCAACTCGTGGGCCGGCTCACCCCTCCACGCCTACGCGGATTTAAATTACAGGCTAGGGGTAGGGAGACAAGACTACGTGGAGTCGGTTTTGCAGCGATTCGTTTCTGTCACTAACATTTGTAGCACAACATATTGACTTTATGAGACAATATTTTTGACGATATTTACATTATATAAGCTAACATTTAAAATAATGATATGTACATGTGAAAAAAAAAGGAAAATAATCATAGGGCATCAAAAAATTCGTCCGCATCGCTGTCAACAGGAACAGTGCCCTAAAGGCTGGCAGCATTGCCACGTTGTATGGCGATGCTTTGGCCAAGAAACAGGCCAGCTCTCTGGTCACGTGAAGAGTCGAATAACCGCTTGGCGATATCTCGAATAACCAAGTGGGCACTCGGACCCCATGGCCCTATAAGTGTTTCAACCCCAAACGGCTCGAACATATAGCCCAATCAGGCTGGAATATTTTCGCCGTTTGAGGTTTTCTGCTCCAGCAGCAGCCGCTCCAGCACAGCCCACCGTGCTAGGAAGATGGGATGGCGCAAGGGTGTCGACACATGTTGCATCCCACACCAAAGGCCTGCCTAACTTCCAGAGCATTATGGTCATTCCGTCTGGTCTCTTCCCATCGTCGCGTGCCAGGCCGTTGGGTTCTAAAACGGCTGGCACCCCGGTAGTGACAAGAGCACGACGGATGATGTCATTAATGCTGGCATACCGTGCTATCCGACCTGCGCTCCTACTGCAGGATAGGCCATGGTGTCTGAGGCAGTCGACAGCTTCACCGCACTGACAGCGATGCGGAGCCCCACAAGGAGCGCCCAACAATATTTTAATTAAAATTATGGATAGCATAAGGTCTATTTTTATAAATTTTCGTTGAAATAAAATACCATGGAAAAATACACCGAATAAACAATATTCGTTAAAAAATAATTCTATTGTTTGATAAGTTTGTTAAACAAAAAAATGTGATTAAAAATTCATTGAATTGTGTTTCTCTGAAATATGTTTCATTCAAGTAAATAGTCTTTGAAACAATAATATTCGAAATAAAAATACATGGACCAAATATTATATGAAATACATTTATTTGCGGCAATCATGACGCATAAAAAAGAATAAACACACAAAAGAAAACTCTGTCTGCATGTTACTTTTTTACGCCTAAACCATCGAACGGATTTCGATAAAATTTGATAAGGAGATCTATGGCATCTTGGGGAAGGACATAGGCACATAGTTTTTGTCCCGATACGTTCACGTGGGATAATTTTCGACATACACGCGGGTGAAGCCGCCAGCAGAACGCAATTTTCTAAAAATTTTCTCAACGCCAATTGTGACATAATTTTTTTACCAATAGACAAATCATTTCATTTAACTGCAATATTAAAATATTCGCGCTATTTATCTTCATTTCAGTGGCGTTTGACTGACGTAGAAATAAGCAACTTGAGCGATCAAAGATCTGTGCGGTAAACAAATCCAAGCATAGCTGTCATTTTCTGAACAACTGCGTTCTATAAATTGGTTAAATTGCAAAATCATTCAACAGTACCTACGGAAAATTGCTTGCTATTGTATTCAAATTTTCCGGTTCACGCATATAACAGTACGCTCATGACATTCTGTATTCAGTTTTTCCGCGACATCGCAATAAAAAACAAGTTCGTTTTTCCCTGAAAGAAACAGATAATCTCAGTAAAATTAGTTTTTCAGTAGTAAAAGAAAGTCTTCATATTGCTGCATTCAAAAGAAATAGGCCGAAGTCCGAAGGCCGCTTGCAATGTTTTCTAAGAATATCGCTTATTTATTTTTAATATCGTTCGGTGTAACGGAAATAGCTGCCGGTTTAGTGACGAAGAGTTCAGTCAACCCTATTACTGGCGATGGTAATATCTAGATTTTCAACAGTTTTCATTTATTTATTAATTTCCATTTTCGTATTTTTAGTTCTTACAATTTTCCAATATTAAAAAGTATTACATAGTGTATTTCTGGTATTCACCTGAATCCGTTTAGACTTGAAACCGACCCCAACATACATAGTGAGGAATAGGATAGGCAGTTTAATTGATTGATATAGCGTATATTTCCAAGGCTACATTTTTGCCTTGTCAAAAAACAACGTGTGGGTTTTGTTTTGCCCATATCGAGCTTTCTGATAGCTTTGACTACGATTCAGAATAGTTTTTATTTTGGACAAAGGTATACCGATCCATCGTAAAATTTTATATAGCGTGAAAATACGTGATTGTGAAAATCGCGTATGTCCATAGTTAACTACACTGTATAAAAATCTTAAAATACCACTGTATTTTTTTCTAGAAAGTTCAAACATTTTCATTTTTGTTTTAGGAATCTTGCCAGACAGGACAAACAGAGTAGAAGATATTTATTTAAGATATTATAATGGGTGAGTAAAACATTATAACACAGTTTGCTAATTAAATACCAAGAGGGACAAGTATTAACTTTCAGTTGACATTATAATTAAATTTTTATAACCTATAAAAAATTTATACGATAAGGGTGTCTAGAATCATGTGGTGAATTCACGGTTATAGGGTGTGCGTCGATGTCAATGTCACCCTGTATTTTATAACAAAATCCTTTCTCTCCATCGATAATGACAAAATTACTCGACCATAAAAAGTTAGTTCCTATCTGAAAGAGAGAAGTTATGGTTTTATTGACCTAAACTGGGTTAATACAACCAAAAGTTCAATAAAAAAAGAAAATGTAATCATGGCTCAGCCTCAATAAGTGCGGTAAAGGAGAATCGAATGCTTATTGGAAAACGCTCCGTATTGTTGTTCGTCACGCGATCTGAAGTCATTGCAAACTAGTATAGTCTAAGAAAGTGTATTAGAGTTTAAAAATTTAATAACAGCTACATATTATATTAATTTGTACTAGATGAGAGGTTTTGTTTTTTTGATGAAATGGAGTTGAAATTTTTAACGTTTATTCAGAAGGCACAACAATTATTATTAACAAGCTAACACTAAAATAACAAAATTATATCCTAACTTAACTAAAACTATACACAAACTAAAATGCAGCGTCAAAAAATTCATCCGAATCGCTGTCGACTGGTAATGTACCCAAGAGACTGGCGGCATTACCTCGTTGAATGGCAATGCTTAGCCTCTAGCCAAGGTAAAAGCCAACCAGAGTAGAAATGATTAAACTGAACTTATAAATGCCATCAAGGTGAATCTTTAATTAATTATATTAGGAAGTCACGCGACCATTCGCACCAGGATTGAATACCTCCATGTTAGTTAGTGGTGACTATGACCGCGAGCGCATGTGCGCCTTTATGATTTCTAACGTGACGATTATTATCGTGGACGTCCACGGCAGGGAAGTAAAATCTATGACAAAACGTGCACATTACCACGTCATCGTGGAAGGTTTAAAAGCGCCTGCATATACATTTTACTTCCTTGTGTTATCGTGATGCCGTACGCTTCCGCCGATTCTCTCAACATTCCACATGCTTTAATCATCTAGATTTTGATGTATCTTCTCTTATACTTTTCTGACCAATGTATTGCTACATCTTTTCTTTTACTTCATTTTTTATTTCACCTTAGGGTCTATTCAAATGTATGTTGGCAATTGATGTTTTTTCAAGTTAAACCAATATCAACTTTATTTCAATGATTATTAAGTTGATTTCAGAGTGACTTGGTATTGAACAAGTTATAAAAATGTTTGAAGTTGTAGCGTAAACTGAACTTTATTGTGTAGGATTAAAGTGGTTTTCCGTTAATTCATATTTGTTTACATTTTTTAGCAATTAAATCGTGAATGAAGTATATTTAAATTCGCCATGATAAAAGGTAATCTTCTTGCCAACTTGGGTCTTCCTTAAAATTGTTTCTATATTTTACAGACAAACAACCGACGATTATGTGGACATTCCTCTCAGTCAAGCCAGTCGGTTATTCGAAATCAAAGGCTTTGACAAGAATAACCCTACCGTCTTCTACATCCATGGCTTCATTGAGCTCGCCCAGCAGGAAAGTATCCAGGTGAGTTCTAAAACACAGAGTTGCATAACAAGAGCTGGCTTTCAGGAAGCTATAGACGTACACACGGCGACGCGTCAACCTATACATTTCTAGTTTTAGCTGACCTCGCGTTGTATAGTTATTCATACAATCAGAAGTCAGCTTATAATGGTTATGTATAGCTTGATGTGTAGCCGTGCGTACCATGTTGATATTAGAAGTGGTTGGAGCAAAACCTGTCAAATCTATCTATCTACCATTGTTTAAAATATGACGTGTAAAAGTGATTCCGATATCCTATTTACAGAACAAACCATATCATTTCACATTTCGATTCTTCGTATGTGAGTATTTAAATAAATGGGACCAGTGAAGTTTTGTTTAGAGGTATTTTTAGAAGAAAAAAAATTAGTAGATTATTAATTGTTTTTTTTTAATATTTTTGATTGTGTTTAGTTTAGTTTTATGATGTTCCTGTGCGAATCGCAATAAATACTTTTTCTTTCTTTCTTTCAATTTTCAGAAAGATATATATTTCATTTTGTTCCATAAACACACAACATAACCACACGCCTGTTATCCCTGAAAGGTTAGGCAAAGGTGTACCTACTACATATAGCTCACCGACCCACATTTAGAAAGAAAGAAAGAAAATACGTTTATTTGCGGTAAGCATGACGCAAAAAAAAACATAAAACACAAAAAAAAAAAGAAATAGCTGAGGAAAACATGCGTCACATCCACGCAAAACGGCTATCGCTCAGCATTATGCTGCGACCCTACGCAAAACAGATTCACCAGACAGAGACAGATTTCGCCAGTTGTCCTCAGTTCGGTCGGTTCATCGGTTCGGTTTTCGTCAGTTCGATAGTTCTTTTTTATTCCGTGTCTTCTTGAAATTTTACGTAGATTGTCTTCCGTTTGATAGAACAAGTACCGAAATTAAAAATAAGTGCGTCCAAACAACATTATATTTTTAGCTGTATCTGGTTTGAATCAAAGTCCAACATACTCAAATATGATTTACGATGTGTTTGTAACGTTATCTCATGATGAATAGCTCGTGTAAACATCGAAACATGACTATCCCAATACAAAGCAAGCCAAAAAGTAGTATAAACGAATTAACACTATACATAAGTAAGGCTATCGTAATTTACTAATTAAATTACTGGGTGTAGATCACAATCTTTACTGTTTTGGTGATCCTTTACTTCCCCGATAGTTTTTGGTGCCTAATTAAAGTTGATTCGTAGAGCAGAAACTTGTTCTCTTTTTTTTTGTTAGCCTTCATTGTGTCCCAATGCTGGCCAAAGTCCTCCTCTTGTTTCTTCCAAACCTCCCTGTCTTATGCGATCTCTGGCCATGTTGGTCATACAAATGTTACCACATCGTCGCACCATCGGCGATGTCCTCCAAACGTCCAGTGAGTGACGATCTTTGCCCATCGCTCTGGGTGCATTCGTGAAACATGTCCGGCCCACTCCCACTTCAGCCAGGCTGTTTTTTCTCCAACATCCGCTACTTGAGTAATGGATCGCAGCGCGGTGTTTCTCATTATGTACGTACTTAAATGACATTTTTAGTTTTTTCTTCACCATCAACACCCTTATGGCTCTTATCTCAGCTTACAGCAGGCTCCCCGTGCGGACGGCGTTCATCAGTACGATATTTTTACTGTTGCATCACAACTAATACATCATAGGTACTGAACAACACCGTGTGAAGAGTCGCTATTTGGAGTGGGCGCAGCATATCTTTTCTGCTACATTTTATGATTTTCTCCACTCATCCTACTGTATTATTATTTAATTTATTTTATAATACATATAATATTATAAACGCAAAAATTTGTGAGGATGGATGCATGTTTGTTACTCTTTCACGCAAAAACTACTGAACGGATTTGGATGAAATTTGGCACACAGATAATATATAACCAAGATTAACACATAGGATAATTTTCATCCCGATATTCCCACTAATTCGAAACTTAAGCGGGTGAAACCGCGGAGTGCAGCTAGTAATTTAAATTTGAATTACGAAAAAAAACTATAGTATATTTAATACGTATCAGCTCAAACATATTCCCCAATTGATTAGTCAACATACTTTTCAACATTCACGCCAAGAGAATCACTTGGCATTCTGTGATGTGCAAAAGCAGCACTTTACGAATCGCATGCTAACTCATGCATAATATTAACGAAACGATTCATTCATATTCTGATATGTTCTGATATATTCACTAGCAAGCTCCACAGGTTATGGTTTCAACAAAGTTTAGAATCACTTAACACACGAATTTACGTTTCAAGGAATCATTTGAAGTATCAACGATTACACCTTTAAAGCTGTATTTACCTTATCATATTTTTAACTAGTGACCAGAACCTGCTTGGCACAGTTTTTACGACATGACAAAACATCAATATTTCTTTTTTGTTTGTATGTTACTTTAATACCTTCGGGAATAAACTCTTTAAGTGTTGGTGAACACCGCATCAGTCACACAGACAAACATAAAAAAGCGACTTTAATTTATCATACATACACAATTGCCATCAAATTCTATATTGATAATCTCTACTTGCTTTTTTATTCCTTCCATTTCTCGGGCCATATATCCATTTTGTCACAGAATATTCGCCATAACGCCGCAAGTCTTTATGTTTCCTATACGCATCTGTGTTATCTCGCCATTAACCCTTCAACAGGAAGACATCTGTCTTCCATTACGCTATCTCCTGCCATGGGAAATCGTTGCACAATTACGGAAGAGGATTGATGACCGTGATATGGTGTTTACTTAGACGAAATACTAATGCTAATGCAAATGTTGACATTGAAGTCAATGTAGAACTATTCATATATAACCCTCACCTTGTATATGAACCACCACCATAAAACTTTTGAGCCTTCGCACAAAGCGTGGTAAGATCTAACCAAGGTATCAGTGCGATTAAATATTATTGATTCTACTATTGTATATAGCAATATACAATAGTAGAATCAATAATAATTATTATGGTTAGCAAACTATGAACGCTACAAGTAACACAGAAATACAACTCCTGAGAGTTTTTACCTCGTCAATAGAGAAATGACTAAGTGTGGAATTAGCTATCGCAATTTTTTTAATTACATTTTGGTAGATAGGAAGATGCCAGAAACGATGATTTTAAGTACCTCTGAGATAGAGTAGGAATGTTGGCGTAGGTAATTCCAGAAGTAATTCTGTTACGTTTCCACGCCTAAGCCACTGAATGGATTTGACAAGGAGATAGATGGCATCCTTTTGTCCCGGTAACACGTTCCCGCAGGATTCCGATTCCAACATCCACACGGGCGAAGCCGCAACAGAAGCTAATTTAACATATTTTTTCTTGATAAGTTTTAGATTTTGTATCTTAATTATTTCCTTTTCTATCTTCAGGTCGTGGTGAGCTCATACTTAGAAGCAAGGCCGGACACAAACGTTATATTATTGGACTGGTCCAATATGGCCCACGGTTCTTACTTAGTCAATGCCGCACGAAACACGAAAAAGGTAAGATTTAATATTAGAGAAGGCTATTAGACACCCACTATCTCACTTGTAAGGCTATATGGATAATTTGTCCACGTAATAATAATGAACTGTAACAGACCCGAAGCCACAGTTAACGATGTGTCTGAGTTTTGGTCAAAGCAAATACAAATAATAACAACATAACATCAGGCTTGTAAACCCCGAAGGGTTAGGCAGGGGTGTACCTGTAGTATCACCCACATTTCGCCAGTTATGTTTAAGTTCCATGTAGCAGGGGCTATGGCCAGCAACCAGAGGGGCAATTCTCGTAATTTTAAGAACGTTCACTATCTGATCTCAGTCTCAATCTGTCAAAAATACCTCTAATTTCCCTACATTTTGACAAGCTTCTAACATTGTTTGTAGCCGAGATGAGAATGCGACTAGATTTTGAACGTTTTAAATTACGAGAATTGGCCTTCAGGTAGGTACAAATCCAGCCTCCGGGTTGCTACTGCGTAGCGCCAAGAGTTGAAAATCTATAAGTATTTTTTATTTATGCGCTGATCCTAGCGAAAAGCGCTGAGCCGATCATTGAAAATCTAACTAATTATATATATACTCAACACCGAGAGTTGAAAACCAAGTACGCGATAAAAATCGTCGCATTTAAATATCGCCGGTGCAAATCTGGGGCTGCAGTCTCGACATTCATAGCGATCGCTTTACGACCGAATTCGGTCGCAAAGTCCTGCCACTCCATATATTACACCTGTCAATCCGGGACTTTACGACCGAATTCGTAAAGCGATCGCTATGAATGTCGAGACTGCAGCCCCTGGGCTAAATCAGTCGATAGTTTGATCCGTGCCTCGAAAAGCACGTTAAGTAACGACTTAACGGATTGCAAAGATTGATTGATTGAAAGCAAATATTGAGTGATTAATTGCAAAGATTGATTGATTGATTGAAAGATTGTCAAAGATCCACGAATGACAGTCGTTACGGGTAGTCAGAAGCTCGAAATTCTGACAACCAATCTTACCAAGGGGTATCGTATTACCCAGTAACTGGGTCGAGGTCAGATAGGCAGTCGCTCCATGTAAAATACTGGTATTCAGCTGCATCCGGTTAGACTGGAAGCCGACCCCAACATGGTTGAGAAAAGGTGATGATGGGTTTGATCCAGTAAGTCGTGCCTGGAGCCCTGGACATAATAAAACTGTCGGACAAAGTGCGCGCCGTCGCAAAGTAACCACAAACAGATTTTTATGCGTAAATCTAAAAACATTTGAGTGTATGTATTATGGTATGTAATAGTATAATCGCGCAATAAAAACTTTTAATTTTATCGCACCTATTAAAACAATAATCGAACAATAGCTCCTTATATTCTATTTATTTGTAGTATATTATGTGTTATTATTTGTTCTTTCGAATAAATAAAATACAATAATTGGAACCTTGGAGTGAAGTCAACACTTTGTTGACTTGACGACCTTCATTATAATATATTCTTCACTATTTTTAAATACTAGTAGGTAGGTAGGTACTTAATTTATAGTATTGTTGACATTATAACCTATTTTTGCATTTTTACAACAGAATAGTTTTTATTGCGTAGAATCTATGTAGATAGGTACTACACCTTGTTATGCCTGCATACCTAGTGAATTTTACAAAATAAAGTGGATTCATTTGATTTGCATAATTTCATGGTGTAAATGTTGAAAACTTCAAATAGAAATTATTATCTAGTATAAAATGCTTAATAATAACTAATTAGTTCTTCAAAATCTACCTTAAAGGTGTACACTCTTTCACATAATTAGTAATTATTATAAAAAAGAATAATCAACATATTTATATAAAATAATTATAACAAAACACAATTATTAATGATTAGAAATAAAATTAAATAAATATCAATGTCAAATAACTTACAATTTATTATTAAGGAATTCGTCAATAGTATAATATAATTTTTCCAATAATAGATGTCTTAATTTGCCTTTAAATTGAATAATATTTAAGTCTTGAATTCCATTTGATAATTTATTAAATATTTTTTGCGGCCATGCAAAGTATGCTTTTGTGAATCAAAGCTGTCTTTGATGGTCGAACGCATAATTCATGTCTATATTCTTGTATAACAAGCATTAATTTATGTAAACTTGAAATAAATTGATTTATCAATGGCAGAGTTTAACGATTTTATTTTAACACGTAGACCATGACCTGGGTTAGAGGACATAGAATATTTTTTATTCCGGTGTATCGCGTGGGATAATATCCTTGTGAAGCCGCGAGCAAAAGCTAGTAGCTCATAAAAATAATAAGGATCAATTGTATTGTTTCCTTATAATAACTACCTAAGGGCGAGCCATAAAGGCATTAAGTCCGCCTTCGTATAGTTATTTTTACCTGTGCATTAGGTTTTAATACTCAGATATGTAAATCTGTTTAGCCTTTTCGAACTATGTTGCGGTCGGTTTCCAGGCTAACCGGATGCAGCTGAATACCAGTATTTTACATGGAGCGACTGGCTATAATTATGACCACCATAATCCAGTTACTGGGTAACACGATATCCTTTGGTTACACTGGTTTTTAGATTTTGGGAGTCTGACTACCCGTGTCGACTATCAAAGATGTACGGATGGGAACCGGGACCAAAGGCTTAACGTGCTTTCTGAGGCACGGAGGGATCTCAATATGTAATGGAAGGTACCACGAACCGGCTGTGGCAAGCGCAGTTTAACTTTCGATCGAGCCATGAGGCTGTTATCATTTAGCCACGAGCCCCACATAAAATAAATAAATAAGATAATAAGTACCTTCCCAGATAAACAGAAAATAGGGTAGGTACACTAAAAATATAAACCTTTATTTAATTTATTTATTTAACCATTTATGTACACACATATATAAAAAGAAGAAAAAAAAAACAGAACAGAAAAAAAGGTACAGAGGTGATGCTTATTTCATAAGAAATCTCTTCCAGCATACCTGCGATACGACAATAGATAGAGAGATGTAGACAGCGGGCGAAAGAGTAAAGGAGACAAAAAATACATAAAATCATATAAACTAAACAAATATTATGACAATGTACTTACATACATACATAATAAACATACATACTTCTAAAATAAATATCAGTAAACCATAAATTATTATATCACAATAATAAATACATGCATAACTACGATGAAGTGGAAAGATAGTCTTCTTTTACTCTTCTTTTACAAACTGCAACACCTTAAACTCAAATGAAAACAAAGAAAATATATTTATTTGCGGCAAACATGACGCATAAAAAATAACATAAACACAAAAAAATAACAAGTTGGGGGTAAACATGCGTTCACGAAGTCTTAAATATTAGCCTAATAGCGGAATCCGGAGAACTAGGCAACCCAGTTTTGCGTGACTCATAAGCAGTTATTTTCTAGAAATCACGGCAGCTTAAAATTAGACGCCATACAGTCACGTTTGAAGGACGCGTGGACGAATCTAGGTAGGTATATTGCTGTATCAATATGAGGTTACTCCATCGACAGATTTTCTCAACTAAACTTAGAAAGATCTTTGGAGATAGTTTTGTTTTCAAACAAGGTAATATTCACTAACTAGCTGCGCCCCGCGGTTTCACCCGCATAGGTTTCGATCCCCTAGGAATATCGGGATAAAAAGTATCCTATGTGTTAATCCTGGTTATAAACTATCTGTGTGCCAAATTTCATCCTAATCCGTTAAGTAGTTTTGGCGTGAAAGAGTAACAAACATCCATCCATCCATCCATACCAATTTTCGCGTTTATAATATTAGTAGGATTATACACCATGTTCCGGACGACATATATTAAAATCGACCAGATGTTCAGACCATGGTCCTAAATACCTTGACGTAAATCAAGACTCCTCTCGTACGTGCAAATGAAATGCAAATAGCTTTTGATAGATTTACCATTTTAATTGCACTAAGCAGTAAGACCCTTTCTTACTGCATAGCTCAATTAAATTTCATTAAATTAAATTACAAATATCTTGGTAACGAAGCCTGTTTAAGTGCTACTAATTCCTTTATTAGATTTGATTTGTAAAAGCTATAGAAGCGTTTGCCAAAGTTTATGGATAATGTGAAGGTCACGGTGTATAAGCTAATTGTCTTAAAATCCTACTAATATTATAAACGTGAAAGTTTGTATGGATGGATGGATGTTTGTTACTCTTTCACGCAAAAACTACAGAACGGATTTCATGAAATATGGCACACAGATGGTTTATAACCAGGATTAAGATGATACTTTTTATCCCGATATTTCCACGGGATCAAAACTTATGCGGGTGAAACCGCAGGGCGCAGCTAGTAATAATAATAATAGCGTGGCAATACTGTCAGCCTTTCGGGCACTTTTCGTGTTGACAGCGATGCGGAAGAATTTTTTGATGTCCTATGATTCTTTCTCCGCCTTTTTTTATATTTGGTCATGTACCGTCACCAAAGGAGATAAGTAATTAATAGAAGAACAAGTAAATTACTTAATAGAAAACAAAAAGTTCATTTATCAAATTAAATTTTATTCGAAAACATTCATCGGTTTCTTACTAAACTTCAACTATACCCGAGGACCCTGATTACTTATCTCTTTTGGTAACTACATTATTATTGGGTAGCTCTCCGTCCGATCAGGACCAGGCCCGTGCCGGACGGCGCGTATGTGTTCCACGCGCGCCTCAAAGAGATGTCAGCATAGTTGACGGGGCCCGACAGGGCCGAAGCCTGCCGGGGTAGCGGGATCGTCCGAAGGGGTTACCGCTGCCCTGGTACATAAAGGGCTAAGGAAGGAACATGGGTGGGTTTTAGTCAATAAGAGTCTGACACTCCCTTCTGCTCCACCCAGAGCAGGAGGGGTCATTTGATGATTTCCAATAGTCAAAAAAAAAAAAAAACTGCATTATTATTATAATTTTGGATTTTAGGATGATTAAAATTCAAGTTTAGTTGTGAATCTCAACTATTGAGTATTTCAGTAACAATAAAATATGAATCGGTTATAGTTTAACTGAGTAGCAAAGTTTCGATTTTCATATACATATGTATAATATAGGTAGGCACATAAATACTGCATGAACATTGAAGAGTCGTGTTAAAAATAATTTATCAGGGCAACTAAGTTCCGCCAGGACCGCGGGTTGTTCGAAAGAGATACCGTGGCCCCTGGCATAGGCAACTGAAGGAACACGGGTGGGTTTTAGTCAGTAAACGTCTGACACGCCCTTCATTTCCCACCTAAAAAAAAAAGGAAAAAAAAAGGCAACTAAGTTTCCTTATGTTTCAAACGAGTCTATTTTTGGACGAACACGACAACACGGATACTAAAATGGCGATAAAAACGTGAACAAAAACGGAGTAGGTAATTAATTAATCAATTATTACACAGCAGGATACACAAAGCATACATACTCTTAAGATTACACTATAAAACTCGGTGCTATGCCGCCCGAATCCAGGTTAGAACCGCGTTTTTATATTTTTGTTATAAAAAATGGCTGAAAAATGGAAACACGTGAAACAAAAACACAATCTGCTATAGCCTTTTCCCAACTATGTTGGGGTCGGCTTCCAGTTTAACTGGACGCGGCTCAATACCAGTATTTTACATGGAGCTACTCCCTATCTGACCTCCACAATCGCGTAGCTGGGTAACATGATTCCCCGTGGTAATCCTTGTTGTCAGACTTTTAGGTTTCTGACTACCCGTAACGACTGTCAAAGATCTACAAATGACAGCCGGGATAAACGGCTTAATGAGCTTTTCTGGGGCACGGAGGGGTCTCGATATGCAATGGATGCACGATTTGACCGCGGCAAGGGTAGCTTAACCCAACTACATGGCGTGCTCCCCGAACCAACAACACTTCCACTGCCAGAGCAATTAAGTTAATAAATGACTTTTTTAAATATATTCCTGAGGCAGATTTATTTTTTGACTCTCAATGGACAATCGCTAAACATGTGTATATTTATTTAAACATGAAGAAATAATTGTTTAGTTTCTAATTTTATGTATAAGGTGGTTTTTGTTTACAAATTTTATGTTACTCAGTTTTTTTTTTCTATCTTTTGTTTTGTTTTGTATTTATTTTTTATAGTCTAAGAAGACGAGAGACGACGAGACGACGAGACGACATTGACGACGAGATGTCATTTTGTAGAATTAGCATAGATATAAGCGATTTGGTGTAAACTGTTAGCTTATATTTGATGAATAAATGAATATGAATATTATTATTAACCGACCCGTCCGGCTGTTATTATTTAGCCACGAGCCAACTTACGTTATGCAAAACTAAACTATAAACTAAAAAAAAAACTTAAATCAAAAAAGGTGTAATTACTTACAGAGAACTCCTCAACAATCGAAATCCTCTCTTCTTTCAGGTGGGAACAGCAGCGGCAGAACAATTAAACAAACTATTAGAATCAGGACTACTTCTTGAGAAGTTCCACGTGATAGGCCACTCTCTAGGCAGTCATGTGGCCGGATACACTGCCAGGGAACTCAAGACTAAGTACAACAAAATTGTAAAAAGGTACCTACTTTATAAAACTTTTTTTAATTTTTACATCTAGTCAAAAATTTTACCCATCCGGCTCAAGACGAGATTTTTTCAAATGAATTTATAGTTTGCCATCTTGCTATTTATATTGAACCTAAAGAGATTATATCAGATAATAGGACGATAACAATGTTTAAAATTAGAAAATTATACAAGGTGTCGCGTAACTAATGGATAACCCTAAAACTATCGATCGGCCAGATTATTATCTATCATTTGCCCCACTTATATCGCCTTAAGCTCATGGATGACCAAATTATTGATATTTTAAATAAAAATCGTACAATACTCTTACAAAATCAGCTGCCATTTCTATAATTGTTGACTTGAACTCGTTTTGTTTTTTTTATGTCACTCCTGAATATTTGTATTATCAGACCAGTATCAAGATTTTTTATTAAAATCTAAGACATCATTGCAAAAAATACTTATTCTTAAATTTAACATTTTTTCTACAGAATTATGCAATTTTGGGCCCCTATATCGAAAAAAAAATGTACTACACTGCGGTAGCCCATTATTTTCAAAAATTGCCAATTTAATGCAGATTCTAAAATGGTATAATAATAACCAGTATCTTGATAAAATACAAAGTTATTGCTGTTCGAATCTTAAAGGAGAATTTTCATACAAATTTGATTTTAAAATTAAATTACTTTAACACTGCTGTAACTAATTTTAGACTCAAAGAGAATGAGAATTTCTTAAAAATTTGATCACTATGGGTTTGTTGACACAATAAAAGACATTAGTAATTAATAAAATGTATTGAAAAAAAATTATACAAGATGTTCGAAGTGGGCTCCTTCAGCTGCTATGCACGCTCTACACCTTTTTATGAAGGACCGTTTCAATCGGCGCGCAAATCCTGCCGACGATATTTCGTCAGCAGCCGAACGTATGCGTTGTCGCAGCTGTTCAACTGAAGTGATTTCTTCATTAGAAACCATCTCCTTTAAGCAGCCCCAGTAAAAAAGTCCAATGGTTTTAAATCTGGCGAGCGAGATGGCCACAGTATTGGCCCTAGACGTCTTATCCACCTCTCTGGATAGGTTTTGTTAAGATGCTGTCATACTCTTACCGCATAATGTACGGGGCAGCCGTCGTTTTGAAGCCACATGGTTTCACGCACTTCGGGGGGTACGTCCTCCAACAACACAGGAAAATCATGTTGTAAAAAATCCAAATAAGTTTCTCCAGTCAGAGTCGGTGGTAGTTCAAATGGTCCAACAATTTGACCGTTTATGATACCAGTCCATAAATTAATTTTGAACTGGTGTCGTCGATCGATCTTGTCTTATTAAATTCGGGTTTTCCAGTTGCCAGTTATGAAGGTTGTATAAATTTAAATATCCATTTCTCTGGCACTAGAATTCATCAGTGCACAATATTTTGTTGAAAACATTTTGATCCTCTCTTATTCTTCTTTTAATATGCAATGTACCGTTCTGGTTAATATACCAGTACGACGAGATAACACATCAACTGATATGCTAGGATCTTAATTCACTATGTCCAAAACTTCTTCGTCATTGCTGAAACGCGGTCTTCTCTCATTCGCACCGCCCACACCGCTGCCAGGTATTCTATCTTCAGAGTATGCATTGTGTACTCAAATAAAAATTCGGTAATCGGGGTGGCGATTGTTTGGATATCTCTCCCGATAAAGTGCAGCAGCTTGGTTAGCATTACCTCTGCTTTCACCATAAATGTAGTGCATATTGGCATATTCTAAGGGTGTATAACGTGTAGCGGGATCGTCCGAAAGGGTTACCGCTGCCCTGGTACATAAAGGGCTAAGGAAGGAACACGGGTGGGTTTTAGTCAGTAAGAGTCTGACACTCCCTTCTGCTCCACCCAGAGCGGGAGGGGTCATTTGATGATTTCCCATCCTGAAAAAAAAAAAAAAGGGTGTATAACGTTGAGGCATTGTCACCGAGCCGAACACTGAGAACTCCGAAAACCGAAAGCGCCGAGTCATCAGTAACAATATCACAGGTCAACCGTCCAAATCACTGAGGAAATCACAGTCCAGATGGTAACAGCAATGTTGTCGAGATCACTCAAAAAACAAGTCCAATGCACAGGCAAATCGGAGTCCGGTAAGAAAAGCAGTAAGTCATGAATAAAGATAATAACAGGGAGAGTGACGAGATACGGATGCGTGCGACTAAGTACGAGAACGTTAGTGCACTGAAGTGATTCACTTCAGTGCACTAACGTTCTCGTAGAGATAAAGCGACCTTCACTTCAAGTGAAGGTCGCTTTATCTCGTTCGTATGAATGCTATTTGCAAAAAATCATCATCTTCTCTTTCTTTCTCACAATACGTCTGTACTTTACTAGCAACTCTTTCGTTTACCGAACAGGACTAAGATTCCAGGTAGTCGTCCAAAAAAGCGGATTAGGTGAGTTTTTTTTTCCCGAATTAGGTTTCTGCACTCCCATAACACCGATAATATGATTTTAGACATTATTGTTTTTTGTAATAACAGAAGTAAGAGAATAATTTAGGACTTAGTTGTTATTTTCAAAATTAAGACCCATATCAAATAGAATAGCAATAACTTTGTACTTTATCAAGATAATGGTTATTATTATACCATTTTAGAATCAGCTTTAAGTAGGCCATTTTCGAAAATAATGGGCCACCGCAGTGTAGTACATTTTTTTTTTCGATATAGGGGCCCAAAATTGCATAATTCCGTAGAAAAAATGTTAAAATACGAGAATAAATATTTTATGCAATGTTATCCTAGAATGTAATAAAAATCTTGATACTGATCTGATAATGCAAATATTCAGGAGTGACATAAATAAAACCAAACGAGAAAAAATCACCAATGTAGAAATGGCAGGTTTCTGTAAGAGTAAGTACGATTTTTATTTAAAAAATCACCACAAACGAACACCACAAAACTAATTGTACTAGATTTAGTCATGTCGTAAGTGCGATTAATCGCAACAGACACTGCATATTGCATTAGTCATAAGCAAGTAGTAGTTCTTCGCAAGAGTCATGCACGTGCCACTTCGCTTTATCAAAAAAAAAAAATTATGTCAAGGAAATCTTGGCGAAAATAAAATGTATGATAAATCAAATTAATGTCACAAGACATTCATTATATTGTTATCATGCGAAGGATAAATGATTAATGATTTATTTTCTATAAGTAGGTTTGTACCAACACTTTTACACGTCAATTATATATTTTTTTTAAACTATATGAGTTCGGCGTTTACTATCTGACTACTCTGAGAAGAAAGGCCGAAACAAACTCAGAGCTCACAGTTTCGTTTAAAGTCCAGACATAATTTTGGTCAAATCATGTGAAGACCATGTAGATTAGTGTCTGATATGGTCTTTTGAGGAAAGAACCACACAGATTATATTACACCACGCAAGTACCCTTAGGTGTAAGGAGCCGAGCAAAAATAAAGAAAGGATGATGGGCTGCGACGGGGAGTCGGGGGAATAAGAAATTTTACGCAGACGAAGTCACGGGATGAAGCTAGTTTAATAACAATTATCTTCTATTCTTTAAGCCGTGCAAATTTTTCTTACTTTGGCAGGATTAGGTAATTTTCTTCCATCTCTTCCTCCTTCTCTTCTTATCCCCACGGGTAGGTGTGATTGGTAGGCAGAAACTATAGAACGCCACTTGCTACGATCCTTACAAACCCCTTTTTCTTCGTTTACGTTCATACATCAGAGGGGCAATCTCCGTTAAGTATTTTAAGAACATTCACAGTCTGACCTCAGTCTTAATCTGTCAAAAATACGTCTAATTTCATACATTTTTGACAAGTGTTTGACTTAGATTGTCGCTGAGATGAGATTGGGACTTGAGTTTGAACGTTTTTTAAGTACCGGATTGGCCTTCTGGTCATACACGCACGCCTATTGGGAGTACTACACTCCTAAGCTTTCTGATAATTAGAATCCGGTGTTTCTGTTTAGCGTATCCTTAGTGTAACTATTACCGTAACGAATAGAGCAAATTTTCTTCTAAACCACACTAAATTAACAACAGCCTACAAACATTTCAGATTAACGGCACTCGATCCTGCTTTTCCAGCGTTCTACCCTGATGGTGTGGTGATGGAACACGTCAACGGGAAGGATGCGGAGTTCGTAGACGTCATACACACGGATGCCGGCGGCTACGGCGCGCCGGTCCGGACCGGAACGGCTGACTTCTGGCCAAATGGTGGGAAAAGCGTACAACCGGGATGTCCCCGATTTGCACCCATACCACTCTCCGATGATAGTAAGTACTAAGTGTTTTATTAAGTGTGATATTTTAAAAGGTTTCATTTAGCAGCACTGGTGGTGCTGTGGGATTGGGTTGGTTATTGTTGAGCTTACGTGAGCTTTAACAATGCACCGTGTACTGGGTACAAGTTACCTAATGGTACCTTACGCTTGCTTGAATAAACTAACGTGTCTGACAGACACGTCTTTTTCAAGCATCATTGCACTTAAGCTTTTCAAAGGCTTACTACGCTACTGTGTCGTCCTCTTATAATTTAATTGTGCCTATGGTATGGTATGGTATTGAATCTATAGCTCTTCTATTAGGAGAGATTTTAATATTTTAGTTTTCTAAAATGTAATGATATTCAGCCTCATCTGGTAACACTGGGAGACGAGCCCAACCTTCTCGGAAAAACGCTAAAAGGATGAATAGTAGGTAGATTTTTAACATTTTTTTTTTAATATTGGTGTATGTTCTATCTATATAAATCTCTGCTAAAGTAATGCAAAGTTAATTACGGTTTCGGCACATAACAGGCAAATTTCTTATCGCACCTTGACTTCATGATTGCATTTAACCATGACCCATCCAGCAGGATATTATTATTCCTTTGCGCTTTTAACAGCATAATACGACCATTTGCCTTTCAAATTGATTATTATGGTAAGTCATCCCTGGGATATTAGGTAATTGTAACAAACTGATAGTCTTCAATATAACTGTAATAACATCTCCTAAGATTCTACCACTAAACTTAGTCTTCTAAATATTTCCAGACTTATGCAGCCACTGGCGGTCGTGGCGATTCTTCGCGGAATCGGTGATAAATCCTGAAGCGTTTCCAGCCTCTCCTGCCGAATCTTACCATAAGTTTAGAGAAAATCCCACCCCTGAAGACGGCATGGTGTATATGGGTTATAGCTGTGATAATAAGTAAGTAAAAAGTAACACTACGAAAATTTCGAAACAATATACAATCGATTAAAAAGAGGCGAACTGTTTTCACCAGATTTTACATGAACTAACTAACAGATTATGTAATCTGCATTCCCGACATATTCACCAAAAATGTAAACAAATATGAGTTTATGAACAAATAACTTCAATTCCTACATAATAAAGCTCAGTTTACGCTAGAACTTCAAACATTTTTATAACTTTTTCAATAATGCTAGTCACTCTAAAATCACCATTAAAATAAAGTTGATATTTGTTTAACTTGAAATAACGTCAATTTGAAGCATAAATAAAATTTTAATATAGGTTTTGGAAGGCATTGCTTACCAGAATCATTAGAACATAGGTGTTTTCTGTATGGTCTTTCTACCCGAGGGTGTCTTATAAGATGTCTAAGGCATCTGACGCCCCACCGCCGCCGACGAGAACGCGACTAGCTATCAATAATTTGCTCGCTCTAGAAACGTACAAAACATTATAGATCCCGTGATAAAAGAGATACATATATATATTCATAGTTTATTGCGGACTGTTCATACCGCTGGCGAGTACTCTTTTGTAGCAACGCCAATAGCTATCAAAGAGAGTACCGACTCGCTCAGCGACGCTCACTTGGCGGCCAGAACACAAAACAATAATACAAGAAAACAATATCATCATAATGCATTGGTGATGTCAATCTTATCCTGTTAACATTTACCTAAATAAAGGAAGTTGAAACCAAACTGTGCTTTATAATGACCTACATATTAAGGAAAAATAACACGTCTGTTATCTACACGGGTGTACAGTCACGAGCACCAATATGTCAACACTTGGCAACTTTCAATTGCGATTTTTTCGTGAAATAACGAATGCAACGTTAAAATACGACACATTACATAAACCTATGGGTTCGAAAATGCTATGTTCGTAATAACATAAAATTTCATTCAAAAATAAAGGAGTAAATCGCTTTTGAATAAAGCCGAGTGTATGCATACTTTTGTTCGTGACTGTACACTGCCAGGGCCATAATAAAACCAAACAATAGAAATATAATAATACAAGCCTATTATTGTCCCACTGCAGAGCAAATGCTTCTTCTTATACTAAGACACGAGCATTAATCACCAGGCTTGCTCAAGATGGGCTGAAGATTTCAGTCATATCTTAAGTAGGTACTTAAAGTCCAGGTTTCCTCCCGATGTTTTCCTTTACTGATGTCAGTATGTCCAAGATAAACGCAGAAAGTATCAAGATCAATTGAAAAGTCACATTGTTACTTCCCTGAATTCCATCCCGCAACCTAATGCATGAGAGGCGAGGATAGAAATATGAATGAAATATAAAGTGCTTATTTCTTTGGATACCACTAATTGAGTTTTTCTTATTCCAGCGCCCAAGGATCGTATTATTTGACGACAAACTCCGAAACACCGTTCGGAAAAGGAATGGACGGGCTGTATCCGAAGAGCAAAAAGAATTCCATTAAGAAATAAATAAAAAAAGTATTGGGAATAAATCTCTTTAAAGTACTCATTCACAGCGATACTCAATTTAAAGTGTCAGACTTTTTGTACGGAAAAAATATTTAATGCTAAAGATGATATGAGCGAAATCGCTCGACATAAAATATCCTAATAAAATGATTGAGTATTGCAAAACTGTTTGAGGTAACTAACGCATCACTCCACTTGATTTTTCCAGTGGATTTAAATATAAAAAAACAAAGTAAAAATATTAGTATACAAGCTGTTGATTAGTATCCTCGTCAAATTTCAGGAGGCTGTTATAAATGACTTAAATAATCAAATAAAATTACGATCCCTGATAAATAATGAATACATACTTCTTTTTTTAGTTATTTAAGTTTGACAGTATTTCAGAATACACCACTTTCAAAGAACAGAATCGCGTTATGGTATCATATAAGCGGCCGCGTTTTGATGTGTGTAAAAGGGCAGTTACAGTGCGGTCTCACACAGGCCGCGTTTTAAAATGCATGTCCCACACACTTCCGAAAATTAAAAAATAAAATACCTACTTATTTTATTATTGATTCGTGTCGAGAATCAGTAGCATAGTTACCTCCTTGAATTTGACGAGGATGCAAAACGACACCTTGTATACTAATAAAACATCACAGAGCCTTTAAGACCTCCTCAAAATTTTCATGAAATTATCACATTTATCACAGTTGCTTTAAAAACACTGACACTGAAATTAATAATGTGATATTTGTCGTTATTATTGACGTTGATATAATGGCATTGGGTGTTATATAAGGAAAGTACTTGATAAGTTTTTTTATTAAAACTAAAAAAAAATTTGTTTAACGTAACAGTGATGATGATGGTGATTGAAACGTAACGTAACGTACGTTACGTAACGTTTTGGTCTTGATTTGTGATGTTATAACATTTTAAGATAAAGCAAGAAAGAATTTCTGTCCTTCTTGGACTGTAATATTTTTCCTGTAGATAATTTATTAGAATGTTGCTCGGTAAAAGAACCATTGAGAATCAAAATTTTGTTTAATTTATGAATGAATCTGCTATCAAATCAGTGGATTTCTCTAATGCAAGCAGAAATAAAATAGTATTTAATTTTTTTTCTAATCACAGTTTCTTCTTAATTTAACTGCCACACATAATATTTAAAGGAAGCAAAAGGATGATTTGTTGTTACTTACGTAGTAGGTATTATGTTTCTCTAAATAATGTCAATCAATATCATTTTTAGCCTATGTTGTCCCACTGCATGGCCAGGGTCTCCCTTTCACCTTTTTACTCCTCTCTGTCTTGAGCTAGTCTGGACCAATCCTGTCTCTCCCGCCATCTTCACCTGGGTCACCCTCGATGTCGCCGAACGTTTTCTGGGACCCGTTGAAAGAATATCACATTTCTAAGGCGCGTGCGGCTCCTTAGAAATGTGAGGACTTTGTAGGCCTTGTAGACCATTTTTTATTTTATGTACCTGGTACATAATAAAATAAAAAATAGTTTTGATTTGATTAAGGGCTGATTTTTCCCACGCCAGATAATTTTATCCGAGGATTTTGAAATTTTGACAGTTCTTGCGCACAAAAACTGTCAGACGTCAATTTTATTCCTCGAATAAAAATTATCTGTCGATTAAATAAATCAGCCCTTAGAGAACATAATTGTTAGTAGGTATTCCTGATGCGTAGCTTATACAAATTCAAAAAAAACAATGGCGAATAATCTCACATGGCGAAGAATTTAATTAAAATAAATAGGATCTATATTCTTATTTACTACTTTAACAAATAAAAACATTATTCAAGTTATTCAAAACATATGGGTAAAACATTTGTTTTGGACTTAGGTGCCTAACACTTGACTCTGATATTCACTATAAACAAGACACTTAATTTTCTTAAAACCTAAGTACTTGATGTTAAATACGCTTTTTACTGTTATTCATATAGATAACCTATTTAATCAAAATAAATTGAATAGCTCATAATTTAATTCAATTAGCACGAATGAAAAATTGTATCATGTTGTTACAGGTTATTTCACAGGTAATGATTGAGTTAAGTTATTCTATAGGTCCTCGAATTCAAGCTCAATAATTATTTGTACAATAGAGACGTTTGATAATGTTATATTTTTATTATAATTAATGATATATATTATTATATTAATTTTGTTTGTGATATTTTTCACTATTTTGTCTTAAATTAGGATAAAAGCCAACAATTTTTTTTAATAGCTGCAATTATTAAAAGTGTAGTCAACTCAGCCTATCGCAGTCCATTGCTGGACAGAGGCCTCTCCCAGGTTGCGCCACAGCACCCTGTCCTCCGTCATCCGTATCCAGTCTGTCCCAGCCACCTTCTTTAGTAAAAGTGTAGTGTATAGGCTGAATAGATGATATAATTATATTACATTATTTAATTATTGTATGATATACAATATGAAAAGCCTAAGAAATGATAACACATACAATTTTAAATGTAGTAACGCACAAACCTTTTAGGTAAGACATAAGATTGCATCGAATAGAACTTTTTAAAAGTTATATTAATATAATGTGACATCACAAAATCGTTAGTTTTAGTAATTTATTAGTGTTCAATCGGTACTTAAGGGAACAACTATTATTTTAATTTTATTGCAAGACTTTGAAAAATATTATATATTTTGTTGTTGATTTGATGTAATGTCTGTTTCCAATAATAAAAAAGAAAAAAATCGAAAGCGCTGTTTTTACTGAATCCCCCTTGTACGAAAATAATCGAATTATTTTTTCTAAAATAAAAATGTAAACATATAATATATGTAATTATGAATATTTCGGAGAAGGTATGTCTGTCTCTCGTTAACATCAGGCATATTTTAATGACTGTGGGCGTACTATGGGTAGTGTTGGTTATAGCGCAATAGTAAAACGGTTTGCAGTTCAAATCAGATTACAATTCACGAACAAGTCAGTCACACTAGCGAATCACACACTGTAGGTCCACAACTAAACGAAACGCAAGACAGTTTCTAAGCACATGTTGTTCGTACGATGTCCAATGTTTCGATCATCCCGAGCGCTCTTGTAGCTGTAGCTCTCGTCCCCCCACGAACTCAGGCTAGACTCTGTCTAGCTAGATGGCGCTGGCGTTCCGAATAAACGAATAACTCCGACACGGCCATCCTGCTGGACACACGTCCTCGTGTGTTAATCTGTAAAGAAACATACCCGCAAAGCCGCCAGTTATTACTGAAGCTTAGAGGAATCTTTTGTTATCGATGATAGTTCGGATCAGACTATTACTAACGAATTTGAGGATAGTGATAGTTTTGTTGATGAAACAGAGTAGAGATTAAGTTGTGTGTGTTGTGTGGGGTTTCGTGAGAAACCATAAAGTCCAGGAGTGACTTGGCGATTCGATGGGGATGCGCAAATGAATTTGACGTGTTGAGTAACTGGAGGTTAGGTTAGGTTAGATCTAGATAGTACGAGACACATGCATCTTAGTTGATTCTTTTGATTGTAATCTTGAGATTTGGGAATCAAATAGTGGGTAATGCTCTGAACTCTGCTATTGTTAGTTTGTTCGAGTTTTCATTGTGTTTTTGCCTGTACCAAATGTGGTCAGGAGTGACCGAGCTATGTGATACGACAATTTCTTGGAAGGAAAAAAATTCAATTCCGATGAGGCAGCCATTACTGCCTTCAAAGATTTAATTGGATCTCGCTCCCACAATTTTTCCAGTAAAGGAATTAATGAACTACCTATAATATGGCGGAAGTGCATGGATAACAATGGTACATACTGTGAAAAATTAAGTGTCGATTGAAAATCAGCCCTAAATAATATAATTTTGGAAAAAAAACGATTTGCTTATTCCATATAAAAAAAACGGCCAAGTGAACACAATGAAGGGTTCCGTAGTTGCAATTAATTAATCTCAAAAACAAACTTAACATTGTAGTTGAAAATCATGTTTTCCCATACAATGCACTGCAAATGTAAGTTGGTCGATTATTACTCGTAAACGTGTAAAGCCTACTTAGCTGTGATAGTTTTCCTTTTAACTTCGTTATATATACTACTGCCGTGAATTTTTTCACACATCCAAAAACCATTTAGCGTGCAGGGGGGTGGGGGGGGGGGGGGGGGGGCTAGACTCTAACAAAAATTAGCACTTTATAGCTTAATATTTCACAAATGGATCCCTGAATCGAAAAATTGTTTTCGTAAACCCGCAATGTTTTTAAAAGACATATCCAACGATACCGCACACCACGGGGTAGACGAGAAAAATAATACCTCCCCACTTTACGTGTAGAGTGGACCTAAAAAAATTTTGTTTCATGATTTTATTTTTATTACCACTTTGTCAGCGTAATTCTATGTATATCCTTGCCAAATTATAGCTTTCTAGTACTAAGAGTCTCTGAGATAAGCTGCGGACGGACGGACAGACGGACATGGCGAAACTATAAGGGTTCCTTGTTGATTACGGAACCCTAAACAAGCCACTTTCATATGTAAGGACCATCTCATTCTATTCATTTGCGTAACATTCCACATCCTTCTATTGTGGCCCCACGTTATATTTTCACAAAATTGAATAGTTTAATTCGCTTATTACCTGCAGGTTCCTTATGCTTCAACTGTAGTGTCTTCAATATCATCATATTAATTTCCTGAAGTGAAAGTCTCTGATCCCGGATTCAATAATTGGCCAATACGTTCTTTCACTTCATTGTAAAATAAAACTATCCCGTAAACTAATGACTGAAGATGACAGGGCTGGAAGAAAAAGAATGACATAAAGTTATAAATTCTAAACAATACAAATTTTTAAACACTTAAGTTATTTTACAATTTTAACTTAAGTTATTTTACAATTTAAACACTCTTACCATCTCATCTGGCATTATGCTGAGCTGAGGCCCTTTTGAGATTATAATCTTTGTTTTCATAGTTTTAAGGTGCATTTATTTTGCTGTAATGCCAATAAACGCATTTTTCTTCCTTTCTAGACAACCATTTGGTTATTTTGTTAGTATTTTGTTGGTAAGACTAGAAGCTGGGCCAAATAGCTGGAAAAAGGTTAGGTGACGATACGATGATAAGTTATTCTGTCAAGAAAAACGATTTCTTCCGTACGTTAAATTAAACGTAGAATTTATTGAATCCAAAAATTGGTCATAACGTGTTTCAATTTTATTGAAAAATAAAATTACCGCATGAATGAACGAAACCATCCTGTCGTAGCTGAAAGAAAAATAATGACATAACATGTGACTGTTCCTAAATTACCCTAGGCTGATAACATTTTTCGTATTTCCTAATTATGTGAAATATCTCAGTTAAGATCGGCTCTCCCTTTAGTGTTCAATTCTCAGCAATACTAGATTTTACAACTCTCGAAGTAAAACTTCGAAAGTTCGTAAAATCGAGTTCTTGTTTCTTGATTTTTAAAAAACACACGAAAAAAAAAATATTATTCTTTAAAAAAAGCAATGGTTGTGACGCTATGATCGTTACATAGACTATCTATTAATTAATTTAGGTACAGACTCCAGCAGGTCAAGCTACCCGAAACTGTCGAATTTTCCCAATCAACCTTGAACCTTAATGATTTAGCGATAAAGTTGAAAATCTATTACAGAAATTTGACAAATTGTAGTAGCTTAATGTGCTGGCGTCTGTACATAAACGGATAAAAGGAAACGGAGACAACCACCCATTTCATGGGACTTATACATAACTGGCGAAATGTAACTGCTACTAAGCACACCTCTGCCTTACCCTTCGGGAATTACAGGCGTGATGTTATGTATATGTAGAATACCTAAATTCAAAATTTTTTTGTTTCAAATTGACGTTATATCAAGTTAAACAAATATCAACTTCATTCTAATGGAAATTAAGTTGATTTCAGAGTGGCTAGCACTATTGAAAAAGTTATAAAAATGTTTGAAGTTGTAGCGTAAACTGAACTTTATTGTGTAGGAATTGAAGTTATTTTTCCTTAAACTCATATTTGTTTACATTTTTGGCGAATATGTCGCGATTATATCTTACCTAGTATTGCAACATACAACTAATATTAAGTTAATATCACGTAAAATGTACTTTAACTAAATTAATATTATTATTGTATTTAATTCAGATTCAGTGATCCGTATTTATGTTAGTATACTTAAAAAATCTGTTAGTAACCAAATATTAAAATAAACACCACACCAGAACACAATAATAGATACCATAATAATACCATACCAAAATAATATTATTCTCACTAAAAGTAAAATTAAATAACTGAAATACATAAAATCAAATCACATGCAAAAAAAAACTACATACCTAAACCATTCTGCAATTATATAATTTAAACGACCACCAATATTACAAACTATCCAGTCTGGCATGGATATTCATTCCCTAACTGTTTTAAAAATAAAAAAAATCCAATTTTCAATTAATCAGATAATATATTTTTAAAACTCTTTCACGTAATACATAGTTCCTTCGATGCGAATAGATGACTAAACTTAATTTTCATGATGTTACGAATAAAAATACTAAGCCCATTGTTTTCAAAACTTATGTCATTTCTTTACTTTTTATGAATATGACTATACTTCTATGACTCACATATTGAATTGAACAAACAAAAAAATAAGTTAAGTGTAAACAATAATACTAGAATAATGTTTATTAATTTATTCGACTTAAATATACTTAAACTAAAAAAATAAATAAAAACGGGTCGAGGGCCCCCGGCAGCGTGAAGCCAATATCTGTATATGAGCCAACACTGGATGGTGCTGAATAGTACACAGACATTGTCCTGCACAATTTTTAAAACAACCATATACAAATCAGTTTCTAGCCAGCACCTTAGTTGATTGGTTTTTACCGCACAGAGTTGGCCCTCATATGTTTGCAACAGATAATAAAGACAATCATGTTCGCTCTCAACACTTTTCTAAAGCTACGCGCGATACCGCAACATGATTGTCCCAAAGGCGTCTAGGAATAAATCTGTACGCGAGCGAGACAAGTGTATTGCATCATAGTTTACAAGTACATTCGTTTGTTATTATTTCGGCTAGTTAAACTATGACATTGACCTCGACGCGTATGGAAATAATGACTTCGTGATAAACTATCAAAAATAAAAGTCCAGCCGACTGCCATTTCAAGGCGGAAGAATCAAGGTACATATATCCAAGGGAAATTAATTCGTAACAGTTTTGTCCATTAGAAAATTCATAACATCTTTATATATAACGGGAACGTATAATATTGCGATTCGACGACTAGAGCGCTGGTTCATTCACAGATATTGGCTTCACGCCCCCCGGCAGGAACGAAGTTCAAAATGAAAATCCATGTTGGCGGCTGCAAAAATTTCAAAATAACGATTTTTTTTACATTTTTGCAGCCTTCATCTTGATTTTTATTTTCACCTCAATATTGGCTTCAGCACCCTGAAAAACTATAAAAATAACACCCATGACGAAAATTAGTTAATATTATTATAGTTTTTGTAGCCGCCATCTTGGATTTTCATTTTGACCTCAGTATTGGCTGGCTTCAGCATCCTTAAAAACCATGAAAACTATCTCTCTCTTTCTCACTCTCACTCACATATAATAAAAATTGGCATTTTTTGTTACGTGACGATTTTTTTAAGGTTAGAGAAAGCTTTGAAAAAAACTCAATTCCATATTAAGTATTTATTAATTCAAGATTTTTAAGTTTAACTACCACTACTGTCTTACCAGACTGTCTACTAAAATATAATTAAATAAATAAATAAAAATCTTTATTGCAGATCACACAATCCATAAAAAAACATCCAATTTAAAAATAATAAGTTAATCATTAAAATGGCACAATACATGTATAAACTAACTCCTTTATTCTCTTGCACAATACAATAACAATATGTATATTTACACGGCTATTTTCAACCACTGTTTATAGGTCTTGGTAGATCATCATTTAAAAGAAATTCATTTCCATTTTCTGTACATTTGCTAAATAATAGTAAACGCCATATGAAGCTCCTAGAAAGGCTAAAACTCTGAAAAATAAAAGATTCATCAATAAATAAACAGGAATTGAAACGGAGTATCTTGTTACTCTGCGATGGAGTAGCTAGAGGTACTGCTACCTACCCCCAGAGATACATCTCACGATTTTTTAAATACGACTACTAAAAAGTCTGACTTTCTGCGAGTTATTTTCTTTGGTTTATTACTGATGGCGATATGAATGCTTTTGAAGAACAGGGGCTCGTACCTAACTACGAGACAACTCATGGGAAGAAATTGAATAGACTTTTGAACAAGGGGTATTATAATGAACAAAGCAAATAAACATGTATTGTTAAATTCTATTACGGAATGCACCAGGCTAGATGGGCCAGGATCGCGCAGTGGGTGCCTGAAGACGGGCGCCGTGAAGCCGTGTCTGGGCCCGCGTGGTAGATCACATCCCACTCCCTCCCGCCGAGTGGAGACCTGTGTCCCAGCAGTGGGAACATCATATACTGATACAGAACGTGTGTGTCCTGTCTGAAAAATACATCGACTGGAAAAAGATTATTGTTGTAGTAGTCAATCCAATGATTTAAATTATAGGATCAACCCAATCATGGTCTGCGTGTTTGACATGGTATAATATTATACAATGTATTCCTTACGGGTCTTGGGTTCTTACATCAGACTTTAAGCTTTGTATTTAATTTTTATTTGTTGCGATCTGATGTTAATCTGGTGTATTGTGTGTCTTTTAATCTGTGCTAAATAAATGTATTTTGTTTCTTTCTTTACCCGGAAGAGATCTGGATCCAGAAGGAAAAAAATGGGATAATAATATGCTAGGAAGTTTAAACTTCTTTATATTTACACAGTGTCTTATTAGCTATTCAATCTACACATTTTGCGTCCTGTTGCTTTTATTCCCTCCCTGCCTGTAGTCACTCCCTTTCTAGGCTTCTTTCACACAGTTCATCTACTCTTATAATCTTCAAATTTATACTCAAAACTTTCACCACTACTTCTTCCTCATTCCTCCGCATCACACGACCATGACAATCGATAAATATGAATACTATACAGGCAGGAATGCCTGTGTTATTTAAATTGTTGTTTTTCTGGAATTCACTGCATTTAGCATGCAGTGAATTCCAAAAACCAAGAATTTATCATCATCATCTGCTTAGCCCTTTCCCAACTATGTTGGGGTCGGCTTCCAGTGTAACCGGATGCAGCTGAATACCAGTATTTTACATAGAGCGACGGCCTATCTGACCTCCACAAACCAGTTACTGGGTAATACGATTCCCCTTGGTAAGATTGGTTGTCAGACTTTCGGGCTCCTGACTACCCCTAACTACTGTCAAAGATCTACGAATGACAGCCGGGATAAACGGCTTAATGAGCTTTTCTGGGGCACGGAGGGGTCTCGATATGTAATGGATGCACGGCCACGGAGCAGGCATGATAAATAGATAATTATTTAACTCAATATTGGGACGAAATCGGAAAAATAAAGCACATATATTACTACAAAAATCATTTATTTCTTCATGATATTCAAGTTGTTCAGTACTTATAGGCTGCCTACTAACTAAAAAAGGTACCTTAAATCATTAAGATTAATATTATATAGTAATATAATTATATTTTATCGTAACTTCTCCATCATTTATGAGAACCCACATTTTCTTTATTTACACACTACATATGTTTAAACATTCAAATCGCACCCGGCGTGCGTGCATGACCAGTCGATCTATTCTGTAAAAATGTAACCATGAAAACTTAGGTGAAGTGAGCTGTCATTCCACTAGGATGCTAGCGATTGACACTATTGACAGCTCACTTCACCTAGCTATCACGGTGATATTTTTACAGAATCGCACTGCAGATGTATGACCGTAAACGAAATAAACGGAGTATGTAATGATCGTAGCAGGTAACGTTCTGTAGTTTCGGCCTCCCCCTATGCGAAGAAGACATGAGTTTATGTCTATTTATTTATTTATTGATATAGCACTTCAAAGACTTACGCACTAAAACATTCAGAAACAAAAATCATATATAGGTTTAGGTATTATGAATTATTTACTTACAGAAGTGCACAGCACTACCAGAGAACTTAATGACTAAAGAACGTGTAAGATATCGTTGTTGAATTACATATACGTTACAAAATACCCTTTTTTTTTTTTTTTTTTTGTGGATGGGAAATCATCAAATGACTCCTCCCGCTCTGGGTGGAGCAGAAGGGAGTGTCAGACTCTTACTGACTAAAACCCACCCGTGTTCCTTCCTTAGCCCTTTACGTACCAGGGCAGCGGTAACCCTTTCGGACAATCCCGCTACCCCGGCAGGCTTCGGCCCTGTCGGGCCCCGTCAACTACGCTGACATCTCTTTGAGGCGCGCGTGGAACACATACACGCCGTCCGGCACGGGCCTGGTCCTGATCGGACGGAGAGCTACCCATTGCTCTCCGCCCGCAGGCCCGCGCCTACGGTGGCCGGGAGTCGTCACGCGGCTCCCGACGCCCGGAGCGTCTCCCTCGGCGGCTGAGGCGTGAGGATCTTTCCCTCGCCCATCCCGCCACCTCCTTCGCTAGCATGACTGCTTCGCAGAAGGAGGTGACCGCCTCCCACTCCCTCTCGCCCCGGACCATGGCTTGCACCAGGGCCGGGCGCGAGAGGTCGCCGCCGCTGCCGATCGCCTCTACGAGGACACGGCGGAGCTCTGCCCAAGCGGGGCAGACCTCCACCGTGTGCTCCACCGTGTCCTCTGGGCGATCCTCGCAGTGATGACACCCGGGCGTCTCCTCCCGCCTGATTATGTGCAGGAACCTCCCGAAACATCCGTGTCCGGAGAGGACCTGCGTCAGGCGTTCAGCAATATGATAGAGAATTTATATTTAACAAAAAAACATGCAGAAAAATTGCTAAAATTTCTATGTGTATTTAAAAATCACTACTAAACATTTTATTTATTTATTTGTTTAATGCACAATGTACATAACCATAGCTAGATGCTAGGCTTAAACTAGTGAGTACATGACCCTGTTAGGGCCCAGTAAGATAACTTAAAACTAATAATGCTGTAGTGAGTATCCACTATCTAATATTAGGAACTTTCACAATTAAAGTATTATATTATTTTAACTTATATCTAGCTTTATACATGAAAAGATTATAATTATTATAATTAACTCACGGATATATATTTGAACACTATTTTAACATTTTATCTTGTATTAAATACTTATTACAAGTAGCGGCCAGCTTTAGGTCCATTTTTATTAACCTATATAACCTTAATAATTATAAAATAAGTACCTACTTAAAAACTTTGATTCCTCGTGGAGGTTTCATTCAAAATCCAACTGGACAATTCTTCAAATGTCATTTGTTCTGTATAATCTGTTTCGACTGAGCGTCCAAATCTGAACACTCTCCTTACACTCCAATATACGAAATACAACAGTCCTCCCAATATTAAAATACTGTAAAAGAAATATCCATTATGAAGTAGTAGGTACAGAAATTGAAACAACATTCAAACAAAAATCCTATCCTACTAATATTATAAATGCGAAAAATTTTATGGATGGATGGATGTTTGTTACTCTTTCACGCAAAAATTACTGAATGGATTAAGATGAAATTTGGCACACAGATAGTTTCTAACCAGAATTGACACATAGGATACTTTTTATCCTGACATTCCCACGGGATAAAAACGTATGCGGGTGAAACCGCGGGGCGCAGCTAGTCACTAATATTCGCCAAAAGAGTACATAATGCAGATAGATACCTACGACCATGGCATTTTGCAGTCTCCGATCTCACTATAAAATAGTCGAATTTGTTCCTTATTTTCTTTCATTCAAAGAGCAATCACGTTAAATCACACATAATTATGGAGAATTGAACTTTATTTTATGAAATTTCTTGTTAACAACATATTGTCTTTATTTTATTGCAACAGGCGCGCCGCGCCGCCGTATGACACTGTCTCTTTTAAAAATAATTACCGAAGATATCCGAACAGTTTAGATCGACATTCCAATCAGAGTTATCATGATAAACAACAAAGCAGAAAAATGCATTGTTGCGTTCTCTAATTATATTAACTAGCTGTACCCGCGGCTTTGCTCGTGACTGTGTATTTTATCATTATAAGTAAATCGGAACGCGAAGTCATATTATAGTAGTATTCGTTACGTTCTCTACAACTACGGTTGATTTTGTTTATTTAAACTAAAACTTGTTGCTACATCTTTGGTTTAAGTATATGAACGAAAGGAAATATTTATAACTAGCTGCGCTCCGCGGTTTCACCCGCTTTAGTTTCGATCCCGTGGATATATCGGGATTAAAAGTATCTTATGTGTTAAATCCTGGTTATAGACTATCGGTGTGCCAAATTTCCGTTCAGTTGTTTTGGCGTGAAATAATAACAAACATCCATCCATCCATACAAACTTTCGCGTTTATAATATTAGTAAGATTCATGATCACTCCCTGCGGGAATAAAGTGTTCAAATTACAAAAACTTTAACTGCAATTTCATTCACTTTGAAAACTTGAACAGCCGATTAAATAACAAAAATGACACTCTGCTACCACTAAATAAACTGTAATTGCTTGAATTTAATGTAATTAAATAACACAGATAAACATTATGTGCTTCGGTAATCTTCGTGCTTCCGAATAGCACAAAGCACGAAGGCCGCCCCACAGTGTAATCTCCCACTGCCCCCCACAGAGGCACCTCGTCATCTCTCACTGAAATTTTTTTAAAAGGTTTTGTGAAATCGCATAGGGTGGTAAATGTATAACTTTTTAACCGTGGTAATACAAAATAGGCAAGTACTTTAATAGTTGTAACAACTCTATT
Organism: Apamea epomidion; assembly: GCA_947507525.1. Taxonomy (NCBI): domain Eukaryota; kingdom Metazoa; phylum Arthropoda; class Insecta; order Lepidoptera; family Noctuidae; genus Apamea; species Apamea epomidion. The sequence goes on from OX382231.1 coordinate 13,402,831, forward strand.
ATACATAGATCTCATCATCTCGCGTTCGTATTACCGAAGGTAAATGATGATTGCCAAAGCACATACTTTTCCTGGGAGTTTTGCATGTATTTAGAAAGGATGCCAGCGACTGCTGCTAAAATAATGACAAATGATCTTTTTTGGTTTCTGCATGACAAAAAACTCAGTATATGCCCAGACTGGATAATAGGTGGTCTTTTGGCAAAAAACTTGCCCCCTACCTGGAACTAAAACATATGTATCTGAGGTACAATTCTCGTAATTTTTAGAACGTTGACAGCCTGAAGGCTAGGACTCGTAATTTAAAACGTTCAAGATCTAGTCGCAGTCAAACAAATGACAAAAAAGGGAAATTAGAGGTATATTTGACAGATTGAGCCTCAGGTAAGACTGTAAAAAAAACTCCGCACTCCTACTCTTTCGGGAATACAAGGTCTCGTTTTGCATCCTCGCCAAATTCAAGGAGGTAACTATGCTAGTCATTCTTGACACGAATCTATCTATATATAAAAATCAATTGCTGTTCGTTTGAGTGGCTAAAACTCGAGAACGGCTGGGCCGATTTAGCTTTAGATTTTGGTTTTGAAATGTTTGTCGTAGTCCAGGAAAGGTTTAAATCGTGAGAAAATATGGAAAAATGGCGAGGAAGATAGTAAAAACAACAATTTCATTTTCCCATATAAACTGTTCTACCTACTTTCCTGTCAAACATTTGACGATCGTCCCTTCGGTATGGTAGACTGGGGCCACTCGAATTGAAGCACGTATTAAATTAAGGATTTTGAATAGTGTAGGAGTAGGGTAGAAGTAGGTTAGAAGTAGGGTAGAAGTAGGGTAGGAGTAGGGTAGGAGTAGTGTAGGAGTAGGGTAGGAGTAGGGTAGGAATAGGGTAGGAGTAGTGTAGGAGTAGGGTAGGAGTGGGTAGGGGGTAGGACACTACGCGAACGAAGTAGCGCCGGGCAGCTAGAAATAATTTATATGGCAAAACAACGTTTGCCGGGTCACCTACTCAATAATAAAATAAGTAAGTTTTTACGACATGTGTCACGGAAATGCATTTTAAAACGCGGCCTGTGTGAGACCGCACTGTAACTGCCCTTTTACACACATAAAAACGCGGTCGCTTATACGATACCATAACGCGATTCTGTTCTTTGAAAGTGGTGTATTCTGAAATACTGTCAAAATTAAATAACTAAAAAAACAAGTAAGTATTTATTATTTACCAGGGATCGTAATTTTATTTGATTATTTATGTCTTTCATAACAGCCTCCTGAAATTTGACGAGGATGCAAAACAACAGCTTGCATAGTCGTGAATGTAGTAAGGCAAAAAGTGTAGTCTCATTTGAATTTCTCCCCTTTTTCTTAATTTTTCTCAAACCACTAAAAACATAACTTTTTTCTTGTCGTGTCTTTCTTTTATAATATATAGCCCACATTGTAGGATCTATCTGTCTAATATGCCCTTTTCGGCGTCTATATACGATAAGCTGTAGAGAGATCTTGTAATTGGAGAAACTGCCATCTGAGCTCTACTTTATAACCAAGTTAATAGAGCATATTAAAATAGTTTAGGGAACTATGAGGACGAACAAAGACAATGTTTAACGGTAAACGTAGGTATCACTTAAATCATCATCGTTCAAGTGCCATCAACATGAAGCAAAGTGACTGCATGTTGGTCATCAGTAATCATTACCAATTGGTAATAACTACTGATGACTTGATGTTGAAACCTAATTCGTAAGGAATTCCTTACGAATTAGTTTTCAACATTACGTTAGAGAGCGGTGGTGGCCCAGTGGCAACGGCACTGACTTTCGAGTTGTAGGTCGTGGGTTCGAACCCAGACAGGCGCTTTACTTTGTATAAAGAACTAGCTGTTGCTCGCGATTTCATCTGCAATCCAGAATGAAAAGTAGCCTATGTCCTTCTCCAGATCATGGTCTACCCATGTGTCAAATTTCATTTAAATCCGTTCAGCAGTTTTACCGTAAAAGCGTAATTCTTAAGTTTTCTAATTTTCTGCGCAACTTTTTTTTTCCCGTAAGAACCTTCTACAAAGTATTAGAAAACTTGTAAAAAAAAATGGATGAATCGGTAAAGTCGTTCTCAAATTATGGCGTGACCAAGGGAAATAGGGATTCATTTTTATAAAATAGATAGATTTTATCACCACTGCTCTCAAAATGGTGAAAGAAAACATTGTGAGGACACCCGCAAGTCCTAGAACCAAAAAATCGAAGACATGTGACATCTACCTATCCGCACTGGGCCCGCGTGGTAGATATTTATAGCCCACTTCCTCTCGAAGAGAAGGAGGTCACCCCCGCCAACCAACAGTGGACGAAGAATCGCGATTCCGTACGCCACGATCGCGACCCGCTCTTACGTAGTTTTGATTGTTTTATTTATATTTATCCAGTTTGTGCCTTTCACTGTGTTTTACTATAAATTATATACCTACTTTTACTGTTAAACATGCGTTTCCAATGATTTAATTCCAACACACACCCTGAGAAAAACTTCGCTACACTAGGAAAAATTTAATACGTAGAAAAAAAGGTCAGCATTTTCTGCTAGGTAACTTAACTTTCATTTTAATTTAACCTATGTGGCCCCACTACAGGGTAAAGGTCTTCCCATATTTTTCCAATTATCTTTTTTCATTCAGATTGTAACGTTATTTACATAAATTAACTTAACTTATGATATTTTACGCAAAGGCGATGAAAGTTTGGAAAAACTGATTGTGGTTGGGAACTCCGAAGGCAAGCGATCGCGTGGTCGTTCACCAACACGATGGACCGATCAGGTGAAGGAATTATCGTCCTCTAAATTCTGCACGGTGGTAAGGGATGCGCTGGACAGAAACCGGTGGAGGCGGATCATCCGCTCCAGATGCAACTCCGAAGCTGACCAAGATCCTCAGACATGAGGGACCGACTACAGAGAGAGATGATATTTTAATTTATTTACCACAGTATCTGATTAGACATTCAATCTACTTCTTTAGCATCCTCCTTTCATTAAACAATTTTATTTGGGGTAGGTGCAGCACTTCTTTAATTCATCTCTATTAGCCATCATCTCGATAGATACCCTCTTTCTAGCTACATCATCGGTCATTCACATTTCATCCGTCATTTCTTTGGTATTTCGTTACTCTTGTAACAATCCACATTTATAGTCAAAACTTTCCTCATGAGTTGTTCCTCAATTATGTAGATAGCCAAATAATGACTATCGATTAACCTAATACTATGTAGGTGCAGCCTTTCCCTGAAAGGAGAACCGATCCTTAACTGTAATGTTAGCTTAATTAGGAAAAACGAAGAGTATGTATGTAGGGGGTAATCTCCGGAACTAACAGTCAGATTAAAAAAAAAGTCTTATTGCATTTGATAGTCCAATTTTTGAGGAAGGTTATAGGCTATCTAACATACGAGCCGGGCAAAATAATAATAATAATAATTCTTTATTGACATAATAGGTTACAAAAACTTGTTTGAAGCCTCTGACTCCTGAACTAGGTGTACCTGTATGTCAGGGGTCAGCGCCCTCTCCCATTTTATTTAGCTTAGGTACTAATGTCAACATAGGAATATACAAAAATGTGTGGTAAACAAATACAATTTTAAAAGAAGTAAAAACAAAATAAAATACAATACCAGAAATTAAAAGAAAAAATATCAGAAATATGTAGAATATAATTAATTCTTAAATTAAATTAAATCATGTTGTGTGTGTGGGAGGTGTGTACGTGTGCGTGTGGGTGGGTTCCCGTTCGTGTTTGTGTATGAGTATGTGTATGAAAGAAAGGTATGTTCTATGTATGTGTTCCTTTGTAAAATGGGATTAATTATTTATTATTTTCTCTACATCCTCATAATCAAGAGTAAACAGCCAGTTCTTTACTTTAAGTTTACATTGGCGTAGTGTTAGTGGATAAAAATTTAATATTCTATAAATTTTGTTATAAAAATATACAGAGAGAAAAGCGTTTTGTCGTCTTGCAAAAGCCGTGCGACATTTAACAGATTCAATTACATTTGGAATTGTTCGCCTATTTCGAAGTTTACCTGGATCATATGGGGTAGATACGTGTTTTTTAGTTATTATCTGGAAAATAAAAAGTTGTCTTACTGTAAATACCTGGCACAACTCGTATAATGTCTTTGTGGGAAATCTGTATGGTTTGAATGACATTGTTTTTAGCAGTGACCGTTGCGCTCTTTCCAGGCGTAAGAGATGCGTTTTACATGCACCTCCCCAAGCCCCAATACAGTAACCAATAACCGATTGAGCCAATGCATAATAAACTGTACGGAGAAGATCACTGTCAGCCACATGCCTCAGATTTTTAAACACCCATGTAAGTTTCCTGATGCGTGACGACACCATCTCGATATGTGGTTGCCAGGATATTTTCTCGTCCAAAAGAACCCCAAGGTATCTGACGGTCTTAGATTTGCTCAGAGCTGTACACAAGCACTGTTGAGTGAAAGGTGATTTGCATGTGTGAATCCGGACAGCCACAATGGGCTGTTTTATGCGAGCGTTAGTGAACTGCACAAATGAGGTTTTCGATATGTTAAGTGTTAACAGGTTATGCCTCAGCCACAAGCTGGCTTTATGGAGCCCTATCTCCGCATTTTGTTGGACTTCATCCCAAGTATCTCCCCGAAACACCAAAGCTGTGTCATCGGCATAGGTAAATATTTTGCCTTTATTCAGTGTAATTTGACATAAGTCGTTTATGTAAATCAGGAAGAGACTGGGACCAAGAATGCTACCCTGTGGGACTCCGTAGATGACTGCAACATCCGAACTAACAGCGCTACCCACTTTAACCCTCTGCAGACGGCCAGTCAGAAAGTCTTTGTAGATTTTAAGTACCATTCCCCTTATTCCACACCTTTCCAGCTTGTCAACAAGAGCAGAGATCGAGACAGTATCAAAAGCCTTGGCCAGATCAATAAAGACTCCGACACACTTTTGTTTATTATCTAGACAAGCTGTAATATAATCTACTAGCGTGGTAACGGCTCCCTCTGTACTTTTACCTACCCTAAAGCCAAATTGTGAGTCAGATAATATGTTATTTTGTTCTAAGAATTTTATGAGTTGGTTATTCAATACTTTTTCTAGTAATTTAGAGAGTGCTGGCAACACAGAAATTGGTCTGTAGTTTGTTACACTGTCTCGAGCTCCACTCTTGTGGACAGGAGTGATAAGCGCCCTTTTAAATACACTAGGAAAGACGCCCTGCTCTATACATAGCCTAACGATCATGGCAAAGTGTGGGACAATAATATGTTTTGACATTTTTAGAAACCTGTTTGAAATAGAGTCCCAACCCGCTGCAGAGTCATTTTTAAGATTCATGATAAGAGACTCAATTTCTGATTCGTCTGGTGGGAGCAATACCATAGAATTCGGGACGCGAGGACTACTGAAATCATTTAAAGTAGGCTGGGTGATTTCGGTATTGTCAGAGCACTTTATCTTGTCCGCAAGTAACTTTCCGGCCTCCGCAAAAAAATTGTTCACAGTTTCAACGGCATTGTGGGGGCTAATACTGTTCTTTAGTAAATCATCAGCAGAAGATATTTGCTTGCCAGTACCAGTGATTGATTTTATAGCTGACCACGTTTCCTTACTATTTCCTGCATTTTGTAAAAGAGTTTTTTCATAATTTCTTTTAAGCTTCCGCAATAGAGCGTTACAAAAATTTCTGTAGCGCTTGTATGTGACTTCGAGAACTGAGTTACTGGGATTTTTCCTAACCTTAACATGTAGCTTATCACGGTGTCTGATACACCGAACCAAACCAGGTGTAATCCATGGTTTTATTGTTTTTTTACGACCAGAAACAGTACTAGACGTTGTGTTTGATTTGATTGCAGAAGTCAAGCTATCAGTAAAAAGAGTTGCAGCTTCTTCAGCATTAGCTGAAGGTGAGATAAAAGAGAAATCCAAAGATTCTAACTGTTTTATAGCTGCATTAAAGTCTGTCTTAACAATTATGTTAGATTGCCTTATCAGCTCACGCCTACAAGATAAACTAACAAGAACCGAATCATGATCTGTAACTGTAGACTCTATGACAGTGACTGTGGCCGACCTATTTGTTTTGATCATGATGTGATCCAAACAATTGCATAATCTAGTTGGCAATGTATGCCCTGGGAAAAGACCTAGCTCTGCAGTGAGATTTAAATAAGATGAACTATTTCTATCACTATTATCAGGCTTAATGTCTATATTTACATCTCCAATAATAATAATATTATTGCAATGAATAGGACGAAGTATGCTGTCAATCGAATTCAAAAAGTTGTCGATGCAATAAATTGACGGAGATCTGTACGTAGCCAAAATGGTTATGTCGTTGTTAATTGTAAGTAACAAAAAATTCGCTCCAATATGATCAGGTTCCTCCACAGTATACTTGATATCACTGGTAACATAAATAACAATTTCATCATTTTGGTTTTGACTTTTCTTGGAAAAGTAGCATGAGTAATTGTCTAAAAGTGGTGGTGATTTATGCTCACTCAGCCAGCATTCAGTTAAAATAATTATGTCGGGTTTAAAAGTAAGCCTAGCCAAATGAACAATAAAACCATCCATATTTTTGTAGATACTCCGAATGTTTTGTGAGATTACAGTCAATGCTTTAGAAGAAGAGTTGATTAAATTGCCACATGTTTCAGGGTCACATCTAAAAGATTTAGCCACTGTCACATCATCAATGTCTTGAATTATGCAATTTACGGAAGCCATTGGTGAAGGGTAAGCAGACAGGTCACAGTTTTCGGCACGTGATTTCTCTTATAAGTTAATGTTACGATATTTAATTTAGGTGAGATGTACAGAACGAGAGTAAAATGGTGAAGAATATGATGTTTCGTAATCAATATTACGTTTGTGTAAACTTGAGTGGGTGACTGCGTATGACAGTGAAATATACATTTGTTATATGTCGTTGTGTGTTTTTGATGTTTGTCTGTGTAGAGTGATTTATGTATTGTAATGTATGTATTATGTGATGTTGTTAGCACGAGATTTACGTTCATGCAAAATAGACATAAGTAATTGTTAAAGGCAAATATACAACTAATTTTACACGAGAGCAGTATCAGTCATGTACAACTAGCAGGTCTAAGCTTTTGAAAATCCTCTTCTGAGTTTATGCATATCTGGGGGTCGTCAACTTTTTTGCGCATATAAATTATGCCATGTGAAGTCCAACAAAAGTCATACCCATAGTTTTTGTGCTGTGTTCTGGCTAGGTAGTACAATTTCTGCGCTTTAAACGTAAGTCTTTCTGACACATAAATTGGCTGTTTGTTCTTGAACTTCAGGTGGGTAGTATTGAGCTTTTCTCCTTTGTCTTTTGACTTGTTGAACATCTTGACTCCCTTAATCACCTTATCTTTAGTTATGACGGAGTTGAAGTTTACAATTATTGGGTTTGAACCATCTTTTGATTTCACTCTGTGTATATCTTTCAGGTTAGTTTGACTAATATTTAGGTTTAAGGTTTGTCCCAAATTGATAACCAAATCACAGAGGTTATCTTTTGTCTCACCTTCGGACTTTGGTACGTTTCGAATTTCTACTTCAGTGGCCCTCGTATTGCGCTCTAGATACTCAATCTTATCCTCCAGTTGTCGAATCAGCTTTTTGTCCTCTCTTTTCTCAGCCTCTAGGGACGAAATACGGCTTAAAAACTCGTCGTACCTGGCTGACATTACCTCAACATGAGCATCATACCCTCGAACTGAATTTCCTGTTTACTGGAGAAGGCAGCAAGCATGGTCCTAGTAAGCTCCACGGATGCAGTGGCATCTTCTCCTTCGAACTTCCTTTTTTTACGGTCCGTGACGTTGAAATCGAGCGACAGGTCGGGCGCCGAAGCACATTGGTGCAACAATGAGTCTTGTGAAGTAAATCGTACGGATGCAGGTGTAATGTTCTCTGCCCCGGCGACCGTTATCACTGGCAGTTGGATTGGAGAAGCAGGCGGAGAACGGTTGACGGGCATAATTATCCACCACACCAGCAACCAGGTACCAGGCAAGCAGAAGCTGTTCGCGGTTAGGCAATGTCTTATCGCAAGTCTCCAGACTTACAACAAATGAGTTATAATTATTCTCCTTTGGTTTGCTGTGTTGTAATAGTGCACACTCTTGGATTGTGTCAGCGCAGATTATGAATGTGTGAACAATTAATTAATTACCACTCACCGCTGATGCCTCCCTCTACGTCTGGAACCACAATAAACTTCCCAATTTCGCGCTACGTAAGCAGACGCAAGCGGGGCGTGACGCGACAGTCCGCAGCAGCGAGTACCAGGAGCGCAGGTAGTAAGCGGTGGCGCACACGCAGACGGCACGAACACGGCGCGCGGCGCGTGCGGCGTGCACAACGAGAACAGCAATACCTCTGGGCTGCTCACACTCAGAGGGCTTCCGTGTACACCGTTGGTGGGCGTGCGTAGTGTTAGCAACTGCCCGTAGACTAATACTCCTTTGAGTTATGCACTCCTATTTTTTTGAGCAGAATAAACTTGTGTTTCTATTTTTAATTAAAATAAAACTGTGGGTCTAATAAAAAAAAGACAGAAATAACACTAAGCGAAAACGAAGTACTAGCACGGGTGAGCGATGGGATGCGATGCGATGGGTGGGGGGCCGAAATTCACGTGGATGAAGTCGCGGGCAGAAGCTAGTAAAGGATAAGAGAGTCCGTGGAGTTATTTGCCCGTTCTTCTCCATAGGCACGGGCAAAGGCAAGAAAGAGAAAAATGAAACTAGTTGCCCATTCCAAAGCGTAATAGGTACTACGCTTTGGAATGGGTCACTAGTTTCATCTTTCTGACTGACCGACCCTTTGATAATTCAATAGTGCCTGTAATTGAGTTATTTGAAGTAAATGCTAAATTGAGTTTTGAGTTTTTTTTTTTTGAGTTTTAATATGAAATGTTAATGTTTAATAAGTACCGATAAGTCCTGTGTCTGTTAACGTTAAGGCCATTTAAAATTCAATAAAAGATGGATGCGAATAGATATTGGCTGAAGCTCAGGACAGTAAAACACAAATATTTTAACGAAAATATTTTATTTCTTCATTGTCTTCAAGTCTTACAGTACTTCTAAGCTACCAACAGTAGTACCTACCTAAAATCATTAAGATTAATATTAATAAGTTACAGAATTATGTTTTATATTCTTCTACATAATTTATAACATAATATATGTACATTTTCTTTAATCACACAATAAAATTAAACTGCTAAACGTTTAAATACTTATCATTAGTAGGTAAGGAGAAACTTGTATGAACCTACAATCTTATAGATGTTTTAAAATAGGATCATTTATACACTTGAAGTATTTGTGGTTTGATTCCATAACCAACTAGTCAATTCTTCAATTGTCTTAGCTGTATACTCTGTATCAAGTGAGCGCTTAAAAATCTTCTTTACACCTTTATATATGCCATACGCCAAAGCTCCGCCCAGCATAAGATTTCTGTAAAGTAAATTATCCATGATAAAATATACAGGAATTGAAACAATTATCTGTCACTTTTCCCCAAAGGTCCAAGATACCTACGGACACATTTCGCGATTTTGTAAAGCCTGCTATAAATAAATCGATTCTTTTCTTTATTTTTTCATTAACAGTTATTTTACTAACACTATTTTCATAAATTTCTTGTTAACAAGATAATGTATTTATGTTATTACTGTTGGCGCGTGGCTATTTATACACGTGTGGCGAATGACAGTGGTTCTTACACCTAACAATGGTTAGACATCAGAAGAACTTATATAGCCATTGCCACAAGGGTTATTATGATAATGAACAAAGCTAATAAAATATGCATGGTTAAATTCCCTTATTTTCTATTATAATAAGTACGTGAGGCGTTTCTGTTGTAAATTGTCCTTCCAAACAATTATCATTATAATACTGAATGGACTTTTTAATGCAGAAAGAGCATGTTCAATCAATCAAAAATCAACTCAGCCTATCGCAGTCCACTGCTGGACATAGGCCTTTTCCTAAGTTGCGCCACAACACCCTGTCTTCTACCTTTCGTATCCAGAAGAGTAAGTTGTTTAGAAATATACCATTTTTGAACGTGTTTCAAAGATCTGAAGAATATGATAATAATATAATACGTTGAAAGAATATGAATTTTATCTCAAAGCTATAAAAACCCGCTATTGAAACATCTTGTTGCCTATATGTCTTGTAACTAACTCAGAAACTAGTAGGTATGCAAAAGGACATCACTCAGGTGTCGAACACTTTATACCCTAAAATTAATTAAAAATCCTTACGGTTTATTTTTTTTTTACAGGCTTCTGTGTATGACCAGATGTATGAAAGTAAACAAAGCAAAAGCAGTATGTAAGGATCATAACAGGTGATGTTCTGTAGTTTATTTCTACCCCCGTGGGAAGAAAGTGAGTTTATCTTTATTAAATAAATACTACTAAACATCTTCAGCAGCATCAGCTTTGACATGTGAGGTTGTTAATAAAGTAGATAAGGGTCATAAATGCTTAGCAGTGTTCTTAGATCTCAAGAAAGCTTTTGGTACCGTTTCCGTCCCGATCCTTATGCACAGGCTTAGGCCAATAGGTATACGAGGAATGGCTCTCTGCCTTTTTAAAAGGTACCTTAAAGACACAAACGGTTAAACAAATAAACAGCAAATAGTTGAAATCAATAACTTATGTACATAGTGTCATAAAGTACGTCTGTTACGGAGTCCCTCAGGAGAGCGGTTTGGGTCCGCCAGTGTTTTTAATTTATATTGACAACATTATGCAATATGCGGATTAACGGAGGGAAAATCTTCGCATATGCAGATTTGAGATTTTCTCAGGAATGTCATAAAAACATGTAAAAACTGTCACTGATGAGGGTCTGACTGAGATAGCTGGCTGGCTTAAAGCAAGCCTTTTAATATCACTAAGACTAATTTTGTTTTTCCCCAAACCAAAGGTGCCAGTCTGGAACTAACTTTGACATTCTGATACATGTTTGCCAATCAATATAACTGTCACGAGCAAACCATACAAAAGGTCAACTCTACACAATATTTGGGCATATTTTTGATCAAAGACTGTCTGTCATGGCACCCTCGCATTGAGTTCCATAAGTAAAGGACTAAGAAATTCATTTGGGTCTTTAAAACTTTACGACATGTTAGTGTGCATGTACACGACCGACACGCGTCATCGACAGAGGCAACTGAAGCCGACGACACACGTCGATACGTCCGCGTCGGTGGCTGTGGCCGACAACGTGTCGCTCGTGTATTTGAGTAAAGAGCTTACTTTATCTTGATAATTATAAAACAAGTACCTACTTAAACACTTGGAGTAGTTGTTGTTTCATTCAAAATCCAACTGGTCAATTCTTCAAATGTTCTGTGGTCTGTATATTCTGATTCGACTGAGCGTTTAAACAAACTCTTTATACCATGATATGTGCCATACACAAATGTTGCCATGATTAAAATTCTGTAATAGAAATTATCCATGATAAAAATGTAGGTACAGAAATTGAAACAAAACATCTATCAATAATATTCATCAATGGATTTAGGATGTTTGTCCACGATGACGAATCTGAAGTAGCGACACATGATACATTTACTATGGCTGCGTGTTTACCGCACGAACGTCACCAGAGCGCCTTCAACATACCCGCCGAAGTTTGGCTCGACTACTAGAACTCGGCCCAATATTGTGACGGGCCGATGTACCGGCAATACAAAATACATTTAATCATGTTCACACACTCGGATCGGTTTGAATAATCTAGATTCTCGATGACGTCCCGGTGCGTTGAACAAACGACCTTAGGCAGATACCTACATCCACGGCATTTCGCGATTATTTAAATCTCACTATAAAACAGTCGATTTTTGTTCTTATTTTCTTTCATTCACAGATACAAAATTATATAAGAATTATTGAATTATTGATTTTGATTTATTATTCATGAAGAATTATATAGTATTTTATGGAATCTCTTATAAACAAGATATATTTATTTTATTGCTGCAGGCGCGCCACGCCGCACTGTCGAACGAGACTGTTTTAAAACTAATATAAGAATAGAGATCAGAAGAATTTAAATAGGTTTTTTAACCAGTCATTATGACAGAGAACAAAGCCAGAAAAATAAGCATTGATGAATTCTCTTACTATATTAATTACGTAAGGCATTTGTGTTGTAAATCAGTGTTGGAAACAATAAGCATCTTAATACCGAGTAATGGAATTTGGTGAATAGAGAAAGAACTTTTTAGGGTTGCGTAGTAAAACCAGAAACCCTTACAGTTTCGACAAGTCTATCTGTCTGTATCCGCGATTTAACTCAGAAACCTATGAAAAGTTGTAAACATAGTAATCACGCCTATCATGTTGTGAAATAAAATCATTAAAAAATATTTAAAACCTTGTGCATTATAATTGTCTAACGTTATTGTAAAATGTATAAAATAAACATTTCAGTTATGGAATCATGGGTTATTTAATGATCAAAACTACATAAATGTACTACTGCTATAACTTTACGCTTTCCCTTGTGGGGTAGGCAGAGAGATTCTAGCAGCACATAAGCGTGTGGGGTATTGTTGGATCACAAAATTGAAAAGATTATGATGTTCTCAAAACTGCGAATTTGACTCGAAGTGAATGTGCGATTGGCTTAAGTTATTACATGCTAGCAGCAGGCAGGCTGATTCAAAATGAGCTTGTCCAATTGTCCAATTGTCGACATTTTCTGCTAGGTAACATAAGTTACCTACCTAGCAGAAAATGCAGATTTTTTTACCACGTTAAGGGTCGGTGCAGTATGTCTTCCATACATCTCTAAGCCATCAAGTCGGTCCAGTCAATACTGTTTGATGGCTAATAGAGATTGTATCTGTCAAAAGTACTAATACCTACCGAGTTTCGAGAACATGCGCATATTAAACTGGATGCGTCTCATATCATATAAAGTTATTTGGTATATTTTCATTTCAATAACGTGCACAAGAATAAACGTAAGTTATACCAACTGTTGATATAATTTCTTTCGATATAACATTTATCTACTCTAAAACTTATTTCGTATTGGATATAACGTTTATTTAATCGAAAATCATTAGGCGTATCGTTTAAATTATATAATATTGATATAACGTTTATTTAATCGAAAATTATTAAGCCTATCGTTTACCTGGTCGTCCTAAACCGGGGTTCGGTCCCAACATGCGTGCGGATGCGGGGTGAATCAGTGGTGGACATCTCGTTCGCCAGTCCCGCTCTGTCGCCGAATGTCGTCTACTGGCGTGTCTTGGAGGAGGTGGAGACCTATTCTGACCACCGGTATATCCGGTTCGACGTCTCCGCCCAGACCTCGAGCGCGCCGGTCCGACCGGCCCTGGGTGGTCCGCGGTGGGCGCTGAAGCAGCTGGACCGGGAGCTCCTCCTGGAAGCCTCGATCGTGCAGGCCTGGGTGTCACCACCGGACAGGCCTGCTGACATCAACGACGAGGCAGAGTGGTTCCGGGAGGCCATGTCCGAAATATGTGACGTGGCAATGCCCCGGGTCCGGCCCGGACGCGCCCGGCGCCAGGTGTACTGGTGGTCGCCGGAGCTGACGTCTCTGCGCGAGGCGTGCGTGGCTGCGCGACGCCGGTACACCAGGCACCGCAGGCTCCGTATCCGCCCTCCGGATACGGAAGCCGTGCAGGCGGAGCTGTACGAGGGGTACAGAGCGGCGAAGACCGCCCTCCGAGCGGAGATCCTGCGGGCCAGGGGGCTGGCCCACGAGGAGTCGCTGGGGACTCTGAACAGAGACCCGTGGGGACGCCCCTACAAGATGGTGCGGGATAAACTCCGCCCATGGGCTCCCCCGCTGACGCAGAGTCTCCGGCCCCAGCTCGTGGAGGACGTGGTGAGCGCTCTGTTCCCTTCGCGAGGGGAACATACTCCCCCGTCCATGGCTCCGCCTCCTGCGATGCCAGATGCGATGCCACACCGACGACGACGACGATGCTCCGGAGGTGACCGAGGTAGAGTTGAGAGTGGCGGTACGTAGGCTGAATGCCAGAAACCATTGACCGCCCCTGGACCCGACGGCATACCTGGAAAAGCCTAGGTCCTGGCCTTGGAGGCTCTCGGGCCTCGACTAAGGGGGCTACTAAGCGCATGCTTGGAGAGGGGCCGGTTCCCACTTCGTTGGAAGACGGGGAAACTGGTCCTCATCAAAAAGCCGGGGCGCCCTGCGGACTCTCAGTCCGCTTACCGGCCCATCGTGCTGCTCGACGAAGTGGGCAAGCTCTTTGAAAGAGTAATTGCAGACCGCCTTGCCGGGCAGATGGTGCGGGTGGGGCCGGATTTGGTGGACAGCCAGTTTGGTTTCCGCAGGGGGCGCTCTACAGTGGATGCCATCATGCGCGTGCGAGCCCTCACGACGGGGGATGCTGTGGCCCGGGGTGGGGTTGTCTTGGCGGTGTCTCTAGACATCGCCAATGCCTTCAATACCCTGCCCTGGAGTTGCATCAGGGAGGCACTCGGGTATCACCAGTATCACCTACCTCCGTCGCATTGTCGAGGCCTATTTGACGGACAGGGCCGTCATCTACCCCGGTCACCGGGGAGAGTGGAACCAGCGAGAGATGTCGTGCGGTGTCCCACAGGGATCGGTCCTAGGGCCGCATCTGTGGGATATCGGGTACGACTGGGTGCTGCGCGCCGACCTCCCTGATGCTGTCAGCGTAGTTTGCTACGCTGACGACACGCTGGTCCTGGCGCAGGGGAAGTCGCACCAGGCGGCGGCCGAAGCAGCGACACGCGGGGTTGCGACAATCGTCGAGAGGATCCGGCAATTGGGACTCGAGGTGGCATTGCACAAATCTGAGGCCATGTGTTTTCATGGTCCTCGGGACGCGCCACCGTCAGGTTCACAAATAACGGCGGGAGGGGTTCACATCGGCGTCGAGCTGACGATGAAGTACCTGGGACTCGTCCTCGACAGCCGGTGGAATTTCGTGGAGCACTTCCGACGTTTGGCTCCCAGACTGTAGCGGGACGGGGCTGCCTTGAGGCGGCTCCTTCCCAATCTAGGGGAACCAAACGCCTCCTGCCGGAGGCTCTATGCGGGGGTCGTGCGGTCCATGGCCCTTTACGGGGCACCGGTATGGGCGCGATCCTTGAGGCGGCGACCAGCCCGCCGGTTGATCGCGTCCCAAAGGGTCCGTACGGTATCCTCGAATGAGCCGGACAGCTATGTCCGGCTCATTCGAGGATACCGCACGGTCTCCGCTGAGGCGGCGAGCCTCCTTGCCGGATTGCCGCCATGGGATCTGGAGGCCAAAGTCCTCGCCCAGATATGGGAGTGGCGAGAGGAGGCAAAACGCCGGGGCGTTACTCCGCTGCCGCGAGAAATCACGGCACAGCGGACAGAGCTCCGGCGGGATCTCATGGCGGCATGGAGAGTGCGATTGTCGCAACCCAGCGCTGGGCACGCCACAATTGCGGTGATAAGTCCCCTCTTTGAGGAGTGGCTAGAGAGGCGCCACGGCGCCCTCACCTTCCACCTGACGCAGGTCCTCACCGGACACGGTTGTTTCGGGAGGTTCCTATTCAGGATAAAACGGGAGGAAACGCCAGGGTGTCACCACTGTGGGGATCGCCCGGAGGACACGGTGGAGCATACGGTGGAGTTCTGCCCGGCTTGGGCAGGGCCCCGCCGTGTCCTCGTGGCGGCGATCGGCGGCGGCGACCTCTCGCGTCCGGCCTTCATCCAGGCCATGGTACGGAGCGAGAGTGAATGGGAGGCCGTCACCTCCTTCTGCGAAGCAGTAATGCTCGCGAAGGAGGAGGCGGAGCGCGTGAGGGAGAGGCAATCGCTGCACCCTCGCGCGCCTAGCCGCCGCAGGAGACGCCCTGGACGGGAGTCAACAGCCGGCTCCCGGCCACCGTAGGCGCGGGCTTGCGGGCGGCGAGCTATGGGCAGCTCGCCGCCCGGTAAGGACCAGGCCCGAGTCGACGGTGCGTTGTGTTCCACGCGTGCCTCAAAGAGCTGTCAGCACGAACTGACGGGGTCCGCTAGGGCCGATTCCGCCGGGGCTGCGGGTTGTTAGATAAGATAAGATTTATTTATTTGTTAAACATTGTATACATACAAGAGCATGCAAGATATTACATAGTTTAAGTCTAATCATGTTTAGCCGTAAGTATCGGCGTACAAATATTTCCATAACAATTAAAAGAATTAACAATACTTAAGATCGAAAAATGCAATTACCAAGTTTTAATCTAGAAACTTTACAGATTAGAAATTATTTTTATGTTATAATGTCAAAATTAAATTTAAGGCAAAACTTTAATGTCAATCAGATACAGGAATAATGTCAAAGTTACTACATGTTTATCATTAAAAGATTTATGTCAAATTTACAAGAAAGAGGTACCGTGGCCCCTGGCACAAGCAACTGAAAGAACACGGGTGGGTTTTAGTCAGTAAAAGTCTGACACTCCCTTCTGCTCCGCCCAGAGCGGGAGGAGTCATTTGATGATTTCCCACCCAGAAAAAATATGTAATATTGATACCATTTTTATGGTTAACACCCTGATTCAAAGCAATCCGACTCGGATGGGTTATATTAGGTTAGAAAGTTAAGGCGGGAGCGGAGCGGAGTGCGAGGTCCCCTCTATGTTGGTGAAACATTTGGGTTAGGTTTGGTTAGAACAGTGACCATTAACGCGCAAAGGCGAACGAGTGAAGCGAGCGTGCTGCGGAAGCGGCGTGACAGAAACGAATCGCTGCAAAACTACCTCTCGCCCTATCCCTAGAGTGTTATTTAAAATCGCGTAGGGCGGAGGGGCGAGGCGGCCCGCGAGCTGAGGAGCAGGTGGTTTTAACACTCGCCGCCACAGCTGAGTAGCAAGCCGAAGCCGCGGTGGTGAGCGTGATACACATCTGCGACGATAAGCTCGCATGGGACTGCCGGAGCCCCGCAGCGCCGGAGCCGTGACTGAAACCATGCCTGCTGCATGTTGCATGCTTGCTTGCATGCTGCATGTATGGTACACCATACATGCAGCAAAAACATGCAAACAAGCCTACAGGCTTGTTTGCATGTTTTTGACAGGGAAATAAAAACCACATATGTTCACAATCAACTGAGCAAGATTACGCATACAAAGAGACAACTAACAATGATATTTGTTAAGTTACCTACATTTCACAACTTATTAATAATTAGACAATGTTATAATGTGTATATCTGAAATTTTGCTTTGTGTTTTTTACTAGGCATTTTATCATATTAGAATAAATAGGCTTTATGTCCTTTGAGTGGTATATCAAACGATTTTATATTCAAAGTATGTTATGCTTATAAAAATTAGTTACTTTAAAATTATATCAATCGTTTATTATATTAACTGATCATTATATCAAATCAAATTATAGATTCAGTTGTTATATCTTGTAAATATTAGAGATTTTGTAATTATATCATATATTACTTACCCTATTAAACTCGGTATATTAATACTTTTGACAGAAAATATAAAGTTAATAGTTTTTGGTTTTTTCGAAAATCGACCCTAATAAGACCTCGTGGTAACAAGGGGTAAATAAGTTTATAAGTAAGGATTTTACGTCACTTAAAAGTTGGCACCTAAACATATTCTAAATATGTTGGGGTGTAAAACAGGGATACAGTTTATTAAATTATTTTTCCTATGATCAATAAACTTGAAAATTAACCCAAATTCTACTCTCCTACTAATATTATAAATGCGAAAGTTTGTGAGGATGGATGGATGTTTGTTACTCTTTCACGCAAAAACTACTAAACGGATTTGGATGAAATTTGGCGCACAGATAGTTTATAACTAGGATTAACACATAGGATACTTTTTATCCCGATATTCCCTTGGGATCGAAAGTTGTGCGAGTGAAATTGCGGGACGTAATGTAAGACTGATAAGAACGTGATGTAAGAGTCCAACCGGACGATGTTGCGGCCGAAGTGCTAGTTAAAGCTTCCCTCTAATCAAACCATGCCCCACTTGCTGGAGTGCCCTCAGTGCCCGTTCACTTAGGATGACCTGAAGAATGCCACAGTTGCCGCAATCAACGTGGTCAGCTACTGGGTTCTAACATTATAAAACATAGAAGAAGAGTACCATGGACTCGAAACGAAGAAGAAGAAGGTAATGTTACTGTTACCGTTAGCCTGTATCATCCCACTGCTGGGCAAACGCCTCTGCCTATGACCTCCAGTGTTTGCAATCCAGTTTTAATGTGGACCATTGATCGATAAGAAGCAGTAGAAGTGCTGGTTAAGAATATGAATAAGTACAGACGCCAGCAGGCCAAGCTACCCGAAACTGTCAAATTTTCCCAATCAACTTTGAAGCTTAATGTTTTAGTGATAAATTTGAAAATCTATCTATTAAAGAAAGATAGATTAAAGTAGCTTGGTGTGCTGGGGTCTGTACCAATAATGCCTGTGTTCGATGGATGCTGATAGAATGCCCAATATTGGGCTCAATATTGGGCAAACTCGGGAAAATAAAGCGCAATATTTCATTACAAAAATCTTTTATTTCTTTATCATCTTCAACTATTACCTACAATACTTAAGTATAAGTTACCTACTAACAATGGTAACCTAAAATCATTAAGATTAATTATTATTAATATACCTACTATATAAAACTCACGACTTCCTACTTCTTCCCATGCTGGTAGGCAGAAACTACAGAACGCCAGCTGCGATCCTTACCTACTCCTTTTGCTTCCTTTACATCTGAGGGGTAATTCTCGTAATTGTAAGAACGTTCACAGTCTGATTTCAGTCTCAATATGTCAAAAAATCTCTCTAATTTCCCTACATTTTTGACAAGTTTTTGACATTAATTGTTGGTCGCCGAGATGTCACTGCGAGTAGATTTTTAACGTTTTAAATTACGACAATTGCTCTTCTGATTACACTCGCACGCCGGTTGCAAAGCCTGACTTTTCTTAACAACATCATCAATAAATTCAGTATATGTCAAAGGAAACATCTGATAAATAAATAAATGTCCTTCTAGGCGTCCACTCCCGGTGTTTCCACTCACCTATGCCTTGTAAGTACCTTCTGTTAGTCGTCTTTCATTCATTCTCTCAACATGAACACCGCATCTCAGCATACCCCTTTTAAAATTTGTTCACTACTTCGTCTTTTAAGCCGCACAGTTGCGTCACATCATTCCCCAGTTCATCATTCATAGTTACGGCGCACAAGCTTTGCAAGGAACGCATTTCCATAGCATTTATTCTACCTTCATGTCTCTTTCACACCCAACATTCACTTCCATACAAGCATAGGTGTTAGCACACCATTGTGAACAGCCAGTCGAGCCTTTTTTGCCATCGACTGGTTGGTCACAATTATTGTATGTTTAGCACCATTTACTTTATTCACTCACACAAATATCACATAATCAACCTATAATGCTCCCAACTGCTGAGACACGGGCCTCCTCTCGATGAGAGGAAGTCGGCCGTATTCCACCACGCGGGCCCAGTACGAGTTTGGTTATTCACTCACAGCATTGTTAAAATATATAATTATCCTTTATCTTCTTCTACATCATTATTTATTTACACAATTATTACATATTGAAACCACAAAACATTATAAATACTTATCACTAGTAGGTAGTGTCCCAACGTATTTAGGGTCAGGGTCCACTTTTTCACCTATGGGTGCTTTAACATAACATAAGCATAATCAGCCGTTAATGTTCCCACTGCTGGGACACTGGCTTCCTCTCCGGGAGAGGGAGTGGGTGCTTTACTTTAGCTCAATTATTATAAAATGAGTAGGTATCTACATATTATATGCACTTGGGATACTTGTAGTTTGATTCAAAACCCAACTGGTCAATTCTTCAATTGTCTTCATTTCTGTAAGCTCTGTTTCAACTGAGCGCTTTATCATGCTCTTTATACCTATATATAGGCCATACGTCAAAGCTCCGGTGAGTAAAATTCTGTAAAATAAATTATCCATGATGAAATATACAGAAATTGAAACAAACAAACTGTCACTATATTCCCCAAAAGAGTAGGATGATACCTACGTCCACATTTCACGAATTTTTAAAATCCTACTTTCACTATAAACAAATTGGTTCTATTTTACTTTGTTGTTGTTCTTCTTTTTGGTTGTTTTCTTTCAATTAAAAATAAATTGAATTGAACACTATTTCAAAAAAACTCTTGTTAACAATATAATATCTTTGTTTTTATTAAATGATTATTGGCGATTTAAATGCCGCACTACCAAATTACAGTGGCTCTAAAACTGATATGAGATTAGACATCTGAAGAATTTAAATAGGCTTTTCTTTAATGATGAACAAAGCTAAAAATTTATGCATTGTCTAATACTCTTATTGAAATTTATTACGTAAGGCATTTTTGTTGTAAATCGCTGTTGAAAAAAAATAATATTATAATATCGAATTGAAATTCATTGAATCGAGAAAGAGGATGTTGCTTTAAAATATTATCACCCTGTTTTTGAACGTGGTTAAGAGTTCTGAACTCAGATCGTTGAAGGAATAAGCATTTTATCTCAAGTCTGTAAAACGTCCCTATTGAGACTTCTCATTTCCTATTTGTCTTATGCCTACGTAGGATCTAATAAGTATGCAAGACTTTTAAGTGTCCGAACCATCTCAGTATTCAGTGTTGAAGGATTTCTTCCTCTTTATAAAGAAGCTTTAACCTCCATCTGTATATATGACATCCTGGTATGGGACATCTGAGCGTTAGCTCTCAAAAGGCAACGCATCTGGTAAAACAGATATCCTTAGGTAGTAGTTGGGAACTTTTAGTGCCCATTTACATGAGCAGCACGTTGCTAACGGCAGAGACAACTGCAGCCGTACACGGACGGACGGAGTTGCCTCTTTGATGGCAACGTGCCGCTAGTGTGTATGAGACCACTTACTGAAATGCACGCTGATTGCTTGTGTGCTGCTCAATAGAGTAAAACTTCTCAATATTCGTTATTAGATTTTAATTTTTTGGGTAATTGGGTCTTAGAAAATCTATTAAGACATCCATCAAGTGCCATAAGTGGATCAAAGAGAACGTCTTTTTGGTCACAGTTAAATTGGAATTATTTTGCCTTGGTTTGTCTTAATAGAATACGTGCAATGTGCATTTGTTACATACCTTAGACACTCGTTCAGACTGACGAAGTCCTGAGTCCAATTGTCCATCGTCTAGCAAAATATTGTAGTTATAGTGGTTATTCTAATGTTGTAAAGGGCTATCTCAATCCACCATAGAATCGAGACTTGATATAAAATTATCTGGAAAATATTGGGAGTACGAAGCAACAAAATCGGATACTCAAAGTTACAAGTCAAACCCAAGTAACATAGCCTATTTTTTTTAGCACAGTGTCATAAAAGCTGTTAATTATCTACATCTACACATTTTGTACATGATTGCATAACATACAGGATGGCAGAGACATCGACGTCCAAGAATCCATGAATTTAACACATGGGTCTAGACCCCCAGCCTGTAGCTAGGCATATTAATACTTATAACTATAACTAGTATTATGAACGCGAGTTTGTTAGGATGGATGGATGGATGTTTGTTACCCTTTCACGCAAAAACTACTGAACGGATTTTAATTAATCTTTACAGTAATACAGCTTATACATCAAAATAACACATAGGATACTTTTTATCCCAATATTCCCACGGGATCGACACTTATGCGGGTGAAACCGCGGGGCGCTGTCATAAAAACTAAGACCATCACGATATAATGGGTTGACTTTGCGGGACACTAAACGCTCCCAGCCGTAATAAGAATAAAACTTAAATTTTTCTCGTTCATTGTCCTTCAACTGATTAATTTCGATTATTGTTTTTCCGTTGCTCCGATCGTGCTTTGATTTCCAGTCAAAATGGATGTCCATGTGTCTGTCCAGTTCGCATACATGGCGTAAGATCCTGGATCGTTGTAGACAGTTTCATCGTCTTGTAATACTTTGAATTCATCCCAGTGTTTTTTCAGGGTAGGGTAAATTAAATACAAACAGTAATATAAGGTGCCGGTAAACAAGAATCTGCGAAAAGAAACAATAACTGATTTTTGACTGCAATATGAAAAAAAACGGGGTACATTCCGGAGTGCCGGCAGAAGTGAAAACTTTAATATTAAACGTTGTGCATTTTTGATATTTTGGAATGCGGTCTACTCTCCCTCCGTCTTACGAATTTTCGATCAGGTCACGTGTCCTGACGCGAGTTTAACATTTTTTACCCATCACAAAAATCTCTCCCTCCGTCTTACGAATTTTCGATCAGGTCATGTGTCCTGACACGAGCTCCGTCTTACGAATTCTCGACCAGGTTACGTGTCCTGACGCGAGTTTAACATTTTTTACCCATCACAAAAAACTCTCCCTCCGTCTTACGAATTTTCGATCAGGTCACGTGTCCTGACGCAAGTTTAACATTTTTTACCCATCACAAAAAAGTGCACACTGCCACTAAAGAAGTTTTCACTTAAAAAAAAATAAGAAGATGCATCGCCCTTAAGTGCCATATAGTACTTTCATTAATGATAAATGATTTTATTTTGTAAGTAGGTTTGTACAAACACTTTTACACGTCAATCATATTTTAAAAACTAGATGAGGTCGGCGTTTCTTATCTGACTAGTCTAAGAAGAGAGGTCGAAACAAATTCAGAGGTCTCAGTCAGTCATTAGCACCTCATCCACGTTAAACCGATTGAGCATGAGAATTCTGAGGTAAATCTAGGATTAACTTAAAGGACACTGGGCAAAATTGTATGGAAAGTGGTCTACGACGGTAAACAGTTCTTTTTTAATTAAAAACACTAATTTCAAAGAAATACTCACAGTCCCGGTGCCCCTGCCATTTCATTAATTTCAGTCTAATGGCCAGATTCAGATTTCCCGCACCCTTTCACGTCTCGCCAATAACTGATATATGAATTTTATGGTTCCAATAAAAACATGTTTTTTCATAACACTACTAAACAAAACGGGAAAACAATAAATTATTATGATTTTGCTGGAAATTTGTGTTCACCGACCAGTTCCAGCACAGATGTTGATAAAACAAGCCGTTTTTTTCTAATAATACTATGAATAGTGTTTATTGTACACCAAAAGGAAAACATTGAACAATACCTAAAATTATTTATTAACAATATATATATTTTCCTTGGTTTGTCAATAATGCAATACTTCTGTCAAAAGAATGTATTAATAAGGATTATTTAAATGTTCAACAATAAGCCATACCCTGCTTGAAATTGTGTTGTGGATCGACATTCTAAAATAGAAAATACCGGACAGGGCACGACGCCCTTACCACTGTTTGGATCGCCCGGAGGACACGGTGGAGTATACGGTGGAGGTCTGCCCGGCTTGGGCGGGGCCCCGCCGTATCCTCGTGGCGGCGATCGGCGGTGGCGATCTTTCGAGTCCGGCCCTGGTCCAGGCCATGGTACGGAGCGAGAGTGAATGGGAGGTGGTCACCTCCTTCTGCGAAACAGTAATTCTCGCGAAGGAGGAGGCGAAGCGCGTGAGGGAGAGGCAATCTCTACACCCTCACGCGCCTAGCCGCCCGGTAAGGACCAGGCCCGGGTCGACGGCGCGTTGTGTTCCACGCGCACCTCAAAGACATGTCAGCACGAACTGACGGGGTCCGCTAGGGCCGAAGCCGCCGGGGCTGCGGGTTGTTGGAAAGAGATACCGTGGCCCCTGGCACAGGCAACTGAAGGAACACGGGTGGGTTTTAGCCAATAAAAGTTTGACACGCCCTTCCGCTCAGCCCAGACCGGGAGAGGTCATTTGATGATTTCCAACCCAAAAAAAAAAAAGGTTCCTTATGATAACGTGTAATATCGGTAAATACAGTATTAGATTTGACTCTTCACGATTGACTCATATAGGTTACAATTTGTGTGCAATCGTTGGCGGGTCACCAAGATAGTGAAAATCCGTAGCGCGTCGCTAGTGTCGCGCTGATGTCCTTGCTCACTGCCACAGAACATATATACCCTAACGGGCTTACTGCATTCGTCAACGGTTAGTGTCGCTTATCGTTAATAGACTCAACGACTTCAACATGCCCCCGGCCTTGGAAGCACCAGGTTCCATAGAAGCTGAGATGCTGCTGGTTCGATCGTCATCCGGATGCAAATTTTCGGATATGATCGCCGAATAACGCCCGTCACTGTTTTGATGATTGCCACGCGTGAGATGCCATCCTTGCCGGTGAATGTTTGCAGCACTCGTCCGAGGCGCCACTTCAAAGGCGGTAAGTTGTCCTCTTTGATTAGGACGAGGGTGTCAGGGGTAAGTGGTCCTAGTTGAGTTGCCACTTCGTTCTCTTCTGGAGCTCAGATATGTACTCGGTTGACCAGCGTTGCCAGAAGTTCTGTCTCATCTGTTCCAGGCGATCGTATCGTGGCAGGAGCTGCGTAGCCGTCGCATTGAGGTCCCGACTGGCGGGTGCGGTGAGCGGTCGGTCAATCAGGAAAAGAGCAGGACATAAGTATAGCAGGTCGTTCGGGTCTGTGGACATTGGGTACATAGGTCGGGAGTTAAGGACAGCTTATGTGAAATGTGCATTGCCTATAATGCGACATAAATGAAATTTACAGGACTTGACCCCTGCCTCCATAAACCACCAAAATGAGGCGAGTACGGCGGAATAAATGTTAATTCTACG
Source organism: Apamea epomidion (assembly GCA_947507525.1). Lineage (NCBI taxonomy): Eukaryota > Metazoa > Arthropoda > Insecta > Lepidoptera > Noctuidae > Apamea > Apamea epomidion. The sequence goes on from OX382231.1 coordinate 13,427,669, forward strand.
GAGTTACTAGTTGTGAAATTGTTAATATCTGATTTTGAAGAATCTATAAATTTCGAAAATTCCTTTAAACCCCTACAAAAGCCGTGCCATTGTCAGAATAAATCTGCAGTGGTTTGCTGCTTCGAGAGATGAAACGTTTCAACGCCAGCAAATATGCTTTAGTAGTATTAAGACTTGTGACCAATTCTAAATGTATTGCGCGCGTAGTAAAACATTCAAAGAGACAGATATAACATTTCGTCAACTTTGCCCTCCTTCCGGCACGGTTCAGCATGAACAATGGCCCAGCATAGTCCACACCACTACGTTTGAATGGATAACCTGACTGCAATCATTTGGTAGGTAAGTTACCCAGTTGTATGTCTAACGGTTCGTGTCGCATACGCTTGCAAGTCATACAGGTGTGCACCACTAGTTTAGCCAAGTTACAACTTCTAATAGACCACCAAGTATCACGAATTGTAGCCAGTAGTAACTGAGCCACTGCGTGTAATAATGATTTATGTTGATGCTCAAATATAAGGCGAGTAAATCTGTGTTTGCCAAACAAGGGATGTTTTTTGTCATATGCGAACCAGTCTGAATATGATAATCTGCCTCCTACTTTAATTAAATCGCGGTTATCCAAGAAAATATTAAAGAAGAAATACTGCGTGGGCATTTTATTGATAATTTTGTTTTAATGTTTTATAAACATCTAAGAAAGATTGTTGTTGTGCTATTCGGGTTAAAGTTCTAATAGAAATTTCTAATTCATTCATCGATAGGCAATCCAGGTAATTAATTCATCATGATTAACATTACTTTAAGAATTAATATCATATTCCCATTGTGTGTTAGGATCCTTTAGAAATGGCGGTCCGTGCCACCATAATTTTTCAAGTATCTAGATGCACACCGCGCGATAACAAATCAGCTGGATTTTGTTTACCAGCTACATGAAGCCACGGCTTATCCCCGTGTTTTCATTAATTTGAACGACGCGGTTCTGCACAAATGTTTTTAATAAATTAGGTGACATTTTAAGCCATCCTAAAATTATTGTTAAGCCGGACCAAAAGTATACGCTACTAAAAGTTAATCTTAATGAGTTACTAATTTTCGTAAACAATTTTGCAGCTACTTGCGCCACACAGTTCTAAGCGCGATACGCTAACCAATTTACCGGAAGCGATATTACTTTTTGCACACAACAAATTGACTGACATCACCTGTGCGTCTGTATAGCTGTGTGTATAGGTGCAGGCGCCGTATGCATCTTCCGAGGCGTCACAAAATATAATTATGTAGCTCAATAATGTGTGTATTTTCTCCAATGACATAACGTGGAAAGCGGATGTCTTGTAAATAGGGTAATTTATGAATGAATTTTTGCCATTCTACTAGTATATGGTTAGGAACTGCGTCATCCCACCCTATCTTACATAGCCACATCCTTTGTAATAGAATTTTAGCTATAATAATATTTGGTGTAAGTAAACCTAAGGGATCATATATCTCCACATATGGGAGTGGCGAGAGGAGGCAAAACGCCGGGGCGTTACTCCGCTGCCGCGAGAAATCACGGCACAGCGGACAGAGCTCCGGCGGGATCTCATAGCGGCATGGAGAGTGCGATTGTCGCAACCCAGCGCTGGGCACGCCACAATCGCGGCGATAAGTCCCCTCTTTGAGGAGTGGCTAGAGAGGCGCCACGGCGCCCTCACCTTCCGCCTGACGCAGGTCCTCACCGGACACGGTTGTTTCGGGAGGTTCCTGTTCAGGATAAAGCGGGAGGAAACGCCAGGGTGTCACCACTGTGGGGATCGCCCGGAGGACATGGTGGAGCATACGGTGGAGGTCTGCCCGGCTTGGGCGGGGCCCCGCCGTGTCCTCGTGGCGGCGATCGGCGGCGGCGACCTCTCGCGTCCGGCCCTCATCCAGGCCATGGTACGGAGCGAGAGTGATTGGGAGGCCGTCACCTCCTTCTGCGAAGCAGTAATGCTCGCGAAGGAGGAGGCGGAGCGCGTGAGGGAGAGGCAATCGCTGCACCCTCGCGCGGTTAGCCGCCGCAGGAGACGCCCTGGACGGGAGTCAACAGCCGACTCCCGGCCACCGTAGGCGCGGGCTTGCGGGCGGCGAGCTATGGGCAGCTCGCCGCCCGGTAAGGACCAGGCCCGGGTCGACGGCGCGTTGTGTTCCACGCGCGCCTCAAAGAGCTGTCAGCACGCAATAGGTGTGTTAAAATATTAGGTAGCCAATGGAATAGCTGTGAAAGCCACTCAATTAGAGAATTTAGACATAAGTGATATTTAGTGACGAATTCGGGGAAATTTTCAAAAAAACATGAAAATCGGTTTTTCTCGGATTCCATGAATTTTCGCCTAGGCTTTATGGGGAGCTTAATTGTTACAAATGGGTCACACTATCACGCCCTGGAAGGAACACGCCAAATTTCCCTGTCACCCTGTATAAAAGCTCAAACCTCTCAAACCTTACAAATTAATTTCATATTTTCTTTTTAATAAGGTTTTTATATAATAGCTTTGAAAATGACTTCATTAATAGTGGTGAAAATGTATGTAATTTGTAAATTCAATAGAAGTATATTAAGTATGTCGGTATAACCATGGAGTATTCATATCTGTATCTATGATTGAGCTAAAGCTTTAGGCGATGAGGAAATTATTTCCTCATCATTGGGACAAGAACGAAATGGATAGGTAAATCTTTTGATGTTTTTGATCGAAGCATCTACCACAAAGAAAGATGGAAAATAATAAATATACGTTTATTAATGGCATTACAGCAAAAATAAACACCTGAAGTCTGTCATCTAAACTTTATTGACTAGTTTTATTAGGCTCAGAATCAAAATCTTATCATTTTATTAAACAGCCCCCCTAGCCAAGTTGCAAACGATAAACGTGAACGCTTAGTAATCTCCAATAGATTTTCAACTTTATACCTAAGAGCATAAAGTTGAAAATCTATTAAAGAATACTGAGCGTTAGCGACCGGAACGAACGAAAACGCTATGTAATCTTCAATAGATTTTCAACTTTATATCCAACAGCATAAAGTTGAAAATCTATTAAAGACTACTGAGAGTTTACGTTTATCGTTTGTGACTTGGCTAGGGGGGCAGGACTCATCTGCCACTGAGGTTAAAAATATTATAAACTAGCTGTGCCCTGCGGTTTCACCCGCATAAGTTTCGATCCCGTTTGAATATCGGGATAAAAAGTATCCTATGCGTTAATCCTGGTTATAAACCATCTGTGTGCTAAATTTCATCCAAATCCGTTTAGTAGTTTTTGCATGAAAGAGTAATAAACATCCATCCATCCATACAAACTTTCACGTTTATAAAATTGTTGTGTTGCTTTTCGTTACGCCGCATGTACCTTAACAAAATTACTGTATATTGTTTGGGGGGTCTAGTGGTCGCTACTGTCGAGCATAAGCTTGGGTTTACCACCAGGAATTGCTCAGCAGCAACCCGGAGTCTGGACTTGTACCTGTGGCATACAATAGAATTGACGCAACAAATTACTTGCATCTTCTTTACACTGTTTTGACGGTACAACTTTCATTGGTTGCTTTAACTTATGACATGCATCTGGTAATCAAATCTCACCTTGTAAATCAGGTCTAAGTCGCGAAAACTTAGGTACTCCTGGGACTGGTGAAAGGCCAGTAACTGAACTATCATCTGAAATGTCCTAGCTGAAAAATGACGTACCTACATGGAATCTGACCTACTTGGAATTTGACGTACATTACCGCCTCCGAACCTACCTACCTAATCGTCATCAGCTTACGGCACTATTGTATTGCTAGACATCTCTCCAGTTGCACGCCATTCAGCTCGTTTCTCGATAACTCTCACCCAGCTGCTACCAGCCACTCTGGGAAGATCGTCGCTCCACCTAGTAGTACCTATCCTACTTTACGTTTTACGATTCACGGCCTTCACTCATGAACACGTCTACTCCAACGGTAATTGGTTCTACGGCTAATATGGCCAGCCATTGCCTCTTCAGCTTACTTATCCTGAGAGCTATGTTGACAGCTTTGGTTCTCTGACCGTTAATTGGTGGACCAGCTTACCGTGAGTGTCCTTCGGCTCTGTAAGTCATAACAGGCAGAACACACCGATACCTACATAATACTTCTATTTAATTCATAAATCACATAAGCATCAATAGCAATGAAGTCCGCCATTTTAAAAGTTAGATACCTAATTAAAAAAATATATATATATTTTCTAAAGATTCCAAATAGAAATTAACGTATTGCATTAGTTTTCAGTTTTTACAAAATATACACCAAAAGGGTGAAACACTTACAGACACGTTTACACGTCAAAATTATTTTTTAAACCTAGATGAGTTTCGGTGTTTCCTTTCCGACTACTCTGAGAAGAAATACTGAACCATCTCTGAGGTCAAAGTCTCTTTTGAAGTCCAGACATAATCTTGGTCTTATCATGTGAAGACCGTTTAGATTAGCCTAAAATGGTATTTTCAGGAAAGAACCACACATATTTGAGCGGACCTGTCCAGTAGTGTTTCGGAGGAGAAAACTGGCATATTTTTTGTAGTCCAAACAAACTCAGAGCTCAGAGTCTCTTTGAAAGTCCGGATATAATCTTGGTCAGATCATGTAAGGACGATGTAGATTAGTCTGAAATGGTCTTTTGGGGAAAGAACCACACAAATTTGAGTGGACTTGTCCAGTAGTATTCGAAGGGTAAAACGGGCATATTTTTTGTAGTTTGCTATCTTGGAGACTTGAATATTAAGGGCCGGTTTTTTGATCCGTAGTTATCTCAACCAATTATTAAAAATAGTAACTAAAGGTTAATTTTTTGCAAAATGTCTTTTTTGATCAATTGTTAGTTTATCTAATTACCACTACCAACTAACAATTGATCGAAAAAAACATTTTGTAAAAATCTCATTTTAGTTTATCTAATGATATAATATCATTGCTAATGGTCAAATAATTAACTATTAGTTAAAAAAATAGATAGATAGATAAAACGTTTATTCAGTGCAACAAAAGACATAATACAAGTAATAAAAAAAACACATTAAAAAAGGTGAAACAAAAAAAAAACAAAGATTAAAAAGATTAATTAACCCATAGACACCTCGTATAAGTAAATCTATAATGGTCGATCACTACTGGGCGGTATGTGTCTCACGGTTGCACCAAATGGGGGTCCAGATCAGCATATGCCAGGTACAATACCTGACGCTGGTATTCTGCTGCATCCCGTTAGTGACACACGGATGTTGAAAAGACACATCTGAGTTTCAGAAAAATGGTACATAGTGCGGCCGTATATTATAAGGTGGCAAGTACCCACATTTTAATTGACTTGCTTTTAAAACCGACAGAAAGAAATATTTTGAAATTTTAAACTTACGAGTATTAAATACTTGTGTAGTGTTTACTGGATTACTTGATTATCACAGTTATTATATTATGTTATGTAATGAATGACTAGTTCGTTTTTAAGTGTGTATGTGTACGAGTTTACCTGTTGGTGTATAATAATAATATAATGGTATATATAATAATGGTGTATATAATAATATAATGTTATGGTTTTATTATATAATTGTATACAGTGAGTATAGCGTAATTTGCTTATATATTTTCTATTGTAATACCTATGATATATGGATTTCGTTTTACACAGTTGCCTCAATCTTTGTCTACAGGATAACGCGTAAACAAACATGTCGCGTGGAACAGACCCCAGCCATCTGCTATATTATGGACGTGTTTTGTGACGGCCGTTTTTAGATTCCTTTTCGGCGGGGGTATGTTGTTCCAGCATTTGGATGCGGCATACCTGAAACTGCCTCTGAAGGCGGCCGTCTTGTGCAATTATGTAGAGAGTTGCTGGGAGCACTGTCTGATCACGCATTCTGCCGAATACGCGCATCGATGTTGAATACGCAGCTCCTCCGACAGATACGGCCTTATTTTGTACAGAACTTTGAGCCTGTAAAAGCAGCTGCGCACTGACTCTCCCACGTGACCCTCGTACCTCAGCTCAGCGTCCATGTACAGACCCAGATTTCGTGCCTCACTGACTCGGCTGACCAGCTCACCCAATAAAGTAACATTGAGCTCTGAAGGCACAGCATTTATTTGGTGCTTGGTTCCAAATAGCATGTATTTGGTTTTGATAGGATTAAGTACCAAACCATTATTTTCTGCCCAGCATGCTATCCTATCAAGGTCCTCGTTTAGATCTTTCTTAGCTCTCTCATGTTCGTCAGGCTTGAACGAGATATAACACTTGTATATCATCAGCGTAAATATGGTATCTACAACGATGTACAGTTTTTATTATATCTGCGCAATATAAAATAAAGACAAGAAAATAACCAGTAAACATTTAAACATTAGTTACTATTTTTAACAATTGGTTGAGATAACGACGGATCAAAAAGTTAACTACGGATCAAAAACCCGGCCCTTAGTCAGTCCGTCCAGACAAAGTTAGGGGTAATAGGGAAAAATTACCCTACTAACATACATTTTAAAAATAAAACCCAAAAATAGTAAATGTCAGTCCATTTTTAATTTTGATGATTTTTAATTTACAACTAACCACTATACATCTCATAAGTGTAACCAAAAAAAATTATGACATCAAATAATAGGATTCTGTAGTATCATCATAATTATTAACATTAAATTATTTTAATTATTTACTCAATAAACTTATTACTATTATAAAATTATGTAATATTAAAAATAGTGGCCTACTCACATCGCATATAACAAAAATCATCACAATAATTATAAACCACCGGGTAGTAAAGTTACACCAGGATTATTCATACAATTTTCGGGGGTTAAGTTTAACATAAATTTACTCCGAGTTTATTAATAAGGGGTTTGGAGTGGGTAGTTATGTTTTGGTTCAAATTCGAATTAACTAAATATTCGAATCACTTAAAAAAATGGACCAGAATGTCCTATTTGTCTTCGGTCGTCCTTTATACCCAAGACATCTTTCACTACTGTATAGTAAAATACGTCACAGCTCCGGTGAGTAATAATCTGAAAAAGTAAAAATAACATCATTAAGGGGAGGAAGTGCCAGGGTAGACCGCGAAATCCCAATTTTCTTACTTTTTTTGCAATTTGCAGGTCAGTGCAGAGGCGTAGCTGGGGTGGGGCAGCTAGGGCACGAGCCCTAGGCGCCTATCGAAGGGGGGTGCAAAATTGCCAATTTAAAAAAAAGATACACTACAATAAACCATTTCATACTCTTGTATTTACTTCGTGATCCTGATCAGTCACAAATTCTGCTTACAATTGAAGTATCCATCGGAAGTTGTGAGCGATCTTTTAGTAAGTTGAAATTAATACTTTCGTTTTTGAGGCCTACAATGGGTATGGCCCTTTACGGGGCTCCGGTATGGGCGCGTTCCCTGAGGCGGCGACCAGCCCACCGGTTGAACGCGTCCCAAAGGGTCATGGCCGTCCGGCTGGTCCGAGGATACCGCACGGTCTCCGCTGAGGCGGCGAGCCTCCTTGCCGGATTGCTGCCATGGGATCTGGAGGCCAAAGTCCTCGCCCACACATGGGAGTGGCGAGAGGAGGCAAAACGCCGGGGCGTAACTCCGCTGCCGCAAAAAATCACAGCACAGCGGACAGAGCTCCGGCGAGATCTCATAGCGGCATGGAGAGTGCGATTGTCGCAACCCAGCGCTGGGCACGCCGCAATTGCGGCGATAAGTCCCCTCTTTGAGGAGTGGCTAGAGAGGCGCCACGGCGCCCTCACCTTCCGCCTGACGCAGGTCCTCATTGGACACGGGTGTTTCGGGAGGTTCCTGTTCAGCATAAAGCGGGAGGAAACGCCAGGATGTCACCACTGTGTGGATCGCCCGGAGCATACGGTGGAGGTCTGCCCGGCTTGGGCGGGGCCCCGCCGTGTCCTCGTGGCGGCGATCGGCGGCGGCGATCTCTCGCGTCTGGCTCTGGTCCAGGCCATGGTACGGAGCGAGAGTGAATGGGAGCCCGTCACCTCCTTCTGCGAAGCAGTAATGCTCGCGAAGGAGGAGGCGGAGCGCGTGAGGGAGAGGCAATCTCTGCACCCTCACGCGCATAGCCGCCGCCGGAGACGCCCTGGACGGGAATCAACAGCCGACTCCCGGCCACCACCGTAGGCGCAGGCTTGCGGGCGGCGAGCAATGGGCAGCTCGCCGCCCGGTAAGGACCAGGCCCGTGTCGACGGCGCGTTGTGTTCCACGCGCGCCTCAAAGAGATGTCAGCACGAACTGACGGGGTCCGCTAGGGCCGATGCCGCCAGGGCCGCGGGTTGTTCGAAAGAGATACCGTGGCCCCTGGCATAGGCAACTGAAGGAACACGGGTGGGTTTTAGTCAGTAAAAGTCTGACACGCCCTTCCGCTCATGGATCAAGAAAGTTTTGCTCAGTGTAGAGCGAAAAGAACGGATAAAATAAATTTCGAAAACATCATCGATATGTTTGTGTCTACAGGTCTACAGGTTTTACGGACTTACTTTCGTTATAAAAAAGAAAATAAATATTTAAAGTTTTTAACCAACTTCAAAAAAAAACCTCCTTTTTTCCGTAATTTATTTTCTTTTTTATCACGAAAGTAAGTCTTTTCTCAACTCTATTTCCTATTTACAACTCTATTTTACTTATTTGCTGGCTTGAGTGGAGATTCGCAAGCAGACGTGCTCGGAGGAAGGAAGTATTTAAGTGAGATGCTGGTAGGGATCTTGACCGTACTTCAGGGATTGTCCTGATAGCCGTGGAAAACCTCTCCACTCCTCACAAGCACCTTAGGACATGTTACTCCTTGTTGCTACGACACTGTGTGCTAGCGACCGTTTTCGGGGGCCCATTATTGAGTGTGCAAGTCACCCCCTGCCATTTTATTTGTGAATATTGTATTATCATTCGTCTGGCAGGGGACATAGACCTTCCACAGTTCAAGGTAAACGATCCACTATAGCCACCCAAACCCATAGCCCAGTATATTTTGTTTCCATGTTCTGCAATAGTCCTGCACCAACCGGGGTTGTCCTTGGGTGCACTTGCATGGTGCGTACAGAGATAATCGTCGATTGGTTCCTCCTCATCATTTAAAATAGTGTAAAGTGCCTCTGCGAGTTGTCTTCGGCCCCTAGTACGCCTTTCAAAGGTCCGGGACCCCAGGGTCCGGAGATATGTCAAAGACAACTCAAATATAATAATAATAACATTTATTTATTTGCATAAACATGTGTGTGTACATACACAAATTATTATTCATGTAATTATGTAGGACGACAATAATAAATTAGAACTATTCTTACTTCGAATATTAGTATGAACAGTGGCTCTGCTGGCCAAACACTGAAATAGTTCTCTGTAAACCGACTGTAAAAAATTCAGGAACTAACGTCATCTCATTCGATTATTATCATTCGCTATTATTATCATGAACAAAGCAAATAAACATATGCATTGTTATATTTTGTTATTACTTAAATGATTACGTAAGGCAATTTAGCTGTTAATCGCTGATGGAACAAAACCGATTAGTTCGGATATCTATGCGATTAATAGAATAGTTAATGAATAGAGAAAGAGAATGGTGAATGCCCTTCAATCTATGAGTTCTGACGTCTGACTATTGGTAGAAACAGTAGATTACGCGTTCTCAGCAGCTGCAGCAGCTCTTTGTGACTGTGCTCGCCCAGGAAAATGGTGCCTACATCCCTAATTCTGCCGCCAAACAGCCTTGCTATGATGATGATGGGAATGGGTATGGGTGCCGATATATCAAGAGGCACAGACGCCAGCACAACAACCTACTAAAGGGTTTTTCAATAGGAACGCTCGCACTTTGCCAGCGTATAGCGGCTATCTTGTAAAAAAGTAAGGTAAAGCTATAGCTGTCAAATTTGGCGGGAATACAGATTTTGTTATGACATTTTACCATAGAACGCTACACGCTTCAACAACGCGTAGAAATTGTTAAAATTTATCATCAAAATCAGTGCTTTGTGCGCCTAACGTTCCGTGCATTGCGTCCAATTTATGGCATTCATGGCCGTCCTACAGTGTCCACAATCCGTCGTTTAATTAATAAATTTGAGACAACCGGGTCGGTGATCGATGAAGCAGTGCCTGTACGTCAAAGAAACGCAAGATCGTTGGAGAATATTGTTGCCGTTCGTGATAGTGTGCGAGAAAACCCCAGGCAGTCCATTCCGCGTCGTACGCAAGAGCTGGGTCTTTTTGCGACATCAACATGGCGGATTTTGCGTCGAGACTAGGGTTTTCATCCATTACAAAGTTCAATAAACTCAAGAGCCAACGACCACAGACAGCGCCGTGTATTCGCTGCTTGTGCTTTAGAGCATTTGGCGGCTGACCCTACTTTCGGAAAAAAAAATCATCTTTAGTTATGAGGCTCATTTCTGGTTGAGTGGTTTTGTTAACAAACAAAATTGCCGAATTTGGAGCGACGAAAATCCACGGGAAATTCATCAGTTGCCTCTACACTCCGAAAAAGTCACTGTTTGGTGTGGATTTTGGTCCGGCGGAATCATCGGCCCTTATTTCTTCGAAAATGCGCAAGGAACCGCGCTCACTGTCAATGGCGACCGATATCGGACGATGATAACATTTTTTTGTGGCCTAGGACAGATGGTATGGATCTCACAAACATGTGGTTCCAACAGGACGGCGCCACTTGACATACTGCACGGGAAACATTAAATTTACTGGATGAGAAGTTCGAGGGCTTCGTCATTTCGCGTGGTGGCGACATCAACTGGCCACCGAGATCGTGTGACTTAACACCACTCGACTACTTTCTGTGGGGCTACGTAAAATCTCTGGTCTATGTAAGCAAACCACAGACAGTTGCCGGCCTGAAGGCTAACATAACTCGCGTTCTCTAGAAATTGAGCCCCATTTATGCGAAGATGTCGTTCAAAATTGGTCCTCCAGAATACACCACCTACAGCGGAGTTGCGGCGGCCGGGCCATTTGACTGGAATTATATTCCATAAATAATGTCATCGAATTTCCTTTAAAATAAAACCAAAATAGTGGCAATATCACTTAAACAGGTTATTTTATTTCATTTCAAAATTCGAGCGCTCTTAATGAAAAACCCGGTACAATCTGTCAAATTTCTTTTATAGATTTTCGACTTTATCGCTCAAGCATTAAGCTTCAAAGTTGATTGGGAAAATTTGACAGTTTCGGGTAGCTTGGCCTGCTGGCGTCTGTACTTAAACATAAGCATTTCATATTCTTAACCAGCACTTCTACTGCTTCTTATCGATCAATGGTCCACATTATCACTGGATTGCAAGCACTGGAGGTCATAGCAGTAGGATGATATAGGCTAACGGTAACAGTAACATTACCTTCTTCTTCTTTTCGAGTCGATGGTACTCTTCTTCGATGTTTTATAATGTTAGAACCCAGTAGCTGACCACGTTGATTGCGGCAACTGTGGCATTCTTCAGGTCATTCAAAGTGAACTGGCACTGAGGGCACTCCAGCAAGTGGGGCATGGTTTGATTAGAGGAAAGCTTTAACTAGCACTTCGACCGCAACATCGTCCGGTTGGACTCTTACATCACGCTCTTATCAATCTTACATTACGTCCCGCAATTTCACTCGCATAAGTATCGATACCGTGGGAATATCGGGATAATAAGTATTCTATGTGTTAATCCTAGTTATAAACTAACTGTGTGCCAAATTTCATCCAAATCCGTTTAGTAGTTTTTGCGTGAAACAGTTACAAACATCCATTCATCCTCACAAACTTTTTCAAAATCAAATTTTCTGCGTCTGTACATTCTTATGTACAGACGCCAGAAGATCAAGCAACCAGAAATTTAAGCTATCTTTTCGCAGATGCGTCACCATCCTAGAAAGCACTTGGGATGACGACACATGTGTGGAAGTCTCTGACATTGTAGGTGCATGGGTGACGATGACCACTTACCATCAAATAGCTGCATTCGTGCTTGCCTCTATATCATTTGTCTTCGTTGTTCAACGTCCAGTTAGAGATATTAATTGTGGTGATGTTTTTCAAGTTCCTTGATTCAAAATTCCTGAATTTCATTCCAGCATAACGTTTTTCAGCAATGTAGCATTATATTCATCTGCCTAGTCTTTTCTCAGCTATGTTGGGGTCGGCTTCCAGTCTAACCGGATGCAGCTGAGTAAAAGTATTTTACTTGGAACGACTGCCCATCTGACTTCCACAACCCAGGTACTGGATACCCCTTAGCAAGACTGGTTGTCAGACATTCAGGCTTCTGCCGACCCGTAACGACTGTAGCTCAACGATCATAAATTGAATCTTGATAGACAAATGTCTAGGAAAGACCGGATTTACGAAGACATGAAAAATAACCATCAATTGCTATTTCTTTTTTACACGTAGCCAAACCGCTATAGCTATTTCTTTTTATTATTAAAGTTATTCTAGTGTGATTTTATCGTAAATCTTACTATAGAAGTACTTACTTATATGTAATCGAAGAATCGGCCATTACACATCATGATTTATAAAGTAACTTTCAAAATATACTACAAACTTATATATTTTTTATACAAATCAACAGTAGACTTTGTGTTTTACCTACACAAGTAGACTTTGTGTACAGAATAAGTACACAGTTGGCAAAATACTTTATAATAATACTTTCTTAAACCTAACAAGTAGCCTTAACGTAACGCATTGCGTAAATTATAATATGAATGGTTGCATTCACCGTACCCTAACTGTGTAGTCCCACATACCTACTTCCTACATCTGTCACAAGGAGCAAACGTAAAAACATAGTAACAATATATATTTTTTCTTATAAAAAAAACGAACTTAGTACGGTCAGCAACAGACACTTGTAATCAGAGTCGTCAAATATAGTTGAAGTTTTGTAAAAAACCGATGGATGTTTTCGAATGAAACTTAACTTGATGATAATGAACTGTTTGTTTTCTATTAATTTTATTTTATTTGAACACATTCATCGGTTTCTTACTAAACTTTAACTATATCCGATGACCTTGGTCACTTATCTCCTTTGGTGGATTGACCTATCTGCTTACAAGTAGGTACACAATGTCATGTAATCGCCTCTTTTCAAGCAGGTAAGACTGCAAAAAATTACAATAGGTAACATTTTGTATATCTAGATAATCTAGTTGATCTTTCTGATATCCAGGCAATGAGGTTTACTACTTGATTGATTCAATAAAGCTATAAAATGACATTTGTCTACTACACCACACCACTACTTTATTTTCGTTAGAAATAGTATCCCCCAAATTACGGTTCTGAATCAAATTAAAAGTTTGTGCGTGTGATTTTTGTCACTTCGAAGAACAGGCCTAATGACTGATTCAATAACACTATCTAAAGTAGAAACCACCATCAAAGGTAATTCAGAAACCGATTAAGAAAAATTCGAACTTCGATCGTTAAATGTTCATGTCTTATAATCTTGATCGTAGCATATCCATAATTCCGATTGTGCTGTCATTTCCAGTAAAATTCGACGTCCATGTTTCTGTCCAGTTCGCATAAGTTTCGTAAGATTCTGGATCGTTAGAGCCAGTTGCATCAAACTGAGCTAAATATGTTTTGATAACCAGTTTTATGGGGGGGTATATTGCATACACCATATAAGATATTGCGGCGCTCATCAAGAATCTGCAAAAAGAAAACCGTTTCGATTTAAATTTATCATTTTCAGTTTCACAAGCGCCTCATTCACGATAGCGATGGAGCAAGAGAATTCCAAGGAAAATCTAGCATCGACTTAAAGGACACTGGCCAAATTGAATGGAAAGTAGTCTATGAAGCTACAGAGACGAGGTTAGAATTATTTTATCGAACACACGCCAAATTGTTTTTGTTATGGCGTCATCAAAATTTTACCCGTTTTCAAACCAAATGATGACTAAAAGTGAATAATGGATTTAACAACTTGTGCAGTCAATTTTTTACGCTCCCTAAATACATATTCATATAAGTCATCTCTCTCTCGTCTCTTAGCTTCATACAGTTGAGTAGGAAAAAAATTGTGAGCTTTGCAAGTGTGGAGATTGTTATCTAATTGGTTTCACAACCATATCGGGTTGTCAATTACATAGCTTTAAACGTAAGTAAAAATTAATTACCCTTTAGGTAACATCTCATGACACAAAATATGATAACTACAGCAAAACTGTGAGATCCGTATTAACAAACCAAACTCGAAGTAGCACCTGATGCGTTTCATCACAAATGGATGAACTAAGCATAGCTATTCATAAAAATTCAATACGCTTCCGTGCCGAATCGAACACCAATCAAAGTTATCGAAGGCGTAATCTAAACGCTGTTCACAAATCTGAATCCGAAACATTTTAACACATTTATTATGCGCACAGCCAAAGTTTGGACACTCTGGCAGCGTGTGTTTCCTTCCACATTTAACCCGTCTGCCTTCAAAGCAAGAGTGAACAGACATCTTCTAGGAACACTCGATCCATCATAGACCTCATCCATCGCTTTCCATCAGGCGTGATCGAAGTCAAGAGCAGGCCCATTGAGCAAAAAAAAAAAACAATTTACATAAATCAAATAAGGGCAAGACAAATTAGGTAACCGAAATTCTCGATACGGAAGCCTGTCGAACGGTTGTAAATAACTATGCAGATTTCAAGAGTGGTTCATTAAAAGGAAGGATTAAATGCAATTGCAAAAATACAGAAGCATATCTACCATTGTGGTGATCAATCTAAATATTCAAGAAACGCCCGATCCTTCAATGAATTATTTAGAAATGGTTTAATTGTTGCTGTTCCGTTGTGGTTATTGCTGTCATAGACTTCACGTAAGAATTTTGTCGTCCAAAAAACTGAAAATGCAAAAGCTCCAAGCAGAAGGACGCTGTAAGAAAATGTGAAAGACTACGTTATCTACGTGTAACGTGTATTATTCTACTGGGTGTCTCAGAATAAACTCAATATTTGAATGTGTTCTAAAAACCAAATGCGCGGTACGCGGGGTGCGGAGGGAATGACAAGTGTAACGCCATTTTGTGGAAATTTAGTCGCCATGTCGCGTTTCTCGGGGGAGCAACGTGCTTTTTGTGTAACCGCGTTTCTTGAAAACAATAAATCTTACATGATCGTGCGTCGTAAATTTCGACAAAAATATCGTTTACATGTTATTGGGCAGACTCCAAGCAATAAATTGATACAGGATTGGGTGAAGAGATTTCAAGAAATCGGTTCTACGATGCCATCGCATCCACCGGGCCGCCCAAGATCTTCAAGGATCATTGAGGATGTTGACCGTGTTAGACAGGCGATTCCCGAAAATCCACGCGATTCAATTCGCAAGAAAGCAGCGCAGTTAAACATGCATCGGTCAACTGTTCACAGAATTCTTGAACAAGACCTGAAACTTAAAGCCTATAAGATTCAAATTGTACAGGCTTTAAACGAAAATGATTACATCTTACGGCGCGTTTTCAAGAATGTTAGAGATCATTAATTTCAAGAGTGCCAGAGCCGCGAAGGACGACATTTTAATAATGTTATTTTCAAAGAGTAATTTTCTCATGTCTTCAGTTTCTGATTTTGTAATTTAACGTGTATTGTTAATGTATTATGCATCTACAAAAGTTAGTTTTTTCTGAGACATTCTGTATTATTATTACTTATATTAGCTGATGCGTGTGTATCAAATAGCTTGGAGATATTTGATCTTTCCAGACGATTCTTGACGCAGTTCAATGTAGGAGCCGTCTATGCTTGTCTTTAGAATTGCTTTCCTAAAAAGATTATTGAACACTCTAATATAATGATTTGGCCTCTTTTTGTGAACCTCAAATGATTTTTATTTTGAGGTGCTAAAAATACTAAATAGACTAGTAACTGCGACTAACTTAGATGTAGCGCGATTGGCCACTGTTCTAACGTGACCTTAGTTAGAAGCGTGCTTAGCTTAGTTACTGCGATCAATTCGGCTCTCGCGTGGCTATATACAATACCTGGGTTAAGCTAGGCTAGGCTGGAACTGGGCCGCAGGGGAAGAGGAGTGTCGGTGTGACGTTGCTGCTCTCCCTATCCTCTGCGGCCGTAGCCCCCCCAACGCGGGGGGCATGCGGGGCCTGCCAATTAGGCGGGCGTGGAGGCCAGCAGGCAACGGGTGCGGGGGCACCGTTGCCTGTATCGCACAGGCCTACACCAGTGTGGGATGGGAATGGCCAGGTATTCCCGGCCATTCCCGTAGCCCCCCAAGCTGGGGGGCATGCGGGGCCCGCCATACCAGCTAGGCGGGCATGCGCCGGGAGGGCTGTGGAAGTAAAGGCTATGCCGGTTTCCCATGGCCCTCCATCACGGCGATGTGGGAACACCGCTGAGTTTTAGTGGGTATACTGTCATTCCGACAGGGAGTCCCACATACCCCGTCTCGTCCCCCGCGCGACGGGGATGCATAAACCATTTCTCAGCAACAAGAAAAAAAAGGCTAGGCTGGAAATACACAAGCGCTCCAAGCAGAAGAACGTTGTAAGAAAATGTGAAAGACTTCGTTATCTATTCTATCCTTGTCTTTAGTATATTGTCTATCACTTAATATACAGGCCTCCTAGTTTAAGAGACAGGGTTTATATTTCAGTTTGTTTAGATTTTTGTTGCCTTTTAACTTTTGTGCAAACAATGATGTTTCATCTTTGTTTAGCTTCCACTATGCTCAACCTGTCTGTGTGGATAAAAATTTAAAAAAAGTTTTTTCAAACAAACTTTTATTTAAATAAAAATCGGAATCTTAAAGAGAAAGAATAACGGAACTAAAATAAAAAAAATAAATCTCCTTTACCTACCCCTTTACCCCGCCACCCGCCGTAAATTTTTTTAAGTAAACGTCGACCATGTCTTATTCTAACGTAGAATATGTTGATATGTCTTGGGAAAAATGACTGCAATTATGCAGAAGCACGCAGACTCTACCAAGAACGTTTTGCAAGTCTATCATTACGGTCGGCGATGGCATTCCGTTGACGTTTGCTCATACGTACGTACAATACTGGCAGTGTGCGCGGACCAACATCGAGAAGTGAGCGGTCCAATTGTGTTTTTAAACCATCCAGGAACCCGTTGAAATATACACACAAAATTTCATCTGAATCGACCTAGCCGTTCTGGAGTTTTAGCGAGACAAACGAACAGCAATTGATTTTTATATGTACAACATGTCCTGGAATTAACGCACACCACCAAACACCCCAATTAGAATATTATGTTATAATCATAATACATACACTGATTTTTTATTATTATGTATAAAACATTGTTTTTTTATTACATAAGTGATCCAGATTGTGGCAGGAAATTGTGGTCAATTTACAAATCTGCGCATGCACACAGTCGCACACGTATAAGGGTCTAGCGTAGTAGGTATTTCATCCATTTTGGTTTGTTTTGACTGTACAGCAGACGTGTGACAGTAATTTACGTGGTTATAATTATTTTTGGGATAAAAAATTACCTATATTAAAAATGACAAATCGATTCAGTAAAGGATTCTCAACAAACTACTTTCATAAAGTACATTAATGTGTGTTATTAATAAGTAATAAAAGCTTGTTCTTAAAAAGTTTTTTTTTTTCTTTTAATTTTATTTTCAAAATTTTAGTACTTTTGATGCGAGATTGACTATGGCGTAGTTCGTAGCACGTAGCAGTATTTTTCCGTTATATGCGGTTACTGCACGTAAGCTCCCTGTTCAACTTTAGTCCCTGGTTACCATCTAGCGCCAGAGTACTCGTCAAGACGAATCAAACGAGCCCAAACTCGATGGGATTATGTCGTTTAATTATTGAGTTCCTATGGCCATTTTCCAGCTCCATCATCAAACCCTGGTTACCATCTATCACCAAAGTACTCGTCAAGACGAATCATACGAGCCCAAACTCGATGGGGTTGTGTCGTTTAATTACCGAGTTCCTATGGCCATCTTCCAGCTCCATCATCAGACCCTGGTTACCATCTAGCACCAAAGTTCTCGTCAAGACGGATCAAATGAGTCCAAGCTCGATGGGGTTGTGTTGTTTAACTACCGAGTTCCTATGGACCGTCCGGTTCCATCATCAGGTCAGCTCCATGTCATAATAATTTTGCATTGTCATCTAATTTACACATGCATGCAAAATTTCAGCTCAATCGGTTGAAGACATCTGCTTCAAAATTGAGTTGCAAGAGTCCACCCGAACATACAGTCACGAGCACCAATATGTCAACACTTGGCAACTTTCAATTGTGATTTTTTCGAGAAATAACGAATGCAACGTTGAAATACGACACATTACTTAAACCTATGGGTTCGAAAATGCTATGTTCGTAACAACATAAAATTTCATTAAAAAATAAAGGAGTAAATTGCTTTTGAATAAAGCCGAGTGTATACATACTTTTGCTCGTGACTGTACATACATACATAAAAAGCTTGTAAAATAGGTAGTCTGTTTAAACTAATGTTTCAAATTGATGTAATTTCATGTTAAACCAATGTCAACTTTATTTTAATGGTAATTAAGTTGATTTCAGAGTGACTAGCACTATTGAAAAGGTTATAAAAATGTTTTGTAAAAATATAATATTCTATACTGACTAAAATTATTAAAAAACTAAAATATTGCGGCGAAATATTCCTTTGCATCGCTAACGACTGGTAATGTACCCAAGAGACTGGCGGCATTGCCACATTGTGTAGCAATGCTTAGCCTTTGGCCAAGGTAAAAGCTAACCCTTGAGTCACGGGAAGTGTCAACCAGCCGTAGAGAGTTCATTGAACAAGCAATGAGCACTCGGAACCCATGGCCCGAGGGTGTCAACCCCAAACGGCTCGAAAGTATAATTTCTAATAAGGTTTTTATATTTTCGCCGCTTGAGGTTTTCCGCAGCCGCAGCAGCAGCGCCAGCACAGCACGCCGAGCCAAGAAGACGGGATGGCGCAAGAGTATCGACGCACGTTGCGTCCCACACTAAAGGCCTACCCACCTTCCATGGAAATAAAGACATGCCATCCGGTCTCTTGCCATCGTCGCGTACCAACCCAATATACACACACACACACATCTATTCTAATACAGCTGGAACGCTGATGGTGACAATTAAGAGCTCGTCGGATGATGTCATTCATTTTCGAGTGCCGCGCTAAGCTATGGCGTAGCGATTATATACTATAATTATATAGCTCGCTAAGCGACCCGCACTTCAGCTGCAAGACATGCCGTGGTGTCCGAGGCTGTTGACATCTACGCCACAGTGACAGCGATAAGGAGAACAGCAAGGAGCTCCTAGTCGCAACTATTGAGTCTAGGCAAATTTTAATCGTCTAAGGGCTAATTTCACCAAACCTTTATACCTAGAATAAGTCTTATCCTGAGAATAAATTTAGATTTTTTGACAGTTTTTCCATACAACAACTTTCAGACGTCAGTATTATTCCACAGATAAAAGATATTTGACTTTGGTAAAATCAGACCACAGTCTAATATAGTGTGCTAATACGAGGGCGGAGTGATAAGTCTGGTAAACATTAAACAAGGAGTCAATTTTATTTTATTATTATTATTAATTTTTCAACGTAGTTTCCTTGTAACTCAATGCACTTCACCCAGCATTTCCCTAGCTTTTCGATCCCTTCCATAAAATACGACTTAGGTAACCCTTCGAAATAGGCATTGGTTTCGTACATGATCTCTTCGGAAACAGAAAATAGTCGCAAGGAGCTAAATCTGGCGAATACGATGGGTGAGAAAGCAACTCATAGCGCAACTCATGAAGTTTGGCCATGGCAATCGCGCAGGTGTGCACTCGTGCGTTGTCTGAAGAAGATTGTGGAAGAGGATTTTCTTCTTAGCCAATGCGGTCGTTTTTCACGTAAAATTTTGTCAAATTGGTCCAATAAATTGACATAATATGCGCCATTAATCGTTTTACCCTTCTCTAGGTAGTCAATATAGATTACCCCACGTGCATCCCAAAAAACTGTAGCCATCAGTTTATTGGCCAATAAAACTGCCTTGGCCTTCCTTGGAGCTGGTTCGCCGGTAGCAATCCACTGTTCCGATTGTTGCTTGGTTTCTGGGGTATGGTGGTGGATTTCGTCTACTGTTATAAAACGACGCAAAAAACCGGTTTTATCCCGTTGAAACAACGCCAAACCTGCCTCCGAAATCAGTAAACGCGGCACCTATCGCGCGGATCGCTTCTTCATATCTAAATGTTGGTGTAAGATATTGCGAACACGTTCGTCGGAGATGACTACTATCTCGACTATCTCCCTCACTTTTACTCTTCGGTCGTTCAACACTATATCGTGGATTTTAGCGATCATCTCTGGAGTAGTGACCTCAACTGGGCGTCCTGGACTCACAGTATCACTTGTGCTTGTACAGTCACGAATATAAGTACTATACACTTGGCTTTATTCAAAAGCGATTTACTCTATTATTTTTTAATGAAATTTTATGTTGCTACGAACATAGTTATTTCGAAACCATTGGTTTTTGCTATGTGTCGTAATTCATTGTTGTTTTCGTTATTTCACGCAAAAATCGCTATTGAAAGTTTCCAAGTGTTGACTTATTAGTGTTAGTGACTGTACGACCACACCGAAAATGTTGAACCACTTATGAATCATTTTAATCGACGGAGCAGAGTCCCTATAATATTTATCAAGTTTTTGTTTCGTTTCTGTTATAGTTTTTTTTTGCGTAAAAAATAATGTTTAATCACGACACGAAATTCACTTTTCTCCATCTTTGCAAAAACGTGTTCAGTTGTTTTTCTTTAATGGCTGCCAAAAAAAAAACTAACCGGGAGTACCGCTGAAAAATTTAATTTAGTCCTTCAAAAAAGTTGTGAACAAGGAGGTTCCATGCAATTTGCGATCATTTTATTCCAAAATAGATTTTTACCAGACTCATCACTCCGTCCTCGTAGATTTAATACAGATAATATAACATAAATTATTAACAACCAACAAAGAAATGTACTAAAGTTACGTAAGTATAGTAAGTTGGTTTTCCATGAAATGCCAAAGTAGTGTAATTATCTTTACGTTTAATAAATTATTTTACATCTTGCTCGTGAACTACGGTTACTATTTACAAATTTAAAGTGCATTAAAATATTATCTTTTATCCATCATTCCGCGTCTTAAACAATGCGATCGCGCATGTATGCGATCGCCGCGTTCATTTTGTTCAGCGAACCCGAACGCGTGGTCACGTCTTCAGAGGGCTTTTCGGTTTTTTAGAACAAATGAGTGACATACGAACGCGACGATTGGGAATTCGCACGAACGATCTTTTTGGTTAAGACGTGGATCATGTTAATGGATCTTTATACAATTCTACTTATATTATATGTTTCATCCAAAATTGGAAAATAAATATGCAACAATGGTTTAGTTGTTGTTGCATTGTGCTCATTATTGTCGTAAATTTCTCGGAAGAACATCGTAGTCCAGAAAACTGAAAATGAAAAAGCTGCAAGCGCAAGCACGCTGTAAGAAAGTGTGGCACACTACGTTACTACGTCTAACTACTCGTAGCGTGTTTGGTTACCAAACACATAACATTACGCCTTGTTTTCCCGAAGGATTAGGCAGAACTGTACCCATACTAGGTACATCCACAATTTCGCCATAGTAAATTTAGGCTGTCACCACGAATAAACGCTTTTTAATTTTTTTTCAGATGCACCCACATTTCACTGTTATGTATTAATCCCATGTTATAGGGGGCGAGACACAAATTCAGGCTTTTACTGAGAAATCCCTAATAGAACCCAGTAACACTTTGCCCAACCTGAGAATCGAACCCAGGACCTCACGATCAGGAGTAGCGCTTACGACGATAGACTAACGAGGCAGTCCGCAGTGTTTACCAAATTGGACGTAATAAGGAATACACTATGAAATGTCAATTTAAATTAGCTAGCAAAACTACAAAGATTTGATGAGATCTTTTAAACTGATATTTTAAACATCTATAGGTATTACCTACGGTCTTTGATCACAAAAAAACATCCAATTATTTTTTGTTTTATCATGTATAAATATTGATACCATTATGTCCGTGGAGTTTTGCTAACTAATTGAATTTGATCCTGTACATAGATTGATGTATCTTCGACATGTTGCAATAAACTAAATTAAATTGAGAACAAATTGATTTATGTGGGGTACGTTGCAAAAACGAATTTTAAAAATGCAATTCAACTGTTACCAATTTCGAATATTATGTGTGCCTAAAACTACATAGCATTATAATTATTCTAAAGTACACACCACCTGTAATCTTCCTACGTCTAGTTAAAAGAGATATCTAATCATTCTTCTGCTTATTTTTCAGGCCCTACGGTTAAACATTTAATTTAACAAACTAGAAGGGGATTATGATTATATTTTTCACTTGTCCATTAGCCACATTAATGAAATTTTACTTCAGAACTCTCGAAACACTAAATAAGAAGGATTTCGCTTATCATTATTACAAAAAGCGATAGTATACCATCAAACAGAACAAATTTCTCCATGGGACCAACATCGTAATTGCGACAAAATAATCAGCCGTCCCATACATTTGTGTATGATGTTTTGTATGTCACACCCTTAAATATGAACAAACTTTCTGATACAGGCTGTATAGGTAGGTACATTTAATAATAAAACGGTTGTATTCGATTGTTTGAATAATATTTTAAAAAATATGGACAAGAGATAAAAACAATCAACAAAAGCACTTTATTTTCTACATGAGAAAAAATACTCAAAGAAATACTCACAGACCAGCCGCCATTTCGTAATTTCAGTCCAATTACCTTCGTTTTCACAGTAACTTTCGACGTCCCTTGTAAAAATGTCTCCAACTCTAGTTACAACTCATATTAGTACTTATATACTTTTAACTGTTTTACTTTGACTATTGTTTGGTTTTCCTTTTTTCAATTAACATAAACACTATTATTTCATTACATCACCTATTCTTTCCAAAAATGAGTTACCAGTATTAAGCTTCATTGAAATTTTCGGTGAAACAATTGACTTTCTACCTCTTTGAGGGAAAACTTTTCACGAATCAGACGTTTTGTAAGTGGCTAAGTTTTATATAATTTATTTTAATATTTTGGCCACTGGAACTCGAATAGCACTTTTTACGAACACACACAGTTATGACGGTGCCTAAACAATGAACCAAATCGAAGGGATGTATACAATATGGTCATATAAATGTACAACAGTTATTCAAACATGGACTAGCGATGTTATGTGACTATAACAAACAATAAACTATTGTCATCGACCATTGTACTAATACCCAGGTGAGTGACTATGAAGTAATATGAACGTACCGACTTATATGTATAAGATTCGAAGGAAGAATCTATATCTACCTAAATCTTTATTATATCTAATTCGTAGAATAGCAAAATGTCCTTTTTCGTGTCTGTAGGTATTAAGTATAGATGGGCAACCCACCGGGTTTAAGCCCGGTGCTTTGGTAAACACCCATAAACACCCAAAAAAATGGGTGTTTACTTGATTTGACGAAATTAGTAACATTAAAAATATGTTTTAAAATTGATTTTCATTCATATTCTGAAACACTATCTATCTTACATCATTGTAGGTAATATTAGTGGGATCAGGGACGGTAAAATAAAATGGTAAAATAAAAATACCTACAGGGACAAAGCCTGGTCACAGAACGAAACGCCCGACATGTGGCTGGAGCAGGTACCTAAAACAATAACCCTAAAGATGCGAATGAATAACGGAGTTGGGCACTACTAACTATCAAGCTGCCTTTTTAAACAATAGATCAACAGACGACCACATTTACGCTTAAATCGGCACATACCAAAGCTAACAGGTCAAGACTCAGAAAATATGAGCGAGTTATCATGAGAGATTTGATAAACCACTCCAGGAATAAATCGAGACAAAAGAAAATGCATGAAATCTTAGACGAAAAAACAGTAACCAAATGCATCAAGAATCACAGGATGTGCTACCTCGCACATGTCTACAGGCGCCGCGCACCACATCTGCTGCATGCAGCAATGGAGTACAAGGCCAAAACCAAGAAGGTCGGTCGACCTATCTACACGTGGAACGACCACCTAAAACAGGATATGAAGTACTTCGACAAGGGAATCGATTTCTGGATGGATACGGCTGAAGACAAAAACAAGATCAAGATTGCTGCTAGTGAAATATACAAAAAACCGGAAACGGATAGTAGCGAGAACTCCGACGACGACATCGAAAACAGAAACATCTAACACAACATAACACAGCAGAGCAAGGACATACAAAAGAACCGAGAAAGCAGTAGAACCTCGCCAAAAGATTCACGGGTGAAGCTCGAGCTGAAGCACCTGGCCGCGTAGTCTTTAAAAGATGCCCATCCATAGACAAATATCACCCATCTCTCCACTAATCCAAGGCTTACTCTAGGATGCATATCCGGTAGGCTCTTAAATCCTACCCTTTCCTACGGGCACGTCTTCCTTACAAAAACCGCGCCCCCCGGTCTACTTCTAGATATGCAATGGTCACTGTAGCACCATTTACATGAGGTTACAGGAGCTAGTGCGAATCTTGGGGTTCATTCGATTAATCGAGTCTGGTCAAACCACGCTGGGATCGGTGCAATTCATTCATTCATTCATTCATGCGATAAAAACGAACTTTGAAAACTGTTCTGATCAGATTGTTTATTGTAGTTTTGGAAAATATAAAAATTACAAAATGCTTGTTTATACAAGTTCGGCAGTAAGCACCGAGCAGTAAACTATGTATATTAAAAAAAGTCATTACAAATATTGAAATACATAAGTAAATAAATATCTAACAGTACTTATGTACGTGTGGGCAGTTAACAAATCGGTATTAGTCGGTGAGAAATCTAACTTGGTAGTAGCGTCGCCGGCACCGCTCGCTTCGCTCGCTCGCCTCGCGCGCGTTTTGTCACTGTTCTAATATTTATGGTTCTAACCTTACCTAACTCATTTGGTCGGAGTGGCCTGGCTTGGTTACTGCGACCAATTTGGCACCTTATGTATACTATACTATACTTTACTATAAATAATTTGTATACATATTTTCTCGAGAACTATAGAACTCTCCCTCGAAAAGGTTTGGAATATCTAGTAGCACAATCGTCAATAGCTAATAGACAAAAAAATTACTTATTGTTTTTTTTTTTATATATATTTATTGAAATAACAAGTGATTATTTATTGAAACTTACTTACAGCTGTGCTGCTAGGGAGTCTGTTGCATCACTTCTTCTTCCCAGCTAAGGAAGTGGTGAAGAGCGAACGTTTTGGGGTTATGTTATTTTGACGTAAAAAGCACTGATTCTCAGCATAGTTTCAATAAACGATTTTTTATGTGATTCCTAAGTACTCGTAGAATATCACAATTATATTAAAGGGTCCCACAATCCTCAATTTGATGAACAATGTAATTTACTTTCGGTGTGTATTGAATCATAAATTAATTGATGAATTTTAAATTAAAGTTTTTTTTTACATTTAGATGTTTAGGTAATTTTTATTAAGTACGTTAAGTCATAATAACAGCTTGTCTTTTTTTTAATTACATACATACTTTCTCAGAATACAAAATTAAGCAGCAATTGAATAAATAAAAATAATATCACAATCTTAATGATTCTTCTGAAAATCATCCAACCAATTTTCCTGACATCAGCTTGAGTATTCTTTCTTCACCTAAAATTGAAAATAAATTAGTTACGTGCGTCTCCGATATTTTTATTTTTATTATGATAAATGTTTAATTTTATTTCTTACTTAACCCGGTAAGGTTTCCTATGGGGACTGCATTGTTTCGGCGGTCCAAGTCCAGTAGGTACCTGCTGCCCAGGAATACGGTTATCATAAGGGCAGCTGACAGAAGAGCACTGAGAATGAATATATAAATTATAAAATAGTTGCTTCTGCTCGCGACTTTTTCCGCGTGAAAGGAGAATAGGTAGAGCGTACCCAGACACAAAGTTAATTGTTGCATGATTATGAACTATGTTGATCCTTCTTGCCCTCATGAAATGACAGCATGTCTGAATTCACTTGGAGATAAAAGATATGTGAGGATATTGAATTGATTTAATTAAGGGTAGTATTTAACTTATAGGTAAGGCTTTGCAAAATCGATATAGGCTAAGTAGAGTGGTGCTTTCCGTTCTTGGTGTTTCTCCATCACCTGGTCTAGGGTGTGAAGGTGGACAATACCTTTATAACAGCAGGAAATATCCCTACTAATAATCACTACTGTTTTCCCCTAAGGGTAAAACCGGACAATACTGTTTACCCTTCGAGGAATACAGTATTGTCCAGATATGTTAAGATTAACCTGGCAAACCCGGCAGTCCTGGCAAATCAGAGGTGCAATTCTCGTAATTTTAAGAACTTTCACAGTCTGATCTCAGTCCCAATGTATCAAAAATACCGCTTATTTCCCTACTTTTTCGACAAATTTGTTACACTTGTTTGTCGCCGAGATGAGACTGAGACTAGATTTTGAACGTTTTAAATTAAGAGAATTGGGCTTCTGGTTGCTGTGGGAAATTTCTATATTATTGTATTTTTTATAAACTAAGTAATCCATTGGATACATAAATTAACTAGGGCACCATCAGACAATATAAATGGCACAGTGTAATGACATTTTGTGTAGATAATTAATATTGCGACAATCAGTTTATATGTAAATAACTTTATAAATAATATTTTATTTTGATTTATCAAAAATTAAAAAACACGTATCTGTACAACTTTTTCAAAATAATAAAGTTCTTAGTAGTAGACACTACTGGTGCTAGGCAAACGGTACTGATAAGATCTTTATTTTTTTGTATGTGAAATCTTCAAATGGCTTCTCCCGCTCTGGGCGGAGCGGGAGTTTTAATGACTAAAACCCACCCGTGTTCCTTCAGGCCTGTGCCACGGTGTCTCTTTCGAACAACCCGCAACCCTGGCAGGCATCGGCCGTAGCGGACCCCGTCACTTTGTGCCGACGTCTCTTTGAGGCGCGCGTGGAACACAACGCGCCGTCGACCTGGGCCTGGTCCTTGCCGGACGGCGAGCAATGGGTAGCTCGCCGTTCGGCAAGCCCGCGCCTACGACGGCCGGGAATCGGCGGTCAATTCTCGACGCCCGGGCGTCTCCTGCGGCGAAAGTTCATATGATACTACTGGTGCATGGCAAACGGTACAGATAAGCCTGACAATATATGTATGTACTTACCTCTATAGGTAAGTTTCGCTAGAATAGCAACATAATTGCGTAATACACTATCAATCGCAATCTGAATAATTTTAATTATATTGTTAAAATCCATTGTTTCATATGTTCGAAAAATTTGTCTGCTCAACAATGTTAATAACGCAATGAATGTTGTTGAACTGTAAAAATGAAAGCCATTCCTACTGTTAGTGTGTGTTGCTATTACCCCATAGGTTGGTTTATTTTAAAAATAATAAAATTACTCACAATCCGGCCATTTATAGTAGTATATAGTAATCACTTTGTCAAAGATTAAACTGAACTGAAGAACGTCGTGTTATTATTCGTTATCGGAATGCGCTGTTTCCTGCAGTTTATTGTTTATTTATTTATTTACGAATATCCTATACGTTAACACCGAATATGACTACAAAAAATACTACCACATATTTTGTTTGCGGCTACATTATATATATTATTATTACATTTCCTTTATTCTTTGTATAGACATATAAATTACTTTTTTAAATACTATAATAAAAATACTAACTTTTGCCAGTGGCATCGCCTGCGTGGAGGGCGGAAGTTATTCTACACTACTACATAGGGACGTGCTACCGGGAAGAAAAGTATCCTTTGTGTTGGGTATGTGTAAATCCACGTTGTAAACTATCTGTGTGCCTAATTTCATCCAAATCCGTTGAGCCATTTTGCGTGGTTTAGTCACAAACATTCAAACATACAAACTTTAACATTTATAATATTAGTAGGATAAAATCATTTCAAAATATTTTGATTACGACAGGGGAAATATTATGCCATTCTAGATGACAAAAGTATACACCAAACCTGAAATCGTGAAAAAAAAATCTGTTGATCCATACATATGTCGAGTTATACGAACATAAATCTATGGATCAACTGATTTTTTTCACGATTTAAGGGTCGGTCCCGTAGTAAAAGTTGTTCAGAATGATGAGTACAATGACCCCTTTTAAGGATTAAAACGATCAAAATTTAATGGTGTATACCTACCGTATGTATTTAAATAAACATTACCGATTTCTAAAAAAGATAAGTCAAATGCAGTTGACTCAATCCATAAAAACGTTACAGCAGTTCAAAATTTTGGATCACTACAATTTTAAATCGTAATGTGGTGTTTCACAGCTGAAAATACAATCTGATGACTTTTCACACAGTATTTCTAAAGCCTAAGCAAAGATAATTCAGCACCCTTATTGCGTAAATCACAACCTCAATAATTTTGAAGGATATTGCTAATCCATTGCTTTATACGAGTATGTTCGAAAAAATTGTCTACTCAACAACGTATATAACGCAATGAATGTTGTTGAACTGTCAAAATGAAAGCCATTCCTACTGATAATTCTTCACTAGGATTTTTTTTGCAGAAATAAGATGTTTTCCTGGGCTGGTAGTTAGTCGGCTGATTGGCAAAATCCATAGTCGGTTCATCATTACTGTCAAGATTGTTTGAGATACTTTGTTGTTTCCTTTTTTTTTTTTTTTTTTTTTTTTTTCTGGTTGGGAAATCATCAAATGACTCCTCCCGCTCTGGGCGGAGCAGAAGGGAGTGTCAGACTTTTACTGACTAAAACCCACCCGTGTTCCTTCAGTTGCCTGTGCCAGGGGCCACGGTATCTCTTTCGAACAACCCGCAGCCCCGGCGGCATCGGCCCTAACGGACCCCGTCAGTTCGTGCTGACAGCTCTTTGAGGCGCGCGTGGAACACGACGCGCCGTCGACCCGGGCCTGGTCCTTACCGGGCGGCGAGCTGCCCATAGCTCGCCGCCCGCAAGCCCGCGCCTACGGTGGCCGGGAGTCGGCTGTTGGCTCCCGTCCAGGGCGTCTCCTGCGGCGGCTAGGAGCGCGAGGGTGCAGCGATTGCCTCTCCCTCGCACGCTCCGCCTCCTCCTTCGCGAGCATAACTGCTTCGCAGAAGGAGGTGACGGCCTCCCATTCACTCTCGCTCCGGACCATGGCCTGTATGAGGGCCGGACGCGAGAGGTCGCCGCCGCCGATCGCCGCCAAGAGGACACGGCGGGGTCCCGCCCAAGCCGGGCAGACCTCCACCGTATGCTCCACCGTGTCCTCCGGGCGATCCCCACAGTGGTGACACCCTGGCGTTTCCTCCCGCTTTATCCTGAACAGGAACCTCCCGAAACAACCGTGTCCGGTGAGGACCTGCGTCAGGCGGAAGGTGAGGGCGCCGTGGCGCCTCTCTAGCCACTCCTCAAAGAGGGGACTTATCGCCGCAATTGTGGCGTGCCCAGCGCTGGGTTGCGACAATCGCACTCTCCATGCCGCTATGAGATCCCGCCGGAGCTCTGTCCGCTGTGCCGTGATTTCTCGCGGCAGCGGAGCAACGCCCCGGCGTTTTGCCTCCTCTCGCCACTCCCATATGTGGGCGAGGACTTTGGCCTCCAGATCCCATGGCGGCAATCCGGCAAGGAGGCTCGCCGCCTCAGCGGAGACCGTGCGGTATCCTCGGATGAGCCGGACAGCCATGACCCTTTGGGACGCGATCAACCGGCGGGCTGGTCGCCGCCTCAAGGATCGCGCCCATACCGGTGCCCCGTAAAGGGCCATGGACCGCACGACCCCCGCATAGAGCCTCCGGCAGGAGGCGTTTGGTTCCCCTAGATTGGGAAGGAGCCGCCTCAAGGCAGCCCCGTCCCGCTACAGTCTGGGAGCCAAACGTCGGAAGTGCTCCACGAAATTCCACCGGCTGTCGAGGACGAGTCCCAGGTACTTCATCGTCAGCTCGACGCCGATGTGAACCCCTCCCGCCGTTATTTGTGAACCTGACGGTGGCGCGTCCCGAGGACCATGAAAACACATGGCCGCAGATTTGTGCAATGCCACCTCGAGTCCCAATTGCCGGATCCTCTCGACAATTGTCGCAACCCCGCGTGTCGCTGCTTCGGCCGCCGCCTGGTGCGACCTCCCCTGCGCCAGGACCAGCGTGTCGTCAGCGTAGCAAACTACGCTGACGCCATCAGGGAGGTCGGCGCGCAGCACCCAGTCGTACCCGATATCCCACAGATGCGGTCCTAGGACCGATCCCTGTGGGACACCGCACGACATCTCTCGCGGGTTCCACTCTCCCCGGTGACTGGGGTAGATGACGGCCCTGTCCGTCAAATAGGCCTCGACAATGCGACGGAGGTAGGTCGGCATCCGGTGATACCCGAGTGCCTCCCTGATGCAACTCCAGGGCAGGGTATTGAAGGCATTGGCGATGTCTAGAGACACCGCCAAGACAACCCCACCCCGGGCCACAGCATCCCCCGTCGTGAGGGCTCGCACGCGCATGATGGCATCCACCGTAGAGCGCCCCCTGCGGAAACCAAACTGGCTCTCCGCCAAATCCGGCCCCACCCGCACCAGCTGCCCGGCAAGGCGGTCTGCAATTACTCTTTCAAAGAGCTTGCCCACCTCGTCGAGCAGCACGATGGGCCGGTAAGCGGACGGAGAGTCCGCAGGGCGCCCCGGCTTCTTGATGAGGACCAGTTTCCCCGTCTTCCAACGAAGTGGGAACCGGCCCCTCTCCAAGCATGCGCTTAGTAGCCCCCTTAGTCGAGGCCCGAGAGCCTCCAAGGCCAGGACCCAGGCTTTTCCAGGTAAGCCGTCGGGTCCTGGGGCGGTGTTTCTGGCATTCAGCCTACGTACCGCCACTCTCAACTCTACCTCGGTCACCTCCGGAGCATCGTCGTCGTCGTCAGTGTGGTCCGCATCTGGCATCGCAGGAGGCGGAGCCATGGACGGGGGAGTATGTTCCCCTCGCGAAGGGAACAGAGCGCTCACCACGTCCTCCACGAGCTGGGGCCGGAGACTCTGCGTCAGCGGGGGAGCCCATGGGCGGAGTTTATCCCGCACCATCTTGTAGGGGCGTCCCCACGGGTCTCTGTTCAGAGTCCCCAGCGACTCCTCGCGGGCCAGCCCCCTGGCCCGCAAGATCTCCGCTCGGAGGGCGGTCTTCGCCGCTCTGTACCCCTCGTACAGCTCCGCCTGCACGGCTTCCGTATCCGGAGGGCGGATACGGAGCCTGCGGTGCCTGGTGTACCGGCGTCTCGCAGCCACGCACGCCTCGCGCAGAGACGTCAGCTCCGGCGACCACCAGTACACCTGGCGCCGGGCGCGTCCGGGCCGGACCCGGGGCATTGCCACGTCACATATTTCGGACATGGCCTCCCGGAACCACTCTGCCTCGTCGTTGATGTCAGCAGGCCTGTCCGGTGGTGACACCCAGGCCTGCACGATCGAGGCTTCCAGGAGGAGCTCCCGGTCCAGCTGTTTCAGCGCCCACCGCGGACCACCCAGGGCCGGTCGGACCGGCGCGGCTTTGTTGTTTCCTTATATAACAAACCACCTGTCCTTTGGGCTTATGTTAGCTTGCCGTAAGAGGCCACAAATTTTAATTGATTGAGATTGTTTACAATAACATTAGAATATAATTTCGATGTTTGGATTTAGGTACATGATGGTTTCAAAATATTCCTACGCACTAGTATTGCCATTGTTTTCATTGATTGTCATATTGTTGTCCCCACAACAAACGCATCGCAATGCAACGTGCGTTTTCTTTTTTACACATGTATACAGGTTGTCTGGTAATTTGACGTATTCCTTCCAGGACGTGACAGTCGGACTCATTTGCAACAATTAAACACCTCATAATGCTTAGGTGAAAATTCATGGGATTCGAGAAAACCCAAATTTTAAGTATTTTTGAAAATTGCTCAGAATTCGTGACTAAATATCACTTTTACCTAAACTCTCAAATTGAATGGCCTTCATTGCTATTTCATTGGGTATCTAATACTTTAACAAACCTTTCGATGTTATAAAATTCTCTAAAACATCAAAAAACTTAATTCTTGTGCCATCTGTGGTTATTGTTGTGTTATCAGTGGTTGGGCTTGGGCCATCAGTGGAAATGCTTGTTCCTTCGGTGGTTGTACTTGTTCCATCAGTGGTTATTGTTGTGGTATCAGTAGTTGAGCTTGAGCCATCATTGGAACTGCTTGTGTATGACTCTTCCCGCTCTGGGCTGAGCGGAAGGGCGTATCAGGATTTTACTGACTAAAACCCACCCGTGTTGCTTCAGTTGCCTGTGCCAGGGACAACGGTATCTCTTTCGAACAACCCGCGGCCCTGGCAGGCATTGGCCCTTGCGGACCCCGTCAATTCGTGCTGACATCTCTTTGAAGCGCGGGTGGAGCACAACCACACACTCAACGCCACATGCGAACAACGCGTCATACTGACGTCACGCAAATCCTACATCTCGCAAGCAGAGTTTACCGCGCAACTAGCATTCATACCACTTCCCGACATCATCCGTCGGGCAATTGCTCGCCACACACAACACCCGTCTGGTCGGAGGATCGTCCCTTTTCTATGGAGTATGAGTGAACTTTGCACCCTGTTCCGCATACCTCTATGCGCGTCGATTTCCCTGCAACTATGTATAATAATGGTTGCAGGGAAATCGACGCGCATAGAGGTATGAGGAACAGGGGGTAATAATATAATATAGGGGGGGGGGGG
Organism: Apamea epomidion; assembly: GCA_947507525.1. Lineage (NCBI taxonomy): Eukaryota > Metazoa > Arthropoda > Insecta > Lepidoptera > Noctuidae > Apamea > Apamea epomidion. The sequence continues at coordinate 13,460,575 of OX382231.1, forward strand.
GGGGATAATTTTAAGTGTTAGGCATAAGAGGAAAAAATAAAAAATATCCTGGACGATTATTTCTTTATAATTATTTATTAATAATGAAACAACTGCCTTGTTGGTGTAGTGGTCTCAAACGCTGCTAAGCATGAGTTCCTGGGTTCGAATTTCTCAGCAGCAGTCCAGAGTGCACTGGATTTGTGCCTGGGTGATTGCACAAAAGCTCGCCCCCTAATACATATAGGTAAACCACTGCCAACCCTTCTAGAAATACAGGCGTGACGTTATGTTATAATGAAACACAAATTTAAAACCAAAAATAAAGTATAACAAAACACATGAGAATAAAATAATAAGTTCGCCCTATACATGTATGTGCTTGAAGTATCCTACTATTCTACTAATATTGTTAAAGTTTGTATAGATGGATGTTTGTTACTCTTTCATGCGGATTTGGATGAAATTTGGCACACAAATGGTTTTTAACCAGGATTAACTTATAGAATACTCTTCATCCCGATATTCCCACGGGATCGAATCGGGAGGGTGAAACCGCGGGGCACAGCTAGTTAAATAAATATAAATTAAACAAAGTGGAAACTATTGTTTTTTTTTCGATATAATCGAATCTATCGGGAAACGCAAGATAACAATCTCAAAACAAATGCTTAACTGAACTGAAAACTTAGTTCTAGCCGATGATAAATAAGATACACCTAAGTTTAACCACCGGTGTGCGGCTGCACCTAGTTGTAGCCGGCTAAAACTAGGTGTAGCCGCACTTCGGCTATTAACCGTAACATATATATATTTTAGTGTTAGCTTGTAAAAGTAGTAATTAATCAGTGTATGTTAAATAGAGGTTCTAGTACGATTAACAAAACAAAGTCGTTTCAGTATTATCTAAACATATTCATTCCCACCAGATTCTGAAGTCTCTCTTGTCCTAGAATTAGAAAAAATATTTTAGACTCGTTTTGGAGATGTTAAAATATTTATTAAGGTATAGTAATTAAGGGAATTTCTTATTAACCAATTCCAGTTAAATTTCCGATCGGAATTCTGTTGTTCTTAAGGTCCAGCTCTACAAGATATCGTCCACCAAGAAATGCGGTCACCATGAGAGCGGTCCATAAGAGAACTCTGGAAGAAAAGTATTATTATGCTCAGCTAAAGATCAGTATTGTTACTTATTAGTCAGCTTATATTCCTATTATTTCTTAAGACCATACTATATTGTTCCTAGGAAAGAACAGGAATACAAGCTATAATATTATACCTATGCCTATAGGGGCTCATGGCTAAATGATAACAGCCGCACGGGTCGATGGAAGGCTTAAGCTACGCTTGCTGAATTCGGCCCGTCGATGGGTGACCATCCATTACATATCGAGACCCATACATGCTTCGGAAAGCACTCTAAGCCGTTGGTCCCGACTGTCATTTCTAGATCTTTGACAGTCGTCAGAAGCTAGAAGCGCGAGAGTCTGACAAAAACCGTCTTACCAAGGGGTATCGTATTACCCAGCGACGGGTAGTGGAAGTCAGGCAGAAAGCCACTCCACGTAAAATTCAGCTGCACGCGGTTGGACTGAAAGCTGAACTCAACGCAGTTGTGAAAACACTAGACAGAAGACCTATGCCATAATATCCCATAGGCACCTGTCCCACCGCCGACGAGCAAGCAACTAGCTATCAACGACTTTTTCGCTAAAAATGTTCGGTAGAATCTCTCGATAGAAATGTACAAATGATTGTGAGTAAAAGAGACACATTTTAATTAGTTTAATCAACAGTTGATCGCTAATTGTACACACCGCCGCCGGCGAGTACTCGTTTGTCGCAACCGCAGCGACAAGAGCTATCAAAGATAGTACTCGGTAAGCACCGATCACTTGACGGGGAGAACACTCGCTGTGAGACTCACGCTTGGTACATATGTATACCAGCGAGTTATCGCTCGTCACTGTCGCACACTCGCTGTTCGTTCCTCGCCAACTCGTTTTTAGTTGCTTGCTCTACTCGGTTCTCGTTAGTCGAAGCGGTGGGACAGTTAACTTAAATGTTAAGCACCGAAGTTAACAAAAATATTCGATTGAGTTGGTACTTACAATCCGCCAAAAATCGGCATTTTGTTCAATATATTGAATAAAATTACTTTAACAATTTAATTTACATAGTTTTTTTTACTACATGACGTGCTTGGCCAATGTTATATTCGAAATACATTTTTTTATTATGCTGTCGTGTTTTTATTAACTCTTGACATGCCAATGGAATGTGTCTTCAATAACATTACATTGATAGATTAAATTACGGCAAATATTTGTTCAGTCAGAACAACGAAAACTAACAATAATAGTGTATAAGGGGTTATAAGCATAGGCTTAATAAAACTGTCCTGTTGACACCATTTAGGGACGGAAGCTTAAAAAATACCCAACAACAAAATGGATCTTTTTTACCATTTTGGTACGGAACCCTAAAAATCAGCTTACACTTGAGTTACCTATATTATCCTTTTATAGGTAGATACAGGGTGTATCTTTGATAGGACATCAGCAACCTAATTGCGTAACACACAAAAATCACGTGTAGCGGTATGTACAACGCCATATGCGAACAACGCGTCATACTGACGTCACGCAAATCCTGCATTGCGCAAGCAGAGTTTACCGTGCAATTAGCATACATACAATATCCCGATATCAATCGTTGGGCAGTTGCCCGCCAAACACAACTGCCGTCTGGTCGGAAGACCCTCCCTTTTCTATAGAGTATGAGTGAACTTTACACCCTGTTCCTCATACCTCTATACATAAACTAAAAGGTAAATAACGCAATTAATGTTGCTGAACTGTCAACATTAAAGTCATCCCCGTGTTAGTGTGCTACGCAATTACCCCGGAGGTTAAAGTGTAAAAATAAGAGCTAAGAGCAGTAGAGTACATTGGTACAATATCCCAATTAAAACTACAGAAACTTTAAATTCCTCGCCCGCACTAGCTATAGAATTATCAAGAGCGCATGTCTCAGCCTGTACTGTGGAATTTAAATTTAAACATATTATCCCTATAGTCATTATAAAGGCAATTAAGCAACTTATGAAGATCTGTGGGTCATGTCTACTAAAGTTTGTCAATCCATTATTGAGACAATTGCACCCACTTAGCGTTAATATTTATTTTGTGTATAGATCAAGGGGTGTTCCCGGATTTAATGAAGTTCAGTAAAGTTATTTCACTTTTCAAATCTGGAGACAGCAAAGACACAAATAATTATAGACCCGTATCGGTTTTGCCGGTTTTCAGCAAGGTGAAAAAGTAATGTTAAATCAAATGCTCAAACATTTTAATCGTAACAACATCCTACACGATCAACAGTATGGGTTCACCAATGGACGTTGTACAACTGACGCCGGTGTCACCTTATTAAAACACATCTTTAACGTCTGGGAAGAGGCACAAGGTGCAATAGGCATCTTTTGCGACCTATTCAAGGCATTTGACTGCGTGAATTACGAAACACTGCTCTTGAAACTTGAGCATGACGGACTGGGTAAACTAGCTCTTAACTTAATAAAATCATATTTAAATGATAGATTTCAGCTAGTTCAAATAAACGATGTGAATTCATAGGGTTTAAAATTCAAAATGGGTGTACCGCAGGGCTCAAAATGGGGGCCGTTCCTACTTTTAGTATATATAAATGATTTACCTCATTTACTAAAAACCCGACCAGAAATGGTGTTATTTGCTGATGACACATCACTGATTTTAAAGTAGGCAGACGTGCACAGGACCTTGACGACGTAAATAATGCTATGCTTATGGTCCATAATTTGTTTACTGTAAATAATTTAGTATTAAATGAGAAAAAAACAAAATGCATTAGATCCGCTTTACCGAATGTTAGAAGTAGTGAATCTCACGTTGTATTGAATAGGGAGATACTTGAATTCGTCGAAAATACGGTTTTCTTGGGGATCACGCTTGACTCCAAGCTGCAGTGGGGTCCTCACCTAACATCACTTGCAGGGCGGCTAAGTTCAGCCGCTTATGCTGTTTGGAAAATCCGTCAATTATCAGACGTGGATACCGCGAGACTGGTCTATTTTAGTTATTTCCATAGCATACGGTTCTTACGGTATTTTGCTGTGGGGATGGGCTGCAGATATTGATTCTATCTTCATTTTGCAAAAGAGGGCTGTCAGAGCCATCTACAATCTCAGCAGACGCGAATCTTAAAGGGAACTGTTTAAAAAAATTAACATCATGACGGTTCCTTGTCAATATTTAAACGAAAACATTATGTACCTTCGAAAAAATCTACATCTTTTTAGTAAGATAAGTGACAGGCATAATTTTAACACTAGGAATAGGAACAAACAAGATCAAACGCGCTTCAGATTGTCTAAAGTAAAAACTTCCTTTATGGGGTACTGTGTAAAATGTTATAATAAAATACCACTCGATATTCTTTAACTAAATGAGAAGAAATTTAAAACATGCATTAAACGCACACTATGTTAACAAGCATATTATAAGTTGGACGAGTATATCGTAGATAAAAATACTTGGCTTAATGCTGGTCCTGCTCTACAGGCACTTGGGCTCACTAGTTGATCACAATTTCAATATTTGGAAGAGATGCTTCCCCTTTTTTTTTGTTTATTTAGTATTTCTGACATTACGAACATAATGTTTATTTTATTCAATCAAGATTTAATTCTTAATACTTCAATATGAAATACCTCTTCCTGTTTGGTAGTAATTTTTTTTTCTCATCTCTTAAATAAATTGCAAACTATAGTTTTGTATAATTTAGAAGCATTTTTTAAATTTTGTAAATGTAAGAACAATGGATCCGTTTTTTATGATATTTTGATGTTGACTTGAAAGGGCATGGCAGTTGAGAATATGTCATGCTCACTTAAATATCTCACTGGTGGTGGCGCGTGTGTTGGATGAATCGGTTCCCTACGAAATGGTTGAGCTGGGTGGTGCTGATCCACCCATCATGTTCGTGAACGGGCGCCGTCGGTTGAGACTGGTCATCTCTTAACTGCCAGGGCTTATTTTTAATTTTATATTTTATATTGTTTTCTTTTTACATTGTTCTCACATATAGAAGCAATAACAATAATGTACCCAGGATTTGTACATAATAATATCTTGATTTAAAAGAGTGTCCGTGGAGTTTCTTGTCCGTTCTTCTCCATAGAGATCTACGTTTTGGAATGGGCAACTAGCTTCAACTTTCTGACTAACTGACCGACTATTTAATTTTGACAATTCAAAAGTGCCTGTAAATGGTTTAATTGAAATAAATGATTTGAGTTTGAGTTTGGTCAAAGTAACCAACTGAGATTAAATTAGAAAACTTTCATAATGTCATACACGCTACGGTCTAGAGGACAGGTTAGGTCAACCACATGCCATAGCGGCGTATATGTGATGGTCTAGTTTCCGTAGAGGATGTGGCACCTGCCCCTCCGCCGACGAGGAAGCGACTAGCTACGAGGGCGGAGTGATAAGTCTGGTAAACATTAAACAAGGAGTCAATTTTATTTAATTAAAATTATTTATTTTTCAACGTAGTTACCTTGTAACTCAATGCACTTCATCCAGCGTTGCTCTAGATTTTTGATCCCTTCCATAAAGTACGACTTAGATAACCCTTTGAAATAGGCATTGCAAAAGATTTGGCTCCAACAAAGAGATCATGCATGAAACATGATCTCTTTGTTGGAGCCAAATCTTTTCCCACCTACCCATTTAAAAAAATTCGGAAACAGATAATAGTAGCATGGGGCTAAATCTGGCGAATACGGTAGGTGAGAAAGCAACTCATAGCGCAACTCATGAAGTTTGGCCGTGGCAATCGCGCAGGTGTGCACTCGTGCGTTGTCTGAAGAAGATTGTGGAAGAGGATTTTTTTTTCTTCTTAGCCAAATGCGGTCGATTCCCACGTAAAATTTTGTCAAATTGGTCCAATAAATTTGCATAATATGCGCCATTAATCGTTTTACCCTTCTCAAGGTATTTAATATAGATAACCCCACGTGCATCCCAAAAAACTGTAGCCATCACTTTATTGGCCGATAAAACTGGTTTGGCCTTCTCTGGAGCTGGTTCGCCGGTACCAATCCACTGTTTCGATTGTTGCTTGGTTTCTGGGGTATGGTGGTAGATCCATGTTTCGTCTACTGTTATATAACGACGCAATAATTGGTTTTATCCCGTTGAAACAACGCCAAACCTGCCTCCGAAGTCAGTAAATGCGGCACCCATCGCGCGGATCGCTTTTTCATATCTAAATGTTGGTGTAAGATATTGCGAATACTTTTGTCTGAGATGCCTACTATCTCGACTATCTCTCTCACTTTTACTCTTCGGTCGTTCAACACTATATCGTGGATTTTAGCGATCATCTCTGGAGTAGTGACCTCAACTGGGCGTCCTGGACGCACAGCATCACTTGTGCTTGTACGACCACACCGAAAATCGTTGAACCACTTATGAATCATTTTAATCGACGGAGCAGAGTCCCCATAATATTTATCAAGTTTTTGTTTCGTTTTCGTTACCTAAAGTTTTTTTGCGCAAAACATAATGTTTATTCACGACACGAAATTCACTTTTCTTAATCTTTGCAAAAACGTGTTCAGTTGTTTTTCTTTAATGGCTGTCAAAAAAAAACTAACCGGCAGTACTGGCTGAAAATTTTAATTTAGTCCTTCTAAAGAGTTGTGTTCCATGCAATTTGCGATCATTTTATTCCAAATATCACTCCGCCCTCGTGTCAAAGATTTTTTCGCTCAAGAAACTTATAAGAATTGTAGGTCCCGTGTAAGTAAAAGAGATTCATATATTTATAGTTATAGTTGCTCGCTGACTGTTCACACCGCCGCCGTCGAGTACTCGTTTGTCGCAGCGACAAGAGCTATCAAAGAGGGTACGTGCTCAGCGACTCTAGCTTGGTCGGCAGAATACTTGCTGTGAGACTCACGCTTGGTACAGACGCCAGCAGGTTAAGCTACCCGAAACTGTCAAATTGTCCCAATCAACCTTGAACCTTAATGCTTCAAAGATAAAGTTGAAAATCTATTAAAGAAATTTGACAGATTGTAGTAGGTGGATGTGCTGGCGGTACATACGCACACCAGAGAGCAATCGCTCGTCGCCACCGCGCACTCCCTGCTCGTTGCTCTCCAACGCGTTTTTCGCTGTGCTATGCACAGTACGCTGTCGCTCGAAAGTAATTATTTTTTAAATTCGCGCCAGTCACCTGCGCAGATTCTAAAAACTGTGCAGGTCTAACATAATATTAAATGACACCTGTTATCCACGAAGGGTGAGGCAGTTAGTTAGTTACCTATTGTATATAGTACACCCACGTTTCGCCAGTTCTCGTCTCATGTAATAGGGGTCGAGCCTATTGCCTTCAAACAGGCATAAATATGGACTCCAGGCTACAAGAGAATTTCTGATGGGATAACCCAAAAACACTTCGCCCAACGTGGACCAGGACCGGAGAGAGGTTGAGTTCGGAGAGGTCTACCTGTACAAGAGTGCCTGTGCAGCTCTTCGATGGACCGTAACGCGTATGGCCGCCATTAGGTACTGTATTATGTTATCAGGTCAACAAAGTCTCTCTATCTAGTAAGTGTAAAGTTTCCTATAGTGACGCAGATCGCTAATCATGTTGCGGTAGTATTAATACGAAGCTATGAAAGGATCAATGTTTATCAAATTAAAGAGTTTATTTAGCTGTACAGATAATTTTTCTTCCTTTACAGCATGTCAGTAGACAGCAGACGAGCCGCCGTTCTGTTGATTGTTCTCTGTAGTTTGGAAATCGTCATCATCATCATCATTGGCCTTCGGCAGTCCAGTGCTGGACATAGGGCTCTCCAATTTCACGCACTTTAGTTTGGTACGTAACCATAATTGTGCAAACCCGACTCGCTCCTGGCCGGTTTAATATGTTCGTGCTACAGAGGCATAACAGCCATCTTTTTATTGAGTAGATATTTTCTAGATTAGCTGTCATACTTACAATAACACTAAATCCTCATGGGTCTTCCAAATTCAGGATACTATTAGGATATTCTACCTTTTTTCAATAAAATAGCAGGTATTATAAACTTAAACTATTTATAAAAACGCTAGAGCAATCAAAGAAATATATCGAATGGATCAAAGGTCGTGGTTTCGTTGATCACCTCTGTTGGAGGAATTGGCCTGTTATCCTCTATATGTTTCATTATGTACAACGTTCCCCAAAACGCTATAAATACCAGCATTCCGCCGACCAATAAACTGGAAAAAAACATCTGCATAAATAACGAGTTTTTTTTTTTTTTTTTCATAAAATAATAGTTACCCATTCTAGAGCAGGTAAATATACAATCACGACTGTATTAATTGGCTGGATCCACACCAGACGATCCAATTTGGTGGATCGGAGATTCTTTCGCAAGATCTGTTTTAGTCCCGCGATCCTGCTGCGCGATCCAGTCCCGATCCACATTTTAGCTAATCTGACGCCACGCGTCTTCTCTGGCACCCCATTTTGTATAATTTTTAACATTTGATTCCCAGCACTTATGTTATTTATAAATGGATATTAAACAGCGACTTTGCGCATTATCTTTATTGCCCGATCGCCCGATCTACGCACAACGCATTAGAATCGCATTCCGGCCGCGCCCGATCGGATCGCACTGGATCGTCTGGTGTGGAAAAATCCAGACTCCGAACTGCGTGCGATCGAACAAAAACAAAAACACGCTCAGCAGTTGTGCTTGCGACTGCTAGGCCATTAGGCAGTGATCAGAAGGCCAATTCCCGTAATTAAAAACTTTCAAAATCTAGTCGCAATTTCATCTTTTCGACAATTATTGTCGATGAGATGAGATTGAGATTGTCGTATTGTTGTTTTGGGGAAATAATAAAAATAAAAAAATACAGACGTGCCAGCGACACGAAGAAGTAGAAGACAATTAATGTCAAAAACTTCACAAAATGTACGGACATTAGAGGTATTTTTGACACATTGAGACTGAGATCAGACTGTGAACGTTTTTAACATTACGAGAATTGCCCCTCAGAGCGGGGTATAATTTTTTCTAAACAAGCTATCTCGTTTACAACACAAGGTAAACAATTTCTCGAATTTCAACTCAAAATGTGTCCAACTCAGCTCACACGTCACTTGGGATGATTAAAACAAGCTACATATATTAGATTTAGATTTAGGGTTCCGCACCCATGTCGCTATTGGTGGATATACGAGTACCTTCCTAATTTGGGCTTTTACTACAACGATATTCTAGGATTTGTATCAATACATATGAAAAAAACAAGGTACTATAAACAGAAAATATTTATAAAATAAAATTGAAATTAGTAATAAAGAGGATCTATTGTTGTGGTGGGTTTTGTTCTATTTCTTCTAACAAAAAATTTATCTGGACTGTAGTGGCCCCACCCGTCGTCTTTCCTGTTTCCCATGCGCAACGTCAGGTCGGCCATCTTCTCTTTAGGATCTTTAGTTTCCAGTTTAACCGTTTCCTTCTCAAAAACGGTCATCATTCCAAAATATGCTACAAATAACAGCATCGCAAGGCACAATACACTGAAAAAAAAACTTCTTAAATAACGCGAAGCCGTTTATTAGAAAACATTACTTCTTGCTTTCCATTAATTTGAAGAAAACCAAGAAACCAACTCAAACGGTTTGTTCATTGTGTAACACAAGATTATTCCAACTCCGTCGTCTGGCTGTGTCCGTCTGCCGGTCACGGACACGTACAGTAATCTTTTAACCATTCTAGGTAGTTAGTTGACATATATACATAGATAGGTCAGATATAATATGTACCCATACACCTATGGGTACATATTATATCTGACCAAGATTATGTCTGGACTTTGAAAGAGACTGAGACCTCTGAGTTTGTTTCGGCCTTTCTTCTCAGAGTAGTCAGAGAGGAAACGCCGACCTCATCTAGTTTTAAAAAATATGATTGATGTGTAAAAGTGTTTGTAGAAACCTACTTACAGAAATAAAATCATAATAATTCTTAATAAATTCTCTAATTTCTTGCGCTAGCAGAACTGGTTCAATTAGTAACTTTGTGTAGTGTTTGGGTCACCAAGATACAAGCTGTGCCTAGTTTGGGATCCGCTGTTAAATCAGTCTAAGCTTTCTGTTGGTTAGAACTTCATGCTAATACTTGTATGTTTGTGAACTATGTGTAAGTTTTAATAAATTAATTATGAAATTATGAATTATAATACTAAACTTTTCCCGAGGTTTTGCACGCGTGGATGTCAGAAATTATTTAGTATAGCCGTGTGCAAAATTACCGTGAAAAGGTCACATAGGTACAAGCTAAAGTAAAGTATGGATTATGGATTTTCTATATCGAATAAGTATTACTACGGGGTCTATCATTGCATATAGGTATTAAATAAAGATTTTTGTTGTTGCTGAATTAGACTTTGCTCACCTTCCCATCGAATACGTATTCAATGTATTTTATCAAATACACACATTCAATCTAGAGCAGGATGACGGGGGTAATGAATGAGTGAACAAAGCCATCGTCAAGCTTTCGTCGGGTGCCCTAAAACAAAGGATCTCGCTTCCAGAGCGCACGCGGGCATCGATAAGTCGACGGCTTCGGTTCTGTAGCCTAAAGCCAAGCGCCACAATGGGCCCGCAGACAGGTGCGACGCAACAGCGCTACGCGACTCTAGTTGAACAATTACCATGAAGTTTCGCGTCGCCCCTGTTTGCGGGTGCCTTAACGCAATTACGTGTAAAAAAGGTGAGAAGCGGCCCGCCTGTAGTGTACGTTGATTCATAGAAAGTGTGCGAAAATAATGAATGAGGATTGCGGTTTACCTTTGTATAAGTATTCGATCGCGTTAACGTAATTTTTATACTGAAATAGAATAACCGCTGTCTATTTCTAATTACTTACCCATGTTGCAGTTTCATTGCTATCGCATTTGTGCCAGTACTACTGATTACCGTTTAGGGCTTGCGAAATTGCACCTCGAAAGTGGCAACATCCCCCAACCTTTGGTCTGCGTTACTCCAAATCCAGACTGCACATGTAGACAGCCGCATGTCTAAGATCCAAGCTGAGAAGCAAAGCGGGAACGGTTCCACTTTCTTGTATTTTTTGTGTTTTCCCCCGGGTCGGCACGGCACTGATACGGCAACGCCAACGGCCTCGTAGTCGGAGAATTAAAGGTTGTAGAAAAATATGGCCTGTTTTCTCACTTACCGGTGACGGTTATGGCCATAATTCTTACAGTTTGCCTCCATCTTAGCCTTTTCGTCTAATGCGCCTGTACTTGTTATTATATTTAAAAAATATATTTATGTGTAAATAATTACTTACAATCCGAAAGCCATTTGTCCAATATACAAAAACTCCCTCGAATCCTGAAGTCCGTCCGACGAACTCTTGAATCAAAGTGTGTGAATTAACAAAACAGAATATTCTACCACAATGAGATAGTGTTTATTACAGGTAAGGTCGAGTTTACACTGACTTCGCAAACTTCTCATAGTCATATTTGGGTTGTAACTTGTACAATGCTAGTCAAAGTTAGCTAGTTTCAATAGTTTCAGGTCTATTTGAAAATCAGCGTCAGGCACTAGTTGTCTGGTGTTTTTGCTGAACTGGGCCTAATTGGCGATGCCGTGTGGCAAATTCCTGCTAATTTCTTACAACGCACAGAATATGTTGTGTACTTTTAGTATTTTCCCTGTATTAATGTATTTTCCCTATCCAATAGAGGTCGTTTGGGAGTATATACTACCCATAGTGTAATTTCAAGCACGTGAGGCATTAAAACTCTGGGATGGCAACGCAAATGCCATGCCTACGTTGTCCAATGGCGGCGGTGTCCGCTTACCACGCGGTGGGTAATATGCTTGTATGCTATCCAATAACGTAAAAACATTTAACAATTATTCTCGAGGCTACAAGCAAATTGGTAACCGTATTTGCAGGCCAAATAAAACTACCGCTGTATATGCCATAGAAAGTGAAATGTCAAGCAATTTTGAACTATGTTCGGTGCGACTATCATCGTGACTATCCTGCATTAAAACTGTGCAGCTAATAATTATGGTACGGACACGCAGGTGCCTGCCGAGCTATTCTGTAAAAATCTCACCTTGAAAACTTTGGTGAAGTGTGTTGAATAGTGTCAATCCTAAGCATCACGTAGAATGATAGCTCACTCCCCCAAAATTTCACGTTGACATTTGTACAGAATAGACCGGCTGCTTATTGAGCGTGTTTTATTGATAATCTGTAGACCAAACTTTGATGGAATGATTGACATTGATATACACCATTTACCTATCAGAATTAAGATATTGAACTTTTTCGTGCGGCATTGTAAAGAAGCCTTTACTTTTTTTGAATTGGACAATGATTGTTGTTGAGTAAACACAAACATGATCCATGGGAACATTTTTGTCATTAAGTTCTGTTGAATCTTTCTCTCGACAGTTATCTAAAGCCCTAGTCCGTCTGATTCTATCGTTTTCATTGTCGTCCTTATCATCATAATATTTGAATATAAATGCTTTGTACTCCCGCAAAACTTTTCTCGTTCTTATGCTTTGACTTTTAATTGTATTCAATAACTCAACAGTTCAAAGAAAAATAATGTTACCATACTAAAACTAATGGTGTTGGGGTTGTGAACGATTTTGCGTAAACAACGAATGATAAAAATTGTTTAATTTAAATAAAACTTTAAATATTCGTAATATTTTAGTAATTCGTCAAATAATCAAATATTAGAAAAATTTAAACAATTCCTAAGATGTCGTGGAAAAAAAAAGACATTCATAAATCAATACATTCTAACTAAGTAGTACTATTGAAAAACTGAACGTTACTGAATACAATTAAGAGTCGAGGTATTATATATATTCCTTTGAATCAATGTATGATTGAGTGTGTGAGACACCCCTGCCAGTGTACTATGGTATAAGGATCTATATATATGGTATAGTCCTAATAAACCAGTTAATTATATACAAGATGTTATTGAAATAATATAACATAACATCACGCCTGTAACCCCCGAAGGACGTAAGTTGATTAAGAGAGAGAGTTGTATTGATGATTTTTATAATTATAATTGTATAAATATCACTTCGAGGACAATAGTGTGGGTTATACGTTTTCTCGACTGTAATATACCTAACTACTTTTTGTAAATGCTGTAATAATATATAACCGTTTTTTGTCCCAAATAAATAAAATAAAAATAAATAAATATTTGTTACGCCCGCAAATCATACTTAGATCAACATACAACCTGATACTACCTACTAATTTTTTACAAATATTTTTTTTTAATGTCGAAGCATCTTGCTGAGATAGGAGCCTTTTGGCCTCGTATAGGACTTTCTGTTTCATTTTTCTTCCTTTTCTTTATATATATTTATTTTTATTTTTAACTGTGTTTAGTTTAGTTTATGATCTTCCCGTACAAGTCGCAATAAATACTTTTTATTTCTTTCTTTCTTTCAACCTGTGTCAAAAAAAAATATTTTCTTTCTTTCGTTCTTTCTTCTTTAATTTGTTTAGTGCATAGGTACAGGAGTAATAATAAGTATATGTATATGGATTAGAGTCTGATCTCATTTATAGTAAAGTTGTCTATCAGGCTTCTGTGAGTTCGCTTTGGCACCAGTACACCTTCCAAATCACATCTGACCCCATGGTCCCGAGAAAGGAAAAGACTAGCTGTGCCCCGCGGTTTCGCCCACATAAGTTTCGATCCCGTGGGTATATCGGGAAAAAAAGTATCCTATATATTAATCCATGTTATAAACTATGTGTGTGCCAAATTTCATCCAAATCCGTTTAGTAGTTTTTGCGTGAAAGAGTAACAAACATCCATCCATCTATCCATCCATACAAACTTTCACGTTTATTAGTAGGATTAATATAAAAACAGAACAGCAAAAAATAAATCACATAATAACTATTTTAATTAATAAAACTAAAATAAAGTTATACATATTTTACAAAATAGCAGACAATTCACAATGGCTATACATTTTAAACGTAATTGTAATTTTTTTTATCTTGATGTCGTGGTTGCCATGGTTACTTGGTTGTGCCTAGTGGCCTGTAGTTGCTAAAGGGGTTGTACCGATTTTCAGAGATGGATCCGGCATGCTCATCAAATATTTTGTCGTCCAATATGCACCGAAAGCCAGTAAACCAGTGATAATTATACTGTAATATAAAATTAAACTGGAATGAATTAGTATAAATTCACTATCCTATTAAAATATGGAATAATAATGAAACAGCCTGACATAACGCTAACCTGAATAATTATTTTTTTTTTATGAAAAATGATCAAATCTGTAATGAGGAACCATTCGTAAAAAGATGAATTTCTAGGAGTAGGTACATTCGATTTTTTTGTCTGAACAAATATGGTACAGACGCCAGCAAGTCAAGCTACCCGAAACTGTCAAATTTTCCCAATCAACCTTGAACCTTAATGGCTTAAAGATAAAGTTGAAAATCTATTAAAGAAATTTGACAGATTGTAGTAGCTTGATGTGTCCCGTCTGTACGAAAAGCACAACTTTTTGATAAATTATAACTAACAGTTAGAAATAACTTCATAGATCTGAACGTCTATCTTTGTAAGAAAATGAATTATATCGAAAACGATTTCGAACTATGATTATGTCGAAAAATCAACATTAAATGTTTTTTTTTTTCAACTTCGCAGTCTCACTACACCTTTATCTTAAGCAAATAATGCTAAATCACTTTTTTTTTTTTAATATAACACAGGTATAAAAGTATAATCACACCAATCCAGAAATATTGTTTCTGGATATACAGTATAAAGACGGTCATACACACATAAAAGGAATTTTTATATTTATTTGTATGTTTAGTTAGTTAGTCACATAATTTAGTGCCTAGTGTAAATAGTTAGTTGCGTTATATAATGTATATATTCATTTTAATGTTATGAAATAAAAAAACTTTCTACACTTGAAGTAATGTTCCACGTCGAAATTACTTACAATCGATTCAAATCAATCACTTACAATCCAAAAGGCATCTTGGCTATATTTCTGTCTGGTAAGTATCCTCGCCACGCATGTCAATCAGCCCTTTACGACACTAATGATATACACTACTAATAGAATATAGGCTATGAATATCTTTTATAGCTCATCACTATTAAGGGTTAGACTACACTGCCAGCTGAAGCGATGTCCCGCGAGACGAAGCTAACTTTTTGGAAAAAATATGTCTAAAATTGAGAGCAGTGGTGGCCCAGTGGTAACAACTGCAACTTACGAGTTGTTGTCAGAGGTTCGGACCCAGACAGGAACTTAGTGTAAATTATTTCATCACCACTGCTGACAAAACGCTGAAGGAAACCATCGTGAGGCCAACCCGCACGGGGCCCGCGTGGTAGATTACAGCCTTCACATCCCCTCTCTGTGAGAGGCAGTGGGTCTGTGTCCCAGCAGTGGGATCATTATAGGCTGGTAATCCTATGTTTTAAATAAATAGCCTTTGATCTTTTGCCTATCATCATCATTTCAGCCGAAAAACCGAAAAACTCCCTCAACCGGTTCTGTGCTTCACGCATCCAGCGGATTCCTGCAACCTTTACCAGGTCATCGGTCCACCTGATGAGAGGCCTTTCAACGCTACGTCTTCCGTCTTCTTTTAATTATGGCATACCACAACATCGAGATTTCTGTGCTGTATCTATGTTAAATACGAGGTAATGTATTATGCATAAACCTTGCGGAATAAATGCTAAATGGTGGTGAAAACCGCATCAAAATCCATTGTGTAGTTCAAAAGATCTAAGCCCTCATACAGACGGTAATGAAAAACAACTATGTTTTATAATATGTGTAGTTGGTTTTATTTGTAGATATACGGTCACAAAGGGGATAAGTAACCACGGTCGTCGGAAATATGTAGTTGAAGTTTTGCAAGAAACAGATGGATGTTTTAGAACAAAATTTAATTTAATTAATAGAAAACAAACAGTTAACTTATCAAATTAAATTTCATTCGAAAACATCCATCGGTTTCTTATTAAACTACAACACTACGAGTACATCCAATGTCCCTGGTTACTAATCTCTTTTGGTGATTGTACTTCGTCATCCGTATGCCATCAACCCAAGCATCTTAATATGAAAATTAAATAGTTAAAATAAACAAGTTACACCTGCGGATACCACGCGTACACCTTTGCGACAACTCGTACATGAACTTCATGTATTTGTTAAGCATGTCTGTTTCAAATTTAGACTACCTACCTGCCAAATAATTATCCAGAAAAATTTCATCGAAATTCTGCCAAAATATCAAAAGAGTAGTTTACCAGGTTCAAAAACTATCAAAAGTTGTGAGGGATTATTATAGGTACACGTGATTTTATATGTAAACTATAAAAATAAATAAACCAACCCATGATTATTTTGTCAAGCTATACAACGCTTTTTATAGTATTCACTAGGTTCAAAGGTTTGAGTAAGCTATGTCTAATGTTGTCTAAACACGTTTTGTGTAGTAAATATTAGTGGCATGTGAATAATAAATACGATCGTTCATTGCATTCATTTACTTGTCCCACATACCCAAAACTTGTCTTGTTATTAATAACACCTATGTTGTATTTTATCATTCACAGCCCGACTTACTCACTGCTGAGCAAGGGCCTCTCTTTTCATGTGGCAATCACCACGCTCCTGTGCCATTGTTCTAAATTCTATAGGTTTAGAAAATATGACCGCCTTTAAAAAGGTGTCTGGGACAGATTGGATGCACAATGCGGAGGACAGGGTGCCTATGTCTAGCAATGGACTGCGATAGGCTGAGCTGATAGTTTTAGAGATGTGTCATGTCATTCTCACTGTAACATCATTGCAAAAAAACTTAAATCCAATGATTAGCCGAATCCACCACCCCCGCACTGGGCCCACATGGTGGATTACAGCCCACTCCTTATCACAGACACGAGGCCAGCGACCCAATTATGGGGGAAACTGAGAAACATAAAAGGCTGATATAGGCTATGATATGCCGATGATCAGCAGATTGCGGGATACAGCATACATAATCAGATAATGTTCCCACTGCTGGGACACAGGCCTCCTCTCTATGAGAGATATTGCGGGATAGTGAATTCTTAACACAACGCCTTGACAGAAAGTTCATTCACTCTTTCTGTACCGTGTCACGACTTGATGAGTTATACAAGAGTTTTAGCTAGGGGTAAAAAGATGAGCCAGTCACCAGCGGGGTAATTGAGTAACACACTAACAATGGCTATGGCTTTTATTTTGACAGTTAAACAACAAACATTGCATTATTTACGTTGTTGAGCGGATACATTTTGCGAACATATGAAGCAATGGACGAGCAAAATTAAAAATTATTCTGATTGTGGACGAAAGTGTGTTACGCAATTGGGGTGCTGGTTGGTAGCAAGGCTTCCTACTGGACGTTAAGAGGAATACACTAAGGTAACCCGCAAAAATCAAATGTTCTTACATGTTTTGTAATTTGCAGGTCAGTGTTATGGAAAATATGAATATCGCTGGCTACGGTTTCACCTTAAAGCAGTTTGTTTAAAACCATCACTGTTCACTCTATGAGAGGAGTAAAGGCATTCATATATACGTCAGTGAAATTAAAGACATGTAATAATTAAATTTTTGCTTTTGTGTATGTATTTTTATATCCCACTAGTATCTGGGTCATAAGACCTCTTCTCATACATGGAAAAAACGATTGCTCGGAGTTTGGGTTATCGATTTCAGACCATATAAGTCGAGTTTCTTAAAGATGTTTTCCACAGGCCTTCATCACTGATGTATTAAAGATACTTTCCTGGTTTAAACCTACTTTCTTGTACTCCTCAGATGACTATCCTAAGAAGCGATTAAAAATTAAAGTCATGAAAAAAAAAACAAGTTTTTTTTATTATATGCGTTTTAATATTTGTTTGCATTGGTAAGATCTGGTAAAAAAAACCCAACCAATCGATGACGAAGATGATTTACACTTTAAACCCAAAATTAGACGTGCCTAAAGAAAGAGAAAAAAGTAGACGTGCCTACATGAAATGGAATTTGTTTTCAAAATTCAACGTAGAGTTTGTAGAACACTGCTGTTCACTTGTGCCTTCTATTGAACCCCTTCGTTTGACCCCTTTTAGACCCGCAGATCAAAATCAATATTCTCTAATGCAGGCTACAAACGATGACGCGGCTGGAGAGATCTGGATTGTTTGGTGTGACCAAACAATCCAGATCTCTCCAGCCGCCAGCTCTCCATTAGGCTATCATCTGCCTAGCCTTTTCCCAACTATGTGGAGGTCAACTTCCTTTCTATTATATATACATATACATGGAGCGACGAAATCCATTAAGCCAAACCTGTCATATTGTGTGTAAGAAATCACGAACTGAAGGTGTGGCCGGAGGCAGCCTGTCATGGAACATAATTTCGTCGGATGGCCCGGCCGGACAGGCCGGTCCTCATAGAATTTATTAGCCACAAGATTATGGCGCTATAATGATTCCTCTAAGTCCTCTTTTGCCAAAATAACAAACACGACAAGTTCACTCATCTTCACGGCTCCGGCTAGGATACAAAGGACGCCTATCGCGTAGTATGCTGTGTCATAATTTATCGTCGCGTGCTGCGGATGGGCCGTTTCGCCTCCCAAGCTAGGCTCGCGCGATGCACGTGCCCGTAACCTGTCTTGCCTTCTTTTATAGGTTTTTGTTTCGTGAATTATCTGCAAGAAATTATCAATGGAAATATTATAAAATTATAAAAGAATTGTAGACATATTACTGTACCAGCAGGCAGTGCCCGCGGTTTAACCTGCATAGGTATCCCCATAGGAACCGTGCTTTTTCTGGCGTTAAATTATCCTATGTCAATCGGAAATCGTAAAACTTTCTATCAGTGAAAAAAATTTTGTAACCAAATGTTTCCAGCAATTTCCCTATAAAAACACACAAACTTTAAAAAATCCGCTTTCCCTTTTCTCGTGTCGATAACTGCAACCTGACAGACGAGGAGAGGAGTAGAGAAGCAGAGGCAACCTGGACAGCTCTGATAGAGGGTTCAGGTAGAAATATGGAACATTGTCCAATGTCCATACAAAGGGGGGTAACGACTGTGTCTTTCCAGTTTCCGCTTCTCTCTAGGTACTTCGCACACAACACAGTGTGCAGCCCCGTCACAGTATATACCGCATTTACTCCTTTATAGTGGACTATACTATTACAGGGAACTTAAACATAACTGACGATATTTGGGTTTAGTATAGGTACACATTCGGGGATTACACGCGTGGTGTTATATGTATGTTATCTATATAAATAAAAATGGATCTTCGAAATGTATGTACGCCCATAACTTTCGAACGACTGCACCAAATTGGATAATTCTTTTTTGTTTGTGTTTGTTATTGTCAGGACAAGGTTTGTATACAATTGGGCGCGTTAGGTGGCGCTGCTGTCGGTATATGATGATTCAACCGGGCAGGACGACGTCTGCCGGGTCCGCTAGGTTCTATCAATCAATCAGCATTTTTTATAGGAGTAGGGTAGGAGTAGTGTAGGAGCAGGTTAGGAGCAGGGTGGGACTAGGGTAGGAGTAGGGTAGGAGTAGGGTAGCAGTAGGTTAGGAGTAGGGTAGAAGTAGGGTAGGAGTAGGGTAGGAGTAGGGTAGGAGTAGGTTAGGAGTAGGGTAGGAGTAGTGTAGGAGTAGGGTAGGAGTAGTGTAGGAGTAGAGTAGGAGTAGGGTAGGAGTAGGGTAGGAGTAGTGTAGGAGTAGGGTAGAAGTAGGGTAGGAGTAGGGTAGTAGTAGGGTAGGAGTAGTGTAGGAGTAGGGTAGGAGTAGGGTAGGAGTAGGGCAGGAGTAGGGTAGGAGTAGTGTAGGAGTAGGGTAGGAGTAGTGTAGGAGTAGAGTAGGAGTAGGGTAGGAGTAGGGTAGGAGTAGGGTAGGAGTAGGGCAGGAGTAGGGTAGGAGTAGTGTAGGAGTAGTGTAGGAGTAGGGTAGGAGTAGGGTAGGGGGTAGAACACCACGCGAACGAAGTAGCGCCGAGCAGCTAGATATAATTTATATGGCAAAACAACGTCTGCCGGGTCAGCCAGTGTACAATAGATACAGAGCAGTGGTAGCCCAGTAGTAACGGTCGCGACTTACGAGTAGATCGTAAGTTCGAACTCTGACAGGCGCTTTGCTTTGTGCAAATTATTTTATCACCACTACTCTCTAAATGGTGAAGGAAAACATCGTGCGGTAACCGGCATATCCTGGAACCAAAAAATCAAATCATTTGACATCTACCAACCCGCACTGGGCCCGCGTGGTGGATTACGGCCTCGATGAGGCCTGTGTCCCAGCGGTAGGAACATTATAGGCTGATTATGAAGAGTAAATATAAATAGAAGGTGAGTTTAGGTAAGCATTAAATGTCATCATTTGATGATGATGATGACATTTAATGCTTATCTAAACTTATCAGCAGTGAAAGTCTTTCGGCTGAAATGATGATTAATTTCAGCCGAAAGACGTCCACTGCTGGACATAGGCCTCCCCAAGCACCTCCACTTCGACTGGTTCTGTGCATTAAATGTATGGCATAGATAAACCCAAATTAAACGCCACGACTCCACACTTAGCTGATGCGTCTGACCGTGCTTGTAGGTATGTGATCTTTACACGTAAAATGATCTCAACCTTATAAGTACACGTACTCGATACTCCAGGCTTACTCAACTAGGGCATTACTTAACTTATTCCAATTTATGTAGCTTTTTCTTTCTCTTTAATTTAGCATATTATAAGCGATTTGGTGTTCATATAGCCATATGCCACTGAAAGCTTATTTTGTATTTTTAATAACTAAATTACAGGTAGAAGTGTAAATAACGGCCCGGGGTGATTGCGTAACACACTAACATTAATGGCTTTCATTTTGATAGTTTAACAACATTCATTGGGTGATTTACGTTGTTGAGCAGACAAATTTTTCGAAGATATGATGCGAAGCAATGCATTTATTTTATCCTGCAAAATGCGCCAGCAAAAATCCAACAGCGAATCCAAAATCTCTGTCGTCAAAATATGAAGTAATCGAAAATGCTTCTTGGAATGGAATTAAAAAATACTGACCAAAACAAGTCCAGTTATCCACAGAAGCATTATTCCAGTGCACAAATAATATCCTTCTATAAACAGGTCAATCTCTTCTTCTACTACCTTGGATATCATTAGACCAATAGGTATTATTATTTGACTCCAGATTGTCCCTCCCACGAGCGTCTGTTCATCACTGTGTTTTGGCCTCATAGTCACTCCTGCGCCAGCCCATAATCCAGCTGCTCCTATCACCAAACCTATACTGCTTATTTGCATAATGACTTCAACATAATCTAAGACCATTTGTCATGAAATTGGGGTTTGAACGTGACCTATATATGCATTTTGGTCTAGTAATATACAAATGAATTGTAATTGTAAAGCTAAATTCCGAAAGTTTCTTTTCATAACAAAAACCCAACAATGACAAGTAATTCTACATTGACATTGGTTGACACTAAAATATTTCGTTCATTTTCCAAAAACATGGAATTAGTAAATACTATAAACCCAAAATAATCGTCCCAAAAAGTCGCATGAAGAGTGAATACCATATTTAGGGGTAATATTAGTAAATTGAATTTGAGGTGGATTTTCTGTAGATAATGCTACTTTAACACGATTTTATACATTTCATTTCTTACTGCCTTTTATTATTCTAATAATAACAATAATAAGTAATAATAATAATCCAACCTCGCGTCTGGCTAACAGCGAGTACTTGCACAGGCATAACCAAGTAGCCAGGATTATTCACCAGCAACTTGCTTTGAAATATAAACTTGTCGACTCTGAGGTACCGTATTACAAGTATGTGCCCGACCCAGTTCTCGAAAATGACCATGTCACGTTGTACTGGGATCGGTCTATCATCACTGACAGGACTGTTGTCGCCAACAAACCTGATATAGTGGTGATAGATCGATTAGTGCGCCGCGCAATGATTGTTGATGTTACCATTCCACATGACGGGAACCTCGTGAAAGCTGAGAAAGATAAACAAATCAAATATCTTGACTTAGCACGCGAGGTTGTTGACATGTGGAATGTGAGCTCAACTGTCATTGTGCCGATTGTCGTATCGGCCAATGGCCTGATGGCCGACAGCCTCGATCAACATCTATCGAGGCTCTCGTTAGGCGGTTGGATCAAGGGCCTGATTCAGAAGGCAGTACTCCTCGATACGGCTCGCATTGTGAGGAGGTTTCTATCTCTGGAGCCCTAACCACCGGTAGCTTGGACCCTGCTCCCGACACCGGTGGATCACTATTTTTTTATATTTTTAAATGTTTTTTTTATTTTTTTATTTAATCATACTAATATTTAAAAATGTAACAAAATAAGACGACTAAATAAATAAACGACACAATAATAAAAAAATAAGAAAATGTTGACGAGATTAGCAGCTCGCCGTGCACGCCTACCACCTCCGGAGTCGTCGCTCAGCCCCGCCCTGCCGCCGCCGGAATCCAACCCCATCGAGTGCTGTGACACCGGCCGTAGCAGTTGCGTCGAGCTCGAGCGACGAATATTTTTCCCCGCCGACGTCGCCAACACCTGTACGTCGGCAGGGGAGAGGCCGGCCACCGAGGAGCTTGGGACTTAGGGGCCATCTGGCCCCGAGCCGGGTCCCCGCTGCCGGTGGTTGTGTGCAGCGCATGAGATGGACTCAGTCTATGAACGAGAACGTCATGCGCGCATACTACGGGTCTACAGAGGGGGGAACTAACCTCACTGCGTACCGTGATAGGTTGCTGTCTCTGTTCCAGGAACTGGAACCAACCGTCAACGTCTCGGCCCAACGACTGTCGGATCAGGTGCGGGTCATCCAACGCAATCACAGGTTGGACGACATAGCACTTGATAGGCTGCGCTCAGAGGTACTGAACAACCAAATCGTCTCGACTCTGGCACAAACCGCGGCACAAGCGTCAACTATTGATGCCATCCCGCCGCGGTCCAATCGTGTTGAAGAAGATGATGATAGGGTTGACACAGTAAGTAGCCAGTACAACGTCCGACTGAGGAGCGCACTGGAAGATGCGTTTCGCGAGTATAGGTCCACTCCAACCGAACTTAGACCCCGAATACCACGGCTACCTATGCACAAAAAAAATAGGGCGCTAGTGTGTGCCTTGGACTCGCAGCTCAAGAATTTCTTCGAGAGCAGCGAGGATCTCGTTGATACACACTCGATCTTGTATTGCGCGGCTGTGGCGGCATGTCGTTTAGCTAACGTCAAGTTTCCAAATTGTGACGCAGCTACTCGACCAAAACCAGCCGTACCAGCCTGGCGATACAGGATCGAGCGTCGTATCGATGGGGCCAGGGTACTCATCGGTAAACTATACTGCTTCAGGGAGGGCAACACACGACCACGAGTGATGCGCTTTGTAAGACAGGCATTTTCGGGGACTGGAATCAGCCCTCGGGAATACATGTCCAATGTCACAGAGCGCATCGACTTCCTGAAGCAGAAAGTTTGTGCATGGGCGAGTCGTATTCGGCGGTATAAGCGGCGGGTTGATCGGTACACGCAGAATCGCATGTTCCGGAGCGATGAGAGGTGGGTATATAGAACTTGGGAGCGACCTGAACAAAACGTGATGGACGTGTGCCGCCCGGATGATGCCACCACTAGTGCATTCTGGCGCAGCATCTGGTCGGTGCCTGTCTGTCACGCTGAGGGTGGCTGGATGCGCGATATCGAGCGAGTGTGTGGAACTATACCAGAAATGGAACCAGTCATAATTACGCCATTAGACGTAGCCAAAGCAGTCCGTCCGTTACCGAATTGGAAATGACCGGGACCGGACGGACTGCATAACTTTTGGTTAAAATGGCTAATTAGTTCACACACTTGCCTGGCATCTCAGTTCCAGTCATCCTTAGAGTCTGGGTCACTACCACAGTTTCTAACAACAGGCGTTACCCACCTGCTCCATAAGTCAGGTAGTCCCGCGGAACCCAAGAATTATAGACCGATCACGTGTTTGTCGACGGTTTATAAACTTCTTACATCCATTTTGAGAGCGAAAATTAACACACACATTGACAGTTACTCGATTATGTCTGCCTCTCAAAATGGATGTAGGAATGGGTCTCGCGGTACTAAGGAGCTACTCCTCATAGACATGGCCATTAGCCAACAGGTTCGCCGATCCCGCAAGGATATGTCGACATGCTGGATAGATTATAAGAAGGCCTACGACTCGGTGCCACATACATGGCTCATGAGGGTGCTGGAGTTGTACAAGATAGATGCAACTGTACGCACCTTCCTTGAGTCGTGTATGAGACAGTGGAAGACGGTCCTTCGCTATCCAGGGTGTCGACAGATCCAGGGGAATGATGAGCCTGTATGGATTAAGCGGGGAATATTTCAGGGCGACAGTTTGAGTCCACTTTGGTTCTGCTTAGCCCTGAATCCTCTAAGCACACTGCTGGAGGACTCAGGTCTAGGCTATCGGTTGAAGAGAGGTGGTCAGGTCATATCTCACCTCCTCTACATGGATGATTTGAAACTCTTTGCCCCTAACAAATTGCATCTGATGGAGCTACTGAAGGTAACTGAAACTTTTAGTAGTGCCATCAGGATGGAATTTGGTGTGGACAAATGTGCAGTCATGCATGTAAAGGGGGGGAAGATTATGGAATCCGAGGGAATTCCACTTTCGGATTCCATACACCTTAGATCCCTCTCCTCATCCGAAAGCTATAAGTATTTGGGTATGTCGGAAGCGTTAGGCATCAACGATGCTGACATGAAGCAATCGTTGAAGGAGCGCTTCTTTTGTCGCCTGAAGAAGGTATTAATTAGTCTTCTTTCGGGCGGAAATAAGGTGCGCGCCTTCAATGGTTGGGTAATGCCGGTTTTGATGTACTCTTTTGGCATACTCAAATGGACTCAGACTGAACTCGACGCCCTAGATAGAAGGGTCCGTACACTGCTGACCGCAAACCGGATGCATCACCCACGATCATCGGTGATGAGACTGTATATCCCGCGGAAGTGTGGGGGTCGAGGATTTTTAAATGCGAAAACCCTCCACAACCGCGAGGTGTGCAGTCTCAGGGAATATTTTTTAAAAGCCGAAGTGGGTATGCACCGTGATGTGGTCGCAATGGACAAGGGGCTCACCCCGCTCTCCATGGCGAAAGAGAACTGGCGCAAACCTGTAGTACTTACTACCGATGACCGCAAGAAGGTATGGCAAAGCAAGGAGCTTCACGGGCGCTTCTATCGGGCTCTTCATGAGCCCGGTGTAGATTTCTTAGCGTCCGTATCCTGGCTGCGTTTCAGTGACCTCTTCGGGGAAACTGAAGGTTTTGTCTGTGCAATTATGGACGAAGTTATCTTGACGAATAACTACCGGAGACATATTATGAAGGACGGGACGGCTGACGTGTGTCGGGCATGCCACCGTCCGGGTGAGTCCATCAGACATATTATCTCTGGTTGTTCTCGTCTGGCTAACAGCGAGTACTTGCACAGGCATAACCAAGTAGCCAGGATTATTCACCAGCAACTTGCTTTGAAATATAAACTTGTCGACTCAGAGGTACCGTATTACAAGTATGTGCCCGACCCAGTTCTCGAAAATGACCATGTCACGTTGTACTGGGATCGGTCTATCATCACTGACAGGACTGTTGTCGCCAACAAACTAGTATAGTGGTGATAGATCGATTAGTGCGCCGCGCAATGATTGTTGATGTTACCATTCCACATGACGGGAACCTCGTGAAAGCTGAGAAAGATAAACAAATGAAATATCTTGACTTAGCACGCGAGGTTGTTGACATGTGGAATGTGAGCTCAACTGTCATTGTGCCGATTGTCGTATCGGCCAATGGCCTGATGGCCGACAGCCTCGATCAACATCTATCGAGGCTCTCGTTAGGCGGTTGGATCAAGGGCCTGATTCAGAAGGCAGTACTCCTCGATACGGCTCGCATTGTGAGGAGGTTTCTATCTCTGGAGCCCTAACCACCGGTAGCTTGGACCCTGCTCCCGACACCGGTGGATCACTATTTTTTTATATTTTTAAATGTTTTTTTTTTTATTTTTTTATTTAATCATACTAATATTTAAAAATGTAACAAAATAAGACGACTAAATAAATAAACGACACAATAATAATTTTATTATTTGGTACTTTATAAAACATTGTGTATACGTAGTTTATACCTACCGTTAGGTGGTCCAAATTCATCCCATGTTTATAATAATTAAACATTTCAAGTTCATTTCCAAAAGCCCTGTAGTATAAACGTAAATACGCGTAGGTGTTATTCATGGTATTATTCAAAACAAAGATTAGATCAGCCATTAAAGGTCTGTCTTAATAAGCAACCGAAACGACGGCATACATTTACCTGTTAAGGAATCTGTAGGCTATAAGTACATATCTGTCCCTTGTGAAATATTAAGCCAGCCTATACCGCTGAGCCTGTAGATTTAAATTCATCCCAAAATAATCTGATCCAGCCTGTCCCTTGCTGTCCTCCTCCAGCGACGACCTAAGCCGAGGTCCGTACCCCACGGGGGTTGCCCTTAGCGTGTAGTCGCGTAGTTTTTAAGCCCTGCCTGGAGGCCCTAATTTATTAAGGCACCTACAGGCAAACGGTTAAGCAGCCGACAGCCTCCTTTTTTTTTTTTTTTGTCGCTGAGAAATGCTTTATGCATCCCCGTCTCGCGGGGGACGGGACGGGGTATGTGGGACTCCCTGTCGGAATGACAGTATACCCACTAAAACTCAGCGGTGTTCCCTCATCGCCGTGATGTGAGGGCCATGGGAAACCGGTATAGGCTTTACTTCCACAGCCCTCCCGGCGCATGCCCGCCTAGATGGTATGGCGGGCCCCGCATGCCCCCCAGGTTGGGGGGCTACGGGAATGGCCGGAAACACCTGACCATTCCCGTCCCACACTGGTGGAGGCCTGTGCGATACAGGCAACGGTGCCCCCGCACCCGTTGCCTGCTGACCTCCACGCCCGCCTAGCTGGCGGGCCCCACATGCCCCCCGCGTTGGGGGGGCTACGGCCGCAGAGGATAGGGAGAGCGGCAACGTAACACCGACTCTCCTCTTCCCCTGCGGCCCCACCGCGTCCGCCATCTAACGGTGGCGGCCCCGTTAAGGCCGTGGAAGATAGGGAGAGCGGCAACGTAACACCGACACTCCTCTCCCGCCGCGGCCTCCAATCCTCAGCCGCGATGTCTCCCATACGAGGGACATCGCGGCCCGCCTCAGGTAGGTTGCGATGTCACCCAAGCAGCACCGCAACCTACCCGCTGGCCGCTACGTCGTCGGCTTAGCCGCAAAGCCCTGACGAGCGGCCCCCGCTCGGGTTCGTCTTAGCTTCTCCGTGGTCGCGGGCCACGGCTACTGAGCCCCCCCGCCTCGTCAATGCGGGAACCCACCGGGGGGGAGCCGACAGCCTCCTAGGTTAACCTGCGATATGACACTAATAAAAAATAGAAAATTAACCCGTGACCCACTGAAAAGCAGAAACCCCCCAACAAGCAGTAACTCAACCATTGACCAATAGACTTCCTACTAATATTATAAACGTGAAAGTTTGTATGGATGGATGGATGGATGAATGTTTGTTTGTTACTCTTTCACGAAAAAACTTCTGAACGGATTTGGACTAAATTTGGCACACAGATGGTTTATAACCAGGATTAACATATAGGATACTTTTTATCCCGATATTTCTACGGGATCGAAACTTATGCGGGTGAAACCGCGGGGCACAGCTAGTCATTCACGTATTAGTTAAGAGTAATTTCGAGCATGGAGAAATAGAAAAGGATACTGCCTCGTTGGTCTAGGGGTCGCAAATGCTTCTGCTGAGTATGAGGTCCTGGGTTCGATTCCCGAGTCGGGCAAAGTGTTGTTGGTTTTTTTCCATCTGGAATTTTTCAGTAGCAGCCAAGAGTCTGGATTAGGGCAAAAGTCAGAAAGAACGCTAAGCGAAAACGAAGTATTAGCTCGGGCGGGCGATACGATGCGACGGGGTGGGATGGAGGAACAAGAAAGGACATTGTCCGGAATTGCCCAGGGGCTGCAGTCTCGACATTCATAGCGATCGCTTTATGACCGAATTCGGCCGCAAAGTCCTGGATTGACAGGTGTAATGTATGGAGTGACAGGACTTAGCGACCGAATTCGGTCGTAAAGCGATCGCTATGAATGTCGAGACTGCAGCCCCTGTGCACAAGAAATATCGGACATACACGATGATTAACTGTCTATTTTATTATATTAGTTGCAAATACTTTTGTAACACGGACTAGCTGCATGCCAAAATGAACATTTTAAAGTATTTTACGCGACTAATAACATTAATTGCCGCCATCTTCGCCAAAGGTCATGTCGTATCGAAAAAGATTAGGGATGGCCAATCGATTGCAATCGATCGATCGAATTTTTAATGAATTGTTGCATGTTTTTGAATCTGAATCACATTTTGAATTTATTTCGAATATATCAATAAAACAATTCAAGCACCATTCCATATTCCATATATTATTATTCCCTAAAAGTATAATTTAAAAAACCTACTAAGTATAGGTATGAATGAGGTCATACTCGATTTTAAATAGGTAGTTAGAATAATGCTGAATTGAACAAAACCTACATAGGTATGTCATCATGATCATTATTCAGGGTTTTCTAATGACCGTTTAGAAAAGTGTGTGGTTTACTTCTAACTAGACGACTATTTACGACAATTAATTTAAATAACCCTCCTTTTGTGATTCGCCGCAGTCCGGTAAACAATACTTATCGTTACTGAATACATTATAAATATTTATATTTCTTCAAAAAAACAATATTTCAGACTTAAACAGATGTTTTTATGTATTAATATTATTACAAGTATAGAACAGTGTTATTATAAGTAAAGTAGGACAGTGGCACCGATTCCCTTGTTCACAAACTAAACTAAATTTGAGTTCAGTGCATAGTTTTCTTTCTATTTCAATAAGAAAAGGACAGAAGATAAATATTAGTTTAGTTCTGTCAAATTAAGATACTCCATAGACAAATAAGACGTGATTAAAAACATGGCTACTAAAAATACGTCAATTTACGTCAGGCGCTGACTAATTTGACAGGACTAAACTAATATTTATCTTCTGTCCTTTTCTTAATGAAGTAGAAAGAAAAAGATGCACTGAACTTAAATTTAGATTATTTTGTGAACAAGGGAATCGGCGCCATTGTCTTATTTGTAATGGTATTAATATTATCGTATGACAAAAGTTGATGTAATTCAGTTTGTAACGTATGGACATATGTGTAGTAAATCTTAGGAAATATCGATAAATCGTATCGAGTTTGCCACCCCTATTTTTGACGTGACTAAATGGCGGTTGTCAGTTGTTGTCACATTCTATGCATTTAAACGTTGCAAGGCTTTAGAAAAAAACTGCATAGATCCTTATTATCTAGGTAGGTAAAAAAAATAGCTCAATGTATTATGTTATTGTTTGTTAGTTTCTTAAAAGTCACTCGGAGCTCTTAAAAACTATACCTAATATTCGTTGTTAAGGTTCGATTATAACCTCAAAATCTAATAACTTTTTTTTTTAATATATCTATTCTGCAGCTATTTTGCTATTTTCCGATGCTCTTGGTTCCAGGGCGAACAATGTATGGGCGCAGAGCAATTTCCTTTCACGTGGATGAAGTCTTAGGCAGAAGCTAGTGTATAATAAAAATAAAAGAATACTTATTATTATTAGAATACTTATTCCCAGTACAATTTATTTACTACCCGAAATTCTAACTTCAATGACGCTGCAAGAAAGATTACATTGATCACCATAGAAAATGGATTTAAATGCATATAGGCCATACAAATGCATCCCACCGTAGTAAGATCGCAAAACCTCTTGAAAATCTAGGGCAAATGTATAATGACCCTGTAAGAAAAAATAATAGCATTAAAAAAAATTAACCAACTATGAATCAAAATAACAACAAACTAGAAAAAAGACAAACTGCTAATGTTCTAATACAATAAACATTTTGGTGTATCTAAATGACGTTGACAAAATCCACAGGATGGTTGAGGGACATACAATATACAGTCTGGCCGTCGCGAGAATGCGTTCCTGATAGGTATCAGGAACGCATTCTCGCGACTCGGTACTAGAATTGTTGCACTGACACCTGTCAGTGCAACAGTTCTAGTACCTACTTAACTGATAAAGATTAAATTAGCAAAACGCGTATTCGTTTGCACGAAAGTGACAAGTGTCAAGAACGCATTCTCTCGACGGCCGGGAACCTTATCAGTAAAAACTATAGTAAGTACAAATTCCATGAAGCTATCATCATCATCATGACTGAATGTAGGTACCTATTGGCTATTTTTACACTGCGACGATAACGACACCGACACGTCTATATCGTATCGTCAGCTCGGACAACAACAATATCGATATATGTATCTAGAAATAATATATCCAAATCAATTGAACATTTCAGTTTTTAACTATGTATTTGCTAAGAGATGGCGCCAACTTGTTAGTCTGAGGCACTATCATTAAGGCGAGACACCAATATTATTCAAAGAATAGGTAAGAAAGGCATATTAAGTAGGTTATATTATTTCGCTCAACGGTTTTCTCTTTTCGCCCACAGTTTTTTTGGCATAAAGTTCATCCAAAAAATTACATTCTACCCAGTTTTTGTCTCGAATAACCTTGTTTTTTAGAAATAACAACAAGTCTCGGGTCTTCGTGAGTTTGGGCTTTGAGTCTACTAGTTTTATCAAGGTAACGACGTCATTCACTATGACCACTTAACAATTCCTTGCTTGCGAAACCAAGTCAATTCCTTAGTTAATCACGAAATCTGCTATTAATGTATTCTCTATTACACAATGGCGTGATTTGAACTGTCAAAATAGATATTGTCCGTACGGTTGACATTTCGATTCCTTGTCGTTAACAAGACACAATATTGACGTGGTTTGCACGTGGTAAGATTTCCCGGGTAATGATACAGAATTGGGGCCCTTTTCGTAAGCCATCCGAATTAAATGTACAAAAGAGTCGTCTGACTCGTCTACCTTGGCAACCAATATCTCCTAAATGGATTTCATGAAAACTTTTTGAGCGACCCATACCTTTCTAATAACGCAGCTGTTTGTAGCATTGAATAGTTTCGTCAGAACAGGTTTCATAAACAAATTTTCACAAGGCTTGTTGATCTGCAACCTCAGGAATTCATTGCCGTTACTTATGACAAGCACTTTGCCCTGTAAAGTAGGTGGATATATTATTTAATAAAGTTCTCGAGTCCTAAATACAAAGACAAAGAGCCTGAATACAGGAGATATCTTGAGTCGTTGCGGGTCAGAAGCCTGAAATTCTGACAACAGGACTTACCAAGGGTATCGTGTTACCCAGTAACTGGGTTGTAGAGGTCAGACAGCCAGTCACTTCATGTAAATTACTACATCGGGTTAAACTGAATGCCAACCCCAACATAAATATAGTTGGGAAAAAGCTACACAGATGACATCCTGACTGTACTGATCGTTAGATACTTTACCAATTTAATATTTTAGTTTTTGTTAATTATAAAGTTATTGGTTTTATCAGTATTTTCTCGCACAGGGCATTAAATGCAAAATGCAGTCGCTTAGAAGAAGCAAAATTAAGAGTCGGCATGGTAATAAAAAACGGCTAAATGCATGACATAACCTGACCTTATTTGGAGAAAAACTCTCATTGAGCAGCACATCAAAGTCAATGATGACGCTGTTGTTTATCTTCATACGAAAATCTCCGCAATCTCTCTTCTTAGGTCCCTTGCACACATCTACTCTAGTCACGACGAGGTTGAATGAACCCTGGAAGAAACAGGTAAGTGGACCTAACATTTTAATAACAAGCCGGACCTATTTGCTGTAGAACCGATGACCGTTGGGGTAGACGTGTTCCTGAGTGGAGACGGCGAATCGGCGAACCTAACCTAATCTAATAAAGAATCGGCGAGCCTTCAGGATAGGTGGTCCGACATTCTCCGCAGAATGGCTGGTAACAGCTGTATGGCAAATGGGAATCGAGACGAATGGCATTCGATTGGATAGACTTATGACCATCGGTAAAGTGATGTAGGCTGGTGACGATGATGGATCACAAGCTTTTATCTGCGGCTTTGTTATCATGAACCATGCATTTTTTCTATAATATTAAATTAAGCCTATGTAGTGAAGTAGGCTGCTTTTTACGGTGGGTGCACCGGCCCGTCAACTATCTCTACACAGAAAAAAAAACGTATGGAGTCGGAGGACCCCCGGCAGAAACAAAGTTCAAAATAAAAATCCAAGAAGGCGGCTGCGAAACTTTCAAAATGACGAAAATTTGTACATTTTTGTAGCCCTGGATTTTCTTTTTGACCACAATATCGGTTTTAGCACCATCGAAAACCATGAAAACTATACCCATGACGAAAAATGTTTAATTTTTAGCAGCGTCCATCTTTGATTTTCATTTTGACCTCACTGTCGGCTTCAGCACCCTCGAAAACCATGAAAACGACACACATGACGAAAATATAAAAATAAATTGCAGCCGCCATCTTGGATGTTCATTTTGACCTCACTATTGCCTTCATCACCCTCGAAAACCATGAAAACGACACCCATGACGAAGAATAAAAATAAAAAATTTTAGCTGCCGTTGACAGCATGCTGCTTGTGTATTTGAGCACCGTACTCAAATACACGAGCGGCACATTGTCGACGACAGCTGCCGTCGATGCGTGTCACTCGTGTGTGTACACACTTAGACAACAAACACTTTCGTATTATTTAGTAGGAAACCTTACATAATTCTTATGTTTTTCAGAGAGTACAAAAATAATTGAACTAGTGAATAAAAATAAAAACATTTTATACACCATTTCCGCTTAGTGCTCCAATATGGTAGTATGAATGCAATAACAATTATTTATGCTTCGCCTTTAGCTAAACTCATTGACTATTAAAGTAGTTCAGAGGATAATGGTGGATATAGACAAATAACTAATATTGTAACGTAAAGCCGAGTCCAGACGATTTGGAAGTTATCGCACTAATATGATATAATGTTCTCAAGGCAGTGCCGCGGGGGTGCCAGGGCAGAAAACCTCCACGTATGCCTGGGGACTGGAGTTCCCTTCTGGATACGTCCGGGGGGAAGACCAGTTTTCGGGCCGGTGCATCCTGGGGTGCGGGCAGCTATTTCTCAGTGGGATTTTTTCCCAATGAGATCTCGCTGCCCGCATGCTAATGTTCTGCCAAGAGGAACGCTCCACACAAGCCGCTATAAGGAGCAGAGCGGCAACTGTGTGGAGTAAGAGCGGGCCTGGTGTGCACTTACCCTGCCGCCGGGCAGGCAGGAGGGGATAACCCCCCCCTCCTGCCACCGTTAATATCGTAGCCCCGAAGATTGTCAAGGTCATGTCTCTGACTTTTGACGGGGGTCGAGGGTCTTGGCTTAACCGCCCGGGCCGCGAGGAAGATTAACCTCTATAAAAAATTCCCCAAACCTCCAAGCGGCGGCGCACCGTGAGGGAGGTAGTAAGCTTGACTAATGGGTAGCTTGGTTTAGTCGCAAGTGCGAACCACGTATTTTTGAGCAGGTACACAAAGAATATTACTCGTGGGAACAACTATGAATTTTTTTTTAAAAAACAAACCCAATACGACAGACGAAGTGAGGAGTGATGCGGGGTCGGAGTCCGACGCCGCATCTGGAGGAGGAAGCACGGGAGGCTCAGGGAGCCCTTGCCGTGATAAGGAGATGGCCGCTGCGACAACGACAGGGAAGGTCCACACTAAGCGGCCAAGGTCAGTGGACGGCCAAGGGTCGTCTTCCGACGGTGAGCTGGCCTCGGCTCGGAAGATCCCCACCAGTAGGCGGGGAGGAGCCCGAGAGCGAGGCATAGGGAGGGGGCTCACTGCTCGGGAGGCGGCAGAAAAAGCGGAGGAGCCCGCAAAGGAGGGGGGGACCGGTCGCGCGGTCGCTTTGGAATCCTCAAGCGACGAGGCGGGTGAGGTTGGCGGCCCTGAGGCGGACCGCAAGAAGAAGTTTGCGGCGGTCGTGGAGGCCGCGATCCGGGACGTGGCCCTGAAGAAGTTGCAAACTTCCAAAAACAGGGCCATAGTCTCGGCAAAGGCCTCCATAATGGCGGCAGCGGAGGCCATCCACCTCGGGCCCCCGCCGGACGAAATGTCCGAAATGCGGGCGGAGGTGGCCCGCTTGACAGCGGCCATGGAGCTCCTCCGAAAGGAGAATAAGGAGCTCCGAGCGGACCTGGCCGGGCTGCGAGCAGCCGGCCCCCGGGAGGTGCCGCAGAAGGGGGCGCAACAGGGGCGGCCAGTACCTGCTGAGGACCGGGTCCTGAACCTGGTGCGGCAGGAGCTGGCTGCCTTTCAGAGCCGGTTCTCCGCCCTGGAGGCCATCGTCCTGCGCCCCCCGCTGGCGGCGGACCGGCCGGCCTCGGGCCAGCGGAAGGCGGTATCGTATGCTGCCGCCGCGGCTGTCACAGCCACGGCCACGGGGCAAGCAGCAAAACGGGCCGCCCCGAAACCCGCGAGGGCCACAGCCTCAGCCCCAACCCCAGCCCCAGCAAAATAGTATGTAATAGAAATAAGATAGCTTAAGTAAAATATGATATTAAGTGTATAATAAGTATCTAATTAAATATCATAATAGATTAAATAGCATAAAAATTACAATAGGTTAGTTATAAGTATTTTTGATAAGAAATAATTATAAGGTCCACCTAGAGATAATATATTATTATTAGATAATATAGATATTATAACATAGTATAGATAGGAAACTTCTCGATAATAGATTACTTTTGTTCTTAAAATTATGTTTGTTAGTTTTTAATGATTGTCTGGAGAGCTAGTTGTTGGTCATGCCAGAGATACACCTCTTCTTGTTAATTGGGTTTAAGCTGTAGCATGCAAAAATTTTATTTTAATAAAAATATAACTACAATTCGCAGAACCAAGGGCTCTGATAATGTCAGAGGGCACAAGCAGGGCAGGAGTGGGTTTTAGCCGGTAAGAGTCCGGCACTGCCCAGACTGGCTCATAAGTGAGGCAGCCTGGGCGTCCATGAGGATTTCCCACTCCTGCCAATAAAAAAAAAAAAAAAAAAAAAAAAAAAAAACCCAGCCCCAGCCCCAGCCCCGGCGGTGAAACGGCCGCCGCAACCGCCTTCTGCATCACCTCCGGCCGACGCCGATTGGCAGGTGGCCGGGCAGAAGAGGAAGGCGAGCAAGGCTGCAAGGGCGGCTAAAAGAAAGGAGAGGCGGCAACGGCGCAAGGAGCGAGGCGTCGCGGCTAGGCTTCGTGCCCCGAAGACCGCAGCTGTAGTGATCACACTACAGCCGGAAGCGGAGAAGAAGGGCATCTCCTACCGCGACGTGCTTGCCAAGGCGAGAGCGGCGGTTAATCTACAGGAGCTCGGCGTGGCAGAAGGCATCCGGCTAAGGGTCACTGCGACTGGTGCCCGGATGCTGGAGGTCCCTGGTGCGGCTAGCGGCCCGACTGCTGACGCTCTGGCCGAAAGGCTTAGGGCGTCCTTAAATGCGGAAGAGGCCCGAGTGTCCAGACCCACCAAGTGTGCTGACATGCGCATCCTGGGTCTGGACGACTCTGCGACGGTGGAAGAGGTGGTGGCCACCATCGTCAGGACTGGGGGGTGCTCTGCCGAGCAGGTGAGGGCGGGCACTCTCCGCCCTGACCTCACGGGGATGCAAGGTGCTTCCGCTGCCATGTGGGCAGTCACGTGGGAGCTAAATGCACCTCGGAGGTGGACCGCAGCAGTCTCTGCTTCCGCTGTGGTCAGCCCGGTCACAAGGCCGGCTCGTGCAACGCCATGCCGCACTGCTATATATGTGCGGCAGCTGGCAAGCCGGCCGATCACCGGGCTGGGAGCAAGGCCTGCGCTCCACCCGCCAAAGCCAGGGGCAGGGGCAAGCCCTCCACCACCGCCGTCGCTGCCGCAGCCGCCGCCACCACCGCCGTCGCCGCTGCCGCCTGCACCGTGACCGCCGCCGCATCCGCCGTGGCTGGGCCCTTACAGAGGGATCGGGAGGCTGATATGGAGTGCTAATATAGCCCCTCCAGGCGAACATCAACCATTGCGCCTCTGCTCAGGATCTGCTGCTCCAGAGCATGGCGCAGTGGTCGATTAACATCGCCGTGGTCGCTGAGCCGTACTTTGTCCCGCCCAGAGACGACTGGGTGGAGGACCTGAGCGGCTCAGTGACCCTAATTTCGTCGGCCGCCGCCGGTACCCCGTCCCTCGAGGCTGTCAAGAGAGGACAGGGTTGTGTGGCAGCACGGTTCGGGGAGATAGTCGTAGTAGGGGTATACTTCTCCCCGAGCCGAACTCTCGCCGAGTTCCACAACTCCCTCGCGGAGTTGAGAGTCGTCGTCGTCAGGTTCCGTTCCCTCCCCGTGCTCGTCCTCCGGGACTTCAATGCCAAGAATGTGGCTTGGGGTTCCCGGCATACGGACACACGGGGCAGAATGGTGGAGGACTGGGCTCTGGAGACAGGCCTGGTCATCCTAAACCGGGGTTCGGTCCCAACATGCGTGCGGATGCGGGGTGAATCAGTGGTGGACATCTCGTTCGCCAGCCCCGCCCTGTCGCCGCATGTCGTCAACTGGCGTGTCTTGGAGGAGGTGGAGACCTATTCCGACCACCGGTATATCCGGTTCGAAGTCTCCGCCCAGACCTCGAGCGCGCCGGTCCGACCGACCCTGGGTGGTCCGCGGTGGGCGCTGAAGCAGCTGGACCGGGAGCTCCTCCTGGAAGCCTCGATCGTGCAGGTCTGGGTGTCACCACCGGACAGGCCTGCTGACATCAACGACGAGGCAGAGTGGTTCCGGGAGGCCATGTCCGAAATATGTGACGTGGCAATGCCCCGGGTCCGGCCCGGACGCGCCCGGCGCCAGGTGTACTGGTGGTCGCCGGAGTTGACGTCTCTGTGCGAGGCGTGCGTGGCTGCGCGACGCCGGTACACCAGGCACCGCAGGCTCCGTATCCGCCCTCCGGATACGGAAGCCGTGCAGGCGGAGCTTTACGAGGGGTACAGAGCGGCGAAGACCGCCCTCCGAGCGGAGATCTTGCGGGCCAGGGGGCTGGCCCGCGAAGAGTCGCTGGGGACTCTGAACAGAGACCCGTGGGGACGCCCCTACAAGATGGTGCGGGATAAACTCCGCCCATGGGCTCCCCCGCTGACGCAGAGTCTCCGGCCCCAGCTCGTGGAGGACGTGGTGAGCGCTCTGTTCCCTTCGCGTGGGGAACATACTCCCCCGTCCATGGCTCCGCCTCCTGCGATGCCAGATGCGGACCACACCGACGACGACGACGATGCTCCGGAGGTGACCGAGGTAGAGTTGAGAGTGGCGGTACGTAGGCTGAATGCCAGAAACACCGCTCCAGGACCCGACGGCTTACCTGGAAAAGCCTGGGTCCTGGCCTTGGAGGCTCTCGGGCCTCGACTAAGGGGGCTACTAAGCGCATGCTTGGAGAGGGGCCGGTTCCCACTTCGTTGGAAGACGGGGAAACTGGTCCTCATCAAGAAGCCGGGGCGCCCTGCGGACTCTCCGTCCGCTTACCGGCCCATCGTGCTGCTCGACGAGGTGGGCAAGCTCTTTGAAAGAGTAATTGCAGACCGCCTTGCCGGGCAGCTGGTGCGGGCGGGGCCGGATTTGGCGGACAGCCAGTTTGGTTTCCGCAGGGGGCGCTCTACGGTGGATGCCATCATGCGCGTGCGAGCCCTCACGACGGGGGATGCTGTGGCCCGGGGTGGGGTTGTCTTGGCGGTGTCTCTAGACATCGCCAATGCCTTCAATACCCTGCCCTGGAGTTGCATCAGGGAGGCACTCGGGTATCACCGGATGCCGACCTACCTCCGTCGCATTGTCGAGGCCTATTTGACGGACAGGGCCGTCATCTATCCCGGTCACCGGGGAGATTGGAACCGGCGAGAGATGTCGTGCGGTGTCCCACAGGGATCGGTCCTAGGGCCGCATCTGTGGGATATCGGGTACGACTGGGTGCTGCGCGCCGACCTCCCTGATGGCGTCAGCGTAGTTTGCTACGCTGACGACACGCTGGTCCTGGCGCAGGGGAGGTCGCACCAGGCGGCGGCCGAAGCAGCGACACGCGGGGTTGCGACAATCGTCGAGAGGATCCGGCAATTGGGACTCGAGGTGGCATTGCACAAATCTGAGGCCATGTGTTTTCATGGTCCTCGGGACGCGCCACCGTCGGGTTCACAAATAACGGCGGGAGGGGTTCACATCGGCGTCGAGCTGACGATGAAGTACCTGGGACTCGTCCTCGACAGCCGGTGGAATTTCGTGGAGCACTTCCGACGTTTGGCTCCCAGACTGGAGCGGGCCGGGGCTGCCTTGAGGCGGCTCCTTCCCAATCTAGGGGGACCAAACGCCTCCTGCCGGAGGCTCTATGCGGGGGTCGTGCGGGCCATGGCCCTTTACGGGGCACCGATATGGGCGCGATCTTTGAGGCGGCGACCAGCCCGTCGGTTGATCGCGTCCCAAAGGGTCATGGCTGTCCGGCTCATTCGAGGATACCGCACGGTCTCCGCTGAGGCGGCGAGCCCCCTTGCCGGATTGCCGCCATGGGATCTGGAGGCCAAAGTCCTCGCCCACATATGGGAGTGGCGAGAGGAGGCAAAACGCCGGGGAGTTGCTCCGCTGCCGCGAGAAATCACGGCACAGCGGACAGAGCTCCGGCGGGATCTCATAGCGGCATGGAGAGTGCGATAGTCGCAACCCAGCGCTGGGCACGCCACAATTGCGGCGATAAGTCCCCTCTTTGAGGAGTGGCTAGAGAGGCGCCACGGCGCCCTCACCTTCCGCCTGACGCAGGTCCTCACCGGACACGGTTGTTTCGGGAGGTTCCTGTTCAGGATAAAGCGGGAGGAAACGCCAGGGTGTCACCACTGTGGGGATCGTCCGGAGGACACGGTGGAGCATACGGTGGAGGTCTGCCCGGCTTGGGCGGGACCCCGCCGTGTCCTCTTGGCGGCGATCGGCGGCGGCGACCTCTCGCGTCCGGCCCTCATACAGGCCATGGTCCGGAGCGAGAGTGAATGGGAGGCCGTCACCTCCTTCTGCGAAGCAGTTATGCTCGCGAAGGAGGAGGCGGAGCGTGCGAGGGAGAGGCAATCGCTGCACCCTCGCGCTCCTAGCCGCCGCAGGAGACGCCCTGGACGGGAGTCAACAGCCGACTCCCGGCCACCGTAGGCGCGGGCTTGCGGGCGGCGAGCTATGGGCAGCTCGCCGCCCGGTAAGGACCAGGCCCGGGTCGACGGCGCGTTGTGTTCCACGCGCGCCTCAAAGAGCTGTCAGCACGAACTGACGGGGTCCGCTAGGGCCGATGCCGCTGGCGCTGCGGGTTGTTCAAAAGAGATACCGTGGCCCCTGGCACAGGCAACTGAAGGAACACGGGTGGGTTTTAGTCAGTAAAAGTCTGACACTCCCTTCTGCTCCGCCCAGAGCGGGAGGAGTCATTTGATGATTTCCAACCCAGAAAAAAAAAAAAAAAAAAAGGCAGTGCCGTGCGTGTAATATCGACTTGACTCCTCATAAATATGTAGGTACGTCAAAAATCATACG
The DNA here is from genome assembly GCA_947507525.1 of Apamea epomidion. Lineage (NCBI taxonomy): Eukaryota > Metazoa > Arthropoda > Insecta > Lepidoptera > Noctuidae > Apamea > Apamea epomidion. The sequence continues at coordinate 13,500,470 of OX382231.1, forward strand.
GGAAACGATACAGAACCGAATAGTAATTCAAAGCTTTATTGCTTTGAAATAAGGTTGAAATTTCCTTAAATTACGTACAATAGGGGTGTGTGTAAAGATAGATATGATTATTATTATCATATGTATCCTTACACACATCAGCCATACATTCATATGGGTTTTCAATGCTTTGAGATAAGGCTTAAATTTCCCTAAATAAAATATTTTATTACGTTAGTTTTACGCAGTGATCCTAATTTAGGTTAAATAAAGGATTTTTCCGGAGAAAATTAACACATATAAATAATGATGGAAATCGATTCAGAAGCCGATTCTGAGCAAATACTTTCAGGTCTTGCGTTTATTCTGTTACACGTTGTATAATTGGATCATTTTGTTTTTTATCGACATCAATTTAAACCAAAATTAGGTATATTTTCCGGTAAATACGAATAATGGTCGCTATTACATTGTATGTATTGTCCCTCGGCTTTTACTTACGTTCATGTCAGAAATAAAAAGGCTTCCATCATGAACAATTTACATGTTTATTTCATAACATTTTCGTCTATTTTCGTACTAACATATTCAACAAAACAATATTATGTGAGTATTTTTTTAATTAACAAACATAGAAGATGTTGGTGTTTGGAACAGTAAAATACGCCTATATGACCTCCACAACCCAGTTACTGGGTGACGTGATACCCATTGGTAAGACAGGTTGTCAAACATTTGGCTTCTGACTACCCGTAACGACTACGTATCTGACCATCGAAAAGTCAGCCCTTAATACCCAACTGTTGCCGTAGTTATTATTAATAGTAGTATTTTAATAATAATTGTATTTTTATAGGTTTTTAAATAGTTTCAGACAGCTGTGCTGCTGGGGAGTTTGTTGCGCCACTTCTTCTTCCCAGCGCGAGCGATAGCACTAGGAAGTGGTGAAGGGCAGTCGTTTTTGGGGGACTGTCTTTTGTAATTTTGACGTTCGAAAAGGGCTGATGCTCAGCCTAATTTGAATAAATTACTTTTAATTTTGATTATGTTTTGAGGACGCATAAAAAAACCTCAGACGAAGCGAATTTTGAGCAACAGTGGAAAAGTAACAGCGTGGTCGTAGAACATAAACGCACAAAGGGCTTGCGGTTCTTCTATAATAACAATCCACCACAGTCCAAAATATTAAGACTCTGTGCACGAAAACGCCATCTTTTTTCAATTTCTTATCTAATTGTGAGAAAACTTGAATTTAAACATTATGTATGTGTGACTATAACAGTACAGTACAGTTTTCGTGGCGCTAAAGTATTCGTGTCAGTCGCAACACCGGCACACTTCACTCACTTCATAACTTTTACGCTCTCGAAAATATAGTTTATTTTGCCTTTTTTGTTTACTATAATAAAATTAAAAAATATATATATTTCAAGGATAGCAAGATTAAAGTGTGATTTTAAAATGATTTGCTAAGTAAAGTAAAACAATACATGACTGACTAGGTTTTTTTATAGGAATAGGTTTTTAAAAATATTTTTTCTTGTTTCGAAATTGAAAACTCGCGTCATTTTGTAGAAAACTTGTTGCGAATATTAGTTATTTTTCATGAAAACTCAATTTATTTGAAAAATCCCTTTCTTTTATCAGACAAAATTTATGGGAGTCCAATGACATTTAATAAGATAAAGGTTTTATATTAAATTAGCCCATTTAACTGTTCTGTGTGCCCATTCATCTAAGAAAACTTGTTGCACTGTACACACGGCCTCACATCAAGCTATACATAACCAGTATAGGCTTTTTTTTTTTTTTTTTCAGGATGGGAAATCATCAAATGACCCCCTCCCGCTCTGGGTGGAGCAGAAGGGAGTGTCAGACTCTTACTGACTAAAACCCACCCATGTTCCTTCCTTAGCCCTTTATGTACCAGGGCAGCGGTAACCCTTTCGGACGATCCCGCTACCCCGGCAGGCTTCGGCCCTGTCGGGCCCCGTCAACTATGCTGACATCTCTTTGAGGCGCACGTGGAACACATACGCGCCGTCCGGCACGGGCCTGGTCCTAATCGGACGGAGAGCTACCCATTGCTCTCCGCCCACCAGTATAGGCTGACTTCTGATTGTACGAAACACCTATTCAATGCGAGGTCAGCTAAAACTGGAATGTATAGCTTGATATGTGGCCGTGTGTACCTATAATTACAATAACCTATAATTACAGCTGCATTAGTTAGTGACTAGGCCGTAATACACCTCGCAGTCCGGTGCAGGTTGCTCTATCACCAATATTTAAAATACTAGCTGCGCCCCGCGGTTTCACCCGCATAAGTTTCGATCCCGTGGGAATATCGGGATAAAAGTATCCTATATGTTAATACTGGTTATAAAACATCAGTGTGCCAAATTTCATCCAAATAAGTGAAAGAATTACAAACATACATCCATCCATCCATACAAACTTTCATGTTTAGAATATTAGTAGAAAGTAGGATTACAAGAACCAACCCGTACGCAAAATACGCGCATTGTCGTGGAGTTGCGGACACCAGCCCGTATTACCTATTACATATTACCTAAGAACCAAAAGTCAAAAATTTGTCTGTAATTTTAGAGACCAGCCATTGTCGTGTCTAGTTTGGTGGTGAACTAGGTAAAATACCTAGTAACCATTCCCAAAATACAAAAAAAAACATCGAGATTTCTTCTTTATTATATTAATTAAGTTTAAAATTGATGTATTATTTAAAGTACAACCTTCCGACATAAAAAATGGTAAACACCGCATCTTAATTCATTGTGTAGTTAAGAAGAACTGCGGTCACACAGGCAGACACGAAAATCCACTTTATTCTGTATTGTGTTAACAGAACGCCTTCGTCCTCATAATAACAACACCTTGTTTTCCAGGGGTCGTTTAACTTAACGGTGTCTGACTTGGAACTGTGCAGGGGTCCGAAACATAAGGATTGCTCTGTTATTAAGGTTCAGTTCACAAGCCTTAATGTCATACAATATGATGTGAATGTAACACAAAGTGTGGCTCTAACTAAAGTAAGTACCTATGGTCTGTTCCAAAAGAATCTGGTGAAAATGTAAACAATGAATGAATGTGTTACTTACTTCCTTTGGTGAATGATTGCGCAAGATTTAATTTGAACAGGATTTGTTTACACTTTCGTCAAATAATATTGAAACTGACATTGATGACAAGATCATTGCATGAATCCTAATCGATTAACTTTTACTTTTGTAACTTTTAGGGGAAAATGACAGTCATAACGAATGGGAAGGAATACATAAGGTTTCAAATGAAGAAACCGTGTGAACATCTCTTTCTGAAGCCTTTATTCTACTCCGTTTATAATGTTACAAAAGATTGTGTAATATCAAAGGTACTTCAACTTATCTTTTTGAAAAATTCTAGTAAAATTTAAGATGTTTTTGTATTATGATTTTTATTAAAATGTTGACAAGACAACGTCTGTCGTGTATTGATGATTTTTATGATTAGATTAGTAAAAAACGTAAGAAAATTTGAATTTCGCGGGGTACCCTAACGATGTATGCAACAATAACACAGCGCGATTCAAAAATACGACCAAACGGTACAACGGCTACCTATCTGAGAGACGTGTACCTTCTGAATTTGAGATGCAAGGTCTCGTACGCGACATTATTCGCACAAACACCCACAGGAGTTCAGTTTAGGGGAAAGAAAATAAATATCATCAAAATTAAATTATATTTGAATAAGTACAGTGGCTTAGGCTCTACGTAGTTTTACAGTAAATTCTCAGTAGGTAGCGTTAAAGGAAAGAAACTCACTACCATATAAGTGATTAAAAAGATAAATGGCTAATTACTATTGTTAACGTCAAGCACCCCTCTAGTGTAACAGAGTGAGATAATATTTATTATTATTTTGTTATGTAGGTAATTTAAATTAGCACGTTCAGTCTCAACCGAATAAAGAATTATAGTATTTTAGGATTCCGAAAATTCAAACCAGCAACTTTAGCTTACTCTTTTTAGATGGCTTTATTTTGTAATTATTATTTTTCAGGGTCGGTACCAATTCAGTGCGGATGTACAAACACTCACACAATCATTCTTAGGAGGGAGTTTCTTACTGGGGAATTGGACTTTCAGATCCCTCTTCTACGGTGACGAATGCAATTTTCTTTGTGTTAACGTTAAAGTTCATATGTTTTAATGTGGTTAAAATATACAAATAAACGGTGAATCAAATAATTTATTTTCCAGATTAAATTTGTTACAAATAAATTACCGACATACACAACTTAAACACTAGTGTTAGTATATACATTTGAAAGATTTTTGTTATAATATTGTCAAAATCATTAATAATACAATAATCAAATATAAAAAAGGTGCTTATAAAATACTTGTGTCCTGCGGGGTAATTGCGTAACATAGCATGGATGGCATACCATACATATCACAGCATGCATTGCATAGCATGCATAGCATAGGATACATAGCATAGCATGCGCGGCATAGCATGCATAGCATAGGATGCATGCATAGCATAGGATACATAGAGTAGTATGCGTGGCATAGCGTATATAGCATACCAAGCATAGCATAGCATGCATAGCATAGGATACATAGCATAGCATACGTGGCATAGCATGCATAGCATACCAAGCATGCATAGCATAGCATGCATAGCATTGCATGCATGGCATAGCATGCATGTCTTGTAGCAGTATTTGGAAGTTTCGTTTCATAAATGAAACGATGCATAAACGAATAGTCATTTAGATCTACACAGGCCTTTTTTTGCAACACTTTATTATCACACTTTTAAAATTGGAGTAACTTTTTAAGTACACAAGATATACTTTCGAAATAAAAAGGACTCGAAACGGATATATATTTTTTTGGATATAAAAACTTCATAGTCGAGAACCTTCTTTTAAGAAATGCCTGAAAAGAGCTTTAAAAGCAAAAATAATCCTTTTCGAATTACAATTTTACCATTCATTTTTGTGTTTCTGTTTTTGTTTTCAAATTTTTTCTTGATCGATGAGTCTTGTTACAAAACCTAAGTTAGACAACAACACATACATTTTATTTATCATACCTCTTTCACCTGAAGAATGTGCTAGGATCATGACTATCTGGAACTAGGAATCAGTATGCGTCGTACTGCAAGAATAGTGGGTGTGACGTTACGAAAGGTCCAGCAGGTGAAGCGAAGGTACGAAGAGACTGGAAACCATCTGAGGATACCTTGTAATGGCAGATCCAGGTATACTAGTGCCCGAGAAGACCGTTATATTGTTTCCAATGTGTTGAGAAATCACCACCTTAATGCAGTTGAACTCCAGCAACAGCTTCAGACCCGACGGGACTACATTAGTGACAGTACAGTGAGAAGAAGTCTTGCAGAAGCAACTTTAACACCCCGAAGACCAGCGAGTAGCCGAGAGAGAGCATCGTGTAGCAAGACAGCGATGCGCCCGTGAACACATACAGTGGGATGAAGAAGAATTTTGTTCATAGATAGTCTCGATTCTCACTTTACATTTCTGATGGAAGGCGAAATGTCTACAGGCGGCCTGGTGAGCGATACCTTCAAGACAGCTTCTCAGAAAGAGTCCAGTACGGTGGAGGCGCAGTATACATGTATGAGCTGGCATATCTTCAGAAGGTCGCACAGAGTTAGTGACCAAAGAAAATGGCACTCTGACTGGGCATCGGCTCCAAAACCTCGTTTTGAGTATGCCAAACAGGCTCGAAGCTGGTGTCAGAGCCCGAGGAGGCAATACCAGTTATTAAAAATTAAATAACATGTAAAACATACTTATAAATGTTAATTGAGTTTTTTGACACTAAGCTAAAAATGGCTACTTTTATTGTTTTATCTTTTTTTTCAAGTTATAAATGTTACTAATGTATAGTTTACTAGTTTCAAAGAAAGCTGATAAAATTTGCTATAAAACGTTTTTTTATTTGAAATCTCTAACTTCTATAATTAAAAAAAAAAAAAAAATAACAGTGTAGTAAGTACTTAGTTTTTCAGGCCAGTGTAGTTCTCGTCGCTATATCATAATTTCGACATCTTCGATGAATCCTCCATCTTACTTTGTTTATCCATTGTTTTCCAAACATTGCATTACATTCCAAAACAGAAAAAAATAATATCAATACTCGACCCCATTATACAAATAATTAGATCATTTAAATATCATCGTCATTTAATTATTTATTCATGTTCATCGACATTTAATTTAAACCAAAATTAGGTATATTGTAAATATATACTAAGGTTTCAAAAGTAAAATTAATTTAAAAAAAACAACGATCTTAGACACATTCAATAATTTTAATTAAAAAAAAGTATTCTACAAATCTGATTTTACTTGTGTAACACAATTAATTACAAAAATAAGACACCAATCGCTCAATAACAAAAATTGAACGTACTTACAGAGCTTAATTACACCCTTACCGACTTGAATTTAAATTAACGGACAGTAACAATTCACGTCGACAACTACCGCATACGAAGAAGGCCAGCGAGCAAATGACCGATACAGCCGCGCTCGCCGCCTTTTGTAGACATCATTTTGCAATAGAAACCTATTCCCTAAATATATATATAAATGTTTATTGCTCAACATAGTACATAATCATACATTTCTAGATGTCAAGTGAATGCGCAGTCCACTGTGTTGCACAAATTAAGACATGCAAAATTATCATAAAAAATATTATACCAAGTCATAAATTCTCTTTTTCCGGTAAATACGAATAACGGTCGCAATTGTATGTAGTGTCTCACGGCTTTTACTAACATTCATATCAGAAATAAGTAGACTTCCATCATGAACCATTTACATGTTTATTTTATAATATTTTCGTCCATTTTCGTACTGACATATTCGACAAACGAATACGTGAGTATTTTTTTAAATTAAATAAATAGTATTTTTATAGGTTGTAGCATTGGAAAAGTAACTGTGATCGTAGAACATAAACAAACAAACGTCAACAAAAACAAACGTCGCAAAGGACTTGCGGTTTTACTATAGTTACAATCCGAAGTCCAAAATATTGTTACGAGCTTCGGGTTCGTGACAATAAAAACTGCCGATAAAAATTACCAAAAGTTACACTTTATTTAAACAACACTAATAACAACTCAAACACACTAATTATAAAACACAATCGCTCTTAAGTCGCACTTGAAGATCGCTTTCGATGTATTCGCTTCTATCGCAGAACCAAGTCTGATTAGTCGCTTTTTTTTTTTATTTTTTATAAATGGCATCTCGTGGTTGACCTTGAGAGGTCGTGACTACTTAACCGGACTATCCTGTGATTGCCTTAAGAAATCTTAAAGCCTCCAGCCAGGGCTAATGATTAGTCGCGGCTAGTCCCGGCCTTATATAGTGCCGCAGATAATTCCAGAACCTTCTATTGTAGACATATCTAGAATGTTCGAGTACATACCGGCCCCGACTGACCAGATGTCAATAGTTCTAGTAAGTTCAGCCAATTGATAATAGATGGCGCTAGTGACTGTTAGTTCTGCTACTAGAAACTAGATGGCGCTAATGGTAACTAATGTCACCATGCATCAGGCATTAATTGTGGCGCGCAACAATATTAAGGGTCCATGCACGAAAAAAAGCCTCTTTTGTCAATTTATTTTCGAATTGTGAGAAAGCTTGAAATAATTGATACATTATATGTGTGACTGTAAAAGTACAGTTTTCCTGGCGCTAAAGCATTGTGTTTTTGGTTCTCGTGACCCCCGGCGTAGGTGTGAGACGGAACACCGGGGTGGTTTTTAGTCAGCAAGAGTCTGACAGACCCCGCCGCCCAGCCCAGGGCGGCGGACATTCATGAGGATTTTCCAACCCGGGAAAAAAAGATAGGTATGCCAAGGATCTTCAAACCCCTTTTGATTTTATTTAAAGATAGTGAAGATTAAAGTCCAATTTTTAAATTTCTTAAAATGGTTTTCCAAGTGTCAGAAAAAAATACATTACCGACTGGGTTTTGAAAAAAAAAACATGTTTTTTCAACATTATTTTTCTGCCGTATTTCGTATCGAAGTTGAAAAAAGTGGTTCAGTCACGTGCAAGTAGACCATTTATTGATGGATTTAAAATTAATGTTTAAAATCAAAAGTATGTTTGAGTAAAAAAAAAATATCATACGTCAGTCTCGCGACATTTTTTAAAAAACATGTTGCGAATATTTGTTATTTTCCATGAGAATTTCATGTTTTAGAAAAATCCCTTTCAAACACATACAAAACAAAGAACTCGACTTTTAAAATGACAATTATTTTGTTTAGATTATTTTTCTCTTTCTCACAAACAATAAACAAACTTGATAAACTTGATCAAAATCGATTTTGTGCTCGGCCCCTTTTTTTTTTTTTTCAGGATGGGAAATCATCAAATGACCCCTCCCGCTCTGGGTGGAGCAGAAGGGAGTGTCAGACTCTTACTGACTAAAACCCACCCGTGTTCCTTCCTTAGCCCTTTATGTACCAGGGCAGCGGTAACCCTTTCGGACGATCCCGCTACCCCGGCAGGCTTCGGCCCTGTCGGGCCCCGTCAACTACGCTGACATCTCTTTGAGGCGCGCGTGGAACACATACACGCCGTCCGGCATGGGCCTGGTCCTGATCGGACGGAGAGCTATCCATTGCTCTCCGCCCGCAGGCCCGCGCCTACGGTGGCCGGGAGTCGTCACGCGGCTCCCGACGCCCGGAGCGTCTCCCTCGGCGGCTGAGGCGTGAGGATCTCTCCCTCGCCCATCCCGCCACCTCCTTCACTAGCATGACTGCTTCGCAGAAGGAGGTGACCGCCTCCCACTCCCTCTCGCCCCGGACCATGGCTTGCACCAGGGCCGGGCGCGAGAGGTCGCCGCCGCTGCCGATCGCCTCTACGAGGACACGGCGGTGCTCTGCCCAAACGGGGCAGACCTCCACCGTATGCTCCACTGTGTCCTCTGGGCGATCCTCGCAGTGGTGACACCCGGGCGTCTCCTCCCGCCTGATTATGTGCAGGAACCTTCCGAAACATCCGTGTCCGGAGAGGACCTGCGTCAGGCGGTAGGTGAGAGCGCCGTGACGCCTCTCTAGCCACTCCTCAAAGAGGGGTCTTACCGCCGCTATCGTGGCGTGCCCTGCGCTGGGTTGCGATAGTCGCGCCTTCCATTCCACCATGAGACCGCGCCGGAGGTCCGTCCGCTCCGCAGCGATTTGCCGCGGGTGCAGAGTTTCCCCCCGACCTAGTGCCTCCGCGCGCCAGTCATACAGGCGCGCGAGGACTATCGCCTCCAGATCCCATGGTGGCAGTCCGGCAAGGAGGCTTGCTGCCTCGCCCGAGATCGTGCGGTACCCCCGGATTAGCCTTACGGCTACCACCTTTTGGGGCGCGTTCAGGTAGTGTGCGGCTCTAAGCCGCAGTGAACGCGCCCATACCGGGGCCCCATAAAGGGCCATGGACCGCACGACCCCCGCGTAAAGCCTCCGGCAGGAGGCGTTTGGCCCCCTAAGGTTGGGCAGGAGCCGCTTTAAGGCGGCCCCGGCCCGTTCCAGTTTGGGGGCCAAACGTGCGAAATGCTCGACGAAGTTCCACCGGCTGTCGAGGACGAGACCCAGGTATCTCATCGTATTCTCGACGCCGATGTAAACCCCTCCTACCATTAGTTTGGATCCCGAAGGTGGCCCGTACCGAGGCCCATGAAAGGACATGGCCTCGGACTTGTGCAATGCCACCTCGAGACCCAACTGCCGGATCCTTTCCACGACTATCGCAACCCCGCGTGTCATCGCGTCGGCCGCCGCCTGATGCGACCTCCCCTGCGCCAGGACCAGCGTGTCGTCAGCGTAGCAAACTACGCTGACGCCATCAGGGAGGTCAGCCCGCAGCACCCAGTCGTAACCGATGTCCCACAGGAGCGGCCCCAGAACCGATCCCTGGGGACACCGCACGACATCTCTCGCCGGTTCCAGTTCCCGTCGCGACCGGGGTAGATGACGGCTCTGTCCGTCAAATACGCCCCGACTATTCGACGGAGGTAAGTCGGTACCCGGTGATACCGGAGTGCCTCCCCTATGCAGCTCCAGGGCAGGGTGTTGAACGCGTTGGCGATGTCGAGTGACACCGCCACGACCACCCCACCCCGGGACACCGCGTCCCCCGTCGTGAGGGCTCTCACGCGCATGATGGCGTCCACCGTCGAGCGCCCCTTGCGGAAGCCAAACTGGCACTCCGCAAGGTCCGGCCCCGTCCTCACCAGGTACCCGATGAGGCGGCCCGCAATCACTCTCTCAAAGAGCTTGCCGACCTCGTCGTGCAGCACTATGGGCCGGTATGCGGACGGAGAGTCCGCAGGGCGCCCTGGCTTCTGAATGAGGACCAGCTTCCCCGTCTTCCAACGGAGTGGAAACTGGCCTCTCTCCATGCATGCGCTTAAGAGCGACTCCAGTCGAGGCCCGAGAGCCCTCGAGGCCAGGACCCAGGCTTTACCCGGCAAGCCGTCGGGTCCGGGGGCGGTATTTTTGGCCTTCAGCGTGCCTACCGCCGCTCTCAGATCTACCCCGGTCACTTCAGGGGTGTCGTCGTCGTCGTCCGTGTGGTCCGCTTCGGGCACCGCAAGTGGCGGAGCCATAGGCGGGGGAGTATGCTCCCCCCGTGAAGGGAACAGAGCGCTCACCACTTCCTCCACCAGCTGGGGTCGGAGACTCTGCGTCAGCGGGGAGGCCCAGGTGCGGAGTTTATTCCGCACCATTCTGTAAGGGCGCCCTCATGGATCTCGGTTCAGAGTCTCCAACATCTCCTCGCGGGCCATATCTTTGGCCCGCTGGACAGCCTCTTGGAGGGCGGTCTTCGCCGCTCTGTACCCCTCGTACAGCTCCGCTTCCGTGGCTTCCGCATCCGGAGGGCGGATGCGGAGCCTGCGGTGCCTGGTGTACCGGTGTCGCGCGTCGACGCACGCCTTGCGTAGCGCCCCAACCTCCTGCGACCACCAGTACACCTGACGTCGGGCGCATCCTGGCCGGACTCGGGGCATTGCCACGTCACAAATCTCGGACATGGCCTCTCGGAACCACTCCGCCTCACCGTCGATGTCAGCAGGCCTGTCCGGTGAAAACACCCAGGCTTGCACGATTGAGGCTTCCAGGAGAAGCTCCCGGTCCAGCTGCTTCAGCGCCCACCGCGGACCACTCGGTGCCTGTTGGACTAGCGCGCTAGAGGTCTGGGTGGAGACATCAAACCGGATATACCGATGATCGGAGTATGTCTCCACCTCCTCCATGACGCGCCAGTCAATGACACGCTGTGACAGAGCGGGGCTGGCGAACGAGATGTCCACTACCGACTCGCCCCGCATCCGCACACACGTAGGAACAGAACCCCGATTTAGGACGACCAGGCCAGTTTCGAGAGCCCAGTCCTCCACCATCCTGCCCCGCACATCCGTGCAACGGGAACCCCAGGCCAATTTCTTGGCGTTGAAGTCCCCGAGCACTAGCACGTGCTGCTACGCACCCCTGTCCCTTCGTGACACCTTCGAGGGACGGGGTACCGGCGGCAGCCGACGAAATTATGGCCACTGAGCCGCTCAGGTCCTCCACCCAGTCATCCCTGGGCGGGACAAAGTACGGCTCAGCGACCACGGCGATGTTAATCGACCACTGCGCCATGCTCTGGAGCAACAGGTCCTGAGCGCAGGGGCAGTGGTTGATGTTCGCCTGGAGGAGGCGTAGAGGAGGAGACATTACTCCTCCATTTCAGCCCCCTCCCGGACCCCCTCGGCAGTGGTGGCGGCGGCGGCGGCGGCGGCGGCGGCGGTGGTGGCGGCGGCGGCGGCGGCGACGGTGGCGGTGGCGGCAGCAGTGGCGGCGACGGTGGTGGTGGCGACGGCGGCGGAGGGCCTGCCTTTCCTCCTGGCTTCGGCGGGTGGAGCGCAGGACTTGCTCCCCGCCCGGTGATCGGCCGGCTTGCCAGCAGCCGCACATGCGACACAGTGCGGCGCGGCGTTGCACGAGCCGGCCGTATGTCCGGGCTTGCCGCAGCGGGAGCACAGAGTGCTGCGGTCCTCTAAGGTGCACTGGACGCTCACGTGGTGCCCCACGAGGCATCGATAGCACCTTAGAGGTCTGGGCTCCAGCAGCTTGACCTGCGCTGACACCCAGCCCACCAGGAGCCTTCCGCCCTCCACAATTTTCCTCGCCGCCGTCACGGGGCAGCTTACCGTTACGGTTCGCATCCCCGTGAAGTCAGGACGTATGGTGCCCGCCTTCACCCGGTCGGCCGGACACCCGCCCGTCCTGACGACGGCGGCCACCACCTCTGCCCCCGTCACAGAGTCATCCAGGCCCACAATGCGCATATCCGCGCACTTGACGGGCCTGGAGACTCGAGCCTCGTCCGCGTTGAGGGACGCCCTTAGCTTCTCAGCCAGGGCGTCAGCGGTGGGGCCACTCATCGCACCGGGGATCTCCAGCATGCGGGCACCAGTGGCGGTCACCCTATGCCGGAGGCCTCCGGTGATCCCCAACTCCTGGAAATCCACCGTCGCTCTTGCCTTGGTGAGCACGTCGCCATAGGTCACCCCCCTCTTAACCGCGTCCGGCTGTAGCGTAATAACTACAGCCGCGGTCTTAGGGGAGCGAAGCCTAACCGCAACGGCTCGCTCCTTGCGCCGCTTCCTCTGCGCCTTTTTCCTGGCCGCCTTGGCCGCCTTCTTCTTCTCCCCGACCACCTTCCACTCGGCGTTGGTCGTGGGAGATTTGTTTTGGGGAGGCGTAGGCCCTGGGGCCTTCCCCTCCCCAGCCGTTCTGCCCTTTCTCTGGGCCGGCGCCGCGGGTTTGGCGGCAGGCGCCGATTTTGCCGGCGCCGAGGCTCCACCAGCCGACGTCGGTTTTGCCGGCGCCGGGGCTCCTCTAGCCGACGCCGGTTTGGCCGGCGCCTGTGCCCGGCCAGACGGCCCGGGCTTAGGGGCGGCAGCAGCCGCGTACGAGGCCGCCTTCTTCGGCCCTGGGTCCGTCCTACCCGCCAAGGGGGGGCGCAGGACTATACCCTCCAGGACGGCGAACCGCGCCTGGAAGGTCGCCAGCTCCTGCCGAACCAGGTTCAGGACCTGGTTCTCCACCGGCACGGGCTGGCTTGATGGTGTCACCTGCGCTGTGCCGGCTGCTCGCAGCCCGGCCAGGTCCGCTCGGAGCTCCTCGTTCTCCTTTCGGAGGAGCTCCATGGCAGCCGTCAAGCGGGCCACCTCCGCCCGCATCTCGGACATTCCGTCCGGCGGAGGCCCGAAGTGGATGGCCTCCGCTGCCGTCATGATGGAGGCCTTTGCCGAGACTATGGCCCTGTTTTTCGAAGTCCGTAACTTCTTTAGGGCCACGTCCCGGATCGCGGCCTCCACGACCGCCGCAAACCTCTCTTTGCGGTCCGCATCAGGGCCGCCTACCTCCGCCGCCTCGTCACTCGAGGGCTCCGATGCGACCGCGCGACCAGACCCCCCCTCCTTTGCGGGCTCCTCCGCTTTCTCCGCCGCCTCCCGAGCAGTGAGCCCCCTCCCTAAGCCTCGCTCTCGGGATCCTCCGCGCCTGCTGGTGGGGATTTTTCTGGCCGAAGCCAGCTCCCCGTCAGAGGACGACCCCTGGCCGTCCACTGACCTTGGCCGCTTGCTCTGTGCCTTTCTCTTGGCAGCGGCCGTCTTCTGGTCACGGCGAGGGCTCACTGAGCCTCCCGTGCTCGCTCCTCCAGATGCAGCGTCGGACTCCGACACCGCATCACTCCTCCCTTCGTCATTTGTGGTTTTGGGTTTTTTTTTTAATTTATCCTTTTTGTTCCCACGTAAATATTATTATGGTTTTATCGGACAAAATCTACACATATAGTACAATGACATTTTAATAAGATAAAGATGCTATTTTGAATAAGTCAATTCATCTAAGAAAACTTGTACTTGGACAGTACTAGTTATAATGGCTCCATGAGTAACCAATATAAAATTCGAAGACTGCATTTACCATGAGCTGGGACACAGGCCTTGTCTCGCAAGTGAGTTGACCTCGCAGTCCACTACAGGTTTGCGAGGAATATTTAAAGGACTTTTAGTTCTTTAAGTATTGGTAATATTTACAAATTCATTTCAAAAATTTCTCACGGTTACTGCCTATAATTTTAGAGACCAGCCATTATGGTAACTAGTTTTGATTGAAAACTAGGTATGATACCTAGTACCCATTCCCAAAAATACATGAAAATTGTTTGTCGCACTCTTTTTCAAAACCAGTGACCCGCTTCTGTATCGCACAGTTATTACGATTTGACAAAACGTCGAGATTTCTTCTTTATTATATTTAAGTTTAATATGAGTGTTTTACCTATAGGTACAAAACCTTTCAGAATAAAATTCTTTAAATTATGGTAAAAACAGCATCAAAATCCATTGTAGTTTAGAAGAACTAAGCAGTCACACAGACCAACACGAAAATCGAAATTATTCTATACTGTATTATGAGAACGCCTTTGTCTTAATAATAGCAACAACTTGTTTTCCAGGGGTCGTTTAACTTAACGGTGACTGACGTGGAACTGTGCAAGGGTCCGAAACAAAAGGATTGCTCTGTTGTGAAGGCTCAGATCACAAGCCATAATGTCATACAATACGATGTGAATGTGACACAAAGTGTTTCTCCAACTAAAGTAAATACCTATGGTCTGTTCCAAAAGAATCTGATGATAATGTAAACAGTGAATGAATGAACGTGTTACTAATTCCCTTTAGTGAGTGATTGCGTAAGATTTTTATTTTATCAGGATTTGCTTACACTTTCGTTAAATACTATTGGAATGGACATTGATGACAAGATCATTGCACGAATCGTTGATTAACTTTTAATTTTCAGGGAAAAATATTGACCTTAACGAATGGGAAGGAGTACCTTAGGTTTCATATGAAGAAACCGTGTGATCATCTCTTTCTGAAGCCTTTATTCTATTCCTATTTTAATATTACTAAAGATTGTGTAATATTAAAGGTAGGTACTTCAGCTTATTTTTTGGAAAAATAGCCCGGAAAATCGAAAAATTATAGAAAAACTGAAGGTATTTTTTTTGTATGGGGTTTTTCATTTTGACCAGACATCTGTCGTGTCTTAACGATTTTTATGATTATAATTCTATAATTTAATAATTGTTACATCCGCGAATCATAATTATTTAGATTAACATACAATCTGGCGTGTGATTTGCAAAAAAAAGCCTAATTAAGCCTAAGAAAATTTGAATTTTACCGATGTATGTAACAATACCATAGTGTGATTCAGAAATACGACTAACGGTACAACGCCATCTATCGACGAGACGTGTAACTTCTGAATTTGAGGGGCTGTGTCCCAGGAGTTCAGTTTCGAGGAAAGAACATAAATAATATCATCCAAATAACATTATATTTGTATCTGTTCAGTGGCTTAGGCTCTACATTGTTTTACAGTACCTAAATATTTGTTAAGAAGATATTATTCTGTTATGTAATTTTAATTAGCACGTTCATTCTAACCGGATAGAAGACAATGGTATTTTAGTATTTCGAATATTCAAACCAGCATCTTTAGCTTACTGTTTTTAGATGGCTTTATTTTGTCATTATTATTTTTCAGGGTCGGTACCAATACAGTGCGGATGTACAAAAACTCACGCAATCATTTCTAGGAGGGAGTTTCTTGCTGGGAAATTGGACTTTCTGATGCATCTTCTACGGTGACGAATGCAATTTTCTTTGTGTTAACGTTAAAGTTCATATGTTTTAATGTGGTTAAAATATACAAATAAACAGCGAATCAAATAATTTATTTTCCAGATTAAATTTGTTACCAATAAATTACCTACATACACAACTTAAAGTAAACACTAGTTTTAGGGCACGCCACGATAGCGGCGGTAAGACCCCTCTTTGAGGAGTGGCTAGAGAGGCGTCACGGCGTTCTCACCTACCGCCTGACGCAGGTCCTCTCCGGACACGGATGTTTCGGGAGGTTCCTGCACATCATCAGGCGGGAGGAGACGCCCGGGTGTCACCACTGCGAGGATCGCCCAGAGGACACGGTGGAGCATACGGTGGAGGTCTGCCCCGCTTGGGCAGAGCACCGCCGTGTCCTCGTAGAGGCGATCGGCAGCGGCGGCGACCTCTCGCGTCCGGCCCTGGTTCAAGCCATGGTCCGGGGCGAGAGGGAGTGGGAGGCGGTCTCCTCCTTCTGCGAAGCAGTCATGCTAGCGAAGGAGGTGGCGGGATGGGCGAGGGAGAGATCCTCACGCCTCAGCCGCCGCGGGAGACGCTCCGGGCGTCGGGAGCCGCGTGACGACTCCCGGCCACCGTAGGCGCGGGCCTGCGGGCGGAGAGCAATGGGTAACTCACCGTCCGATCAGGACCACGCCCGTGCCGGACGGCGCGCATGTGTTCAACGCGCGCCTCAAAGAGATGTCAGCATAGTTGACGGGGCGCGACAGGGTCGAAGCCTGCCGGGGTAGCGGGAACGTCCGAAAGGGTTACCGCTGCCCTGGTACATAAAGGGCTAAGGAAGGAACACGGGTGGGTTTTAGTCAGTAAGAGTCTGACACTCCCTTCTGCTCCACCCAGAGCGGGAGGGGTCATTTGATGATTTCCCATCCTCAAAAAAAACACTAGTTTTAGTACATACATTTGGCAGATTTTGGTTATATTATTAATAATAGTGTCAAAATCATTAATAATACAATAATCAAATACAATACAACATCAATAATCAAATATAAAATAGGTGCGTATATAATACAGGTATATTGCGGGGTAATTGCGTAACATAGGATACATAGCATAGCCTGCATGACTAGTAACAGTATTTGGAAGTTTTCGCACTATCATAATGGAAACAATGTATAAACGAATAGTCATAAATAGTATCTGGTTCTTGTCGCTATACCTATCATAATTTTGACATCTTCTATGAATCTTCCATCTTATTTTGTTTAGGTACCTATTGTTTTCCAAACATAACTTTTAAATCAAAATCAAATCAAAAGTCATTTAATCAAAGTAGGCTGAGAATCAGCACTTTTCGAAAGTCAAAATTACAAAAGATAGTCCCCCAAAAACGCCCGCCCTTCACCACTTCCTAGTGCTATCGCTGGGAAGAAGTGGCGCAACAAACTTCCCAGCAGCACAGCTGTCTGTTCAGTTAGAAAACACTTGATTGTATACAATACTAGGTACCTTTGTTCAGTAATTAACATTACAAGACCAGAACATAAAATTAAATTATTTGCCATATGTCAGCTAGCCACGCCAATATACTAACAAATATAATAAAAACTATACGTACTTAAGCTAAAAAATATATAATTAAAATGTAAATAAATTACATTACATTCCAAAACAGAAGAAAATAATATCAATACTCGGCCCCATTATACAAATAATTGGATCATTTAAATGTTTTTTTTTGTGAATAAATTTAATTATTTATTCATGTTCATCGACATTTAATTTAAATCAAAATTAGGTATATTTTTCCGGTAAATACGAATTATGGTCGCAATTACATTCTAATTATTGTCGACGGCTTTTACTTACGTTCATATCAAAAATAAATAGACTTCGATCATGAACCATTTACATAATATTACTGACATAGTCAACAAAACAATACGTTAGATTAAATAAATAGTATTTTTATAGGTTTTTAAATAGTTTTAGGGGCGCATAAGAACAACCGCAGGTGAAGCGTAAATTTTAAGCAGCAGTGGAAAAGTAACAGTGTGGTCGTAGAACATAAACAAACAAACCTCAACAAAAACAAACGTCGCAAAGGGCTTGCGGTTTTACTATAGCTACAATGCAAAGTCCAATATATTAAGGGTCCGTGTACGAAAAAAAACTTCATTTGTCAATTTCTTATGTAAGAAAGCTTGAAATAATTGAAACAATGTGTGATTATTATTATATATTAACAAGGAGAAGGAAAGGAAGGAGAGACAACTATAGGTGGTAGTCTGTGGTGTACCATTTGCATTATACAATTAATATATATACATATAGTATATTTTACTCGTCTAAATAAATATATACATATAATAATAAACATGAAACAAGAGCAAAGAAAAAAAACAATAATATAAAAATAAATAAATAGTAAATAATAATAAAATAATGATGGTGTTTAAGGAGAGAGGAAGTGCTTGTGTATCATAATTTTGAAAGCGGACAAAGAAAGTGTTAAGTGTTGCTCTAACTAAAGGGACTGACTAACTTAAAACTAAACTTGAAATGTGTAGGGGTACACATTTCCACGTCAGTCACCGTTAAGTTAAACGATCCCTGGAAAACAAGTGGTTGCTATTATTAAAACGAAGGCGTTCTCATAATACAGTATAGAAAATAAAGTCGGTTTTCGTCTCTGCCTGTGTGACCGCTTAGTTCTTCAGAAATTAAAACGTAATAACAACCAGCAGGGGATCAGATCAGGGGATCCGACCAGAATAACTGAATGAATTCATGTTTTGTCAAATCGTAAAGTCTGTGCGATGAAAGGGCTGGTCGCTGGTTTTGAAAAAGAGTGCGACAAACCATTTTCATGTATTTTGGGAATGGATACCAGGTATCATACCTAGTTTACGACCAAACCAGACAAAAATATCGTCTCTAAAATAACAGGCCGTGAACCGTGAGGATTTTTCCACTTTAATTTAAAATATAAATATTTAAAACTATTGCTAATCCACCAACCTGCACGGGACCGCGAGGTGGATTACAGCCTACTCCCAGAAAAAAGGCGTGTGCCATTATACGCTGATTATATGTAGTTATTCTTATGCTGTTCGTAAATGCAGTCTTCGAATTATGTTTATTACTATACCCTGTCCATTAGATTAACCGTTTTTTGACAGCTGTCTTAGAACCTACATATTCCAAATTACGTAAAAGTTAACTTAAAAATGCGTAATAAAATAAATATATAAACTGCCTTACCTATACAAACTGCATTCAGTTACATCTGTCAAAATACGATTTACCGAACAGACAGGGTATAAAGCAGTTATAACATAACTGATGCAGAGCGACCAGTTTATAACACCGTGCCTGTAACCCCGAAGGGTTAGGCGGTGTATCCGTATATTGCATTAATTTTGCAATTTCTGAATTGTTTTTATGTTTTCTATAACGGACGCTTTTAACGTGCACTTCTTTAGCAGTGGGTACATTATCAGCTGATTCTGCTCATACTTAACAAGACGTTGGTAACTTGGTTGGCGTCTTCGATTTTTATGTCGTTTATTAATGAAGCTATTATTATTGATGCAGTGCAAAAAGTTTTCTTAAATGAATGGACTAATCAAGAATAACACCTTTATCTTATTAAAATGTCATTGTACTCACATAATTCTTGTCCTACAAAACCATAATAATATTTAGAGCCAGCAGAATGAGATGTCGTTTTAACATTTTGGAATTCGGATTGTAACTATAGTAAAACCGCAAACCCTTTGCGGCATTTATGTTCTACGATCACGCTGATTTTTTCCACTGCTGCTCAAAATTCACGCTTCGCCAGCGGTTTTACTTATGCCTTAACCATATAAAGATAATATTACTATTAAAAATACTACTAGTAGTAATAACTTTTCAATGGTCAGATACGCAGTCGTTACCAGCAGTCAGAAGCCAGTCAGAACCAGTCTTACGGAGGGGTATCGTGTTACCCATGTATCGTGTACGTATATCTGGGTTATGGAGGTCAGATAGGCAGTCGCTTCATGAAAAATATTAGTATTGAACTGCATCTGGTTAGACTGGAAGCTGACCCTAACATAGTTGGGAAAAGGATAGGCAGAAAGATTTGTTTTTTCAATGGTCAAATAACTATTATCTAAAGATTAAATATGGCTGTTTGATATATGTATTTTCTGAACACAAGCTGTTAACACGCATTAATTATTCCTTAGTTGAAAGTTATCAGCGGCGTAATTGCACAACACAATAACAATTGCAATGCCTTCCTTTTTGACAATTCGACAACATTCATTCAGTTATTTACGTTGTCGATCAGACCACTTTTTGGAACATATGAAGCAATGGATTAGGAATTTTCTAGAAAATCCTTCGTACTGCGAAAGAAAGTGTCTTACGCAACTGCAGTTCTGAGCATTGAAAAATCAGTCCAAAACCAAGTAAGGAGTCGCTGTGACTAATCGCATTTAGTTCGTTCGTTCATTCGGTACTTTTTTTTAGAAATGGGCTCACCACTAAGTTTCGCGTGCGCGCCGCGATGAGATTACTGGCTAAAACGCACATTTTTTGACTCATTCATATTATACTAAGTACTCTATGTACAATGTTATGCTTCGATGGGCGTGAAAATATTGTGGAATAATGTGAATACTAAGGTATTAATTTTTATAATAAGTCTAAATTACAATAACAATGTCTATACAATAGTATTAATAGCCAAATAGGTCGTTTACATTTACTGAAATATCAGTAGGTATACATCTATAGTATCTGTGTGGAAAACTTCATAAGCTGAAAACATTCTATAATATTGTATCACGCCTTGTTTCCCCGAAGAAATGGGCAGAGGTGTACTGATAGTACACCTACGAGTATATTGCGCCAGTTATTTTGTCATAGGGGGCAGACACCGGGCTTCTATTGACAAATTCCAAATAGAAAAACTCAATAAAACTTTGTCCGACCCGGATATCAAACCCAGGACCCCATGCTCAGCAGTAGCGCTGGTGACCACTAGACCAACGAAGCAGTTTCAAGCAATGACTAATGGCAATGAATAAGCAGTAGGTACTTATTTACAATCAATTAAAAATACTAACGATATGAACTATCGTTAGTATATTGACTTACTTTGTTGGTGAAGAGTTATTGTAAACGAAATATATATGTCGGAGAAGGTATATCTGTCTCTTGTTAGCATCAGGCATATTTTAATTACTGTGGGCGTACTATGGGTAGTGTTGGTTATAGCACCATAGAAAAACGGTTTACAGTTCAAATCAAATTATAATTTACGAACAAGTTAGTTACACTAGCAAATCACACACTCACACAATTCAACGATACGGAACGCAATTGACAGTTTCTATGCACTTGTTGTTCGTACGGTGTCCAATGTTTCGATTATCTCACAGAGAGCTCTGCTCACACCGCTTTTTTAGCTGTCGCTCTCGTACCACCACGAACTCAGGCTAGACTCTGTCTAGCGCCACGAGATGGCGCTAACGTTCCGAATAGTCAAACGAATGACTCCGACATATACTTTTACAACATTCAAGAAAGCTTTC
This sequence comes from Apamea epomidion, assembly GCA_947507525.1. Classification (NCBI taxonomy): domain Eukaryota; kingdom Metazoa; phylum Arthropoda; class Insecta; order Lepidoptera; family Noctuidae; genus Apamea; species Apamea epomidion. The sequence goes on from OX382231.1 coordinate 13,521,789, forward strand.
AAGTGAGACCATCACGATACATTAACAAAGCTTTATTTTCTTTTGGATCGAAATAAATGTCAAATAAATATTGTTTTAGTTTTTGACTAACGATGTGTTTGGGCGTTGTCGAGACCTAACAAATTGCAGCCGTACGAAGTTGCAACCTAGTTTAAGTTGTGTAGGTTTATAAATGCATGCATGTATGTGTTGTTTGTTATTCCAGCGTACGGCACTCGTGGGTTGCAGCTGAAAATCAGCATCAGGTCACCTTGTGTTGTCAATGACATTATGCTGAGCAGAGGCCCTTTTGCCATTATGATCTGTGTGTTCTGTTTTTATAATTTCAAGGTGTATTTATTTTGCTGTAATGCCAATAAACGCATTTTTCTTTTTTTCTTTAAATAAATTAGTAACAAATTGGATTTTATAATCTGGAAAATAAACGATTTGATTTGATTCACAATATTTGTATAATTTGGAAACCACATTAAAATAAATGAACTTTCAAGTTAACACAATAAAAATTGCAGTCGTCACTATAGAAGAGGGATTTGAAAGTATAATTTCCCAGTAAAAAGCTCCCTCCATAGTAAGTTTGCGCGAGTTTTTGCATATCCACGCTGTATTGGTACCGACCCTGAAAAATAGTAGGATAATCGATAAAGAGTCTAGTCAAAATCAAACTGGTGACCTAATTAATTTTTTTTGGCATTCATTTACATTACATTAATTCACACACTGATGTATTACTTGTAATTTTTCTTTATGAAAATTGCCTACTTTTACAATGTTTGTAAATATGTAAGCACATAATTAATTTATTTATCATGGCTTCATTTTTAATTCTTTTACCTATTATGGTATAGTAATTTTATTCAAGGTGCATCGTCTTCACATATGATTATACAATTAATGTATATGTCGCAGCCAACTGGTTAAATTAGCCGTTTAGTCAACCGCCTGGCCTTTGGAAGTACTCAGTGCTCGCCTCGCTTCGCTCTCTCGGCTCGCACGCGGTTGATCACAGTTCTAACCTAACCCATTTGGTCGGGGTGCGTTGGCTTAGTTCCTGCGACCAATTCGGCTCGCACGTGATTGGTTACAGTTCCAACCTAAACTATAATTTATTGAATATCATTCAGGCCGTTAGTTCAAAGGCTAGGCGGTTAACTAAACGGCTAATTAAACTAGTTGGCGGCGACATATACAACACAATATGTTGTATATGTCTCCGCCAACTAGTTTAATTACTGGACAAAACTAATATTTCTCTTCTGTCCTTTTCTTAATGAAATAGAAAGAAAAAGATGCATTAAACTTAAATCTAGTTTAGTTTGTGAACAATGGAATCGGCGCCATTGTACACCTTTCAGAGGGGGCGACTAGAATCAATTCTATTTTATTGTAAATTTTGACGTTCAAAAGTGCCTTTTATGTGCCTGTTTGAAATAAATGCTTTGATTTGGTTTTTATGCGAATAAAAACGGATAATTCGTCTCTTCGATAGATGGCGTTGTACCGTTTTGTCCGTATTTCTGAATCGGGCTATGATATCGGTACATGAATTCAGTTAATTCTTCTCCATTGAAAAAATCTCTCGATACAAACACCAAATCAAGTACTATTGGACATTTTCTGAGACTTGAACCAAAGTTTATCTGGCCAATTGGTGCTCTTAGTTCGACATCTTGAAACACTGCGGTTCTAAACACTTTGAACTTGTTTTCTACCGAAATTATCGAATATAAATTTATACCAAATAGCTGCGTTTTGGTAATTAAATTAAAGTAAGACTATTTTAAATATCTTATTATTATACATAGCAAAACTGATTGAATAAACCATATCAATCATCGGTATTATTTAATTATTATTTTAATTATTGTGATGTTATATGACTATGTGAGTTTTGACGTATAAAAGTGTTGTTTTGAACCTATTTACGGAAATAAATGTCATAACATCATCATCACAAATTGATTATCGTAAGTAGATAGGTACATAAAGTAAAAAGATAAGCTAAATAGTACCTTTAATATTACACAATCTTTTGTAATATTATACAGGGACTTGAGTAAAGACTTCAGAAAGAGATGTTCACACGGTTTTTTCATTTGAAACCTTAGGTACTCCTTCCCATTCGATAACGCTATCATTTTGCCCTGAAAGTTACAAAATGAAAAGTTAATCAATTAGAATGCATGCAATGATCTTATTATTGATGGAATTATAGTCCGTTCCAACAGTATATAATGCAAGTGTTAACAAATCCTGTTCAAGTTAAATTCTTACGCAATCACTCACTACAAGGAATTATTAACACATTTATTCACTGTTTACATTTTCATCAGATACTTTTGGAACAGACCATAGGTACTTACTCTACTTGGAACAAAACTTTGTGTCACATTCACATCATATTGCATGATGCTACGGCTTGTGATCTGAGTCTTCACAACCGAGCAATCCTTATGTTTCGGACCCCTGCACAGTTCCACATCAGACACCGTTAAGTTAAACGACCCCTGGAAAGAAGTTGGTGTTATCATTAAGACGTCCCCCAGAATGCCCGCCCTTCACCACTTCCTAGTGCTTTCGCTGGGAAGAAGTGGCGCAACAAATTCTCTAGCAGCACAGCTGTCTGTTCAGTTAGAAAACACTTGATTCTTAATGGACATTACGAGCCACAGAACATTAAATTAAATTGTAATTATAATTTGTCATATGTCATAAGTCACAAATGATAAACTAGGACCATCGAAGTAAAATAAACAATTAATTACTAATAACAATAACAAAACCATGGTCAGCAAGACGATTAGTCACCACAAGCAGCACACGTTAATGAGCATAACGCTAAAATCAGCCACTACCCCCCTCGCCATATTTGAGGGAAGGAGGCAACCCGACCCCCGACGCTACCGCAAGCAGCGACATCTAAGGGAGCATGACGAACTTGCTGCCGGTTGCTCAGGCAAGAGTAATAAGATTAACTGTCGAGGTCGCTAGCTAACCACATATTGCAATAAAACTCATTAAAAAACATTGAAATGAGTAGATTATGGCAATAATAAACATTATGTAAAAAATCTACATCTTTTTAGTAAAAGAGGTGAAAGACACAATTATATCACTAGAAATAGGGAGCAATTAGTTCAACCACGTTTCAGGCTGGCTAAAGTAGACTTATCTTTCATGGGGTACTGTTTAAAATGTTACAATAAAATACCTCCCCACATAATAGAACAGAATGAAACGAAATTTAAATCTTGTATAAAACGCACACTATGCAGCTAGGCATACTTATTATAAATTGGGGGATTACATTGCTGATAATAATGCTTGGCTAAACGCTGGTCCTGCTCCATAAGGACGCATAAATAAATTGATTAGCATTTGAAAATACTGTTGGAACTGCTGAAGATTTTAAAATACTTTTTTTTTGCATAATTAAAATTCAATCTCCTAGTATTGTATAATTGTATAGCACATGTGTGAGTACTATGTACATACTATAAAGCTACCATTTACTGGGTACGTCTTTCATTGACTTGAATGTGCCCTGGCAGCAAAGAGTATGTCATGCTCACTCAAATGTCTCGCTGATGGTGGCGGGTGTGTTGGATCATTTGGCTCCCTTCAAAATGGTTGAGCTAAATGGTGCTAATCCATGCGTCATGTTCGTGAACTGGCGTCGTCAGTAGGGACTGGTCATCTCTTTGCTGCCATGGCTTATTTTAATTTAATTTAATATTTGAATTGTTCTTATTTTTATTTATTTTTTATTTTTCGTTACGGACGCTTTTAACATTCTGCATCGTTCTCACATGAATGGTTTCTAACATAATGCTTTGTAACCATATTATATTGATTTAAAAGAGTGTCCATGGAGTTTCTTGCCCGTTCTTCTCCATAGGTACCTACGCTTTGGAATGGGCAACTAGCTTCATTTTTCTGACTGACCGACCTCTTGACAATTCAAAAGTACCTGTAATTGGTTTAATTGAAATAAATTCTTTGAGTTTGAGTTTGAATAAATTAAAATAAAGTTCAACTAAATTGACTTTAAATACAGTCAATTGATTTTGATGCGGTTTTCACCATAATTAGAATTTTATTTCGAAAGGTTTATAATGTACGTATAGGTAATACATTCATATTAATCCTACTATAATATTATAAACGCGAAAGTTTCTATGAATGGATGGACGGATGTTTGTTACTCTTTCACGCAAAAACTACTGAACGGATTTGGATGAAATTTGGCACACAAATATTTTATAACCAGGATTAACACATAGGATACTTTTTATGCCGATATTCCCACGGGATCGAAACTTAAGCGAGTGAAACCGCGAGGTGCAGCTAGTCTTAAATATAATAAAGAAAAAATCTCGATGTTTTGTGAAATCGTTAAAACAGTGCATTGCAGGGGCTGGTCATTAGGTTTGAAACACTGCGACAAACAATTTAATGTATTATGGGAAGGGGTACTAGTTATCATACCTAGTTCACTACTAAAATAAACAACAATGGCTGGTCTCTAAAATTACAGGCTGGCAACCGTGAGGATTTTTTATATTCAGCAACCTGCAGAACCGCGAGTTGGATAACGCCCACGCCCTCTCACACAGAGAAGGTCTATGTCCTATCAGTGGATACGTTATCAGCTGATTCTGCTCATACTTAATAAGCCGTTGGTAACTTGGTTGGTGTCTTCGATTTTTATGTCGTTTATTAATGGAGCTATTATTATTGATGCAGTGCTAAAAGTTTTCTTAAATGAATGGACTAATCAAGAATAACACCTTTACCTTATTAAAATGTCATTGTACTCACATAATTTTTGTCCGATACAACCATAATAATATTTAGAGTCAGCAGAATAAGATGTCGCTTTAACATTTTGGACTTCGGATTGTAACTATATTAAAACCGCAAGCCCTTTGCGACGTTTATGTCCTACGATCTCGCTGTTACTTTTCGACTGCCGCTCAAAATTCACTTCTCCTGCGGTTCTTCTTATGCGCCCCAAAAACTATTAAAAAAAAATACTATTTTACTATTACTATTAATAATAACTGCAACAGCAATGTATTAAGGGCCGACTTTTCAATGGTCAGATACGTAGTCGTTACGGGTAGTCAGAAGCCCAAATGTTTGACTAGCAATCTATATCAATAGACTAAAAAGAGATAAAATGGTAATAGAATTAGAGCAACTACTGGCTAGCTATAACCTTAAACTAATGATTAATGAACCCACGCGATCGGGTAGTAAAACATGTATTGACAACTTTATTTGTAATAAAAGGGGCTTCAGGTATCAGGTACTAGAACTACCGCTGTCAGATCATACTGCTCAACTGTTCCAATATCCAGTCAAAGAAAGCTTTAACATAACGCATTGGTACACACATAAACGAGACTATAGTGTCTCTAACATGGATAAGTTCGTTGAATGTATCCAAAATATCGCCTTTGATGGAGTTAGAAGTACAATGCAGAAACAGCAGATGAAGCTTTTAGGAAATTCCGCTAATTATTCAGTTTTCCTTTAATAATAGTCGAAGTCCCTATACACAAACGACCACAATAGGTACCAAAATGTATCAGAGTTTGCTCCAATCGTAAGTACGTCAATTATTTTGGAAATACAGGAAATCACCATGTCAACTATTTAAAGATTCATACAAAGTGAAAGATTAAAAACAATAATTAAATTAACCCGAAAAACTCAAAACGATTATTATATTAAAACCTCAGTAATTAAAGCGAAAGCTACGTGGAAGGTTATAAATAATTATAAAACAAGTGTCCAACGGCAATTCAAAAATTTTTACAAATAAACGTATACAACATATCAATCACAGATCCAATTATTATAGCTAATGAATTCAACAAGTTTTTGACAACTCAAATACCAAATGAACATTTTATTAACCAAAACCTCCATTATGAAATTACATATAATAATTCAAACTCAGTCTTCATGAGCCCGTGTACCCCAGAGAATATCGTTCACATAATAAAATCCCTAAAAAATACAAATAGTGTGAGGTTTAGTGGAATATGATGTACTAAAATGATTAAAGTAGTGGCGGAAATAATAGCGTCAGTACTGTGTCATATAATTAATAGATGCATTTAAGATGCAGTCTTTCCAACAAAATTAAAATTATCCGTTCTCATTCCAATATTTAAAAAAGAAGATAGAGAAAATGTGAATTGTTATAGACTAATATCTCTAATACCTATCTTATCAAAAGTTTTTGAAAAAGTCATCTATAAAAATTTATATAACTATATGGAAAAAAATTATATCCTTGCGGAAGAACGAATGGGTTTCAGGAAAAATAAATCAATAACAACGCATTTTACACTTTCCTCAAAACGGTACTAAATGGCATGGATAGTAAAAAACATGTCTCAGCACTTTATATAGATATGACGAAGGCCTTCGACTGCGTCAATCATGAAATATTATTAAATAAATTAGAAGCGTACGGAATACGGGGAAAAGCTAGAGATCTCATAAAATCATATTTAATTAACAGAGATGTTTTTGATCAATAAAGCATATTGAAATTTAATGAAATTATTGAAATGATAAATGTATTTTATTTTTAAATTAAACAATGATAATAAAATTATATAATTAATAAATGTCAATAATAATATATGTTATAGATAATGTTTCATGTGGTGTATGTTGGTATTGAAATCATGGATTAATGTAATAAATACTTCTCGTAACCGTGTGTGCACTACCAGATGTGTGAACGTAAACGAGAGCAAACTAGTATGTAACGATCGTAGCAGCATATGTATATTTTATTTTATTACATATTTGCACACCTAATAAGGTAGGATATGGTTTAAAGAACTGTTGTGTCGCCTCATGTAACTGCCCATATTCAAGCAAATAAATGATTTGATTTGAATCTTAACAAAGGGTATCGTGTTACCCAGTAACTGGGTTGTAAAGGTCAGATAGGCAGTCGCTACATGTTAAATTTTATACTGGTATTCAGCTGAATCCAGATAGACTGGAAGCTGACACCAACCCTCCGTGGGAAAAGGCTTGGCAAATAGTTCTTTTTTTTTTAAATTATGATCTAAAGATTAAATATGGCGGATTGTTAGACAATTTTCTATACAAAAGCTGTCAGCACGCGATAATTATTTCTTAGTTGAAAGTTATCAGCGGCGTAATTGCGTAACACATTAACAACTGCAATGCCTTCCATTTTGACAATTCGACCTATTTCATTGCCCTATTTACGTTGTCGAGCAAATGACTGTTTCAAACATATGAAGCAATGGATTAGGAATTTCCTCAAAAATCCTTCGTATTGCGAAAGAAATTGTGTAACACTGGAGTGCTGATCATTGAATCAGTCCAAAACCAAGTAAGGAGCCGCTGTGGCTAATCTTATTTATTTGTAGAATTATAAGAAATGAACTCACCACTAAATTTCGAGTGGTTGGCGTGCGTATGTCCGCGCTGCGAAGAGACAGTGGTTTAAACGCATATCTAGGAGCTGATTACTTATTAAATAGTAGCAATTTTGGACTCATTTATAATTATATCGAGTAACTGCGTGTAATGCTATGGTTCGATGACCGTGAAAATATTGAGGAAGAATGTGAATACATATTATATTCATAATCATTTTCACGCATTTATTTTCTCGATATGCCTAGCATAGATGAAGTAAGAAAGGCAGCTCAAAAAAATGAGAATGAATTTCAATTTGAAGAATGGTGCAATAGTTCGCTAGTGCCCATCTTCAAGAATAAAGGTGATGTACAGGACTGCAACAACTATCGAGGCATAAAAAAGCAACGACAACGTGTAATTATTAAAAATGTTTGGTTTACATTCAGTTATATGTTTCTGTACCCGCATGCGTAACACGCATATATCTTTTTACATCGAAACAGCTAGGTTGGGTTAGGTTAGAACTGTGACCTCACAACGCACGAGCCGAGCGAGCGAAGCGAGCGGTGCCGCGGCAGCGGCCGGCGAGTGGCAGAAATATATTTATGAATGTAAAACCAAAACATTTTAAACATTCCATATTTTAATCACTCGGCATTTCAATCTTAGACATTTCTTAGCTTGGTATAACTATTTTCGATATTTCGATACAATCGATATTTCGATACAATCAATATTTCGATACAATCGATATTTCGATTCAATCGATATTTCGATACAATCGATATTTCGAAACAATCGATATTTCGATACAATCGATATTTAAGTTTTCGATGTTTTGAACATTGACATTTTACCCGTAGGTATTTTAATTTACGACGTTCAAATATGTACCCACTAATTAACAACAGTAACTACGAATGAATAAAACATTACGCAATAAAATAATTTTTCGAGATCTAGGTACGCCCGCTATAAAAAAATATTAAAACATGTTAAGCAGAATGCCCACCGTCATAAGTGTGTTGTAGTGCCATCTATGAGTAATCGCGGGAACTACGGCGCCGCTCTTTGGGGTTTCATCCATCGGTATTTCGTCCATTCGGGATTTCTTCCACTCGGGGTTTCATCCTTTCGGGCATTTGCACATCGGTATTTTATGTTTCGATATAACGGCTATCGGCATTTAAAACTTTCGGTATTTTGAATTTCGTTGTTTTGGACGTCGGTATTTCAGTCATAGTTATTATGAAATTTCGGGATTTTAATGCGTACCCTTCTATTTACATAAATTTGTAGCAGTATTTGGAAGTTTTCGTACTAATATGCTAATGTTCTCAAGGCGGTGCTGCGCGTGTTAAATCGGCTTGACTCCTCATAAATATGTAGGTACGTCAAAAATTATAAGGGAAACGATGCAGAACCGAATAGTAATTCAGTGGCTCTTTTCGCTATGAGCATAATTTCGACAATTTCGATGAATCCTCCATCTTATTTTGTTCACGGTTTGTTTTGATTTAATTTGTACAATTTACATAGGTTACATTCCAAAACAGCAGAAGATACTACACACATCAAAAGTATCCTAGGGATCAAGTACGTTTTAGAGTTTAGAGTATCGCCGCAATGAAGTTTATTATTTTAACTTTTTTAGATCGTTATTGATTCTTTTTAGTTAATTTCACTATTTGAATAAAGAATTTTCATTAAATTTTGATTAAAAATAGAAAATCAACTGTCGATCAGGATTCCTACATAAGTGTGTAATAGCGTTTTTACAAAACCATTACAATTTCCGCATAGGAACTGAAAAAAATTGCATCGATATGGAGCGACGACATCATTTGACACGAGAAGAGATGATGAGAGCCGTCGGAAAGTTGCAAGCTGGTTCCAGGCAACGTACTGTTGCTGTCGTTCTTGGCAGTACACAGAACGTAATAAGTCGCCTCTGAACACACTACCGTATCACGGGCAGCGTGGCCGAGCGACTTGGAAGACGATCTCGCATCACCACTCGCAGACAGGACCGGTACATCCAAAATACTGCTCGACGGAATCGTACCATAACCGCCATGATGTTGGCTACGAGGGTCCACAGCTCTTGTGATAAGCAACCAAACCATCCGAAATCGTTTACGTGAAGTGGGTCTGCGTTCCCGAAGGCCGCTGAGAGTTCCACCTATGGAACCTCGCAATCGTATGGCCCTTTTACAATGGGCTCACGAACACAGAAATTGGGAGGAAGAAGACTGGTTTGGTTTTCCGATGAATCTCGTTTCGGTATGAGGCCGAATACACATATACATATATATAGAATACGTACTCGAGTTTGTAGGAGCTCTAGACGTCAAGAACGTTTGAAATTTTGTCAGGAAGTTCATTCATATGGAGTGGGAACAATAATGGTTTGGGCCGGTATTTGGATCGGTGGAAGAACCGATCTCATTTGGATCAGGGGCAACCTCAATACTCAGTTTTATGCGGAGAGGATTGTTTCAGACGTGATCATCCCTTTGCAATGCCGGTTGGGTGATTCGTTTCGACTAATGCACGACAATGCACGTCCATATACGATTAGAGCCGTAACGCGCACTTTTGCCGATACTCGCATCAATGTCCTGCCGTGGCCTGCTCAGTCGCCAGACCTCAACTCAATTGAGCACGCATGGGATATGCTCCAAAGAAGAGCTCTACCGAGTATGGATGCCGTGCATAGCCTACATCAACTTTTCGACTTGTTAGAAAGAACGTGGGCGGCCATTCCTCAAAGTCATTTTGATGAACTGATTTTAAGCATGCCAAATCGCTGTAATTGTGTGATTCGTGTCAATGGTAGAAACACAAATTATTATTTTTTTTATCTTTACATTAAAAAAATTTAAAATCCTCATTTTGGCCTTTTTTGCCATTTAATTGACGACATTAACTTAGGTTAATTTCCGACAATTGGCAAAAATTGCAATTTTTAAAAATTTATACAAAATATAGGGATAAGTTGTTAACTTAAACATAGGAATTAAAGTAAGAAGCCAGTCTGGAAGACTAGATTTGGTAAATATTAATTGGCTAATTTTTTATAGTTAAAAATGTACTTGATCCCTAGGACACTTTTGATGTAGTCGTATTTTAACAATACTCGGCCCTATGTTACAAATAATTGGATCATTGAAATGTTTTTCATCAACGTTCAATTTAAGCTAACATTAGATATATTTTTCCGGTAAATACGAATAATGGTCGCAATTACATTGTATGTACTGTCTCACGGCTTTTACATACGTTCATGTCAGAAATAAATAGGCTGATGTTGATGTTTGAACCAGTAAAATGACATCTTTCTTTATTAGATACAGACAGGAAAAAATTATTGTACAACGAATTTAGTGTGTCAATTTGTTTTACAATTATTTTTCCTGCCTGTATCTAATGAAGAAAGATGTATACTTTTACCTAGTGACTAGATAAAAGTTAACTGAGCATTAAAAAAAATAGCCTTCAAATAGCCTAGCCTTTCCCTTTTGTTGGGGTCGGCTTCCAGGAGTGCTCTGTTATTAAGGCTCAGATCACAAACCTTTCAATCAAAAATCATTCAATGATATAAAAAAAATGTGACACAAAGTGTTGCTCCAACTAAAGTTAATACCTATGGTCTGTTCTAAATGTATATGATGAAAATGTAAAGAATGAATGAATATGTTACTAACTCCCTTTAGTGAGTGATTGGATAAGAATTTAACCTGACAGGACTTGTTTACACTTTCGGTACATATTGTACTTTCGTTAGTACGGACTATAGTCCGTACTAACGAAAGTACAATATGTACCGCAATGAACTTATGTATGCAATGATCTTATTATTGATAGATTTACTTATAAGTAAGTAATTCTATCAATAATAAGATCATTGCATGAATCCTAATAACAGGGAAAAACTACATAGATTTAAGTGGACCTATCCAGTCAGCGAACGCATTTTTCGGTAATCGTGAGCTGAACTCAGAACTTAGGAGCCCAACGAGTCGACGAGAAATACCAAAGAAAGCACGTTTGGGTAGGCCGTACAAAGTACGGTGTATTTTGGTTACTATTGTATGGGAATATTGTTATTGTAATTTAACCTTATTATTAAAAATGAATAAGTAAGTATTGACAATCATCCTGAATATTTTACGCTCATCCAACCATAAAATTGTATGTAGATAGTTAGATACTAGGTAAGTAGTTTAATATGAATGAGTCCGTAATTGCTAGTATTCAATAAGTAATATGGCTTCTATATAATAATTATGTACGTTTAAGCCACTATCTCATCCCGGCGCGCACAAAGGTCTCTGTACACAGCTTACGGGGCGGCGACGCAGCGCTGGCGCGGCGGCAGTGTTCACACATGACGTCCCCCCTCACCGCCCACGACTTGCTTTCATCAAGAAAATTAAATTAAAAATTTAAAAAACCCCCGACAACGTGAAACCCTATAAAAAGAAAAAAATAACCTTGAAATTATGACCCTACGTAAGTACGTATGCTCATAGTTGCGCTAGCTAAGAAAAAACAACGTAAACGGAAATGGGTGCATGAAATAAATTAAAAACGCGCTCGCGTCCCACCACGCCCCGCCCCGCCGCTTCTGACTTGTATTCCCGCTCGGCGCGGCGGCGGCGGGGCGCGACGGTTACCGTCGCGTCGAGCGGGGCGGCTCTGTGTGGCGTCGTCCGTAATATTTAGTACATTACAACTGCTCAGCGTCGCGTCGCCGTCCCATCCCGCCCCGCCCCGCCCGCTGTGTGCAGAGACCTTAATCAAACTTAGTGTTGAGCACATTTCTTATAATTCTACAACTAAATGCGTTTAGCCACAGCGGCTCCTTACTTGGTTTTGGACTGATTTACTGATCAGCACTCCAGTGTAACACAATAATGAGGCACTCCAGTGTAACACAATTTCTTTCACAATAGGAAGGATTTTTAAGAAAACTTCTTATCCATTACTTCATATGTTTGAAACAGTCGTTTGCTCAACAACGTAAATAGGGCAATGAAATACGTCGAATTGTCAAAATGGAAGGCAGTTGTTAATTATTACGCAATGACGACACTGATAACTTTCAACTAAGAGATAATCATTGCTCGTTGACAACTTTTGTATAGAAAATTTATTAATCCATCATATTTATTCTTTAGATAACAATTATCTGACCATTGAAAAAAAAACTATCTGCCAAGCCTTTTCGCACCTACGTTGGGGTCGGCTTCTAGTCTAACCGGATGCAGCTGAATACCAGTATTTACTGGGTAACACGATACCCCTTGGTAAGACGGGTTGCTAAACATTTCATCATGACTACCCGTAACGATTACGTATCTGACCATTAAAAAGTCGGCCCTTTTTTTTTTTTTTTTTTTGAGGATGGGAAATCATCAAATGACCCCTCCCGCTCTGGGTGGAGCAGAAGGGAGTGTCAGACTCTTACTGACTAAAACCCACCCGTGTTCCTTCCTTAGCCCTTTATGTACCAGGGCAGCGGTAACCCTTTCGGACGATCCCGCTACCCCGGCAGGCTTCGGCCCTCTCGGGCCCCGTCAACTACGACATCACTTTGAGGCGCACGTGGAACACATAGGCGCCGTCCGGCACGGGCCTGGTCCTGATCGGACGGAGAGCAACCCATTGCTCTCCGCCCGCAGGCCCGCGAAAAGTCGGCCCTTAATACACAATTGTAGCCGCAGTTATTATTAGTAGTATTTTTAATAGTAATAGTATTTCTTATAGCTTTTTAAATAGTTTTAGGAGCGGTGCAGAGCAGGAGCAGAGGAAAAGTAACAGCGTAATCGTAAAACATAAACGCCGCAGTGGGCTTGCAGTTTTACTATATTTACAATCCGAAGTCCAAAATGTTAAAGCGACATCTCATTCTGCTGGCTCTAAATATTATAATGGTTTTATCGGACAAAATTTATGTGAGTAAAATGACATTTTAGTAAAATAAAGGATTAAGTATTCTGATTAGGAGAATTCTGGATTAGTCCATTCATTTAGGAAAACTTGTTGCATTGTACTGCATTAAAAATAAACATAAAAATCGAAGACAGCATTTACTAACAGCTTATTAGGTATAGTCATAATCAGCCGATAATGTTTCCATTGCTAGGACATATGCCTTCTCTCTGTGAGAGGGAGTGGGCCGTAATCCAACTCACGGTCCCGTGCAGGTTGTGGATTACCAATGTTAAAAATATTTAAGTAAAATTAAAGTTACAAAATCCTCACGGTTGACGGCCTGTAATTTTAGAAACCAACCCTTGTGGTCTAGTTTGATGGTAAAGTAGGTATGATACCTAGTACCTATTCCCAAAATACATGAAAATTGTTTGTCGCAAGGTGTTTAAAAACCACTGACCCGCCCCTGCAAAGCACAGTTTTTACGATTTGAAAAGACATCAAGATTTCTTCATTATTATATTTAAGATTAATATGAATTTATTATAGGTATACCTATAGGTACTCTATAAATAAACCTTTCAGAATAAAGTTCTCTAAATTATAGTGAAAACCGCAACAAAATCCATTAAGTAGTTCAGAAGAACTAAGCGGTCCCACAGGCGGACACAAAAATTCACATTATTCTGTACCTACTGTATTATGAGAACGCCTTCGACGTAATAATAGCAACAACTTGTTTTCCAGGGGTCGTTTAACTTAACGTTGACTGACGTGGAACTGTGCAGGGGTCCAAAACATAAGGAGTGCTCTGTTATGAAGGCTCAGATCACAAGCCGTAATGTCATACAATTTGATATTAATGTGACCCAAAGTGTTGCTCCAACTAAAGTAAGTACCTATGGTCTGTTCCAAAAGCATGTGATGAAAATGTAAACAGTGAGAGAATTAACGTGTTAATAATTCCCTTTAGTGAGTGATTGCGTAAGAATTTAACCTGAACAGGTTTTGGTTACACTTTCATTAGTTACTATTAAAACAGAATATAAATCTATCAATAATAATAATATAATTGCATGAATCCTAATTGATAAACTTTTAATTTTGTAACTTTCAGGGCAAAATGATAGCCATAACGGATGGGAAGGAGTACCTAAGGTTTCATATGAAGAAACCATGTGAACATCTCTTTCTGAAGCCTATACTCTACTCCATATTTAATATTACAAAAGGAAAAGATTGTGTAATGTTAAAGGTGCTTCAGCTTATCTTTTAACTATTTGTGCATTTTGTGATGATGATAATGACATTTATTTCCGTAAATAGGTTCAAAAAACATTTTTACATGTCAAAAATATATTACGTTTTATAACTACATAGATGAGTTCGATGGTTTCTATCCAACTACTCTGAGAAGGAAGACCGAAACGTACCGAGAGGTCAGTTTCTTTTAAAGTACAGACATAATCTTGGTCAGATCATATAAGGGACCAGGGACATTAATATCTGAAATGCTATTTCGAGGAAAAAACTACATATTAGATTTAATTGGACCTGTCCAGTCAGTGCACGCATTTGTCGGTAATCGAGCTCAACTCAGAACTTAGGAGCCCAACGATTCGACGAACAATACTAAAGAAAGCACATTTGGATAGGCCGCATAAAGTACTCAAAAACATTATCATTAAAAATAATGAGAAAAAAATTACCCACATAGTTCTTTTTTTTTTTTGAGGCGCACCTGGAACACAACGCGCCTTCAACCCGGGCCTGGTCCTTACTGGGCGGCGAGCTGCCCATTGCTCGCCGCCCGCAAGCCCGCGCCTACGGTGGCCGGGAGTCGGCTGTTGACTCCCGTCCAGGGCGTCTCCTGCGGCGGCTAGGGGTGTGAGAGCGCAGAGATTGCCTCTCCCTCACGCACTCCACCTCCTCCATTACTGCTTCACAGAAGGAGGTGACGGCCTGCCATGCACTCTCGCTCCGTACCATGGCCTGGACCAGGGCCGGACGCGAGAGATCGCCGCCGCCGATCGCCGCCACGAGGACACGGCGGTGCCCTACCAAAGCAAGGAAGACCTGTCCGCTGTACCATGATTTCTCGCAGCAGCGGAGTTACGCCCCGGCGTTTTGCCTCCTCTCGCTACTCCCATATGTGGACGAGGACTATGGCCTCCAGATCCCATGGTGGCAATTCGGCAAGGAGGCTCGCCGCCTCAGCGGAGACCGTGCGGTATCCTCGGATCAGCCAGACAGCCATGACCCTTTGGGACGCGTTCAACCGGCGAGCTGGTCGCCGCCTCAGGGAACGCGCCCATACCGGTGCCCTGTAAAGGTCCATGGACCGCACGACCCCCGCATAGAGCCTCCGGCAGGAGGCGTTTGGTCCCCCTAGATTGGGCAGGAGCCGCCTCAAGGCAGCCCCGGCCCGCTCAAGTCTGGGAGCCAAACGTCGGAAGTACTCCACGAAGTTCCACCGGCTGTCGAGAACGAGTCCCAGGTACTTCATCGTCAGCTCGACGCCGATGTGAACCCCTCCCGCCGTTATTTGTGAACCCGACGGTGGCGCGTCCCGAGGACCATGAAAACACATGGACTCAGACTTGTGCAATGCCACCTCGAGTCCCAATTGCCGGATCCTCTCGAAGTTTGTCGCAACCCCGCATGTCGCTGCTTCGGCCGTTGCCTGGTGCGACCTCCCCTGCGCCAGGACCAGCGTGTCGTCAGCGTAGCAAACCACGCTGACGCCGCTAGGGAAGTTGGTTGCGCAGCACCCAGTCGTACCCGATATCCCACAGATGCGGCCCCAGGACCGATCCCTGTGCGACACCGCATGACATCTCTCGCCGGTTCCACTCTCCCCGGTGGCCGGGGTAGATGACGGCCCTGTCCGTCAGATAGGCCTCGACAATGTGACAGAGGTACGTCGGCATCCGGTGTTACCGGAGTGACTCCCTGATGCAACTCCATGGCAGGGTATTGAAGGCATTAGCGATGTCTAGAGACACCGCCAAGACAACCCCACCCCGGGCCATAGCATCCCCCGTGGTGCGGGCTCGCACGCGCATGATGGCGTCCACCGTAGAGCGCCCCCTGCGGAAACCAAACTGGCTTTCCAGTCCGCAGGGCGCCCCGGCTTCTTGACTCACATAGTCCTCACATTCGTAATTCTTAAAATAATCTATATTAAATAAATACAAATTAAATGCTGGTCGTAGGATAGCGCATGTAATTTTAATAAGCACGTTCAGTCTCAAACGACTACAAAAAAGTGGTATTTTAGGATTTCCAAAATTCAAACCAGCAACTTTAGTTTACTCTTTTTAGATGGCTTTTTTTTGGCACACCCACACACACACACAAAGATTTTGTATACCTAACACATGTCTCGCGATTGCTGCGATTGTGTATGCATAGTTTACGCCATACCATAACATAACATTACGTCAGTTCGCTTTTAAGGGCGCTTTTAAATTGTAACAATAATACAGTAAAGGTGTAATTTATCATTGTTACATCTACATTTTTTTTACAGTTGTAGATGCGTTGTGTATATACACACATCAACACCGTCTAGGGATATTTTGTATAAAATTCTTAAACTCAAAAAATACTGGCCAGTTTTAAATTCTTTTGAAGAAAGCTTATTTTGTAAACCTTTTTGAACGATTCTAAATATGAATTTGAAAAAATAAATTAAAAACAAAAGATTTACGCGGCATAATGGTAGCGAAGTCCAAAGGCTTCATTTACCTACAGTAGTTTTTGGCTATTTTCTTGTGTCAAATTTAAGTTTTATAACAAGTTATCGGTTAATTTCGAATTAATGTTATTGTGTGCATCATGCAGCGGCGCCATTTAACGAGAGAGGAAATGTTAAGGGCAGTAGGCATGCTCCAAGCTGGGGCTACTCAACGGAGTATTGCTGAGGAGATTGGAACAAGACAAAACGTGATATCAAGGTTATGGTCACGTTATCGTGCTACTGATGATGTGGCTGAAAGACACCCAGGCGGGAAGCGCATAACCACTCAACGACAAGACCGATTTTTGCAAGTTGCCGCGAGAAGACAACCAAATGTTACGGCCATGCAGTTGGTTCAGAGGCTCCAGTCAGAGCACCAGTTGCTTGTGAGTGATCAAACTGTAAGGAGAAGGCTGCATGAAGCTAACCTTCATGCTCGCAGACCGCTTCGTACTCCAGCACTACGCCGAGGAAATCGTGGACGACGGCTAGAGTGGGCTCGTGAACATTTGCTCTGGGAAGATAACCAGTGGTCTGTAGTGCTGTTCACCGATGAGTCCCGGTTCGGTTTCCATCCCGATACACGTAGAGTACGTGTTTGGCGAGTTCCTGGTCGTGAGAGCCGTCTGCAACATCCTCAGGAAGTTCATTCATACCACGGCGGGACATTTATGGTTTGGGCGGGAATTCGTGTTGGTGGAAGAACAGACCTCGTTTGGATCAGAAACACCATGACGGCTGAAAACTACCGTAACGAGGTGCTAGTACCAATAATCTACCCCCATCGACTACAAATGGGCCAAGAATTCACGCTCATGCACGATAACGCCCACCGCACACAGCGAGAGTGGTAACGAGCTGGTTGCAGGAGCACGACGTATCGGTCTTAGGCTGGCCCGCTCAATCGCCTGACCTAAACCCCATAGAACACGCGTGGGACATGCTCCAAAGAAGGGCTTTGAGGAATTTCCCTGCAAACATTGCGACGGAAGAGCAACTTTTTTTGCATCTTAACCGGACCTGGGACAATATACCGCAGCAAGACTTGGATAACTTAATCCAAAGCATGAAAAACCGTTGCAGGACCGTTATTAACGTCATGGGGTGTTTTACTGACTACTGATTTTTCACATAACTGTTAAAAACAGATTAATTTTTCCTTATTATTCACTTTTTTTGAGAAACACGTTCATTGTTAGTTTTACCATTATTTCACGTTTTTTCTTTATTTGAATAAAAATTTGATTACGCAAAAAAAATAGTTTTCTTTTATTCTGGAGTGTAGTCTGATAAATGGGCCTTATAAAAATATATGCATGCTGTATGTTATTTTTAATAAATTTTGAGTAAATTGAGTAAATCCAAAATATCCCTAGACAGTGTTGATGTGTGTATATATAATTGTAATCCTTGTCCATCTACGACATAAAAAATTAAGAAAAATAAAATTAATAATAACAAAAAAGTGAAATCGACTTGCATGGGCATTCCATATAGAACACACTAAGTCAGGATTTAACGAAATGCCAACGGGATAGGAAATAACGGGAAAACGAAGTTTCCGCGGGTGACTGCGGGGCGGAAAGCTAGTCATAAAATATTCTTAAAACCAATCTAGTTGTTGGAAAGATTACGCAACCGGGCCATTTCTGTTAAAGCTCTCTCATCGTGGGGTCGATTTAAAAGCTTATTTGCATCCAAATCGCATAAGGCGATACCGTCTAAAGTTTTGACACGACTAAGGACTACATACATATATTTTCCCTTTTGCAAAGTTCTTCTTGCCCAAATCGATCACCGTTTTATCTAGGGTTGTGCCCTGAAGTTTGTGGACAATCACGGCCCAGCTTAAAATGAGCGGTAGCATTCTACGTTCGACATCTCCATATCCTCTTTGCGCTTGGAATGTTGTGCAAACAGGGGAGATTGCTACGCACCTGTCTTCATCTTTTAAGCGTTGGCCTACAGATGGGTCATCAAATTTAATAAGGCCCATGGCACCATTCACGAGCCCATCGGATACAGAAATATTACGCCTTAACATGACTCGAGATTCAATACCCAACTTGATAACTGATAAGAAACCACCGCAGTTATGTCTTTAGGAATAACATTATCTGGTGGTTTTCTACCATAGGTTGCCGCCTCGCGAGACTCATCTACAGCCATTATAGTATACATGCGGTACGTCTTAGCATTTTCAGCGGTAATTTTTAACCGACTTCTAAAAAAGGAGGAGTTCTCACATCGGATGTTTTTTTTATGTTTGTTCGCGCATAACTCTGTCGCTTGCCAACCGTTTTGAAAAAATATATTTTTGTTGGAAAGGGTATACTTTCCAAATGGTCCCATTGAAATTTCGATAAGATCTGATGGTCAGTTTCGGAGACAGACAACGGAACTCTTCAATAAATGCCAGCAAATCAACGGCTATTACTGCTATCGCTTATGTATGTATTGTTTACGCTACCACACAACATAACGTCACGCCTGTACCCTATAAAGGGGTACGCAGATGTGTTCAGTATACCACGGTACACCCTCATTTCTGTCAAAGTTGTTATTGGGATACCTCTAATCTTGTAAGTATATACGGATTTGTGTGGAGTAGGTACAACTAAAAAGTGAAAAATCAAAACTTTTTTACAAAAAAAACAACCGACTTCCAAAAAAAAACACTGAAAAGAGAAAAACAACTTTAATTTCGGAAGTCGGTGTCAAAAAATGAAAATGCGGAACCAGCGACACCGACTTCCGAAATTAAAGTTATTTTTCTCTTTTCAGTGTTTTTTTTTGGAAGTCGGTTGTTTTTTTTTTGTACAAAATATTTTATATTGTTTTATTGCACATTGTTATTAAATGTACCACAAATGGGTGAAGACACTGGCTCCTGTAACACAGGTTGCTACCTAGCTCAGGAGTCAGGGCTTCAATCAAAGCATGTAACAACTGTTTTTATGTCAATAAATTTCTTTATTATTATTATTATTGTCAGACGTTTTTAAGTAGAAATTCCGGAAAAAAATGTTTAAAAAATTACTTTGTGAAATTGTAGATAATTGAGCATTTATTAATAATCAATTAAAATCGCGAAATGCTGAAAAATTTTTCACCCAACTTTACAAAACTTCTTATACCTCGGAAACTAAATGCTGAGAACTGACTCTTTTTGCTTGGATGCCCACATGTTGTTATTGTATAATTTAAACGTATTATTAAAATGAATGAGTATTGACATTTTTCCTCAATATTTTCCCGCTCATCGAACCATAACATTGTATTTAGGTACTTATATAGTATGGAATGAATGAGTCCAAAATTGCTACTATTTATTAAGTAATCGGCTTATATATTACCTATACAATAATTATCTCCTCGCGGCCCGCACAAACGCGCGCTAACCACCCAAAACTCAGTGGTGAGCCCATTTCTTATAATTATTCTACAACTAAATGCGATTAGCCATAGCAGCTCCTAACTTGGTTTTGGACTGATTTTCCAATGTTCGGAACCGCAGTTGCGTAAGACACTTTCTTTCGCAGTACAAAGGATTTTTAAGGAAATTCCTAATCCATTACTTCATATTATGTTTGAAACAGTCGTCTGCGACAACGTCAATAACTCAATGAATGTTGACAAATTGTCAAAATGGAAGGCATTGCAATTGCTAATGTGCTATGTAATGTATGCACCGCTGATAAATTTCAATTATGAAATAATGATCGCGTGTTGATAGCTTTTGTGCAAACAATATATCAATCCGCCATATTTGTTTTTTAAACAAAAATTATTTGACCATTGAAAAAAAATATCTATTTGTTAAGCCTTTTCGCACTTAAGTTGGGGTCGACCTTCAGTCTAACCGGATACCAGTATTTTACATGAAGCGACTGCCTATCTGACCTCCACAACCCAGTACCCAGTACTGGGTAACACGATACCCTTTGGTAAGATTAGTTATCAAATATTTGGGCTTCTGACTACCTGTAACGACTACTTATCTGACCATAGAAAAGTCTACCCTTACACAACTGTTGTCGTAGTTATTATTAAAAGTAGTATTTTTAATAGTTATAATATTTTGAGCAGCAATGGAAAACTAACAGCGGGATCGTAGAACATAAATGACGCAAATGGGTCCGAAGTCCAAAATGTT
Source organism: Apamea epomidion (assembly GCA_947507525.1). NCBI lineage: Eukaryota > Metazoa > Arthropoda > Insecta > Lepidoptera > Noctuidae > Apamea > Apamea epomidion. The sequence continues at coordinate 13,543,052 of OX382231.1, forward strand.
AAAGCGACATCTGATTCTGCTGGCTCTAAATATTATTATGGTTTTGAAGGACAAGAATTATGTGAGTACAATGACATTTTAATAAGATAAAGGTGTTATTCTGCATTAGTCCATTCATTTAAGAAAAATTTTTGCACTTCATCTGTAATAATAAGCTCCATTAAAAATTGAAGAAAGCATTTACCAACGGCTTATTATATATACGTGCTTAATCAGCCGATAATGTATCCACTGCCAGGACATAGATGTTCTCTCCGTGAGAGGGAGTGGGCCGTAATCCTACTCGCGGTCCTGTGCAGGTTGGTGGATAACCAATATTAAAAATATTTAAGCAAAATTAAAGTTAAAAAATCCTTTCGGTTGACGGCCTGTAATTTTAGAAACCAGCCATTGTGGTCTAGTTTGATGGTGAAGTAGGTATGATACCTAGAACCCATTCCCAAGACATGAAAATTGTTTGTCGCACGGTTTTTTAAAACCAGTGACCCGCCTCTGCAAAGCACAGTTTTTACGATTTGACAAAACATCAAGATTTCTTCATTATTATATTTAAGATTAATATGAATTTATTATAGGTATACCTATAGGTACACTATAAATAAACCTTTCAGAATAAAATTCTCTAAATTATAGTGAAAACCGCAACAAAATCCATTGAGTAGTTCAGAAGAACTAAGCGGTCACACTGGCGGACACGAAAATTCACATTATTCTGTACTGTATTATGAGAACGCCTTTGTCGTAATAATAGCAACAACTTATTTTCCAGGGGTCGTTTAACTTAACGTTGACTGACGCGGAATTGTGCAAGGGTCCGAAACATAAGGAGTGCTCTGTTATTAAGGCTCAGATCACAAGTCGTAATGTCATACAATATGATATTAATGTGACACAAAGTGTTTCTCCAACTAAAGTAAGTACCCTACCTATGGTCTGTTCCAAAAGCATCTGATGAAAATGTAAACAGTGAATGAATTAACGTGTTAATAATTCCCTTTAGTGAGTGATTGCGTAAGAATTTAACCTGAACAGGTTTTGGTTACACTTTCATTAGTTACTATTAAAACAGAATATAAATCTATCAATAATAATAATATAATTGCATGAATCCTAATTGATTAACTTTTAATTTTGTAACTTTCAGAGCAAAATGATAGCCATAACAGATGGAAAGGAGTACCTAAGGTTTCATATGAAGAAACCATGTGAACATCTCTTTCTGAAGCCTATACTCTACTCCATATTTAATATTACAAAAGGAAAAGATTGTGTAATGTTAAAGGTGCTTCAGCTAATCTTTTAACTATTTGTGCATTTTGTGATGATGATAATGAGATATATTTCCGTAAATAAGTTAAAAAAACACTTTTACATGTCAAAAATATATTACGTTTTAAAACTACATAGATGAGTTCGGTGTTTTCTATGTAACTACTCTGAGAAGAAAGACCGAAACGAACCGAGAGGTCAGTTTCTTTTAAAGTCCAGACATAATATTGGTCTGACATGTGAGGACCATGCACATTAATATCTGAAATGTTATTTCGAGGATAAAACTACATAAATTTAATTGGACCTGTCCAGTCAGTGCACGCATATGTCGGTAATCGTGAGCTCAACTCAGAACTTAGGAGCCCAACAACTCGACGAACAATACTAAAGAAAGCACATTTGGATAGACCGCATAAAGTACTCAAACTGGCAGATTATTATCATTAAAACTAAATGAGAAAAAAATTACCCACATAGTCCTCACATTCGTAATACCTAAAATAATCCATATTTAATCAATACAAATTAAATGCTGATCGTTGGTAAGCGCATGTAATTTTAATTAACACGTTCAGTCTCAAACGAATACAAAATAATGGTATTTTAGGATTTCTAAAATTCAAACCAGCAACTTTAGTTTACTCTTTTTAGGTGGCTTTATTTTGAAATTATTATTTTTCAGGGTCAGTACCAATTCAGAGCGGATGTACAAAAACTCACACAATCGTTCTTAGGAAAGAGCTACTTGCTGGGAAATTGGACTTTCAGAACCGTTATCTTCAGTGACGAATGCAATTTTTATTGTGTAGATATTAAAGTTCATATGTTTTAATGTGGCTAGTAAGATATACAAATAAACAGTGAATCAAATCATGCCATTTATTTTCTAGATCATTAAATCCAATTTGTTAGATACTAATTCAATTGCATACACCACTAAAAGGCGAGTGTTATTACATACGAGTACATTCGACAGATTTTGATAATAATGAATAATAACGTCAAAATCATTACTAATACGATAATCAAATACAACACAACATCAATAATCAAATATGCAATTGGTATGTACAATAAACAACATTATTTCAAGACACGGTTTGAAGGCAATGCTTGTCGTGCAGGCCTGGGTGTTTTCACCGGACAGGCCTGCTGACATTGACGATGAGGTGGAGTGGTTCCGGGAGGCCATGTCCGAGATTTGTGACGTGGCAATGCCCCGAGTCCGGCCAGGATGCGCCCGACATGCGGCAGCGGCGGCGACCTCTCGCGTCCGGCCCTGCCATGCCAAGCCATGGTCCGGGGCGAGAGGGACTGGGAGGCGGTCACCTCCTCCTGCGAAGCAGTCATGCTAGCGAAGGAGGTGGCGGTATGGGTGAGGGAGAGATCCTCACGCCTCAGCCGCCGAGGGAGACGCTCCGGGCGTCGGGAGCCGCGTGACGACTCCCGGCCACCGTAGGCGCGGGCCTGCGGGCGGAGAGCACTGGGTAGCTCTCCGTCCGATCAGGACCAGGCCCGTGCCGGACGGCGCGTATGTGTTCCACGCGCGCCTCAAAGAGATGTCAGCGTAGTTGACGGGGCCCGACAGGGCCGAAGCCTGCCGGGGTAGCGGGATCGTCCGAAAGGGTTACCGCTGCCCTGGTACATAAAGGGCTAAGGAAGGAACACGGGTGGGGTTTTAGTCAGTAAGAGTCTGACACTCCCTTCTGCTCCATCCAGAGCGGGAGGGGTCATTTGATGTATTTCCCATCCTGAAAAAAAAAAAGGGGGTACCTAATTGCGTAACACACTAATAGTAGCAATGGCTTTTATTTTGACAGTTCAACAACATTCATTGAATTATTAACGTTGTTGAGCGGACATTTTTTTCCTAGATTTTTACTGTCATGCGTACAATATTATGGAATGTTTTCAGCTTCTGAAGTTTGCCACACCGAAACCATAGTGGTAGGTACTGACATTCCAGGAAATGTAAACGACCTATTTGGCTATTATGTCGGCTACTAAATATTAAACGGCAATATGTGGGCGTCCAAGCAAAAAACGTCCAGTAGTGAGGTATTGAGTTAAGACTAGATTTGGTATCTAGAATAGTCAATTGACAGTACCTAAGGATTGAAAAAATATTCAGAAACTGGCACATATTTTTTTATCAGACATTTGAAGTGGAATTTCTGAAAAAAAATTTTAAAAAAATTACTATGTGAAATTGTAGATAATTGACCATTTATTAATAATCAATTAAAATCGCGAAATGAAATTTTTTCATCCAATTTTACAAAACTTCTTATATCTCGGAAACTAAATGCCGAGAACAGAGGGGCAATTCTCGTAATTTTAAGAACATTCAGTCTGATCTCAGTCTCAATCTGTCAAAAAATACTTCTAATTTCCTTACATTTTGACAAGTTTTTAACATTTGGTTGTCGGCGAGATGAGATTGCGATTAGATTTTGAACGTTTTAAATTGCGAGAATTGGCCTTGAGGACCCTTTTTGCTTGGACGCCCACATATTAGCTCGTAGAACATAAACGACGCAAAGGGCTTGCGGTTTTAATATATTTACAATCCGAAGTCCAAAATGTTAAAGCGACATCTCATTCTGCTCGCTCTAAATATTATTATTATTTTCCCATCGGGGGACCGCTCTCATTATTAGCCTAATTTTCTGTTAAAGTTTAAAATAGTAGCGGTCCCCCGACGGGACATTTTATCAAAAAATTTCATACGTACTAACGTAGGGTCATAATTTCAAGGTTATTTTTTTCTTTTTATAGGCTTTTTACATTCATACTATTTTTATTATTATTTTGTGTCGAGGGTTTTTTAAATTTTTAATTTAATATTTTATTCATGCTTTTTATAGGGACTCCTTATTATATCAGTTCTTTTATTTTGTTGCGTTTTAAGATTCAGGTAATTTGGTGTTTAATCAGGTTTTTCGTAATTCGCCATTTTGTGGTGGTGACCATCTTGGATTTGAAATTTATCATAGTGTATTATAGTATTCTACTAGTCAAGCCCTTTCATTTGATACCCATATTGAGGGAGTTGTGAAAAAAAAATGTAATTCGCCATTTTGTGGTGGCGGCCATCTTGGATTTGAAATTTATCATAGTGTATTCTCACTAGTATTCTCACTAGTCAAGCCCTTTCATTTGATACCCATATTGAGGGAGTTGTGAAAAAATATGTAATCCGCCATTTTGTGGTGGCGGCCATCTTGGACCGATTTTCATCAAACTACGAGAACTAAGAACACTCCCGATAAACTCACCTTTCAAATAAAAAAAAAAACAATATCAAAATCGGTTTATCCGTTCGGTTCGGGAGCTACGATGCCACAGACAGACATACACATACACACACCCTCACACACACACACACACACATAGACCACGTCAAACTTATAACACCCCGTCGTTTTTGCGTCGGGGGTTAAAAATAGCTCCATTAAAAAATCGAAGAAACCATTTACCAACGGCTTATTATAAGTACGTGCTTAATCAGCCGATAATGTATCCACTGCCAGGACATAGACGTCCTCTCCGTGAGAGGGAGTGGGCCGTAATCCAACTTGCGGTTCTGTGCAGGTTGGTGGATTACCAATATTAAAAATATTTAAGCAAAATTAAAGTTACAAAATCCTCACGGTTAACGGTCTGTAATTTTAGAAACCAGCCATTGTAGTCTAGTTTGATGGTAACGTAGGTATCCGTTATAGCAGCGGTAAGACCCGTCATGGAGGCGTGGATCGAGAGGCGGCATGGCGCCCTCAGCTTCCGGCTGACGCAGGTACTCTCTGGCCACAGCTGCTTTGGGAAGTACGTGTATCGTATAGGTCGGGAGTAGACACCGGTGTGTCACCACTGTGAGGCTTGCCTTGAGGATATGGCGCAGCAGACGTTAGAGGAGTGCCCAGCTTGGGCAGGGCTGCGCCGTGACCTCATCGTGGCGATAGACGGTAGCGATCTCTCGCTCCCGGCCGTCGTTCAATCGATGGTCGAGAGCGGGAGCGCATGGGACAGGGTTGCCTCCTATTGCGAGGATGTCATGTCTGCAAAGGAGGCAGCCAAGCGGGAGAGAGAAGCTGCATACTCTCTCCCCTCCCGCAGGAGACGCACCGGGCGCCCGAGAAGAGTGCAAAACGATCTGCGACCTCCATGAGAGGTGGCCTGCGGGCGGCGGACTAGGGGCGTCCGTCGTCCGACCAGATAGGCCCGAGTTGGCACCGCAGTGTTCCACGCGCACCACTCGAGAGTGGGTGCGATCATTGTGGGAATGGCCGCACGGGGAGGTGGGACCCGCTGAGGAACATTGGGTCAATGCCTGTCGGGGGAGCGGTGAATGCTTATGCGAATCCCGCACCCCCGGCCATAGGCAGAGGTGGAACACCGCGGTGGTTTTAGCCGGTAAGAGTCCGGCATACCCCTTCGCCACCCTCACGATGGAGGAAGTCCATGAGGATTTCCACCGCAAAACCAAAAAAAAAAAGATATGATACCTAGTACCCATTCCCAAAATACATGAATATTGTTTGTCGCACGGTTTTTAAAAACCAGTGATCCGCTCCTGCAAAGCACACAGTTTTTATGATTTGACAAAACATCAAGATTTCTTCATTATTATATTTAAGATTAATATGAATTTATTATAGGTATACCTATAGGTACACTATAAATAAACCTTTCAGATTTTTTTTTTCTCTAAATTATAGTGAATACCGCAACATAATCCATTGAGTAGTTCAGAAGAACTAAGCGGTCACACTGGCGGACACGAAAATTCACATTATTCTGTACTGTATTATGAGAACGCCTTTGGCGTAATAATAGCAACAACTTATTTTCCAGGGGTCGTTTAACTTAACGTTGACTGACGTGGAATTGTGCAGGGGTCCGAAACATAAGGAGTGCACTGTTATGAAGGCTCAGATCACAAGCCGTAATGTCATACAATTTGATATTAATGTGACACAAAGTGTTGCTCCAACTAAAGTAAGTACCTATGGTCTGTTCCAAAAGTATTTGATGAAAATGTACACAGTGAATTAATGAATGTGTTACAAATGACCTTTAGTGAGTAAATGCGTAAGAATTTAACTAGAACAGGATTTGTTTACACTTTCATTAGATACTGTAGTTTCGTTAGAACGGACTATAAATCTATCAATAATAAGTTCATTGCATGAATCCTAATTGATTAACTTTTAATTTTGTAACTTTCAGGGCAAAATGATAGCCATAACGGATGGGAAGGAGTACCTAAGGTTTCATATGAAGAATCCGTGTGAACATATCTTTTTCAAGCCTATACTCTACTCCACTTATAATATTACAAAAGATTGTTTAATATTAAAGGTACTTCTGCTTATCTTTATAAACGGAACGCTTCAGATCCTAGCATAGTTTGGAACATATTTGGATGGAGCCTAGACTTCATCAAACGAGTTCGTTCGAGCTTAAAGTATTCAGAGAACCTCGAACAAGTCTGTGATCACCGAGACATTCCTGAATATATGCTGTTTATCCGTTATGATGAAGTCTACTACTTCTCTACTATGACGAAAAATGGGATTTTTTTGTCATAGTGTCGGGACTTCGCCACGTCCACTTCCTTTGGGGCTGTTTCGAAGAGTTGAGTAGTTCTTAAAGAAGGAATTCATCAAGAAAAGCCCCTCCTTCTTAAGGAAGTTATATCATATGTCCCCTATGATTTCTGCTGCCAAACCTGTAGGATCCTACCACCGATTCGTTGCAAGTTTGTACTCCCATTTTAGCTTTAAAATCTCCCATGAGAACGTTGTAGTGAGCCCTAGTGATGGAATGCAAGGCCTTGGAGATGTCCTCGAACATTTCCTACACTTCATCATCCGAGTATGCCGAGGTCAGTGCGTAGACCTGAACAACCTTGAGGCTATACCTCTCGGTCAGCTTCGAAACGAGGTACTGCTGCTACAGCTACCCGGTTCGACTCACTGGAGCCTTCCACAACGTTGTCACGAAGGGATTTATTTACCAGGAACCGGACTACGCCTTAGGATAGCTGATCTCCCTCTCGAAAATACGTAAGATGACCCGATTCGAGGGTTATTGTGTCCTGCCCCTCTCTCTCTTCGGACTTCACTCAACCCAAGAATGTGCCACCTTATTTTTACTTTCCCGAGTTCTACTTCGAGCACTAGGTGTTCGTCGAGCCGTAACGTGCGTCCGTTATACGTCGCCTAGGTCAGTTGGTTTTGCGGCCATTCGTAACCCGGGGATTCTTCACACCCCCCACCTTATCGTTACCGTGATCACCGCCAAAATCAGGAATAGCAAGGAGGCCGGGAACGTGTCCGTTTCAATGGCGCCGCTACGTTATTTTTTTTTTAAAAAAACCATGCCGATATTTTGTAACAATTTGTAAAAGTTGATTTCCAAAACCATAAATTTGTCAAAGCTATGGTTAAAAAGTTATAAGGGTTTGAACGTGGCCGCGCCATTAAAACGCGGCGAACCGCGCGCCCACGGAGATCTTTAAAACTAAGCATTGCAGAGACCTGAAATTTAGGTAAATAACAAATTGAATTTATAAAAAAAATAAAAAAATATAGGAAAAAATCCTGGGTTTGTATTTTAGGAGCTGCAAGACTTAAAACCCCATGACCACGCCATTAAACCGGTGAAAAACACTTTATCACCGATATCTCGCTGAAAAAGCATCGCAGACGTCTGAAGTTTTTTGTAAAACCTAGAGTTGAATTTGTTAAAATAGGTAAAAGCGCACAAAAAAATTCTAGGTTTACATTTCAGGAGCTGTGGTATGGAATCATCAATACGTCTTGAATATGTCGATAGGCTGACCATGGCACAATTTTTCCTTTGTTCGGAAAAATTGTATTAGGATTTAAAATTCAAATGTAAACAAGCGATTGCGGCTTATTTTTTTTTCGAGTTCTTTTATTTTCTTATTTATTGTCTTATAATAATTTTCAGGGTCGGTATCAATACAGCGTGGACGTACAAAAACTCACGTGGAGGGAGTTTCTTACGGGAAATTATAGGTACTTTCAAATCCGTCTTCTACAGTGACAAATGCAATTTTTACTGTGTTAACATGAAAATTCATTTATTTTAATGTGGTTAGCAAATTATACAAATACACAATCAATCAAATTATTTATTTTCAAGATTTAATAATAATTTAATAATTTATTTATTTCCAAGTATATGGTATTTTGAGATCTTACACTAATAATGTTCCACATATACTACCATTGCTGGCGTAAAAATATAAAAAAAAAAGTTAATCACATTCAAATCATCACTAAATTAATTAAAATGTCAAAAAGTAAAATGAAAATTAATTTGTTATGTCCAAAATACAAGTTCTTAAGTCAAAGTAATACAGTGATATTAAGATTAATTGCAATGTCAGGAAATATAATTAAAATGTCAAAATAAACAATGTTATGTCCAAAATATAAGCTCTATAGTAAAGTAATAATTATAGATATTATGCCAAAATACTAATAACATAGAATATTCATTACAATGTTAAAAATTATGATTCAGAAATTCATTAACTGAATAAAAGCACATTTCTAATAGCCAAGCAAACATTTTACATTTAAATTTATCTATTGGTAACATTCTGAACGCAGATGGTAATTTATTATAAATTTTGATCGTCATACAACTGGCATTTCTACTATAGAGATGCAGTCTTTGAGGAGGAACCAACAGTTTGCCAGCATTTTTTTTATTCAATCTTTCCGAGACTTGTTCATTCAATGAAAATAAATGAGGGTACTTTTTAACAAATAAACAAACCTCAAAAATATACAGACACGGGAGTGGGACAATTTTTAATTCTCTAAATAATGGTCGGCAATGGTCTAAATATTCTGCTCCACTCATGGCTCGGATACATTTTTTTTGTACTTTAAACGCTCTGTCGACGTCCACTGAATTACCCCATATAACTAGACCGTAACGTAATACTGATGAAACATAACCATGATATGCATTTAGGACTGTTTTTTTACTGGACACTAGTCTTAACTTGCGAAGAGCATATACAAACTTATCAAGCTTACTGCATACTCTTTCCACATGTTCCTTCCAATTCAGTTTGCTGTCAATTATTATACCCAAAAATAAAGCCGATGGTTCCGGTTGTAAAATTGTAGTGTCATGTCGAATTATTGTTGGTGTAACTGACAAGTTGCTTGTTTGAAATTGTACTACTTTGGTTTTATTAATATTAACATGAAGATTATTGTCTGCTAACCAGTTTATTACATTAATTAATTCAATATTAGTGTCAATTTCTATGTCAGTTTTGTTGGAACATTTTATCGTCAATGTTGTATCGTCAGCAAATTGAATACATTCACACTTTAGGCATTTAATGAGGTCATTTATATATAATAAAAATAGTGGCGGACCTAGTATGCTTCCCTGTGGAACGCCAGAATGATTAATTTTTAATACTGAGCAATATGTTTTACTAGTATTTTTTTCTACTCTAGAAATAACAGTTTTCTGTTGGCAATCAGACAAATAGCTTTTAAGCCAATCGTGCGCCTGGCCTCTTATTCCATACTTCTCCAGTTTGTGGAGTAGTCGTTTATGTGAGACAAAATCAAATGCCTTGCTCATGTCTAGGAATACCGACAATGCAGACATTTTTTTATTAAGAGCCTCAGTGATTAATCTCACTAAGGAGAAACAACAGGCTAGAGTTGTTGAACAGTTTTTTCTAAAGCCAAACTGAGTCTCCACAATCAAGTTATATTTAGTTACAAAGCTATTTATTCTGTCATGCATTGCTTGTTCAAAAAGATCATAAAATCCAATTTGTTAGTAATTACACACACCATTTAATTTTTTTTTGCATATTTGATTAATGATGATTTTGATAATAATGTCAAAATCATCTATAATCAAATATGCAAAAAAATTGTCTGCTCTATAACGTAAATAACGCATTGAAATGTCAAAATGAAAGCCATTCCTACTGTTAGTGTGTTACGCAATTCTTGTAGGGGGCTCGGTAGTTTAGTAGGTAATAACTGCCGCACGGGTCGATCTTCAACGTTAAGCAACGCTTGTTGAGGTTGCTCCGTGGATCCAGGACCATCCATTACATACAGAGACCTCTTCGTGCCTCGGAAAGCACACGTACTTCATCGACAGTCGTTGCGGATAGTCCGAAGTCTTACCAGCAAGGGGTATTGTTTTAACCAGTAACTAGATTTTGGAGATCAGAAGGCCAATTCTCGCAATGTAAAACGTTCAAAATCTAGTCGCAGTCTCATCTCAGCGACAAACAAATGTCAAAATGTAGGGAAATTAGAAGTATTTTTTGACAGATAGAGTCTGAGATCAGACTGTGAACGGTCTTAAAATTACGAAATTTGCCCCTCAGATAGGCAGTTAGTCCATGTAAAATACTGGTATTCAGCTGCATCCGGTTAGAACTCAACATAGTTGGGAAAAAGCAAGGCAGATGATAACCAATCTTCCAGCACGAGAAACTAAAACCTAAATCACATCTGATTTAAAGTAAGGAACGCTAATCCTCATAAGGTTTTGCCAATTTCGAATAAGTACTTAAAATAAATAATACCAACAATTTTATTAATGTTTAATTATGACGGACAGTAACAAATCATATTTTATTGTTATTTGTTACCATCCGACATAAATAAATACTAATTACCAACAAACATGCTTATCTTAACGACCCTCCATAATTTCGATATCATCTACCAACACACTCGTAATAACAAAGGCTCTCATTAAAGAAGGTGATATAAGAATTTAGTATTTACCTACTTGTGCACTCAAGGAGAAAATAGCTGAAAATAAAAATAGCTATACATACAACCTATAGAAAATTAATAGTCATTATTGTTTACTATTTTACACTTGTGTAACGAGCCCCCTTATTTCCTAAAGACGTTTAAACATCGAAAAACGTTTTAAGCAGACGCTAGTCATTAAGTACTTTTTTTTTTTTTTTTTAGTCTGGGAAATCATCAAATGACCCCTCCCGCTCTGGGTGGAGCGGAAGGGAATGTCAGACTCTTACTGACTAAAACCCACCCGTGTTCCTTCCTTAGCCCTTTATGTTCCAGGGCAGCGGTAACCCTTTCGGACGATCCCGCTACCCCAGTCATTAAGTACTTGGCTTTATGCAATGCAACGAGTATGATTCTGTAAAGCCATATTTGTTACGGTCGCGAATCATATTTTAGTCAATATAAAACCTGACACTGACCTGCAAATTGCAAAAAGCGTAAGCAAATTTTAATTTCGCGGGCTACATTATCGCACATTAGATCATGCCTGTACTTTGTACCTAGGTCCATGCACATACCATCTTATACTTCAAGGCAAAGACTCACCATCATCAACATGCATACATGAGGAAAGATGGGGTCGCTAAAGGTCAAAAGAATATAATATCCATTATATCAACTGTCTGTTAAAGACCGGAATTAGAGACACTGTGTTCACGGTGTTAGAATGCAATATTCAAGGGGTTCTATTCAATGGGACCCCAGACCGGAACGACTGTAACTCAAGGACGTCTGTCAGGATGACAACAAAAGAGACAGGGGAACAGATAAAACAACTTTGAACCTATCAGTTTTTATATTAAGGGAGATTTTTTTATTCTTGACCTGCAATGCAAGACGGGTTCTCCAACTTGCTATGGTATTTTATTTCGTACTTAATGATTTACTAAAAAATTGAAGTCGCCCGTCTCATTGATCAAATTACTTTCCCAAAACTTTGCCACTTCCACGGCGTTGTCTTTGGCAGTGCAGAGGTCATGCTTAGCTTGCATGTTTGGGGACACAGAGTGCAGGATAGGGACATAGCTCCACAATCACACCCTACTGCCGTTCCGTCAAGGTAGCCCCACTTCACTAGGTTGGACTTACATCTTCTCACTTGTATCCGGAGCCGGTTCAGAGACTTCCAAGTGGACCACGGAAGGTTACACCTTACACCGGAAGTTTTGGGAAAGTAACATTTGAAGTACAGTCGTGCCAGGGACACAAAGAAGAAGAAAATTGATCAAATTGACATGGGTCTCTAATTTCCTATAAAAAAAACAGCACTGTTATGTAGACACCCAATCAAACCTTGATATATACCATTTTGAGTATTCTCTAAAATCGATTGGTAATATAACTATCGTCGGTAGACAGTTTTCAGTATTGAGGAGAATGGTGGATTGTGTGTGGCAGAAAGGGGTAACTGCTGTCTAACGGCTTATAGAGTCTGTTGAAGATCAAGGTATGCTGCACCAACCCTAAATAAGTAGGAAAAGTATGATAATGATAGAAATGCAACTTCGTTGACGATTTGAGTGGGTGGGTCATGGGTAAGGCAAATACATTTATTCGGTCATCGGATATGGTAGGTAGAAAGTTGGTTAGTATATTGTAATAGGGTATTTGCCTGGGTAAAAAAATAATTATTTTATTTGGTCCGTCAGTTAGATTATCGAAAAATAATGGACACGTATTTTTTCTTTTGTCAATCAAACAAAAAATGACAAAAAAAAGCGCGTCTGAAATTTGGGAGTGGGGGGTCGTGACGTTACGTGCTTGCAAAAGTGTCGCAAGCAAGTGACGTCACGCGGAACTTAAACGGGCGATATCTTCATATTTTTTTAATATTGAAAAAATACGGGCTCAATATTTTTTGATAATCTAACTGACGGACTTATTCGTTTTTTTTAGGAAAATAGCCTATTATGTTCAGGACACATCCGCCGCTAAAAGCGGCATAAGAATATTTACAATATTAGGTACACGTGGGTATAAAACCTAACTTATATACTAGTCATACTCTAATAAACAATACATAGACTGTAGACATAAATATACATTTATATTACTTACTCTATTATAGTTACGATATAAAAAATAAAAACACAACAATAACAACATTTATATTATACCACTAAATAAATCTTATATGTTATATAAAATATTTTACTGTATAAAAATAATTTTGGACAATACTTAATATTTTTATTAAACAAGGTAATATTTACATAATATAAGCTAACATATAAAATAATATATACATGTAAGTATCTGAAAAAAAGAACCAAAAGAATAAAAAGATTTTGGGGAAGCCATCATTTTAGTTTTTTTTTTTTGTCGAAATGAAATAAATAACAGTTCTCTTATTCGTTTTAGGATATGGTTGTAATTTTTTAAGGACGTAATCTAAACAACATCGAGATTGACTGCTCCAACGATCCATCGTTCATTGCACCTGTCTTAACAAAGTCATATTACGTCTGTTAAAAAATAAAAATAATACCATGCCAAACCATGTTATTATTTTTATAATCCCCAACACAGTGAATCGGATGTTCATTGTTCAAACCTCACCTAATGTAATTATAATTGTATTAGACCACATCTCAGACAATGCCTGCAGTATGTAGACCTTGAATTCCATCACATATGTCATTATAGTCTAGTTATCGAGTACTTCCAAGTGGTGTGTTTACTTGATATTCTAAATATCATTTGATAATATGGTCACGATGAGAATGCATATTATTCAAATATTATAGCTGTCAAGTTTTGGTCTAAACTAACTCAAGGTTTGGCAACGTGCAATGGAGCGCAGTATTCTAGGCGTCAAATTAAAAGACCACATTCGAAAGTTCGAAACACCACACTGCGCTCCAAAACACAAATTACTGACGTTGCTTAAAAAGCCGCTAAGCTGTAGTGGGACTGGGCTGGCCACGTCTGCCGTATGCCCAATGAGCTGTGGGCCAAAATAACCACCACGTGAGCCCTGACACAGCTAGAAGGCATCGCGGCAGACCTTATAGAAGATGGCGAGACGAGCAGGACAAAACAAACGAGCAGTGGTCCACTTTAGCCCTGGATCGAATGAGCTGGAAGTCATGGGGACACGCCCAGCAGTGGGATGATGAAGGCTAACAGTAACCAGTAACCAAGTTTCGATGAAGTACCTACTCAATTTCTTTAAGTTATTAAATAGCGATTTAATCTACTAGGCAAGCGTGCTGCTCCTAGATATAGGTACACATCTATTACCATTTCCCAGCCAGACCAACCCGAGGATTGAAACTCAAAGTAAACCATAAAGCGTGCTCGATACGAACACGTATTACAATTTATTCAGACAAAACAAATAAATGTATGGTATCTTCAATAACGATTGTGTGCATGTTAGATTTGTTTGTTTAAGGATCTCTTTCAATATTGTTACTATCAGCCTTCATCATTCCACTACTGGGTAAATACTTTTGCCATTACTTTTTACAACTTCGGTCCAACTCCAAAACTAATTTGGATCATTTGGTAATCGTTTTCGATTTGCGAATGCCACCATCTTCATCTTGCTTGGCCTGATGCGATGCTTTACCAGCTATCCAGGTCAGACGGTCTACTCCCTAAGAATATAATTAGTAGTTACGACCGAAGTTACGGGCGTTTCCTCCTTCGTATTACTTATGCATATAAGATTTCGGGGCAACTAAAAATAAATCACTACACGATTTGACAAGTGTCCCTAATCCCAATGTGTTTTTGCTCTTCCGGAAAATTTGAATTTGTCACTTAGTTTGACGGATCGACTACTTTTGGATGGGCCCGTATTTTCGTTGACGGACTTTGTGAGTAGACTCCCTGGGACGAAATGGTTATTGTGTCTGCCTTAAGTGTCCGTTGATGTTTTCATGTCACTGCGCTTTATCTCGGCTCTTAAGCATTCTCATTTAAATAAGAAGTGACATGAAAAAATCAACCTTATTTCAATGATCCCAAATTCTTTTTTAAACGCGATAAAAACGTACTCTCCTGTCCGAGCTAGTCTGATGTGAACGGACACTTAGACGTTGAAACCGCTTTTGCATACCAAAAGCAGCATTTTTTAATACAAATTATTGGCTTGCTTATTCCTCTACAAGCTCAAACGCCATACCAATATATATGGCTCTTATCTAGGTTTAACAAAGGAATAATAACGATCAGTATTGACCACGCCACCACATAACAATAAGATCAATCATTAATTGCATTAAAGAGATGAATTGTTCCTCTTATCTTTTTGTTTTTCATTTCACTTTATATTGTTTATTATTTATTGTTAATAATATCTTGATAAGACAGACCTCTGTTATGTTAAAATGAGGACACCCACTGATTAAAGCTTTTTTTATAATGTCGGTTTAATAATAACAGTTTATTTATTAATAAATCTCGGGATTGCAAACAGTGGAAAGTATTTCATGTTGATTGGCATAATTACTACTGCAAAGGGTACAGGACTACACTGCTGCCCATAGGACATACAAGGATTACCTACCGGCGCAATCTTCTTTCTACATTATCAATAACTATCTACGTCCAGTAATTTGAATCATTCCATGCTAGATAACTTCCTGCCTATGTCTGTACCTTCACCGAATTTTATCATACATTGTTGCTTTAAGTAAACACTTGACTCCAATTGGCCGTCTTCACTTACACAGGGCGACACATAAGTGAAAGCCTAAATATTATTGCACTGTTGGAATTTCAACTCTCGACGCTGTGAGCCGAGCGTTGAAAATCCAACAGTGCACTTTGACAAAGGAACAGAATACGGTACTATACTGCATTCGCGATTTATTTGCCAAAAATGTAAGCAAAAGTTCAGTTTAGGCGTGCTAGTCACTCTGAAATCAACCTAATTGCCATTAAAATAAAGTTGATATTTGTTTTACTTGAAATAACATCAATTTGAAACATAAAAATAAATTCAATAGTACTAGTCACTCTGAAATCAACCTAATTGCCCTTAAAATAAAGTTGATATTGGTTTAACTTGAAATAACATCAATTTGAAACATAAGTTTGAACAGACTTTATGTAATAATATTACAAGGCGTGAATAGAGTCTGTATCTTTAAAGTTACAAATATTTTTGTCCTTATCTTATCTTTGCAATAATCGTTACAATTGTAGTTCGATATTTATATTAGGTAGCTACTCACTGTTCATATTTCAGGAATAAGGAAAAGAAATTCAACCTCGTTCATAAAAATACCAATTATGATGAATATGAACCTAAAGGTAATTAAACCAGACATTTTAAAATCAAAACATTTTAAAACCAATTACAGGCACTTTTGAATTGTCAAAGGGTCAGTCAGTCAGAAAGATGAAGCTAGTTGCCCATTCCAAAGCGTAGGTACCTATGAGAAGAACGGGCAAGAAACTCCATGGACACTCTTTTAAATCATAAAATTGTTACAAAATATTTGATTACATCATTCGTGTTGAAGTTAACCATGTGAGAACGATGTAGAAAGACGTGCACGTTCAAGTCAAGTAAGACTAATTAAATTATCACCCTATCATAATTTTGTCAAATCATTCCGTGAGTATATTGACAACTCACACATACACGCTTTAGTTAGGGAATAATTATATCTAACTAAACAATGATAATATATAATAATAATCTAATAATAATTATATCTAATTACACAATGTCAACCTCCTCTACACAATGCCAATGCTAAGATTTATTTTCAGGATTCAGTATTGAAACGGACACGATCAAAACGAAAAAAAATACGTGTTTGTAAAGGCGCTTACACACGATGCCATTTTTATGCCTGTGGAATACAATCAAATTGAAACAACAAATTACTTGCGTACGTCTCTAAACAGTATTTAGACGGTGCCATTTGTTCAGATTCAGATCCAGATACTTTATTTGCTCAAACATGTGTGTACATACAATAATGCATGCAGGATGTTATAAGTACATAGAGTTCAGCTATGTTTAACATATTGTCATGGTGTGCAAATATTAATACAAGTTTAGAACTAAAATTAATTAATAACAACATTCAATATCAATGCTGACATAAGTAAATAAATTGAATTAAGTTGGTTGATTACATAATTAATTAATAGGAGTAACATACAAACTTGTCAAATATTGAATTATCAATTGTTTGACTTTCCATCATCTTTATCGTCGATGAATGTCAATCTGTGTAGGCCAAAGTCAAAAGTTACATCATTTATGTCAAGTAGGCTAATAAAAGCACTTATGAACGTCAAAATTCACAAGACAATTAAATTAAATCTAGGCTCATTTTCAACCCTATTTCCTCCTAAAATAAGAGCTTTAACAAGTTGTCACGCATGCGCTATAAATACATCTGTAGCGTTACACGCATGCGTCTTTGAAATACGCAAAATGTAGATAAAAAAGGACTAGTGCTGCTTATGCTATAACAACAAACTATTATAGAATTAACCCTTCTATTAAAACGTACGGAACACAGTTCATTATAATGTTATGTTTTGGCGTGGCGCGTACCTACTCATCTACATTATCGTGTGAGTGACGCGATGTTTATAGCCGGCTCGGTGTGCGAGATCTAACCATTTATAGGATACCCACTGGAGCGAACGCACGTGCTCAGACAACCCGGCTTGAAAATGGTTAAAGTAGACATCAAATACACTAAGGTAAGACTTGTTTTTAACTTCATTTTAAATTAAAACTTAAAGAAATTACAGTGAAATTCTTAAAAATAATGTAGGTTAAAAAAGTGTTTACAAAAATTTTCTATTGGTTACCGGCTCGTATGACTTACACAAATGATTACGCTTGTAAAAACATAGTTTACTGATAAGACGTTCATACATCTACCTATTACTTTTGGGATTTAGTTGATTGCGTGGTTTTTGATAAGTATTTTAAGACATAGATTTATATTTGGTTTGAAATTGAGCATTTATTTAGAGAGAATAGCATAATAACTTAAAATAAATACACTATGTTATATGAATGTTATTGATCATATTGAACGAACTATAGTTTACTGTAGATTGAATTGCAAATAAAAATAAATAAGTAAGTACTACATTATAATTGCAATAAGTTTGCTACTAAGTTGTCAAATTTGCATCTCCTCGTCAGTTTATTTACAAAAACCAGCTGGATTCTACATTTCTATCTTTTTTACATTGGTTATTTTCTACATTGATATTTGATTTTATGTGTACAGTCACCAAAGGAGATAAGTAACCAAGGTCGTCAGATAGTTGAAGTTTAGTAGGAAACTGATGGATTTTTCCGAATAAAAAATTTAATAAATGAACTGTTTGTTTTCTATTAATTAAATTAACTTTTATTCCAAAACATCCATCGGTTAATTACTAAACTTCAACTATATCCGACGACCCTGGTTACTTATCTCCTTTGGTGACCGTACCTACTTAGGTAAAGGTTAGCAACACGCTGTAATTTTAGACATCGGTATTCAGTATTCTTGTGGTACACACAATGCAACATACTGGAAACTCAAGCATTGGATTGCCCAACAAAACCACAATAGGTGATTGGTGGATCAATATGTATGTACAAGTTACGTACCAAATACATTTTCAGTCAAAACATTGCTGTTTCTGTAAAACGATTGGCTTGTTACTCCGCGATACGTGTAGGTAGGTGTGTGGGCATGTACCTTTCAGGAAAAAACACACAATTTCATAAATGGTATGGTTCGATATGAATATAGGTAATGAAAGTATTTTTTTATTCATAAAAAGAAGGTATGTTATTTTTATTAGACACTAAACCGTGCATATCAATTATTAAACATTTAAATAACTTGAAAAAATAGGTACTGTTTTATAAATTAAATTTTGTTATACATATAAAAAAAATACCTACCTACTTAAAATATGTTTACCTTAAAAACAGATAAATACTTACTTAAATATGTATTTTGTTTGTTTACAAACAAATAAATTACCTATTTAAACCTACAGGTTGTAAGCAAAACGTAAGCGATAATTTTAATAAATGTATTGTTCTACAATCTATTGTTTTTTCTGTTTAGTTGTTCATCAACAATGAGTGGGTGGACTCAGTCAGCAAGAAGACCTTCCCCACCATCAACCCTCAGGATGAGAGTATCATCATACAGGTGGCTGAAGGCGACAAGGTATGTGAAAAGACAAACTAGAAAATATTAGGAAAAACACAGCGACGCCCCAAGCAATAAGTCGGTAATATGCTCTTATGGACTTTTATTGTTACGTCAATTTGGTCACCTATGTTATACCTCGTTAGATAGCTGATGAAACGTAGATATTTTAAAACACATCTGCTGAACAACTGCCATAATATTTTTTTTAAATATCCCTTAGAGAAAAATAAACTTTCTAATATTTTTTTTTATTTCTTAACTTTCACTTGTCTACTACGGCCTATTCAATTAACTTATGCACTATTTTAATAATTGACGTCCTAAAGCATCGTATTACACATGTAAAAATGCAATAATAATAATAATAAGATACACAAAATAAACAAAATTACATTTAGTAGCCTAAAAATCGGCAATTTTCAATAAAAAAATTGAAAGTCGAATATCTCGAAAAGGATTAAGTTTAGGGTAGGGTGTTTCATAGTGAAATAAGTCAGAATTATGATGGGTACTCCACGCCATTAACGGATCTAGCACGACTTTTCCTGTAACCCTGTATACATATATCATAACGTACATACATACAAAAGTGTTTTGAGTACTTATTTGATTTTGGTAAGTTGCTATATACCGACTTATTGGTGTAAATGAATTATAGTGCAGTTCTTTGAAGAACGCTAGCACGTTGTTGTTGTCGAATTATTTTGAGTAAACTCGAACCGCAATGGACACTAACAAGGTTTTTAAAGTAAATAAGTAATTTAATGCGTATTGCAAACGCGTCAAAGAACACGTCTGGTCCCGTTTTCATCATGTCTTCAACTGATACTGTTACTGTGTAAATTTAAAACCACCACATATAACACCGTAATAAGTATCTAGTTAAAATAACCGCGCTACGATAAGCGTAAGTGTATATTAATGAAACAATTTATATTCAAATTTTATTTATGTTTCAAATTGACGTTGTTTAAAGTTAAACAAGTATCAACTTTATTTAAATGGGAATTAAGTTGATTTCAGAGTGACTAGCACTATTGAAAAAGTTATAAAAATGTTTGAAGTTGAAACGTAAATTGAACTTTATTAAGTAAAAATTAAAGTTATTTTTCCATAAACTCATATTTGTTTACATTTTTGGCGAATATGCCGCAAATGCAGATTACATAGACAGATACCTATAATATGTTTGTAATATTTATTCTCTTAAATTGAAAGATTTTGCACACAGATAATGTAATGTTGACATCGTAATGGCTGTATCGGCTCAATACTTCAACTCTTTGAAACGATATTTATCAGAAACAGAAACATCTTTCTTCTATAAAATTTGAGTTTTACGATTATCGACTTAATGCTGAGGGGCGTCGACATAGATATCGATATACGTGGGCGTCGATTAAAGAGTAATTTTCTATCAGAAAGCTCTTTATATTTATTAATAAGTCGTAAGATAAGTACTGTATGTATATTGTATACCTTCCTAATCTTATTAAATAATATACCTAAGTACTGCGTCGTATAAATAAACATAATAATTGTATGTAATATAATATTTACCTACCAACATTCTTTATCAAGCTTAACATGAATTGCATTTATTCGAACAAAAACATGGACTTCAATTTTCGATATCCTATCTTGTTTACCAACATAATTTATCATTGTATCACAAAATTATCTTAATTTTCGTGATGTTATTATCAATCAGTTATCGGTTGATATCAAAAATTACTCTTTTGGAAGGAAGGACTGATTTTTTTTACCGCGAATCGGCAAATACGGCCGGAATATAACTGACAATGCGATTTCTCATACAAGAAAAACTTTTCTAAAAACGAAATCGACACATTCGGTGCTGTTTAATGAAGCAGAAAATGTAAACTTAGAACTTCACCATGTCAATTTAAATTCAAATAAATTTTTGAAATAATTAAAATTGTTTTTTCTTACAAAGATTTTAGTGGAAACACCAAAGTACTAAGGCAGAAACTTGTTGTGCAAACAATATCATTCAAGTTATGGTTATCAATATGTGTAAAGTTGTGGTTCCGCCAACAGGAGTACAGTCACGAGCACCAATATGTCAACACTTGGCAACTTTTAATTGCGATTTTTTCGTGAAATAACGAATGCAACGTTGAAATATGACACATTATATAAACCTATGGGTTCGAAAATGCTATGTTCGTAACAACATAAAATTTCATTAAAACATAAAGGAGTAAATGGCTTTTGAAAAAAGCCGAGTGTATACATAATTTTACTCGTGACTGTACGTGGGCGAGATAGAAGAAACTTGCAAAATTGACGATTTTTCGCTTGTCACTTGTTGCCTGTCGGTTTTATTAAATAGGCCCTAGGTCAGCTAAGTAACTTGGAGCGATGATCTTCGCAGGCTGGCTGATAGCAGATTGAAGAGGCTTATGACCAGCAACGGACTGCTATGTCTTATGAGTACTGCCCCGTCGATCTCGTGAATGCCTAGCGCGACTGCTGAGCGTGGGTTCGATTCTAGGGCCGGGCAGTTTTATTGTGTGGTTCTATTAGAAATTTCTTAGCAGCAATCTGGAGTTCGGTGATTTGGTGTTTTGACACCCCCGTATCGCGGAAAGCACGTAAACCCGTTGTCCTGCGCCTGATCTCTCCCCGGTCGTGTCGGATTGCCGTCCCATCAGACTTTGAGAGTAAAGGATGTTGTAGAGAGTGCATCTGTGTTTGCACACACACTTGTGCACTTAGTGCACTATAATATATCCCGTGTTGGCCGCCAAAAACGAAATTCGGTCGGGAGGATATTATTACTTTTATGATGAAAATAATGTTGTTTTTTTTTTTATAGGCTGACATCGACATTGCAGTAGCTGCCGCCAAGAAGGCGTTCCACCGCTACTCAGAATGGCGTCTCCTCGATGCCTCTGCAAGAGGCCGCCTCCTCCTCAAACTGGCTGACCTCATGGAAAGAGATGCCAAGTACCTAGGTGAACTGGAAACCCTGGACTGCGGCAAACCCGTCAAACAGGCAGAAGGCGAAGTTATCTGGTCTGCTGGTATCATCAGATACTACGCCGGCAAAGCTGACAAAATTCTTGGCAACACTATTCCCGCAGGTGAGACTTTTTAATATTTTAGCAATAGACTTAATGCCTACCCAGACGAAATAAACAGGTCTTCCAGGCATTTATTTCTATTATTCACACAATTTATTTAACCAGTTGTCGAGAACAAAGTTTTTGTACGCGAAAAATACAAGATAACATGCCATTTAAATGCTTTAATAATGATTGAAAACATTATGACGTTTTGACATATAAACCTACCATAAATAAACTCTATTTTAATGATGACACGAATAGAAAGCAATATTTAAGAAACCGCAAGGGCCAATGCTTGCTAAAACATGTCTAGTCTGTAACTAGAATTAGACCAACTCTCGTATCGTCACAACTTTGTCATAGTATTATGACAAAGTTGTGACGATACGGGAGTTAGAGACCTTTATCTACTGATCGAAATAGAAAGCAATCTTGATTTGATTGGCGCCGATTCCCTTGTTCATAAACTAAACTAAATTTAAGTTTAGTGCATCTTTTTCTTTCTATTTCATTAAGAAAAGGACAGAAGATAAATATTAGCTTAGTCCTGTCAAATTAGTCAGCGCCTGACGTAAATTGACGTGTTTTGGTAGCCTTGTTTTTAATCACGTCTAAACTGTCTATGAAGTATCTTAATTTGACAGGACTAAACTAATATTTATCGTCTGTCCTTTTCTTAGTGAAATAGAAAGTAAAAGATGCACTGAACTTAAATTTAGCTTAAGTTTGTGAACAAGGGAATCTGCGCCAGTGTCTTGATGTCGTTACAGATTACCTATTTCTGAAACATCATAGAAGATAAAAATCATGATTATTTTTAGCAGTATGCTAATAGAGAAATATACATTTTTTTTAGCAGTCGACAGAAAAGCCGTCGGATATCAGGCTTCAAGTTATATTTATATATTATATAGTTTAGTTTTTTGTTTATCCATGTTAGATTATTCTGTTTGTTTTCTTATTATTGGACGTACAGTGACCCCTTTTATTTTATTTTGGCCAGCTTTATTTTATAAATGTGTGTAGCAACAATAAATAATATTCTATTCCAAATATTTAAGCATTTATTTGAAGACGGAGTAGCAAAGTACACAAGCACCAGTACTCAAGCGACACGCACATAGCAACATAGATTCTATTTAATTTAACTATGACCTCGCACGAAGCCATTTGTTAAACCCGCCATTGTTTTTCAGACGGTGACGTCGTGACCTTCACATTGAAAGAGCCCGTGGGCGTCTGTGGCCAAATCCTGCCATGGAACTACCCCATCCCCATGTTTGTGTGGAAAATCGCCCCTGCCTTTGCTGCTGGTAAGTTTCTTGTTTAGTTAACACTAGCAGCGCCCCGCGGTTTCACCAGCATAAGTTTCGATCCCGTGGGAATATTGGAATAAAAAGTATTCTATGTGTTAATCCTGGTTATAAACTATCTGTGTGCCTGTGTGTAGTTTTTGCGTGAAAGAGTAACAAACATCCATCCATCCATCCATACAAACTTTCGCGTTTATAATATTAGTAGGAAATTAGGATAGGACTAGCGAGAATATGAATGTTTTAATTAAGACCTCGAATTTATAGTGAAAACTACATCAAGTACCTTGGATTAAAAGAACCAAGCAAAACTGCTTTGCTGCGAATACTTTATTTTTTACGGAATAAGTTTTTCAAAGGTGTAAAAAATATTATGTTGTAAGATCTTCGACTAAGCAAAAATGGTTGTTGTAAAAACTTCTTTCAGATTATTGTTGGTGCATTTTTTGCTGTTGAATCACTTTAAAACTACCTACCTTAAAATATTATCCTAAAACACCAACTAATAGTGGGTACTGTTTTTCTATAGGCTGCACCATAGTCCTCAAGCCCGCTGAGCAGACCCCTCTTACGGCCTTGGCAATGGCTGCACTGGTCAAGGAGGCTGGTTTCCCTGCTGGAGTCCTCAATGTTGTCCCCGGCTACGGACCCACTGCTGGATCTGCCCTGACACACCATCCTGATGTCGACAAAGTTGCTTTCACTGGCTCCACTGAGGTAAACTTATAATTTTATATGAGATCAGGTTCATTATCTTAGAAAGGATTATTACAAAACTTGAATCTACTTAGCTGAAATTATTTATGCAAATATATTATTGTTAAATAGGATATAGTTAGCGTTAGCGCACTCACTCTACGAATGCGATGTGTGCGTGGCTGACATTGTGAGCAGTACAGTAGCGAAATAGTTTTGTAGTGTGCGTACTGGTTACTTAACTCCTTTGCACACTGTACTTACTACAAAATCTTTTAAGTGAAATTACAATCTTCGAGATATTATAAAAAAAATGTCAGTCAGCTTCCCAATGTTTGCGTGGGTGAATCCATATTTGCTCGAATGAAATGATCGACGTTCGAGCGCTCAGAATAAAAAATTAGAATCTTGAACCTTTTTAGTGAATTGACATTACCAAAATATAATACTAGTCGTGATTGCTGGATCGCAACGTTTGAACTGATTTGAAAAATGCACTTTTGGTCGCAAACTTTTTTCGTATCCCGTGTTAATCATTAATTCTATTTCAAACAATCATAACATAATCAACCTATAATGTTTCCACTGCTGGAACACAGGCCTCCTCTCTCCGAGAGGGAATGGGCTATAATCCACGCGGGCCCAGTGCGGGTTGGTAGATGTCACATGTCTTCGAATTTTTGGTTCTAGATAATATTTATTATTATTAATTAATTTTAAACCATGTATATCAGTAGATAATTGACACGGCAAAAATTTACATGAAATAAAAAGTAATATAAAATAAAATTTAAATCCGTTAATTTCATGCCATACTCATAAAGATAAGATAAATAATGTTACACAATGTTAAGTAAATCGTTATAACAATAATGAATTACTTTGAACTCTGCGATACCTATTGTTGTTACAATGACTATAACTTTTACGGCTTTATCTTGACTTACTGCATAATCATCAATATTCTAGTGAAATATCCTTATAGAATGCCTAGTTGGTCTCGTTGTCCCAAACACAACTGCTGACCATGAATTCCTGGGTTGAAATCCTGGGCCGAGCAGAATCATTGGGATTTTCCATCAGGAATTTGTGGAATCGTGATTTGTACCCCGGTTTATGGTAAATTGCCAATTTACCATAAACCGTACTTTGCTTTTTTACTAATTATTGTTATTAATTATCGATATTCTAGTACATTGTGTGTCGACAAAATTATACGTAATGCTTTATGTATTTTATTCAGTGTTTATAAATATTAATGATAGATATAGGAGTCTGAAATTGACTCTGCGATAATTTTTTTAGTAAACTTGTTGTGGGAGATTAATCACTACGTCATAGTAAGGTACCGTAAGTCATAGTAAGTACGACCCGCGAGCTATGTTAATAGTCTCATATAATAATATGAGACTATTAACATAGCTGGTGGGTCGTACTTACTACCTCAGCTTAACCCTTCGGTGACTACTAGCGTGATGTTATATAATGTTGTCTTTTGAGCTGTATAAGCATAATGTTTACTTCCACTTAGTATTTCTATATATGCGACATAATATTAGCAATGCAAATGATTACCTACATGCTTCGAATAGTGATTTATATAGGAATGTTATTTTTTCTTGCACAGGTGGGCAGGATCATAATGAGCGCCGCATCCGCCGTCAACCTGAAGAGAGTCACACTTGAGCTTGGAGGCAAGAGCGCGCTGGTCGTCTTCAATGATGCTGATGGTAGTATTTTCATATCTTCCGACAAGACAATTTAGCTAGTGGGTGTAAATAGATGTAAGCGATATATAGCGTTTACCATATCAGGGTCAGCCGTACTCGCTAAATATTTGCGGGTGACTTCACGATTTCTAGTCAAATTAAATTGGTTGACCACTTCGAGCATTTCGTAGTGATATTGTAATTAAACACATCTATTTTTAAGCTTGATGCAAAGATAAACATTAAAGTAGGACATGTAGTAACAGATTCCTTACACAAAATTCATGGTTTGTATACAAAACTGTTAGAATATGACGAAGATATATAAATCTTCATTGCACAAACTGCCAACACACTTGAATGCAATTGACCAGAACAGTTGAACGGTCTTGTTTTAAATCGTTCAATTGATTGTGAAGACGACTAAATTGATAATACTCACACATGTGTTCGTCGCTTCAATAAAGATTTGTATTACGGCTACTATACTCGTAAAGTCATATTTATCATGAGAGTTGATAATAAAAACCAAAAATACTGTCCACTGGCTCAGTAAAATCGTTGTTTCAGCTAACTCTGACCTAATAATGTTTATTGCGCTAATTTAAAACATGTGTATTAATTGGCGGTGTATGTATTGTGCGAATATAAACCATGTATTCGTCGGTGTTAATAGAATTTTTTCTCTGTGAGAGAAATTTATATGTTAGGTTTATATATCCAAGGTACCTACAGAAATAGTCAATATAATCTGCCTTTTTGCCAAGACAAGGTTTCTTACTTAATCAATTGAAGATTCATAATATGTAGTAAGCCAGATGATCATTATATAATCTCAATTAAACAAATGGATCATTTAGAGGAAATCATTATGAATTATTCTCATTTATCCACGGCGTGTTTTCTAATTTTATTTTAACATCTGTCCTAATTATTATATAATTACAAAAACTGTAACTGATCGTGTTCCAGCGTCATGAAAATTCATAAACTGTTCTTGTTCTAACACGAAGATACTTACTACAGTGTATTTTTCTCTGTTTAATGTCAACCTTGATTTATTTTCTTTCATTGAAATCTGAGCTAATCCCTTCTCGCTAACGTTTATGTTTCACGAATCGGCCGGTCCTGTCAATGAAATTAAATTAACATTGTTTTCATTATTCGCTGAGAAACCAATGCTGCTGAATATATTGAGCTACAAATAACATCCACCACTGAGTTTATAATAGTATGATAAGACCATACATTTATAAATGATTAATTAAATACTCGTTGGTATCATTATCTGGAAATTAGCATTCCATAAAGTCTGTTAATTTTTTTTTTTTTAATCCCATCCGTGCCTACTGCCACTTTATTATATTTGCTCATGTTCGCTTCTACATCTTCAACTTCTATTAAATGTAGAAAGAATCGAACCAAAATACCTTCTCGGTACTATTGTTTAGTGAATCGGCCGATAACTCCTTTCAGTGAAATGAAATTAACATTCCTTTACTTTATCCACAGTCGAAAAGGCCGCGGAGATCGCTCATAGGGCTGCCTTCGCCAACGCTGGTCAGTGCTGCGTCGCTGGTACCAGGACTTACGTCCAATCTGGTATTTACGACAAGTTCGTCGCCAAAGCCGCCGAGATCGCCAAGAAGAGAACCGTTGGAAACCCCTACGAAGATGTTGAACAGGGACCTCAAGTTCGTGAAAGATTATTACATTACAAACATATGTAGTTCAAAAAGAGCTTCATCAAATCATCATTTCATTGTGAACTAAAAGTAGATGCAGGACGGGCAGCTCGGCACTGATGGTTTTCTATCGCCATCAGGGGACCTAATTTGACCGATAACAAAATCAGGCTGCTGTTCTTAGAAAATCTAACCTAGTTCACGAAGCAATAGCTGAAAAAGTTTGAATCATCTATACTCATAATAAAAACGATCAAAATAAAAATATACGCAAATTAATCAATCAAAAGTAAACTTTAATAATGGATCCCTACCGTTGTTTTCAGATCGACACAGACATGTTCACCAAAGTTATGGGTTACATCGACGCTGGTAAGAAGGGTGGTGCCCGTTGCGTCGCTGGAGGTGACCGCCAAGGCAAAGTCGGCTTCTTCGTCCAGCCTACAGTCTTCGCTGATGTCAAGGAGGACATGAAGATTGCTAAAGAGGAGGTGGGTAACGACTGCTTGTAATAACAGATTATAGAATCCAATGATACAACATTTTGGGCGTTCACGGTTATGATACTTGAATACTGATGAAGAAATATTTTACAATTTAGGTTTAAATTCAAAATTCAAATTCAAAATGATTTATTTTGGGACAACTAGATCCATCGGTTAGGGTACAAAAACTTAGAAAACTATTGTTAGTACCTACTTAAATACAATAACAAAGGACAACACTCACATAAACATCACAAAAATTTAAATAATCTTTATTTCTCATAAGAACAAGATACAGTTCACATACATGAGATTTAAATTTTAACAAAAATATCGTCGTCTAATGATGAAGCATGCATGTAGAACAAGTAAAACAGTAACAACAATGTACGAGATCAGTAGCAAACAAAGCAAAAAAGTAGGTAGTTACACAATATTACATATATAAAACAAGTTAATACAGCTGGCCAATTTGACACCAAGGTACCGTCTTATGTACTAATTATTCACTTTGTGAGGAACACAAACAACGCTTAAGAAGCGAACTACTGCATGAATGTGTTTGTGTGTGCTAGCATAGTGCGTGCACGTGTTTCAAATATTTTGACTGCAATCTACGTTTATAAGTCTTGCTACATTTTCATCTTAAAATTAGCAAGGAGTGTCTAATTAGATATTGCCGTAATAAATCCGGTTCAAATGACTGGTCGTTGTTTTTTTAGTAGTTTTTAAAAAATAGACCCCTTCTTAATCCAAGGCGAATCTTATTTTTTTTTCATATTTAACAAACGCATCCATATTTCCTGATCAATAAATGACATTTTAACTAATATTATTCTACTTATTTTGACATAATTATTTTTTGTAAGCAGGCGTCGATCTTATTCTTATTCTTAATTTTTATGTTTTGTTCGTAATTTCAAAATTGATGTCCCTATGAGTTAGGCGCCACACAATTAACAACAGAGAAGATTTGAAACGCTACCTGCGCCTAGAATGGAACGCGATTACTGCTGAAGACTGTAAAAATCTTGTTAGCTCTTTACCAAAAATAATTTCTGCCGTAATTAAGGCAAAGGGTGGACCCACAAAATATTAATTTTCATTTAATAAATAGTAAAATAAACCTATATAAAACGTTTTGTTTTATTTCTATTTGATACTCCGCATAAAACTGAAAGATGTCATGGGTGCTCAATACTTTTGGCCAAGGTGTATATGCGCTTCAGTGTATCCTGATAAATATATGTATATCATTTTAGCTAATAATATTGCACCGATTTTAATATGGCTCTCAATTTCTATCTCTAGATCTTCGGACCGGTCCAGAGCATTCTCAAGTTCGACAGCTTCGAAGAAGTCGTAGACAGAGCCAATAACTCCAACTACGGTCTGGGTGCTGGTGTCATCACCAACGACATCACCACCGCCCTCGCTTTCATCAAGCACGTGCGCGCCGGCTCCATGTGGTACGATTTGTTTTTCTTCTTCTTTTAAATTATCTTCGTCATTATAATATCTAGTAAGCTGCATAAACTAATACTTTTTAATAACATTTTTGTAAGATAATATGCGAACTGTATATGTGAGTACATACACGGTCCGCATATCTTGACTTTGTAAGAAGCACTTCAAGGCCCACTTTGGTATTATAAATAGAAATGAGTAACCTATACTGGAATATTTACATATATGGATTCTATGAAAAAAAACTAAACGAGTTTATTTATTTGTGTCTAGGGTCAACACCTACGAACACGTGGCTCCTCAAACTCCCTTCGGTGGATTCAAGGAATCCGGTATCGGCCGCGAATTGTAAGTATCCTTTTCTCTGAAACCTTAAATAGTTTACTTAATGATAATCATTGATCAAACGATTCCGGGCCCTATTTGCAAAAAGTAATATCGTCTGTTGATTACATTAAAGTATATTTTTTACAAAACTTATATTTCATCAGTTCATTACCGGGAGGCATCAAGGAGCAGGGATGCCCCTAGTCCCATCTTATTTGGGGTTGGCGCAACACGTTTTCTTCTTCCATTCTCTTCTGTCAATTGTTACGCTATCGTTATCAAATTGTCATTGTGATTTTACACCATGGAATGACCTTTAGATCCGGCATATCACTGTCTAGTATTTTTTTATCATGTTAGTCTATATTTCTTTTGATTATATTAATGTGTGACTGTGATATCTTTTCAGGGGTGAGGACGGTATCCTGCAATACTTGGAAACCAAGACAGTGTCCTTCGCCCTCCCCAAGAAGCCCCAGCTGTAAACTAACCAAAGCAAACTGAAACAAATGCCAAATCCCCGCTAAATATGAGACTACTATTATTTTTATATACTTACTTATAAAATATTTGTTATTGATTAATTTGTGCAAATACAAAATTATCAATTATTTTTAAATTGCTTCTTTTATTTATCTTTATGTTACCCTAATCTTTCCAGTGAATTAGAAGACAAAGACCATAAAAAAATCGTGTCGGCAGTTATTATCCATTGATATTTCATGAGGCAGAGGCCATATTTTATAAGTGGCCCTTTATTACAAAACTTTTGATGTGTAAATCTGTTGCTTGGTTAAGACCTTTATTGTGCATGACTTAGCTAGGAATATATGTGTGTTAATTTTTTAATACCTACAGTAGTTGGTGTAGTATTTTTTGACCTTCATATTGAGATACTATCAAAGATAATAACTACTTGTAAAATATCATGACAACTCATTTTCGTCAATAATTTCTGTTCAGCAGGCCATGTAACATTTAATTCATATCCTACGAATAACGATTATTTAAACTGTTTTGAAACATTTAAGTGATACAATATTTTAATTATTTATTTTAATGTTATATATTCATAGGTACTCTCTTAAATTGAGCACACTGCACGCAATGTTTAGATTTATAACTTTCATTTCATTTTGTGTTATAGTCACACCCTCTGCGTTTGAGTATGTAAGTATTGCTTACTTAGTTACTGCGAATCTTAGAGTAACTGAGAGTTCTACCTTACTACCCCAGATTTATCGAGCTTGACAGGCCAATTCTTTAGCCCAATTCTTCCCGAAGTCATGTCATGAATGTAAGAAAAATAGATAGCCAACAACCTAAGTTTATTGCTTTTGGAAGACAGTTGGTCGGTCATGCAGTGGCTGATCACGACCCCAACAAAGGTAGTTGGGTAAAGGCTAGGTAGATGACCATGGTTGGTCACGTAGTTAACCAATTTACCCCCTTGCTGATTGGCTAACATTGTTACCACAGGTAACTAGTAGGTAACTAGTAGGTAGTTTCTTGGTAATAGAACTTACTGAGACTTGTGTTTAACTAAATTTTCAGGGAGAATTCGATTTAAAGGTGACAAATTACAAAGCTTGTAAAGCTCCTAAAAAAAAATATTGCGCAGAAGTTAAGGCGTACGTATTTAACGATGTGTGGATAAAATACGACGTTTTGGTAAAAGAAAATATGACGTCAATCAAAGTAAGTATGCAAAAGTTCCACATAAATATTGACGTCTAACCCATAAACTTTGAACATAAAAAAATAATAATATAGGTAATATCCTACAATGCCACGTAGGCTGGCGATAACTGCCCAAACTGAATGGAAAAATACTTAAGTGACCATTCACACGAGAGACACGCGTCAATAGCACAGGCAACTGCAGAAGTCGACAACATGCCGCTCGTGTATTTGAGTGACGTTCTCAAATACTCGAGCGGCACGGTGGCGACGGCAGCCGCTGACGCGTCGACAACGGCGACCACTGCAGTAGCCTGTGACGTTGACGCTCGCCGCTCGTGTATATGAGCACTTATCGGCGACGGTTCGCGGTGATTTGGCAAAAAGTATGAAAACTGCCTGCGCTGACCAGCGTTGACAACCAGCAGCACCCCTCCGTGCCTCGGAAAGCACGTGAACCCGTTGGTCCCGGCTGTCATTCGTGGATCTTTGACAGTCGTTACTGATCGTCAAAAGCCCAAAGTCTGACAACCAGTCTTACCAAGGGGTTTCGTATTACCCAGTAACTGGGTTGTGGAGGTCAGATAGGCAGTCGCTCCATGTAAAATACTGGTACTCAGCTGCATCCGGTTAGACTGGAAGCTGACCCTAACATGGTTGGGAAACGGCTAGGCAGATAATGATAAATAACACAATAAGAAATAAAATAAATACACAATACCTAAAGACACCAAGTAACTGGGGCAGACTGGAGAAGAACAGGCGCCTTTTCCAATTTGTCAAGGGCGCATCAACTCTCATGACCCCCCATTGGTGTTTTGGATCAGGGCATGGTTTTGATACTGTGAAACTCATGGCGCGATTTTTGCGTGAAATAACGAAAACAAAAATGAAATACGACACATTACAAAAACCTATGGGTTCGAAAATACTATGTTCGTAGCAACATAAAATTTCATTAAACTTTTTATATTTTTCAGTCTATATTTGTGGGTACACTGAACAACAAGGAAATAATCAGATTACGCATAAACAACATGTGTGAACATGTGTTCTTCAGACCTCTGCTCCGGGCTGTCTACAACGTCACAACAGGGAACTGCGGTATTTATGAAGTAGGTATACCTACATAACTTATAGGAAATATATTTTTCCTGGAACAAATGGTGACAAATTGATTTTTGGATATTTTGTCTTCACTAGATGAAAAGCGTCCCACTGCCTTTACATACTAGACGCATCGATGAGCTTGCCTTGCGTTGTTACATATTTATGCTAATTCTAGCAACTTGTAACATTACAAAACAGCTTGAGACCCCTTCATGACGATCTTCTCTACTACTCTCGTAGAAGACTTCACTTGCTTGAAACTAGTTTCAAGTAATACTTGGGACAGAATTAAGAACAAGTCTACCTCAACGGGCAAACTGATAATTGAAGCTGTTAATGAACTAAATAAAACTTCCGTTAACATAGAACTGTAATATTTTATAAAATTTATTGTCTGTTGTAGCACTGTTGACCGTTGAGGAGCCCCATCGACTGGAGCCAATCTTAGGCATAGAATCAGGTCATGCATCATAAAAATGCATGGTCTTCCAAACAGAATCAACGTGTAAAAGAACAATGAACAAAATTTGTATGGACCCAATCCCCAGCAGTGTCGCACTATGGGCCATGTGTGAAAAAATAGTTGATATTCTGAATAACAAATGACTGAAAGAAAGCATGAAAGAATGAATGTATGAACACTGCAAATAATATATATTTTTTAATTATTTTTATATCTACATCCGCTCGGCTGCTGGCAATACCGACGAGTTCAGTGCGGCAGTAGGCTTGCACCAGGGATCGGCTTTAAGTCCTTACCTCTTCCTGTTGATTATGGACGCTCTTACGTCGGACATCCAGGAGGAGGCACCCTGGTGCATGTTGTTTGCCGATGACATTGTTCTTTTCGGTGAAGATGGACTTGGGATCCAGAGCAGATTGGAGAAATGGCAATGCTGCAGAAGGTTGGCTTGAAAATCAGTAGAACCAAAACGGAATATGTGTATATGGCGATTTCGGCGGTCTCTCCAGGTCTGGAGCCATAGCGCTTGATGGCGCACTTCTCCCCGTCTGCTCCGACTTTTGGTATCTCGGTTCACTCGTGCATAGCGATGGCGAAGTAGATCGGACGGTTAAGCACAGAATTAACACTGAATGGATGAAATGGCGGCAGGTCACGGGAACAATCTGCGACTCCCGCATTCCCCTTAAACTTAAGGGGCAGATATATAAAGCCATGATTAGACCTACTGACTTGTATGGATCAGAATGTTGGGCCACAAAAGGGATGAATGAAAGTCAATTGCATGCAGCTGAGATGAGAATGCTAAGAGGGATGTATGGTGTTATATATAAATGGATAGAATAAGAAATGAGTACATAAGAGGAAGTCTGAAAGTGGCACCGGTCACTGAAAAGTTGTGGGTATTTCTCCGTATCACATGCATGGGCATGTGATACGTAAAAATGAGGAAAATGTCGTGAGTAGAGTTTTGAGTATGAATATCGATGGCTATAAGAGTAGGGGAAGACTCAGCTTATCGCAGTCCACTGCTGGACATAGGCCTCTCCCAGACTCCGTCACAACACCGTTTCCTCCGCCTTCCACATCCAGTCTACCCCAGCCACCTTCTTTAGGTCGTCCGTCCATCTAGCTGGGGGGCGTCCCCACACTACGCTTGCCGATACGTGGTCTCCACTCCAGGTCTCGTCTGCTCCAGCGGCCATTGGTCCTTCGACAGACATGACCGCCGTTCAACGTTGAGACCCTGTCCAGTCCAGCGTGCATGTATTGTGTGCTCAAAAAAATATTTTTTAATAAAAATAATGTATTGTGTTTCTATATTCATGGACGAATAACTTTTTCCCTTATTATTCACACATTTACTGCCATACAATAAAATGAAAAAATACATCATTTTATTGTATGGCAGTAAATGTGTGAATAATAAGGGAAGAAAGTTATTCCGTAAGATAAGAGGAAGTGGTTTAATTCAGCTTGCAAAATTAGACCTAAGCAAACTAACATATACATATATTCAAATTTTATTTGTTTCAAATTGATGTTATTTCAAGTTAAACAAATATCAACTTTATTTTAGTTACAATTAAGTTGATTTCAGAGTGACTAGCACTTTTGAAAAAGTTATAACAATGTTTGAAGTTGTAGCGTAAACTGAACTTTATTGTGTAGGAATTAAAGTTATTTTTCCATAAACTCATATTTGTTTACATTTTTGGCGAATATGTCGCGAATGTAGAAACATTGCAAGTTAAATAAAAGCTTGTAATAACAAGAAATCCTTTCAGGGTCGCCATGTATTTAGTGTGGATATTCAAGCTATTTCTCGTTCTTTCTACGGTGGCAAGTACATGTATGGGAACTGGACGTACAAGTCTTTATATTACAACAATTACTGCAATGTACGTTGCGAAATCCTTCAGACGATGGTTACTCCGAAGAAAGCGTTGTAAACTGTCGTATAAATGTTAGATTAATTTATTAATAAAGAAAATATCAAAAAAATGTGCGTTGTAATTATTTTACGCAACGAATATCCTGATTATTGAATCAGGATATTCGTTTGTTAAATGAAGCAATTACACTTACAGGTCTTCATTCCGTTTCCATTCAACTTTAACAGTTATTTTTTTCGATGGGTAAACAACGCTTAAAAAATTTTTTCAAGGCAAATTATTTATATTTATTTTCCTTGAAATAATCTTATTAAATTCTAAGGGTTACCGATAATAATTTGAAAAACTAGGCTTTTGAATCCTCAGGAAATTCTGATACATATTTGTACCTCAGATAGAATTCGTTTCACGACTACGTGAAGGCAATTCTATCTGAGGTATCTATCTGATAGGTACTAACCTATCAAGCCTTTTTACCCGAACGGATTGGGACAGGGATAATTTATGCTAGCCCGTCACTAGCGCGAGCCGCCTCCGTGTCTGTTGTACTTATAGGGACCAAGACTGGGATGAGTCGGACGTTGCACGATGAAGCATGAACTGCTTCATATAAAATGTTTGTGAAGTGTTAGATCCGTGCCTCGCCCGCGCTTCGTATTAGGCACAGCCCGGCACGGTCTAGCATAAATCATCTTTTACACTAAAGTTTCGCATAAACCTGAATCTATGAATCCAACCCGAGCCTTCTCGATCACAATAACCAGTAACCCATGAGGTAGAAAAAAATATCGCTTCCCTCTAAGTGAGGTCGATAGATCACTTTGTGCGGAGAACCATGAACCATTTTAATACACGTCACACTCGTAAACATAATTATTTTATAATTACAGGTAAACATAGGAAACTCATTGACAAATCATGATCATTAGTAGCCAACGAACCATGAAGTAGTTTAGAGACAAATTGTAATTTATATGTTAGAAATAAAATAATATTGTAGAAAGAAATTCGTTCAATTTAGAAGCAAAACTCGACGCAATGTTAAAATACATCGTGGTTATTTCATTTTATTTCATGGTTTCGAATTCATTGTTGGAATATGTAAGTAATGATTTTATATACTTCAAATGCGGTGACAGCCTCAAGTTTACCATGCGGTGCGGTGAATGCGTCAAGTTTACCACAAATATTAACAACCGCTTCGAACTGATAACACCCGCCAAGCATTTTCTCTACCAGATCTGATTCATCAATCAAATGATTTTGTATATTTCTTAGATCAAGGGGGGATCTGAGAAATATACAAAATCATCTCACTAGACCAGTGATGACATTTATGTACGAGTATAAAACGACAATATTCAAAACATTTTTGTTTAATTTTCAGGGTGAATTCGACGTAAACGTGACAAAATTTGAAACCTGCAAAGGACCTAAGCGTAAGACCTGTCTCGAAATTGTGACGAGAATTGTAAATGACATTTACTTGGATATGGATTTGACTATAAAGGAAGATATGAAGACAGTCAAGGTACAACAACTGCCAGCAATTAGAAACTATGTCATTTAATTAACAAAGGTCTGTCAAAATGTGAAGCGAAATCATTTCGTTTGACAAGAACTCTGGACAGCCCACTGCACTTCGAACTTGCAGACCGAAAAATCTTTTTACCAAAGAATGAGCTAACCGTCTTGAATAGCTCGTGTGAAAAATTTGTTTCCTTTTCTGTTACCATAATCTCAAATCAAGGGCACCTTTTGTTTTTTCAGGGTAAAATTCTCGGTTCCATAAACGACAAACCGTTGTTTCGAGTCGAGATAAAGAATATGTGCAACCACATCTTCTTCGGACCGATGCTGAAGAGTCTTTTAAATAATTCAGACCATTGTGCGATTGAAAAGGTAATCTTAGAGTACAACCTTACAAAAAGCTGAACAATTATGTCTGTTGAAGTGCTTCTGTAAGTTATTTGAACCGTCAAGTAACATTGCTAGGAACTACCCACTAGGGTACCCCGAGTGGTTAGTTATGAGGTATACGTACCAAAAAATCTACAGGCATATGAAGCATATTGTGTCGAAGGTTGGCATCCTAAAGATTTGCAACACGTTTACACACGTCAGGATTGTCAGTTAATTCTTTAAACTATCCAAGATTTTCTTTCACCAGGTAACGGGAAACTACATCTTTAAGTAGTTTGAATCTCTTTGACATGATCTGCTGTAACAGAACCATACTTTTAAACTATTTTTGTTTTCAGGGTCACTTTCATTTAAATTTTGACGTACAAACGCTGTGTCGTAATTTCTATGGAGGAAAATTCATGTACGGAGAATGGAAGTTCAAATGGATATTTCATAATGAGTTCTGTAACTTGCATTGTGGTCTCATGTATCTTTCGGTGACTCCAAAAGAATTCGCGGTTGGTGATAAATAATAAAGAAATGAAATATTTTGAGTTTAAATTGAATAGTTTTCAAAGAGTGATGGATTAAGTGTTGCACAGAATGTGTCATTCAAAGAAGCCTATTATCACTCGTGGGGTTTTAATGTTAATTCGTTAGAAAATTCTGGGTTAAGTATTAAAATTTTTTGTTTATTTGATATTCATTTATTTATTGTTTGTCACAGGTGAAAAGACAGTTCCTACAATTCGCATTTTTTGTTGCACTGTAACATACCCATGGGGTGTACAATATTTATATGTATCAATATTATTGGCTGTGTTCAAAATAATTAATAATAATACAATTAAACTCTTAATTGTTGGTGGTTGTTATCCATTGCATTGGTTATTTTAGTCGACCTCATTTTACTCGTACATTATACATTACACATAATTATTACGGTCATACAATTTACGTTTGTTGCTTATCGTTTAAGTAGTCGTTGATGGAATAGTATGCGTTTGGACAAAGGTTGGACTTTATTTGAGCTTTTGGTTTGATATACAACTCCAATAAATCGGAAATTCTGGTCTTTGAGGCTGGGGGTAGTCTGGAGTATGTACCACCTGTATTACTTAATGGTATTATTATCACTACAAAGAGTATTTAAGTTTAAGTATTTTGGTCATATATTGACCCCTGACCTCAATGACGAACTTGATATTGAGCGAGAGCGGAGGGCGTTGTCGGTAAGGGCGAACATGCTAGCTCGCAGGTTCGCACGCTGCTCGTTTAAAGTCAAGAATACTCTGTTTCGAGCTTATTGTACAACGTTTCCCACGTGCAGCCTGTGGGCTAGATATACCCAACGGTCGTACAACGCCTTTCGTGTCCAATACATCAACGCTTTCAGGGTGTTGGTGGGGCTGCCCCGGTTTTGTAGCGCATCGGTAATGTTCGCGGACGCACATATAAATTGTTTTTACGCAACGATGCGAATTAGATGTGCATCCCTGGAGCGCAGAGTACGGGCCAGCTCCAACAATATCCATAAAATGATCGCTAGCAGGCTCGATTGCATGTACATCAATCACTGCAGTGTCATCTCCTATGGGATGAAATAATTATAAATACAATAAACTAACATACCTAGTTCTTAAGTTTACTAACACAATGAGTCCTTGTTACTTAAATAAAGAAATGATTATTATTATTATTATTTAAACGCATTAAAATTCAAATCTAGCAAAGAAGAGGGTAGCTTGTTATTAAAGGTTATACCATAGATATAGGATAGAAGGAGATATGCCCTGTAGTTCAAAATGTATCAGAACTCCATGTCGTTAAGACGATCCCACTACCGCGCCACTACTACACGTGTAGTTCAGTAAAAGCAATAGATACAAAGTCGCGCACACACTTGCAATTCATAAATCAGAACGTACTACACAATCAATTATAAACCTTAACTCATCAAACATAGCGTGCATTTACCATGCACCGTACAACTTACGCACACAAAAACATCTGTCGCTATCGTTGTGCTGTGCAAAAGCCATTTATTTTACATATACGCTAGTGATTGACTAAATCGGAAA
Organism: Apamea epomidion; assembly: GCA_947507525.1. Lineage (NCBI taxonomy): Eukaryota > Metazoa > Arthropoda > Insecta > Lepidoptera > Noctuidae > Apamea > Apamea epomidion. The sequence continues at coordinate 13,582,236 of OX382231.1, forward strand.
GTTATCGATTCTCCCATTTAATATTGTAGAAAAAAAAAATTGGGGTTCTGAAAATAAAATAAATAAAAAACGATATGTCCAGAAAATATTATATTATAAATCAATAAAAAATATCAAAAAAAATGTTTTGTAAATAAATGTTAACATTATAATATATTACTTCTTCTCAAGGGTCTTCCAACCAGATTTAAACGTCATCTTTTTAGGTCTTCCAACTGGTTTAAAACAGTTGACAAATTGTAAAATTAACTATACAGGCTGATTTTTTAAAGACCAGCCAAATTTAAGGATGTGGTACAGACCATCAAACTGAACAACTTTCTCCATGGGACCAATCGTATCGCGAATAAAAATTCAGCCGTCCCATACATTTAGGTCGAGTAGGTATTGAAGTTTTCTATGGGACAGTTGATAAAATTTTCGCGATTACGCTACTTGTCCCATGGAGAAAGTTGTTCAGTTTGATGGTCTGTACCACATCCTTAAATTTGGCTGGTCTTTAAAAAATCAGCCTGTGTATTCGTTGGGTAGTCGACATTGTTGTCGATAGCCTACGTTATAGGATCTGCACAGCCACATCACTAACTGGCCGCAACCAGCAGCGGTCGTACCATACGATGCACCGTATAATTTATAAAGTATCGTTTTTTTATTTTTACATTGCTTATCTAGTCACTTAGTGACATACTTAGGCAGTGGGTAAGGCGCAATGTATTTACTGCGAAAATAGTACAATCGTTGAGATATTGGAAAACAAAATTAACGTAGTAAAAGCAAGAAATATTTTACAATTTTGTTTTTTTTCATGATTTTAAAGACAAATATAGTAAAATACCGTACTTATAATAGGGGTTAAAGTATGAAATAACTCGAATTTTCGAAGTATCCATCTTTCTTGTCTAAGCTGAACAAAAAAAACAACTGAAAGTCGATAATCGAATGTTGCACATTTTTTAAAAGAAGAACTTCATAGGTACCATGTGAAAAAAGTTTCACTCAAAAATCTCAAACCATGAAGGTTCTATGTCAATTCGAAGTACCTATTACAATAAAACGGCAATTTCATTCTTTAACTTTAAATTCTTTAGGGGTCATTGTACTCATCATTATGAACAATTTTTAGCACGGGACCAACCCTGAAGTCGTGAAAAAAAATCAGTTGATCCATAGATTTTATGTTCGCGTAACTCGACATAATGTATGGATCAACTGATTTTTTTTTCACGATTTCAGGATTGGTCCCGTAGTAAAAGTTATTCATAATGATAAGTACAATGACCCCTTTTAAGCATTAAAACGATCAAAATTTACTAGTGAATATGGTAAGTGATTCCATGATTTACAAAATTTTGGTATTGGCTTCGGTTTTTACAAGAAACCACTGAACAACACGGCATTCTTATATTTTTTCACGATCACGGGCGATAGCGCACTAGTTCGCGGAGACGGCCATTTGTCTAGTGCATGGTCATTTCGGGCATGCCGCGACGACACAGACACGCCTTCTTGCCACTTCTCCTGTTTTTTACATTTCTATGGGTTATACCAAGCCCAACAAATGAGTTACGAACCTTATGAAGCCAATGAAAAGGCACGTTGTTTGTCCTTATTTCTAGTGTTAATATTGTGAATTTATCTGTTTTTTGTGGATATTTTGTCTAATAAATAACATACATATTGGCGAAGATGAATTGTGATGCAACCGTGACAATACCAATATCTTTAAAAAATCTCTTAGAGACACTCTGGTAGCTGCTAAGTTGCTCGAACAGCCCGTTTTTTGAAGACAAATATATTTTGTATATCAGTGATGAGCTGGACTCCTTAAAGGATTGGCCCAAAATCGCAGTAGACCGGGAAAAGTGGAAAGTGGGAAGGCAGGCCTTTGTCCTGCAGTAGGACAACACAGACTCATAATAATAATAAATAATATCAGCGATCATAATTAAATAGATTGGATTAACTTACGTAGTGACATCCGATCCTCATTATGTGAAGTAATCTCGTCCTCATGTAGTTTACACTTTGTGTATGTATTTTCATGTAGTTTCACTTACATGTGCATGTAGTTTCACTCGCTGTGTCACAATTTTAAAAATGAATCCATAGAAAAAAAATATGGTAGTCTGTGGTCCGTCGTCGTATGTGTGCTCTGTGGATATCTGTCATGTACATTAGTTCAAAGTATTATAGTGGCATTCACGAATCTTGAGCGCTCGGTTTACGCATTGTAAACATATGGTAAAAAAATCCCCACTCTTTCATCCAGCGCTCAAAATTCGTGCCGGTCACTATACTCACACATAGCCATACATTTTTATACACAACTTCCGAACAGGGTAGAGATGAGAATCTGGGAAGGGTTGGGATACAATGAGGACGAGATTACTTCACATAATTGAGGATCGGATGTCACTAGGTAAGTTAATCCGATCTATTTAATTATGTTCGTAATCTCGTCCTCATTTAGTAATATCATGTTTAAATACGAAAGTTGTGTTAATAATAAACATGTTTATTTGATAAGCAGAAAGGAGGTAGCGTAGTCCTCTCATCATTATAGAGTAATCAGTCTCAATGGTTACTTATTATTATTACATCCTCAATGGTGACTTATTATTCGGGATATAGAGCGTCGGGATTTTAAGCATTCGTGCAAATGAACTATCGGGATTTTAAACTTTCGACCAAACAACCATTCGGCGTTTCAATTATCGGGATTTCGTCCATCGGTATTTTAAAATTCGGTCTTTTAAAATTCGGGATTTTGACACGTACCCCTTATTAAAGTTAAAAAATAACTGTTGAACACACCGCTTTAGTGTGTATAATTCCAGCTTCCTCATATGTGATAGAATAATTCTACCTATGCCAATATTTAAGGCATAAAATGATAGGCTCAAACATTTTAATATGGTTTCTCTTGACAAACGTCGACGACTGAATGACGCGATGTTTGTATGTAAACTCATGGCCCATAAAATTGACTGTCCGCAAATATTAAATAATTTTAACTTCCGTGCCCCCTCCAGAATTCCTCGCAATCCTATAACACCACTCTGCCCTCCGCAGAGAAGAACGGTTCTGGGTGCTAACTCTCCCTACGCGAGGTTTAGCAGGGTTGTGAATGACTGCAGTGATCGGATCGACCTCCATTTTGACAGTTTAGGCAAATTGAAAACCAGTTTTTACAAGTATCTCACCGAATATTGAGTTTCACAGATTTATGATTATATGATTCTATATCTTGCGCGTGATTTCGCCGATCTGCTCGAAAGCCAGTTACACAACCTCCGCGCTCAGCCCGCTATTTTGTTGTGGTGCCGAAAGTGGATGTTTATTTTACGGAAAAACTAATCTAAGAAGTCCGAAATAGACCTATACTGTATTTACTAAATCAAAAGCGACGACATTTTGCTAGTAAAGATAATTTAAATACAGGTACAAACAAAAATCTAATTAAAACACTCAAATGAAAATAAATTCAAAACACCGGCCGCTAGTAATAAAAACAAATAAACGTCAGAAAGCAGTATTCTCACATTCGACTTTGACAGCTAAACAGATAAAATATTATTGAATTATATAGTTTCACATTTATCCGCGTTAGACATAAATTTAATGTTTTTTGCTATTTACGAACTTCTGACTACTTCAGATTGCTTATAACACTAATAAATAATATATATAAATGAAATCTGGCATGAATAAATGTTCAAATTTAGTAGTCGTTTTTCGAAAATCATTTCTACTAACGGGTTTTATAATAATGGCAATACGACAATGTCATTATGACACAATTCTATTACAAGACCATTGACCGACCAATGATCGACCATTAGAATTTAGCAGATTACGAACTTTTAGCAAAATGACAAAGGGATCGTGTTGTAATGACGAATTTATAAAAAATAGCAGACTTGGGGCCTTTTTTTTTTTTTCGTTTCCGTGGTGGAAAATCCTCATGGATGTCCGCCACCCTGGGGCGGGCGACGGGGTCTGTCAGACTCTTACTGACTAAAAACCACCCCGGTGTTCCATCTCACACCTACGCCGGGGGTCGCGGGAACGTACGATCCTTCCGCAACCCCCGACTAGTGCTGGCCCGCCACCGCGGGCCTCCTCGGGTCAGGGGGGGGAGTGAGGTGTTAGAGTCCCCCGCGACGTCTAAGAGGGGCGCGCGGGGAACACTATGGCCGCCACCTCGGGTCCTGATGTGTGGGGGGCAACGGACGTCCCCGAGTCCGTCGCCTAAACTAACATTTATCTTCTGTCCTTTTCTTAATGAAATAGAAAGAAAAAGATGCACTGAACTTAAATTTAGTTTAGTTTGTGAACAAGGGAGTCGGCGCCTATGTCGTATTTAGGTTTCTTGGGCCTTAGTTTGTAAATACCTCTAAAAACCTTGTCACTCTCTCATCTGTTCCCAAGTGAGAGCCTAAGATTAAGGAAATTGCTGACCTTATAGTGTTCAGTGAGCTATATGATAGTCGTTGCTCAAACTTAGATGTTAAGAACGAAATTAAGAGTGCCATGGGTACTGAGTCCGACAAGGGATGCATGTGCATCCCTTGTCGGACTCAGTTGACTACTGTAGAAAGTTATCCACTGATTCAAGGCCGATTCGTACTGTTTTCTGGTTTTGTTAGACAAAGAAGCTAACATTATGTCCATTGAGGAAGGAGGTATTCCTTTCTTTAGGAAGGCGCAGGTGCGCACAAGAGCCTGAAACTGATTACCGCCACATTATGAGATGATAATGTGGCGGCAATCAGTTTGAGGTTCTTGTGTAAAGGATGTGGATCCCTGGAAGGAGACAGTAGTAAGTTATTACTCGGTTTGAACACAATTCTCTCTGATATAACAAAGGAGCTGAACATTGGATACCATGGTTGTGCAGGCCATCATGGAACTACAATAATGCTTGTTGCCTTCTCAGTCATTATTTTCTGTAGCAACTTACTTATAAGGTTAAATGGTAGAAACACATAGAAAAAAAATCCATTCCATTTAATGGTAAAAGCATCTACGGAGTGTGCATTGGGGTCTAGTAGCCAAGATATATAATTTCAACACTTGTTGTTATATCTGTTTGCAAACAGATCAATCCCGGGTTCACCCAATTTAGTAATAATTGTTTCTTATGCCATGTCACATAGAGCCCATTCAATTCGGAATGAGAACGTCTTGATTGTCTATCTGCCACAGCGTTGTCTTTCGAGCTAATGTAGGTTGCCTTTCCTCACACCACTGCCGTAACTCTCGTACTAGACTGTATAAATGTTGAAAGCGAGTGCCCCCCATTCTGTCTATTCTAAGAAGAATTTCACAACTTCTTAGTTCAGATGCATATCTTTTTAACCCTTTAAATGCTGCTAGTAGTTCTAGCTAAATTATATGAAAACATTTATCTTCAACTGTCCAGTGACCATGAATTGTAACACCGTTACTAAAAAATGTTCGTGAAGCATCTGAGAATATTTCCAAAGAAAAATCAAATTGTTTAATTTTATAATGATATCTATGGATATAGGATAACCACCATTCCAAATCTGATCTGATTTCGTTTGATACAGCCGATCGATCCAGTAAAAATCTCACCGTGAAAAGTTAGGTGAAGTGAGCTTAAAGTGAGCTGTCAATAGTGTCAATCCCTAGCATTAGTTGGAATGACAGCTCACTCCACGCTCACTTCACCTAAGTTTTCACGGTGAGATGGTTACAGAATCGCACTGCTGAAAGGTATGCCTCATAGTTTTCATTGTTATTTTTTAAGACTATTGTTTTATGACTTTCCATTACCTTGGTATAAAGCCAGCCATATAGCTACAGCCGGACATGCAGCTACAAGGGTACCTAAGAGTTGATAGAATTCAATTGTTTTGTATCTTTGTTTAGACTTGACTGTTCCTAAGGTTTTAGATATAGATAATATATTTTTCTGTGGAAGTGTTATGGAAAACTGAACAGAATCTAGTACAAACCCTAGATACTGACAGTATTGTTTAAGCTGGAGGCAACTTTTGTCTATGTTAATTATAAATCCCACACTTTCTAATAATCTTAGTAGTAAACTCATTTTGTAAACATTTTCCATATGAGTCGGCAAGCAAAGAATATCATCGAGTTAAATGACAGTCAACAGACCTAATGACCTCAGATAACACATTACTGGTTTCATGACTTTAGTAAAGACATATGGTGCTGTACTAAGACCAAAGGGAAGGCATTTAAATTCATACCATTTGTCTTAGAATAGGAAATGCAAGTATTTCCTATCAGAATCTTTTATTGATATCAAATGCATTATTCAGGTCAATCGTGCCCATGAAGCATCCAGGGGTCATAAGTTTTGTTGGTGTTCTTAAGTCCTTTAATTTAAAGTGAGTAAAAGAGACAAATTTGTTAAACTGTTTCAGATTCAATATGAATCTCCCTGAACCATCTGACTTAGGGTGTAAGAATATACTGGACAAAAACTGGCCATCTACAGTTGAACACCTTTGTATAGCACATAATTGTAACAGTTTGTCTATTTCTAAAGAAAGAAGGTTGGTTTCCTTTTCCTTAAAAGGATTTTTCGGTGGCACCATGGCTTGAACAGGAACATTGGTTAAAGGTATGGAATAGACTCTGACCTATTTTCGTATAGTGGGATTAGTAGTGATACTATCCCAGTGGTCTGAGAAATATTGAAGTCTACCGGTTTGTACCTGATCTAGCGGCCGCGACGATCCTGGCGACGTGAATGTTGAAATTTCTGTGGAGAGCGTCTCCCCCGTGTCGGTAGCTTGTTGACATAGTATGTCTGGTGCGCTGTTTGCTTCGGTCTCGGCTTCTGCCTACTCGGACGTGGCACCTGTGGTCGTTGTGGGCGCCGGTAGTTTAAATGATTCCTTTTAGGAACTTTTTGCTGAGCAGGTGTGTTATAGCTCCAACCCTGATTTCTTGACTGCTTTAACAGCATTGACCTTATCCTGTAATTTGTCCCCAATTATATATTCACATAAGGGGGCACTTTCCATTAAGTTTTTTAAATCTTTGTTTAGCTCTTGTAATATTAGAGATCTTCGTGTGGTAGAATTTTAATGGTACAAGTCACTTAGTAGATGAGCTGCATCACTTAAATTCCCAATGTACTGTTCATTTTCATGCGTGGCAGTCATACTGTTTAGTACCTTGCCAATCGTAGTGATTGCTGCCGATAACACCATGCACAGCATACGCTGTTAGAAAAATTCGTAATTTAACTGATATAGAGACAGCCCGTTTAGTGTACTTTAGCTATTTTCATAGTGTAAAGTCGTACGGTATTCTATTGTGGGGAAATGCCGCTGATATTCAGACTATCTTTGTTTTGCAGAAGCGAGCTGTTCGATCAATTTATAAATTAAGTCCGAGACACTCGCTCAGAGACAAATTTAAAGAAATTAATGTTATGACTGTGCCTTCTCAGTATATTTATGAAAATCTTTTATATGCCCATAAAAATATAAAATTGTTTAAAAAATACAGTGATATCCATGATATAAATACTAGGAACAAACACAAATTTTTGTACCTACAACAAGGCTCAAGAAAATAGGTGGCTCGTTCAGATGCCAATGTATACGCTTCTACAATAAAGTTCCAAGCCCCGTTCAAGATCTAAGCCTTAATAAATTCAAATCATTCATTAAACGTAAGTTGTGCCAGAAAGCCTTTTATACCGTTAAGGCTTATATCGAGGACAAAAAGGCTTGGGATTAAGCTGCTTCCAATTTTTACATATTTAATGTTTTTATTTTTTTTTTGTTTTGTTGTTGATTTTTTTTTATATACACTTTGACATGAATGAATTTGATATATACTATGACATTTGCTTACTTTGTAAAGTATTTTATTATTTTAATTATTGTGAATGTGAAGACTATGTGGGTCATTTTATTTATATTATTTTTCTCTCTGTTCTCTTAGTTTTTGTCATGGTCTGGCAGTTTGAGTAACAAATGTGGCCTACCCAAATGTCCTTTCTTTGGTATTGTTCGTCGAATCGTTGAGCTCCTTAAGTTTTGAGTTGAGCTACACGATTTCTGACAAATGCGTGCACTGACTGGACAGGTCCTCTCAATCTGTGTGGTTCTTTCCTCAAAAGACCATCTCAGACGTCGACCTACATGGTCTTCATATGATCTGACCAAGATTATGTCTGGACTTTAAAAGAGACTGTGACCTCTGAGTTTGTTTCGGCCTTTCTTCTCAGACTAGTCAGATAGGAAACGCCGACCTCATCTAGTTTTAAAATATGATTGACGTGTAAAAGTGTTTGTACATACAAACCTACTTACAAAAATAAAATCATTTATCTTTTAACACAATTTGGTTTCCGGTAATCCTCTTGTCTCTTTTAACAACATTCTCGTTCATTACAGCTGCTACCTCTTCATTTAGAAGCGGTGGAACCACGGATATCGAGGGATATGCCTTGGGGGCGTGGCACGTGCCGCCTCAATATTATGAAATTGGTCTTAAATTCGAATGGCGGCTGTACGCTTCATTCAGTCGCTTTGAAACTGCGTACATTGACCTATTAATGCGTTAAGAACTAAAATGCCGAGTTGTGCAGTAATTATATGTAAAAATAGGTCAAATACCATCAACCTAAAGACAAATGGCGTGTCCTACCACCAGTAAGTAAACAATTAAGTCACTTTTTTATATGTTAAATCAATTTTTAAATGTTTTACTCACTTACGTCCGGAGCGACACGAACTAGCCCGAACTAGCCCGAATCTTCCCGAACGCAACGAGACTTTTGGATTTAGAGAGGTGCAATCGATTGCGTGCGGCTGATTTTATCGATATGCGTATTATTGCAGTTGAATTTTTTTTACAGAACCCAATGGATATTCTCGTATTACATGTATAGTAAAAGAGTTAAATCAGTTATTAATGTAATGTTGTTTGAACCAAATTAAACTTAAATTCATATTATGCCTAAAGATTTTGACAAATGAACAGTTTTTAATTTATAGTACAATATGATAAGTAATAAATACATATTATATTTCATCCAATTATTTAGTTTTGGTCAAAAAATTACAATAATTTGTGTTCGATATGCAAAAACATTCAATCGTTATTTTTTTATATCTTGCTATTTGGTGGTTTCGTAAGGTGGGTCCTAGACGATTAATAATATTGCGCAATATTATTGACCGCGATTGCGGTGGTTAAATATTGTTAAAAATAAAAAATATTTTGCGCAACATTATTGTATTAATCACTAAATCGTAAGCCCACCTTAGTCAATCATAAGGCCGAGCAGCCGTCAAGGTTCAAAGTTTGAATTAGAAAATTCGCAGGTCCATCGCTATTTTGTCAAATCTTTGTCTATAATACTGAGGGTTTCACATTTTATTTTATTTCATTTCTTTACAAATGTGTTAAAAAGGTCGTATAACTCGCGTGAACTATGGATAGGATATAAAAAAACTAAGGATATTAAAATTAGTAGCCCATCGGTATTGGGAATAAGGTCCAAGCTGCCGGCGGTCAGGGCTCCAGAGTGAGAGGAACCTCCTAACAATGCGGGCCGGGTCCAGAAGTACCGGTTTTTTAATCAAGCCCTTGACTTGATCCTTATTTTTATTATTACAGTGCCCACTGCTAGGACTCAAGCCTACTCTCTATTATACGCGCGCCACACTCAATTATACTGAATTAAATCAAACCTGAATGTAGGTAGGCATTTTGGATTAAAATCATTTTTTTCTAAGAATAAGTATTATAATATATAAATATACAGCATGACATTTAACAGAGAGCGTTCCCTTTAACGGTAATACAATATTGAAAAATATTCCCATTTTATTTTTGTAAAAATAAACTATATTTTCGGATAGGTACTTAGTACTTACATTTTTTTTTTAAATAAAAGAAAATTAACCAAAGTTATTATAATACAAGAATGTGCTAACATTAAAAATCGATAAAAATTATCGACCATCGCTTTGGACTCCCTAATTGCATGCGTGTGCATTGAATGTTCGCAAATAGCAAATGTTTACAAGTGAATGCCCCGCCCATTATATGTATGTGTGCTATTAAAAATTGATTTAGTGTGGCTGCTTTCTTCTTAGTGTGCGTGTTCAAATTTTGAGTGTGTGTCGTAAGTACACTATTTGTTAATGTTGTAATTATTTAGGTGGGAGATAAGCGGCGTCACTAGGACTCCTTACTATTCCGCAATGAAGGCATATCTCCGGATATCTATCGGTGGAACTAATAAGCTAGAGTTCTTTGGGGGATTATGTCTTAACAATATGCTAACTTTAGTTTCAGTTTCAAGGCCGTTTTGAAGAATGGCCGTCCAACGTTTTGTTAAACTTTCATGTACCTACCTAACTCAATCGAGTTATTGGCCGGTGGGGCGCCTTCTTGACCCAGGAGCCCCTCGATGTGGGCTGGTATTGCGTTCTCCACCGGCACTACCTCTGGGGTAACCTTTGAGAGGTGAGGTGTCTCTTTCAAGTCTGTTCCCCACCCCCTTCCCTTTTGTTTGAAACATTAGGTGAAATACTTTGACGGCTGTATTCAGTATCCGGTGAGGAAGATAGACCTTCGAGTTCGAGGCGTCCGGCTCCTTGGAGTCTGGCTATGTCGGCTTTGCTCGTATGACGAACGACTTCTTGAACGTGCTCGGCTGGAGCGATTTTCGTAGTCATCTAAGCACAGTGTTAAGCTCGAAACTGTTAAATCCATAGCTGACCTCTCGTGAATCTTTTTAGGATACAGTCGAAATGTTTTTCAATTTACGACAATGTCATCGGCTAACCTCTCGTGAAAGCTCATAAGATGCAGTCGAATTGCTTTTTTAATTGTAAACCAAAACTGTCATCGGCTAACCTCTCGTGAAAGCTCATAAGATGCAGTCAGTATTAAATATGGAGGTACCAACCAAATTAACGAATCTGTTATAGCTACTCACACATAATTTCGACTATGGTAAATACTTTTAGGATTACGTACATACCACGGCTAACCTCACGTGTAAGCTCAATAGTGGTGTCGTCCTATTTGTAAAAGTATGTTATTTAACTCACAAGGAATCTCTAAAAACCTTGAACATTCGATTTCTAGGAATTGTGGGTATCATGAAAAGACTTACCGTCGTGGTTATTACGACTCCTCGCCTCCGCTTTTCCAGATCTCTCAACCGTTCACTTAGCTCGATCATAGCCTCATCCCGTTTTCTCCGTTTGTTTTTTCCCATTTTATTTAAATAAATAAAACTTAACGATTATTGAATCGAAATTCTGTGCACAGCGAGTGGCACACATACGACGACGGACCACAGACTACCAAATTTTTTTTTTGATTATTGCATTCATCTTTAAAAATTGTGATACAGCGAGTTGTACAAAGTGTAAACTACATAGTACTAAATGAGGATGAGAGTACGAACATAATAACCACTGGACCATGAGGCAGAAAAAATAACCCTTCTCTCTAAGTGAGGTGGATAGATCATTTTGTGCGGAGAACTATGTAACAATACATGTAACACTCGTATACTTAATTATTATATAATTACACGTAAACATAGGAAACTCATTGACAAATCATAACCATTTGTAGCCAACGAACCATGATGTAGTTTAAAGAAAAATCGTAATTTATACGTTAGAATCAAAATAATATTGTAGAAACAAATTCATACAATTTAGAAGCAAAACTCGACGCTATGTTAAAATACCTCGTGGTTATTTCATTTTATTTAATGGTCTCGAATTCATTGTTGGAATATGTAAGTAATGATTTTAGATACTTCAAAGGCGGTGACTGCTTTTGCATCAAGTTTACGATGAATATTGACAGTAGCTAGGACCGATAACATCCACCTAGCATTTTCCCAACTCCGCTGGATCCGAAAAATATATAAATGTATTTATATATCATTTCACTGGACCAGTGATGAATTGACACTGAATTGATAAAACTCCAGCAATCAGAACAATTTTGTTTAATTTGCAGGGTGAATTCAACGTAAAACTGACAAAATTTGAAACGTGCAAAGGACCGAAGCGTAAGACCTGTGTCGATATTGTGACGAGAATTGTAAATGACATTTACTTGGATATGGATTTGAATATAAAGGAAGATATGAAGACAGTCAAGGTACAACAACTGCCAGCAATTAGAAACTATGTCATTTAATTAACAAAGGTCTGTCCAAATGTGAAACGAAATCATTTCATTTGACAAGAACTCTGGACAGCATTTCGAACCTGCAGACCGAAAAATCTTTTTAACAAAGAATGAGCTAACCGTCTTGAATGGCTCGTGTGAAATATTAGTTTCCTTTTCTGTTACCATAATCTCAAATCAAGGGCACCTTTTGTTTTTTCAGGGTAAAATTCTCGGTTCGATAAACGACAAACCGTTGTTTCGACTAGAGATAAAGAATATGTGCGACCACATCTACTTCAGGCCGATGATAAAGAGTCTCTTAAATAATTCAGACCATTGTGCGTTTCAAAAGGTAATCATAGAACACAACCTTACATAAAGCTGAAAAATAGTGTCTGTTGAGCTGCATCAGTAAGTTATTTGAACCGTCAAGTAACATTTCTAGGAACTACCCACTGGGGCACTCCCAAGTGGTTAGTTATAAGTATGCGTACCAGAAAATCTACAGGCATATCAAGCATTTCAATATTGTGTCTAAGGTTGGCATCGCAAAAATTTTCAACAAATCCACACACTTCAGCATTGTGAGTTCGAAGCATCGTTGTGTTTACCAACTCTGTGAACTATACAAGATCTGTTTTTACCTGGTTACGGGAAACGTCGGCAAACTACATCTTTAAGTAATGAGAATCTCTTTGACATGATGTGCAGCAACAGGACCATACCTTAACTATTTTTTGGTTTCAGGGTCGCTTTCATGCACAGGTAGACGTACAATCGCTGTATCGTAATTTCTACGGCGGCAAATTTTTTTACGGAAACTGGAAGTTCAAATGGGTATTTCATAATCAGTTTTGTAACCTGCATTGCGGTATTATGCATATTTCATTGACTCCGAAAGGACTCGCTGTTGGTGATAAATAATTAAATCGAATTTTACAACACATTCTATGCACAATCCACTATACTCCTAGATACCAATGTTCCGCTTAGGCAAGGTAGTCAGTCGCGTAAACTTGTCTGAAAGCGCTCAATAATAATCAGGCAAAAAGTTTATCAGTGCAACATTCTTCTGAAGAGAGGAGGCCTGTGTCCCAACAGTGTGATTTTAATGTTAATTTGTTAGAAAGTTTTGGGTTAAGTACTAAAATTATAAGTTTGTTTCAGTTACACAATCTTATTAACCAATTTCTGGAGCCCACTAGAATAACTCCTACTAGTGCCACATGCCTAGATAACATTTATACAGATGTTATGCTAACCCACAAAGAATTTATTAATTTAACAGACTCAGATCATTGCGTACAATTGATCACTATTCCAAATCAAAACACAAAAGTTACTAAAAAAGTTATCACTAAAAAAGTTATCACTGTTAACCCAAAAACCACTAATCGCTTGGAAACATTTAAAACTTAACTCTTGAGTACATTACCACTTTTGTTGACTAATGATGACCCTAATCAACATTATAATGATTTTTTATAATATGTATTGCACTCAATTTGATAACACATTCATTCCAAAGACATTCTCGGTTAATAGTAACACTTCCTTCAGTGACTGGGCCACCATTGGTATACATAAGAGTAGAAAACGACTTTATGGATTATATAATGAACGGATTTGTATAAACACTGCTGAATTTAATTTATATGTTAAGAATTATTCTAATTTTTTTTTTTTAATTGTAGTATGGCCAAGTCACGTTATTTGAGTTTAAAAATTAAAAACAGTAGCAACATGATTCAAATTACTTGGAATGTCATTAATAGTGAAACGGAAAGGTCATGCGACCGAAGTAGTGACTGCAGCCTTGCTATTGATGACAATATAATTAAATCTATAAAATCGTCAACTGCTACCGCATGCCGCGTTAAGGAACTTCACTCCAAAAATAACCGAAATTCAGCAAGCCCCGCCACCACATAGCTTATATGTAATTTTTCGGCATAGTTGTGGCAGTGGGTTGGCTACTGTGCTATGTCTGTCCGAGGACCCATATTCGTTGCAGCTAATCAAAACCTTACAGTAGCATAAGATAATCAGCCTACTGCTAGGACACAGGCCTCCTCTATGTAAGAGGGAATGGGTAATGTAACGCTTCGGTAGATGTCACATGTTTTCGATTTTTTTGGTTCTTGGACATGCCGATTTCCTCACGATGTTTTCCTTCACTGATTTGAGTGCAGTGGTAATGAAATTAAATACACAAAGTAAAGTGCCTGCCTGGGTAGGTGTAGGATTTACGACCTTCAGCTCGTCAGTCGGGGCTGATGCCACTGGACCACCAGTGCTTCAACATCTTAATCTTCGAGAAAAGACTGGATACAAAGAGGTTGCGGACCAAGTATGATGTGTGCGCAACTTTTGTTGATCTTTTACTCAGATAGAGGAAGGAAGGAGGAAGGAGGGGAAGAAGCTTCTAGAAACTTTCGTATAACTACCAGAACAATAACCGTCTAATCTCATTCATTTTCAGTATGAAATAATTAAATATTATCATTATTTATTTCTGCTTTAAAGGCAGTTGAAAAAAATGTAACCGTGTCAATGTTAAATTGATTTATTAATAAAGAAAATACGAAACATCCTGATTCACTTACAAAGGTCTTAATTCCCTTTCCGAACAACTTTGACAGTTCTTTTTTTCGGTATCTTAAGGTTTCTTACATCGTGACTTAAAAAAATCTTTGTAAATTCTAAAAGGCTACAGATAATTTGAAAAACTGGGCTTTCGAATCCTCAAGCAATTCTATCTGATAGGTACTAACCTATCAAGCCTTTGTACCTGACCGGATTGGGACAGAGATGATATTTTACGAGTATGCTAGACCGACATAGGCGCGAGCCGCGTCCGTGTCTGCTCTATTTGTAGGGACCAAGACTCCGACGAGAAACGAACGCTGCGTGATGTAGCATGAACTGCTTCATAGAAAATGTTTGTGAAGTTTTGGATCCGTACCTCGCCCGCGCCTCGTACAAGCCACGGCTCACAACCGGCATGATCTAGCATAATTCATCCTTTACACTTAAGTTTCACCTAAACCTGAACCTGTAAATCAAACCCGAGCCTTTTCGATCACAATAACCACTGGACCATGAGACAGAAAATATAACCCTTCCCTCAAAGTGAGGTCGTGAGATCATTTTGTGCGGAGAACCATGTAATGAAACATTTTAATACATGTCACACTCGTAAACATAATTATTATATATTTTTTTCTTTAAAAAACGTTGCCCCACACTAGGAATTTAAATTATTATATAATTACCGGTAAACATACAAAGGAAACTCATTGACAAATCATGATCAATTGTAGGCAACGAACCATGAAGTAGTTTAGAGACAGACTGTAATTTATATGTTAGAATTAAAATAATATTGTAGAAAGAAATTCATTAAATTTAGAAGCAAAACTCGACGCAATGTTAAAATACCTCATGTTTATTTCATTTTATTTCATGTTCTCGAATTCATTGTTGGAATATGTAAATAATATGTAAATCATTACTTGCTTCAAATAATGACAGCGGCTTATTAAACAAAAAGTTCTTTAAATTCCTTCTACAAAACGACAAATCCCGCCTAGCATTTTCTAAACTCCGCTGGATCTGAGAAATATACAGGTGAAATTGAATAGGTGCGACAAATTAAAATATCTAATTCAACGTGTTCTAAAGAAAATTTAGAGCATGTCATTGAGGAAAGGGATGCATAAAATGCCCGTTGACAAGCGATTTGGTAACGTTGTCGTGCGTCCTTATTTTCGTAGGAACGGTCAAAATGAGGTAAATACCGTTAGTTCAACGCGTTGCCAACTTTCTTCATGTTGTGAACTCAGCGATGAATGGATTGCTTATAGGGCGCTCGCTAAAATTGATACTTTAGTTTTCTTATTAGTTCTCATAATTTCGAAAAAAAAAAACGGCGATAATTCGTGTCTATTTGAAAGTAATACCTTAGTGTGCACTATCTAAGGCGATAATTACACGATTTTTTTCAAGAATTCAGATTTGTGAAATGACTATTTATAATGATTATGTAACATTAACTGCACCTCCTATTTCGATTTGTCGAGAGATTTCAATTTCATCCTGTATAAATGTATAAACATATCATCTCATTGGGCCATTGATGAATTGACACTTATATGTACGAGTATAAGACGCCAGTAATCAGAACATTTTTGTTTAATTTTCAGGGTGAATTCGACGTAAAAGTGACAAAATATGAAACTTGCAAAGGACCTTAGCGTAAGAACTTTGCCGAGATTGTGACGAGAATTTATTGGAAATGGCGTTTTCTTGGACTTGGATTTGAATATAAAGGAATGTAGGAACGGATCCCGCGGTACTAAGGAGCTACTCCTCATTGATATGGCCATTAGCCAACAGGTTCGTCGTTCCCGAAAGGATCTGTCGACATGTTGGATAGATTATAAGAAGGCCTATGACTTGGTGCCACATACATGGCTCATGAGGGTGCTGGAGTGTATAAAGTAGATACCACTCTGCGTACCTTCCTGATGACGTGTATGGGACAATGGAGGACGGTCCTTCGCTATCCAGGTTGTCGAAATATCCAGAGGAATAGCGAGCCGCTAAGGGTCGAGTGAGTTTGAGTCCGCTTTGGTTCTGCTTAGCCTTGAATCCTCTAAGCACGCTGCTCGAAGATTCATGTCTAGGCTATCGGCTGAGGAGAGGTGGTCAGGTTATATCTCACCTCCTCTACATGGCTGACCTAAAACTCTTTACCCCCAACAATTTGCAACTGATGGAGCTACTGAAAATTACTGAAACTTTCAGTAGCGCCATCAGATAGAATTTAAACCGAGGGGAGATTGTGGAATCCGTGGGAACCCAACTCTCGGATTCCACAAACCTTAGAGCCCTCTCCGTAGCCGAAACCTATAAGTATTTAGGTGTGTCGGAAGCGTTGGGCATCAATGTTAGATGCAATCGTTGAAGGAGCGCTTCTTTGGCCGCCTGAAAAAAGTATTTAATAGTCTTTTATCAGGCGGAAACAAGGTGCGCGCCTTCAACAGTTGGGTCATGTCGGTTTTGATGTATTCTATTTCGGCATACTCAAATGGACTCAGACCGAACTCGACGCCCTTGATAGGAGGGTCCGTACGCTGCTGACTGCAAATCGAATGCATCACCCACGGTCATCGGTAATGAGGCTGTATATCCCGCGAAAGTATGGAGATCGAGGCTTTTTAAACGCTAAGAAGCTCCACAATCGCGAGATATTCTGTCTCAGGGAATATTTCCTAGAAACCGACGTGGGGATGCATCGAGATGCAGTCGCGGTGAACAAGGGCCTCACCCCGCTCTCCTTGGGTAAAGAGAACTGAAGAATGATCGCATGGGGGTATGGCAGAGTAAGGAGCTTCACGGACGCTTTTTCCGGGCTAGGGCCCGCTAGTAGATCTACATCGGGCCCATGTAGGCATGGGCCCGATGTAGATCTACTAGCGTCCGTAGCCTGGCTGCGTTTCGGTGACCTCTTTGGAGAAACCGAAGGTTTTGTTTGTGCAATTATGGACGAAGTTATGATGATGACACAATTACCGAAGATTTATTGTGAAAGACGGCACGGTTGACATCTGCTGGGCATGCCACCGGCCGGGGGAATCAATCAGGCATATTATCTCCGGGTATTCTCGTCTAGCTAAGGGAGAGTACTTGCATAGACACGACCTTGTAGCAAGGATAATCTATCAGGAACTTGCTCTGAAATACAGCCTTGTGGAATCGGAGGTGCCGTACTACAGGTATGTGCCCGACCCAGTTCTCGAAAATGGAAATATCACAATGTACTGGGATCGATCCATAATCACTGACAGGACTATTGTTGCCAATAAGCCTGGATATAGTGGTGGTGGATCGATCAGAGCGGCGCGCAATGATTGTTGACATAACCGTCCCGCATGATGAGAACCTCGTGAAAGTCGAGAAAAAACAAATCAAGTATCTTGACTTGGCTCACGAGGTTGTCGACATGTGGGATGTGGACTCAGCGATCATTGTGCCGATAGTCGTGACAGCCAATGGCTTATTAGCCAAGAGCCTCGACCAACATCTGAATAGGCTCTCGTTGGGCAGCTGGATCAAGGGCTTGATTCAGAAAGCGGTACTTCTGGACACGGCTCGCATTGTCAGGAGGTTCCTCTGAGAGGGAGAGCCCTGACCACCGGTAGCTTGGACCCTATTCCCGATACCGGCGGGCTACTATTTCTTAATACATATTTTAAAATGTTTTTATACTTTTTATATTCTTATATTTAAAAATATAATTTATATTTATATTGAAATAAAGGAATAATATAATTAATTTAATCAGACAACCATTCATCCATTACATTACATTTACATTTGTTTTTATGAGTGTTTGTGTGTAATTATGTGATAGATGTAGATGAATGTTGATGACGCCGCGATAAGGAACTTCACTCCATAAATAACCGAGATTCAGCAAGCCCCGCCACCGCATAGCTTCTGTAATTTTTGCGGCATAGAAGTGGTAGTGGGTTGGCTACTTGGCATGTCTGTCCGAGGACCGATATTCGTTGCAGCTGATCGAAATCTTCGAATAGCATAAGCATGATCAGCCTATAATATCTCCACACAGGCCTCCTCTTTGTGAGAGGGAGTGGGTAATAATCCACCACGCGAGCCTTCGTCGATTTGAGAGCAGTGGTGATGAAATTAAATACACAAAGTAAAATTCCTGCCCGGGTTCGAATTCCCTTGTAAGTCGGAGCCAATCCTATTGGACCACCACTGCTCCATCATCTCCATCTTCAAGTAAATTTTTCAAAAAGGGTAACTGGAATGAATTGGACACAAAGAGGTGGCGGACCAAGTATGTTGTATGACGCAACTATTGTTGATCTTTTGGAGGTATAAGGAACAGGGTATAAGGTCACTCATCCTCCAGAGAAAAGGGAGGATCCTCCGACTAGACGGGTGTTGGGTCTAGCGGGCACCCTCCCCCTCAAAAACCCTCTTATCTCAATAATTATCTGTATCATCAGTAACTATTATTATCATTTATTTCTGCTTACAGTTCGTTCTATAAATATGCATGATTATTTCCAGTGAACGAAATTAAATGGTCAGTTTCCAATAATCCACAGTAATTCCAGTAATCACATCAATCCATCTAATCAGAATTTCACTGTTCAACGAACCATTTCATTGACGAGTAATCACTTGTTTTTACAAAATAATCCTAAAATGTAACGTTTGCTATGTCAAACGTGCAGCGCACTTGCAGTCTAATATGTTTATGAAATTTGTTATGGTGTTCACAGTTTACACTGTCTACGTAGAACCAAATGTACAAAAGGAATATGTAAGCCAATATCCTTCAACTGTCTCATGGCCTTCATTGAAATAATTTACAATATTCATATTTACTTTTCAGGGAATGTTCAATTTAGCAATATCACGTTTCGACGTGTGCAAAGGGCCAAAACAAAAAGATTGTGCGACTTCATCAGCTATTATCAGCAACTACTCTTCAATAAATTATGATTTAACGGTTTTTGAGACTGTATCACCGACAAAGGTAAGGCATATACGTTGTATCTTGAAGGATATTGCTAATTCATTGCTTCATATGTTCGGAAAATTAGTCTGCTCAACAACGTAAATAACGCAATGAATGTTGTTGAACTGTCAAAATAAAAGCCATTGCTA
The DNA here is from genome assembly GCA_947507525.1 of Apamea epomidion. NCBI lineage: Eukaryota > Metazoa > Arthropoda > Insecta > Lepidoptera > Noctuidae > Apamea > Apamea epomidion. The sequence goes on from OX382231.1 coordinate 13,602,117, forward strand.
GTTAGCTGTTAGTTGCGTAACGCACTAACATTAGCAATGGCTTTTATTTTGTCAGTTGATGGATTGGCAACGGCCAATCCATCAATCGAACAATCTTATCTGTTACTAAAATTACAAATTCAGGGTAAAATCGTCGCTACGACAAACGGAAAGGACATGCTTAGATTGCAGGTGAAGAAACCGTGTGAGCATCTGTTCTTGAGACCCTTGTTCATCGCAATCATGAACGTTACAAAAGACTGCTTCGTTATAAAAGTAAGTAAATGTTAATGTCTGTGCCTAATTAACTAAACGAGAAAAGCAACCAAAAGGACAATGCGGAGCATGGCACACAGTGTGGACCCACGACTCGGTGTAGTTTGTGAGTCACCGCTGGATGTGGGCAGCGCAGGACAGGTCATTGTGGTGATAGGGTGCTTGCATAAAGATACAGGTTTCCCGTTCCCGACCTGTCGGTACAGAGCGGTACTGACCGGTACAGAATTGTAACAAGTTGAAACTCACTCACTGCATTCGTGGGTCACGAGTGCAGTGAGTGAGTTTCAACCTGTTACAATTTCTTCCTATCATGTGACATAATAAAACGAATAAATTCCAACATTTCAATGAGGTTACCATACCGGAGCTGCAGTTACAATATAGATTGAAAAACTGAGCCGTTACTTTACTGACAGATAGCTCAGAAATAATGCCTACACCACACATACCCAGAACGGATGGCCGATGGGACCATAAAGCTTTCGGCCCCATACTCCCAACCGCGTACCAAAAGACGTAGTGTTGGAAGGTCTACCATAAGATGGTCCGATAACCTGGTGAAGGCCGCAGGAATCCGCTGGATGCAAAAAGCACAGAACCAGTCTAAGTTGCGGTGTTTGGGGGAGTCCGATGTCCAGCAGAAGACGCCTTTCGGCTGAAATGATGATAATAATGATGATGACACAAACCCACCTTCACTAAGCGAGATATGACTTTAATCTTATAGCACTTTTTTCAGGGACACTACAGATTCAACCTTGACATTTCGGCGATAGCACAGTCTTATTTTGGTGGTACATTTGTATACGGCAATTGGACATTTAAAGCAGTGTTTTACAGTGATGCTTGCAATTTCTCCTGCGCTAACGTTCAAGTTGCTATATCTCCAAAAAAGGATCATTAACTAAACAAATAAAGGATGATGGGATGTATGGATCCTGGTAAAAAGGTCTAATAATAAATAGGTGCTTTAGCGCTTTTTTGGTTTTGTCGTCGGTTTCGAGTAATTCTGAATCCTAATTTTTATTGATTATTTCCTATTAATTATTTATTCATGTAGATTTAACGGTTTTACGAGGGACCACCAAATATCTGGTTTTGATGGACATCATCATCGCCACCATCATCATTTAGGTCATACTATTTATTATAATATAAAGAAACACATTTTATAATATTTTTTTATTTTTTTATTTATTATAAGCCTGTGTTGTCCCACTGCAGAGCAAAGGCCTCCCTTCCCTGTTTCCACTTTTCCCGGTCTACTGCGAATGTGGAACAATAAATGACGTTATCGTGTGTTCGTCATCGTTCCTTAAGTTGGTCTAATAAAAATGGACAAAATAATAAAAAATATAATTTTTGTTTCTGCAAAATAAGTCATGCTCATACAGGGATAACTCCGAACGGGCAACGAATAGGTAAAAGTCGTCAAATCGGATTTTCGACGAATTGGTAAAAGTCGGTAAATATTTTTCCTATTGGAAAGAACTTTGCAACGACACTATAATTATTGCTGTTAGGGGGGAAGGTACCAAAACGCCCATCATCCTTTATATCCAAACCCAATTATGAGTGAATGCTTCTCTCTCTTAGTATATTAAATTTTCAAATTCTGTTTTTCATGTTTTCTTTCATTTATCGCCTTTTTATAAAATAATTCCTGAAAAGCCCTATCCGGCTCGAAGAATTATATAAAATGACTGACATATATCATATGTATCTACTTACATCGCAGAAGAACTCTGGCAGCATTATCTACATCTCCACTGTGTATGAGATTGAAATAAAACTCATTGGCAAAAATAACAGAACTTAATTTTATTTCTTAATTACAAAATAAATTACCTATGTACTTAACATAACATTTTACTTTGGATTTGTGTACTCGTACGATTTAAAAGTAACCCTTCACTGTGAGCCATCTCTTTGGAGATGAATTAATTAATTACCTTAAGCAAATCAGTCGAATGGACAATCTTCGTTGTGGTCGAAACTGATGCAGTACATCCCTCGTGCCCTGGGTACAAACAAGAACAATATTTTATATAATTCAAAGCATTCCTTACATGTGGAATCTTCCACCTTCCCTTCCATCTTTATGTAATTACCTACATAATTATGTTATTATGAGTCTACACTGAGCAGATAGAGAGAAAAGGTCTTACTGACCATTGAAGTTGTGGCGTCTCGTATTGTGCATTTATGAACGCACCTTATAATACGTGGCATCGACTGTATTATATTTATATAAGTATTTATAAGTTAGTCAGAACACACCCTTGTGAAGTGGCAACGCTAAGCTATGATAGCGTAGCGGTCCTTAAGGTGGATGCTCCAACGTAGCCCGCGAAATTCAAATTTTCTTACGTTTTTTGCAATTTGCTGGTCAGTACTAAGTTGTACGTTGATTAAAATATGATTCGCGGCCGTAAAAAATATGTGTTTACAGAATTATAATCATTAGAATCAGTAATACAACTTGTTATGTTAGCATAATCCTAAAATGTCAAGATTTTATGAAATAGTCATTTAGTAGGATTACTTGATCTTAGAGAGTTGTGTTGATGACTTTAATGATTATAATTTTGTAAATACATATTTGTTACGGCCGCGAATCATATTTTAATCAACGTACAACTTAATACTGACCAGCAAATTGCAAAAAACGTAAGAAAATTTGAATTTCGCAGGCTACGTTGGAGCATCCACCTTAAGGACCGCCCTTCTCTTGCTTGTCAACAGTCGCGGGAGACGGATTAGATTTTCAGTCATTAGTTTTTTTTGTCCCTACTAGTTTAATGAGTTATATAACTATGCTAAATAGTGTACCTAACTTTAAACTAAAGTTAAACTTCGCGTGTGTGACAATTATACTATCATTAAGTGCAAGTTGGAATTCACTTCCGCTCTTCGATTACAACTTCAACTCGAATACGTGTAAGAGGAGACAGGTAGAATACCCACATCACACTACACCTAATATTTGCATTGTCCCAAAAATTCTAAATGGCAGTGCAAATTAATTTGTTGTGTATGTACAAAAAAACAGATTTGACTACGGCCTTTCAGAAACAAGGAGCCTCTTATAAAAAAGTATAACTTACGAATCAGGAACCTCTTCACCAAGCATCACAGCCTTTCTGTCGAACTTGATGCCCCAATGCCCTCGTTCTTTAGGACATGTACTGTCGCATGGTATACCAACTAGACGTCGTTTTTTACGCACGCTCGCGGCGAAGTAACATGAACTCATGAAGTGGCTGCAACGGGCTATACCTGTGGGAATTCAACGAGAAATTGTATGGTGTATAATAAATTATATATAAACGGGCAAATGAAAACTCTGCAGAATGAGTGTAGAGAATATAGAAAATACACAGAGTCACTGGAAAAAACAAGAAGAGACCTTCAATATATGTCGCGATCTTCAACAGTCGAGGCTCGAAATATACCTGTACAGCCCAATGAGTCGACTATAGATCTCGAAAAAATTATGTCAAATATCGGAAACACCGTTGATCTCCCAATATCATCAACATATACCGTGCCCCAGGCAACTCGGCCAGCAAAGCGATCGTTGCGGAGTTTACGAGTGTACAAGTCAAGTCAGAATTGATCACCCGTATACGAAGATTCAATAATAAACAGCCAAATAAAGATAATAAACTGAATATACATCTAATAGGACTCCCTGGACATAAACAACCCGTATATTTGGACGAACATCTGTGTCATTCTGCAAAGAAATGATTTTATGTGGCAAGACAATTCGCCAAGCAGCATGAGTATAAATTTTGTTGGTATAATAATGGCAACATCGATCCTTCATTGATAAAGAGCCAGCTCGCGTTGTAGCTGAGCTTATAAATGTAAATTCATGACTGTGACCTCTGAGTTTGTTTCGGCCTTTCTTCTCAGAGATAGTCCTAGGAAACGCCGTGCTCATCAAAGCACAAAAAATAAAAATTCAATCCAGCCTGTTCTATCTTGCTGCCCTCTCTCAGTGACGCCCTAAGCCGAGGTTCGTTCCCCACAGGGGGTGCCCTTAGCGTGCAGTCGCTTAATTTTTAATTTAGTTTTAAGCCCTGGCTGGAGCCTTTAAGTTTTCTTAAGGCAACCACAGGATAGTCCGATTAAGTAGTCACGACCTCTCTAGGTCAACTACGAGATGCCATATATAAAAAAAAAAATGTCAACATCTTCCTGCGCAAGCAACTAGGACATAAGCAAATTCTTATTACATCGGAAACTACCCTGCAGGAGCTCCAGAATAAAATATGACTACTGCTCGAGTTGGTAACGCTAGTTTTCTCATGTTGTTTTGAATCTATATCTTGTAATACTCTTCTTTTCATTTTTATTTTTGTATTGACTGATATAACATTCTTTTTTGTATCTCGTAGGAATATTTCAAACATTATACACACACAACAATATTATGTTCTACCCCCCCATACACACACACTTTTATATTATACCAGCATCATAATACTCACACACACCGTCACACTTACATGCATCATCCCTTTTAACCGTAATAGGGTAAAAAGCTCACCTATTCGCCGGGATACAGATATCTTAGTTTTATCGTATTTCACACTACTGGTTATTATTTATTCTACCAATGTCTAATCTAGTTGAAAATATTTCACTGACTTAGACAATATCGAAGTCGCGAAGGCTTATACATGTACTCCGAATGAGCGCAACAAATATCTTAATGGTTTAGATGCTTCTACTATCATTTTCCATATCAATATACGTAGCGTTAAAAGAAATTTTGAGGAACTATTAACTTTACTGTCTCTAATTAAAGATGATTGTGATGTCTTTACACTAACTGACAGAAAGAAAATACGTTTATTTGCGGTAAACATGACACAAAAAAGAACATAAAATCAAATAAAGAAAAAAAAACAACCTAACCTTCTCAGGGTTTGTCGGAAAACTTTTGTGCATCTAATAACCCACATTATTAACATCTCCATAGCAAAAGGAGTATTTCCACAACCATTCAAGAGGGTACTAGTCCACCCGATTCATAAGAGCGGGACCAGAGACTGTTTCAACAATTATAGACCAATTTCGGTAGTCTCGGCTCTCTCTAAAGTAATGGAGAAGATGATAAACAGTCGCCTTGTAAACTACCTGAACAAGTACAACATTGTAACATCCAACCAATACGGGTTCAAAAAAGGAGTCTCCACTGAGGACGCAGTTATCGATCTAACACAATTTGTAGCACAACAAACTAGATGAACACCAAAAATGCACTAGTATTTTCCTAGATTTGAGGAAGGCCTTTGACACAGTCTCTGTTCCCACCCTTTTCTATAAACTAGAGTGTATAGGTATTCGTAGTAAACCTCTCGACCTCTTCATGGATTACCTACAAACAGAAGGATGACTGTTAAAATCGATTCATGCCAAAGTGACGAGAAACTGTGACATACGAGTAGAATACGGAATTTCGACGCATAAAATATCGATAAATGCTAATACGATGCTACAAAATTGCGATGCACGTTACTGCGAAAGACCGTCTCTGCGAAGCCACTACCCTTCGATGCACGTTACCACGATAGATCTTCACTGCGATACTACTTGACTTCGATGCACGTTACCGCGAAAGATTTTCACTGCGATACTACATGACTTCGATGCACATTACCGGGAAAAATTATTTCTACAGAGCCGCGCGCAAAAGGTAGTACCTAATAAACGCTTGAAAATTATAAATAAGTTAAAGAATTTTTAGGGAAAATTTGTTTTACTTTTACTTCTTTTTATAGCTTAATTATGCAAGGCCATCTAAATACGTGAAAATATCCAAGCCATCTTTTATGTTGAGATGGTTTTGAAGTTTGATTTGTCTGTATTAATTTGATATGTGTGCAATAAACAAAATCTATCTTACATTGTATTACATTAAATTTTAGTAAAATGTCATCAATTTTTGTACAGCAATTTATGACGCCTCCAGAATTTTTGTGAGCAAAGTATTTCCGTGTGTAATTGCTATTTGTAGATCTGTGTTTATCTACCTACTTTTCCTAACTGTTAGTCTGTACCATGTATGTACATTTATTATTAATGATCTCTAGGAGGATGCAGTGCATTATTTGTTTGTAATAATACTTATATTGATAAGCTATCATACAGTATGCAATTTTTTGTTATTAATTTATGTTATTACTTATTGATTTCCTATTTTGATACGACGTTAACAATGAGGGTATTTGGAGATTTTGTTTGATTCTGTGTTGACATTTTATAGTAAATCAGTTCGAGGTTAAAATTGTAAACATGGATACTCCTTGTTTGTTTATTAAATCAAGAAAAGGCAAAGACCAGTTGTTTTTGGATAATTTTCTGTACAGTTTGAATAAAAGGTCTGAAGACAATTTTTATTGGAGTTGTGTAAGAAAAGGACCTTCGAAGTGTGCTGCAGCGGTCAAAACCAAAAAGATTGGTGAGCATCACTATGTACAACACAAAAATTGCATAGAGCATAGGCACGAACCCGACCATGACACAGCACGAGAAAAAACCAGCCGACAGTTTCGATTCTCCAGGACAAATTATTCAAAAAGTAATCCAAGAAGTACCTAAAAAAGTTACCCCGTATATGCCCACTAAAAAGGCGATGCGAATGATAATACACTGCGAAAGAGTCAGAACTGAGCCAGTATTACTAAAATCGTTAAACTCATTTACCGTTCCTCATCAGTACACTGTAGTTGGTCCTGAACAATTTTTGATTGGTCATTATAGTATAGGTAGGCAATGATAAAGAAAATCAATCGATTCTTGGTTTTAGGACTGGACGTAATTTACTTTTACTAAACAATTCAAAATTTTGGATCGTTGATGGCACTTTCAAATGCTGCCCTGGCTTGTTCTGTCAATTTTTTACATTGCACGGGATGGTCGGGTCTGAGTATGGTGCTCAAAAAATTGTACCACTTGCGTATGAGTTGCTGTCAAACAAATCAGAAAACTCGTATTTTGTATTTTATGAATTAACAAGAGTTTACTGCAAAAATGAATTGAACATAGATCTAGAATAATTTCTGATTTTGAACTCGCTATTATAAATGCCAGTCTGAGGGTATTTTCGAACAGCAATCACAAGTCTTGCTATTTCCATTTATCACAAAATATATGAAAGCACATACAGAAAGCTGGCGTAAGTAAAAAATACACCAATGGCAGCGAATTCGCTCACAAAGTGCGACATATTTTAGCATTGGCATTTTTGAAACCTGAAGATATTCCAGCGGCCTTTGAGCTTATTCGGCGAGAAGTGCTACCGAATGAGTCGAAAACAGTGGCAGACTGGTTTATTAGGTACTACGTAAGTGGAACATATATCAGTAAGAAATCATCATCTTCTCCAAATAAACCAAAATTTACTTTAAAGAAGAAACCACCCATATTCCCACCTAGTTTATGGTCTGTTTGGGATTGCTTTGTCACGGGTATACCCATGACGCAAAATGCAGTTGAAAGCTGGAATAACCGTTGGAATAGTCTATTTAACAGAAGGAAATTAAATATAACAATTAGAAAACTTGTAAAAAGCAGAAAAATACAGAGTAGGTATGAAATAGAGAGATTAGCTGATCTGATGGAAAAAAAAGGAAGAATAAAAACGCAGTACTACAAAAAACTCCAAGAGCATATTAATAAGAAAGGTGATATGGATATGTTAACATATTTAGATGGTGGTGGTGTGGTGTATTTACTGGTGGTGGTGGTGGATGGTGAGTTTTGGTGGATGTTAACAAAGTTTACCCTACAAATTCTTTGATTCATTCATCAATAGCATAATTATTGAAACTTTGTTTATATTTTGTTAACATTTTTGTTATAACTAACTCTGTATTCTTGTCAAGTTGATTAAATATACTTATAATATGATTAATTATACATAATTATATTATGATTGTTTATTACATTCTGTACAAACCATTATGGAATACACATTATTTTGTTCACTTTGCGTTATGGTTTATAAATATAATTTATTAGGCCTATTCAAAACACATTTTCGTTCTGATAAGTGATAATATAATAAATAAATAAAATAAATGTAGATAGCTACTATGATAAGCTTAACGAAAGACGAGCAGATATGTCGAAGTCTAATAGTTTCTCAGTAACGATCTTTCGCAATAGATTATCGAAGTCAAGTAGCTCCGTAGTGTTTCGCGGTAACGTGCGTCGAAGTCAAGTAGTATCGCAATGAAGATCTTAGTGGCTTCGCACATCGCAATTTTGTAGCATCGTATTAGCATTTATCGATATTTTGTACATCGAAATTCCGTATTCTACTCGTGACATACGGCGTCCCGCAGGGCAGTGTGCTGGAAGCAACACTTTTCCAAATCTACATAAATTACTTATGCACGCTGTCCCTGCATAAATCGCGGATTTTTACATATGCTGATGACACTGCGATTGTCGTTTATGGTGATAAATGGACCGATGTCAAGTGTACTGCGGAACAGTCCTTGAGGACTGTTGGGGGGTGGCTGCGACAAAACCTTCTCACACTTAACGTGGCTAAAACCAACTTCATTCCGTTTTTTATTAATTATAAAAACAAAGCACCTCCGGATTTTGAAATTACAGCACATACATGTCTTGATCACAGCCACTGCTCATGCGCAACGCTTACTCGCGTCAGCCAAACGAAGTACCCGGGTGTAGTGATTGATGACGGACTGAAATGGTACAACCAAATAGTTGTGGCGTGCCCAAAGTGGAAAGGGCCCAGAGAGCTCTGCTCAAGGTTATGCTTGGTAAACCATATAGATTTCCCACTATAAAACTATATGCGGACTGTCAGCTACTTACGGTGAGACAGCTCTTTGTCCTCCGAGCCATACTTAGGAAGCATAAACTAATTTCCCCACCAGAATACTAAGCGCAGAGCAAACATGATATTCCCAACAATAAGCCACAAGACCGCATTCGCCAGGCGCCAGTTCTACGTTGTGAGCTCTTTCATTTACAGAAACATCGCTAAAACTACTCAATTAACGGGGCTAAATTACTATGAAGTCAAGGTTAAGGTACAAAGTTGGCTGCAAGATCAGGACTACGTCCGGACAGAAGAACTACTTTACCTTCGGCAGTAGCCGTGCAATACTTTTTCTGCCCATTTTTATAACTAATACAAAGGGTTGGGCCCTTTCAGCAAGATACTTAAATATACATATACTAACATCACAACACATTTACACGCTAATATATACAATCTCAATCACACACACACCCTTACACCCCCTAATACACACGCTCACCCTCGCATACACACCTACACATCCACTCACACAATTACCTATACATGCACAGTCATAAAAACTCCATTTAATAAATTCCTTCACTCTTAGTTTAAATCTTTGTTAAAATAATTTTGTTGTAATTTCAAATCTGTTTTTTGCCAAGATTTTGATAACACACTTTTTTGTAAAAGGTTTTTGTACCACAGTGACAGCAAAACACTGACTCCCAAGACACAGGATCTCTTAGTTTGGCAGTCAGGGTTACTCTATCTGTATGACCTTTAATTCACTGAAATTCATGTGACCTAGTCTTTAAGCAATGTTGAAGGTTTTTGTATAAATAAAGATTTTTATTATTATTATTTATTATTATGGTTGTATAAAGAGGCAGATTCTAACGATTCTGACTTTGAGTAACTCTGTAGTCTTTGCTTAACACAGGCTTAGCTTACCCTTCTAAATGCCGATGGACATCGGTAGGTCTGGACTCTGGACGCTTATACTCCCGAATGGTTTAACTACACAATCTCGTTTAGGTGTCCGAACCCCATTCGGGTGACTTCAGAAAAAACAAAACACTAGCGACCAACTTACGCATAGCATGTCCTTTGCAGCCAGGTTGCAGTCTTCCGCCATTAACACAGAAGTCCGCATGGCCCACCAGTCCATCTTCGCCAAGGAAGCCTGCGTTGGTATGCATGACATGCACCACGTATGCGTCATCCCTACCTAGGCGGAATTGGCGAGACCCATAGGCTGAAACCAAAGGTCTTCCTGGATCTAATCCTGGGAACAAAAGAGTTATAATATGATACCACGGTTCATTCTGCAATGTCGTCTTTATGATATTGCATCATCATCACTTCAATCGAAAGATGTCACCAGCTTACACATAGGCCTCCTCCAAGAATTTCTATAACGACTGGTCACCTGTGCCATTTACAATGGCAATGCCTTTCATTTTGATCATTCTACAACATTCATTGCGTCATTTAAGTAGTCGATCGCCATTTTCGCCATTTCCATTTCTGTTTCTAAGTCTGTTATGAAGCCCAGACATAATCTTGGTCAGATCATGTGAAGACAATACTATTGACTGAAATAGTCCTTTGAGGAAGATCCACGCTGATTTGAGTGACCAGTCCAGCCAGTGCAAGCATTTGTCAGTAATCGTGTAGCTCAACTCAGAACTTGAGGAGCGCAACGACTCGACGGACAATACCAAAGAAAGGACATGTGGGTAGGCCGCATAAAGTACTCAAACTGCCCAGATCAATTCTAAAACTAACAGAGAAAGAAAAAAACCGGTCAAGTGCGAGTCGGACTCGCGCACCGAGGGTTCCGTACCAATTTGTAGGTATGTAACAAAAAATTTACGGTTTCCGCAATTTTTCCTTTATCTGTGCTATAAGACGTTGCTTCGTACCAAATTTCAAGATTCTGAGTTCACGGGAAGTACCCTGTAGGTTTTGATTCCCTTGCGAGTGTCGAAAATTTGCGGCATAAACGGCTGTATGTATATTTTGATTGCGTTGGCTTAGAAGTTTGATTTTTTCACAACTCCAAGGGTCAGTAGACCCTCTTTGATATAAATTCCAGCTTGATACCTCCACGCGTTCCTGAGAAAAAGGGTCTTGACAGACAGACAGACGGACGGACGGACAACAAAGTGATCCTATAAGGGTTCCGTTTTTCCTTACGAGGTACGGAATCCTAAAAATAAAAATTTGGGGTAGGTACTGGGCCGTTTAATAAAAGTTACAAAATGTAAATTGTATTTTATAAGATACAAATCTATAAGTTTCTGTTTAATAAAGAATACAACTAATAAAGGACAATGACCAAAATTCGTACCAAACAGTCTCATGCATCAAGATCAAAATATTATGGTAATTATTTTCATAATTTTTTCCAACATTACGTGTTGGGTATTTGATTTTTGAACAGGGAATTTTATTTAAAGTAAAAAAGTGTTGATGTTGTTTTATTCCCTTTACATGACGTTCCGTTGTGGTTCCGTTTCAAACGATATGATTAATTTAACCTTAAACTTTGAAAATGTCATGATCACGTCTAAAAATAATACTTTGCCGATTCTACATTAATTGAAAATAACTAGAATAAAATAGAATAGAATAAAATTTTTATTTAAATGATTATCATTTTTTTAGAGCAATAATGGTCGTTCGTGTATGATAGGTCAAACAAAATAAAGTACCTAGTTTTTAGGTTATTTCGATTTGTTTGAAAATCTCCGAAACCCGGGTTTTGTTTACAAAAAGAACTTTTGTAGGAGTTATTAATATGATAAGTGTATTCTATAAAAAAACAAAGTTTGACTTTGACGCAGCATGGTACGGGATTCCATACATCCATGAGCATTGTCACTGACAAAACTTGAAAACTGACAAAATTGTAAAATTGTTCCTACAATTTTACATATTTCTGTTTTTTCTTTACAGGTTTTATTGAACGCATAATTGTAATTACTAATTTACATATTATTTTTTGTAAATTGTAGAACAATTCTGACAGGTGGACTCGCCTTGTGTCAGAACTTATCAATTTTGCACCTCAATTTAATAAGTGAAGAAATTTCATTGTTATAAATAAAAAAAATGGTTCTAACAACTAGTAGTGACAGTAGTAACGATGAATATATGAGTGAACGGCAACGGCGAGTTTATTTTAAAAGGATAAACTTTACTGTTGATGTGACAGATTCAAAGAAAAACTTCGGGTTAGCATCAATAGATATCTTTATTCTCATACTAGCTGCGCCCCGCGGTTTCACCCGCATAAGTTTCGATCTCGTGGGAATATCGGGATAAAAAGTATTTCATTCAAATCCGTTCAGTAGTTTTTGCGTGAAAGAGTAACAAACATCCATCCATACAAACCTTCGCATTTATAATATTATAGTAGGAAATAGGATATTAGAGACAGAATCGTGATTTTGTTATTGTGCTCCATGACTTTCGTTATGAATCAAACGGGTACACTACATAAATACGAAAAACTTTATTCCGTCAGTCACAAATACGAACTTCAAAATACCGACTGAACATCCAGCGAGAGGAAGATGTAGGTAAAAACTAAAGTAGAATTTAAATTAATTCTATCCTAACCATTCAGCCAACTAACCAGAAAAAGAGTTACATCCAGTTATATTTTTATGTTAGTAAGGTAGAATTTTACGCTCACATCAAGCAAGCGTCTAATCTTTCCAGACTGGTGTGAACTTAGCCACTAATCGCTTTAGATACTAGACACACAGAAGGTGCTCCTCTGTAGACAGTTGACAAGATAGATAGTATAAATAACACTGAAACAAGCCAAAGAAATAAGGTTCAAAATTGTATAACATCAGATAATGTTATCGGCAAAAGTGGCGTAAATTGTATCGATTATTTATTTGAATGACTCGCTTAATACTCAAGCTAAATTAGACATTGTGGCCCCAGCTATAAGGTTGAATTAACAGTAAACACGATGATTGCTTGACAAGTTCAAGTTCAGAGTTGCCAGATAACTGGAATTCCCGCTTTCGGTGCTATCTCGTGCGCCTTGGGAAACACGTCGGTGATAATAATATTTTATCTCTCTAGGCGTAAGAACGAAATGATCACGGAAAAGTCCGCATAAACTACCTAGAACGTAATAACCCCAGAATAAACAAAACTGCCAAGAAAAAAAGCAAATTGATAGGTACCTAATCAATTCGATAGAACGAAAAATAAAAAAAAAAGATACTCTTTTAAAACTATTAAACAAAACTACTGTGAGATATGAGATGTTTTCGGTTACAAACGCAAAAATAACTATGTTTTTCTTCGTTTTAAAATCAATACTATGCATACGTAAATATTCATCTCTATATTATTATTTTCAAAGTTCGTATTCTATTTTTTTTTTAATAGTTAGAAACTCAGTAACGTGGGAATAACGGGATCGGCATACAGAGTCATGGAATACCTTACAAACAGGTTTCAGATAGTCAAAATAAACAATTATGACAGTACACCAGCTAGATTAAATTGCGGAATACCACAGGGATCAATTTTAGGACCTCTACTTTTCCTTGTATACGTAAATATCATAAAAAACGTTAATGTTACTGGTGACATTACTCTGTACGCTGACGACACTTGTCTCTTCTATTTTGGAAATGATGTTCAAGAGATTGTCAGGAAAGCGCAAGCTGACCTATCATCACTTAATTAATGGATCAAGTACAATTTGCTGACCATCAACCCGAAAAAAACGTTGTATATGGTCTCTGCTGCAAAAAATAAAAAAATATCCAGCAATATTAAACTATCCATAGATAATGAAACGCTACAACATTCATCAAACGAAAAGTATTTAGGCTTAACTCTGGACCCAAGACTATCATGGTGTAACCACATTGAAATCATGCGTAATAAAATCTCTTCATGCACTGGGGCATTACGTAGACTTTCTGGTTGTATCCACAGACACATGATATACCTTGCACTCGTAAAACCACACCTGGAGTATTTAGTAGAAATTTGGGGATGTGCTGCTAAAACCTACATAAATGATATTCAAGTAGGTACCTAATACAAAACAAACTTGTTAAAACTCTCTACAATTACCACTACTTAACATCAACTAAACAAATATACAACGATACTAAGATATACAACATACAACAACTATACATATTCAAAACATGCATTTTAATAAGAAAAATGATATCTCAGGAAACCCATAACTCTCAACTTACTTTCAAAAAAAAAAATCACGGATACCACACCCGAAATCGCAACAAGTAAGAACCCAGGTCACCCAGAACCAATTACGGGAGGAAAACCATTTTTGAAGGAACAGTGTTGTATAATAAACTGCCAGATGATATAATTAATTAAAAAAGTACAAATATCTTTAAAAAAATGTTAAAAACTGATATATCTCAAATTTTTTTACTAACCATGTGTACTTAATTTCTCTAGAATCTATATATATATATATATTGTTATCGCTCGCAGTTTATATATCGTCGACCCACGGAGTCATGACGTAATAGTGTAAGTGTATCTAAGTGTGTCTATTTGTAATCTTATATTTTAAGTGAACTGTTTGTGTTCTTTATGAGAATAAATATCTTTAAACCGAGTTCTAAACAAATAGGTTACACGTTGCAATATTTTAAGTTTTGATGCTGGCAACTACTAACTCGAATCAGTTTGCCTGAAGCCGGCTTAGGGTGTGTACGTAAATCGTGAAGTAAATTTACAAACAGCTGATATTTAACTACAAATATGGTGAAAGTAGACGTTAAATACACTATGGTAAGTGTTAATTTGCTTAAACGAATAAAGACTGTGAGATATAAATGAACAAAGAAGTAAAACATCTGTTGTCGCTCCATTAAATATTTATAGATTCTTAGTCTCGGGTACGCGTTGATAACATGTTTTTTTAACGTCTGGTAGTTTAGTACAGACGAAATAGCACAAACAGAAATGCCTAGGTTTTTATTAACACTACCTACAGCACCTGTTATTTTTATATGTTATAAAGAAAGTCATTGACAGTAAAAAAACTACACGGGTGTTCATAAAATATGATTGACCAATCTTGTTCGTTTTGGCCACCGTTCTGCTATCACTAGAAAAACAAACTGCTCTTGACGACAGTAAAATTAATTATCTACTTCACAAAATTACATTTCCGATAAAAAATTAGCTACCTATCTATATAAAACATTAAAAGAAGGTGGGTTTTATTCATGAGACAAAGATTACCAAATTCTTATGAAAATTATACATAGGTAATATTTTGTTCCTGTAAGACACGTTTACAAGTAGGTAGGTACAATGTTTTAGTGTGTTCCTTAATAACTAGAAGATGGCCATTGCATATTCTAACGTACGATGACTGAAAAGAAATGCCGTAACAAAATCAGAGGACATGGTCTCTTTTAAAGTCATTACGGATGAATATTATGTTGATATTCTCGAAGGTCTCATTCCACCCCATGCTCCAATATTATAGAAAGTGCAAATTAAGCTGTAGCTAATTTGAGATACTTAAAACTTAAACAACTTGATGAACTAGAAAAAAATGTGGATATGTCGTGCATTTTACTGATGCTTCGCCTCTAAGAACAATAGAATTGATCCACGGAATTCCATTGTGTCTTACTGTTGTTCTGAAAACTGAAAATAAACAAGCATCAGGAAAATAGGCTAAGAAAATCTTCTAATAAAAATATATTAGTAGATAATTATAATAAGAAATTTACAGTATACAGGGTGGCAGGGTCATCGACGCGCAACCAGTTGCATTTTGGATCAGTAACATGAAAGCTAACTAAGCCAAGCCGATTCTGAACCTGCGTTGAAATTTTAACGATTTTTTTTTAACGCTTGGAGCTAGCTTTGAAAACTGACAAAAAATTTCAATCTAGAACCATGTTCTGAATTAAGTCAATTTGCGCCGAAGTCTCTACCATTCTGTATATCATTTATTTCATAAATATTAAGGTTTGTTTTTTGCATTTGTCAATTCCCACAAGTTTACTTTACACTTTTACAAAACAATCGCATTTCTTTCCCCGCAAAAATACATTATTAATAATAAAACGATTGCAACATTTTTGCCAAAAGTCATTGATGAAGTAATGAGATAATTTTCTGTTTGTTGACAACCAAAGAAAACGGAAAATGACCAAGAAAATGCTTAAAGAAATTAAGTTCAACAAGGTGATTAAATAATTATTTATTTATTCATTTACGTTTTTCTAATAAGATTTGTTTTATATCTAAAATCAAAGGTGAAGATAGACATGTGTTCACAGGGAAACGGACTTCAATATGTCCCTTATTCGTGATGGGAATGGGAATGAGATCTAATTATCACAAGACAGCTTGTAGCAAACCCCGAACGAAATTATTGGTTAAAAGAATATTAGGACTGTGATGAGTAAGACGCATATAATTAATTCCTGAAGTGCAAAGAAATAGGCCACGAAACTAGTTTAATATACACGCACGTGGTAATTTTCCTGTGCAGAATGCCTCAATCATTACAGCCCATCTATTCCACTTACGAGGTCATAGGGAGGATGAGATCAATTTCATAAAATTATCTTTTCAAGTCTCGACCAACGTACAGACGACTTACCAAGCGAAGTACTTGTTTACCAAATAACATGGGCACTTTGTTAACCCATCAGAGACTATTACCCTATTACTTCGTAAGCCCTTACATTTCGCTAGAAAATCACCTGAGTACGGTTTATCTGGTGTTGGGTAGGAACTGCATCAAAATAAAAAACAAAATACTCATGTTTACTTTATTTTACACAGTTGTTCATCAACAATGAGTGGGTGGAGTCAGTCAGCAAGAAGACCTTTCCCACCATCAACCCTCAGGATGAGAGCGTCATCACACAAGTGGCTGAAGCAGACAAGGTAAGTCACAATATTTGAACTACTATATTCAGCCCCTCAAGGATTCATCTCAAGGTGACTGTCAAATACATAAGCTGCGGCTATATATCTTGTTGATATTTCTAAAGAATTTGTCAGGTTACTGCAATACTAGTTGCGCCCCGCGGTTTCACCCGCATGCGTTTCGATCCCGTTTGAATATCGGTATAAAAAGTATCCTATATGTTATTCCTGTTTATAAACCTAGTTATATACCAAATTTCATCCAAATCCGATCAGTAGCTTTTGCTTGAAAGGGTAACAAACATCCATCCATCCATCCATACAAAATTTCACGTTTATAATATTAGTAGGATAGGATAGTAGGATTTTATTCTGAAGAAAACTTATAATAATAGTTTTTTTTTATTACACAAAGTCGTAAACACCTGAAATTTGTTCAGGTTTTTACGACTTTGCTAAGATTCTATGGCGGCAATTACAATTGTCACGACATCATTACCGAAACATCTGCTCCGTTTGTACTAAGATAAGAATTGATTACGGTTCTTAAAAAACTTATTACAATCATGAAAATATACAAACGACAATTTGAGCGGCAAAACTAGAAGACAACGGTCATCAAAAACTAATAGAAGGGGTAATTATGAAAACCATTTCATCTCTCACGATCAATATAATTTCGCCGTAAACTGCAATATCTAATCAGATCAGCAATTTAATAGTCCCAATTAGTAAGAACAATTTTTTTTATTTGTTAATGTTTCAAAATGATAATATAGTTTAGTGCCTTAATGTTTTTAAATAAGTAATAATTTAATGTAGTGGAAGCAAATTAATTAATCAAAGAAATAATACTGACTTTATAAATAGGTGATTGATTTAAAATCGAGAGAAATCTTTCAAGATGTAGATGATGATTTTTAGTTGGTAACCTGCGATTTATCTGTTGATAAATCAATAAAATTGCTATAGTCACAGTGACAGATAACTATATCATCAAATTTAAGAACAATTTTGAACAGAGTTGTGTGTTATAGGCCGACGTAGATTTAGCGGTAGCTGCAGCCAAAAAAGCCTTTGCCCGATACTCAAAATGGCGCAAAATGGATGCTTCACAACGAGGTCTCCTCATGCTCAAATTGGCAGAACTGATAGAATCCCAGGCCAGATACTTGGCAGAGCTAGAAACCTTAGACTGCGGGAAACCAGTCAAAGACGCCGAGGACGAAGTGTACTATTCAGCGACTGTTTTGAGATATTACGCCGGCAAAGCTGACAAAATATTGGGGAACACGATCCCTGCAGGTAAGCCACTTCCAGATTTACAAAAGAAGCGCACGAATTCCGAAAGAGTCATGTCAAAGTCAAAGTCAAATCATTTATTTCATTTTATTTCATGAAAGTAGACAGAAAGGAAATATTATGCTAGATTCTTTCAAAATACTTTCGCGCTATACGAAATCTCCGCTAAATTAACAAGATTAAGAAATAAAAATTATATTTAACGAGTTACATTACAAAATTTTATTATCACATGATTACGAGTATACGTTGCATGGTGATAGCAAAGGTAGATAACTTTTTATTTTCTACATAATTTTTTTATCACTATCTTAACGAAATTCGATCATTAATTTGATAAAAAGTAATAGGTTCAACACTACAAATATAGCAGATAATTAATTATATTATTTAGATCACAATTTATTATATCCGCATTGTTAATGTTATCTCTCCTAGACATTTAGATAATTCACTGACGTCTTTTGTCACGATCTTGTAGCAGGATCAAGCGTGTTGCAATGTGTTATGTATTTTCAGATGAAAATCATACTCAGCAGTTCACTTGTTTTCTAGTAGATAATGTTTGAAAATCAAGGTTACGTTCGCAGCATTTGCTAATTGTTTAATGGCACAGATGTGTTACATTGTGAATCCATTTAGTTAATGTTAGATAACGTGATTGAGCATCATATTATCCGAATTTCATATAAGCCCCGCGGGATAATTGCATAACACACTAACAGTAGAAATTTATAAATTAAGTCCGAGACACTCGCTCAGAGACAAATTTAAAGAAATTAATGTTATGACTGTGCCTTCTCAGTATATTTATGAAAATCTTTTATATGCCATAAAAATATAAAATTGTTTAAAAAAATACAGTGATATCCATGATATAAATACTAGAAAAAACACAAATTTGTTGTAATTTGTTGTACAACAAGGCTCAAGAAAATAGGTGGCTCGTTCAGATGCCAATGTATACGCTTCTACAATAAAGTTCCAAGCCCCGTTCAAGATCTAAGCCTTAATAAATTCAAATCATTCATTAAACGTAAGTTGTGCCAGAAAGCCTTTTATACCGTTAAGGCTTATATCGAGGACAAAAAGGCTTGGGATTGAGCTGCTTCCAATTTTTACATATTGAATGTTTTTATTTTTTTTTGTTTTGTTGTTGTTGTTTTTTTTTATATACACTTTGACATTAATGAATTTGATATATACTATGACATTTGCTTACTTTGTAAAGTATTTTATTATTTTAATTATTGTGAATGTGAAGACTATGTGGGTCATTTTATTTATATTATTTTTCTCTCTGTTCTCTTAGTTTTTGTCATGGTCTGGCAGTTTGAGTAATTAATGTGGCCTACCCAAATGTCCTTTCTTTGGTATTGTTCGTCGAATCGTTGAGCTTCTTAAGTTTTGAGTTGAGCTGCACGATTTCTGACAAATGCGTGCACTGACTGGACAGGTCCTCTCAATCTGTGTGGTTCTTTCCTCAAAAGACCATCTCAGACATCGACCAACATGGTCTTCATATGATCTGACCAAGATTATGTCTGGACTTTCAAAGGGACTCTGAGTTTGTTTCGGCCTTTCTTCTCAGACTAGTCAGATAGGAAACGCCGACCTCATCTAGTTTTAAAATATGATTGACGTGTAAAAGTGTTTGTACAAACCTACTTACAAATAAAATCATTTATCATTCATTTATCAATGGCTTTCATTTTGACAGTTCATCAACATTCATTGCGTTATTTACGTTGGTGAGCAGACAAATTTTTCGAACATATGAAGCAATGGATTAGCAATATCCTTCAAGATAATTCAGATAGTGTTTGATAGTGAGTTACGCAATTAGGGTCTTATTGCTCGCACAAAATCTTCTTTTTCGAGTTCATGCTTCATCTATTATGAAATTATCAGTATTGCTTTGAGGGAAACTGTCTGTGCAATTGATCTTACGGGTTGATCTTATGGCTGAAAGACGGTTCGGTAATTAAAATCATGATAAGTATTTTTTTTTTTTTATAAAATCTTTGCCCCACACTAGGAATTACTCCTGTATCGTGCGTGCGTTTACAAACATTTAAACTCACATACACAAACAGCCAGACCCGAAACAACTACCTGTAGGCAATTCAAATATTTGTTCCGTGCGGGAATCGAACCCGTGACATGCGGCGCAGCAGTCGATCACTCAGCCACTGCGCCAACCGTGTCGTAGTGCGGATTTCGTGTTGTTTATGACAACTAAGAGCAGTGGTGGGCCAGTGACATCAGCCCCGACTTACGAGTTGCAGGTCGTGAGTTCGAACCCAGCCAGGCACTTTTACTTTGTGTATTTAATTTCATTACCACTACTCCCCCTACCTACCCCTAACCCGCACTGGGCCCGTGTGGTGGACTATGCCCCGCTCCCTCTGAGAAGGCCTGTGCCCCAGCAGCGAGAACATAATACGCTGATTATGTATGGCAATGGCAATTAGCTTAAAATGCATTTGATGTTTGTTGATCTGTTGGGCTCTGTCGCAAAATGACCACTTCTCAAAACGACTACTGCTAGCAAAATGTGCCTAAGCCTGACGATAACCGTGATGTTATACATAAAATTATGTCTCTTACAGATGGTGAAGTATTATCTTTTACTTTGAAAGAGCCAGTTGGCGTATGTGGGCAGATCATACCATGGAACTATCCTATACCAATGTTGTCATGGAAAATTGCACCAGCGCTAGCCGCGGGTATGTATAAATTGTACTATTTGTTTACTTCAATTCAATAATTAATATTATACATACGTAGTGTTTAATTAGAGACTGTTTACGATCTTATAGGCAAATGTAAATATGGAAATTGCAACTTATTTGATTTTCCATTGCTAGCCCATTGTTAGACTTGATTCTAAGATCCGGGAGTCTGGAAAAATGTAATGGGCTTTTTTTATTTGTAACATTTGGTAGTACTCCGTGGAATGAATGACTTGTGTCCTAATTAATGTGTAGAAAGAAGAAACTTGATCGAAGTCAAGCTCAAGCTCAAGTATGAACTTTTAATGTAAGGTTGGGACTAATTAGGAAATACATGGCCAGGGACATGATGCGCAAACTGTAACCATGAATTCAGCACATGATTATAAACCCCCTAACGTAGCCATTTTTCGTCGATTATCAAAAAATATTACTTTTATAGAATAGTGCCAATACCTACGCGGTCAAAAGGTATGGAACAGCAATTTTTTTTACTAAAGAAAGAAAAGTATTTATTGCGACTCGTACAGGAAGATCATAAACTAAACACAGTCAAAAAATTTTAAAAATTATATTTTAAAACAAAAGTAACAAAGAAAAATGAAACAGAAAGTCCTATTCGAGGCCAAAAGGCTCCTCAGCATGATGCTGATTAATAACCGGCAAATATGAACCCTGCCTCCCTGTATAAATTTAACATTAACATGGAATATTTCACTACTTTGATTACGTTTTCAGGTTGCACAATAGTCTTAAAGCCAGCAGAACAGACACCACTTACAGCATTAGCAATAGCTGCCCTTATCAAAGAGGCAGGGTTCCCTCCAGGAGTTGTCAACGTGGTGCCAGGGTACGGACCTACAGCAGGAGCAGCGCTAACGCACCACCCCGATGTCGATAAGATAGCTTTTACTGGATCTACCGAGGTATGTTGCATTTATTTAGTGTAATAAAATCTAAGGTGACTTAAAGATGTGATATCCAAATGGTGTTCTTAGTCATGAATTTTCTTCACTCAATTCATGCCGTTGAAGCCATTCGGGCTATTCTTATACTAATAACTACCTTCTACCCGTGACTACGTCCGCGTGAAATATAGGACCCTATCCCATCGGGTCGCATCCCATCGCGTCGCGTCGCATCCTATCGCGTCGCGTCGCATCCCATCGCGTCGCGTCGCATCCCATCGCTCGCCCGTGCTACTACTTCGTTTTCGCTTAGCGTTCTTTCTGACTTTTCGGGTCGTAGCGTGATGTTAAATATTCTATTATCATCCTCAAGATTTGGGCTATCAAATACAAAAAGATTTTTTACAAATGTTCCGGATTCCGGAGATTAAGGTTTTATGAAGGGGTACATACAAACTTAAAAACAAACAAACAAATTTTAGCAGAGTGATGAAGAAATAAATGCCATCAGAGAATTGCCTTATTGCTTTATATTTGCAGGTAGGGCGCTTGATTTTGGGTGCAGCATCTGCTGTTAACCTGAAGCGAGTCTCTTTGGAACTCGGTGGCAAGAGTCCTTTGGTGGTCTTCAATGACGCTGATGGTAACTAGAATTTATCTTCTAACGAATCCCTTTCAACCTTGACTCCATGCCAATGTCTATACTTGTAACACACCAACGAATACTTTGTTGGTTAAGGATCGGAAACTTATCATTTTGCACCTAACACCAAAAAAATAAACGCTAAATCAGATTTAGATATGTTTATTATTAAATTCTGAGGATAATATGATAGTCGTTTTTGATATTCAACTGATAAAAATACGTATTACGGTTCTTCCACCAATGGGTTTTTTATGTAGACGAAGCTACCAATATCAATGGTCTCCGAAAGGTCTAACAGATGATACAGTTGTGATGTTTCTCGTTCCAGTTGAAAAAGCAGCTCAGAAAGCTCATGCTGCGGCATTCGCCAATGGTGGCCAGTGTTGTTGCGCCGGTACAAGAACGTACGTCCAGTCTGGGATCTACGACCAGTTTGTGCAGAAGTCCGCTGAGATCGCCTCGAATAGGTTGGTCGGAAACCCCTTCGAAGATGTACAGCAAGGACCTCAGGTATGACATACTACTAGGTATAGTTTGTCGAGATCATAAATAAATGTGGCCATTCCACATTTATTTATGATCTCGACAAACTGCTTGATAATTACAATGCAGTCGCAATAGGCGGCATCGTTATTTTTGACCGATGACCTGTTTATTTTTTGAAGCAACAACAAAAACATAATCTTATTTTTAATCTATGCATGCGCTTTTGGTATATTCCGTTGAAATAATCTGTTTTAATTCTACTCACGTAGGATTAAAACAGATTATTTGCAATTATTATCTAAGAACTGGTATCACCTTACAAAGAATGTATAATTACTTATGAATCTTATGAAAGAAAGAACAAAGAAAATACATTTATTTGCGGCAAACATAAAAAAAACGAAGAAAAATATAGTTTGGGGGAAACATTCCGTGGGTCGTATGACTCATATTTATGTATTCAATTTGCAGATTGACAAAGACATGTACAGCAGAGTGTTAGGATACATCCAAGCTGGTAAGGAGGGAGGAGCTAAATGTGTAGCTGGTGGCGATAAGGTGGGAGATAAGGGGTACTACATCAAGCCTACTGTCTTTGCTGATGTTACTGATAACATGAAGATTGCAAGAGAAGAGGTAAGGGAATATTACAAAGACGTACAAAGTATAAATAGTTTTACTTACTCCTACGTTCTCGTCAAAATATGACATATTACTGCAGCTTCGATTGCACATGAACAAAGTTCATCAAAAAAATGTCGTCTGAAATCAATTTAATTATCATTTTTGCTTGTCGATGTTCATGATAACACTCGCAACAGTATCTACAATAAAATTGTTGTAGTGGAAACCAAGCCAATATTACCGTTAATTTCTTATTCAACTATTAAACCGACTTATTGTTTTCAGAAAGACTAGTTCTGTTTAGATTTTTATTTATTTTCACTCGTTCGCATGGTATGACAGGTTTTCACGATGTAATTTTGGACAAAATTCATAATCTCTACAGTTCTTTGTTTAATTAATATATTATTCTTTTCCAGATATTCGGTCCAGTTCAAAGCATCCTTAAATTCGACACTTTTGAGGAAGTTATCGACCGAGCAAACGACTCTAACTACGGTCTCGGTGCTGGAGTCATCACTAATGATATCACTACTGCTCTTAGCTTCGCCAAGCAAGTCCGAGCTGGCTCCATCTGGTAAATATTATGCCTCTTTACATATTTTGCAGAATTGTTTGATTTCAAATCATTTTTAATTATTGTAAATGAGGAAAATGTCGTAAGGAGGGTTTTGAGTACCTATGCATGTCGATGGCTTTAAGAGTAAGGGAAGACCAAAGAAACGATGGATGGAATGTGTGAATGATGATATGATTAGAAAGGGGGTGACTACCGAGATGACGACTAATAGAGAAGTATGGAAGAACGAGACATGTTGCGCCGACCGACGAAATTAGGATGAAGGCAGGAGAATGATGAATGATGATGTGTCTAATCACACTAATATTATAAAGGCGAAAATTTGTGAGTGTGTGTGTGTTTGTATGTTTGTTACTTCTTCATGCTAAAACTACTGAACGGATTTGGATGAAATTTGGCACACACATAGTTTATAACCAGTATTAACACATAGGATAATTTTATCTCGATATTCCCAGGGGATCGAAACTTATGCGGGTGAAACCGCGGGACGCAACTAGTCCATCATAATGATCATCCTCCTACCCCTGTCCCGATTTGTTTGATGTCGGTGTATCACGCCTTTTTCTATAATGGCTTGTTCATTATTTAAAAATATGTATGTTTAGGTTATGGTATTTATCTATGAGCCTGCGTCGCCTGAAATAAATGAATAAATAAAAAAAAATTAATCTCATAACTCTAGCCATCATTATATTATTACATGGCCAGAGATCGCACCAGACAAGGAGGTTGGGAAGAAAAAGGGGAAGTCTTTGCCCAGCACGACATAGTCTAACAAAAAAACATTGCCATCATCTCAGAGTTACCTTTCTTGCTAGCTACATCATCTTTCCCACAATTCGTTTCTTCCTTTTGTCTGCCTCTTTACGTCTTTTTATGTCTCTTTATGTCTCATCCATAACACTTTTCGTATATTTCTCATGAGTTATAATGTTACTTTTCAGGATCAATACGTATGACCACACAACATGTCAAACTCCGTTTGGCGGTTTCAAGGACTCTGGTATTGGTAGAGAATTGTAAGTATTGGGTTATGTTCTAAAGTAACTATGTACTATTAAAACGTTATGACAGCAAATTCATTGAGAAAATACACGTAACTTGGTATTGAAATACGTACTTTAAAGTAATAATAGTCCTCCAGATCGAATTTCGGTCTTGGCGACCAATCTCACCGGAGACTAGCCTTCACCGCGTTAGATATTATAGTGAACAAGTCGCATGCTTAATGAAATACTGACTTAACTCAAAAAAGACGATTTTTGGGAAATCGCAAAAGGAGATCTTGCTATGAGGACTTAACCTACTTGTTGATGCATAAAAATAAAACTGATTTATATTAATCATGAATGCTTGTATTTTGAACGTCTATGATTAACTATTGATGAGATCTGAGTAAAAAAAAACGGAAATCACATCTGACCTATCTACTAATGGGTCAGTGTCAATTAAGCATGCGAAGTGTATGCGCAGAGAAGTGCACTCTCTCTTCCCTCACTCTCATAGTCCGATGGGACGGCGCATCGACACGACCGAGGAGAGATAAGGTGTAGGACCAACGGCTTAACGTCCTTTCCAAGGCACGGGGGTATCAAACCACCAACTTCCAAACTCCGAGCTGCTAGAAAGAAGTTCCTAGTGGTAAAACCTAATAACACTGTCCCGTTGGTCATGTGGTCGCTAGCGCGGCTGCTAAGCGCAGGGTCCTGGGTTCGATGCCCATGTCAGGCAAGTTAAAGTAACTAGTAAACGACTATAAGAAACTCCAGAATCGTTTGTGAATTCATTCTCAACTATATTATTTTTTTCAGGGGTGAAGACGGCATCAATCAATACTTGGAGACTAAGACAGTCACCCTGGCGTTGCCGAAACAACCACAACTGTGAAGCTTAACGTTACGTATTTAATTTTAAAAAAAAATAATTATATAACCTAGGTATAGGTACAAAGCATTATTTTTATACTAGAGCTTCAAAAGCGCACATAAGTGCTATTATATCGATGTTATAGAATTAAATTAAATCTTAATTAATAAAGAAATAGCCAGTGGCAAGAGAATAATACTTATGGCATTAAACGAATATGGTAAATGACAGACACAGATTGAAAATGAAGAGTCAATAGTATTTTTAAACCAACGCGAATGCTACACAATTTGAGCAACCCGCTACTAAATTTCCTCTTACTCCTGGCATTCAGTTTACCAATTTATTATGGTTTCATTTGTCTGATACTCAAAAGATAAAAGGTTAAGGGAGAATAAAGAGAGAATGTGCTCTATTATCGAGATCACTTTATCAGTAAACGCGTCAGCTTGCGTTATCGCCGAGCAAAAGTAATTTTATATATCCATATAAGAAGAATTCTTTATCTGACCGTTTTTTCCAATGCTCTACATATTATATTGTGAAGCCGAGAGTTGGCTTTCTAACTATGCAGAACTATGCCTAAAGTAAATCACTTTAAGCCTTAAAATACAACTCTACTCTGACAACCTCCTCTACCTCTACAACTGGATACTTAGGTACCTAGATGTAGCGTCCCACCCTGGTCTAGAGATATGCAAACCGTGGAATAGATCGGGGAATGGATACTTAAAACCTTTTTAGGGTTCCGTATTCAACTAGGAACCCTTATAGTTTCGCCATGTCCGTCTGTCCATCCGCAGCTTAGCTAAGAAAGCTAATCTTGAAAAAAAAAACTTTTTTAGAGTCAAGTGTAACCGCCCCCAGCGGCTAAATAGTTGAGTTTGTTCTTGGGAAAAAATTCATTCCAACTACGGAACCTTTCATCTTCATACGCACTTGGCCGGTTTTTTGACTATTTCGTGATTCCAACATTGTTCTTACCACAGAACAAAAAAAAACAGTATACCGATACGAGGGATGAAGTAGGTAACTCACCGACAATTTTGTACTGCTTCTCGGTGAGATGGTTGGAGATCATGCCACAGACGTGAGCACCCAGTGAGTGTCCCACACAGGTGATCATCTTAGCCAATGCCCCAGCTTGCGTGATCGCTGAGTAGAGCTGAGCCGTGCATTGAGCAGCTTTTCTGGAAAATGGTAGAATGAGCTATTTTTTCCGTTGGTACCTATAATTCAGCGTGTAGAAATTGCCTTTCATCATCTAGTCGTTGCCTCTCTCAGACCACCGCAGTAAGTTAAACTGAGAATGCAGGCTACATAAAACCAGATGAAGAAACCAGAGGGGCAATTCTCGTAATTTTAAGGACGTTCACAGTTTGATCTCAGTCTCAATCTGTCAAAAATACCTATAATTTCCCTACATTTTGACAAGTTTTTGACATTTGTTTGTCGCCGAGATAAGACTGCGACTAGATTTTGAACGTTTTAAATTACGCGAATTGCCTTTCTGGTATATAACTGTTAGTATCAGGTAGAAAATAATGGAAAAGATTAAAAGCCATTACTCGAAAGAAAAAGAATACTGATGAGCCGGTAATCCAAATATTGCCAGATCATCGATCAGCAATGTAGCCTACATTGCTGATCGATGATCTTCAGATTAACACTGAATAAGATTTCGGCATGGCATAAATGGTGAAAGGGTTCTTTTGAGATAGTGTTTTAAAAAGTGTATTTTTCTTATTTGGCTAACAAATATGATGTCATAATAGCTGATACGAAAACTATTCATTTTCGCGTGTTTTATTCACTATTATAAAGAAGCTGTGTACTATATTGATGAATGATAATCCTCATGATCCCTTCAAATCAACTTACTTCATATTAGACAGTGCAGAAAGGTAGCAAGGAAACCTGGTGAGCAAGGACCAGTCTACCATGAACACGTTGTAATCTTTGCGAGATAGATACGCTGTAAACAGATAAACAGACAGATATAGATAATGTAGGTAAATATACAGGCGGAACGGTAGCTGTGGTGATGTAATGAATGGTATGTAATTGTTACCGCAGACTTAGTAAGTGGACCATGGAATATGCATCAGACCTTTTTATTTTGCGTAGTTATTATACACGTAATAATTTTTTTTTTATTTAGAGACTTCAGATTCAGATTCAGATTCTTTAGAAAGTTTATTTCTAAAGAATCTTTAATGATAATTAAATAACCAAGCCTAAAGCATGATTCTTTACTTTAGGTTATATGAATATGAATGTATTTCATCACCGCTGCTCTCAAAACGGCGAAGGAAAACAACGCGAGGGAACTGAAAATTCGTAGACATGTGACATCCACCAACCCACAATGGGCTGGCGTAGTGGATTACGGCTCACTCCCTCTCACAGAGAGGAGGCCTTGTGTCCTACAGTGGGGACATAACAGGCTGATTAAGCTTATGCTGCACATAATATGGGGCCATATTAACTATATGTTACTTGGACAGAAGATAATTGATGTAACACAAATAACATTCCCAACAAAATATAAAAACATCATGCGAAGATTATCGAGCGTTCCGCCTTCTGTATGATCACGCGCACAAAATCGGTCGTCTCTTTATCACTTTCACACTTTTATTGAATGCTCTCAACTATATCTCTTGGTTGTTTTTTTTTCACTGAAATAACGAAACTGCAATGCTTATCCTTCCGTGAGAAGAATGCATGATAGGCGACTGGATGTTTTGTTAACCGATACTTTGTAAAGTTTATCGTTTTCTTTTATGTAATTGAAATTATATTATATATGTCGCAGCCAACTGGTTTAATTAGCCGTTTATTTAACCGCCTAGCCTTATAACTAAACGGCGGCGGCCGTTCAACTAACAGCCTGAATGATATTCAATAAATTATAGTTTAGGTTGGAACTAAAACCAATCAATCACGCGGGAGCCAAATTGGTCGCAATAACTAAGCCAGGGTACCCCGACCAAATGGGTTAAGTTAGAACTGTGTCAAGTCAAAAAGGTTCTGCTGCGGAGTATGACACGATCAACCGCGTGCGAGCCGAGATAGCTAAGCGAGGCGAGAGCACTACTTCCAAAGGCCAGGCGGTTTACTAAACGGCTAATTTAACCAGTTGGCTGTGACATATACACAAGGATTGATAAATTAACATTTGGACCCGTGCTGTGGATTACGGCCAACTCCCCTCACCGAGAAGCTGTCTCCCAGCAGCGAAATCTAAGGCTAATATATTTATTTATATTATTAATGATTCGTGAAAAATGCCATTATTTATGGCTAGACAGGAACTGACATAACGGATAAAAGTGATGCATGGAAGAAAACATATTATGCTGCATTAACCCGAAATAAAATATATAACGACAAGAAAGATAGGAAGATAATTGGCGCCGATTCCCTTGTTCACTAACTAAACTTTTAAGTTCAGTGCATCTTTTTCTTTCTATTTCATTAAGAACAGGACAAAAGATAAATATTACTTTAGTCCTGTCAAATTACGCAGTGCCTGACGCAAATTGACGTATTTTTACAAGCTTTTATTAGTAGCCAATTTTTTTATCACGTCTAAACTGTCTAGTTTAAGGAGTATCTTAATTTGACAGGACTAAACTAATATTATTATCTTCTGTCCTTTTCTTAATGAAATAAAAACATGCACTGAACTTAAAGGAGACCATTCGGATTGGCCCCAAAATCGAAAGTAATAATAAGTAGGTATTTAATCTGTTTGGGACATCATTTTAAGCATTTGGTACTATGGCACCAAAACTGTGGAACCATTATTGTAGCGGCTATATAACTTTGAAAATCAGATTTCTCGTACATCTGACCTAAACATAAATGTTATATCATTTGACACACTTGGTTAAGTCTATTGAGTCATTCTAGACATTTTTTACTACAGGTTATTTATCTAAGCCTACTGGGAGCCAGGAGAAAATGTTATCGCTTTTCGAGGAAGAATTAAACCCCCCGCACGTCAATGCGAATAAGTTAAGAATAAATACAAATAAAACTAAGTTTATAACATTTTTGCCATATAACATCTTCTTTGTCTTTAAAGTAATTGGTGAAGAATATAACACCTACCTTTTGTCTAGGGGCACGTCAAGGGATAATAACCACAAAAAAATAGGAAATTAAATGAAATTAAGTTTAACATACAATAATAATGACATAGAAGAAGTTAATATTATCAAATTTTTAGGAGTAGTTATGGACAGACATTGTAATTGGAAACCTCAAGTAGATAATGTATGTAAAAAAATAACAAATTCGTATTTGCACTTAGGAGGAAATTTAACAGACATTCAAACAGCCTTATTGGTATACCATAGCCATGTTTGTTCTGTTTTAAGGTATGGGATAACTGTATGGGGGAATTCAACAGATGCCCAAAGGGCATTTATAGCCCAAAAAAAGTGTGTAAGGTCAATTTTCAATCTTAAGTGGACAGACTGTTGTAAACCTGTATTTATTAAGCAAAAGCTGCTTACCCTCCCGTCTTTATATGTATTTGAAACCTGCAAATTTGTAAGAAACAACCACTCGCTTTTTGAAAAAGATGAAAAGGCTATGTCAAAGAGGAAAATAGTACAAAAACCACTAGTAATCTCGCGTAATAGACTTATGTCTTATAAAGTATGCAACAAAAATTGTTATACCATGGCGGTGAAAATATACAGGCTGATTTTTTAAAGACCAGCCAAATTTAAGGATGTGGTACAGACCATCAAACTGAACAACTTTCTCCATGGGACCAACATCGTAATCGCGAATAAAAATTCAGCTGTCCCATACATTTAGGTCGAGTAGGAAATTGAAGTTTTCTATGGGACAGTTGATAAAATTTTCGCGATTACGCTATTTGTCCCATGGAGAAAGTTGTTCAGTTTGATGGTCTGTACTACATCCTTAAATTTGGCTGGTCTTTAAAAAATCAGCCTGTATAACCACTTAGCCGACAGATTTAGAATTTAATAGAAGGCTATATAACTGTGTGAGAGATGTTTTTTTTTTCAATCAATGAATATTTTGAGTATAAAATGTAAAACTTATTTATTAAATTATTATGACATCTACATATTTACATTACTTAAATAATATTTAAGATTTTAATTTTTTTTGACATGACATCGTTATTATTGATCTCTATTTTTAATATAAATTATTGTTTTAAATGACTAGAATTGTATTTAATTATATTTTTTAATTGCATTGTAATTCAAATTTAAATTATGAAATTATTATTAGTACATATTTTTATGTTGTTGAATGTGTACTGCATGCGATAAGTATAACCAAGATGTAAAAACTAAATATTTGCACGGCAGAAATGCCGAATATAGTGAAACCTATAGATCTTAAGAACTTATTACTACTTACTATATTCTTTCAAATAAATATATCATTCATTCATTCATTCATTCATTCATTAGGATGATGTTCCAAACGGATTAAAAACTTCCTTTTTCGCTTTTCTTTTTGGGCCCAACTTTGTATGAAACCTGAATGAACTCCTTTAGTTTAGTTTGTGAACAAGGGAATCGGCGCCATTATCATGCAAATAAACTCACCATCTCGAATATAAGTCATCGGTGTTTTAGAATAGGTGCCGTTGAAGCCGTGGATGATGAGAACATTCTTCCTTGTTTGCTTCCAACCGTAATCTCGAAGGAGTTTCGGATGTCGAGGATCCACGAAATGTTGTTTTGGATGTTCTCTGTGAACATTACAAGGAAGAAGATTAAGATCCAGTATATTACAATAAGATACTGGTAGTAGGTACTTCACCACCATGGCTTTAATCTTTTCTGATCCTGAATATGGGGTTCCTTATAGACCGCTTTATGACCAATTAATGTTTGGCTGCTATAAACAAAAACGAATCGTTTTGTTTACAATTGGTAGAATTTTTTATTGCCAAACTGGGCATAAAATAGATTCGTAAGCTAATTTTACCTATGATAGCTTGTTTCATATGGGAGGGTCTACTATGCAAAGCTATGATGAGGTTTTGGCTTATTGGTAAAGATACAATAGTCTTAACTTTAACCAATAACTGTTCGTAAATTATAGGAATCGGCCATAAAAATAATAAATAATCATTAGTACGCATATGGCACGCACATAATAAATCTATGCGCACTGGGCCCGCGTCATGTTTAGTGGATAACGGTCGTTCTTACTGAGAAGCAACGGGATAGGATTATCTATATTCGAATAGTCCAATGAATTTCGTATTATTTTTTTATCAGGAAATATAAATATCAAAACTGCAAAA
Organism: Apamea epomidion; assembly: GCA_947507525.1. Taxonomy (NCBI): domain Eukaryota; kingdom Metazoa; phylum Arthropoda; class Insecta; order Lepidoptera; family Noctuidae; genus Apamea; species Apamea epomidion. The sequence continues at coordinate 13,634,558 of OX382231.1, forward strand.
AGGGATTTGAAATACAGACGCCAGCACATGAAGCTACTGTCAAATATCTTTAATAGATTTTCAACGTTATCGCTGAAGCATTAAGGTTCAAGATTGATTGGGAAAATTTGACAGTTTCGGGTAGCTCGATGTGTCAATAAATAGAAAGTACTTACGGTGTGTACATAAAAAAGTTAATCTCGCTGTCCGGACACTTCCACTCTCGCTTCATAACACATCGAAAGTAACGGAAATCCAACATGGATGCTAAATCGCCATCCACTTCAGAAACTGCAATTAAAAGAAACGAAACAGTTTATTTTGACGGCACGGTTGGCGCAATGGCGCGCAGTCGCGGGTTCGATTCCCGCACGGAACAAATATTTGTATGGCCTACAAGTAGTTGTTTCGGGTCTGGCTGTTTGTGTATGTGAGTTTAAATGTTTGTAAACGCACCCACGACTCAGGAGAAATTCCTAGTGTGAGGCAACGTTTTTTTTTTAAATAAAAATAAAATTTACGTTCACATACCTACACGCTGCTGTAGAGACTTCCGTGAGAAACAGTAAAGCTAAGGTAACAACACGCCTTTATGGGTACCTCGAAAGGTTAGGCAGAGGTCTGTCTGTACCTACAAGAGTAAGTTCCTGTAAGTCCCATGCAATAGGGGGCGAGAACCGAACACAAATAAAAGAGGAGAAGAGGGGCAATAGAACCGTACACAAATCAAACAGGAGAAGAGGAGAAGAGGGGCAATAGAACCGTACACAAATCAAACAGGAGAAGAGGAGAAGAGGGGCAATAGAACCGTACACAAATCAAAACCCCTAGCTGCTAACTGAGAATTTGTTAATTAACAGTTTTGCCTGACTATGTAAAGAAGAATCACGAACCCAAGACCGCACGCTAAGTATTCTCGGTATTTAGGGTTGCACCTACTATACTAACACAGTATTGATATCAGCAGGCCAATTCTCGTAATTTAAAACGTTCAAAATCTAGTCGCAGTCTCATCTCGGCGACAAACAAATGTCAAAACATGTCAAAAACGTAGGGAAATTAGAGGTATTTTTGACAGATTGAGACTGAGATCCAAAGAGTACAATATGCATAGCTGAGATCAGACTGTGAACGTTCGTAAAATTACGAGAATTGCCCCTCAGAGATTTTCATAAAAATTTCATCAGATGTACGATTATTCCGTTAAAATCAATCCTAAGATGTATACCCCAAATACGGATTCCGTTAAAATCCATCCTAAGATGTATACCCCAAATACGGATACGCATGTCCAAGAATGCATTCTGGTGTGGCCTAGGGTGGATTCTCGGACATGCGTTTCCAAATATCCACCTTGGGGTGATAAACGGAATAACCCCACACGTAGACTAGCTGTTAGGTGAAATTTGCAAAAAAAACTTGACTTCGACGCACATCACGCACATACAGCGAAAGTAGATAATTATATTACGCATAGATTAATAGAATAAACCTCATTATTAAAAGGCATTATAAACGATGCTCCCATAGGTACCTATAAAGTTTATCAAGGAGAGTGAAGGGGAACACACTAGCATAACCTCTACTTTCACCACCTACCACTGGACAGGCCAGTTTGAAGCAGATAGTCGCACAATCAGGTTTTACAGAAAATTATTTACATTGTTATAAACGCTATGACTGGACATGATACAAATATTGAAACAAACAAGTTAATTGTTACTGAATTTAGAATGGCCCTGGACAAGAGGCAACACAAATCTTTAAGTACCTATAGGGCAGACCTGTTAGATCCTACTAATATTATAAACGTGAAAGTTTGTACGGATGGATGAATGGATGTTTGTTACTCTTTCACGCAAAAACTACTGAAAGGATTTGGATGAAATTTGGCACACAGAAGGTTTATAACCAGGAATAACATATAGGATTCTTTATATCCCGATATTCCCACGGGAACCAAACGTATGCGGGAAAAACCGTGGGGCGCAGCTAGTATATAAGCATATTATAAACCTACTGAATCCACACTATCCATCCATACTTTATTTACGGCGAACTTCGCACCGCCTCTAAATCAATATGAACTATCTTCCTTTTTTTTCCGTGAATTTTTCCCACCTATTTATAGTTATTCTGCTATTCGGCGAGGAGACAAATCCAACAAATAAAAGATCTTTTAAAAAACGGCCAGCCGTTCTTGAATTATAAATGGTGTAACTAACCCGACATTCTAGCTGCGCCCCGCGGGTTCACCCGCATAAGTTTCGATCCCGTGGAAATATCGGACAAAAAGTATCCTATGTGTTAATCCTGATTATAAACCATCTTTGTGCCAAATATCATCCAAAGCCGTTCAGTCGTTTTTGTTTTGCGTGAAAGAGTAACAAACATCCATCCAAACTTTCGCATTTATAATATTATAGTAGGAATAGGATAAAATGTGAAAGGAACTGTGTCGTCTTTTCGCGCCTTATAGGTAGAATGGATTTGACACACGAATCCCGATAGTACCTACGCTCCCGTGGGATAATTTCCGACCTCCACACGAGTAAAAAACTAAAAAAAGCTAAATCATGTTTCTGTTGGACAAACGATAAAACATGACATTTTAGTACAGTCAGCGACCCGATTCCTTTCATCGTGTCTCTTCCTCTTCTTTTGAATTTATTTCAAACACGTAGTTAGTTAGTTAGTTAGTTATGTTTACATAACTGACTGAGCTGAATATAACAGCACTACTAAAAGGCACTGGCACTGCTTCGAATACCAAAGACGACATTAATTGTAGCGGTAAACATGTTGACTGACGTAATACACAAGTGAGGAGCCAAAACAAGTCGGACCGCATCAGAGGCAAGAATGCCCTTTTAAAATGTCAATGTGAAACTGAACTTCGTAACCTTTAGGTATCACTTGGAGAAGATTTCACTGCATAATGCCAATGTTATCAAAAAAAGTACAGACGCTAGCAGCTCAAGCTACCCGAAACTGTCAAATTTTTCCAATTAACCTTGACCCTTAAAACCTTAACTTTAGCGATAAAGTTGCAAACCTACTATAGAAATTTGACAGATTGTAGTAGATTGGGGTGCTGGCGTCTGTATGTAGGTACATAACGTAATCGTCTGAATTTTGCAAATACATTAAATTAAATTAAATTGCTATGCTTTATAGCAAAACATGATGAATAGAAAGTCGATGCGCAATAATATTTTATTAAATTAAACGCTCTTTGCTTAGCATATTTAGGTATGTCGTTTATTTTTATATTTCAATTATATAATTGGACTAAAAGTGTTGTAATTTGGTGAATCATCTCTTTATTTAGAATATTCACCAACCATAGATACCACATACCAACATCTCATCATCTGACTAGCCTTTTCCGAACTAGGCATGTTGGGGTCTGCTTCCAGTCTAACCTGATGCAGCGGAATACCAGTATTTTACATGACACCACTCACTTACCAACTCCTATTGAGCGAAAAAAAAACAAAATGTCAGAACTAGATTTAATGTCACCACGTCAGATCCAACCTCATCAGGGAATCGGAGATCTGCACTGCTGCGCATGAGCCTCTTCCATTGCACGATACTCTCATCGTATCCAGCCACCGATCCGACCTACGGCAACAAAACTTTCCGCGCAACGCGCAAACGCATTGCGCAAGTACTTTCGTTCTTGTTAAATTCCGTACACTGCCAGCGTAGTGACAATTTATTTTGATTTCTCTGAAAGTTGTTCCACTTTTTATGCACCATCAAATCAGGTATCCACTTGGTTGGTTATTGTTAAAACGTTTATTCATAAAATAACAGCTAAATACGAAAAAACTTCACGGCGCGGCGGCGGTGGGTTCACTCTCCCTTTCATCTAGCGATTGGTCAAAAGTTTTGCTAATGAGTCTGTTGAGTATGCAAGGTTTATAGTACTGTAGAGGTCCAGAAGACCCCTCTGAGGTAACGGGAGGAATCAAACAACGGCACGACTGCTTTAAGATTATATTGTAAGAACGTCTTTACATATTTCTGTTTAATTTAGGTACTACTGACCGTTCTAAACAAAATTCCTAATTTAAAAAAAAATATTAAAATATTTGACACTGGCTTGAACGTTCGAATGCGATCCGCGCTAAATTATAACCGGCCTGCACCACATAAAGTTGCCTTCGGCAGACAAACCTCTAGATGGGCTACGCCCATCCTTGAATAAAAGGACTGGTATACTCCCGCTTCTAAACAAGACTTTTATTCACAACATTCAAACACTCAGGCCCTTCCTGACCTTCCTATGATAATAATTACCTAACGCCAGATAATATACAGCGTGAGGTCCAACTCTTGCAAGAGTAGGCTTAAGTCAGGACGAACGAATCGCGAGTCCGACACTATGACAAGTGTCGGGTAAATTAATATTTACATGTGCCACTGTGCATATTATCTGGCGTTAGGTCACCTGGTGGCGTGGTGGTACCTATCACCTAATCTGAAAGGCTTTGGGTAACCATAATGAAAACTAAAAACTTCAGTAGTTGAGTTATTTAGAATATCTCGTCAGCTATCCGTCTTGAATTCACTCTGAAGGGATCGAATGTGAAAATGAGCAATCTGAAGTGGCAATGGGCTGGCCATATTAGCCATAGAACCGATAACTGTTACGGTAAACGAATTCTGTTTAGTAGAGACCGCGAATATACCTAATGTGTAGAACGCTCCCAGGCTAAGTGGAGCGACGACCTTCACATGATCGACTTAAACGACGGGCATGTGGAGTATATTTGTTACAGTAGACTGCTAAACTAGGCTGATGAAAGTCTGACTCTATCTATCCATAATTTCCAAAACAGGGTATTTTGGAACGATTCTAATTGCCAGACTACTACACAATTGACCCAGACTGATGTTCTTTTCTATCACTGGAAGCCTAACAAATTTCAACCATGTGCAACCTACGTTTTTGTGTGTCTTCTGCTAGACTGCAAATAACAATACATAATGAAGGTAATTGAATATACATAAGGGGTTATTGCACTATCATAATAGGCTTAATAATCTTATTGTATGACAAAAATCACTTTTACTTTCTCAAGGCAATGTTTACTTGAGAGCACCTATCTACCTTGTTATTGTTTGCAGAACAATGCGATCGTATATTATTATGCCATTGATACCGCTTCTTTGGTACCTAGGTGTAATAAATGAAAAAGTAAAACCTTGTTTAGTTACAAAATAAATTCATCTTTGTTACGGCTCGCGTGTTAACAGTCGAGACATAAGAGGCAGTTATAAGAAAATGATAGTGATTTAATTAAAATTACGTTTTATAAACTTTGTAACGGTTCGATAAATTTTGAATTCTGACTTACCTAAATACGAGTATGTAGGTATGTATTATAGGTATTCCTCTAGTTTCGTCATTTGCTATATTTAATAGAATATCTATTAGGTCGTGTCGTAGTAAAAAAAAAATACCTATTTATTTATTTTACCATTTATGTACACACATATATAAACAGACAATGAAAAACAGAGCAGAAAAAATAGGTACAAAAGTGGAACCTATCTGTGGAACTGACTGCCCAAGAACACCAATAAGCACTAGTTCTCTTTCAGGTGCCAAAGTGCTAAACCTTAACCCTAAGAGATGTCTTCTAATAAGTGACAAACAAACAGACAGACGCAAAGACATGTGACATCTACCAGCCTGCAGTGGACCCCCAAAGTGGAAAACGGCCCACTACCTCTCATCGAGAGGAGGCCTGTGTCCCAGCAGTGGGAACGGTATAGGCTGATTATGTTAAACAGACACCACGAGTAACTTTCACAGTTTTAATCTTATTTAATGTAGATATGCTAGACTGTAAGAGTATGACGACGGAGGTGCTAAGAGTAATAAACCATCTACAACACTGATTGAATTCCAGTGCTAGAGTGCCAAACACAATACTTAGTTAATTTCGCATTGATAGCAGATCAAGTGAAAGTAGCCGATGATATGTTTATGAAGTTATGCATAAAACGACAGCTACATATTGCGGCTTTCATTTTGAGAGTTCAGCCAAATTCATTGCGTTATTTACATTGTTGAGCAGACAAAGTTTTCGAACATAACGAAGCAATCGATTGCCTTCAAAATGATTCAGATTGTGGTTGATAGCGTGTTACGCAATTAGGGTGCAAATTCAATCGAGCAAATATCTCTTCTCTTTCCCATTCTCTTCAATTTCGTCAGTACATCCAACTGCATTAGTTGTTTACCCCTCTGCTAAGGAATTCGGCGACTTGAAGAAAATGCCTCAGGATGAAGACCAGTGGATCCCAACACGTAGTTAGCATAACATGGGGGGATGCTCCTAGATGCTATACGAAGATAATAGTCACTAGAGAGCTCACGAAAGGAAAAATAAATATTCTGAGTCGCTGTCCTCGAATACGGTGAAGAGGGCTATATAGGTAGGTATATACATATATTATGAAGATCAGTGCAGCATCATTGCGTTTGTAGTTACAGCTTACAATGCATTTATCGATGGAATCGTCCAAACAAGATTTGTTACCTTTCTTTATCGCGCAAGTGTGAAACCCATTTTTAAGAAGACTTCAGGCAATGCGATTAGGTATATGGTATTAATCAGTATTTAACTGTCACCTCACACATCAGGGTCTAGTTGAAAACCAGCGTCAGGCAGTAGTTGTCTGGCTTTTTAGCTGAACTGTGCCTTTTCGGCCCAGCTTTTTGCTTTTTGCCGTGAGGCACACTTTCCTGCTAATTTCTTACATGGGACTTTACACTTTTTATTTGATCTCTCTTTTTTTTATCTGAAATGTATTGTCTTTTAGTCTGGGCTAAATCAATGTATTTTCTTTCTATTTTAAATCAGTATGTATTCATACTGATTTAAACACACTAAGTACTTTAACTACGTTGTGATGCGTGCATAGCGGCACATAAAATTTTTCCTTAGTATTTTCACAGTTATGTAGTGCAAAGATAGCCTGTTCTGTTTGTTTTACCGGTCAAACGGTTCATGTAACGACTTGTAATGAGATGCAGAATTTGTTGTTTTTTGCTGACTTTATTTTACCTGTTTACTGTATAGCATTTACACAGATTTACTAGACCAGACTCATACATTTGTATTAGTCTGGTCTAGTCAATCTGTGTCAAATGACTAGACTAGACTATGAGATTGACTAGACCAGACTCATACAAATGTATGAGTCTGGTCTAGTAAATCTGTAACTTATTGTGTCTATTCAACCACATCAATACAGTGATTAATTGTATAATACCTATTTGTGGGGTTCTAGATTCGATCTCTAGGTCAGAGAAATAGTTTGATGGTTCGGGGTTTTTCTTTTAGGATTTTTTCAGTAGTAGGTAGCCCGGAGTCTGAATTAGTACCTACCCGAGTAACGGCAACAGGCTTTCCCCCCTATGGCATGAAAGGGTGTTGATACTTCTATAGGTAGTAATATGTACTTCAGTAGTTTCCACGGAGAGATTTTTACAGAATAGATCGGCAGTTCTGTCCGCATCAATGGCCAAGAAATTAGATGAAGACAGACATTAAAGAATAGATCGGCAGTTCTGTCCGCATCAATGGCCAAGTAATTAGATGAAGACAGACATTACAATGTGTGTGTACTTAAACCAATTAAAAGAGACATCATTTCTCCTCGGATTGTCACCGAACATCATTAGAGTGGTAAAATCAGTCTTGATTGCATGTAGGTAAGTATTATTAAACAGAAACTGTATTATTAGTTATCGACGTGGCTGCAGTAACGGGTTAAATTACAGCTAGTGGCTAAACCATTGAACCTGCACATGTTAATTTCAAGTACTGATGTTGGCTGATTGATTGATTCTCAGAAGTTTGTGCTACCGGGTAATAATCGGGCGGGGTTCCCTGCAAACACCGGTGGAGAACTTCAGATCGTTACAGATACCCTTTTAGCTAAGGTGGAAGTATGAATTTCATGGATGCATTTGGTATTATTTGTATTTGCGAAGTCTCTCTTGGATTATAGAGTTGGTCTCTGTTTTATTAATACATTCTAGGTAGGTACAAGACAAAGATCGTATCAAACTTTGTAAACAGTTATGATTTTATCCAACAAGCATGATAGGTACTATCCCTTTTATTTGATTGTTAGTCGCATTCATTTCCCATAAAGAGATACCTACGGAATTGCACGGGGTTATACATACCAAGGTACAAACGAACTACACATCTAGCAAGAATATTTTAAATCCAAAAACATTTTCAATGTTTTAATACTTGCCTAATTCCGTGGTCACAAGAACTAAAACTAATAATATCCCGCACTTTGTTACACACATTATCACAGGTACAGAACACACTTATTCAAAAAAGAAAATAGAACTATTATCACCTCATTGAGGATTCTTCGTTTAAATAAAAAAGAAGTAAAAAAAAAGTTAAATATTTATAAACGGAACGCAATGCGCGCGCTGCTAGTGCAGCGCTGTGGCTGCAAACGATGCGAAATCAACACGTAGAGAAAAGTAAAATGCCCCTCTTGATCGTGATTTGCGGTGTAAACTGTTGTTGAACCTGCCTCTATACAGTAGCCGACCAACACAATTGACTTGCGTTCATTGCTCCTTACATCCTTTCTTTCTTAACAAATGGCGCCGTGAATATTGGTTAGGAGATATGGCCATATATTATATGACAAGTATTATATTAATAATTAATTATTTTCTTATATTGAAAAAAAAAATAATTTAGAAGCGTTTATTCGTGGAGCCTAATTTTAAAAAGCCTAAGTTTAACCAGCACAATCACCAGCCTTAGTTTTTAGTATATTTCCGGAGACGATAAAATCAAATGTACTAAGTAATAACTTTGGAATTATGTATTCGTCGTAATGAAGTTCAGAAGCATCTTCAGATCAGCACACTACTTAACATAAGACTTCTCTAGTTCGACTATCAGGATCTCGACCTTCCTGTAATCCATTTTCCAGGAAAAACACATAATGGCTTAGAATGATCTAGTCTTCATTCAACGTTCTATGTACTTTTTTTTTAAATCCACTTTATTGGTCAAACGCGTGAATGAAGATGCCGGTGGCGGCCCCGAGAATGGAATGAGGCAAGATGCTGGAACCTCAAAGCTCTGGACGCGCACCATGAGGGCTGCTTCGAGGCTTCGAGGTGGCACATAATAAGAATACATACCTAGAAGAATGTGGAACCGGCCTTTGTCCAGCTGTGGGACACTAGGTACAGACCACAAAAAAACTATGGAGAATTTTGGAGAAACCTATCTGCTGAAAAAGATGGTCTGGAAGGAACAGTCTGAAAAATATTAGGAACAGTTCTGTTTTTCTCTACGTAGGTATTACTTACTTACCTATCATGAATTTTAAATTACTAACTTTATATAAACTACGTTAATGAATCCTTGTTAAAACGCAACCAGAGGTAAAGTTAACAACAACATCACAATCTCTATTAAAATCCGTAACACACAAAGTGTGGAGGTAGGTAAGCTTATTGGTAAATATTGAAACAATGCAGAGTATACACAATTACCTACTCACCTAATAGTCTCCTTCTCATAAAAAAATATAACATATAATTATCCCACGGTAACGTACTACCGGGATAAAAAGTATCCTGTGTCCTAAGCCCGGTCATTGTCTATCTCTGGGCCAAATTTCACCCCAATCCGTTCAGGCGTTTTTACGTGAAATAAACTCACTTTCGCTTACTTATAATATTAGTTAGGATTAGGAAATTTTGGGGACTTTTTCCTCTTTTAGAAATTAATAAAAAAACCAAGCTTTGAATTATTTAAGTCAGTGACATCTAACGGCATCCTGCCAAACTATTATTGGTCACATTAGTTATGCTCATGTGCCTTTCTTATTATTTACTTAATAGAATTAAATAATGGTAATTAACCATTCTTTAAAATAGATAATTACCTTTTATTTTTATGCTCATAAATCATATCACCAAGTCCCTTGTGCATCGTACTGAGAGACACTTAGTATTTAAGTTGGAAAAGTAGTACATTTGCGTAACAAAGTATATTATTATAATGTACTTACTCTGTGCGTAACAATTTAATTAGCAATTGTGTTGTGGTAAACAAAACTGAATAAATGTATAAATGTAGTTATTTGAGTATAAACTGTACATCGCAGGTATTTAATTAGGTATGTATTTACTTGAATTACATCCGTTTTGAGGTTAGGTTCTTATAATAACGTAAACACGAATATTTTGGGGCTGACGGTATTAAATGAAACCCATTAAAAGTAATTAAGCTAAAACTTTTCCTTGTGAATGAAATGTACGAAATTACGAATAAACAACACTTTCGCAAAAATAAACAAACAACAAAATACAAAGCTGTCAAAACACAGATGTTTGTTTGCTAGAAATGCGCGGTGCGGCCACGACCAGATATATCTAATTTATTAGAATATCATTTTTGCGAATATGTACAGGAAAAACTATTAAATAACTTTAATACCTCAATACTTAGTGTAAATCAATAAAAATAAATCTGTAGGTGAAAGCATAAGGACCTTAAGTCACATTTTATAAATTATTCAGTAGAGCTCAAAAGATGTCTATACCCGAAATTAGATACCGTGTATAAAAAGTAAATAGTGTATCGTTGTAGAATAAAAAGCATGATTACCTATATGAAGTTTTATTAAGGTGGATGCTCCAAAGTAGCCCGCGAAATTCAAATTTTCTTACGTTTTTTGCAATTTGATGGTCAGTAGTAAGTTGTACGTTGATTAAAATGTGATTCGCGGCCGTAACAAATATGTATTTACAGAATTATAATCATTAGAATCAGTAATACAACTTGTTATGTTAGCATAATCCTAAAATGGCTTGACATTTCTGGATTTCATGAAATAGTCATTCAGTAGGATTACTTGATCTTAGAGAGTTGTGTTGGTGACTTTAATGATTATAATTCTGTAAATACATATTTGTTACGGCCGCGAATAATATTTTAATCAACGTACAACGTAGGTACTGACCAGCAAATTGCAAAAAACGTAAGCAAATTTGAATTTCGCGGGCTACCTTGGAGCATCCACCTTATGCTATTGAAAATAAAAAACTATCATTGAAAATATAAAAATGACAAAAAATTGACATAGGGTCCTATAGCTTTCACCTACAGAAATTATCTGAGATCTCGTGGTTGTTTGGTGTAGTACTTGCACTTACATTTTCTAGTGTTGCCAGAGCAAATAAACTTATCACATGCGATAGAAACCACATGTTTTCAGTTATTTCATTTTATCTTATTGACTTTTGACTTTAGGCGGCCTTCTCCCATAACGTAAACGTCGTACACATAGGTACTGCATACAAGTTAACAACTGGGCACTAGTTGTTAAACAAAAGTGAAACCGAGCAGATTATTATTTTTGCGACATTTTAGAATTTTATATACCTATTCCGTTTTTAATTCTTAGATCCGTGTAACATTTATTTTTTCACTCGGAAAAGTACATTTAAAATATAATTTGATTTTTCTATATTGTTATTCAAAGTTTATTGTTTAGGTGAAATTATTTGGCACTTGTTTACAAGTGGTAAGTTATAAAAATATTTTTGTTGTTTTTGTTTATTGAGACCAAGACAGACAGTAGCTACAATCAGCAATGTCTTAGATATTCTTTTGTTGTATGTACATACCACTAGGTTAGGCAGAATATAGATAGGTTTATATTCTAACACAACACCACGACTGTATTTTAGAATATAAACAAAAGAGAAGGTCGAAGTACCTACAGGTAGAATACGCCTACGATTTTATTAGTTTTGCTCTACTTTTTCTGTTTTCTTGAGTAATACAGGATTGTTTGATACTAAGTTCGTACTATTTACGCTGAATTAAAATCGAATGGAGAATTAGATCCCTTATAAACAACCATAATTTTAAAGTTTCCAGAAAATAACAGGGGAGAGTCTCTCTTAAAGATATACCTAGATATAGGAAGTTTGTTGAAAAAATCGGATGATTTATCAGTATGTCTAAGTCAACTAGGTGATAAACAAATAGGTGTTGAGTCTAAAATAACCACACCTACGACAACAAATATAAATGTATTTCATCAAAATGTTTGTGGTATTAGCAACAAAATAAGTGACCTTGAAATATATATTCAGTCTCTCGGAATCAGGGTAGACTATTTATGTATTAGTGAACATTTTTTAAACGATAAGTCCATACATGCCTTTTCTCTGGATAACTACAACCTGATCTCCTATAACACTAGATGCAAAAAAGCCAGAGGCGGTAGTTTGATTCTGAGTCATGCGGATAGAAAAGTCGAAAACGTAGATGCGGTAGATAAGCTTTATAAGATGGACAGCTTTGAAATATGTTGTGTTAGAGACATTGATACTAGCCTGTACATATGTTGTTGTTATCGTAGTCCGTATGACAAAAATTTTGACTCTTTTGTAACAAGTATGGAAAAATTGTTGGAGTATTTATTTAATAAGAAAAGCATAATATGTGGCGATTTTAATATTGATCTATCCGTAGATAATAAAAAGAAAACAGAATTTGTGAGCTTATTAAGATGTTACAATTTCAGGTATCTTGTTAACTGTGCAACCTTTGTACGAAACGACTCATATTCGTGCATAGACAACTTTTTGACGAATCTGCCTGAAGGCTATATTTATGACTGTGAAGTTGATCACAATGGTCTGACTGATGGACATGCGGGTCTTTTAGGTAAATTCTTGTTGAACCTCAAATCTAATATAAACAATCAGCATATTTTTGTTAATAGGAGAATTTTCAACGCTAAAAACGGTACACATTTTATGCAAGAAGTACTGAGACATGACTGGTCACAAATGGGAATTAATGCGTTTCTGAATAAGTTTTCAGATATTTTTAAATCTTGTTATAAAAAGAGGAAAATTAAAGTTAATCTTAAAAAATCTACTAAGATAAAGTGGGTTACTAAAGGGGTAAAAATGTCTAGTAGAATGAAACGTTTCTTATGCTCCAAAAATAGTAATAATCTTGAAGCTACTATTCTACAATACAAGAATAATTATATTAGGATTTATAGAAGGGTTATGGCTCAAGCCAAAAAAATTACAGTCAGAGAAAGAATTAACAATTCAAGAAACGGCAGCAAAGAAATCTGGAAAATTATTAACAAAAAGGCTAACCGATCGAAAGATTTGCAAACGGTACAATTTCTCCTTAAAATTGAAGACAAAATTATAAATAATTCTGCAGAAATTGCTAATGTTTTTGCAAAACTTTTTAATCTTAATTGCAAAGCAAATAAAAATGATAATGAGGAAGCAACTGCTTTACTTCAGCAGTGTACAAAAAGGGTTGAAAATGAACTACGTTTTAGGCATACCTCTCCTAGTGAAATTTCTGATATTGTGAAAAAGATGCACAATAAAAGTTCTTGTGGATATGATGAAGTCCCTATATCCGTAATTAAAGATCATTTGAATATTCTTGCAGAGCCTCTTTCTTGTTTCTTTAACAAATGTATCGACGAAGGTACCTTCCCAGATCAGCTTAAAATAGCCAAAATTATACCGATTTACAAAAAAGGAAAAAAAACTGACCCATTAAATTACAGGCCGATCTCCTTACTTCCTACACTCTCAAAAATCTTCGAAAAGGTAATAAAATCTAGGCTCGTAGTTCACATTAACATAAATAAGGTATTACATCGAAGACAATTTGGTTATCAAAAAAATGTTGGTACTGGAGACGCTATATAGACTCTCGTCAATGATGTGATTAGTAAACTTAACGATAAATTGAAAGTATCTGGTGTATTTCTAGATCTAAGCTCTGCGTTCGACACAGTTGACCATGAATTACTAGTTTCTAAATTAAATTACTATGGAGTGAGAGGTAAAGCTTCTAAACTTTTGTCATCTTACCTTAGAAACAGAAAAATGTTCGTGGAAATAAGTGAAACACAAAATGGACAAAAACACACTTATAATTCTTCATTATTTAACACTTGTGCGGGCGTTCCACAAGGATCCATTTTGGGACCTGTTCTATTCATATTATTCACAAATGACTTAATTAACTATATGAGTAATAATTTGCCAGACTCACATCTAGTAGTTTTCGCAGATGACACAAATGCTATCATTGGAGCAAATGACATAAATGAGCTGACGGACAAAGTTAATTCTGCTTTAAATTATCTATATTCTTGGTTTACTGTTAATAAGCTAAAAATCAATAGCACCAAGACTAAAGTAATGTTATTTCAAACTACAGCCCGTAATAAAGACACCATGGAGATTCAGTTAAAAGGGGACAAAATTGAACTGGTTAATGAAGCTAAATTCTTGGGAGTACACATAGATCAAGCATTAAATTGGAAAAGTGAGTTAATGACCATAGATGCTTCTATTTCATCTGCTTGCAATGCCTTAAGAACCCTTAGGGACGAGGTTGAACTTAAACAATTAAAGATGGTGTACTACGCCCTTATAGAGTCCAAATTGAGGTACAGTATCCAATTATGGGGCAATAGTTACAACTACAATTGCCAAAGAGCCTTTGTACTTCAAAAAAGAGCTGTACGCACCATGGTTCGAATCTCGCAAAGAGAGAGCTGTCGTCCCCATTTTGCAGTTTTAGGAATTCTAACAGTACCTAGCCTCTACATTCTAGTACTCATGACTAACCTAAAAAAGTATCTTCATGAATATGAGACAGAAGAGGAAAGATTCGTCAGAGAGAGCACACGTAGGAAAGACCTCAGCAATATAATAAGCCCACACCTTCTGATTACGAAACATAGTGCGCGATATCAAGCAGGGCAAATTTATAACAAATTGCCACCCGACCTTAAAAGTTCGATATATACGTCCTCGTTTACGCCCAAGCTTAGAGCTTTTCTCTTGAATGAATGCCTCTACTCCATTGATGAATTGTAACTTGTTGACACTAATTTCTTTTGACATTCTAAATTCCTTTTGACATCTTAGTACCATTAGTTGACATAATAGTATTGTACTTCTTATTTTCACATCTTATTTAAATGCGCAATTTTTTTTTTTTTGGTTATAATTATAATGGTATGTGACATGTAATTAATTTCTCTATTGTGATTTAATGAGTATTATACTGATCACTTTTATTATTTTATCTTGGTGTAATGTAACATTCAGACACAATGTTAATTGTTTGTTGAATAAATAAATAAATAAAAATAAATAAATAAGTCAGTTTAGACTTTGTCAAGAGGTTGAACTAAGTCGTCCTTCAGTTGCATTCACCATTGCATCTGTAGGAGAAGTGATTTCGAACTTCCTAGGAGTTCTAGGAAGTTGGAGGGCCATGTTCAAACTATTTACTAACGACCACGAAAGTACAGGTTCGCACTTCGTTAGTTTTGTGGTTGTAAGCGTGTTTGCTAAATATGGTTTTTACATTATTGAGTTTTTCCTTATCAGCCCGGAGTATGAATTTGTACCTGGTCATAGTAATCAATCAATAAGCTCGATCTCCCCCATATTACATTGAACTTCAACGTAACCGGCTCAATAAAGTTGTACCTACACCTTCACTACCCTACTTGTATCTACCTAAAACTTCGGGAAATACAGGCGCGATGTTTTTTTTTTTGAGTTAGCCTTCACTGTCCCATTACTGAGCAAAGGCCTACCCCCTATGCTTCCAGGCATCCTATCCCAGAGCCACCTCGATCCAACTCTTGCGGTACGTATTTAGGTTGTCTCGCCACATCTTTCCGGGCCATCCTCGGCATACCTCACCCACCCAATAGCATTTTAGCTTAGCAGCCTTTTTGCCTAGGTTTACGATCCCCGATGCGCTCCAAGCAGCGTGGCTTTTGTTTGTAGGCCGATTCACCGCAAGTCCAACCTTGAGGGTTGCCGTACATAGATCTTGAAACATAGTCTGTAGTTCCAGAGCTGTGGGAGCAATAAGGACTGTCGTTGGCAAACCGGAGCCGCGGAGCTAATCGGAGCTCCTGCTGCCGACTCCAATACCCTTGGTTTACTGTGAGGGTACCGGTGTTCTAAATATCATCTCGAGAGTGCCTTTGAATAATTATAGAGAGCGTGTTGTATGCTAAACGAAGGTTCTGTAGAATGAAGTTTAATGTCTGCGTTGCTATATACTTAAATTGCTGTTCCAGTTCTTGGTTTTATAAAGATTTAAATATTTCGGAATGTTTGATACAGTCGAAGGCCTTCGTAATACATATCTAAGTAAAGTGATTTATTAAATTCTGAATTTTGATGGCGTGATATTATGTTAATTTAAAAAGATACTCTGGTTTACAATCCTACTACCTATCTGAAACTCGTGTCACGGGCTTTATATAAAATTTCAAACAGTTTCTTCTTTTCAAATTACATTGTCTTATCAATCTTATCGTGAAATGTGACACCTAAAAACACGTAAAACGTAACACACAGACACAGTAAATCTGTATCTCTTTATCTATCAAGCAGCGAAGCGCCATAACAAACGACATCAATAAAATTAACCCATTTACTCATTCATAGTATTGACGTAGGATTTTAAACTCACAGTGATTCATATTTCTCATTTCCTAGTCTGACGAAACGGTAACAAAATAAATGCGAATAAATATTTCAACTCAACAGATTCTGACAGAACGGTGGTTAAGTTCTAGAAAAGTGGCCGCGGGTATTCCTACTATAGTTGGCACTGAATACAGTTCTGAAAGTTCAAGACCTCCATTACATTAAGTTTTTGCTTAGTGTTAAATATAAATTCTGAGACGTGTTATGTAGGTGTACGTACAAGTGCAAACCTCAAGAGCTCAATACAGAATATTTAAAAATTTGTAATCCACTCGAAGGGCCAAATGTTTCTTATTTTGTACGTTACTAGTCTATTTAGTCTAATCCTCTGCATAGTACAGACGCCTGCACTTCAAGCTACTACAAGCTGTCAAACTTTAATAGATTTTCAACTTTATCGCTTAAGCATTAGGTTCAAGGTTGACTGGGTAAATTTGACAGTTTCGGGTAGCCTGGTGTGCTGGCGTCTGTACCTAAATATTATGCGTTCGATAAATACTTAGCTATAATACATATTTTAATATTTATGTTCGGTTCACCGTACAATTGCACTACGTAGTTATACGTACGTCCATAGTTACCGATATCTTTTTCTATGCACCAATCAAATTACATAAGATAGTTTTATCATATTATTATCTATGAACTATGCATTTCATAATTATTGTTGTGCGCTTGTGATAGGTACGCGTTAGACATGTGTAGATAAATTATTTTTCAAGTGTTTCCATCAAAATGTTTTCAGCTAAGCGGCTTGGTTACATAGACTTAGATATGGAACAAAATCATGAAACTCCAGGTCAGACAAATACTTTATTTTTATTATTTATTGTGTATTCTCTAACTATGTGTCTCGTTATACCTATACATATCTCATTAATTTTTGTGTTTACTGTTTATAGGTGTTCGGGTATATACGTTCGTAGGTAAACAAATCTTTAACAAACTGTAATTTGGGCCTTTATTGCACGCCTCGCTTAGATACAAGTAGTAAATAAATTGAGTATATTACACACACACACGCCATCATATTCATTGTTATTATTTTCTGCATGAAAGAAATGCCGCTTTTCTTATTCGTTACGTTTGCAGTTACACATAATTATGTCACCATTTGTTTACTACTCTGTGTTTGTTCATTGTCTTATTTGTTTTCTTGCTAACATTTATTTTTCCGTTTTCTAGATTTATCTGTTTGCCTGTCTTTCTGTATATTTGCATGATTTTAAGATATGCTAGGTATCTATGCACATATTACACATCGGCACATTACCTACTATTTTAATATTTTTTACAGATGACAATGGAAAACATCGAAAAAGTCATAATACGTAAGTGAAAATATTGTTTTTACCCCAATATTCAATTATTTTAAAGGTCTGAGTATTTTATTTGGAAATATTAAACTTACAGATGGTGGGAAAAATTGTGCTTACGATGTCATCAAGAAGACTCAACACCATCATGGCAACCATCATGGTGGTCAAAAGTTTTTCCCTTTCCTTTTTTTTCAACCTACAGACAATCGGCACAACAGATCTGCATTATAATGTTCTGTAAGTTTGGTTTTCTACAGTCCACGTAGTTTTTATTTTGCATTTAACGAAGATTAGGTAACTAAACATACTTAGAAATGGCGAGAGATTACATATCTACTGTTCTGCTTATCCAAGAGATCTAGTTTATCTCTGTTTATATGTTCAATATCATGCTCTAACTAAAACATTAAAAAAAGAGAATTTATCTAATAAATTTTTTTTTTAATATATACGATTATTAATAAGTAACAGGAGATCCATCTGGAAAACAGAGATGTTTGGAAGGAGAAAGGGGAGGGCTTTGCCCAGCAGTAGGACACAATGTAGGCTAACAAAAAGAAATAGGTACGACGCTCGAGTGCGGCTATAGAATGCGGCCAGTGTCAGCGCAGGAGACTGCTGTGACCTTAACATACCTACTTAATTTAATAAAGTTCTATTTATCTAAGTTTTTCACACCTATCGTCAACATTATGCCTTCACATTAAAATGATTGTGTATTCTGATATTGACTCAATCCTATTGAGAGCACCTGACTATCCTGTCGCTAACTATATACGATCACGAGTCGTCGTATTTGTAAATATCTTTAAATCAATCAATGAAACGCGATGATATGACACCTATGATACTGGAACCTTCTATTTAGAACAATATGATTTTGTTCTGGTTTCAGTCCTTCTCACATGGGGTATCCTGTATGCAGAGCTCGGTGAGTCGATAGGGTTAAATGGCGAGCTACTTAGTATGTCACTATTAGTCATCTCCGCGTACTTAATAGGCTGGATATGGCTGAAGGTCACAACACTGCCAGCGCTAATAGGCATGCTGCTTACTGGTATAGCTTTTCAAAATCTTCAGCTGGTGCATATGACGGATTCTTACAGAAAACTCAATCAAGATTTGAGGTGAGCGTACATTTCATAGGTACACTCTGCAGTGTTAGCGCCAAGATTTTTATTGTTTATCAAACTTTTCAGGAAAATTGCGTTAGTCATTATCCTAACCAGAGCTGGACTTGGTCTGGATGCTGCTGTTTTAAGGAAACATTACGCTGCCGTGCTGCAACTAGGTCTCTTACCGTGGTTAGTGGAATGCGTAGCAGTAACCGTCAGCACACATTACCTTTTGAATTTACCTTGGATATGGGGTTAGTAGGTTTAATTTTTTGTTTAGACTTCTAGTACAATGTTTGGTCCTTTGGCTAGAAGCTAGACACGTATATTAACCCGAATTTGCTTACAATACAACGATCTCTTATGCTCATCATTATGTTTCAGGCTTTCTTCTAGGTTCAATGATAGCTTCAGTGTCACCAGCAGTGGTAGTCCCATGTCTATTCAGGTTACGTGACGTTGGTTATGGAGTTTCCAAGGGTATACCAACAATTGTCGTTGCTGCAGCTGCGGTGGATGACTCCATTAGCGTTGCTATCTTCGCCATTATTCTGAACGCTATGTTCTCAACAGGATCCGCCACTTTTAATATCGTTAAGGTAAGGGAGACATTCGTAAGCTTTTTTCTTTTTTTTTTCTTGATTTCTATGCTAATTCCACGCTGTCATAGATAAGTAAACCACAAATATACAATTGGCAAACAATACTGAAGTTATGTTTTTGAAAATATACTTACATTATTTTCTTTTGACTTTCAGGGCCCATTATCCATTATTGCTGGTGTAGCCCTCGGATCACTTTGGGGAGCTATGACGTCAGTTATTCCCGAAAAAGGGGACACTTATGTAGTGCCATTAAGATTCTTAGCTCTCTTCCTAGGAGGCCTTTTTTCTTATTTTATATCGAGCATGATTGGATGGAGTGGTGCAGGTAAATATTCTTAAAGCTTGTTCCATAAGCTCTTAGAATTTCGAAACTTCAATATAAGTGACGTCTATGATTTAATTATTACTTTTAGGTCCCCTGGCCATAGTATCATCGGGATTCGTAGCGGCATACTTTTGGGAGAAACAGGGCTGGCCTGTAAACAAAAACCCAATCAGTAATATTTTTAGAATCTTGTGGATATTCTTCGAGCCCATATTATTTGCATTCACAGGAGCTCAAGTTACGGTGAGAAAAGCCGCAAAAAAAACATGTTAATCATCTTGAGCTTTTTAATAAGAATAATGTATTTTGTCAACAGATTAGTGCCTTAGATCCACAAGTTATAAAAATGGCAACTATTTGCCTCGTGTCCTGTCTAGCGATACGTGGTGTTGCCACGTATTTTGTGAGCTTCGGCTGCGGTCTCAATAGTAAAGAGAAAATATTCATTGGTCTCACGTGGACAGCGAAAGCTACTGTACAGGTATACAGGCCTTTTTTAATGCATAAATCTATTGGTCATCAACATCCTTCTTTTGCCCTTATCCCAATTTATTTAGGGCCGGTGCAACATATCGGTTTCTTCCATACTTCTCTATTAGTCTCGTCTCTAGTTTTTATCATCTCGGTAGTCTAGCCTTACTAGCCATATCATCTTTCACACTGTCCCTCCATCATGTCTTTGGTCTCCCTACTCTTACAGTCATTCACATTCATACTTGGCAATGGCAAGACTTTCCTAACGACATTTTTCTCATTTCTCCGCATATATCTATTGGTACATAGGTACACGGTGCGTCTTAAGGGTGTACCGTACACACTTAAATCGCACCTTTATTGTGTTTTCGATTAATCTGCACTTATTATTTCCAGGCAGCATTAGGACCAGCTGCTTTGGACTTAGTTAATAGTGGACAAACATCAGGTGCTGTTAAAGAAGATGAAGAATACTATGCCAAGGCAATCTTAGCTGTCAGTGTATTAAGTGTAATGATATCAGCCCCTCTAGGAGCGTTACTCATTGCTCTTGCTGGCCCTAAATTGCTCACTAAAGATGACTGTAAGCAACAAATATTTACTAAAAATATGTACGTGTTTTTAAGATATCGGTCCTAAAGTGGTGCTTCGTTTAATTACAGCTAACGAGATACAAATTCCAGATCCAGAAAATCAACAGTCTACTCATTTATGACAATCGTAATCTATCTTATCTCATTACTTCGTACCTTCTATTATTAGTTATTTTAAAGCAGTTATTTAATTTTAAGTTTTTTTTTTGTATTAGAGAAAAAGAGGGTTAGTGTACCTGTACTTACGAAATAAAATAATAATTACACCGAGATCTTACCTACTCAACTAGATTTTATGCTCGGGAATAGTTACCTCATTCATAAATAAATTATACAACGTTGGCGACCTATAATAAATAAATGGTACCTACTTAAATAACTAAGTAGGTACTTAAATAATCGAAATTTTTTTATGGTGCTATTATCAATAAATGTTACATATTTAGGTAATAATGTGTGTGTTCACTGTGCCTTTTTTCATATAATAAATTTACTAAATAATATTATAAGAACAATTTTGAATACCTACTAAGTTCCCTTTTGTAGAACTTTTATAAATAACTACGATGGAATGGGTCGGTGGGATGGTGGTAACCTGCACACACTTTTAAAGATTTTACCATTTGGATTAAAAATTATCAGTATCGTTTATGCAGAAACCTAAGATCTAAAACTCTAATAATGTGGAAGTGAAAGTGAATACCGTGAAAGTAGCAAAGATAACATAAAAATATTAGAATGGAGTTTTTTATATGGGTTATGGCAACACTGGACGGTCAATGTCAATGTCATCTGATGATTCTGACGGGTCAATAAACTTTTAAAACTTCAAAACTTTTTTCAACTTTGTAAAACTTCTATTTAAAGTTTCTTTCTTCTATTTAAATTTTAATTATTGATGTACTAAAGTTATATTTTTAATTAAATTAAAATGTCTGTTGTCGTAATTGCTGTAGGCACTGAAAGTGGTGTTCCCATTTTTTCAAGAAAACGCGGTAATAATGAAAGTGTAAGTAGACATGAAGAAAATTCCGATACCTAAATAAATAAAATTTAATAGACTCAAAAGATAAAATAAAAAAGCAATATCTTTTTTTTGCTAGAAATTAAATATTTAAAATAGTAACTGTCTAGTAAACTGATTTCTTAAAACAAACTTCTTTGAACTGACTGACGAACTATTCCATTCTTCATTTAGGTCCAATTCTCCACCATAGCTTCCCTCCATGGCATCAATATGTTCAGTAAATGCCACAATTTATCCATGATAGACACTCAAGTTGATAATGGAGCTATTCTTTGGAAAGAATATTGTAAAAGGTATGTTTATCATTGATTTCATTACAAGATTAAACTATTATTTGTTTAATAAGAAATATCCCACTTCTAAGATGACCCTCTAATGGAATCTGACCAAATCGTTAGTTATTAATAATAGCTTCCAAAAATATCAATTTATGCTACACAAACCTATTCCCACTCTATGAGTTATACTTTTTTATTTTTTTTTCTCTAGTTCTCAGTGGTAATGTTTAGGTGTAAATCTTTCAGTGTAACATTAATCGGCATAGCAACAGGAGGACTGGAATGTGATCTAGAACTTCTATTATCCAGTGTCCACGATGCCATGGTCTTCTGCATTGGAAAGAAAGAGCTGGAAAACTTAAAGAACATTGATCAAATAAAAAGAGATTTAAGACAATGTTATCCCATCTTGGATTATTTGTTGGAGTCTTTGGATCCTAATGCATTGTCCAGTCCCCTTCCGACATTGGTGCTGGATTTGATACAAACTATTTTGTGCCCCCAGGCTCAGCAATTACAGGTGTTTTTCTTATTTTTAATACTACTTTGACTGCCTGCATCATCCCACTGCTGGGAAAAGGCCTCTCCCCTTGACTTTTGAGCTTTATTTTTAATAATGTTAAACAATTTTAATCATAATGTTAATAACGATAGTCTATTGCTGGCCCACTGCCGGGCAAAGGCCTCCTCTCATACAGAGAAGACTCAAGCACCAGACTTGCAATTGCATGTTAAATATTTAAAGCCATGATGTCAAGAACTTACTGTAATAATAATCTCACCCAACATCTGAAGGCCAATTCCCGTAATTAAAACCGTTCAAAATCTAGTCGCAATCTCATCTCAGTAACAATCAATGTCAAAAATACCTCTAATTTGTGAATGTTCTTAAAATATTACGAGAATTGCCCCTCAGATTATTTTTTTTTTTTTTTTAAATGTTGCCCCACACTAGGAATTTCTCCTGTATCGTGGGTTCGTTTATTAACATTTAAACTCACATACACAACTAAACACAGTTCATGAACTATTTAATACTATCCAGCATGATTTAAAAAAATACAAAATAATCATAACTAATTAATTTCAGCAAGCTCTCGACAACTATGCAGAAAGTGTGACAGGTAGATGGGCCTGTCTTATTATTCACGGACACTTGGTTGCTACTAGTTCAGACTTCTGCGAGCTGGATCCACGAGAAGCCCGTTTGATGCTACTGCTTGCTGCAGCTCAAGACGGCGCACCGCTGAGAGATACTCCTGTGTATTTACCACAGATGAGCCCTTATGTTAGTATCCTAATGCAGTAAAATTAAATGATACCTAAATCAATTCCTAAATAAAAGCGCTCTGTTGGATTTTCAAGGCTTCGTTTACTGCCGAAAGTTGAAAATCCAACAGCGCGCTTTCATTTCGGCATTAATTTAGGTGTCGTCTAGTGATAGTAAAAACGGACATTAGTATAGAATCACATACACAACCTGGCTTATAAAAGCCAACCTTGATTTTCTGTCCGACTGTGACTGACATTGAAACCACATGGTGTTCATTCAACTACTGGACTCAGGACGAGAGTGCTCTCACACTCAGCCAGTCACTCCTGGTCCACCAGAACAAGGACTGTGTAAAATTTTCACTATTGTTCAATGTGACCTAATTCTAGTCAACTTTTTATGTTTTCTTCAGGTTGCCTTCAGAGCAGTGACCTGTAAACTTTTGGCAGATGTTTACATTTTGGTGGTGTGTGGAGCGACCCCTGCCTTATCGCAGATAGATGAAATAGTCCTGCAGTGCTGGGAAGGTTATGCATCCATTATAAAAGAAGCTAAACTTGCACACCCTCGAAATTTTCCAATGAGCTTCACATTTGAGCCATGTGTCTTAGGGTAAGTAGTTGAACCCTTAGCCTGACTCCATATTGTTATTTAATTTATATGGCTAGAATAATATTTATTTCATACCAGCTTTTGTCTAAAGAGATAGGCAGGATGGCATAATCTGAGAGCAAAACTGACAGACCATATTTTGACTTTACTTTGGTCTCATAAAATGTGAACTTTATTCATGCTACATTAATGTTCATAGTCGTATGACGCAAATTCGTTTATGGGAATATAAAAATACACTCATAAGAATTAGGTTCACTTTCGCATGACACGGTTACTTTACTAGTAAAGTCAAGTATGGTGTGTGAATCTTGCCCTCAGAAAGGGTATAGGATGCCCTGCAGTGGGTGGAGTAAGTCGAGCTATCAGAGCTGTGGATGATTATATTATTATCAAGTAGAATTTATCCAGATCCATGGAAGGCCAAATAAAACCCTACTAACACATCCATTCTTATTTCAGGGTACTCGTAATAAACATAAATAAGCGACGATGTGTTTTCTCGCGCCATTTGCACATATCTAATCAGAAGGGTCGAGGGATGTCAGGGGCACACAGAATGGACATTTTGAGGACTTTTTATGTTACCTCTGCGCGAGATCTGGCACAGGAATTGAAACTCAAGGACGGGAATCATAAAGGTATTTTTAGCATGTGTTCGTTTTGCGGGATCTAGCACTGTTAGGGCCGATGCAGACCTGAAGAAACAAATATCGAACATGCACTTGTGAAAATAAATAATTCTCCAATATCCCGAGAGTGCATCATAGCAAACAGGTACGCATCACAGGTTCGAGTCAAGGTATTTATTTTCGACTAACTCTCTTAAGGAATACAAAGTTGACATTTGCTTGACAATGACATCCACGGCCCATAAACTTTACAACTTACTGATTCAAAGATTTTTGGTTGTATTGGTCATATTTCTCACCTTTATTTAATTCCAGGAATGAATGAGGAGATTGTGAACATGTGCGAGACCTTCTGGTGTTCAGAATACCACAAATGTCACGCACAGAGATCTGGAAACCTTTTGTGTTGCACACTTTATGCATCAACAGTACAAATGCAGACTATAAGGTATGCAAGACGATGTTTTAAAAAACCACTATGAGGAACAGGGTGTAAAGTTCACTCATCCTCCATAGAAAAAGCAAGATTCTCCCTTTTCTATGGAGTTATGTCTCGTGTGCAGCTACCCGACGATTTATGTCGGGACGCATATATACAAATATATACTAGTGAATAATCGCGCGGTAGACGATTCAGGCTTTTGCGTGACGTCAATGCGTAGTTCGCATGTGGCGATGTAGATATAAAAAATCAACCAAAAATCGATAAACTTCAAGAAATTTTATGGATATATATTACCTACTTGTGATTTTTTTTTTCAGATTGATAACAAATCAAATTCTGCAAGATTTGAGCACTAATAAAGACCTTTACTGGTGAAATGGTCGTGGACACTCACGGTACGGCTGGTCCATAAAGTCAGCGAGCTATGGCTATGTTTGGAGTCTCTCTGAGGGATCGAATCCGCAACGAGGTGATCCGGCAGAGAACCAAGGTTGTCGAAATAGCTCACAGAATAAGCAAGCTGAAGTGGCAATGGGCCGGCCATATTAACCGTAGAACCGTTGGGGTAGGCGTGTTTTTGAGTGGAGACCGCGAATCGGTAAACGTAAGGTGGGACGCCCTCAGGCAAGGTGGAGCGACGATCTTCGCAGGATGGCTGGTAGCAGCTGGATGACAGTTGCCCAAAATAGAGTTGAATGGCGTGGAATAGAGAGGCCTATGTCCAGCAGTGGACTGCTATAGGCTGATGATGATGATTCCTGGTGAAATGGTGTTGATACACAGAATGTATGTGATAGTTCTAGCAGTATATTTCGAGCCATAATAAACCTTATTGCTTAATTCCTTAAGATGGTCAGGTCCGTTGGTAAAAAGTGTGGGAAAAGTTTATAACTAAACTGCTGAAGAATAAGGATGTGTTAAAGTTTAATTGAATAAAAAACCCATTTTTATGTATAGTTTCGCTTTTAATACCTGAACATTCAAACTATTACACATACTATGCTGATTGTACTAGATGATATATATTCTTATGTAAGTCTCTAAAAAGGCAATGTAATTATCACTGAATATACTCTTTGTCTAAGCTTAAAATTCCGTTTGGTCATATTTAAAATTAACACAATAATTCCACAATGATACATTAAAATGAGGAATATGGCATAATTCCTATATTTACAATAATCTTCCTCCAATAACAATTCTATTGCATAATTTCGGGTTGATCAACGGAATTTTAGAGATAGCTAGCTACTAATCATATTCATACAAGATTCATGATTTTAAAATGACAATGTATTGATACAAAATACCGATTTACCTACACATCAAATAAATTATATCGATATAATTTGTCATTACAAATATGTATATGATGAGATTTAAAATATTTTATGGTATCGAAATCTATATTGCGTTAATTGCAGTTTAAAGAATTTAAAGTTTTAGAATATTCACAAATATGTGTAATGTAAACAACACATATTTAATAACTACTATAAAAATATTGATTACATTGTAATATTTAGGAGAAGTTCGTAAAAGTTTCATCAAATACATTTACAATTTATTTCACTCAGAAAAAAAAAACACCATAAATATTAATTCAATTAAAAACTCTCAAGGTTAAAGTGCACTCACTTGTCTTGGACACAAAAAATACATTGTTTTGTTTCTTCATATTTTCTGAATATATTTGTGAAATACTG
Source organism: Apamea epomidion (assembly GCA_947507525.1). NCBI lineage: Eukaryota > Metazoa > Arthropoda > Insecta > Lepidoptera > Noctuidae > Apamea > Apamea epomidion. The sequence goes on from OX382231.1 coordinate 13,661,553, forward strand.
AGATCAGTTTATATTTATGTAGGTACACGAAAATTTAAAAAACAACTTCATTTTTAGGGTTCCGTAAGCCTAATAGCACGGGCGTTTTTTAATGCAACGATTTTATACCTCGGTCTGGATTTTCCACTCTCGGCGTTGAACCAAACGTTATGAATCCACCAGAGCGCATCACTTGTGAGTTAGAAAAGAGCACTGTTGTATTTTCAACTCTCGGCGCGTACGCGGTAATAAAACGTCTAGAAAAAAGCGCCCGACCGAACGTAGGCTTATAGTAAAATATAGGAATAAGCTATCGAATCAAAATAAAATTGCGTATTACATCCAAGTCTGCTCATTCAAAAATAAGTTAAACACATATACAGTGCTCGATCCAAAAGGGACAAAATGTATTAAATTCATAGTTGCATTAATAAATCTGTTCTGATTATTCATTAGGTACTTGTGGAACGATAAAAATCTCACCCGCGTGCTAAGATAAGAGCATTACTAATCTAGAAGACTAAAACTACATTGGTACGGTAAAATTTCAAAGCCATTCACACTTTAAATGAAAATCAATAAATATGAAAATTAAAATAATGGCGAATATAAGACATACACTGCCTTAGTTTGCATACACAGGAGCGGCACGCGTCAACGGCAGAGGAGCCTAACTGCAGCAGTCGACACGCGTCGACGGCGGGCGTCGGGATACTCAATTGAGTACAATGTTAAAATACACGAGCTGCTGCAGTTGCTGCTGCAGCTTGTCGCGTGCCACTCGTGTGTACGCAACTTTACACACAAATCTGATATCGAACATTAGTGACTGGCCAAAATATGTTTAATTTACAAAAACAACATCGGCTATTATGCGATATCAGAATATAGGCGGGAATAGAATATGTTTAATATCGTATTTAATTATATTCTAATGTTTACTATGCTACTTCGTTACACGTTTGTATAGTATGCGATTGAAAAGTTCTCTATGATTTTCCGCTGGTTGCGAACTACTCTGGGTCAATCAATTCAATTAAAAAGGCTCTCCCCCACAGGTGCGTTTTATCGGTCGATAATATCGGATGCGTTGTAAAATATATGTAAAATACTGGTACTCAGCTGCATCCGGTTAGACTGGAAGCCGACCCCAATATAATTGGGAAAAGGCTAGGCATATGATGCGCCGCGATTCCTTGCCACACAGCTGCGTTTTTATCGTCCGATATTTCTAAAGTGTACGTGAAGCCGCACTAGGCATTACTATGTTATTAACGCGGGTGTGTGTAAAATCGTATGCGTCCTAATACAAAATGTCCTAAAAACTCATATCGGAATATCGCAGGACGGAGGAACGCCAGCGTCCTACTTCTATTGCGTCGTTATTATCGTAGCAATGTGTACGGCCACGAAGATACAAAATATACTGAAATCGGATATCGCAATAACGCGTTCGATATTATCGACCAATAATAACGCGCCTGTGGGGCAGAACCTAAATTCTATGGATATTGCTCCATCGTTTGTTTGTTATTCGATGATTTTGTCAGCGCCAAAGCCTTACAAACGCAAACTGAGAAAGCTTATTCAAATAAACACTACTTAAAACTACTTAGCAATCTGCATTGAGGCTGTTTTATTTTACATTTTAATTGTTGAATCAGGTCGAAAATTTTTAATGAGGGTCCTACTTTCATTTCTAATAGTTCGATAATTTCGTCTTTTGTCAACTGTAGCATCATATGGCCGGTGATGTTTGAGAAGTTAATGCAGTAAGGTTGGCAGTCATTGACAGTGAGGAACCTGGCAACGTCTGCTGAGGTCCAGTTTTCAGGATCAACTGAGTTCAGGACATCTAAGGGTACTGATGTATTGACTAGTCTAGGTATCACCTTGTCAGGGTCTGAATCCTCAATGGAAGCAACTGGGGAAAGCTGCGGTATGTCCTGACTTGAATCTTGAGATTTGTCAGTGTGATCATGTGTATTCTGAGATGTATCGGCTGGTGTGTTTGGAGATTCGTCTGTAGGTGTATTCTGAAATAAATAAAATGTAAACATTAGATATTTAGGTTCAACAAAAGCCTCTGACCTGCCAAGAAGGTGTTAGTGAGGTTGTACACGGAAAGTAATATACGCCGCTACAGATTCATGTTTCGAAATAATGTCTGTTCCAAAAGTATCTGCTGAATCTGTAAACAAACCTTGTTTAATTCTTATACAAACACTCACTAAATGGAATACAAATTCACATTCTCCAATATTTAGACAGTAAAAGTTACAAATCGACGAGACTAGGTTTGTAACTTTTACAAATAGTTTTGTGTAGGATTATTTTGAAATTATAAAATTGCGTTTATCCAAAGAAAAAGTTCAAAATTACGATTGAAAAATCAACCCTTGCCAGCCTTTGTAGCTATGCTACTGTTAGCATCTGCGATTAGCGATTTAGAAGTTTTCCAGAAGCTGGAACCAGCGACTGAGCTCTAACACCACCGCTTAGTTTTAGCAATCAGCCATTTAATCGCTTTTCGGAAGCACAATTCAGCATCTTTAGAAAACGGAATTTGTAAACCATACCTACTCAAACGGTAGGAGTCGCCAAAATGCGATGCAGCATTCGCTGAAACGTGTAATTTTGCTATCAAGACAGACCGCAGAGTCGCTATAATGCAGATGCACCTTCTGGCGCCCTACTAGCTGATTTAGCATCAGCTCATCAGCAGAACCTAAATGACTACAATTTATAAGTAGACACTTTTTTTTTGGGTTGTTTTGTACATGAAAGGTGAAAACGGGACCCCATCACTAAGTCTACGCTATCATTCTGCCAATTGTTTCGTTCGTTTTCTATCAAAACCGAACAGACAGCTCACAAACGCCTGATTTCGATCGAGCAGAACCTTGTTTCAATAACATTATTAAATTGTAATTGAAAAAACTCGACGAAAATTGAGTTGTTATAAAATTAACCACAACCAAAACCTTAAATTTTAAATCACATTAAAATTGATTTCATTTATCAATTTTATTGTGATTTAAAATTTAAATTTCGGGTGCAAGTATTGAAAAAAATAATTCCCATCCACAGGTTCCAATTCAACAGTTTACATTTTCATCAGAAACTTTCGGAATAGACGACAGACATAAGAGCAATTCCCAACTTACCGGGCTGTCTGGCTTCAAATCAACAAGCCTTTCTTCAGAAGGCTCAGTACTATCCTTTGAGTCCTTAGACTCTGTATCGACGTCCATCTTGGCTGTAATGGAGTCAGTTTCAGGCAGACATGGGGCATCTACAGACACTTCAGACACACTTGTAGGGGGGGAAAGGCTCTTTGTATCACCCATGTCTGAGTTCTGTGAGCTATCCTCTGCCGTGTTTGGCGGTTGTGCTGTTTTTATACCTGAAAGTGTAGATGTAAGTATGTTACTTCTTATTCTACCAGTATAGGTATATCTATGAACTTGCACTGGCACTGGGCTTGCGTGGTGGCTTCCCTCTCACAAAGAGGAAGCTTGCGTCCCAGCAGTGGAAACGTTATAGCCTGATTATGTATGTATATTGGCAACAATAAAGGTGTGTATTAATACTTTTGAATAAGCAGTGACAGTTAAGGACAGTAGTGGAAAGTAGGTTTCGAAGATGAAGCTCTTGGTTTGCGCATTTTGTAATGAACATGCACGCACATGCCAGGCATCGAGGCAAACCCCCAAGCAGCCCGCGATATATCGCAGTGAGGTATCCTTCGGCATGTAATCATCCTTAGTACAGTTTGAGGATCGAATAGTAAGGTCGGACGCTCTTAGGGCTCTATTAGAATATTCTCAGAAGCAGCCTGGAGTATGTATGTATGGAGTGAATGTATGTCTGGTTACAACCAATAGGCTCGTCATCTATTACATGGAACTTATAACGTAACTGTCAAAATGTGGGTGTAGTATAAGTACATCCCTAGTGTATACAGGGTGTCCCGAAACTCAACGATAACCCGGTACCGGGCGACAGGCCAAGGTTTAACAGTTATGAAAAAAATAAGAAAAGATTTTTTTTTCCAGTATGGAGTGTCAAAGTTAACTGACAATAATTTTGTAATCCATAACTCGTCAAAACTTAATTTATTTTACTTAGTTAACAATGTTTATTATTTTGATTTGTGGTTACGATTAATAGCACTGTTATTTGAGATTACATTATTAAAAAAATCACTGTAAAATTATAAAAAAGTGTGATCACAGTACTTAAAAATGTCTATTATCGCTTGACTAAGTGACATGGATTTTTTTCCTTATTGTTTTCATAACTGGTATACGTTGGCCTCTCGCCCGATACCAGCTTATCGTTGAGTTTCGGGACAGCCTGTATAGTAATAATGTTGGTGCATAGTTCATAGGTACCTTGTTTTCGTCGTCGTCTCGGCTGCTTCGGAGGCAGTTTGCGCGGCGGGCGCGGCGGCGGCTGCAGCGGGCCCTCGAGCCGGTGGCCCACCGCGCGACACCACCCCACGGGGTACACGTCCGTGCTGTGCGCCCACAGCCATTGGTCGTACTCTATGCCCCAGCCATCGAAGTGGACCTTTATAAAGCAATTAAATGATAAATGATTTTGTTTCTGTAGGTAGGTTTTGTTTTTATGTATAATTTTTTTGTCTCCTTTACCCTTTCTGACGCTGTCTACATCTCTGTATCTATATTCCTATCGCATACGTATATACAGGCTGATTTTTTAAAGACCAGCCAAATTTAAGGATGTGGTACAGACCATCAAACTGAACAACTTTCTCCATGGGACAAATAGCGTAATCGCGAAAATTTTATCAACTGTCCCATAGAAAACTTCAATACCTACTCGACCTAAATGTATGGGACGGCTGAATTTTTATTCGCGATTACGATGTTGGTCCCATGGAGAAAGTTGTTCAGTTTGATGGTCTGTACCACATCCTTAAATTTGGCTGGTCTTTAAAAAAACAGAACAGCCTGTATATGTGTGTACATAAATGGTTAAATAAAAAATAAATGAATATGTTTGTACAAACAGTTTTACACGTCAATCATATCTTAAAAGCTATGTAGATGAGGTCGGCGTTTAATATCTGACCAATCTGAGAACTCAGATCATGTGAAGACCATGTAGATTGGTGTCTCAAATTAATTAGTATACATAGAATGGAAACAGAGTACTAATAAGGATTAGTACTTATTACATGGAGAAATGTGGGTGTACCCACTTTAGGTACAACTCTGCCTAACCCTTCGGGGATTACAGACGCAATGTTGTTATGTGGTAAAATAAGGGATAGTAAATAGGCGATGGTAACCACTTAGAATGTCAACTTGTTGCCATCTAACAATATAAAATAACCAAACCTTGAGTAAATCAGCGACAACCCTAGCGACAGTAGCGACACAGACTAGTCGCGGGTCCATAAGATCGGCGCACTCGAGTCGCATGCCAGCGACGAAACCGTGCGACACCACGTGACCTCGCGCCGAGAACAGCGAACGATCGGCCGCCTGCCCACCGCATACTGTCAAGTAATGCTCCCAACTGAACTCCTCCACAGTTATCCTGAAAACAGATAAGTAATTGGTTTATTGGAAAATCTGGCTTCCAAATGAATAAACGGCATCCTTTGGTAATATTCTTATCTCATTTAAAAGTCTGTACAAAAAGTCTGACTGATAGATAGCCAACTATGAGCATTTCTTTTTTTTTTTCTCTCTCTTTTTCGATCTGCAATCAGCCCTTGAGCTTTAATCAGATTGGATAGAATGAGTATGATATTATTATTTGCTAGTCGTGTTATGTCATGCTGAAGGTATAGTCACACCCAACTGTGACAGAGGCTTCGTCAGTTACTTTAATATAGGCGGCAAAAATATTCGCTTTTTAGGGATTAAATATTGTTAAGCCATTTCAAGGCCAATAAATAAGTTGGCTTACCCAGCAGGAGGCACAAGAGGAATATTATTAGCCAGTGCAAATCCCACAGGAAATATGCATGGAGATCTCTGATGATAGCAAAACCAGTCGGCTCCTGATGCGTCAGCAGGATAACAGTCTATCCTGATCATCATGTACCCTTCATTCAATATCTGCATCACTGTAGCAGCACAAACAGCTGATAAGTTTAGAGGATCGATAGCCTCAAGCTTCATCCCCTCTGCAAACAATGGCGGTTCATTGCTTGGGTATTTGTAAAACATGTCAGGTGTACTGTCACTCGGTATCTCCCGACCGGCGGCCACCCTTTGGCAATAATTTTGAGGTGCATCTAAAGGATGGCCAATTCTGAAAGCCCAGCCAACAGGGTGTATGAGTGGCGAGTCTTCGTGGCACCAGAAACCATTGTCTTCCGGAGAACTATCGTAATATTTCACGTGTAAACGTTTTCCTATCATTTCGCACACCGTAGCTACCTGGAATGTAAAAGAACTAATTTAATTATCGTGCAGGCACACACTTGCGACTTACATAGAAGCAGGAGTATTCTATTTTAACTACAGATTACTCATGCATAATAATCAGCCTAAAATGTTCCCACTGCAAGGACACAGGCCTCCTCTCTGTGAGAGGGAATGAGCCGTAATCCACCACGGGTTAGTAGATGCGATTTTTTTTTTTTGTTCTAGGACATGCTGGTTTCCTCACAATGTTTTCCTTCACCGTTTTGAGAGCAGTGGTGATGAAATAGATTACTCATGCATTAGTTAGAAACTGACCAATTTATTAAAATATCATTGATCAATGCTTAAAAATTAATTGTCACAGAATAAGGGCATTTTATCACAGATTGGTATTCTACATGATCAGGTAACTATTTGTTTTTAAATAACGTACCTTGACTTGTGAGATCCTATTTTTATCAACAACTTCCATAATAGAACCAATAGAAAACCTAGATACGATACTATCATTCAATTTAGTGTAGAAATTTGCAGGTAGTGTTCTCGCGCCTGTTAGCTGCTTCACAAGGAACCTGAAATTCACATAATTAATGATGATATGATTTAAATAATATGAAAAAAAAAATACCTATCCAGACAGATGTACAGTCAACAAAAGAGATAAGTATGGAGAGTCGGCGGAAAAAGTTGAAGTTTAGTAAGAAACGGATTGATGTTTTCGGATAAAATTTTATTTAATTAATAGAAAACAAACAGTTCGTTTATCAAACCAAATTTCATTCGAAAACATGCATCGGTTTCTTACTAAACTTCAACTATATCCGAGGACCCTCCATACATATCTCTGTTGTTGACTGTATACATGTACTTTTTGCTACATCTGATGAAATGAGTTTATGTTCGCATTAACTTAAATGTAATAATGTACACACACGTCACATACCTACATTTACTACATTACTACTGAATAAATAAATAATAAACACTTTTTTAAGTTTTCATGCACCTCATTAATGCAGTAGCACTACTTTTCACTATTGTTAGATACGGGACACGGGACAAGTAAAACTCTCGCTGGCTGTAAACTGTAAACGTACTGTCGTTTATTTGAACATAAAACTGTCACAAGTATCCGGTTACCGGTTACCAATGCTTGTACACAACATCTCCCCACCCTATTCTGACAAGCCCACTTACAAAGAATATGAATTACTAAGAATAAAATATAAACGTAGCAGAAACAAGAATGTAGGTAGTACACAATATACATGACATTTTTATAATTAATTAAGTTAGTCCGTGTGACACATATTATTATTAACTAGGTATCTTATAACTAATCATTTTCCTAACGCGAGGCTTCTGTAGTTAACTCTTGGGATATTGCGCAACACTATCGGGATGTTGGGACGCCACTGGCGGCGGTGGTGACGAACCATTCGTTGTACTTGCACCCTGTACCCCCCCCCCCCACCCCCTCCCCCGCGGAGTCGACTTGAAAAGCGGGTTGAAGACTCGGTGATGTTGATCGTGACGTGGTGCCGTCATCGTCACCCGAATTGTCCACTTTGCCGATATCCCAAGATTGTTGCGAGTTGGCGTAGCCCTTATAAAATAATTTTTTTTCGCATTTAAAAGTCTGATCATTTTTGCCGCCGTTGTATTTACTCTGCAAACACTGTTTTGATTTTACTGAAGTGTCCAATGACGTGTCTGAGGGTGACAACGGTTTTGGCGACAGCATATCCAAGCGTGACTTTAGTTTGCGTCCAAACACTAATTGTGCCGGAGAGCCCTGTGACAGAATGTGTCGAGTTTCGGTAATCAAAAAGATATCTTAACAGTCTGACCCTACTCTCTTTCTGACTTTGACTAGAGAGGATACACGATTTTATACCTTTTTTTGTGCCCGGGCTACACCTACAAAGGCTAACTGCAGTTTTACAGAGGCTACAAGACGCAGGACTAACCTTGCAAAAAGAGAAATGCGAATTTTTCAACAAAGAAATTAGTTATTTATGGTTTGCCTTTGTAGGTGTAGCCCGGGTCCGTCGGCTGTTACTAGGACGTCATCTAATAGAAACACACCGTTCATGTCTGACAATATGCTTTCCATAGCGCGCTGAAAAATAGACGGTGCGCTCGTTAACCCAAACACCACATGTGTATATTGAAACAACCCGCGGTGCGTATTTATGCACGTAATTTTTTGCGAATCCCTGTCTAAAACCAATTGGTTATAGGCCATGGACAGATCTAACTTTGAGAATTGCTGTCCTCCGTGTAACTTCGAAAATAATTCGTGGACCGTACGTAACGGGTATTTTTCTACAACTAATTGATTATTTATGGTTACGGAATAGTCTGCACAGCCTTACGCTCCCATTGCGTTTTAATACTGGCACTACGGGTGATGCATACTCAGACTGATCGGCCTGCTGTAATATGCCTAAATTTACTAAACGGACCATCTCTATAACTACCTTGTCTCGTAATGCAAATGCGATTGGACGTGCCTTGAAAAACATTGATTTTGCATCATTTTTTCACCTTAACTTGACTTCGAACTTCGTGAATTTACCTAGTTTATCTGAAAATACGTCTTTGAATTTACTATGCAAGTTATCGACTGTATTTGCTTCATTTTTTATAAAATTACTGGCCGCTAATTTCAGTTTAAATAAGGACAAAAAATCTACCGAGCAACGGAGGCCCTTCGCTACGCACCACGTACACATCCAGTGTGTGTGTACTCTGCCTATTATCGGTACGCGAATTATGCCTAAACAAACGATACTAGTGCCCGTGTAGGTTAACAACTTTTTCTTCGGGGGCAACAAAAAGGCAGGCTGCTAAAATGTCTGGTGCAATAATACTCTGAAATGATTGTGACTGCGGATCCACTATCTATTTCGAACCTCATTTGTGAGCCGTTGACAAAGACGATTTCTGTTGTGGGACATGCGTTAACACAACGCGCTCGTTCACCGTAAACCTGCAAGCATCAAACGACCGCGCGCGAGGAGCGCGCGGCACACACTGAGCAAGGTACGATGCCGCCGCCGCGCCGGTGCGACACCTCTGGCAATGGAGCGCGGCCGCACGGTGGGCGCGCGCGCCGGGCGACATGCTCGCATCGAAGCTGATGAGAAACTAACCACCGCACAGTGGCGCTACACGTATTTATAGTCGGCGCACTCCGAACACCGAACGCCAGGAGACCAGGAACCTTACGTCTGATTGGCTGATCGATTTTTGGATATAAGTCCAACCAGCCACTTCATCTACATTCCATTTTGTAAATATAGGACCTAGGATTTTGACAATAAACATTCTCATTTTGAACCTCAATCGTTGTTTTATTTTACGAGAATACCGCAGCTAAGGAGTACCCCCACAATTGGTGACCCCGACGGAAAAATGTCGCAAGAGGAAACTACAAGTGAAGGAAGCAAGCCCATGAAGATGGACTCCGACTTAGCTGCCATATCGGTTCAATCCAGATTATTACCATTCTGGCGGGAGATTCCACGAGCCTGGTTTATCCAATTTGAAGCTGTCGTGGATCCCTTGAAGACTTCGGACGACCAGAAGTACCGCTACGTTTTACAACAACTGCAAAACACAGATCTTCAACAGCTAACCGACATTTTATACAATCCACCCGCAACTGGTAAATATAATGCTGTGAAGAGTCGACTTCTCACCGTGTACGACCAGTCTGACGTTAAGAACTTCCAGAAGCTGATCAGCGGCCTAGAGTTGGGTGATCAAAAACCCACACAACTGCTTCGCAAGATGAGAGAACTAGGAAGCGGCATGATCACAGATGAAGGATTGAAAATCGAGTGGCTCAATCACCTACCCACACAGATGCGTGTTGTGCTGTCGGTCAACTCGGAAGCAACCCTAGATACCCTTGCTGCAATGGCCGATAAGATGGCTGAATACACCGAACCAGCAACGGTTGCCGCAGTGTCCACAACCACGCATGATACCGTGACGTCAACACAACTAGAAATACTTTCGAAACAAATGGAGAAACTATGCCTAGAAGTGGCTGAGCTACGCGGACGTTCAAGGGAGCGTCATAGACCCCGTTTCACACCGTTCAAATCACGATCACGGTCACAGTCACGCCGGCGTAGCAACAAGCCGTCTGTCAAAGCCGGCGATCCAACGTGGGAGTGTAAATATCATTTTCGTTTCGGTGATAAGGCAAAACGATGCGAGTCGCCGTGTTGTAGAAGAAACAGGAATCACACGACGTTAAACTAGCTACGACATCGACTGTGGCGGATGCCGATGTCCACAGTACCACCAACCGCCTATGTGTCTTCGATCGCGACACTCGACAGCGTTTCCTCGTTGACACCGGCGCCGAAATATCCGTGTTAGCCGCAACAAACAAAAGGAAAATGAAGACATCAAGCGCCTACACATTATACGCTGCAAATAATACTCCCATCAACACTTACGGTGAACAAACGCTAAGGCTAAATCTTGGCTTTCGACGCAGTTTTCTGTGGACATTCATCATAGCGGACGTGAAAACCTCGATCATAGGGGCTGATTTCCTACGACACTTTAAGCTACTGGTTGACCTCCATAAAAAGAAGCTCGTCGACAACGTAACCGACATATCAATCGACGCCATTGAAGTTGCAACAAATGAACAGACTATACATGTCATTAGCACCGACCAAGCGTTCTATGACATTTTGAAGTTATTCCCGGAGGCGCTCCAGTCTTCGCACGAGCCCGTCCCTTGCCCCCCGACAAATATAAGGCTACTAAAGAGGAGTTCGACCACATGCTGGAACTCGGCATATGCAGGCCATCAAAGAGCCCGTGGGCAAGCCCGCTGCATATTGTTAAGAAGAAGGATGGAGGCCTAAGGGTATGCGGCGACTACCGACGATTAAATACAGTGACACGACCAGACCGCTATCCTATACCACGCATACAAGACTTCACGTACCAGCTGCACAATATGAAGATATTCTCGAAGCTTGACCTCAAAATGGCCTACTATTGGATCCCAATAGCAGAGGAAGACGCCCAGAAAACAGCAATTATCACGCCGTTCGGGCTATTTCAGTTCACATGCATGACGTTCGGCTTACGCAACGCTAGTCAGACGTTTCAAAGGTTCATGCATCAAGTACTGCGTGGCACAGACAACTGCTTCTGTTACGTCGACGACATACTGCTGTATTCAAAAGACGAAGAGAGCCACAGACAACTTCTACGGCAAGTGTTAGAGCGCCTTAAGACTTACGGCGTCATGTTAAAGGTAGAAAAATGTGAATTCGGCAAGGACAAGATTGATTTTCTCGGCTACGAAGTATCAGGCAATGGGATCAGGCCCACTGAAGAGAGAACCAAAGCAATATCAAGTTACCCCAAACCCAAGACAATAGCTGATTTACGACGTTTTCTGGGCATGATAAATTTTTATCGCAGCTGCTTACCCCGTCAAGCCGAACAACAAAATGAGCTAAATAAATATCTTCACAATCAGAAACGCAATGACAAAACGCCCATCGAGTGGACACCACAGGCAAAATTGGCTTTTGAAAAGTGCCGCCAAAGCATTTTGGAAGCCACACAGCTGATCCACCCATTACCAGGAAGTCCCCTTGCCTTGATGACGGACGCTTCTGATTACAGCCTTGGCGCTGTTTTACAGCAGAGAATAGAAAACGAATGGAAACCTCTCGCTTATTACTCAAAAGCGATGAGTATGACTCAGCAACGCTACAGTGTATACGACCGCGAATTGCTAGCGATCTATACAGCTGTCAAGCACTTCAGGAGTCTTATAGAAGGAGGCGATGTCACAGTGTACACAGACCATAAGCCACTAGTGAATGCACTAACACGTCCACCGAGCAGCAGCGACACGCCGCGTCGAGAACGGCAATTGCATTACATCAGCCAATTTTGCACCAGCATCAAGTACGTGCAAGGCGAAAATAACTCGGTGGCAGACGCATTATCACGCATAGAAGACATACAATGCCCTCCCACCATCGACTACGCAACTTTAGTCAGCGAACAAGAAAAAGATCCAGTATTGAAACAGCTCAGAAATCAACCAAACCTAAAGTTTACCAACGTCACAATGCCTGGGATAAACCAACCAATCACGTGCGAAACATCTACCGGAACGCCCCGACCGTACTTACCGACCACGTATCGTTTTGAGGCATTCAAAGCTCAACATGATTTGTGTCATCCCGGCGTAAAATCCACCAGGAAACAGATGTGCTCAAAATTTTTCTGGCCCAACATGAACAAAGAGATTAGCAACTGGACCAGAGCATGTATCAGCTGTCAGCGGGCGAAGATTCACCGTCACGTCGTAACCCCACTGAGTGAGTTCCCACCGTCGGCGCGTTTTGAACACATACACGTGGACATAGTGGGACCACTGCGATTGTCTAATGACCGACGATACTGTGTGACAATTATCGACCGTTGCACCCGTTGGCCAGAAGCCGTTCCAGTACTAGAGATCACCGCTGAGGAAGTCGCAAAAGCCCTGTATGAAAATTGGATTGCCAGATTTGGTTGCCCACTAAGAATATCAACCGATCAAGGACGGCAATTTGAATCATCATTGTTCCGGTCACTAATGAAAAAGTTTGGGATAACACGAATACGGACCACGGCGTATCATCCCCAATCCAATGGTATGATCGAGCGGTGGCACAGAACTTTGAAGGCAGCACTTATGGCGCGAGGGACCACACAATGGACAGAAGAGCTTCCTACTGTACTGTTAGGATTACGCACGGCGCTGCGAATCAACAACAGTTTAAGTCCAGCAATGATGACGTTGGCACTACGCTTCGCTTACCGTCGGATTTCATCGTGCCAACCAAGTCAAACATTGATGAGAACGACTATACACGCCGCCTTTCAGAAACCATGGCATCCATAAAAAGTGCGCCGCGATCAAGCAACAGTCGAACACAGACATTCATGCATCACGATCTCACTACGTGCACACATGTTTTCGTGCGCAACGACACAGTTCGTTCCCCGTTAACACCGCCATACGAAGGTCCCTACGAAGTAGTCAAGCGCTATGACAAGTGTTACAAAATAAAGTTGCCGCTACGAACATCGGTAGTATCAATGGATAGGCTCAAGCCAGCCTACATATTCAACGAGCCTGAAGAAGAAGATCATCGCACCACTGATCAAGCAATCCAGCCATACATCACAAGATCAGGAAGAACCGTAAAGCCCGTTGTTCGCTTTACTTAAGGGGGAGTGATGTGGGACATGCGTTAACACAACGCGCTCGTTCACCGTAAACCTGCAAGCATCAAACGACCGCGCGCGAGGAGCGCGCGGCACACACTGAGCAAGGTACGATGCCGCCGCCGCGCCGGTGCGACACCTCTGGCAATGGAGCGCGGCCGCACGGTGGGCGCGCGCGCCGGGCGACGTGCTCGCATCGAAGCTGATGAGAAACTAACCACCGCACAGTGGCGCTACACGTATTTATAGTCGGCGCACTCCGAACACCGAACGCCAGGAGACCAGGAACCTTACGTCTGATTGGCTGATCGATTTTTTGATATAAGTCCAACCAGCCACTTCATCTACATTCCATTTTGTAAATATAGGACCTAGGATTTTGACAATAAACATTCTCATTTTGAACCTCAATCGTTGTTTTATTTTACGAGAATACCGCAGCTAAGGAGTACCCCCACACTGTCATAGGTTCCCCCCGTCCTGACACGATATTACGTAAAAACCTACCATCGTCGTCCTCCTCACCCACGTCACCGGACACAACACGTTTTACTTTGCACACTCTACGCAAGTTTCCCTTGTTATTACACTTCCTCCACGTAAAGTTCGCGACCGGCACTGGGATGACGGATGGTTATTTCGACCGCACACGGAACATTTCTCCTTGACCGGTTCCTTCTTTGGAGCCGTACTCGTACCCTCCACCTTGAACACTACATGTTCTTGCTGTGTTGATGGTGACGCTGTCGTTGATGCGGTGGCACCTGCCCGCGTACATCGGATGCTCTGCGCCAACTCCACTGCCTTTTCCAGGGTCAAAGTGTCCGTATCCTTCGCGAAGTTTGTCCCTCTCGGGACCCGCCGACATACCCATTACAAAGCGGTCTCGGAGGGCTTCTTCTATATTGGCGAACTTGCAGTGTTTCGTGAGTCCGCGCAGTCTTGCCGCCCACTGCGCATGCGTCTCACTCGCTTGTTGCGTTGCCGCGTAAAATGCATAGCTTTCTGCGAATCCACACTTTTTCGGCGAAAAGTGAGCATCTAATAGCTCCAAAATTACTTCGAATGGCACCAGCTGTTTAGGCAAAGCCAAGTCGGCTGTGAGCTGGTAGGTACCATCCGTGAGTGCACTCAGCAGGATCGCTCGCCTTCTTGAACCCGTAGCATCGTTTTTTTTTGGGAGATGTCATTTGCTATAAACCACTGCCGCAAGCGACTTTTATACGCCTTCCATTAGTGCACTGTGTGGTCAAAGTTATTTAAAATCCCAAAATTAAACTGAGCCATTGTTTTGTGATAAAGCGTAAGCGTGGGTTGCTCGCGTCGCCACTGTTAGATACGGGACACGGGACAAGTAAAACTCTCGCTGGCTGTAAACTGTAAACGTACTGTCGTTTATTTGAACATGCAACTGTCACAAGTGTCCGGGGTGAGGCGCGCGGGCGATCGCGGACCGATGTCCCGATCTCGCTCGGCCACATTGCAGCGGCACGTTACCTATGCTTGTACACAACAACTATACTTTATGCTATTCTATTATCAAGTGAAATAATATTTTGTATTCATTACTTTATACTATTTCTAATTATAATCCTGATTGAAGAAACCACTTGCAACTTGCACTTGAAGACTATAAATACATCAAGCCTGAGAACACAACACCCAATATTTTAATTGAATTATTTTTTATTCACCAAACATTGTGCTAGTAATAACTAAGTTACCTTTTCCAGTCTGTATATTTATGTTCAATACTATGAGGGGGTATAAGAGGTTTGCCCCTAGTTGCACACCAACCCACAGGATGCACTTCTGAGCAGCATAGATTGACCCAAAAGTCTTTAGAATCATCGCTGCCAAAGCCTTCATAGCGTAACAGTCCCATATAACCTTTCACCTGTACAAAAGAGTTCTCAAAAAGTTAAGCTAAGTTTTAAAATTGAATAATATTTTGCTGAAAAAAGTTACAATACATTGCTAATGTGGATTTGTAAATGAGCTGAGAAGAAAGGCAAAAACAAACTCAGAGGTCACAGTCTCTTTTAAAGCCCAGACATAATCTTGATCAGATCATGTGAAGACCGTGTAGGACCACACAGATTGAGTGGACCTGTTCAGTCAGTGCATGCATTTGTCAAAAATTGTGCAGCTCAACTCAAAACTTGAGAAGCTCAACGATTCGACGAACAATGCAGTGCCGCTCGTGTATATGAGCACTGACCTGACACTATCTAAAAATTTTCTAAAAATATTGTCACCAAATCATATTGGCAGTATTAGTTACAAATCATTTATTATTGTTATGAGCCTGTTGTAAAAGGCTGCAGGGCAGAGGCCTCCTCTCATATCTTTTGTAATTAAAGCCCAATACTTTAGGCTGAGAGACTAATGCTGAGATGCTGAGAGAGTTAGAGTCTAATGCTGTCTACAAATGGTTTATGCAAAAATTAAATATTTTGTCACAATTCTATTGGTTTTCTATAGCTGATATATTGCAGGGTCAGTGATCATTAATAAAAAAGAGATAAAACTTACTTTCAATACTGAAGCTACCCAAAAATAGTCGCCCAACTTCTCATGGTCAGTATTTTTTACTTCCACTTTCATGCCCTCGAATGTGCTGTCCCACATTTCATGAAGTGGAGCATGTTTGAACAAGCTCACTGGTGCAGCCAGGAAATCACAGCCAAACAACTCGTCCTTCCATTCATAGCTGTTGGCTATTACTGTAGCCGATTGTTTTATAGGTCCAGCCTAATAACATTTTGTATGTGTGATTATAATATTATGAGAAAAGTGGTGTTCATGAATAAACTTAAAACAGTATAGACTACAGACTACTGTAATGCATTTATTATTACAGAACAACATCAGACAGCATCTGTCTGACATTAATGCTGAAATTAACCTTATTGGCCCAGTCATGAGGCAGACACTATTGTTGTTAAAACATTATTTTCAAATTTTGTTATTTGTACTATAGGTTTCACAAACTGTGTCGAGATAAACATTATTATTTATTTCTTTACAGAAAGCTCGGGCATAGCCCTTGCCATAATGCCATGGACCATGGTCCTGGCCATTATGGAGGTCAGATAGGCAGGTGCTCCATGTAAAATACTCTTATTCAGCTGCATCCGGTTAGTCCTTGCCATGATAAAATGTACATCAAATGATTTTTACAAACTGCAATGAACTCTTAGTTACTTATAAAATAAAATACAAATACTTTGCAAATATTCTTTGTTAGTTGTTTTCAAACAAAATAATAAAGTCTAAATAATAAAAGTAATTTTTGTGCTGTCAACAGTCAGCTGAGACAATGTTTAGAAGCTATTTAACACAGAGCACATTACTTAATGATTGATATTGATTTACCTCTAACTCATTCACCGAAGTTTGCCAGTGCTGCAGCTGGGGCAGTGGCTCCATCGGTATCATACCCGCCATGTGTTCGGTACCTTCCATCAACCTGAACCTCCAATGACACTGTCGTCTTCTAATGTTACTCACGTTGCATCTGAGCGAACAAAACTTATTGTTTCTTGTGTAAAACTGTCCACGTCGACCGATGCGACCACATAATTCGCATATTGCTGAAATAATAACACTAAATAATTGATCTTTAGACTCGATATTTTGATATTTTGATTACCCGTAGAGGTACTCACCGAAACTGTCTCTTCCTAGTGGTATGATTGTAGGATTGTCTGTAATATTTGTGTCATCAGGTTGGTCAAATACGTTAGCTATCATTACATCTTTGCCGGTATCGCAAAAAGCCATATTTCAAATAAAGTCACGATAATGCTGTCGAATGTCGGCGCCGTAAACAGTTCAATACACATGACTAAAATTACGCAGTTTGGATACCTACGTATAAATTAATAATACTCATATGGAAACACTATTACCACAAACCGCTAATTGAGTTAACCTTAGCTATATGTATTGTTTTTCTTAGCCCAGCAAACAAAATAAAAATTCGTTTCACATTCACAACATTGCTTTTAATTAAACTTGCTTGCCTTGCTGAAGCTGAACCATAGAGTAAAATACCCGATATATTTTACTTTACTCTATGGAGTAAAGTAAAGTGTTGAGCTGAACTCACCCAACTCAATCCACATTCCACAGACAAAATAGAAATGAAAAAGATTCTGTGTTGCCATTAGCACAGCCCCCTAAATTCTAGTTTTTGTTCTAACGAGGTGCTCGTGGCTTAAATAACCGAGCGATCGATAGCCTTCAGGCCGTGGTCATTCCAAGGATGGGATGGGTGACCATTTTCTTAACAAATCGAGACCTCCTTCATGACCCAGACAGCATTGTAAAGCCGTCGATCCTGCTCCTGATCTCTCCCTGGTCGCGACGGATTGCTGTCCCATTGGACTATGCAATTGAGGAAAGTAAGAGTGCTCCTGTGTCGGCGCGTACATTGTGTATTATTTTCCTGGCTCCTTTTTGGTTGAGATTGGTCGCCGTGATTGAAATTCTGTTTGGAGATAACATTATTAATAATGACTGGGTAGTGGGATCGTCCGAAAGGGTTACCGCTGCCCTGGAACATAAAGGGCTAAGGAAGGAACACGGATGGGTTTTAGTCAGTAAGAGTCTGACACTCCCTTCCACTCCACCCAGAGCGAGAAGGGTCATTTGATGATATCCCATCCTCAAAAAAAAAAAAAAAGACTTATAGTTTTAGCTCGATTCAGGTGGTGTTAACAGTTAGCAAGCTGGCAAGCCCAGCTGAGTACAGGCACTGCTGTGTTGGATTTAAAGGTGTAAAGTGTACTTCGTTAAGCCAGAACACACGTCCTCGCCATATTCGCAAAGATAAGATGCAAATCAGCTGTTATCCAAAGCCGAAGATGCCTCACTGTGATACCTTGCTATTGCCGTTTCGCTCGCTAACAGCGAGCTATACGCTACCTCGTTGTCACCTCCATGTAAAAGAAATGCATGATAATCATGCATCACTGTGAAGCATCTTCGGCATATTGGCATATTCGGTATTGATTACCTACCCTTAATCATTTTACAGATGAATACAAATTAGTTCATTAGCTCTAGGGTAGAAGAGTATGCAATATACCCAAAAATAAGGTGATAGAAAGCAACATCAACACATACCGTACTTAAATCAATTAACATAAATAGAACGTTTTACAGGCAAACATACAGCTGTAGACAGCCTTTAGGATTTTGCGAGGCACCTGCCCACTGAAAAAACTTTAGAGAAATATTATGGTAAATAAAGCACCTAATGAGTAGAATACAAACATTGCTTGTCTGCTAGCGCCACTAGTGTAGAAACTTGGCATTAAACTCTATTATTGCTTTAGTCGATTGTAGACTACTAAATATAAAATCGATGTATCAAACGGACTTATGGAATATAGTAACATCCCTTCGAGTTTCGAGATAACTCTATTGATTGATCGCTGCGACTGATAGCAAATTTGCACATAAACATAAACAGCGATAAAATCAGCAGTTTTAAAGAGATTATTATTATAATTGATACTTCTTCTGCATTACCCGGCCATTGGTGCACGATTTGATGTGAAGTAGTTAATTAACTAAAATAAATTCGAAGACGAATAACATTTCATCAGATTATTTACAATCTGTGAGTGTATTTCCAGGTTCGATAAAATTCCAAGTAGAAAACAAAACAGCATTGTGTAAGTAAACTTTTACCTTATAACTACTTGATACACCCTGTTTTGCGTAAAAACATTCTTTAACAGTTTATACCTAGTCTTATTGCAAAATGCAACATGTACATTGCATTTATAAACGAAATGTCACAGTTCTGAATTCTAGTTTATGTATGTCGCAGTTCTATTCTTCTTAGTCAAATGACATTCATAGATTAGCGCGACATCTTCTGTTAAATATTGAGCCAATTATAGTTATTATTGTGACTTACAAGCTCAGGTATTATCGTTGTGTCCGTCGTGACCATTCGCCATTTTTCGTTCGGCATTAGAAGATAATTTGGGTGGATTCTTTGTGACAAGGAAGTGAATTAACGCGTTAATTATTGTCGGCAGCTGTTGTAAACTCATCTGCCTAGTCTTTTCCCAACTATGTTGGGGTCGGCTTCCAGTCTAACCGGATGCAGCTGAATACCAGTATTTTACATCGAGGGATTGCCTGACCTCCACAACCCAGTTACTGGGTAATACAATACCCCTTGGTAAGACTGGTTGTCAGACTTTTGGGCATCTGTCGATCCGCAACGACTGTCAAAGATCCACAAATGACTGCCGGGACCAATGGCTTAACATGCTTTCCGAGGCACGGAACTACTTTATTCCAGTTTTCCGGTACACAAAGTAGAGAATCTGTATCAGAATCAGGCATCTGAAGGTCATGAAAATAGTTCTCATGATGCAAGTCCAGTAACCGAACCATTAATTAAATCAAAACACGTTATGAGGTACTTGAGGTAACCTTGAGTTTACCTCAATTACCCCATAATCCTGAGGAGCGACATTGCTCTACTTCAAACAAACAAAAACATGTATCCGTCTGCAAAACAGATTTTTGATTGCATAATACCGAAAATAAGTAACATATCAACACAAGGATTACATGAATATGATCATTTTGCTTTAATGATTGCTGCTAACACATGTATGAAAGAGAAAGTGTTATGAACACTGTTCAGAATATGGTGTTTAAGTCCTTCATGAAGAACAAAGATGACACCTGTCAAACAACAAACAACCCACAAACCAAATGTCAGGTAACAAATAATAATGAATCTACTTTCGAAATTGACACTAAGACCATTATTCCATTATATTTCGTTCCACCAAGGTCGCCTTCGCCAGGATCAGATTAAAATATAATATAAATAATAATATGCAGCATTTGTAAATTAATAAAAATAAATGTTTATAAACAAGTACTTGCTCTTGTCAGCAAGAGCAAGTACATGCCAGCTGTTTTAAAACCCAACGGCCTGGCACGCAACGATAGGAAGATGCGAAGAGGCGATGGGAATGACCATAATGCCCTGGAAGTTAGGCAGACCTTTGGTGTGGGATGCAACACGTGTCGACACCCAATTGCGCCATCCTATCTTCCTAGCACGTCGGGCTGTGCTGGAGCGGCTGCTGCTGGTGCAGAAATCCTCAAACGCCGAAAATATTCCAACCTGATTGGGAGTTATATGTTCAAGCCGTTTGGGTTTGAAACACTAGGGCCATGGGGTCCTAGTGCCTACTTGGTTTTTCGAGATATCACCAAGCGGTTAGTCGACTCTTCATGTGACAGGGCTGGCCTGTTTCTTGGCCAAAGAATTAGCATCGCCATACAATGTGGCAATGCTGCCAGCCTTTTGGGCACTGTTCGTGTTGACAGCGATGCGGACGAATTTTTTGATGCCCTATGATTCATTTGCTATTTTTTTCACATTCGTATTATTTTTTTAAACGTTAGCTTATAAAATAATTCATATCATTTGTCTTTATTAATACACAATGAATATTCACTTCATAAACCAATAATTTATTTGTTAAACCAACATGCTGATTGGTTTCTGACAATAACTGAATTAATATATATACATAGATCTGTAACAATATTTTATTATATTCATTATAAAAATATATAGTTACTAAAAGAACATGATAATAATAAAAAAATTGCTAACTAAAAAAAAAAAAAATTAAGTGGCAACACTATTGTTGGGGAATTCTTGCATTTTCACAACACTATGATCTTGTACAATCTAGTAGAAGTAACCTTTCTGACATATTGTGGTGTAAGGTGTAAGAATCGTCTTTACATACAATAATTCAATCACAATCTGAACTTGCAAGTGTCCAATAGTGCACCCGCTTAAACTAAATACATACTTATATAATTGTTCAAAGCATTAGTATTCAGTTTTTGTGTTTAATTACAGATTACAACTTAAAGTGAGAAGCTTCTAAAATGGGCAAACCATGTAAGTAAACTAATCATACCGTTATTTTATTAGTAATAAGTAGAATTTTTATATTATTAACAAAGTCGGTAAGCAGTGAATTGACATCTCATTTAGGAAAAATCGAATAGTGTTGAATTTGTTGACCTACTATGGTAGCAAGTATAAAATAGTACTTACTTGCCTTTCCTAAGGCCATAATTTTATTGCTTACATTGAAATAATCCCAAACAGCGATGCTTGGATTGAAAACTGCATTAAAAACTTCCTTAGAAAATAGAAATCTGTAGGCTATAGTGAAGATTAAAAATTATGATGCAACTGCAGTGCAAATTGTGCAATTACGTCCAGTTATACATAGCCAGAGTATCAACTTAGCAGCATAACACCACACCTGTTTTCCCCGAAAAGTTAGGCAGAGGTGTACTATCGCCAAAATCTATATCTGACCACCGTAAGGACTGTTCCAGCTTTCAGCGCATATCCTCTTTTGTTTTACTTACAAACGCAGCTTTGGTTATTATGTTTACGGGATTCTGTTTCTCTCTGGTCTGATATAGGTTTTGGCGATAGTACCTACCTATTTGTAGACCCACATTTCGCCAGTTATGATAAATAAAGTTTCTGTTTACTCAAACGTATGACTTGTATTCTAGATTCTTCAAAGTACAAGTTTCTGTCTATCAATATGAGTCAATCTTTCACTCATATGTTTTCTAAATGATTAAAGTATTTTTAATATGTATGGTGTCTAAAGTCTAAACTGCTGGGTCTAGAAGAATGAAATTTTGTACCAAGAGTTACTTATAGAACGCAAATGAGCACTACTAGGAAGAATTTTTGAGATTTCATTCCCTGAGTTCAAATAGGGTTTCAAAGTTTGTAGGGAAGTTCGACTTTAAGTAAGACATAAATAAAAAATAAAAAATCAGGTCAAAACTACCTCTTTTATTTTGTTTATTTTATTTTATTTGGGAAAACAAAACAGTTACACAAATATCTTAATGAACAGGTAGTGAGAAAAAAAGAGATAACATTATTACTAAGGAACTATTTGCACACAAGTGAAACTTAAAATGTTAAATCTAAAGAGAGTCATAACAGATAAAAAGTTTTTTTTAACAATAATGGTGCGGGACAATGACAATTGTACTAATAGATAGTTTGATTAATATATAAAACAATAATGAGATTATTTATATTTGCTTTAATTTGATTGGTAAGTTAGTTTACAGTCGTTATCATCTATGTATGTGTGTCAACGCTGTGATTGGGCACAATCACGGCTCAGGATCATGACTCCGATAGGTCCATACAGGTTGAAACCAGTCGGGAACCAAAACTGGAATAAACAGTTTTATTGGAAAAAGTAATTTAAATACCCCATAGGGTGTACTCACTACTTGTGCCCACATACTCGGTGTCTATATATAGGAACATTTTGTGTAAGCTTCACTAGTTCTCAGAATATGAACGTTTTGTAACTTGAATGTTTTGAGACTAAAGGTTGTATACTACTACCTACTACTTAAGAAAACTGTGTAAGAAATATATCAACATCAAATAAAAAAAGAAAAATGAACGTGATTAAAAACATGGCTACTAAAAATACGTCAATTTTCGTCAGGCCTTGACTAATTTGACAGGACTAAACTAATATTTATCTTCTCCCCTTAATTAGATAGAAAAAAAAAGATGTACCTACTGAACTTAAATTTAGTTTAGTTTGTGAACAAGGGAATCGGCGCCATTAGCCATGTTTTAAATCACGTCTAAACTGTCTATGGAGTATCTTAATTTGACAGGATGCACAATTTAGTTTAGTTTGTGAACAAGGGAATCGGCGCCAATGTAAACAAATCCGCAAAAATAGTGTTGTCATTTTTTGCTATTCAACGAAGAGGTGCGCGAACTCCAGCGTTAGTGCGGCAGGAGGATGCCGTAAAAAGCGGATGTGCGCGCACCTCGTCTAATGACAGTCATACGATACCTTCAGTCAATTCTGTAAAAAACTCACCGTGAAAATTTAGGTGAAGTGAGCTGTCATTCCACCTGATGCTAGATTGGCACTATTGACAGCTCAGTGAGCTGTCAATAGTGAAGTGAGCTGTCACTTATGTTTTCACTGTTACATTTTAATAGAATAAGCCTGCTGTTATAACAGAACTTGAATAGGCGTCTAGACATTAAGTTCCTGAATTTTGTTTTCATTTTTCTTTTTTACTAAACAAATTCAATACTAGTTAAGAGTCATCATCATTTGGCTAGCCTTGCCCCAATTATGTTAGGATCGGCTTCCAGTCTAACCGGATGCAGCTGAATACCAGTATTGTAAAATCAAAAGTCATTTATTCAAATTAGGCTGAGAATCGGCACTTTTCGAACGTCAAAATTACTAAAGACAGTCCGCCAAAACGCCCGCCCTTCACCACTTCCTGGTGCTTTCGCTGGGAAGAAGAAGTGGCGCAACAAACTCCCCAGCAGCACAGCTGTCGGTTCAGTTAGAATATACTTTTTTTTTTGTATACAAAGCTAGGTAGTTATGTAAACTAATTAACATTACAAGACAGAACATTAAATTAAATTATTTGCCATAACGTCAGCTAGCCACGCCAATATACCAACAAATACAATAAAAAACTATACGACCTCAAGCAAAAAAAAAAAACTTAAAATTAAAAATGTAAATAAAAACTTACTACCTAAATAAAAGCCTTCGGGCATAAAGGGCGTGACAACTTACATTTTTACATGGAGCAACTGCCTATCTGACCTCCCAAACCCCCAGTAACTGGGTAATACGATAACAGTAAAGAATATGAAGCATAATGTTAGTACCTACCTACTAGAAAAAGTTAGGTTGTGACATTTTTTTCTGGTGATAAAAAGGAAACAGACTAATAACCACCGACTTCGCGTTATAGCTAGTGAACAAACGAGACCAAACCATCCAATTCGCCAATAAAAAAATTCATAATTCAGCATATTAATCATCATCTGCCTAGCCTATGTTGGGGCCGGCTTCCAGTCTAACTGGATGCAGCTGAATACTGGTATTTTTACTGCCTATCTGACCTCCACAACCCAGTTACTACTAATACGATACCCCCTGGTAAGACTGGTGGTCAGACTTTCAGGCTTCTGACTACCCGTAACGACTGTCAAAGATTCACGAATGACAGCCGGGACCAACGGCTTAACGTGCTTTCCGAGGCACGGAGGGGTCTCAGTATGTAAAGATGGTCACCCATCCACAGGCCAACCGCGGCAAGCGTAGCTTAACCTGATCGATAGGCCTGTGCGGCAATTATCATTAATATTAAACATAATTACCAAAATGTAAATGTAGGTGTGCTTTATCTTCAAGTCTTAACCGAAAGCGACTGACGCGTCAATACGTGATCGTTTACGTGAATTATGACGGACGTACAAACTCGATTTGATTGATCGCGCGAGTACGTCATATTCTTATGAACGAGTGCGACCGACGGTCGCGTACTCGCGCGGCAGAGCTTTCGGTTAGGTCTAGGACACGGCGTGACCCTTCGGGAATACAGGTGTGATGTTCCATTATGTTTGTGATATTACTATTCACAGCTGAAGAGTTACTCAGGATAATTCAAATGATAAATTATAACTTTTTACACAGCGAAAAAGAAAGGCGGAAAAAAGGATGCTCCAAAAGAGGAGCCTTCACAAAGTACTGAGACTTTTGAAGAACCATCTACTTCCGAACCACCAGCAGCTGAGGTAGAAGATGACTCAGGTCTTACGGGAGCTGCCCGTAAGAAAAAGGAAAAGAAAGAAAAGAAGGAAAAAGCTTTACAGGCTTTGCAAGCTCTGCAAGCGTCTCGAAAACCATCGTCACATTCCGAATCTGCCTCTAGAACCGAATCCGAAGTTCCATCAGAACAACCGTCTAGAGCTCAATCTGAGGCTCCTTCTGAACCACCAGCTGAGGCTTCAGCTGATGTTCCACCCGAAAAACCAGTAGAACCAGCGAAAGCCAAAGCGGAACCAATAGCCGAAGAAGCGGATGATGCTGGTTTAGGCTTAACAGGGCCAGTCAGGAAAAAGAAACCTCGAAAGAAGAAGGCGGATGCTCAACCAACTGCAGCCCAGCCTGTATCGACTCCCCAGGAGGCCACCAGTGTAACCAGAGAATTGGCTGCGTTGTCAATATCTGACTCGAGCCAGCAAGAGTCTGCGCCTGTGTCCGTTTCAGAACCTGCTCCTGCACTCGTGCAAATGCCAGAGCCTGTGAAAACTGCGCCACCGGGACTTTGGGGCAGAGGCCCGCAATCTGCTGGACGTGGCTGGGCTGCGACTGCAGGTCCACCCCCCGGCATGCCAACCCCGCAAATGTCGCAAGTCGCACCGATACCCACCCCGACGCCAAAACCGCAATCTGCTGGACGTGGCTGGGCCACGTCTGCAGGTCCACCCCCCGGCATGCCAACCCCGCAAACGCCAGTCACACCGACACCCACCCCGATGCCAACATCAGCGCCCTCTACGCAGACAAGTTCTAGCCAACAACAAGAATATTATTCTACTCGGCCTCCTAAATCTCTAGAACCTGTTTTATGCCGATACAAGATACCTACTAAGATTCCTGGTGGTATAGTTCGTGCCAGAAAGATCACAGTACTGGTAAATTATCTGGAAATGGAGTTTAAATCTCTTAAAATAGTAAGTAACTCATTTATTTTTATTACGGAACGTGCTTTGACATGTTTATCCTAAAGTCCCACGCCTCAATTAAACACGAACTTCATGTGTTTAAAATCTGGCATGTACATGGTTATTCCAATTTCCCAACACTATTTGCTATAGCGGAGATCCTTTATTTGAATTAAGGATATAACCGTTGTAAAAAGACACTTAAGGTGGATGCTCCAAGGTAGCCCGCGAAATTAAAATTTTCTTACGTTTCTTGCAATTTGTTGGACAGTACTAAATTGTACGTTGATTAGAATATGATTCGCGGCCGTAACAAATATGTATTTACAGAAATATCATCATTAAAGTCCTGAACACAACCCTTTAAGATCAAGTAATCCTAATGAATGACTATTTCATGAAATCTTGACATTTTAGGATTATGCTAACTTAACAAGTTGTATTGCTGATTCTAGATTAGTACTGACCAGCAAATTGCAAAAAACGTAAGAAAAATAGAATTTCGCGGGCTACCTTGGAGCATCCACCTTAACGAAGCTGAGTCACTTGTACTGCCTGTCATTGTAATAACCTTCCGGGAACCTTCTGGTTATGGAGAGATTAGAGGTCGAAATTCCAACTTTTACTGACGTATTTTTTTTTTTTTTTTACGAATACGAGATTTTAATGTTTACAACTTTAAATACCCCCACGACCCCTGTGCTATGGATGGATATTTCTACAGCCCGAATATTTCCTGGAGCCTGATTTTGTAAACTTTTGAAAATAATTAAGTATATTAATATTGAACCCAATGTTTTTTCATCTCCTCAAATACATTGATATGATTTTTTTTGCAGTCTCGTTATGATGTGACCTTTACTCCCGACAAACCAAAGAGGATGTTACCAGAGATATTCGCGAAAGTCAAAGCTAAATTTTTCGCTAAGGAATTAATTGCATTTGATCAAATGAAGAATTGTTATTCTTTGCGTCCACTCAAGAATGTATCATCGTCGGAGCGTTTTAATACAAATGTTAGTATATTTTTTATTTAGTCCTTTTTCTGCATATCTACAATAATCTTAAGCATGAGATAACGGCTAACTTTTTTCAGGTCGAGATAATAGACCCAAACGGAAAAGCCATGCAATTTGAAGTGTCAATGAAAGCTACTGGTGTTGTAGATCTCGATAATATTAGGCGGTGAGTGGTTCTTTATTGTAAACTGCTTTCACGATTTTTTCAAATTTATGTGATTTTAGGAAAAATACTTTTATGTCTACATATAAAGTTTAGTTTCCACTGCAACTTTTGCAATATTACCAGTCATTCTAAAATCAACTGAATTTTCGCTCGTTTAAAGTCTATATTCGGTATTATGTTATAGTTACATGGTGAATCGCAGTTCGTCTCTTTGCCATCCTACTGAAGAGATCCAGTGTATTGACGTCATTCTGCGCCAGGGTGCTTTGGAGTCATATGTAAAGGTATGTATTTTTGGGAGGCAGAACTATCAACCATAGTCATAATAAGATTAGGAAAGAAAACTGTAGGAGGAACAACCCTGACGCCTTTTTAAATAACAAATAGATGATTGTTGCGAAGTCGAGAAGGTCGTTTACAAAAATACAAGCTTATAACAGGAACTAGTAGACGTACATTAACAATACCTGGATGTTGTCGATGAACGGAACAAACTGCGGTTGGTCACGGATGGTTTCAGTTACTGCAGCAACGTATATGAAGAGAAATTTGGCAACCCAGTAATATTCCTGTATTTTTATTAGGCTGGTCGTCAATTCTTCAAGCGGCCACTACATCCTGTAGATTTAACCTATGGCTACGAAATGTGGACGGGAATGTTCCAATCGGCCATTTTTACAAGCAAGTCCTTTATAAACATTGATGGTGAGTGAATAAACATTGTTAGTACTCATTTAAAAGATTTATTTATGACAGTTTTCTTTTTTTTCTAAAAGTTAAGTTTGATTTTATGTTCAGTCATTTTTCTAATAAAAAAAGAGTAAAATAAATTATAATACATTCTATTGAGACTCCTTATTACGCTAGGTCTGCACCTAGCGTCATACGGAGCTTTAATCTATAAATGTAATTGGTGCACTTTGACCTTGAGCAGTCAAGGTCACCGACGTGCGGTCGACTGTATATTATAACGTAACAAGTCCACAATGTAACGTAAGTATTTCATGTTTCAGTTGCTCATAAAGGCTTTCCTAAACACCAAAAGTTGCTAGACGCTCTTACAAAAGATTTCAACTTGGAACCCAATCGTCTGCTCGACCACCAACGCGGCGGTGATTATTTCGCAGCCTTTGTAAAAGGCCTTAAGGTAACTAATACATAACATACATAAAATAATCAGCCTATAATATTCCCACTGCTGGGGACACATGCCTCCTCTTATACATACATACATAACATATAAATAAGATAAATGTATAATTACATATAAATAAATAAAATTTAAGTGTCTGTTTGTAATATACCAGACGCGGCGGGGGGACTTTGTTTTATAATATGTTATGTAGTGATAAAATATCTAAGCGAAACCTTTGGCAGATTAAACCCTGCTTTCTAAAAACCCAATATGCAGTAATAAGATAGGATAAGATAAGATCATTTTTATTTGTCCAAAACATGAGTATACATACACATGGCATGCAAGATGTTACATCAAATTATCTGACAGTCATGTTTTGCCTGAACGGCGTACAAATATAAAACGTAGGACGCTACACAGCATCAAGTGATTTTAACTTCGTCCATTACACACATCAAATATAGCAATCCAATTTAGATTAGACCATAACTTAAGACTAAAAGGTATAATAAAATACAATCAAATAGTGTCATAAGCTCATCACAGTAAATGAAAAAATAAATAAAAAAATCTAATGTAAAAAAGCAATTATCAATAAAATTATGATGTCATTATACAAGTCAAATTAATTTGTCATTAAGAAATTCGTCAGTGCTATAATATACTTTCTCTAACAGAAGGCCCTTTAATATATTTATTAATTTTCCAGTAGTAAATTCCCTCCAACGTGTTGGCAATCTGTTATGAAGGATTGGCGCCATACAGAATATCCTTTTACGCATTAGAGTTGTCCTGGATTTCGGGATACAAAGCTTATTATTGTCGCGTCTATTTCGGACTACTTTATCTGACACTAAGGGGAATAGGTGTGGATTTGATTTGACAAACATAATGGTCTCTAAAATGTACATTGATGGAAGGGTTAATATTTTATATGCTTTAAAAAATGGTGTGCAACTCTCTGTAACATGAAGTCCAAATATAGCCCTCAGACATCTCTTTTGCGTTTTAAAAATCACATCTTTATTTGTTGAATTTCCCCAAAAAATTAGTCCATATCTTAAGTTAGAGGACACTAAGCCGTGATATGCAATTAGCAGCGCATCAACATTTAAGATGGGGTTTAATTTATACAGTGCATATGTGGAATTACTAATTTTTTTGCTTAATGCTTCCGTATGTGCTTTCCAATCTAATTTTCTGTTAATAGTTACTCCAAAAAATTTGGTTATGTTCACTTTGTCTATGTTATTATTACAATAATGGACATTTACATTTGGTATGGATGATCTTTGGGCAAAATGCAGAACATTAGTTTTCCCAAGGTTTATCTTTAGATTATTCTTTTCCAACCATGTTACCATTGATTCTATAGAATTGTTAATGTCAGTTTCGTATGTGTCTCTATTTTTGCAAGCGATTGTTATGGTACTGTCGTCGGCAAAAAGTGTCATTGGGTGTTCAATACTTTGGGGTAGGTCATTAATGTACAGTATAAAAAATAGCGGGCCTACGACAGTCCCTTGCGGTACGCCAAATTTAACTACACGTTCCCTTGATTTATAAATAATTTCCTGTTTATTGCTTTTATTTACTGCTGAAATTTCTGTAAATTGTGTTCTGTTGCTTAAATACGATCTAATAAGGTTTGAGACATTACCTTTAATGCCATATGCTTCCAGCTTCTCAATAAGTATGTCGTGCCGGACATGGTCGAAAGCCTGTGTCATGTCACAAAATATTGTACATACAGGTACATTCGAATCCATTTTTGCATGACATGCAAAAAATCGTACATTGCCAAGTTTATTGTTCTACACTTTCTGAACCCTTTCTGTTCGTTAGCGAGCATATTTTCTCTTTCGAGGTAAGTATACAACTGTTTATACAAATACTTTTCAAATACTTTAGGAATTATACTAATAAGGGATATTGGCATATAAAATTGCATTAGCTCTTTGTTTTCCTTTTTAAATAGTGGCCTAATGGTAGATATCTTTAGTGCATCGGGAAAAACACCTGTCTCGATGCACAGATTAATTATGTGGCTTAGATGCGGTGATATTTCTCCCGCTACCGATTTTAAAACTTTTGTTGAGAGGCCATCACGTCCTACACTATTTGTATTTTTCAATTGTTTTATAATTTTAAACACTTCAATTGGCAGACATGGGGCAAGAAAAAAGGAATCTTTCCTTTTTGGTATCAGCGATGCAGCATTATTCCCAGATCCTGCTATAGGGTTAATTTTGTCAACGAAGTAATTATTAAAAGCATCTGCAATAGCCGTTGGGTCAGTGATGATGATGACGTCACCTTTTACACAAATTTTGTCAATACCGTTTTTTGGAATGTTGAATTTTGAGTTATTTTTCGATTTGTTATCTGACGTATTTATTGTATAATTTCAATCAATTCAATTTTCAATTTATCAATTTTTTTGAATACTTTTGTATAACAAGTTAGTTTTCTTTTATTAATCTCATTTGGTTTAAGTCTATATTGCCATAAAATTTGTCTTTTCTTTTTACTACATAGTTTTACACCACGTGAAACCCATTTTGGTTTTCGCATCGTGCTAATTCTGATATAATTTTCAGGAAAGCACAATTTATAAAATAATGAAAATATGTCAAAAAAGGATTTGTACGCTACATTAGGATCATTGGTTTTATAAATGTCAGAAAATGACAATTTAACTAAGCAATTTTTAAATTTTGTCATATTTTCATTGCAATAGTCGCGTCTTGTAACCTGCCAATATTTAATCTTACATTTTTTTTGTACTGGAAACGTCATTAGTTGTGCCGTATGGTCCGATAGAGCAAGTCTAGGACTTCAGCCTTACATACTTTGCGAAAGTTGTGAGCAATATTATCAATACTGGTTTTACTCTTTAGGCGCGTAGGTTGATTCAAGGCTAATTTTAAATTGTAATTCAGTAATAGGCATTCAAATTCAATTGTTTGAACGTTCTTTTTTAAAATGTCGATAATGAAATCCCCTGCAATGACAATAGTAATATAGTAATATTAATATTCAGGCGTTACATTTAGGTGTCGCCTAGTGTTAGTGAAAACGGGTCACTATTAATGCACTGGCAAGCATGCCCATTGCCTATATTAATAAGACACATATCCAAGCATTTTATGAAGGTGGAATTTTAGATTGGACCCTGAGACCCTTCGCTTCGTAGATAAGTTTTTCTTGCCGTGAAAAACCATGGTTTATTCGCCGTGTGTTGTCGCCGTGTCGCCGGGTCGTCAGTGTTGTATGGATCACCATGAAAGCTGGTTGACGGACACTTTTTTACTACGGCGCGGTTTATACGCCGTGTGTAGGCACGGTTCGTCAGTGTTGTATGGATCACTATGAAAGCTTGATGACGGACACGTTTTTTCTACGGCGTAATTTACAGACCGTACCGTAAAGAAACCGTGCCGTGTACAAAGGGCTTAATAAACACACGAAATGTTTCCACAGTCTTTTGTTTTTTCAGGTAGTTGCAACAATGGTCGGTGATTCGCCTTCGGCGGGGCATCGTCGCGAGTTCGTTTGCAACGCCCTTGTTGGACCGGCTGATAAATTGTATTTCAACATGAATGTATCTGAAGGTCGCGTTCAAAAGATCTCGGTTCTTGATTATTTCAAAATACATAAGAAGTATATGTAAGTGCGGGTTTTGTGAATTATGGAATAGTTATTTCGACTGAGCAGTTGGTAGAATCACTTATCATGAGTCTCTTTATTTGCAACCTGCAAAAAGAAAGGGTTAAACTCTTCTATAGCTCTCTTTCTTTTCAAATGGCGAAAACAAGGAGTTGGTTCTCAAGTCGACGCGACTTTTGCAGAGTAGTCCCATTTTTACAAGCTTTTATTTAACTGGCGATGTATGTATGTAAGTATGTTGGTTCGGGTGGACTCTTGCAACTCAATTTTGAAGCGGATATCTTCAACCGATTGAGCTGAAATTTTGTATACACGTTCAGTTTTTACGATTCTTTTTTTGATAGAGAGGGTTTACCCCGAAGTTGGTCCCGTTTAAAATTGAAAAAAGCAAATCTACCACTAAGGGTAGAAAAATAGGGGTTGATTGATTTTTCACCTTTTGGTTTATTCATTATCGTCTCTTTCTTTCAAGAGCCATAATTTAATGCATCATTGTTTTTCAGGCTAAAGTACCCAAACCTTAATTGCTTGTGGGTGGGAAACAGGGACAGATGCATTTACTTCCCTGTAGAATTGTTAGAAGTGGCCGAAGGGCAGGTATGTCATGACTGTAATATTCAATTAAATTAATAATCTTATATTCTCTCTAAGGGTCAAAGTCTAAGGGGTGATTTTTTCAACGCCTTCTAATTTTATCCGACGAATAATTTTGAATTTTTGACAGTTCTTCCATACAAAAACTGTCAGACGTCAATTTTATTCCACGAATAAAAATTATCTGTCGATTGAAAAATCAGCCCTTAAATAAATATTATGTTAACTGGTGTGAAACATAATACCACTTTCAAGTGGCTTGCTAAACAGACTTTAGACTAAGGCTCACTTGCACCAAATATGACTAAATGCGTGTAACTCTAAACATATTTAAAACATCATTCTGTTTCTATCGTTTTAAAACGATTGGCAGAACCAGAACGATGTTTTAAATCGAGTGATTTGTGGTGCTAATAGGCCTAAGATAACAAATTGAATTCAATATAAACGCATTTTTGCAGCCCTTGAATAGGCCACTAAACGAATTCCAAGTATCGAAGATGGTAAGGGAAGCTGCTACTCCACCCAACGAGCGTTTGAAGAAAATTACTGAAGTTATTTCCGACGTAAGTACAAAAGTATTTCTCCTCGGTGCCAAACAAACCTGCACCCTAATTGCGTTACACATTATCAATCGCAATCATTTTGAAGGATATTGCTAATTCATTGCTTGATATGTTCGAAAAAATTGTCTGCTCAGCAACGTAAACAATGCAATGAATGTTGTTGAACTGTCAAAATGAACTGTCATTGCCACTGTTAGAGTGTTACGCAATTACCCCGCTGTGTGGTGCTTTCCTCAGACATTAACCTATAGGTCCATTACAATTTAAATGTATGGACTTTAAGAGAGACTTTGATCTCAGACTGTTTCGGTGTTTCTTCTATATTAATTGATATTTGATACGGCACGGAAGCGTATCGAGTGGTTGAGAATAGCTATGCTGATATAGTTTTAATTTAAAAAAAATACGTGTAAAAGTGTTATATTAACCAAATATAAGAAAAAAATACTATTTAAAATAAAATTTGGAACTAAATTGAATTGAATGAGTATTCCCAGACAAAACATTTCATGTGGCCCACGTCAAGTTGTAAACTACTTAATGAGATATATGAATTATGAAATGCCATTCGACTCAATAACATTTTCTTCACTTATTTGTTTTAGATGAAATATTCCCAAAACCAAGACTTCAAGAGGTTTGGTTTGGAGATCTCTGATAAGTTTTACACTGTCAAGGCAAAAATTTTGGATCCTCCCGTCTTAGAGATTGGAAATGGCAAAGTTACACCCAGGTATGTTGCATATTATCTGCTTTAATTAAGTCCTAAGCTGACATGCTAGTTTTATTATTGAGAGATAAAGTTGCAGTGATAGAAATCGAGCAATTTTCATACCGTGCTCAAACGCAGTGAGTCGCTTAAGCTTTGGTTGCCTAGAAGAGCAGTTTCGTCATATTATAATGCCCGTCATGAAAATCTGTAATTTATACCAGTAGTAGCTGTTGCTCGCGAATTCGTCTGCGATCCAGGGTGAAAAGAAGCCTATGTCCTTCTCTAGGCCATGATCTACCTATATGGCAAATTACATCCAAAATTATTCCAAAGGTTGCCTTTAAAAGATCGCTCTTAGCGATAAGACCGCCCATTGTGTCACCCTTTGTAAAATGTATATACTTATGTTCTGTAATTTATATGGTGTACATAATAAAGTGTATTCTATTCTACATCCAATTCCGTTCAGCCGTTTTAGCGTGAAAGCGTAACAAACAAACAAACTTACGTTCGCATTTTAATATTCCTGAGGATTTGATATTAGGTCAAACCCCGCTGCCCAAAGATTTAAATCGCTAGATTTGCTCACACCGTACTTAGGCCCGTATTACAGAACCTCACTCAAAACTCAAGCATTACTTAAAACTCGTTTAAAGCCATTGAATTGGTTGAAACTAGCTTTAAGTAATGCTCGAGTCTTCTGTAATAGGGTCCTAAGTCACGCGAAAAAGATAAAATAGAGTAATTTTGATTATATAGAGCTTCCATGACAATCAAGTCACTGCGTCATTGTGTCAGAGGTGTCAAAACGAATCAGAAACGCGATTCACTTTTGATGCGTTAGAGCGAAACTAACGACTTAAATGTTGGTCGCTGTTGTTGTTTTATTACAGCCGTCACTTTGGCCGTTAAGTGCGGCCACCGCTCTTCTAGGAAACGGTAGCGTAAAACGCCATGCCGCATCAATTAAGTTTCGAAATTGACTATAGATGCTAAAATTATTATGTCTGCTAGCTAAGACTAAGGCCTATAATCTACCAAAATATTCTAATCTTCATGCTATCAAATCCATTCATCTTTGCTTTTGCCTTCCTCTCCCTCTCCATACATCAACATTTATATGCATCACTCACACATCCCCATACCGATACCATCACCACCGCTACCACTCACCAAACCACCACCACCACCACCACCACACATACACCAACAACACCACCAGCCACCGGTTAACTTAGTAGACATAGTGTACCACTATTGTGTTCATTACTCATATTTATTAACAGATATTGAGATAAAAAGGAGTTCCTAGACAGCCATAAAAATGTATGTAATTTTACAGGAACGGACAATGGCAAGCGAACCGCCTCTTGAAGCCCGAACCACTTCAATCCTGGGGTCTCATCGCTGTTGATACCGACCCAAGGAATGATTATAACTCGATGGTGGAACTAGTAAGATTTTATCATCATATTCTGGAGTTCTGTAGCTGATTGAGCACCCTATTATTGATTACGTACACATGCGAAACGGAAAGGTTGTACTTTGTTCAAATGTTACATTTAAAATGAGGATAGTACATAGTCGAAAAAAAAAAAATTGCAAGCAAAGTGCAAGTGAGATTGATCTAAATGTGCCTAACCTTTTCATTCCGCGGCTGTACGTCTCAACTTTGTGCGATGTGACAAATCTTCTGACTTTAATTGAATTATTACTACAGTGCGGCCGATGAGGGAATGCGTTCTTGACACCTGTCAATTTCATACAAACGAATACGTGTGTTGCGAATTTGATCTTTACTAGCTACTAGGAGTGCGTTCCGAGTTGCGGTGTAATCGATTTGAGCGTGCCCTTTACTCGTTCCGAATTAGCGTGAGCGCGATAACGATGTCCCGTGAATCGTCATAGATGACGTCATGACATGCGCTATCTTGCGATAACGACGAGCAATAAAATAATATAAAATAATATCACCGTAAGTGCTGTCAAAAATGACGGTAGTGCGGTTTGGTTTTGAGTCGCATCATATCTTTAAACTAACGTGGCATTTTCGACATTGTGCTTATGGCTACAGTCGCCACCTAAGCGAAGAAGAAGAAATTTGTGGTGTATACACAAAGAAATACTGTAATATCGTTTTGACATTGAGTCAGCACTGTGAGCGCGTTCACGAGCGTTCCGAATTGTTGACAGCCCTCAGCTGTAATAATTGTGATATCTAAATCGAAACGCATGTGAGTGCTGTGAGCGATTATGGCTAATTTGGAATGTACCCTAGAATTGTCGCATTGGCAGGTGTCAGGAATGCATTCTCTCGACGGCCGGACTATAGAGTACTCAATACTCAATACTCAATACTCAATTCTTTATACAGCTACAGCACAGCACAGCTACACAGAACACGCAGCACGCGCACGCGCGCACGCTACGCAGTACAGCTATATAATATCTCTAATGATATTTTACATTTCAGATCATAAGCACTGGCACAGCATTGGGTATGAACGTTGCAAAGCCTAAGATGTTCAATGTGAATGCTAAAATGAATAATTTGCGCAGTCTTCTGTTACACGCGTACAAAGATGTGCGTTTAATGTTCATCATCGTTTCTGCAAGGGGCCGAGATGACTACCATAAGGTATTGTGTAATTTAATCATTTCAAAAAAACTATTTTATACAGACAGATAGATGGATTATAAAGTACAATGCTCATGGATGTATGGAATCCCATACCATCACAGTTAAACTTTGGTTTTTATAGACTACACTTATCATATCAACTCTTCGACTTTTAATCGTATTCAGTAACTTGACAGTTCAAAGAAAAATAATGTTTCCATACTAAAACTAATAGTGTTGAGGTAGTGAACGATTTTGTGTAAATAACGAATGATAAAAATGGTTTAATTTAAATAAAACTTTAAATATAAATAATATTTTCGTAATTCGTCGAATATTTGAAAAATTTAAACAATTCCCATGATGTACTGGAAGAAAAAAGACATTCAAGAGTGGCTGAATAATAATCAATACAATCTAACTTAGTTGTTTTACTGAAAAACAAAATATATAACAAATTCCACAATTATTAATAGTGTATATCGTGTTTTTAAGAGAAGTTATTAAAATAATAAAAAGTTTGCATTTAAGTACGTTATTTATGATCATTCAATTTCGTTTATTCTAGCACCACCTCATCTTTTTTTTTGTCAAAATCTGGTAACCCTTCAACTGTCAAGTTCTTAAATACAATTAAATGTCGAAGTATACAAAAGTTATTTTTGTAAAGAAAACTTTGTGCATCAAGATCAAAATATTATAGTAATTATTTTCATAATTTTTTACGACATTACGCGTCGGGGATATGATTTTTGAACAGGGAATTTAATTTAAAGTAAGAAAGTGTTGATATTGTTGCATTCCCTTTACATGACGTTCCGTTTCAAATGATGTGATTAAGAAAACCTTGAATTTTGAAAATGTCATGATCACGTCTTGCAAAAAATATGTAAAAAAATTATACTTTGCCGATTCTACATTAATTAAAAATAACTAGAATAAATAGAATATAATTTTTATTTAAACATTATATAAAATGTCCGTTCGTGTATGGGATGTCAAACAAAATAAAGTACCTAGTTTTCAGGTTATTTCGATTTTTTTGAAAAGCTCTGAAACCCGGGAGTTAATATGCTAAGACTAGTCTATAAAAAACAAAGTTTGACTTTGATGCAGCATGGTACGGGATTCCATACATCTGTATTACATTAATTATATTCATCATTCATCATTCATCTGTATTACATACATTATACATTCCATACATCATTCCATACATGAGCATTGTCCTTTGTACAGAACCCTCGGGGCGCGAGTCCGTCTCGCACTTGACCGGTTTTTTTTTTACTACAATACACATGCTCCATTACATTATTAGAATAATAGCAACATAGAGCCGGGGGTAACAGAATTATAATCATTAGAATCAGCAATACAACTCCTTAGAATTGGCCTCAAATGTCATATCATCAAATTGTCATTCAATAGGGTAATATGAACTTAGAGAGTTGTATTGATGATTTTTATGATTATAATTCTATAAATTAACGACCGCGGATCATATTTAGATCACCACACAACCTGATACTGATAATTTGAATTTCGCAGGCTACCCTAACGATTTTGCCTTCTAATATACTCTGTTTTGAATAGGTGAAGCAACTGGCTGAACGTGAAGTGGGCATGTTGACCCAGTGCGTCAAGGAAATGACAGCGCGTCGAATGAACCCAATGACTGCTAAAAACATACTGTTGAAGGTGAATATTGTTTTATGACAACACTAGCTTCGTCGTAACTTATTTTATTTACTATGGATTCAGTACAAGATTCTGAATCTTGCGATGAAATTTTTCGTCCGCGATTTAAAAAAAAAAATGCTTTCCCACACATTTTGACCGCGTAAGTATTACATTTCATTTTTTCTATGAAACAGTGTTTTTTTTACTTATAAGTTATAACCGACGAAGAATTTCTACGCTAGTGGATTTAGAATCATACTGTGCTAAACTCATGGTTACAGATTGTGCGTCGATGTACCTGCCACCCTGTATAAGTATGGATTAATATTCTAAGGAAGGCTTAATGGCTCCATTGTTTTAACCCTTCGTGGTCCAAACTACTGTTCTTTGTGTACCTTTACACCCTCGTAAAGGTAAGCACAGACAGAGCAGCAAAATACACAGTGAAGATTTGC
Organism: Apamea epomidion; assembly: GCA_947507525.1. Lineage (NCBI taxonomy): Eukaryota > Metazoa > Arthropoda > Insecta > Lepidoptera > Noctuidae > Apamea > Apamea epomidion. The sequence goes on from OX382231.1 coordinate 13,700,464, forward strand.
ACAAGCATACTCGAACACGCCACGAGGATCATCGCATGCACTCTATTTTGAACTCTATTTCAATTGTGATTGAGTTTATTATCAATCTATCAATAAAACTTACTTGACCAGTTTGCTGCTGTCTGTGCTAAGGAACACAAATATTCTAAACCCACTTTAAAATCTGCTATAGTTTTAGGGTGGCAGTTATGATAAGTATATTATTTGAAAACAGGTGAATTCGAAGCTGATGGGTGTAAACCAAGCAATAGATAATGTCACCATGCCCAAATGTTTGAAGGAGGGAGGGGTCATGATCGTGGGCGCTGACGTCACGCATCCTTCGCCTGATCAGGTATTAACAGCTAATTATTTATTATTTTCTATACTAAACGACAAGTCTCGTGGCAGTCAAGATCTTAAAACGTGCGAGTAGGATGGTGAATATTTAGTAAGACTATTATTTGTTCGCGGCTACTCCCGCGTGCCGGTGGTCGGAAATACCGATACCGGTACTACCGAGATAAAAATCTATCCCGGTATCCTATGTCCTAACCCAGGTTATGGTCTAACTGTGTGCTAAACTTCATCGACATCAGTTCGGCTGTTGAGGCGTAAGAAGGTAACAGACAGACCAGAGTTACTTTCGAATTTTTAATATAGTTCTTAAGTATAGATTTATTAAAAATTGTACCGAGTCTCGTGTAATCTTGACCCAACGTTTACGGAAACGTATTATCTATATACTAAACTCCGTAAACGACGTTTTTTTTAATGCCTTGAATTGTTATACTGCGATGCGGATCAGCACAATACTCTCTGTGTATGAAAGAGATTTAAGAGAATTAAAATACCTCAAAATGATATATAATACGACGACGACGACGATTGTAATTTGAATTGATCAATTTGCGAACTGGACAATTTGCTAATTGGACAAATTGCGAATTGGACAATTTATGATTTGGACATTGTGAGAATTGGACAATTTATAATTTGAATGTTGTGAGAATTGGACAATTTATGATTTGGACGTAGTGAGAATTGGACATTTTGCGAAATGGACATATTGCGCACACAACTCATGAATTAAAATATTTTTGAAAAGGGTGTAACCTCCCCTGGTTATTTCCCAATATTTTTTTATACTGCGACTCCCTTGTAAAAGAAGATACCTGCGTATAGATCTAGAATCTCGAGTCTAGCAGTTAGACTCTGGCTAGATTATTTTATACAAATAAAAGTTAAGAGCTAGACTCTGGCTAGATTATTTTATACAAATAAAAGTTAGTAAGATTCTATATTCTTTCTACCTCTAGAATATTACTGACTTTTATTTACATACTAAAAATAGTATTTACTAGGCTAGGAAAAACAATACGTATAATTAATGAGACGGATGAGCTTGCTTTTCTGTGTAACCTTATCAAACCGGGCCTGAAGTTTTGAAATAGCTACCGTCATTCTTTCCCTAAATTGACTTGTGATCTGTATTTCAATTTAATTATAAGTACTGCAACTCGTAAGAGCCAGTTTCGGACAAGTACGACCTTGCAAAAGGTAATAGAAATCTTCAAAGCTGTAGCACTGACTCTCATTACGTCGCTCAACTACTGGTGGCAGAACAGATGGCCGATGGGGCCGAAAGTTTTTGGAGTGGCGACTGCATACCGGAAGACATAGCGTTGGAAGGCCTCCCACAAGGTGGACCGACGACCTTGTGAAGGCCGCAGGAACCCGTTGGATGCGAGAAGCACAGAACCGATCGAAGTGGAGGTGCTTGGGGGAGGCCTATGTCCAGCAGTGGCCGTCATTCGGTTGAAATGATGACGATGATGATGATGAACTCCTGATGGTGGTGATCAACCAATTAATAATGCAAGCTTCTGCACATACCATAACTGAATTATTTTCTTTCAGTCGAATGTACCAAGCATCGCAGCGGTGACTGCGTCATTGGATGCCAAATGCTTTATTTATAACATTGAGCTCAGCATACAAACGCCAAAGGTAAGTAACCAACCTTTTCTAGACTTATAAACGTGACTTGTGATTTAGAATCTATAGTCAACTGCATAGAAGTTATTTTCCATATTACTTCAATATTCAGTTTAAATGTTAAGTTATTCGAAAATTGCAACATATTTATTCTAACCTTTTATGTAAGTACACACATATGAACAGACTAGAAGAAAGGAACAGAAAAATACGTACAAAGGTCATGCTTATTTCTAAAAAAATGTCCTCCAGCATACCTGTGATAGGAGAGTATATAAAATACATGAAGACAACGTGCGCAAGAGTAGAAGGGAAAACAAAATGCGTAAAATCAAAAATAATTCTCTAATTTAAATATTAATATACAACATGAGAATATATTTACAACATACATAAATATCACAAAATATATATATAATTATAATGCAATAAATACATACGCTATTATGACAAAGTGTTTCTGTACATACACCTACATTGCATAGTTGTTTTCTATTTTTGGGCGAATAGGAATTTAGAATTTTAGAGCCTGGTTGACTGTATTTTGATAGTCACTATTCACTAGATAAATTAGAACGTGGAACACATTTTCTAATGTGCTGCAAGATAGTTTTTACCGAGTGTCACCTTCGTGAGTTGACTGAATGAAATCACTGACACTTAAACTCACTGACAGACAAGCACGCACAGCTTAGACCACTGGGGAAGTATGGAATTTTCCACAAACGCTTTTTATATAAGGAAAGTGAGCTGAAAAGAAGCAGTGGTGGCCCAGTGGTAACGTCCCTGAATTACGAGTTTTAGGTCGTAGGTTCGAACCCAGACAGGCGCTTTACTTTGTGTAAATTATTTCATCACCCCTGCTATCAAAACGGTGAAGGAAAACATCGTGACGAAACCGGCATGTTCTAGAATCCCACCGCCCGCACTGGGCCCGCGTGGTAGATAATAGCCTCTCGAAGAGAGAAGGCCTGTGTCCCAGCAGTGGGAACAATATAGGCTGATTATGATATGATGAGCTGAGAAAGGATTTTTGAAAATTCGTCCCCTAGTTGGGTTAAATAGGCGATGAAGATTTGTATGGAAGTTTTTGGCGATATGAAACTCCATGGGGCACACGACTTCTTCGCCAATTTGCACTGTGCCCGCGTGGTGGATAATAGCCCACTACCTCTCACAGAGGAGCCCTGTGTCCCAGCAGTGGGAACGATATAGGCTGATTATGGTCATGCCTTGTTTCTAATTAACTTGCGTACTTATGTTTACAGAAAGAGGTGATTGTCGAGTTTGAAGACATGATGTTTGACCACCTGAAGCTGTACAAGGAACGCAACAATAACATGCTTCCGAGGAAGATATTTGTTTTCCGCGATGGCGTATCTGAAGGACAATTTGCTCAGGTAATACTTTAAATTACACAATAGATACAGTTTTTTACAAATCTACAAATCTCTCAATTACAAAACTAGCTAAAATAAAAAGGAATGAAATGTCTTAAAATATTGCTTAGTTATTAGCGTACACCGTATAGAATGGCTGTTTTTCGCGGCTTGGACGGAGAAAAAAAGCGTGTTGTGGAGGTCAGATAGGCAGTCGCTCCATGTAAAATACTGGTATTCAGCTGCATCCGCTTAGATTGGAAGCCGACCCCAACTTATTTGGGAAAAGGTTACGCAGATTGATTATAAAACAAAGCCGCGTATGTCTGTCTGATCTGAACGCGATAAACTCAAAAACTACCGAACAGACTTTCATACGTCAAAGTTCGTCGTTTGTGTAAATCGGCTGAAATGTGACGGTGAGGTCAAAATGAAAATCCACGACGGTGGCTGCGAAAATTTTAATATTTTGTCATTGTCATAGTTATACAGCCGCCATCTTGGATTTTCATTTTGAACATCGTTCCTGCCGGGGCCCCCCGACCACACATGTTTTTATACCCAGTAAATCAATAACTTTTTACTTAAAGTACTTACGTACCTTACGAAAAAGTGTGCCTACCTGTTCTGAAAACCAATGCGGCGTGCATTGGTTTTCAGAATAGGCTGTAGTTACATGAAAACAATGTATTACGGAATTATTGGTTACTACATAAGATACTGTTTATCCCAGTAGAACGTTCCCGTGGGATAATTTCTAATTTCCATGCGGGAAAAAGCTAGTTTTATATAAAATATGCTGTTTTTTTCTTTAAATTATGTTTAATAAAAATTATCAGGGCACAATCTTCTCATACGGAAAATACATGAGCAACGATCGTCACGCTAACGCTTGCTTGATTTATATATTTATGAAAAAATCCTTGCTCTTGCAGGTTATGAACAGCGAACTGGCAGCAGTTCACTTGGCCTACCAGCGACTGGCGGGACCGAATAAGAAGCCAGAAGTACTGTTTCTATTGGTGCAGAAAAGACATCACACGAGGTAAGAAATATTATAATCTGACCAAAAACAGCAAGGCAAGCGTACACTTCACCGTTATCGTCGAATACAACACTAACTTCATTATGATATCGATAATATTATTGCACTTCATTACGTGCGTCTGAACTTATGACCACGGTGATTACGTGAAGAGTATTTAATATGCAATGTCCGCCTTTTATTAACCATCTACTGCTGAAGATTGGTCTTCCTACTTTTGTTTGTCCTTGCCTCATGTTAGTTGGGGGTGACGCGGAATTACTTTCTCTTCCATTCTCCCCTGTCAACCCTTACACAATCCATTCATCTTGTCTTTGACCTCTATCTACTATTATCAGTCTTCGTCACGTATATGTCGCAGCCAACTGGTTTAATTAGCCGTTAAGTTAACCGCCTAGCCTTTTAACTAAACGGCGGCTGTTCAACTAACGGCCTGAACGATATTCATTAAATTATAGTTTAGGTTGGAACTAACCAATCCCGCGCTAGCCGAATTGGTCGCAGTAACTAAGCCAGGGCACCCCGACCAAATGGGTTAGGTTAGAACTGTGATCAACCTCGTGCGAGCCAAGAGAGCGAAGTGACGCGAGCACTACTTCCAAACGCCAAGCGGTTGACTAAACGGCTAATTTAACCAGTTGGCAGCGACCTATACATGACCACATATGAAGCTATACATTTCCAGTATAAGCTGACGTCGCATTATACGAAAAATCTATACAATGCTCAGTCAGCTAAAACTGGAAATGTATGTCGCCGTATGTACCAGGATTTCGATAAACCAATATGTAACCCCAAAATACTTATTTTCAGATTGTTCAATCAAGGAGGAAACATGCACTACAACGTTGAACCGGGGACAGTTGTTGACACGGATATCGTTCACGCGTCCGAACTGGACTTTTATCTGGTACGTAAGCTTTTTTTTAAAATCTCTAATGGTCAAAAGGACGGCCGATTCTCGTATTTAAATTTTTTTCACAATTTAGTCGCAATCTCGTCTTCGCGGTAATCAATGTCAAAAATGTAGGGAAATTCGAGCTATTTTTGACAGATTGAGATTGGTATGTCAATGTAATTAAAAAATATGGGAATTGCCCCTCTGTTCACACAATAAAACAAAATGCTGCTCTCGAAATGGGTTTTCGGAATGATGTACGTGATCATCGAACGAACGTCTGAGATTGATAGCTTCCTACAGATATGCGCACTACTGTTTTGAACGAGTAAATAAATATTTAAGCTCTTTGACGCGCCGTGGTCGATAGACAGCTATAAGAATAGAGGAAGAGCCAGGAAACGACGGAACCCTTCCTTCGTTTTGTGTGTGGATGATGAAAGATTTCCAATTTATTTTATTTATTAATAATCATATTGTACAGACGCCAGCAGGTGAAGCTACCCAAAACTGTCAAATTTTCCCAATCAACCTTGAACCTAATGTTTTAAAGATAAATATAAAAAGATAAAGATGCATTTATTTGTATAAACATGTGTAACATGATACATAGATATGCACGTATGGATGGAAACGAGTTTAATACTGCTAGTTCAACATGTTTTTGTTTTGTTTTTGTGTTTTTAGCGATAAAGTTGAAAATCTATTAAAGAAATTTGACATATTGTAGTAGCTTTATGTGCTGGCGTCTGTACAAAAACAAAACTGTGACCTCCAAACTAGACATTTGCCTGTATCTTGGGGGTCGAATTATATTATTATAGCCAAAAAGGGGGTGACTACTGCGATAACGATTCTTATCAACAGTTGTCTCGATGTGTGGAAGAAAAACATTATCATACCGACTAAAAATAAATTGTTATAAGAATGGTTATGTTTCGTTCTAGGTATCCCACCAAGCTATTAAAGGCACAGCTCGTCCGACCCGCTACCACGCCATCTGCAACGACGGCAGGATACCTGACGATGAGGTGGAACAGCTGACGTACTACTTGTGTCACTTGTACTCTCGCTGTATGAGGTCGGTGTCCTATCCGACACCCACCTACTATGCGCATCTTGCCTGCATGCGAGCCCGTTCTCTTACTCAGTACGTATTTTTTTCATTATTTTTTTATTTGTTTGTCAGGCCTAAGAAACGCTGGGGCTGCCTTGAGGCGGCTCCTGCCCAATCTAGGGGGACCAAACGCCTCCTGCCGGAGGCTCTATGCGGGGGTCGTGCGGTCCATGGCCCTTTACGGGGCACCGATATGGGCGCGATCCTTGAGGCGGCGACCAGCCCGCCGGTTGAACGCGTCCCAACGGGTCATGGCGGTCCGGCTGGTCCGAGGATACCGCACGGTCTCCGCTTAGGTGGCGAGCCTCCTTGCCGGACTGCCACCATGGGATCGGGAGGCCAAAGTCCTCACCCACATATGGGAGTGGCGAGAGGAGGCAAAACGCCGGGGCGTAACTCCGCTGCCGCGAGAAATCACGGTACAGCGGACAGAGCTCCGGCGGGATCTCATAGCGGCATGGAGAGGGCGCAACCCAGTGCTGGGCACGCCACAATTGCGGCGATAAGTCCCCTCTTTGAGAAGTGGTTAGAGACGCGCCACGGCGCCCTCACCTTCCGCCTGTCCCAGGTCCTCACCGGACACGGTTGTTTCGGGAGGTTCCTGTTCAGGTTCCTGTTCACCACTCTGTGGATCGCCGGAGGACACGGTGGAGCATACGGTGGAGGTCTGCCCGGCTTGGGCAGGGGGGCCCCGCCGTGTCCTCGTGGCGGCCATTGGGGGCGGCGATCTCTCGCGTCCGGCTCTGGTCCAGGCCATGGTACGGAGCGAGAGTGCATGGTAAGCCGTCACCTCATTCTGCGAAGCAGTAATGCTCGCAAAGGAGCAAGCGGAGCGCGTGAGGGAGAGGCAATCTCTGCGCCCTCACGCCCCTAGCCGCCGCACGAGACGCCCTAGACGGGAGTCAACAGCTGACTCCCGGCCACCGTAGGCGCGGGCCTGCGGGCGGCGAGCTATGGGCAGCTCGCCGCCCGGTAAGGACCAGGCCCGGGTCGACGGCGCGTTGTGTTCCACGCGCGCCTCAAAGAGATGTCAGCACGAGGTCTGCTAGGGCCGATGCCTGCCAGGGCCGCGGGTTGTTCGAAAGAGATACCGTGGCCCCTGGCACAGGCAACTGAAGGAACACGGGTGGGTTTTAGTCAGTAAACGTCTGACACGCCCTTCCGCTCAGCCCAGAGCGGGAGAGGTCATTTGAAGGCCTAAGAAACGCTGGCGCGACGATTTAGACTCGTTCCTGACCGATAGGCCGGAGAAGACAAAATACAAATAAAATTGGAAATGTGTGGAAAGTCCTAAACCCAGCAGTAGGACAATTCAGATTAATTTAAAGAAAAGTGAGATTGATTTTATTTTAAGACACTTAAAAAAATCCATCACGAAGATACAAAAACACAATTTCTCGATGTATTATTATTTTTTTTTTACAAAACGACTTTAAATAACTTGGAACGTCTAAGGGCTGATTTTTCCAATGCCAGATAATTTTCTCCGAGTAATAATTTTAATTTTTTTGCAGTGTTCATCATGAAAATCAGCCCTCAATGTTCTAAGTTATTTGAAGTCCTTTTTTGTCAGCAATGTGAAAAACAATATACATAATATACTCGTATTGATTCGAAGTTTAATTTTATTTGTTTATTTTCGGCCAGTTTTCGTTGTAGCAGTCAGTCTATCCATCATACAAAAATTGATCATCAAACACATTTTTTTAAATGTCTGATTTTTCTAGTCCTACTCCAAACCTCAGTTTGACAAACTATAAGGATATTTTGACGTTTCCGCAACACGCTCTATTAGCGGGAGATCGGACCCTCACACTAATGCTTAAAAAAAGTAAACAATTCTATTTTTGTGTATTTAATTCAAATTAATTAGTGAAAATGATACATACTTTGAGACAATTACGGGAAGCTAATAAATCGTCGTAACATGGAGCTAATTGTGGAGATGTCGGAATTGGATTTTTTTTTATCGTTCTAGGGTTAGATAAACAAAGTTTTTGGCATCTTTGTGATGATCTTTGGCGTTTAACTTAATTAAAGGCACCCCGGGAAATTAGTTTACAAATCAAGGGTGTCACCATGGCTAAAAATAATAAAGAGCTAGTAAACATAAAGTTTGCTACTAGCATTCCAATACCCTATCTAAGAAACAAATATTAAGGTTTGGAATCGAGTTTATCTTTATAGAAATAACAAATGTAAGAACCACAATCATATAAGCACACCATTGTGAGGTTGTTTACATTATGCATTCCATAATCTCAAGTAGGTCCAATAGAATTAGATATACATACACACAGATGACAGTGACAGTGACACTAGTAAACGCAATAGTGTGGTAAACGTTTGTGTGACCTCTGAGTTTGTTTCGGCCTTTCTTCTCAGAGGAAACGCCGACCTCATCTAGTTTTAAAATATGATTGACGTGTAAAGTGTTTGTACAAACCTACTTACAAAAATAAAATCATTTATCATTTATTTATCATTTATCATTTGCACGGAAAACGCTTGGATTTGGCCGTCCGGTAGAGTTATTTGATCCTTATAAGAAACAGAAACGATTGGCATCAATAAAAGTTTTTATGAAAATTTCCCATTTTCTTGATGACTACAATTCTTTCAAGATCTTTGAATGCAGCTACGGTGGGGAAGGTACCTGCCCTTACTGCCGCATCTCGAAAATTCATCCTGTATAATAAACAATAACCCAACGGTCATAGCGGCTTGTGTTTGTGCTCGAACCACACTCGTCGCACTATTTAAGTGAACTCCCTTCTAGAACATATTTAGCTTAGTTGGAGGTATTAGCAGGAATACTATATTAAAATTTTATTTATTTTTAATTGACGTTATTTCAAATTAAACAAATATCAACTTTATTATAATGGTAGTAAGGTTGATTTCAGAGTTATTAGCACTATTGAAAAAGTTATAAAAATGATTGAAGTTGTAGCGTAACCTGAACTTATTATGTAGGAATTAAAGTTATTTTTCCAGAAACTCATATTTGTTTACATTTTTGGCGAATATGTCGCGATTATATATACTTATTTTTTTTCGTAAAAAACTTGCCCCAAACTAGAAATTACTCCTGTATCGTGGGTGCATTTTACAAACATTTAAACTCAGATACACAAACAGCCAGACCCGTAACAACTACCTGTAGGCAATACAAATATTTGTTCCGTGCGGGAATCGAACACGCGACACGCAGCGCAGCAGTCGATCGCTCAGCCACTACGCCAACCGTGTCGTCATCTGTTATATCATCATTATGTTAGTCATCTTACTATGCAACCTACATTTCTAGATTGGGGGGCGCAAAATATGATACAGTACTTTTTTATTTACAGTGGCGAGTCATTCGACAACCGTGAGTTGGAACGTAAACCAAAGCGGCTTCGTGTCCTCGACAAGATGCTACAATTCAGCCGCATGTTCTTTGTTTAATTATTCCCTAGTAGGTCCAGCCCGACTCAAACTTCTATGGCGTCTCTGAAGTCCGTTACTCGCTGCGCAGTACCTCACCCTCACCCTCGCTGACAAGGTGACTGTTACTGCGCAGCGAATCGCCTCATGTTCCGAGCCGCCATAAAGTGTGAATCAGGCTTTAATATAGTAACTTTTGTAATTCTGGATGTCTGAATTATTCTTGTATTTACAATATCATAACTTGTATTTCTGGAAATCATCTTATTGTTGTATTTACGCACGAATCAAAAAACCAAAAAAAAAAAAAACAAAAACAAACAATATCAATGTATAGTAGTATCAATGTACACTCTAATAAGATAAATAGTACCATAAAACCATTAAAAAAAAAAAATCTGTGTGATTAAGATTTATTACAAAATATGTTTATGTGCTTTTCAAATGACTTTATATTTTTCAGCTCTTTTTCTTTAATTATTAAGTCAGTTATTTAATAATCGTAATTTTAAGGAATTTTTGCCTATTAATTTTATAAATTGTATTCTTTGTTCTGAATATATTATTTGCATTTAGTCTCGTGATGAATATGCAGGGATTGTGTCAAATTAAATTAAACAACTTAAAAAATATATCTACATTTATTCTCTGATTGTTGTTAGAAAAATAATTATTTTTTAAATTCGTAAAATCAAGATATTACTCCAAAAATATAGAGGCCGCTACTAATGAATTATCTACGCCTAGAGTTATAATTCGTGATTGACATTTCGTTAAATTTTGTCTTTTATTTTTATGCAAATTCTTATTTATAAGCCTACGAATCTCTTTTTGTATTCTTTTATAAGTTGCATAAAAGTAATCTTGCAAATAAATAGTTATTTTAATTTTTTGAGCATACTGCTTTAATTTCTGAGCAGGATCATTTTTAACTAACTGCAGTGGTTCGGAGGGTACGGCTCAATCCATCTAAAGATTGCTGTAGAGTTAAGTGGATGAATTCTAGAATGAGTGAATGCAAGAACTGGGAAGAGCCAATGGCGGGTGGAGGTGGGAGCCAAGTTTTAGACAAGGAATAATCCTTAATCATTATTTGTGTATAAATTCCCGAGTAAGTTGCATTGAAAGATAATGCTTGCAGTGATTACAGTCAAGTCCTTAATTTTTGTGGCGATACTTCGGATTCTTTATGGTGGGATAGGGTGGATACGTTGTTAAGGACTATATCCACTGTAAAGATCTGCGTTGACATATCATCTGTTAATGACGGTTCGTTTATAATTATCATGTTATCCGTCACTGGTTACAATTTTGTAGCAAAATAGTAGCAATAGAGTGTAAGATTTCTTATCAGGTCAGTTACTTTCGATGGTACCCTTTAGGCCCAATGAACTTAGCCATAGTCCGCCAGAGCATCAAAACCGATAGAGCCACATTGTTAATTTATTTTTGACTATTTCAACGCAATGAAAGTTGATATTTTCTTGGCAGTGAAAAACGCGCTGCATGGCCCTTCGCCAGGTCTGCTAAATTATGAAATCTAAGCGTGCAAGAGGTGAAACAAAGCCATCGCTAAAATAATTGGCCTGTTCCTTAAAAAATGGACAAAAAATTTATATAAAAAGGATCTAAAACAGATTGTCTTGTGGTTTTAGTGTCTACTATAATCCACATCCGCTGGTTTTCATTGTATTTTACCATTTCTGTGTGAAGTCAGGAAAATTAATTGTTTATCAAATTTACTACCAACTTACTTTATCCATCTGTTATCTTTGACAGTTGTTTGAAATTATTATACACGCTAAATTGACGTAGTCTGTCAATATTATAAACAATAATTTCCCTGATCGTACCTCCAGTTATATTGATTATAATTAATAAAAAAAATATTTAAGGGAACAAATGTTTTATTTTGGAATTGACCTTTTGCCTTCCTTTCTACACATAAAAGCGTTTTACATGAAATTATACTGAAAATCTCAAAATACCTCACGCATGTTAGCAGAAAAATTACTCGAATCCTATTCCTACTAATATTATAAACGTGGAAATTTGTATGGATGGATGGGTTTTTGTTACTCTTTCACGCGAAAACTACTGAACGGATTTGGATGAAATTTGGCACACAGATTTATAACCAGGATTAACATATAGGATACTTTTTATCCTTGATATTCCCACGGGATCGGTGAAACCGCGGGGGGCAGGTAGTTGATAAATACACAAGAATAATCTCATGATGACGCTTACTGGCTCGTGGCTAAATAATAACAAACGCACGGGTCCTTCGAAGGTTAAGTCACCCTTAACCTACAACACTACAAGACAAGGTTAATCTAATGATCACCCATTACATATGGAAACCACGTTAAGCCGTTGGTCCCGGCTGTCATTCGTAAATCTTACTCAATACTTTTATTGCATTCCACATGTAGGTATTCTTAGGTGGTAAACTTACAATTAGATCATATGGTGTCGGGCACAGCAAAATAAAATAAATATACAGGCTGATTTTTTAAAGACCAGCAAATTTAAGGATGTGGTACAGACCATCAAACTGAACAACTTTCTCCATGGGACAAATAGCGTAATCGCGAAAATTTTATCAACTGTCCTATAGAAAACTTCAATACCTACTCGACCTAAATCTATGGGACGGCTGAATTTTTATTCGCGATTACGATGTTGGTCCCATGGAGAAAGTTGTTCAGTTTGATGGTCTGTACCACATCCTTAAATTTGGCTGGTCTTTAAAAAATCAGCCTGTATAAATAAATCTTTGACTGTCGCTACGGGTACCCAGGTACCCAGTCTTACCAAGGGATATCGTGTTACCCAGTAACTGGGTTGTGGAGGTCAAATAGGCAGTGGCTCCATGTAAAATATTGATATTCAGTCGGCACCAACATAGTAAGGAAAGGTCTAGGCAGATAATAATGAATCTCATGATGACATTTCTCCGAAAGGTCAGAACCAAAGGATACTCCGGACAAGATTTAGCTAACATCACTGTCTATGCAGCATCTATCAGAAAGATGTGGTCATATTTTAATACCCGAAACTGTCAAATTTACCCAATCAACCTTGAACCTTAACGCTTTAGTGATAAGGTTGAAAATCTATTAAAGAAATTTGACAGATTGTAGTAGCTTTATGTGCTGGCGTCTGTACAAACCGTCATACTGAATAACTATCACCATGGGACCAACATCGTAATCCTGAAAAAATGTACCCATACAAAACTTCAATACCTACTCGACCCAAATGTATGGGACAGCTGATATTTTTTTCGCTATTACGATGAAACCACGGAGAAAGTTCTTCAGTCGATGGTCTGTACCACACACCGAAAACATGTGTCACTGACTCTGGCAGGGCCACCATCAGGGATTTTAATTTTGATAACACAAAAAATTTGTCGCTAATTAGTCGAAATTTGTCGCTAAATATCAGAATTTGTCGGTCACTGGTTCAAAAGATATAAAGGTTTATAGGTGACCGATCTGGAGAGAGTATCCCCAGCAGGGCCACATTTATATCTCAAAAACTAGGGCAGCTAGCGAAGATGTGTTTTCTACCATATTTTGTCGCTAATTAGTCGCAATTTGTCACCAAGACACAGATTTAATCGGGTCTTAGTATAGCAGATATAATGAGTTCAATTAGTAAGGTATAGTCCAAGAGCTAGATCGAACCATTTACAAGATGGCTCGATCTAGCTCTTTCTCTTCCTCTTCCACTGTATGGGGAAATTGAATTCTTTAATATCTTTTTAATTACTCACCGACTGAATCTGTAACTTGGTGCATAATTTGACAGTTTCGGATAGAGTGACCTGCTGGCGTCTGTAGATACATAAAAGGGAAAAAATTGGAAAACAAAAAAAATAAAACAGGCCTACTGACGTACTGCTGCTTCGTCCTACTAGTGGCAGATCTAACAGATAATGAAAAACTGAAAAGCAGAAAATAATAAACCTTTTTTATTTAACCTTATGAACTAAGTTCTTAAACTAATGTAAGTATACTTAAGTAATTTTCAGTCGGCGCCAAACAATCAATAAACAAAGATCACTAAATTGCCTTAAATTTAAACGGCGCCGACTCAAAATTATTTAGGTATACTTACATTAGTTTAAGAACTTAGTTATTAAGGTGAAATAAAAAAGGTTTATTAGTTTTTGCTTTTCACTTTTTTCGGCTGTTTAATTTTTTTGATAAAAAGTTTTTATTTTATAATTTTTTGTGGCTATAATCTACTAATTGTTTGCCAAAGGGCAGGCATATGTGGCACTGAGTAGAGTAATAATACACAACTCAGCATTCTTATCTGTGAGTGAACAATACATTACCCCTATTTTCCCACCCTTAGGGTTGGGCTTTTTTTTCCAAATTTATATGGGACCATCTTTGAGGTATACCCTTTCCAATAAAGAAATTGAATTATCAAAATCAGACTACTCTGTAAAAATTTATGGGTGGTCATACATTAAAAAAAAAATACGCGTCGACTTGAGAACCTCTCCGTTTTTTTTCGTCGGTTAAAAAGAAAAACGTTCTGTGAACTCATTCATTATTCGTGCGCCGGAGTGTATTTCCCGGTAGCTATAACATAAGTGGGTCTCTTGTAGGCATGCGTGCAACGCTGTCAAACGCATCACCGTTTACCATTAGGTGAGACAGCGGTCAAGGCGAGCCTATAATAATTATGTAAAAAAATACCCTCTAATCACAAATCCCCACACCGTAACCACGACATAGTTCACAGCATTTACGTAATATTAGTAAATAAAACACTCGTAGAACAATTTCCGCCGGTTCTGTCCTATTTCGTGCGGCCTCAACACCGTCTCGACATAGAGTGCATGTTAATTACCTAATACTCCGCTAGAGGCCGCTGTTGCATGTTCGAATATACAAATATAATAATGCGTTTCACTTCGACAACTACATAACTGTTACTATGTGTTAGAAGGTAGGTAATTTATATGACACTAGCTGCGTCTCGCGGTTCCTCCCGCATAAGTTTCGATCCCGTGGGAATATCGGGATAAAAAGCCTATATGTTAATCTTGGTTATAAACCATTTGTGTGCCAAATTTCATCCAAATCCGTTCAGTAGTTTTTGCGTGAAAGAGTAACAAACATCCATCCATCCATCCATACAAACTTTCACGTTTATAATATTAGTAAGAAGTACGACAAATGACAAATAAAGAATATTCAATCAACACTGAGTCGCTATACGAGTTGCAAGCGTGACTGCAGGGAATACTGGGGGCCTACTCCGAAGTGCAAAGTGCGAATGTTCGGATCGGACCGACACATGGCCAAACCGAATATTTTTGAAAAATGCGAAAAAAGTTCGGATCGGCTCAGTTGGGTCGGGACCATAGTCAATATTCGAAAGAATGTAGGAGTGTAGGATCGGAACCGACCGAACCAAATAGTAACTTTGTAGCAGGAAACGGCCGAACATTCGGCCGATACTACTTCGGAGTAGGCCCCCTGGATTCCTTCTGGATGCCTTCGTCGAGCAAAATGTTATTGGGTTTTTGTACACAGTTTGGGTTTGCATGAATACAATCGTGACGTTTTGCTCCTAGCAATAATATTTCAAAATAAAAAATAGGGTTTACTCTCGGCAAAAAAGGCATGGAAATTAAGACAAGGCAAAATAAGCCGACAGTTATTGTTTGTGGACGTGAGAAGATACGCAGCTACGCATCCCTTGCTACGCCGTAGTCAGATAAGGGCTACAAGTGCTACGCGAGTAGAACCCGTATTCCCATCGTAGTCCGCTACGGGAAGTGAAGAGAATGACCTAATTTTATTCTTAGAAAGACATACTCGTCTAGTTTCCATAAATGGCTGCTGGAGACTTTGTTTTGTTTCAACCCATCTATTAATTAAAAATTGCTCAAAAGCAAATAATAAAATAGGCATACAATGTGTATACATTCCTAAGCAGGTATGGTTCAGCAAATACGCTGTACAACCTTGTTAGGTTGCAAAATTAATTATATCAGGTACAATATTTTGTTACTTTTTCTTTATCAATGGCATTCAAAATCCAAACACTACCACAGTGAGTATGAGTATAAAAAAAGTTTCACAGAAAAATACTGAATTAATACATTTTTTGTAATTGCAATTCTTTCTTCTCCCAAGGCATTGGAGTTAAGTGCGTATTTCGTAGTATCAAGGTTCATTGAACAGCAAAAGTAACTTTGTTATCACCATGGATTTAGCACGATTTGTGAGTCGTGCAAGTGGTCACGTAAGCCTGTCTGAGATCTACCTACTGTCTTTGTAACTATAGGGCTTAACCACAGCTATGTGGACCGCATTTTAAAGTACTATGTTATGCTCACATGTCTATTAGAACATGGTTCCTGATTTAACGAACTAAACAACTTGACAATCGAGAACCGCGACAAAATCGAGTAGTTCTTGCCTTTAGCTTTCTCAGGAAAAGAAATGCTGCTGAATTACGTAGGTACCCCTCTCTAGTTACCTCTATGATATGATCAGCATTAAATCAGAGTTAAAGTTGTTATAGATATGCGTATAATAATACCAGAATATTACTGTGCCACTACAGGGCAAAGCGGTTATTCCGTTAATCCACCCTAAGGTGGACAGGCCGAAACGCCAGTTCGAGAATCCACCCTAAGCCTATAAAGTCCGTTTATCCAACTGGGTGGATTAACTAGGGTGGATTCTCGCACATGCGTTTCCGCGTATCCTAGGGTGGGTGGATTTTTTTGGATGAATAAACGGAACAACGCGATATAGAGATGGCAAGCGTGGTGATCAATGCTCGTGGCATTGATCACCACGCTTGCTCAAGACGGGTTGGCGATTACAGACTTACGTATAACATAGTATTAATTAATTATGCATTAAGGTCGTTTTAAAGAAAAGTAGGTAATTATTATAACCATAATTGTGTATTTGCTGAGAAAGAAATAATTATGTACCTACATACGAGAACGGTGTGTCAATGATTAGCTCTCAACCGTTATAAATAATGCTATCTACAAACGGGTATATTCTGACGCTTGACGTGTATTATAATAATTAAATTAAATTGCATAAAAGTATTCGTAATAAGCGACCCTAGATTATTAGTTTATGTCATGATAAATGTGAAAAAAACTGCATTTGCATTTAGGCGCGATTGTATATAAAGCCTCGGCTGCATAATACCGTAATTTCAAGTAAAACAAGTTTCAAAACAAGCATTTTCTACGATATTAATCGGTTGACATTGTTTTTTAATAAGAAATTAACTAGTTTATACGCGGTATACGTTTCATTGGGTCGAGTGTGGAGGTTGATAGTGATTGCACTAGTTCCGATTACGTTAAAGGAAGTAGATGCAAGGTCTATGCCACCGTCATCCTTCCTTCCGCTTTAAGATTATCATATCCTAATACTACCTTACGGGGGAACTTAAATTATTCAAAATAAAGCCGCGACATTCACTTATTTCGCTACAATTGTAACCGCGAAAAAAATGTCGTGTTAATTATACATTTTTTCAAAGTTTGATTCGTAACTCGGTAATTATTGCACGATTGCATGCAAATTGGATGTTTTAGTATATTTAAACGTTACTTATATTTGTCCATTTCGGTTTCAATGTTGTGTCGAGGACATACGCGTGAGTTAATTCGGTGTGGGCATTCTGTCTGTCTCATAATTCATTTTAAGTTATCACTATTTGCTTTATGTAATATTTTGTAGATTAATTAATATTCATTTTGAAAACGAAGACGTTCTTTGACGCATATTTGTCGATTATATAATATTAACTTCTGAGGTGATCCCCGCTTATCAATGCATACCTCAAGTAGCCTCCGTCAGGACAAAGTCATCAATATCCTGATACGTATGTAGATATCAATGTTACGGGTGTTGAACGGGCGATTCAATTAATGAATTCAAGCCTTTATCCTGGTCAACATAGAAGACAAATTATTATTACCGTAGTTCATATCAGGTATTTTCCAAATTGTACCACAGCTCGTTTTTCCGCATTCCTCATCACGTGCCTTCCAGCTCTCTTTTTTTGGTCAGCGTCTGTCCGTGGGCGCCATTCTTAGCGAATATTAGTAACCCTTCCGTTTAGCTGTAAACTGACGACTAATGGACTACGAAGGCTGACTTTAATTGGTTTCATTCCTATTTCCATAACCACACTACATAATTAGTTACCTCGACGGAACGGCAGAACGGTGTGGATGTAGAGCTACTAATCTCGCAAACTATGCTCTACCTCCTATCCTCTAAGGCTAGCTCATTGTCTAGCCTAGCTCTCTCTCTATGTCCCAAAACATGCAGTCAAAGTGACCTCTGCACAGCCACCGACGACACCTTAGAAATGACGAAGTTTTGGGCGAACAAGATCTGAAATACAGAATAAGAAGTTTATTTGTTTCTATTTTTTTTTCTCAATTCGTCTGCATTCTTATTTAAACACAACAATTAACAATAAACGAATGTGTCGACCAGTTTGAAGGGAAAAATCACACGAAACTGCATTATTTTGTCAACAATCGGCTGCATTGTCTCAAACTTATTTCAAACAATTGAAATAGCCATAATACCCAATGAACTTGGCATAATTCTGTTCTTATTAGGTAATAACGGTTTTTTTTCGCGTTTCGAAGTCACGCTTGATTGGCAGATTGGCAAGGTGAAGGATCTTCGAGTATGCCTATCGTGTTTTATGTACCGTGTCGTACGAAATGTTTGTTAGTAAATATTTGCAGCGGAATAGTTCACCGATGAAGATCAGTACGGTATGATGGTATCGGTAGTTCGATAAGTTCAATGACGTGATGCTTGGTTTGGATTCGTTTGATCTTAGATCATGATACCTATTATTTGATCATCAATGACGATACGTGTGGCGTTGGTCTAGTAGTTGCAAGTGCAATTGCTGAGCGTGGGGGCCTGGGTTTTATCGCGGGGTTGGGAATGGTGTTATTGGGTTTTTAACATTAGGAAATTCTCATTAGCAGCCGTCTTGCTCTGTGCCCGGAGCTCACCTTCTACTACATAGGGCGTGTAACATAACCGGTAAAGTGTAGGTATACCTAGGTACCTACTATAAACATAGCTTTAGGTAGGTAGGTAGTTAGTATACACGGTACGTAACCACTTATGTTATAAGTTAAAAATGTTTGGAGAGTTAGAGAGGATTATTCCGGCTATCCACCCCAAAAATCCACCCTAAGGTGGATACGTTTCCACGTATCCACCTTAGGGTGGCTACGTTACGGGTGGGTATTTTAGGCTTAGGGTAGATTCTTGGATATGCGTTTCCGCGAATCAGCCTTGTGGTGGATTTTTTGGGGTGGATAAACGGAATAACCGGTTAGGGGCCACTTTTTTTTTTTGGGTGGTTTCTGACAATTATGAACTAACGAAGGCAAGTCCATATTATATTAATATAGACTACCTACCACTACTCACCTACCTAAAATGATGTAATAACCTTTTTGTTATCAGGTACAGTAGAGTTCAGCTATGGCATAAGGTTGTACTGTAGTTTTTTAGGTTTGCGTGATGGTAATAGATGCGGTCGTCACTCCTTATCTTCTAAGTGATTAAATTACCCCAATACCCAGATTCCTAAGAATTGTAAAATGGGAAATACGTCGATTGTGAGTTGAAATGGCGTGACAGTGACATCTCATAAATTAATGGTGGCCCTTACTAATTTGTGTGAAACAAGGTTAGGTTCAATTTCCACGCTTTGATTAATAATTCAGTAATTCTATGACTTTGTTGATTCCCTGATTGATTACAATATGCATTGTTAATTGCAATGGTTAATTGTCATGTCTTGTAATTAAGGAGAGCTTTTATTTTTATCACGCTGGGTTCAGTATCTAGTCTAACCGGATCCAGCTTCTTTTATGGGTTTCAAATATTCAGGCGGCCTACCTGATAGGAATTAGGGCTGATTTGTCCAACGCCAGATAACTTTATCGGAGGAATAATTTTGATTTTTTGACAGTTCTTCCATACAAAAACTGTCAATTTTATTCCACGAATAAAAATTATCAGTCGATTGAAAAATCAGCCCTTAGTCAAGGTGGCCTGTGAACATTGCAATGTCAGAATCATTGCGAGTGCGTTGGCATGCTAGAGACAAAGTGTCTGATGAGCTATAACTGCCACGGCAAGCCGAAACGCAACTAGGAACGCTGCCTGGCAACAGGCATGGGTATGCCTACAGTCTTGTCACAGTTGATTTAGGTACCTCTGATTTGCATCACTGTCAAAATCACTTTGATCTTCATTTTCGTTACAATAAGGTTGCTATTACGTTGCTGCTGTTAAAGCCTCAGAAGTAAAATAACTGTGATATGACTGTAGGTACTGGTACTACTTCTTCGAAAGAGCTCGTATTGTCTGTAGGTATATCAATCTTTTACAGCTGACCATCAATGATCTATCCTTTACAACCGGAGGGTAAATGTAGATCCAAATAAAACTGTACTGTTACAGATAACCTAAGCTTACCATTTGTCAGGCTTTCAGCCTTATAGCCCAACTGGCATTCATTGTTACATATTTATAAAAAGACTTTTTAAATACAACCAACTCACTTACAAAGGTGTACTTACCAGACCATGGATGTATTAATTAGGTCGATGTCATTCTATTTTTACTCAAGTTCAATGTTTGTGGAACTGCAAAAAGTATTTACTTTTACGTTATTTATTATATAACTGTTTCGTAAATCCAAGGCTGGAACATCCATTCGCGTAGTAAGGTCTAGGTTTTTGTATTGTTCGTTATTAGTTTTAGTTTTTTAGTATTGTTCGTTGTTAGTTTTAGTTTTTTAGTATTGTTCGTTGTTAGTTTTAGTTTTTTTTACTTTTCCATTTGTATTTTTTGTCTAGTGTTCGGAAGCGTGCTTGCTGGGCGTGGTGGGTCAAAGATTCGATCCTCGGGTTATGTAAACTATTTTTCCATTAGGATATTCTCAGTAGTAAATACGACTAAAACATGGCTGGCAAAATGCGGATGACCACTAGCAGTCATCCGCATTATTCTTTAGGGAAAATAGTTATACTCCTCTTTACCGTATACGAGTTTTTTTTAAATTCTGTATAACATCTCAAGAGTGTTCCATCAACAAACTTTAACAAGATGCCTAGTGATTAGATACGGATGACGATAAGAAAACTTACATCGAGAGTTCAGTAAACACCACTATCAGTAGACTTAAAATAAATATAAAATATTTAAAAAAAAAACAAATTGGTTTCACTAGTAACTAAATGGACATTGCTGACTTTGAAAGGAAAATGAAACTTATTTGTATATACACGATTTATATTATACCTCCCACAGTGGGACTATATTTCAACTTAGTAACGGAAAAGTGTTTGTGATATTGTGACTACCTATGTTCACAGGAACGGATGACATCAACGTATTAATTATTTCACCACCACCGAGTAAACTAATCTTGTTTTATTAAACCATGTAGAAACTTTATAATAAAAAAAAAAAAGAAAAAGGCGCGTTGTCACTGCACGGGGCTCATCCAGAGCTGCGTCAGTCGCGCTGGCCAGAGGCGCGGGCGGGCGACGTCGGTCCACGTTGTGCGACGTCGGCGACCGCGGCATCGGGCGCACCGAGCCCTGCCGCGGTTGCCAGGACCGGCTGATGCGGCTCCTGCCATACTGCTACTGGTCACGGTACCTGCGGGTACCATGGCTCAGTTCCGCTGTGACACCCGAATGCCAGCGACCCAGACTAATTTTCATTTCTTTCATGAGCTCTCTCATGACTTGTAAAACCAAATTTGGTCTTGAAAATCCGGTCACACCGTGTAAAGAAGAGCTGATCAGCATCATTGTTTGTGTATAAGAAGGTGCTGGGCCCCTTTTCCATATTTGGCGTTTCTTGTTTAGGTCTTCAAGACGAATATTTAGGGAATACTGCAGGCGTGTTATTATGTTATTTGAAACTGAAAGCGGTAATCAGTGGCGTGCATTGTATAAAGGCATATAAGCAGTGCCTACTACATTTTAGTGTGTGTGCCCCACACTTAAGAAACTCAATAAATTATTATACAAAAAACAAAATCTTCATACAAATACGCGCGGCAGTAGGCACTTGCCAGACGGCCTACTCGGAGATTTTTTGCAGTTAAAGTTCATAGAATGCAAAGTGGGTAAGAAAATAATTTTAATATTCTAAATAGATACTTTTGTTTTATATTTCTGATTAGTGACCGCGTCTGCCTAGAGTAGACGCGGCCTAGTGCGTGCCTACCTATTCTGAAATCCAATGCACGCCACTGGCTGTAATGGTTAATTTGGTGATCGATTATCATACATTTTTGTGTTCAATCGTTTCAAATAGGTACGCCATCTTTAGAGTTGTCTTCGTCATGCTTATGTCAGCGCATTCTTACGAGTATATCGATGTGGGTAACTGGTAACTCACGTGAAATAATGACCATAATACCACTCGATTACGATTCTCTTACATCATCGATAATATTCTACATATTTTTTCCTCAGTACGGATGACTCGTAATTATTTTTTTCATAAATATTGGTTAGGTTTAGTCTGACAACCAGTCTTACTAAGGGGAATCGAATTACCCAGTAACTGGGTTGTGGAGGTCAGTTAGGCAGTCGCTCCATGTAAAATGCTGGTATTCAGCTGCATCAGATTAGACTGGAAGCCGCTCCCAACATAGTTGGGAAAAGACTATGCAGATAGAGAGGCACTAAACTTGGTTAATTTTGATGTAAAGTGATGCTGATATTTTGTATTTTATCTTTAAAAGACAAGATAGATAGATAGATAGAATACTCTTACAATAAATAACTTAGATCCAACGAATAACCATCTATTCTGGGGCCAGGAGAAACTGTCAGACTCTTCCTGACTAAAACTACAAGATATTCTTGCAACCTTTTTATCACTACACTCTGCACCTTTGATTGTATCTTTATCATCAACTAGAGACCCGCTTCCGCTTGTCACGGTTTTTACCACTTGACAAAACATCGAGATTTCTTTATTTTATATAAGTTTCATATTAAAATATTTAACACGTAAACCTTCCGGAATTAATTCTCTAAATGATGGTGAAAACCGCATAAATATCCGTTGCGTAGTTTATGGGAATAACGTGGTCGCATAGAGAGATGGGTACGTATTACAATACCGAAATTTAAAAGACCGCATTTTACAATACCTATGGAACAAATCCCGAAAAATTAAACGCCGAATGATTGTTTGGTCGAAAGTTTTGAATACCGAAAGTCAATTTGCTCGAAAGCTTAAAATCCCGAAGATCCATATCCCGAAGTTTAAAATCCCGAAGATACATATCCCGAAGTTCATATGGATTCGAAATTACATCCCAAAGCCTAATATCTCTAAGACAATGCCAAAAAAGCAGCTTAACATAATTCGTAACATAACATTAAATATCGATTGTATCAAAAATGATTATACCTAAGCTTAAAATGTCTAAGATTGAAATACCGAGTGATAAAAATATCGAATGTTTAAAATGTTTGGTTGTACATTCAAAAATATGTTTCTGGCACTCGCCGGCCGCTTCCGCGGCACCGCTCGCTTCGCTCGCTCGGCTCGTGCGTTGTGTGGTCACAGTTCTAACCTAACCTAACCTAGCTGTTTCGATGTAAAAAAGATATACTTATGCGTGTTACGCATGCGGATACAGAAACATATTTTTAATTATTAAAAAACAACGACAACGTGTAATTATTAAAAATGTTTGGTTTTACATTCAAAAATATATTTTTTTATAGCAGATCAAAAAATATTAAAACATGTTAAGCAGATTGCCCACCGTCATAACTGTGTTGTAGTGCCTTCTATGAGTAATCGCGGGAACTACGTCGCCGCTCTTTGGGATATCATCCGTCGGTATTTCGTCCATTCGGGATTTCATCCATTCGAGGTTTCATCTCTGTCGGGCATTTCTGTCGGGCATTTGGACATCGATATTTTATGTTTCGATATAACGGCTATCGGCATTTCAAACTTTCGGTATTTTGATTTTCGATGTTTTGGACGTCGGTATTTCAGTCAGTTATTATGAAATTTCGCGATTTTAATACGTACCCAGAGAGATACAATAAGCAACTTAAAATAATATGTAGATATAAGCGTTCTTGTCCAGGTACCCAATTCAGTAAAACGTCACTAAAATCAATTCTGTGTGTGTGAAAAATATACAATTTAACTATGATTTTCGAGAAATCTAACTTTCAATCTAGCATCGCCCCATCTTATCTGCAACATTAGCCATGACCGAATCAAAGTTCGATGACACTAATAAAAATACAGCAACTCTTTAGACTGATTTTCCGTTAAAAATGATGAAATATCTACCAGTTTTCTTTTCAATACCTATTTCATTTGTGTTTCAGTACAATGTTAATTTTATAGTGGCCGGGTGTTAGTTTAATTTATTCTTGTGCTACTGGTATAATTTTTTCCGAACTCTTGGTGCTCCTACAACAGTTTTTGTACAAGGTATGTTAGTTTTACGTAACTAGATACATATAAATATTTGGCTAAATATTCAACGATTACCAGTCTTACCAAGGGGTATCGTTATCCAGTAACTGGGTTGTGGAGGTCACATAAGCAGTCGCTCCATGTAAAATGGTATTCAGCTGCATCTGGTAAGACTGGAAGCTGATTCTGACATAGTTGGTGAAAGGCTACGCAGAAGCAGAGACCACTGACCATGGCTACAATAGCACATGTCTCTTTGTAATCGTCTTCTACTTTTACTGAATCTTCGCTCCACTACTGGAGGTGGACCGCCAGCTCGGCAGAATCACCTCTTCCTTTACGCAGGCGGAAGAGTTGTATGTGGTAAAGTGTTGCAATTCCAGTCCAGGATATTTCGTGTTTAAGCGAGGTGTTTAAGCGAGGATAAGCAGTGTTTATCCAGGTCTAGGTCAGGTATATAATAGACATATTGTTAATTGGTTAGCTCCTGACAATCGGTAGTAGAAGGAAAAGCAATTTAGCATAACGGAACCTGTCTAGAAATTCAATGACGGTCAGCAGCCATGGAGAAAGGATCGGATTTATGGTGTGGATGGTGTTTGAAAGAATCTAGCAAAATGTTGTTTATTTTTATTTTTTTATTAGCCGTTAATGTCCCACTGCTGGGCAAAGGCCTCCCTACTGTCCTTCCACCTCTCTCTGTCCAGTGTTTTGTCCAGTGGGTCCCGCTTAGTGGCAAACTACATGGCGGCAGGCCCAGACAGAGATGACGGGATGAGCTGGACTCCATTAATAAAGATTGTTCCTTGGCAGAATCAGAATCAGAATTTTATTTGTCAAACATAGGTACATTGGGTTCTTGCATTACATATTTGTATAGGTCGCCATATTTTGGCATTACAGTATATAAATATTTTAACATAACGATTGTTTAAAATAACAATCGTAGGTACTCAATTTAAGCTCTGAATCCTGTTTTAATGTCTACCTAATCTGTCTAAGAATTTTGATAGATAGTGTTAAGTCCCTGTAAAGACATAAATGAAAAGTACCACTGTATTTTAGAATGAGGAAGTTAAGAAATTCAGTAGAATTAGGAAAACTAGTACCTATCTTTGTTTCAGCTTCACGTTTTCGTCTAGCCTTTTCCAGGGTTAGTCTTAAGGTTGATTTGGTAGAATAGGTAAGTAATTTGATGATTAAATAAACATAAAAAAATGTTATCTCTTCCGCGTTTAGTAGTTTGTTTATTTTATTACTAGCTGCGCCCCGAGGTTTCATTCGTATAAGTTTCCATCCCGTGGGGATATCGGGATAAAAAGTATCCTGTTAATCCTAGCTAAAAACCATATGAGTGCCAAATTTCATCCAAATCCGTTCAGTAAGTAGTTTTTGCGTGAAAGAGTAACGAACATGCATCCATCCTCACAAACTTTCGCATTTATAATACTCGTATTAGTAGGATTCATATCACACGGAAAATATCCAGTGTTCCAATTTGTACCTATTATTAGTCTTTTCTTCTAAAGGTCACAACAATTAAAATATAAGGCAGTGAATTTAAATTTATCACAGGCATTCCTAAATAAATGCTTTCAACATAAAAATATCTTATCACTCAATTAAATTAAAATATCACCTTAAATTAATACAATCGATAGTTAACCGTGGCAAAAATTATGAAATAAAAGTACTTATTATATGGAGAAGGATTTTAAAAAGTGCCACTCACTGTCCTCTGACATTGCCCTGTTTTCAGCCCACGGGCATTCACCTTCCATGTCAAACACGGAAGCTAACCTACCAGTTACCAGTTACGAACCGTTTTTACGTTTCAATATCAACAAGGGCAAGATCAACTTGCAGTTTTATATATACGAAAGTTACTTGATATATGTATAAATAAATTTATACATAATATGTGTCCTGACATTGTGCTACCATTTATATCAAAGGTCGTGCTCTATATTTTTCTTAGTTTTCTTTTGTTTTTTTTTTGTAGGGAGAGTCCCTTGGGCCTCGATTCGTTTTTGTTTTTGGATTCCATTTTGCTTTACAAGTTTTTTTGGGATCGACTTTCCGCTCAGTACATTGTAATTTCAAAATATACTGAATATTGTCTTATTTAGAAATGAGACCAATTTAATAAAACACTTCTGGTGTCAACCCATTTCAATCTTTCGCACTAAGGGTGTTAACAATCTTCGCCTCCATTCTAAACGGTATGATTTCTGGATTGTATCTTCAGGAGGCCGATATAGGTACTTAGATAATAGTCTTCGGTCAGCTCCAAACGGCGGGTCTCCACGAGGGTTTCTATTGAATTGCTAGTGAATCATAATCTTTTAATTTTATGTCGTAGGTAAGTGACGAAGAAGGTGACTAAGTAAGTATAGTAGGTATCCAAAAGCAACTTAATTCCTTTCCTAGCAAACATTTTTTTAAACCATTTTCCGTTGGTGACCAAGATGACTCTTGAAGGAAGAAAGTGCATAAGACCCACATTAGTCTTCGTGCATCTATACTTAGTTGTGTGTTGTAATGTACCTATGTAAGTATTGATTTAAAGTCAGGACCATGCATGTTAACTAATCGAAACAAGAATTATCTACAGCTAACTAATCTAAATTCCTAAGATATTCTAAAACTGATTTTGATTTAGACCACTAGCTAATCCAGAAAGTATGCTTAAAAGCAGGTTTTCGTGCTATAGGTAGATAGGTACTCCTTAGGTATATCTATGGTAATATACTGGTTAAAATCCTACTTCCTACTAATATTATAAACGCGAAAGTTTGTATGGATGGATGGATGGATGTTTGTTACTGTACTGTACTCTTACACGCCAAAACTACTGAACGGATTGGGATGAAATTTGGCACACAGATAGTTTATAACCAGGATTAACACATAGGATACTTGTTATCACGATATTCCCACGTGATTGAAATTTATGCGAGTGAAACTGCGGGTCGCAGCTAGTAAACATAACATCGCGCCTGTCCTGAAGGGTATTTGTTTTCGTCTTTTTATTACCTACTTACCAGTTTTCTTACCTTATGTGCAATTATTTTACTATGATTTTGTATGGTTGTATTGTATTAGTGCAATGTGACTAAATGTATTATTTTTTATTTTATTTTGTAATCTAGTCTTAAATATTATGTATAAATTTTATGTTTTGCTAATATTTTAATAATTTAATGAATTGTTAACCTTTTAATGTGAATGTTGTGCATGCCTATAAGTGATGTATTTACACAGAATTGACGACTCGTGATTGCATATTGTTACTACCCATGTAAATATATCGTTGGTGTGCCTTGCTCAATAAATAAATAAAAATAAGTAAGGCAGAGTTGACAAATAAATTATTTCAGTGTTGTTTAGAGTCACGACTTATGGTCTTAAGTTCTGGAAACCCGCGAGTCAAACTCTTACCATAAACTTGTAAGAGTTACACCAGAACTTCAATCAATGCATAACGTTCTCGTTCAAAGTCTGGTTTAGCAATAAGTAGGTACATATTGGTTTACTAGTCACACAACCATGTCGATGTCGGCTTGTTGGCTCATCGTAAGGACCTCTATAGCTAATCCAGATTCCGAAGGTGGCTCTCACTATGTTACATTGTGTTACGATGTTCCCAGGCTGCAAATATTTAGGTTTTAACGCCTCTAGCTATGCTAGCTATTTTGAAGGCGTAATGTTATCGATTCATAAGTATGTAGGTACTTTCTGAGTTTTTCTAATCCATTACTAACATCGGCGAAGGAAACTTGGCCTATAGGGAAATATAAGTCTGAAATCGTCAACCCGTCTTGAGCAGGCTTGGTGATCAATGCTCGTGCCTTCTCTGTAAGAGAAGAGGTCTTTGCACTGTAGTGGGACAAAAAATAGGCTGGTATTTCCTTTTGGGAATGTATACTAATTACTTACTTATTGTTCTTATTTCGTTTATTTATTTACTTATCTAATTTTATTACATTTTTATTCTTAATATTTTTACACTGTTTATTTATTGCATTCCTTTATAAAATGTTGGCAATCGCAGTATCTAATAAGGTAGTGGCCTTGACGAATATTCGTTGGTGTCTATACTGAATTATCTTTGGGAAATTGGGCACAAAAGGGTAGTAACGCGACATTGTAGATAAGTAGTAGACAAAGGTTGAGACTACACAAGTCCATAAAGAATATGTTTGTAAGTTCGCTAGAATATTAGGCGCCCTGGAAACTTGAGTTACCAACGTAAAAATGTAATACAAAAATTATATCATGTCCAATGTCACCCACTAAAAATATTTAGGCAAGAGCGCGATAAGCAAAATAAACCCTATCCCCTAAAATGTAAACTACCTGCGGGACACCCCGGAAACCTTATTCCTGAAACAGATTCAATGCTTTCCAACAGCTTTTTTTCAGTTGTCCTGTAAACTGCAGTGGTCACCATGGCAACTCCACGTGGTGCGCGGACGCACTTCCCGCGTGTCGGAGGTCGCGCAGCGTTCTATATAATGTGAACAAGTTGCCCAAGCGCACACTACCACACTCACGCGCTCGCCGCCAACATCCACCCACTAAACACTGTACGTAATAAAGGATATTAAAAAAAAGAACATAACATTAATTAATTACAATTTTCAAGGTTACTTTTAAACTTTTTTCTCAAAAAGCGTGTGTATCGACTTCTTAAGTCAGTCCGGTTGTGTCGTTGCGCTGGTAATTGTGGACCCACCACTGTACGTTTGGTTCTAGCGGGAGCGGTCAGTCCTGCACCTCCGAGACCAGTCAGTCTGCGCGAACGCATCTACCACTCGGACACAGTGCGCGCGCAACACAGTGATACTGTGACAGTGACAGTACTTGTAAACCATATCAACATGAACCACTACGTGAAAATCGTAAGTAATTTTACTTTTGTTTGCCAATTAAAAAGTGCAACCTTCGTGGTTGAGGTAATTAGAATTTTATTCAAATTACTGGCCGTTAGAGCAATTAATTTGAATGAAAAACTTGGCTGCTGTAATATATAAACAAACAGTTTTAGATAACTTTTGAACTAGTGTTAACAATTATTATTCAATAATCGGAAACACGTAATCGATTAATTTTTTTTCGTGAATAATAATGTCAGTCAGTCACGATAGTTGCAGTCATAAGTGTTAAAGTGTCAATGATCCAGTTTTAGTTGAATCATGTCAAGTTCTTTAACACACGGCTATAAAAAAATCACTTTATTTATATGATGAACTTGAAAAACAATGATGAAATTTAATGGTCATTCGTAGATTTCGTAGTTTATGTGTGTTTGTTACGCATTTTTTGTGATGCTTAGAATATAATAAAATGTTTGTGTGAACAACATTTTGTGAGTTTGAAATTCAGTGTGCAATTTTATAGTTAAATTTAACAGCTAACTAAGCAAGTTATTTTTCATTTTGCACTGTTATTTATTAAAATTTCTCGTCCTCAAATAAGGTACAAAGGTGGACTTCTAGGCATTTTCTACCAGTCAACTAAGGGTGGTGAAGAGAAAAGATTAGATAGAGAGCGATTATTATAATAATTGAGAAACTGAACGATGTTTTAAGAATTTTTATTCGTTTATTTACTTCGTCACTGAAAATAAAAGGCAATACATAGTTTAAATTGCAGAATATGATAGAAGTATCCTTAAAACAGTAACCGTCTGAGTTAGTTTCGATAATTCTTCTCAGGGGTAGCCAGATAGGAAATGTCGACTCTATTTTGTTTTTTACTATGACGGTTAAAATTGATTCAGGTATCCTATTAAAAGAATAAACAATTTTATTTCATTTCAGGTTATGTTCTTATTCTTAATATGATAAATGATTTTATTTCTGTAAGGGCTGATTTTTCAATCGACCGATAATTTTTACTCATGGAATAAAATTGACATCTGATCTGATTTTTGACAGTTTTTGTATGGAAAAACTGTCAAAACTTCAAAATTATTCCTCCAATAAAGTTATCTGGCGTTGCAAAAATCAGCCCTAAGTAGGTTTGTACAAACAGTTTTACATGTCAATAAACTAATTCTTAGTAAAATAATTATAATTTGAGTAAGCAGTTGATATTTTTAGTAGCGCGTTAATTACAAAACACATGCATAACTTACGCATTGCGTTTCACAACTTATGTAAGAACATAAAACCAGTTCCTTTGACAAGGATTATTATCCGTAACTACATTTTTTATGGAAATTAAATAATGTATTATTGGGTTTTATGTAAGTTTAAGAGTTGTAAACTGATTCATTTCTGTGGAGGTTAAAGATTTACGACAGTTAAAGCATTACTTTTTTATAGACAAGTTCCAAAATTGTCTTTATATATGTATGTTGGGTCTTAATTTACTAAGGGCTGATTTTTCCAAAGCCAGATAATTTTACCTGAGTAATAATTTTGAATGTTTTCTTCCACACAAAAACTGTCAGACGTCAATTTAATTCCGCGAATAAAAATTATCTGTCGATTGAAAAATCAGCCGTTACATATATTTATAGAAAAATACCGAAATAATAAAAAAAGTACTTTTCATTCCACGAAATTATGGCATTCATATTGTTTTAATAACCTTATCTAAACCAAAGATATCTACTACATTAGGGCAATATTATTTTACCTACATTAAAGTTCTAATTTCCTAGATAAGATCGCTAATCAGTTATTTTAATGAACAGACTTATTTCGTGGTCCGGTAAAAGTAATAACGAAATAAATTCTAATTAAATTGGAACCGTAACTGGTATTGTTAGAGTGAGTCATTTAACCGTCGTAGACATTTATCAGTCAATCGATAACTTAGGACACGGATTTCCGTGATAACGCCTGTTGCCGATTTGTTAAATTATGAATAATATATATTTACATAAATGGTCTCTCAATCCGGATCATAATTTTCAAAATTATGACACGTTATTGACAAATGCGAAATTAAAACTTAGTTTATTTTAACTAGCCGTTCAGCTATCAGTTTATTGGTTAATTTATAAGGTCTTTTAAATAATTATTTAATTGCAAAGTAATCCTACTTTATTTGTTTATGATCTAAACTAGTTTACATAAACGTAATTAGTTACGTTGCGGTAAAGTTTCGTTAGTCTGACTGCAATTAAGTACTTTCAATTAAAGATACCAAGTTTATTTAATCTATTCAGTAGTTAATACCCAATAGATTTTTTATGCCTCTCTTGAATTGCATAAATTTTACGACATTACTTAAGTATCTTGTAGTTATAAGTTCTATTCATTGTTTTATGAATGGCAAATGACACTGACTGGACAGCTCCACTCAAATATGTGTGGTTCTTTTTCTTTACTCAAAAGACCATTTGAGACACCAATATTCTTGCCAGGGCTGCGGGTTGGTCGAAACAGATACCGTGGCACCTGGCACAGACAACTGAAGGAACACGGGTGGGTTAAAACCCACCCGTGACTAAAGTCAGTAAAAGTCTGACACGCCCTTCCGCTCAGCCCAGAGCGGGAGAGGTCATTCGATGATTTCCCACCCAAAAAGACCAATCTTCACACGATCTGACCAAGATTATGTCTGGACTAAAAGAGACTGTGACCTTTGAGTTTGTTTCGGCTTTTCGTCTTTTCTTTTCAGTCGGATAAGAAACAAAGACCTTATCTTGTTTTTAAAAATCTTTTTTTAATGATTTATTTCAGTAAGAAGGTTTGTACAAACACTTTTATATGTCAATCATATTGCTTATAGATAACAGAATCTTTTGATACTCTTAGATTATGTTCAAACTTTTGATTATTTTTCAAAACCTAGAATTTAAAAAGTAATTAACCTGGCTCATCTTTATCATTCAAAATTGACGGTTTCATAATAATAAGATGTATTGAACAGTTTCAAGACTTTATTACATAAGTTTTAATTGGTTTCAAAAGACTTTTACATTGTCATTCTTTCATTTAGGTATTGTATTGTTGGAGACGTGAATATGAAAAAGTATTTATCAGATTCTAACAGTTGATTCTAACAGCTTTCTCTAATAAAGCAATACCAACTTTAAAACAGTTAAAAAGCACTCTTAGAACTTTTTGATAAAAAAAAACAATCTAGTTACCTATTATCTTGAATGGACTGGTCTTCTCAATGAGATTTTCAAGATAAATAAGTAGTGACGCTAATAATATTATGTTATTTATAATTAAAATAATATTGTATTATATAATTGAAATAATATTATATTATTTATAATTATATTATTTAGCTTGAACCCGGACAGAACAGGGTTCAAGCTAAATAATTACTATTTTTGCTACTATTTTTTATATTTTAAAATGTTTTTATACTTTTTATATTCTAATCTTTAAAAATATAATTTATATGTTTACATTGAAATAAAGGTTATAAATAATATTATAATTGCTGTAGGTAAGGCAAATATATCGGATACATAAGTTTACACTCATAATATACCTAATACAATAACCCAACGAAATAGTTACTCTCGCCACACCTCTAAAACAATTTTCAATATCTATCACAAAAACAATTTTCCGTTTACATTTTGATAATACAAAGGTAAAATAGTTTAATATCCAACTATTATCCAGAAACAGTTTCACAATTCATATCGCGATTCGCGATAGAACGATAGACTTGTTTCTAACGATCGCGTTCGATAACTGCCCATTACGATTCCAAGCTTATAAATTGCAGAAAATACTTAGAAATAATCACTGATATTATGAAGAATTAATCTAGTTTCAGTAATTGTTTGTTTGAATAAATTATCACGGGTTCACCGGTGTAAATTGTTACTTGTTACTTATCAATTGAAAAGTAGAGACTTTTTGTGCTGTTTTTATTGTGGTCTGGTGTTGCTTTATTATTAGGCTGCATTCTCATTTCCTGGGTTATAAGGTGACCGAGCTAGTCAATCTAAGTCTGAAACAAAACAACAGAGGGGCAATTCTCGTAATTTTAATTATGTTAATAGTCTGATCTCAGTCTCAAATTGATGTCTGATTGTCGCTGAGATGACTCAGCGACAATCAATGTCAAAAACTTGTCCAAAATGTAGGGTGAGGTATTTTTGACAATTTATGGTGGCGTATTAATTAAAAACGTTCAAAATCTAGTCGCAATCTCATGATTACGACTACATTTTAAACGTTTTTAATTACGGGAATTAGCCTTCAGAACGTAGCGTGCCGTAAACTGAGAGTAACATTGGCCCTCGAAATTCTCTGAAAACCAATTCAAATTCATAAATGAAATTCTGTGGTCCTTACAGAAGCAAATCATTCAGATTGAGCCATTTTTCCGTAAAATTAGAAATAAACAGACCTTTTCATAATATTTGCATGATGGATTAATATTAACACCTACTTATGCAAATGAAATGACATATCTATTTGTATGCGAAAACAAGTTATTGTGAAAACTAAAGATTGTTTATACGAATAGAACTTCATAAATGTAAATGATGCTTTGTTCTTAGTTGTGCGGTAAACTGACAACACGTAAGAGCTGCCACAAAGATGTAAGGCCAGGTTTGCTGAAGGTCTGCCCTTTAAGAAAATTCAATAGATATTTGACATGAATTCAATCATCACAGCCTATTGCAGTCCACGGCTGGACATAGGCCTCTCCCAGGCTGTGCTACAATACCCTATCCTCTGCCTTCCGCGTCCAGTCTGTCCCAGCCACCTTCTTTAGGTCGTCCGTCTATCTAGCTGGGGTCGTCCCTTACTACGCTTGCCTATACGCGGGCTCCACTCCAAGACTCGTCTGCTCCACCGGCCATCGGTTCTTAGACAAACATGGCCAGCCCACTGCCACTTCAATTTGCTTACACTCTGCAAGCTATGTCGGTAACTGTAGTTCTCACATGACTTAAGAAATGTGAAAATGTATAACATATCTAAACTATGCTGCTTTCGTACCGCAAGCCCTTATACGATTACTATCGTCTTCATTTTCAAAGGTATTTGAACCTACCTCGTAAATATATGTGGTGTTTAGATCAAACCACACAGAAACCGCTTTAAACATATTTTTCAAACTCTTAATAGAATTAAAAACCACAAAATCTACATAACAATGACATTAAACTATTCCCAAACCTCTCACTTACCGTGATATTTTTTTTGTTTTGCCCAATCTTATTTATTTCTGTACCAAGCATGTCCAATTGTTTGCTGCCGCGATAAATCAAGTTTCAAATTATATTATACGTCAAAATTATGATATGATCATGCACGTTTCAGAGCAGGGAGCAAATCTTTGATAGGTGACAATGACCTATGACATATGTCATTTGGAATACCTATGGGTTAATAATGTCATTAATGGCACTAGTGTAGTTTATAGCTAATGCATCATATAGTACAGTGAATTGTGCATATTTCAACATCGCTTGGACATGGTCAGTTTTAGTTGAATTTTAAACTATTTGCATTATTCCTTTGGCGTAAACGTCAGTTTAAACCACCTTATTTACATTCCGCTTGAGACCTTGGTGGATATAGTAAGACCTAGTGACTTTTGTTTTATGAAAAAACTTCATTTTGATTTCAATCTGTGCACAGTATCACACAGTACATGTATCTAAGTATTGAAAGGAAGCTCAAAACAATTGTGGTGGATCTTGTGTAACTTACTTCCTGATGATATGAAGTCTGAGCTGTCAATCAGATATGACAAATGACTTTAATTAATCGAATGCTACTAATTCTACGTCATATCCTTTTTCAATACACGTTGATTTACTTATTCAATTTTATTAAGTATTATAACCATGTATGTTGTTGCATCACCAGTGAGCACGCTTCCTAGTCACTCGTTAGGCAATGACAGAACATCGTATTCAGACAATTAATTAATTATCTAAGATGAATACAGTTTCCATGTTACGCTCACAAGTCGGTCACTTGTTCCTACTTCCATACATTAATCAAACAAAAGTATTTGATTAATTACGGCCAAGGGTGTCGTGTACAGACAATGGTTCTCATAATAATTGCAGTATTTTTTGTGTGGTTTATTCGCATAAATTGTGTAATTCATGATCGCCAGATGATCATCAGTTGGCTCGTGACCGAGATATGCAAAAAGCGACCTTCACGACTTTACGTATAGTGGGTGAATGACCTATTTTGTGTGTGATGGAGTATGTTGACTTCGTTTTTGCTGTAAGTGCGTTAATTGTGTGTTAAACCTAATGGTCGTGATGTCTTTATCTGCAGTAATTATCGTGTTCTTTAACGATCTATTGAAGTATGACAACGTTGATATTTTATTTGAAACAAAGCACAAAACTATGCCCAGTTTTAAACAAGCGATTGCGGACATAATGTGGTCACAATTCGTATGTGACCAAAATAATAGGACTTTAATGATAGGGTTAGCGCAGTTTTAAGAGCAGTGTTGTAAGATTGTGTAACACAGAAAGCGCATTCGTAAAACGTAGAAAGCGAAATCAGCGATTGCATTCAACGCTTGTTTTAGTTTCTGTTTCTATGGGAATTATAAACCGTAATATTGTTGATATATGTTTATGATTGCCCGAACAATTTCCTGCTATTCAATATTAATGTTAATATGTGTATGTTTATGTTAGGGTTGGCCAGAATCGATGTAATAGAATAGAAAATGTAAAGAATTATGTCTTATAATGTCAGTAATATCCAAGATAAACGTTCTGAGTGAAAGAAAACATCGTTAGGAAACCAGGGGGTCTACACCGAAGTAGAATCGGCCGAATGTTCGGCCGTTTCCTGCTACGAAGTTAATATTTGGTTCGGTCGGTTCCGATCCTACACTCCTACACTCTTTCGAATATTGACTATGGTCCCGATCAAACTGAGCCGATCCGAACTTTTTTCGCATTTCTTAATAATATACGGTTCGGCCATGTGTCGGTCCGATCAGAACATTCGCACTTTGCACTTCGGAGTAGGCCCCCTGGACTTATAGTAAATATACGTTTAAGATCGCCTACCGGTCTTGAGCAAGCGTGGTGATCAATGCTTGAGCCATCTCTGTTAGAGAAGGCCTTTGCCATGCAGTGGGACAGTAATAAGCTGATATTATTATTATAATCACATCACTACCTTTAATGAACCAGTAATTTGTACAATACAACAACACAATTGAATGACTCAAATCATATGGGAAGTAGAGCTAACGATGCTTTAATACCATAATCTTACGGTGTCAATGCCATAGGGAATTAGCCTTCGTCAAACGACGTTTTTAAACAGTCAATGGGCGAATTTTCCATTGTAAAGGTCCACTTCCTTTTTCCAATCCAAGGGTTATGGCCTCATTGTTGTCAAGGTAAGTTTAAATATGTCGTTTAATGCGTTATAAAGGCCTTGTCTCTTTACATAAATGTCGACCTCGCAACTGCAGTTTCTATGTAATTGACATCTTTCAATAGTTCTGTGTGAGTATCACTTGTTTTGAACAACGGAATTGTGGAATTTATTCAATTTTTTCTAAGTTTACTGGTCTTTTGACGCTACTTACAGATTTTTGAGTGAGTATTTATTTCTTTTTCGATCATTAACTTTTTTACTAAACCGATTATTAGTGTGATGTTTTCATTTATTATTTGATGACTCTAAGTCTCTAAGGACCATTTTCTCATATTGTTTCGGCTAGGAATAGCACAATTTTTTTTTCACATTTTCACTCCGGGCAATGTGCTAGGCAGGGTTAAATTCTTTGCTTGTAACGTTATTATCAACTATTAAAACTAACGATGTTTTTATTGACAATATTCTTTGCATCATCTCGGAAATGTCTACAAATGCACATGGAAGGTCTGTTATACCGATTATATCTTCGACAATTTTTATAATAAGCGCCATTTACCTCTAATGGACAGATAACTACATTGGATACGTCTGTAAACCACCTTTTTACTCATTTATTTTTATAATTTACATATAAAATCATCGCATTACATAATTTATCAATGAATCAAGTCATGCTACGGTCGGCAGTTTTCGCAACGTACGGCTGATGAGAAATTTTTGTATTTTTCTTTACTGATGTAACGGAGAGAGTGCGCAGGCGTCACTTATGTCTGTAGCATGCGGGCAGTTTAGTACCAACTGCAGATATGTGTGACATATGTATGTGAGAGATCACGCTATTAGTTATAGTCTGTAAGCAGAATATAAGAAAAAAATAAAAATAACGAGATCGTTTAGCAAGTTTCATACCGTTTATTTTTTAGGCGAGGAAAGAAATCATTTCTATGCAGCCTCTTACCGCAGTCAGACGGGAATTCAATAACTGAAATGACTGTTAATTTTATGCAAGTACTTGTTTATATTCTTATTAATCTATTGGAACTTAGCGTGACTTAACTTACTTTAACTCAATCGGGTCATTACAGTTCAAATAATTATCAAGGTTCCTTCAAAGGAAGACGAGTCCATTACCAAGTAATAAAAATATTTTAATCAAAACCTCATCGTTAATTGGTTTTTTTCCTGACACTTAAAGGTCAGATCGTCACAGCACTCACAGCTGATTAGACGTAAAATATATCGAATTAAAAATATACAAACAATATGCATAATATAGTATCGATATATGTTACTGCGGTAGTCGGAAGGCGGAAGTAGTAACAGTAGTAGGACCGGTCCGCACGCGTTATCATGTGAGCATTTATAAAGGGGCTAGTCTACTTGACTGAATTTAGTCGATCTAAATGGCCCTATTACTGAGCTCAGCCGATCGATTCTGTAAAAATTTCACCGTGAAAAGTTATGTGAAGTGAGCTGTCAATAGTGTCAGTCCTTAGCATTAGTTGGAATGACAGCTCACTTCACCTAAGTTTTCACCGTGAGATTTTTACAGAATCGATCAGCTGAGCTCAGTAATAGGGCCATTTAGATCGACTAAATTCAATCAAGTAGACTTCAGAATTACAATGCTGGTTAGAAATGGGTTGACTACCGAGATGACGACTAATAGAGAAGTATGGAAGAAAAAGACATGTTGCGCCGATCCCAAACAAATTGGGATGAGGGTATCAGAATGCTGATGATGGAGCTCAGGCAAGCGTATTCGCATTCAGCAAGTTCAATCAATCAACTCAGGTTATCATCCACTGCTGGACATAGGCCTCTCCTTAGTGTACCGCAATACCCTGTCCTCCACCTTCCGCATCTTCTCTGTCCCAGCCACCTTTTTAAGGTCTTCGGTCCTGCTAGCTGGGGGTCATCCCACACTACGCGTAAGTTAGCCTCCTAAGAGTAACCTAATTAAAAGGAAGAAAGGTCGAAATACGTCCGCCTTTGTTGCACTTTAATCTGCAGATGGATTCAGTGTAGTGTGTACAGAACCTTTTAAATCATCTCTTTCGAAAAAGATGATAAAATTCAGATGACTGAATTCAGCCTAGTGGATGAGCCCCTTTATCATGTGAGTATTTTAATGCGCCCGCGCCGGCTTCCCGATATGTG
The DNA here is from genome assembly GCA_947507525.1 of Apamea epomidion. NCBI lineage: Eukaryota > Metazoa > Arthropoda > Insecta > Lepidoptera > Noctuidae > Apamea > Apamea epomidion. Next base: position 13,739,329 of record OX382231.1, read on the forward strand.
ACGTACTATTCGCTGCCCATTCATGGTCCGTGCAAGCTTTTTATTACGTGATATAAGCTACTGGTTTTCTGCGAGTTTTTAGATTTTATAATTTAATGTTCAGGATTTGTAATGTTCGTTCGTGTAGGGGAAAATGGAAAAATTGTAAAGAAATTTGTCAATTTTTTTTAATGATTTTTTTTTTTTAAATTATATTTTTTTTTTGTTGTTGTAGGTATTTACGTTTTGTAACGTGTAGTTTCATCTAAGACCAAAACTGTTTATTCTACCCATAGATATAATGATTCTACCCCAAAACTGTTTATTCTACCCATAGATATAATGATTCTACCCCAAAACTGTTTATTCTACCCATAGATATAATGATTCTACCGCAATAATTCTGGTGTATTGGTGCAATACCAATCTACTCTATTCGCCTCATTCTACTCCACGTCACCGCGTATGGTAGGTCGCGGTCATACTGTTTTAATTATATTTAAAAATGTTAATAATTAACATTTATTTAAGTAAATTATTCTTATAAAAGACACTTTTTGACGCAACTGCCATAAATTATTACAAATTATAAAAACTGATCTTATAAATGATTGATGACATTTTGCATAAAAATATAAATTGTTAGCTGATAAATGACAGGATTATTGAGATATGACGTCAATAATTTGCCAAATTTTTTATGTTATTTTAGTTCCTGTTCAAGGTGGAGACGACAACATGACAATAAATTAAACTGCATATCTAATGGGTTAATAAATGAAACGGATGACGTTCCCAGTATGCATACTAAAATTCAACCAAATATATCCAATTGTTTGGTCATTTTAGATAGCTAGTCAAAGATTGGCAAAATCCACAGTCGGTCCATCACTTTTTCACCTTATTTAATTAGTTTGTTTAAAAAAAAAACATATTATTTTTTTATTAAATGTTAGGATTTATTTGATAATTCCGAATTACTCTTATGTATTAGTATTGTCAATGTTTTTATTTACTGCCGTATTGTTGTCTCCATATTGTATATTTCCTATCATCCGTGTTTTGGTTATATTTATTTACTTGCTGCGCCCCGCGGCTTCACCCGCATAAGTTTCGATCCCGTGGGAATATAGGGATGAAAAGTATCCTATATGTTAATCCTGGTTATAAACCATCTGTGTGCTAAATTTCATCGAAATCCGTTCAGTAGTTTTTGCGTGAAAGAGTAACAAAAATCCATTCCTCCATCCAAAAAAACTTTCACGTTTATAATATTAGTTGGATTAATCACCCGTACAACTAATCCTTTTATTCAAATAAGTCATCGACTTAGACAAATATGTGGATAGTCATGTCCTTAAAAGTAGGTATTTAACAGTCTTAACCTAGTTTCAAAATGCATGACAAGAACGTTTAGCTTTATGATTACTTAACGTAAATAATCATACTTATCGTACCCTGTTCGACCGGAAAAGCAAGAAATGTAATGTTACAAAAATGTGGATACATAATGGGAATAATTTAACGCACAGCTGCTGATCTACAATTGTCGGTAAATAGGCATTAATATACTTTGGTTTAATTCAATATTTATTTAGTTCAGTTAAGTTATATTTATGCAATACGGGCATTAGGGTAGTTGCCTGGGTAAAAAAATTATTATTATATTTAGTCCGTCAGTTAGATTATCGAAAAATAATGGACACGTATTTTTTCTTTTGTCAATCAAACAAAAAATGACAAAGATAAAGCGCGTCAAAATTTGGGAGCAAGCAAGCAAGTGACGTCATGCGGAACTTTAACGGGCGATATCTCCATCATTTCTTATATAATTGACAAAAGAAAAAATACGGGTTCAATATTTTTCGATAATTTAACTGACGGACTAATTAGAATTTTTTAGGAAAATAACCTCATGCACTCGTAAACCGCGTTCAAGAAGTGCCTCTCTATATTAAAATATATTGTGTAGGGACCATTCTTCTTGTGAAGAAATACTATATACTTAACAATAATAAACTTTGAATTTAGATAAATTCCTTCCGCATTCTGTTTTAATTTTACACTTATACTGATTTCTATAAATGACATTGTTTACGGAACTTTAAAAAATCCGACACTTGGAAATGTACAGACGCCAGCTCACCGAGCTACTACAATCTGTCAAATTTCTTTAATAGATTTTCAACTTTATAGCTAAAACATTAAGGTTCAAGGTTGATTGGGAAAATTTGACAGTTTCGGGTAGCTTGACCTGTTAGCGTCTGTCTGTACGTCAATAAAACAATGAATTTCTTGCTCAATGAGATTGGATTTCACTGTCCAGTGAGCTTAGAATTATTGTAGCATTACTAAAGAGATCACACATATACATACATATGTACTTATGTATGTGTAAGTACTGCACACACTTGGATTGAATGTCAAGTAAAATTATCTTTACTTAGCTTAGCTGTTATTCCACCGGATGCTCGGGATGGACACTATAACCGGCTCACTTCAAGCTCACTTCACCTAAGTTTTCACGGTGAGATTTTAACAGAATAGAACAGCTGAATCCACCCAAGGGCTGCTAGAATAAAACTTTAACCAAACCCATCTTTATAAAATGCTAGGTGGCCAGAAAATGATAAAAACAACTCAGCAGATTCTAAGATTACAAGAAGCACAAACGGACTCAAGACATCCAATTAGGTATTTATTATTATCACGGATACGTACGATACTAATTAGCTACAATTACCAACATACCTACGCAATCATAGAAAAAGAAATATATCCGTATGTAATACAATAATACGGAGAAATACGAGAATGTAAGAAATCCGTTCGTTTGGTAGACCACAGATCGGTTTGGTACTGGTCGGTCGGAATGCGGAACTTTTCGTGGGCCTAATAAATATTCGTGGATTATTCAGTGCAGGCTCCGGGCTATGTGGTCATAGTAAAGTGATGGTTACAACTGTTTTATGTGCAGTTTGTACTAGGTGTTGATTGAGAAATAATTTAAAAGTCGCTTTGGAATTAGCATAACGTCAAGTTTGTATTTTCCGAAGCAGTTAAGTGCTTAGGCAGATTGTACATCCACATTTGGCCAGTTATGTTAAAGTTCCATGTAGTAGGGTGTGAGCTTGTGTTTAACCGGGCACTAATGCAGACTTATGGGCTACTACTCAGAAATTCCTGATTGAAAAAACCCAAGAACACTTTCGTTTTGGAATTGTGTTTTGATATCCTGCTATTTTTTTTTAGTTCTTGTAATATTGTCTGTGTTACAAACCTCTTAATGATATTACTTCATGTTTGATTTTTGATACGGAAACCGCGTCTTGTCAGCTCTTACGTCGTGAGAAAAAAAAGTTGTTAAATCCACGGGAAGTAATATATTTCATTCGTATCCGAGACCACTCGGAAACGTGCGTGTACATAAATATCAATGTACTGATATTGTTAGTTTGATGGTTATTAATGGTACTTAATGTCGGTATAGCCTACATCCTTAAGGTCGGTATAGCCTACAGCCTTAATGTCTGGGAATGCATTAATCCCTCGTATCATAATTCAGCTATCACAAACTAGTGTTGGTCGTTAGGGCATGTCAAGGGGACGTTGATAAATACCTCATTGTTACCACTTCTCGCTTGTCAATTTAAGGATATTACAGACCATAAATTATAACAAACGAGCAGTTTAAAACAAATGGCTAGATTATACATAAATTAGCGATCAAAATCGTGTTTGAACCGACTTTTTCCCGACAAAAAATGTAATCGCAAAATAAATACTTAACGAAAATTATTTATCGCAACCAGAAGACTAGAAAAATTGTGTAATGCTCATAAAAAAGTGAAACTACTTTAGGTTTCTTTCGGAAAATAGGCTCTAGACGTCCTTCACTGCACAATATAGACTTTAATTTAAAAATAAACATCGAAAGTCTTTACATAATACGTTAAATCGGTCGTTGGGGACATGCGACCTTCTCGAATGGCTTTCAATACTTGTGGACAGTTTTATAATAGAATGTAAGTGGTTATTGGTACCTACTTATTTACTTATTTAAGCTAGTAGCTTGGAATAGGCGTGGCTATAATGATGTTGGCTTGGACCGCTGTGACGTAGTAGGTGCTAACCTTGGGTATCTAGGTGACACTTGGCGTTCGAGATTAGCATCGCATTCATCGAAGATGTCAACGCTATGTTGTGATGTTTGTTCATTCAAGTGTACTAAGATGCTATTGTTTGACCTTAGTTTAATTGTCTATGGTTTAGCATAATTATTTTTTTATGTTGATTTACAATTACGGCTCACTGTACAAAAGTAATTGAGACGTTTAATAAAAAACCTACAACATTAATTAAAGCATAGGACCAAATGTGAACAAAAAACATAGTGCTATTTATATTTTAAACAGATATCAGACTCAGTTTTACTTGTGTTGCATGAACGAATACATTAAATGTGTTACATAGGCTATACGTTGGAACTTGAATTAAAGATAACGACTCAATCAACGCTTTAATTTGAATAAACCAAAGTGATTTAGTGTAACATTTTTTTGTTTACATTTTGTGTCATACCTTAGTGAATGGACTATAGTCGATCAGGAGCTACAGAAGTGGCATTAAATTAGCATAAGTGTTTAAAATAACTAGCTTATTGGTGTACCAGATTCACAGTAACATTTAAAGCGTTCAATTGGCAGTTTTATACCTTTTGCTTGAATTATAACTTAGCACCTTTTAAAACCAGTGTATTTCAAACTTTTATTCATGCAGACACGTTTCGTTACGAATGTCAACGATATTTTGAAAAAACGGAAACGACCTCGTTGCTATAATTATAATTTCATTGCGAAAAATGCAGCTGCTGTATAATTCGGTTTTGGAACAGGACGTCGATATTTGTACATTTTTTTCCTTAAAAGCTGTTCTGAAAAGACGCTAAAGAGTAAGTATCACTTAGGTCCATATTTCCTTGTCTTGGTGTAGTTTTTTTCGGTCATGCTAAGTTCTGTGCTGGTCTTACAAAGCCAAAGTGACATAACATTCTAAGGAAAGCTGTCCAGTCAATTTCAGCTATTTCTCAAATACGGAAACAATATTGTCCACAACTGGAGTTAAGGCTTTATGCCTGTGGAGAAATGCTCCACTAATAAAATCTTACTGAGCTCACAACGCTACCATCAGTATTTATTGACGTAATAAACATTGTACGCAGCATAATAGAGATTTGATGTAGTAAATCATGATACACAATATTCAGATTTGCCCTATATAGCGATCATAATAGGTATGACCTTAAACAGCATATTACTTTGATACGAATCGATAATGGTCCGTAAACGTTTATTGTTGGACATAGGACCTTCTTTATGGATCGTTAGAACAACTGATCATAAGGCATAAAGTCGTAAGTACAGATACGAGATGTTGGAAAATGCTGCTGTGTACTTATTTGTTTACTTGTACTACCGAAGTTTACTGTTGACGAGATGCGTACTTTTTTAAATGAAAACGGTAAGTTTATTCACGCTTAGGAATCGTAGAACCAGTTTCTTAGCATTCGATTCGGTTTAGTTATTGACTATTCTGGGATTTTGAAACAGGGCGGATGTTGGAAGGATTTTCCTACATCAGGCAAGGTTCTGTTGCCTTTTAAGGAATCTTGTGGCTCCAGTTGTAGGCTCCTGTTTAAACTTAGTTTCTCACGATACATTAGACAATACGAGTATTCGTTGGGAGACCTCGCACTATAGACAGCTGTGCTACTGGGGATTTTGTTGCCAGTTTTTCTTCCCAGCGAAAGCACTAGGAAGTAGTGAAGGGTGGGCATTTTGGGGGACTGTCTTAGGTAATTTTGACGTTCGAAAAGTGCTGATTGTAAGCCTAATTTGAATAAATGGCTTTTGATTTCGATTTGATTTTATAGTGCTCTAAATAATTGCAATAATCATGACCTCAGATAAAACATAACTCAGATATGAATCAATAATTATCATAACATAATAGGTGAAACTGGACGCGTGATGTTCAACATTTTTATATTGCATGACCCTGTACAATATCCGGTATTCGTGATAAAAATCATCTGATGTGCTAACCTAAACTCCGATAATTATCTTAACACCAAATCATCTTCGCATAAATAAAATATAATTACCAATTACATGATTATTAAATGTTCAAGTTGTTTAATTCAGACGATTTGTGTTCGTGAATTATTGCCTCTGATTCATGACAAATGAGGATGTTATCGGCTAGACTGTTTCCACTTATAATATTTATGAGGTCTATCTGAGATTTATTGGCCATTTTTAAGGTCTATTGTTTTCTCTGCGTTTCAAGGTTTGCTTTGCGCAGATGACCAATAAGTTTAATTGCAGTATAATTGCGTTCTTACTGTTGTTTCGTGTACCTATTGATATTCAATTTTGATCAGTTAGACTGAGCGGCATTATTTATTTCGTAAAGCTACGTTGATATTAGAAGAGCATGAATTATTTCAGAGATTAGAGATAGTGTCAAAACAAAACCCCGAGTCGTCTTTGTGGGAATTAGATGTTTCTATTCAAATACTTTTTATTACACATAAACCTTCATGGACACTTATGTAATGTCAGAAGAAACTCCACGGCTACTCTTTTAAAAATAATTGACTATTACAATGTTTTTAAATTATTGTGTTAATATATATGGGAGGATAGTGTAGGCCTGTCAACAAGTACTAGGTACTTTACTCTTCCTAACTAACTGCTCATTAGGAGAAGAAGTGACCTCGCCGGGATCGTTGGCCTAACATTCCTCAAACAATTACTGAAGCAATTATTTAAATTAAGTTCGAATTCCAAACGAGCTCTCAGATAAACAAACAGGTTCGTCTTGTCGTGCACTCGTAACCATAGCAACCATAGCATAGACCAGAAACCCGACCATCTTCGAAGTGAGAGGCTTATGTGCCAGTAATAAATCCTTTAATTCATACAGTAGTCAAGATGGATTAGATTCGTGAGTATTATTTATGTGCTAAGATCCGAGGCATATCCGTTATTCAGTATTTAAAATGAGTTGTTAGTATAACTTGGTTTCGGTTTTGTTGCTTGAAGCCGTAACGTACCTTATCTATAAATATCGAATAAGTCCGGAAAAACTTCCTTCGTTACAGTAGTGATTTAAAGAGAAGCTTGGTCTGTAGTGGTTACTGGCGTACCCTGTAGTGTATCTTGTAGTCCCCCCTTATCGCAGTATTGCTGAACCTTATCTCCAGTTGTGCTTGAGTCCTCAGGTACAGCATAATGTCCTTTAAGGATGGAAGGACTGTAGTAGGAGACTGCCCTAAATATTTTAACTACCCTAAAAGTTCAGCAATCTTCCTCGAGATGGAAGTTTATGGAGGGCTCAGATCTCAAGTGCGTATACCGCATCTCTCCACAGACAATGGCCCCAGCAATACAAACACCATAGCACACTTTTCATCATGTGATGTTTGAAGATATCTACCGCGAAACTTACAGTTTTACATCATAATATTCTTGTCTAGGTAAACGAGTCTAAAACTAGCCAATCTAGCCGACCTAATAAAGAGAAATGCAGACGTCTGTTACCATACATCGTCCATTTATCTCTAGCCAAACATACACTAAGAATATTAAACACGTTACATCGAATAACAATTGCAAAGTTGCCTGTTCCGAAATCACTTGTGCAATATAAATGTAACTGTTCCATAATATGCTATTTATAGTATTATTTCATAGACCTGAAATAGTAATTTTACTGTCGATTGCTTCTTGAAGTGTGATCGTAAAAAAATGCGTGTGTAACTCATTTTGTTCAGTGGGTTAGGCGGTTAGTTTAATCAGTAATTCTGGTTCTTGAGACAGGTGTACCTTATAACCATTTATTATGATTACAATTCTTGTGCTATTTTCATGGTCTTCAGAACAGATTTTCAGGGGGCGACTATGTTCGTCAGAAACCTCTATGTCCATGTTAAATTCAGAAGGATATTAAGTTCTGAGGAACATTCGTGTAAGTACAGATTGCAGCACATCAAGCTATTACAATCTGTCAAATTTCTTTAATAGATTTTCAACTTTATCGCTAAAACGTTAAGGTTCAAGGTTGATTGGGAAAATTTGACAGTTTCGGGTAGCTTGGCCTGCTGGCGTCTCTATGTAGATGATGTTCATTCAGATATTCAAGAGATGCTTCCCTGACTGCAGTGATTCCAAGCATTACGAGGCTTTTAGATTTAGTTGAACCAGACATTGAAGAGGTAATAGATATGCTTGAAGGTATTTCAAAAAAACAAATAATAGCTGTTGATGATTTCTCAGGAGTAGCCTGAAGTCTGGCTTTGTACCCGGTTTTTGGCAATAGACTCGCCCAGTGTGAAACGGGACTTACACATACACGACGAATTTGGGCGTACTATAGATACATATAACTCTGCCTAACCCTTCGGGTACACAGGCGTGATGTTATGTTATGTGTTAAGATAACTGTCTCTATCTAAGTATATACGGGAAAGTCTACAACTAGCCCAAGATCCTACCATTAGACGAATAATGCTAAATATGGGCTTACAACAGTGTCTCGACACAATGGCCGTCGGACAGTTGCGTCACAGTGTCGCAAGCGCAGCTCGGTGCGTTCACACTTGATTCGGTTTCCCCGCACGCATGCGCGTGATTTGTGAATTTACGTACATATTTAGTGCATAGGCTCTGTGTACACTGGCGAATTGATGACATTGCTTCTTCGCTCGTCTTTATTTTTTTCAAAGTTTTGGCGTTTATGGAGGTCGAACTTCATGAACAGATTATACAGGACGTCAAGGAGATAGACGCGCACCTGTTACCATGAATACAGTACATGATTTTGAACTCCCCTGCGTTGAAATTTTCTGACTGTTTAAGTCTGTAATAACTAGGATGAGATTTAAAAGAACCTCTACAAATTCTTTTCATTGCCTTTTTGGATAAATGATGAAATAAAATGGTTGTTTGTTGAATGTTGATTATCATCATTGTTGCATTATATGTCCACTGTTGGACATAGGCCTCCTCAAAGGATGGCCTCAACGATCAGAATATGTAATGACTACCTAATTATTGATGACTTTTGCATATTATAATTCGGTGTCATCATTATACATCTTCTACCTATAAGTTTTTCACCATAGTATATCAGAGCGTAAGGCTCAGGGAATCTTAGTAAAGGACTTTGGTTGTTAAACAAGTAAACTAATGTAAATTTCAATTCATCTCCATGTTTACGCCTAATGATCTGAATAACTTATGTTCACCTAACTTAAGTTAGCGACGTAAGGCATTAGTTATACCTACTCTAAGTTAGCAATGATGCGTATATGCTACGAAATGTTTCACCATTATAAATTAATTTACAGATCATTTTTCAACTCTGCATGTATCAGGAGTAGCTTTTTTAATATAATTAATTTCCTACATATAACTTTGCCTGAGGCATGTGTTAAAGTCATTAAATGAATTTGCTACTGAGTTACCTTTCACGTAATTTTTAACTGTATCACTTTTGAATAAGGTTCATTTTTCTGTGGCTGGCTTTTCACATGTGCAGTGTACTTAATATGTACACAAAGAATGTAATATATTCCAAGAATGTAAAGTAAAGGTATTTAGTCAGTCAATTAATAACGCTGTTTAACCTTGCTTTAATTTCTGACATGAGAAATTAGTCTGCGGCTATTAATAGTTGGAGAATACCTTTTAGATAGTTATTTAATAATGTTGAAATGTTTTTGATATTATATATATACTATGAGTATTATTAAATCAAACAAGATGGGACTGGGTTGCCTTCGTTTTAAAGATATAAATAAACCAATGTTGGCTCACATAACTGATGCATACAACGCAACAAAACATAATAAATTAAATTAAAAAAATATAAAAAGTTGGACTTGGCCTTTTCCAACAGCTTGATAAATCTAGGTTAAACGAATAAGCCCAAAGTATGCTAATCTGTAAAATATATCCCATACTAGTAGGATTCAAAGAAAAATGAAACGCTCTATAACCTCCAGCGAAACAACACTAGTCTAAAAGCCTAACTCGAATCGATTCGCCACCCAATTTTACTCTCAAATCGGACAGTCCTATTCGATTATTTCCCGAAATCGTACCGAGTGGGTTGACTAAGAGAATGCTATTCAGATCACATGACCGGCCGTTGTCTGTACACGGTACACGTAGACTTTGGTAAAGGACCTTGTTGATTCTGGTGCAATTTTGCGATGAGAATCAGAATAGGACAGAATTACGCAATAACTGACAGAATGGAGACTATGAGTCTAGCTACGACCATAGAAAAGATGGTCGACGACTTAGGATTGACAAACAAGATTTTCACCAAACAAGAAAATAATGGCGTAAAAGGAAGAGGTTTTAGGAGAGAATGGATGAAAAAGACTGGGTGATGATGACTAGGGAATAGAGCCTGTTGCTTTGCTTGAAATTAGACGGATTTAAATTTGTATCACTGTTCCAAACTTACTTATCCAAAAAATGATGGATGGACTGTGTGAGAGATGAGAAGGCTAGAAGGGAGTAACTACCGAGATGACGACTAATCTTATTAATATTATAAACGCGAAAGTTTGTATGGATGGATGTTTGTTACTCTTTCACGCAAAAACTACAACACGGATTTGGATGAAATTTGGCACACACATAGTTTATAACCAGAATTAACACATAGATACTTTTTATCCAGATTTTCCCACGGGATCGAAACTTGTGCGGGTAAAACCACGGGGCGCAGCTAGTATAGAAGTATGAAAGAAAAAGATATTTGCGCAGACCCAAAATAAATTGGGACAATGAGACAAGAATAATGATGTTCCAAATATAAAAATTATGTATCTTGCCGGCCAGTGCTCTACACTGCTGGCAAGTATTTGAGTGAAATACTTTTTGGTTCAAACAGATCGATGAACGAATGCAAATTGACCAACGTGGACCGTTGTGTACATGCAGCTATTATTTGATAACATGTTGACCTTAGCAAACAAAAGCTTATTTTTAGAAACTCTGTTACAGTTTCTTTACATTTGCGTAATTTAATATCACTTGTCTCGATATTATAATTTATTACGACAGACATCAATATAATAGTGAAAAGGCTGTTACTGTGGTTATAGAACCTTTTTGTTGTTATTTGAATAAGTTGTATTATTGGATTGAGTAATCAATTAGCAGTAGACTCAGTAGTAGGAAGGTAGATACTAGCCAGGAAGAGTTGTTTGTAAGACTTCAGACAGATTTATGGTACCTATGTAGATAACTATTTGGTTTGCAGAATAACTCTTAGGTAATCTAAGCTTGTTATTTGTGTGAGATTTATTTAAGTATAATTTAAGATGACAGATATGTTTTCAGGTTGTAAATGATAAATGATTTTATTTCTGTCAGTAGGTTTGTACAAACACTTTTACACGTCAATATTAGGTTAGTATAACTTCTCTTCAACGAGTAGATTTTGAAAGATTATATTGGTGATTAGGCCCGTAAACAAGAATGTTTCTTCATTCGTAGGTATAGGCAAAATTCTATGAACTTATGAAACAATTCATAATTAAAGTGAAAATGTCAGTTAATTGTGTCGAATTTAATATCGGCTTTTATGCTCAAGCCACACAAACTTGAATAACTTTAACTTATAAACGATAGCAATTTGTTTCGAGATTTGCGTAAACTATGAATAATCATTAAGCCATAACTTTAACATTAAATTCATAGAAAATACTTATAATTATAAGTAGAGAGACATGGCTTAGTATAGTTGGCTGGATAATAAAATTAATTGTTTTATTTTAGATCAATCATTGAGGGCAGAAAAGTGAAAATTGATAACATCACTGACTTTATAGCCTACTAGATTTTGCCCGCGGATTCGCTCGTACGGATTTCGGTTTACCGGAAAAAAGTATCCTACGTGTTAACCCAGGTTATAAGCCACCTGTATACCAAATTTCATACAAATCGATTCGAGATTGAGTAAAAATCATCCAAACATAGAAACTGTCGCATTTATTAGTAGGAGTATATTATATTATATAGTATATTTGATAGTTATCCCAATATACCTAATGCGCTCGTGTAGAAAGAAATTAATTTTCAGAAACTAAAAATGCCCGAATGAGGCCTATTCCAGATCCATTTCGAGCCACATCTGCATGGGAGCCCCCCTTAAATATTTATTTTATTTTAACTTTATTGTTTATTATTAAAGTAAAAATACAACTGAGTATTTTGTGAATATTTCAAGTGCCTACCTGTTGCCTTTATTGATATCGAGTAAAAAAGGGCAAACAAATTGCGTTTGTTGTATGGGAGCCCCCCTTAAATATTTATTTTATTTAGTTTTTAGTATTTGCTGTTATAGCGCCAACAGAAATACATAATTTGTGACAATTTCAACTATCTAGCTATCGCGGTTCTTGAGATACAGCCTGGTGACAGACAGACGGAGAGACAGCGAAGTCGTAGTAATAGGGTCCCGTTTTTACCCTTTGGGTACGGAACCCTAAAAACGACCATAAAACTAACTTTGACCGAATAAACGAAGGTCTAATTTCCACGTTTGTAACTAAAAAAAAGACGAAATTTCAGCCCTTTAGGGGATGAATTTTCAATAATCTTTGCTTAGTGCACCTTTGTTATATAACTCTGCGCAAAATCGCATGCTTTTAGGCCCAGTGGTTTAGTCTGCGCGTGGTATGTAATTGAATTACGTCTTTATCATCTAAAGAAAACAGCTGCGCACATAAAATAGGGTTCAATTTTCATATCACTCGAGTTTACAATCCACTTATTAGTCATTTAATTATCGAGTACTTCAGTGCTATCGAAACTTGCACCCTGTCAGTTTTGCAACGACTAGTCTCACCCACTCTTAGCAATTTGTTAGTAATCGGAAAGTCACATTATACTTGTCAACTAAGAATTTACGTAAATTATTTTATAAATTAAATAGAAGCGAATGAAGCAATTTGCGGGAGTCGTCTTGCTTGGTTCGGCAATGATGAAAAAGTAAAATGGCATTTACGTAGTGATATTATCGCTGTAGGACTAATATATATTACCTCTTGGACCATCAATTTCTAAGGCATTAAATTACTTAGCTGAAAAATAATCACCTGTCCATGTATTATCACACGAAACAACATAATCTTGCTAATTAATCGTTCCACTCGATTGATGATGCCTTCGTTGGTACACAATTGGTCGTGTTAATATTCAGGGACGTCAAATATTTTAAGATATATTTCAGACACTTGACGACAATAAGTCTTTCACCACTCTAGAAGTAAGGCACCCACCAGACCCTAAGAGCCATTCTAAAAGCCGTTGTATAACACAATTATCTGTATAGTTTTATCGCGAACAGTTTCATCAATTGAACACTCTAGTTGGTAAACTTCCTAGACAGCATTTAAACTTGCTTCGTTACTTCACATAACCAAGTTAGAATATTTAAACTATTTTATTGCTCTTTACTCCATTTACTTTATTTATGACTGGTATTTCATAATGAATAATTATTGTGTTGCGGCATTAGGACAGCGATTTGTTGATAGGGACCCCAATTGTTTTGGATACGCGATTAACTAATCGCGAACCTGTTTCAGTTAAGTGCAGTGTTATCTGTTAGGCAGTGATTGATGGATACTTAAACAGTGTTAAAATAGTACTAATTATGTGCGTAAAGGAAGTATGCAATAATGGGATGGACCTTGGGAGAAAAATAATAAAAATACTTTGGGTGATGATGATCAATAGAGTATAGACACTCCTGCCTTGCCTGAAATGAGAGATAATTTTTTTTAACACTGTTCCAAACTTATAATTATTTATTCTTTCCGGCCAGTACTCTGTTAATGCTGACAAAAGTTTGAGTGTGAAATACTTTCTGGTCCAAATAGATCGATGGACAAATGCAAAGTGACCAGCGTGGACCATTGTGTACATGTAGCTAGTATTAGGAAAGCGATTTGTTGATAGGACCCCGATTATTTTGGATACGCGATGAACTAATCTCTAACCTGTTTTAGTTAAGTGCAATTTTATCTGTTACGCAATGATTGATGGGCACTAAAACAGTGTTTAAATAGTACTAATTGATTAAAACGATAGTTATGCTTTTGACGGAACAGACAAAAAAGAAGTTGGACATTTGTTAAAAATGGTTAGTAGGTTTGATGATTACTTCTGTCGGAGCAGACAAAAATATTTAATATTGAAAATTCGTTAAAAATTATGTCTACTTAAAGTATTTTTTACAAATAACCTTAAACTGGGTTAAGTATGGGAAATTAGACCACAGTTGATCCGCAATTGACAATTCGTCATATTTTTTTAATTCAAATCTGCCTTGACACCCATCGCTGCGACTAACCAAAGGTACATTTAAAAACAATAACCATTACTAATTGCAATACCTCCAAAGGGCTGACTGTGACTTACCTACTGAGCAATAAAATTTGTCACAGTTTTGCAAGCAAAGCAAAGTGTATCGAACTTATTACCATATTCGATTCAGAAAGCATTTACAACGTGTCCTTAAATGGGAACAGGCCCGAACAGGTACGGTATGTTGCGTAGGGCCATACAGACGGGCGGGTGGACTAGACTAGTTGCGAAAGATAGTTCAGTAGCAGATAAATTGTTTCTAGATACGGAAGCAATCAATTTATAAGTAGTTATAACTCTTGTTTTTACTGATTATGGTTTAATTAAACTGGCCATTGTTTACGAAAGCTGTTCCAACCTTTTCTTTTGGCAGAACTTAAAAAACTAAAAATCGAGTAAAGCACATCGTATGCTTGATAGACACTTAGCAGGTATCATTCTTGATACTTACTATAGAAATTAATAGCTAGTATTACAAAAGTGGCTTCAGCTGTTCCGTTTCTGAATAAATCTAAGTAGACCATAGATTGAATGCTTTACATCCCTGGTAAACATCAAGTCATTAAAAAAAAAACAAACACAAAATCTGTATCTACCATTATCGAAAGTAAAATTAATCTTATAGTCGTTTATACCGCCGGTCTGCCCACCCAAGCACGTGTGCACACATCAGCTGAGTGCCGAGACAGGGTTCACGCACGCCCAGTCCCCGTTTGAGGTCACATATCAAGATCACATACCTGTTTCTGAATCTGTTCTAAACCAGTTCGAGTCCGTATGAATTGCTTACGTCACCACGTTTCCGTGTACTACCTTCCTACTATCGCAATTGTGAATTGATAAAAGCCGGTTGTGTAAGTTGTATTGTTTTATTTATGAAGTATGTGGAGTACTGGTAGTCTTAAAATAGTTTTGGAAAGTATTGAAGGTCGTTGAGTTGCTATGCTATCTGGCAGAAGGATTCGCGTCTTCTTTTTTGTTATTTTTCGTCGCCAAACTGTCTGACTTGGGAGTTTTTTCTGGGCATTCTGTTAGGAGCTAGAAAGATTGTCAGCCAGTCCAATTTTGTAAGGTCCGGTTATCCGGTAGATTGTTAATGTGTGTTTCTAGTTCAACTGAAAGCTAACTCTAACATGGCTGATGTAAGGTTAACAAAAAATGACAAAAAAAAAACAACGCAGAGCGCGTTCAAAGTTGATTTTTTTTGTTTGTTTAAAATTGTTACATATTTCGATAGAACGTTGCACTGATTAAACTTAATGATAATGTTTTACATGTTACTAAATTGTAACATGTTCATATCGATTAAAAGGCTCTTTGTTATAATGATAATGTATATGTTGCGGGTCATATGTATGAAATATTTTTGTTTCAGCACAAGATTAAAATCTGATTATGAGATATATCGATTCGATTTTGTTTTATGTTTTTGCTCGCTCGATATGTCATTTCCTTCATTATATTCATGTATCATTTGAATGTATCGTAGATTGTGATCTGGACCAACAAGTGTATAGTTCAAATAAGAATTAAATATCACTGCATTCCCAATGATTGTTGATATTTGGAGTTTTTTCTGTTCTAGAAGTTATACAATCAAAACGGTGTGAAAAGTTAGTTTTTGCCTTCTTTTTGTATTTAATTTATCGATAGTAACTGATTTATTAATAATATAGTTTCAAATGCTACTTTATTGGGCGATAGGTTCCTTTTTTACACGGGTTCTGACAGTGTTATCTAGTTCAATCCTACTGCAGAAAAAATAGCTCTGAAGCTCTGAGCACTATTGAATAAAAAATTGCTCTGAAAACGGATGTCCTTGCGAATTCTTTGTAAGGCTCAGTTCAGTAACCTTACGAGTATTAACGCACAGATTAAGAGGTTCAATAATATTTATTTTCGTAAATAGACAAAGAATTTCTGTAGGTACGCTTTTTTCTTTTAAACCTGCTTAAAAGTCATTATGTTCAGTGTTTATAGCGTAATGACCTCCTTAAAACTTTAACGTTTGAATATTTTTTCTGTTACATGACGATTAAAAATTCTTAAACAAGTACGTAATTATAACAAAAAATAATCATTGTTGAGCGTTGAAATGGTTAAGAACCCATGACATTTAAAAGAACGCGTTCTATTATATGCTTGTTTTTTGCGTGTACATAGTTTTTGTATTATTACTGCTGGCTAAGTTTGAAAGGTAAACCACCTGCAAATTATTCGATAACTATATTTCACACGGGGTTTGTAGTTTTTGACCAAAATTAACCCTATCACTTTTCTAGTTTTTCATAATAGTATCCTCATTTTTCTCAAAGGCGTTTTCTATTGTCATTGTGTTATGAGACGAGGACAGCAGTATTATTTCGTGGGTTGATTCAAATACTATATTTACCTATATTCAAATTTTATTTGTTTCAAATTGACATTATTTCAAGTTAAACAAATATCAACTTTATTTAAATGATAATTAAATTGATTTCAGAGTGACTAGCACTATTGACAAAGTTATAAAAATGTTTGAAGTTGTAGCGTAAACTGAACTTTATTATGTAGGTATTAAAGTTATTTTTCACTAAACTCATATTTGTTTACATTTTGTGGCGGATATGTCGCGAATGCAGGTTAGGTACCTTATTAATTTGTTATGTGAAGTCGAGTTAAATTAGTCGAGTTAGTAAATTATTTGTTAACCAAATTTAACTGTCCGTATTTTCAAATCACAACGGTAACTCTTTGACAGTTGTTTGGAATAGCTATAATACGACAAATTGACGTAGGGGGTCAATTTGTTAGGCAATTAATTTCCCTGACGGTACGTCAAGATAATTTTGGTCATCTGCCTTTCTGAGCAGCAACTTGTTGGAGTTTTAGTAAAAAGCTCACGCTCCGAATTTAACTTTATATTCCTTTTTATTAACAATGTTTCTCTCTTGTCCCCAGGCCATAGTCATGTGCGCATGCATAGCGCTGACGTCGGCACAGTTCGGACATTACGATGTCGACTTTTCCGACTTCGGCACTAGCTTCGGAGCCCCGAGTTACAATAACTTCGCGGCTGCAGCGAGAGACCCCAGGGCTAACCCCGGTAAGGGATTCCAAGGTTTTATATATTTTTATTATTGCATGGCTGGTTGGTATTGGTTTGGTGTAATGGAAATCAATAAACCATTCAACTTAGCCTATCGCAGTCCACTGCTGGAGATAGGCTTGTCCTAAGTTGCATGAATTCAGTCTATCCAAGCCGCCTTTTAATTTATCTTGCATGTCTCAACGTAGTATCAAACCCAACGGTCAGAAAAGAGGCTTTTGCATACGTGAAAACGAGGTATTTCGGTACAATTATTATAAATAATTCAGATCGAATAAAATCTTGAATATACCTAAGCAAACAAATATAGAATTGATTGTAATCTTAAAGTTAAAATGCATGTTTAACGCAATTTATTCACTACACAATCATTGTGGTTTCAAAGTCACTGCTTTGGCACTAATTATAATACCTACTGCTCTATCCGTCAGGGATTGTTAGGTACTGCCTTTTCGTGTAAATACAAATGGAATAGAATAGGGATATTGTTTTGCATGTTTACTTACTTTGCTTTATAGATGCATGTTGTATTATTATTTTGTCATAATAATTACGTTTAAGGTTATTTTTTATATGTTTGCAACTATTACTGCTGTTACTGTGTAATTTAACCAATATTTTGATTTGAAAGAGAGTCCATGGAGTTGCTTTCCTGTTTTTCTCTGCAGTTTCATCTTTCTGACTTACTGACTCCTTGACAATTCAAAAGTGCCTCATAATTAGTAAGAAATAAATGCATTAAGTTGCTGTTTGCTAAATCTAAGTTATGCTATTGTAAAAATATACAGATACTGCAATTTACTATTAAAAGAACTGCCTAATTCTCAAATAAAATAAAATAAATCTCCATGATTAACATTGTAGTACTAGACTTAGTTTTTAATGACACACATTATAACAAAACAAACATTAATTATTTTCAAGCCTCTAAATAACCTCAAAGACATTCAAAATGTCAACTGTTTTGGGTATTAAAACAATGTCAAACGTAACGGTCGCCCTAATGTTTAATTGTTTATTAAGACAGAGACACAAATACTTCTGTCTCAAGGTCATGTGAAGAACATTGTGGTCCGATGGTTATCTTGGAGTTGCGAAACATAAATGTTAGCCCATGCCGTCTACGGCTGCTGTTACACGATTTCGAGCTTGAAAATCGGTTTCGTTTTTGTAAAAAAGGAGAAATAATTGTCCAATGACGCATTGGTCTTGTTTTAAAAAACTTACCGTGTGTCGTTGCCAAATCTTTCTGCATACTGCGCCTAATCATTTCTTGCACGATAGAGATGAGAAATGGATAGTGTATGGACTTGCTGGTAGTGAATAGTGTGCTTGACAATGCCAGGTGTAGAGGCGAATAAATAAATAAACACCTGCAGCAAGGTTTTCATAAACAGAACCAGCACTTCTGGCACAAGCAAGCAAAGACTTGCGTTATCATTTAATGCTGCCTAGCCTTTCCCAACCACGTTGGGGTCGGCTTCCAGTCTAACCGGATGCAGCAAAATACCAGTATTTAACATGGAGCGACTATCATCTGACCTCCACAGCCTAGTGCCTGATTAACACGATACCCCTAGGTAAGACTGGTTGTCAGACTTTTGGGATTCTAACCATTTAAAAAGACAAAAAGACTTGCACTGCATAGTGCTAATATAAACTACAATCGGCATTAGACTTCTGTTGCCAATGAGTTAGACCATAAGACAATTAGTAGCTATTTATTTATCTACTTATGCTAGAACACTTTCATCGACTTCTACAGCATGCACGGAAACATTGATTCGAGTCAACATACACACGCTATCACCAATTTTCACAATTTCCTACAACTATGCAAATATCATTCCTCCATTCAAACGATTGCTGAATAATAATTATTCCGGTATCGCAATCAGTCATCGTAATTTTATCAGCTATGCGATTTATTCAATCAACTTGTGCTTGGTCAAAACATTTCACAATGTTAGTCAAAAACGGACATGGTTGATAAGTAACTCGCCCATGTAGATATATATCGCATTTGAATGTTACGAAAAGTCCATATTGCGTACATTTTTTGGCAGTTAAGTACACGTTTATTATTCATTCTGTGCAAGTACGGATGCCGTACGAAAACTAGAAACTTAGCTATTTTTTTTAACGAAAAGTTACCTAAAATCGTGTGAAACAGTCAATCTGTCTCGAATGGCTGGATGAATAATTCGTTTCCGATTTCATAGTTACACCAGTTTGATTGAGCTTAAATAAGTAACTATTAGTATGACGGAAATTAGCTACAAAACTATCGGCTACCAAACCACTAGTTAGCAGTTTATGATTTGTCCATGATGTGACGATTCTTGCACTAGATCTTACTTAGGCAGTATTCACTAGTTACTAGGTAGTTATTGGTGAAATAGCACCATAATGACGTTTTTCTAGTTACACAAGCAGCAATTCCCTAAGGCGCGGCACTCACTAATGTCCGTAGCGATGAAATTGAGGAAGTACGACTGTAGACGACTATACTATAATTAATTGCATGTAACTGATATAACAGTCGGCGCTGGTAAACGCTTTGTTGTTGCCAGTACAAAGCGCTGGTCCTTTTACTCTTTGGCTAATGTCCTGTGTCGTTTGATAAACCCCCCGTTGTGTTTTGTTTTCATGTCGTTTGTCGAGTTCCACCATTAGTAAATCGATGTAGCTGCACTGCTGCATTGCGAAAATTGAATTCCTTTGCAGTGGGAAGAAAATGGGCGCTTAAAGACAGCAGTTATAACACAAATCGCACCTTTTATCACGTGATTTAATTTACGAGACCGCGTTGCGCCCTAAACTTCATTATAGGAAGTGGATTAAGCGTTTAACACAGCCTATGCTCGGATTTTAAGCTTATACCTATAATTAATTATCCATTCAATCCAATGCACTTTGATTAATGGACACACCTAAATTCCGGGACGTAGACGCATTAAGTACAAGGCTTAGTATTACCGCATAACATGGCGGAAAAAAAAATGGCGCTCACAGAACACAGTTCCGGAAAGTTTATAAAATACTTTGGTCTTTTTATTCGTGGTTTATATAGGTACATTGCTACAAGTATTTGTTAAAGTTGTGTGCAATAAAACAAATTGGAATAAGCGAACAAAGTTTCGGTGTTACGGAACCTCTGTAGATTGATACAAGCCTTGTTGTATGGAAATTAAACATAATTAAATGGCTGGTCCTTTTCTACGGTTAAACAAACCGCAGTTGATAGTCTGTTTGAATGTAAGTTAACTCGGTTTGATTGTTGTAAGACATCGAGAGGGATCTGTGTAAATTGGAGCGAGGGGAAAGGTTTACTTTGTTATGAGAAAATCGACTGGATTTCTATGGATTGCGTTCTATTTAGAACAGTTTGAAAGGACTTATAAGATTTTTTTCTTTGAAACACAATGACATGTTGGTTGTTAGCTCATCTTTTAACAACTTTCCTTTTTCCACTTTTCCACACCCAACA
This sequence comes from Apamea epomidion, assembly GCA_947507525.1. Lineage (NCBI taxonomy): Eukaryota > Metazoa > Arthropoda > Insecta > Lepidoptera > Noctuidae > Apamea > Apamea epomidion. The sequence continues at coordinate 13,760,342 of OX382231.1, forward strand.
AGACAGCCGTTCTCAACAAGATAGGTCAATAGCTTTTCACCTTAGTTTTCAAAGACAGTATAGATAGGTTTAAGAAGGCTACTCGATAACGTTGATTTTATTCACCCCTAGGACAGTCATTTTCTTAGAAAATGTCTTTGTTGGATCCTTTGGAAGGACCAACGCAATGCTTACCTTCGGTACGGGGCCCTTATTGAATAAAGTATCAGGACAAGGACTGTTGTTTGTATTCAATGTTGATTTTGCAAACTTCGCCTTCAAATAATGACATGAATAATATATTTATATTGTAGGACGATTTTCTGGTTGTCATCTCAACAAATAGAAACCTCGTTAAACCGTTTCAGTGATTTCTTAATTAAGATGGTTTCAATATCAGTTTGGTTAAGGCAATAATTATTTTTCTGTGAATAAATAATGGACAATAGACCAGACGGTAGTGAACCATGCATAATAGCCGATAATACTTTTTGTGGCCAGTTTATATTTTACAAGGGCGTCTTGTAACCGCAGTGAAAGAAATTCATAATGTCGTGCAAAATATCACCTTATCTAATTCATAGTTTCTTTTTTGTAGGCTTACAATTAATTTTGGAACGTAAGTATAACGTTTCAAAATTAATTCTTTTGTTTTTTTTTTATACACAAAGCCAGAAAAATTAAATGTTTTTTTTTCTGTTTTTTGTCAAAATGCATTCCAAAACGGTCATGTCTTCTTGTTTGTTTTATTCTCAGTAATATTTCATTATCTGTGTGAAAAAGCGCGGGCTCGATTGTGAATGAGTTTAACGACCGGCTGACTCATAATTTTCGCATTGTCATTAATTTTTTTGTACTCTTGGTAATATTTTATCTTGCCCATTAGATTTTTAGACATTGCAGTGTTATATTACGCGACAATTAGTTTAACGATATTGTTTATTTAGCGTTTGTTACGGGTTACTTGATTCGTGTGGAGTTAGAAGTCACAGGAGTTATGTAAATGACAGAATATGTAGGACAAACTCGGGCCTTGGTCCCAACTGTGTAATACATACATGATTTAACTTGTTTATGTTAGAAAAACGACACATGCCTCTGTCACAAGTGTTTGTTGTCAAATTTGTTTGAGAACAAAGTGCTGTTAAACGTTAATAGGTAAATTTAACGCTAATGCGCTAAATGGTTGGGCATAAAACATTACATAAAATTAGAAATTTATTTACACGTAGTGCCACGTAATATGAAGTATTGAATAGGCAATATTATTTCTCTGTAAATACGCATGCTTAGAGACTCTTTAGTTCAATCGATTTTGTTGATAGATATGAAGGTATAGCACTGGAACCGACCTCACTCAGCCTATCGCAGTCCGAAACTGAACATAGGCCTCTTCCAGGCTCCGCCACAACACCATCGTCAGTCAAGGTCCATCTAGCTTTTTTTTCCAATCAGAAAAATGTTATGTTGATCAGATGCATGCATAACATAATCAGCCGTTCGGACAACTAGGACACAAACCTCCTCTCAGTAGGATTTTCATTAGATATTTTTTTAATGTTTTGAAGCGAAGAATTGTCGAGTTTAGAATCAAAGGGGGTCTATCATTGTGTAAAAGGAATTCAGTGTAATAATTAAATGTTAAACAAAATTTGGCCACAGACGTGTCCACACCGATTTTCCAAGCCAATAGATCAAGACGAAGATAATAAGCCAGCAATTTAACACCACTTGTCCATAATAACGAGCCAAATTAAGCCATACATGCTCTCGTTGGTCATCTAGCCATGGCATATTTTCCGTTCAATTTTAACGTGCGTAACCGCAGTGTGACACGGTCTTAGAAGGGTCCTAATGACAGAATCATGCTCCGTCGAGCAAAAACCGAGGACATTTTGCAAGCCCGCGTTTGACAGACGCATCCCTCAATCAGAATTAATTATGGCAGCTTGTGTTCCTAAATAAATAAAGTTTGTGTGGTGTATGATTTTGGGTGGGCAGTTTTGGTTGAATAGAATAGATCTTTATTTTCACTGAAAGTAGGTACAAGTTACAGATGTTAAGTTTAAAATAATCCTTATGCTAACTACCTTAACTAAGGCACGCAAACAGTTGTAGCTATAATAATAAAGACTAATTAATATATAATATTAACACATTCAATTAAATAAATATAAGTTTACCATGTCAAGATGAAATTCAGTACATAATTTGAAATAGGCAACACAATACACAATGTCAAGTTTAATACAATGGGATTATAAATTAGGCAAGTTCAGGGTCAATACAGTTAAATTGAAAATATAAATGATTGAATCCAAGTCAGGAATACAGAGATGTCATAATTATCAATTTAAGTTCTTATCGGTCAGAAATTCGCCAATTGAGTAATAATATTTATTAATGAATAGATCTGTCAATTTCTCTTTGAAAAGTGGAAATGTCTCATTTTTTATTACATCAGGTATTTTGTTAAACATGATCGGACCCATACATTTAATACTTTTCTTTAAAAGGGCGGTATCGGAACCACTAACATTTAGCAAATTTTTATACTGTCTCCTGATTGGCCGGTTTCTATTTTCGGACACTTCATTAAAAAGATGCATATTTAACTTAACAAAAACAGCCACTTCAAAAATATAAAGTGATGGGAATGTTAATAATTTTAGGGACTTAAATACAGGTACGCAGCTATCTATTACTATTAAATTGCGTATAGCCCTTATACAGCGTTTTTGAGCCTTGAACACCTGTTCCCTCAGACTACAATTTCCCCAAAATATTATGCCGAATCTCAATATCGACGCGACTAACCCGTGGTATGCAATTAATCTTGTGGCCATATTTACTTTTTTAGACAGGTTAAAGAGTACATACGCAGCTACACTAACTTTTTTGCATACTTCTTCTGCTTGTGGTTTCCAAGTTAATTGGCTATCAATCATAATGCCAAGGAATTTAGCAACTAGTGCTTGGTCAACTTTTTGTCCATCGTTTCGGTTTCGTCGTGTTATTTTGTGTCTGGTCAATAAAATAGTTGTTAAAAGCGTTTACAATGTCTGTCGGGTTAGTAATGGTAGTGTTTTGAACTTTGTTTTTATGTTTACCCACCTATAATAGTATACTGAGTTACCATATCAATTGATGGGTTTACCTCAAATTCTCAATTGCTCGAGTATTTAACGTTTGGCTTACGTTACCAAGTTCACCATCGAAACAGCTGAAGGATATTTGTCTGTTTTAAATCTAGGTAGGTTACAAATATATACCTCATCATCATCATTAGCCTACAGCAGTCCAATGCTGGACATAGGTCTCTCCTATTGCGAGCCATTCAACTCGATTTTCGGCAACTCTCATCCAGCATGCTACCAGCTACCCTGCGAAGATCGCTGCTCCACCTTGCCTTAGGGCGTCCTTCCTCACGTTTGCAGATTCGCGGTTTCAAATATATTATTAAGAAGCACTAGGAGGCCATAAAAACACAATAGTAATTCGTTAATGGACATTGATATACGTTCATTATAGACCATGTACAGTCACCAAAGGAGATAAGTAACCAGGGTCGTCGGATATAGTTGAAGTTTAGTAAGAAACCGATGAATGATTTCGAATAAAATTTAATTTAATTAATAGAAAACAAACAGTTCATTTATCAAATTAAATTTCATTCGAAAACGTCCATCGGTTTCTTACTAAACTTCAACTATATCCGATGATCCTGGTTACCTTATCCCCTTTGCTGACCGTACCTATCACTAAACAACTTCCATAATCACTCACTCTTCCTCTGTAAACTTCTGTATACTAGTTTGCTTCTACTTTCACATCCAAATAGACTCGATTTAATTACCAAACCACGCGGCAAACATAAAATTGACATTTGATAAACTCTGTATATTTGTCGATTCGTATATTTTATACGATTGCGTAAAGATGTCGATTGGTAATATAAATGTAATAACTTTTGGAATTTACTGGTGATTTCGAACGAATTCTATAAATATCAGACGCCTCATAAAGAGATCAGTGTTGGACATCCCATTCATTTAAGTGAGCGTTTTAGAGGTATCTGAAAAGTTCATGTTCAAATTGAATGAATTCATAAAGCTCTGCGCTAAAAAGAAACAGTGAATTTGCAATAAGCAGATACTCATACCAACTAGCTGTCCGTTCTCTCTCCGTTCCTTGATCTTCCCTTCTCTGGCTGGAACTTCACACTGACAACGCTAATGGCCGTTTCTCAAGCTAGGGCACTATCCGGAGGATATTGGTCTACATTCCACGATCCTCTGCCGTTCACTTCTTATCTACCTTATCCACTTCAGTCAGATCTTGCCGGTACATCTCTATTTTGCATCCCGTATCCTACGTTAGCCAATTCGGTTTCCTCTCAAGGACTTATTCATCAAACCTTTGACAGAAGCCGAGTTGCATATTGGAATACGTTTCAAGGTTTGAAGCCAGATAAACGTAACATCACGTCTTGTTTCCCCAAAGGGTTTGGCAGAAATGTACCTATAGGTAGTAACTTCCACATTTCGGTAGTTATGTTTCAGTCCCATGTAATAAGTGGCGAGCCTATTGGCTTCAACCTGGCACAAATCCTAACTCCGGGCTGCTACTGAGCAATTCCAGATAGAAAAACTCAAAAACACTTTTCCCGTACTGGGAATCAAACCCACGACCTCATGTTGAGCAGAAGCGCCTGCGACCACTAGACTAACAAGACAGTCAAGCTAAATAGTTGAAGCCAGATAAAATCCTTCACAAAATCCTCATTAATAACATCGATTGCCATCATCTAGCGCTAGAACGTGGTTTCGTCTAGAATTTTAATTACAATTCATTTGAAAATAAACCAGATAATATCATGTGAGTGTGGTTAATTTAATTGTTTCGTGTTACAGTCACGATTAGCTTAGCATTTGCTAATACGTTCACGCGGTCTGTTTCATTTGTTTCAATGTCATGGCGATGTTTCGTTTTGCAATTAGAGCATGATTCTCGTTGCGTGAAGTTTTTTAGATGTTGATAGATTCATGCGTAGTTAGATTATTTTGGTGTAATTAGTAATTAAAATCCTTTTGGTTGTAATTGTCTGTAATAGCTGTAGAATTTAAAAAAAAACTCATTGTTTATTTTTTGAGATGGATGATTATTCGCAGTTATTTTTGTTCGATTTAGAAGCCGTTTTTTTATTTGCCACTTTAAACGGGCCGTTGAAAACCAATTCTTGTGTTTTCAATGTCTTTGACTGTACCTATTACATATATATGTCTTTTCGTAACCACACAAAGGGCAACAATGACTCACAAACGTTTGTAATACACGAACTATTTAGTATCACAGCTGACATCCTACTTCACAGTGGTACCTAAGCTTTCCTAAGGACAAACATTTCGCAACGAACGTTTATGTAGCGTGCTGTAAGTACAATGGAAAGACAATAAGATTTATCATTAGGTATGTATCTCGGAAGTAAATTATACCCACGTACATAATATTATACAGGTAATTGTGTAAACTGCCCCACAGTTTCGTTAGTTAGTAGTTTAATCAGCTGTTGAGGTTGAGTTTAATAACCTATCACATACGACTATCTATTCAATAATGTTTTTTAGTGTAGAAATATTCATCTAATCGAATTATTAGTACCTAGTACTTTTTTTTTACAATTTTTATCAAACTTTTTCTGTCCCATTCCAGCAGAATGATTACGTAACAGTAGGAATGACTTTCATTCTGACAGTTCAACCACATTCATTGCGTTATTTACATTGTTGATCACACAAATTTTTCGAACAAATGAAGCAATGGATTAGCAATATCCTTAAAAATGATTCAGATTTTTATTGATAGTGTATTGCGCAATCACGGTGCTGGGCAGAGATCTCTCTCCATCAAAAATCAAATTGTATTTTTTCCACTTTCCCAAAAAAATTGTTAAATGAATAACAATGACCACTTTAATTCCTTCGACCCTCTGACTAGTAAACTGCATGGCATTTATCTTAACCAAAGTTTTATTCCCAATATTTTTGCTACATCCTGTATACCAACATCAACGACCACCCACATAGGTTAAGCAACAGGATATGAAAGGAGAGTGAAAGAGACACATGTATGTAATTTTAACTAACTATGTATATCAGATCCAAAAAGAGGCCAAGTATGAATTTCAGTTGCATATTTAAGTTTTTTTGTGACCTTAAGTTTTTGCATTTGTAATTACGATAATTAGAAAATAATTATCTGTAAATATTTCGTCAATAGTCGCTTGGACTACTTATTATTGAGATAGTTTCGATTATGACGTGAATATTTGAAAATAAAAAATAAAGGGCATAACGATACTGTACCTACTATAGGCCCACCTCTGGCTAGCCCTTCGGGGAATAAAAGCGTGAGGTTACGTGTGTTTATGTTAAAATAAGGGAATCCTTTTCTAACGACAAAAACTTCAATGGTGATGTTTAGAATCCATTATAATATAATAATATCTACCAAAACGTTTTCATTGATAAAAGGACGATAGACATTCATATGGCAAGAGAAAATGTTAACTTGCTAGAACGGAACGGAAGTGCTATATAGATCGTTTGTGAAGAATTACCCGGCAGTAGGTAGTGCACTTGATTGAGTGCCAGTCTATCTGACTGACCAATCTATTCAGTTGGTAGCAGCTGGTCATGTATAGCTCGTCCCGATACAACTATTTGTTATTTTCGAAAATGACAAATAATGTGAATGTTGTAATATCCTATCGATATAAAGCATACCTATGAGGTATTCCCACGTAAGACCCTGGGAAATCTTTACAGTTTTTCAGGGTTCCACACCCAAAAGATGCCTAAATCTCCGTGGTCCGGTCGTCCGTCTGTCACAGAGCTGTACCCTAATTGCGTAACACACCATCAAACACAATCTGAATAATTTTGAAGGATATTGCTAATCCATTGCTTCATTTATGTTAAAAAAATTGGTTTGCTCAAGAACGTAACTAACGCAATGAATGTTGTTGAACTGTCAAAATGAAAGCCGTTACTATCGTTAGTGTGTTACGCAATTACACCGCTGTATCTTTAAAACCGTAATAGGTAGACACTTAAAATGTTCACAGCGTGTGTATGGCCACTATAACAACAAATATAAAGTATAAAAATAAAATACAGTTAAACATTAAAGGGACATGTAAGAAGACATACAAGAAACGTGTAAAAGAAATATGTAATGTTAAATATTATATGGTGGTACGGAAGTCTTTGTATGCAAGTCCGACTCAGACTTGGCCGCTTTTTTGAAGTGAAAACTTCTTTAGCGGCGTTGTGCATTTTTTTTGTGATGGGTAAAAAATGTTAAGCTCGAGTCAGGACACATGACCTGATCGAAAATTCGTAAGACGGAGCTCGCGTCAGGACACGTGACCTGATCGAAAATTTCGTAAGACGGAGCTCGCGTCAGGACACGTGACCTGATCGAAAATTCTTACGACGGAGGGAGAGTAGACCGCATTCCAGAATATCAAAAATGCACAACGTTAATATTCAAGTTTTCACTTCTGCCGGCACTCCCGGAGGGCAACCCGTTTTTTTTTTACAAAAACAGTGTCCTCAATATCTAGGTTAATATTTCATCAGATTATTGTCTCGCTATAACGATACTATTAATTATGCGTTTGTTATTATTATAATAATGTGTACAATCTTTGATTGCGTAAATGTATGTGGGCCACTGAAATAGCCGTGGGGGCCAATCTTGTGATTTTAAAAGTGATCGTTTTTTTAAGGGACCTAATTTAATAATAATGGATTATGAAATGCGTAGGTGGTAGATGTAATTATTAATGAATAATTAGGTCTTTTTTCTATTAAGATCCGATAGATTTTGATGTAATAGGATCTGAGATATGGTTGAATGCTCCAATAGCTTAGGTTTGTGATGAAAGCTGATTGTAAACACGGAAGCTCTGGGTTAGGTTTCCTAGCTTAGCTTACAATAAATAAATGATCCACTGACCTAGATAGGTACCTAGGACCTGAGTTTATTTAAATAATAGGTAGTTATTTAAGATGAGATTATTTTTTTGTTTAACGGTTTTATTGGGAGGTTAGGTTAATTTATTTAGTTTGCAGTTTATGGTAGAACACAGAAAGTTAATATTATATTAGACAACTTTTTTTTTATGCCGCACGGGTCGATCGATCAGGTTAAGCTACGCTCGCCGCGGTTGGTCCGTGGATGGGTGACCATTTTCACATACCAAGACCCCTCCGTGCCTAGGAAAGGACGTTAAGCCGTTGGTCCCGGCTGTCATTCGTGGATCTTTGACAGTCGTTACGGGTCGTCAGAAGCCGGAAAGTCTGACAACCTGTTTTACCAAGGGGTTTCGTATTACCCAACGAAAGAAAGTAACTGGGTTGTGGAGGTCAGATAGGCAGTCGCTCCATGTAAAATACTGGTAGCTGCATCCGGTTAGACTGAAAGCCGACTCCAACATAGTTGGGAAAAGGCTAGCCAGATAATGACGAACGTTTTTTTAAGTTGACATTTTTTACCATGGATTCAGAATCGTGTTCTGAATCCATGGTAACAGGTTGCGCTTCGAAGTGCCTGCCACCCTGTAAAAAGAACTTATTAATGACTAATGAGATGAGAGTTATTTAAATGATAGCTATTTCACCCGTCACCAAGTTTCCATTTGTGTTGTAACAACGATCAGTTTGTAAGTAAGTTTTTTAAGACAAGTTTTTTAACATCAACGGTAAATAATTAAGTACCTAGTTAGTGTTTATTTAGACATCTTAAAAGTCTATTTATAGAGACGTAACTCTAGAATATTACCAGTAAATCAAGACATTTATGGACAAAGTTATTTGCAATAAATAGTCTTATTATTAATACTTAAAACTTTAAGAAGGCTTTTATAGGTTATAAATAAATTTATATTAGGAAGTCTTACTTCCTGAATGCCAATTACGTATGTAAATACATTAAAACTTATCCTTGATCTTAGTAGCTTCTTTATATTACGTACGCATATTTATAAAAACACAGGTACCTACATAACATTATTGAAAGTAAGATTAGAAACCAGACATCTATTCCTCGATTCGGAACTTTACAAAAACTAAACCTGCCATCTAATCTCTTCACCACCCTTGGTTGACTGGTAGAGAATGCCTAAGGCATTAAGTCCGCCTTTGTACCTTTTTGTGCGAAAAGTTTAAATAAATAAATAAATAAACGTAGTATTTAGGCATTTTTCGATCATAAAAATGCTATAAAAACCACCGAGAAAACCTGCCTTGCAAAACGAAATGAAAAGTCGTTATTTACATCAAACTATTTACAGTTTTACTACAATATTTTCGCCCACACAAACTGAACGCTTTATCTCCACAAAAAAAACAAATGATTTACATAAATTAAGTATGTCCCAATACGGCAAAAACTATAGCTAATAATTTGATCTACAATTCGACTTATCCTTGAGTGGCACATAATGGCATAATAGTTCCATTACGATTCCCATTGACCAACCACTGCAGCCACTGACTGCTACGTAAGATGAGCATGGAGAGGTTGGCCATGCTAACTGTGCGGTTCATTTGTTTGTCGGCCTCGCATTCGTGCGTACAGTCGGTTCACAGTTATTATACCCCTGATAGATGCAACCCAACAGGAACCTAATTGCAACGAGAATAAAGACAGTGATTTTGACAGACTTGTCACTGGCAGTAACCCAAAAGCAACCATATTTTAACGGGAATAAGTTTATCTGTGATTTTGACAGCGATGCAAAATCAGACGTAAAATAACTGTGAATGGGTTGTACCGTGGCTGTAGGGATGTTCCCCCCTATGTTTATACGAACCTGTACACGTGCGTAACAAAGCCGTGGACTGCTGTGGAGCAGGGCCTTTATGTCTTAACATCTTATTTGTCACAGACCAACATTCATTGCCTTATAATTTAGAGTACAAATAATTAGCAGTTAGTTTAAGGTTAACGAAAGCTTATCGTGCTACTGATTTACATTTGAAATCAATTGTGTAATAATTGTATGTTAAGCTGTACATATTTGGACGTATTTATTGTTCGCTAATTAGCACGTCTATCAAGGACTTTTAATTTGAAAGGATTTCTTTTTGGTATGCGTAATTATCTACGTTTTTATCGCAAGTAATTATATTCGGTCGGTTGGGATAGCTTTATAGTTTTCTTAACTGTTAATCAGATTGACTAGTAGATTAATACAGATTATGTATTTAGCTTCAACAGGGTAAAAATTATAAGCTTTTTTTAAAAGATTTTGAAATAGAAATGATAGCACCCAATGCCGAAGCTGGTATGACTATATTTATCTATTAAAACAAATGAGAGAAATAAAAAATACAACACTTAGGGCTGATTTTTCATTGGACAGATAACTTTTATCTTAGGAGATAGAAACTGGCATCACAACGGTAATATTTTCTCATTGTTTGTCTTATTTTCTTTTTAGTATATTCATGTATTTATGTATATTTATCTGTGCTTATATTTATATGTAATTATGTATATATTATTTTTATAGTTTTAATAGGTTTATGCGTAACTTTATATTTAAAATATTTATTACTCAATTTTCATGATGGCACCTACCACTGTTTGTCTCTGCATCACCCAAAAGTGCACTGATAGAGAATGCCTATGGCATTAAGTCCGCCTCTGTACATTTGTGTGCTGGAAGTGTTAAATAAATAAACTAATATTGCATTTTGACAGAAAATATGTCAAACTGCCATAGTTATTCTTCAAATAAAAGCTATCGGGCTATTGAAAAATCAGCCCTAAAATAAATTAATTTAGAGCGTCGAACTCATTAATAGATAACGTCATTAATCTCTTAAAGATAATTAATGTAAATAATTTAGCATATCATTAATATCATATAATGAAGACAGTTTGTACGCTTGGTATGAGGAAATAGAAAAATAAACTTGTGAGTGAGGCTCTAATGGCTGATAGAGGAAATTATACAGACGGATATGACGAAATTGTTAATGCTTCCGTATTTTAGCAAGGAATATATCGAGCTTATGGAGTTGTACGTTTCCTAAATAGAGACGCTCGTTTTTATTCAGGCATCGAACACAACATAGCATTGCACTTTTATTCCTCATAGGGTTCAGGTAGAGGTGTATAGTATACAGCATGTATCAGAAATGTGTAGCTAATTTAAGGCTTTAGTACGGTCCATCAAACTAAACAGCTTTCTCCATTGGACCAACATAGTAATCCCATCAAAATTATGTTAGTCCCATACATTTGGGCCGAGTCTGTAGGTATTGAAGTTTTGTGTGGGACAGTTGACAATGTTTTCGCAATTACGATGTTGGCCCCATGGAGAAAATTTCATGGTCCCTTAAATTTGATCATACCTTTCTGATTCACGCGGTATAATATGTATACCAATTTTGATCAAATCCAATTTAATAGGGGGCGCCGTGCCTTTACATTAACCTGAAGAATCCTGGCTGCTATAAAAAAAAAATATGAAAAAATATGGTAATAACGCCGACCTATGGTCGGGGATTGAGCCGAGGACCTTCGCGCTCATCATCCAATGGGGAAATAACACGCGTCCGGGGCCTTTCTAAAAGACCTTCTCACAATGTTCAGATACTCTAAGGGTGCCAACAGAATTCCTTTAGAAACTGTCATAATACAGTCATACGGAAACGCGGAACAAATAAGGGTGACGAATGTCAGATTGCTAAGATTATACGTTGGTAGTAAAACCTTGCATAGTATGGATGTAAGAATTAATCGTCGTGCCCTTGCACATAACCTCATGACTACTTGGTTCCTTTTAGCATGGGTGAATGGTATATCTTCATACGAGTAAATATAGTGGGTAAGACGGCCTAATTGGTCTAGTGGTCGCAAGCGCTACTGCTGAGCATGAGGTCCTGGGTTTGATTCCCGGGTCGGGCAAAGTGTTATTGAGTTTTTCTGTGTGTCTGGGCAAAGTGTTATTGAGTTTTTCTGTGTGTCTGTAATTCGTAGTATCTCGGAATTTATGCTTGTTTGATGGCAATAGGCTCGTCCCCTATACATGGGACTTAAACATAACTGATGAATTGTGGGTGTACTATTCTAGTCTCTGCCTAACTCTCATAGGAATACAGTCGTGATGTTATGTTATGTATAATGGGAATACAGCCTAGTTGGTTTTTGGTTCAATTCGACTACGATATGCGCTCTGTGTGGCCTTTACGATACAAGGAAAGTTTTGATCCAACTGCAAACATACAAATATGAACGATAAAGTGACGCATTTTAACGACACATAACTTAACAGTTATTTACAGAAATGTGAAAATCTCATCGCAACCGAATATAATCTTAATCCGGTTCGTTTTACATAATACGACGTTATTGCATAATATCTCAATCACCGATAAAATTATTGGCAGCAAATCTTCATTATCGTGTCAGAGTATAAATAAAGTTATTCCGCTATATTGAATTGCGTCTGATTGAGTACTTTAGTAGATAATATCGGCATGAAACTGTAGTAAAGCATTTTGTCTATGTTAAGAAGGAAAGGGTGTTTATCTAGTGTTCTGAACTAGTCTATGGTTTATCTAGGATCTAGCCTTTATTGAAACTTTGTTTCTAGCGGTATAATTTGATTATGTTGCGTTATCGGGCGTAGATCTGTGAGGTAAAAACTGAAGCAATCGTCGACAATGGACTTGATTGTGGGCCTTTGTATCTTTTCAATCTATCTGGAGATTGTTGATCATACTTTTTGCCTTAAAAGGGAAATATTTTCTTTTAGAAACATTTATAACCAGTTGGTTATTTCACGAACAGATGTTAGGAATGTCTGAACAACCCCACTTTCATCTGCCTAGTCTTTTCTCCACTATGTTGGGGTCGGTTTTCAGTCAAACCGGATGCAGCTGAGCACCTGTATTTGACATGGAGTGACCTATCTGACTTCCACAACCCATTTACTGGGTAAAACGATACCCTTTGGCAGGATTGGTTGGCAGACTTTCGGGCTTCTGACGACCCGTAACGACTGTTCAGGTGCCGAGACCAATGGTTGAACGTGCTTTCGGCACGGACGGGTCTTGGTATGTAAAGATGGTCACCCATCCACGGACCAACCGCGGCTAGCGTAGCTTAACCTGATCGATCAAGCCGTGCGCCTATTATTACTTGGCCACAAGCCCCCCTCTAATGAATGTAAGAATAACCCCAATAATTAAAAAAGAATGACCTATTTTAGTCAAGCCTTCTGAATAAGCAATTTTAAACCAAATATTAACAATTAGCAAGTTTGCTTTTTTCAGTACCTATTTGTGGATTTATAATTTGTGAGTGCGCTAAACAAGTTTCTTAATCAAGTACTACATTATCTTAAAGACTGTCACACCCAGTAGGCAAAGAATGCTACAATTGTAAGCATGCAATACGATTTGAAGGTAGGAGATAGTACTTTGTTAAAAAATATTTTAAAATAGCCATTATCATACATACACCTATACTAAAAATAAAGCTGTAGAGTTTGTTTACGCGCTAATCTCTGACGATCTCAGTCGGATTTGAAAAAATATTTTTACATTTGATAGCCCAATTCTTGAGCAAGGCTATAGGGTATTAATCATCACGCTAGGATTGAAGGCTGACCTTGTAAGTGACGACACCAAGGTTACTAGTTAGCCAGCCTATGGCAATCTTTAGATCATGTTCCCAATATAAAGCAAAACTATTGGTTTAGCTCAAGCCAATTACACTGTTTGCTCTTCCTTGACTATCAAACCAACCATAATACCAACCTATCAAATTGACCTAACCACTAAACCAATGAAGCGATTCATAAATAATTGTTCTGAAATAACCCAGAATTTGCGTGCGCGCATTTACGTGCCTCCCCCCCCCCCTTCTATTGTGCCCAAAGGCCATTGTCATTCAATTATCAAGCAACAGAAGTGTCAATGTTCTATTTTTTTCATTGTCAAATTCAAGTTTACCTAATTGATAAAATCTTGACAATTGATTAACGATTAAAGGTTTAACTTTTGTCAGACTGCTGACAAATTTTATAATGGTAGTTAGTTGATCTTTGAACTGACAGATTGATTATAATCGCTCCGTCTGGTACGATCAAAAAGAAACGTTCCTTTGTTCGTTTTCGTTTTAATTTCTTAGAATCTTTTTAATGTTGAGCGTGAATTGAGGTTATGTTTTCACATGTTTTCACAACTAACAACCACTTAGCTTATACCAACTTACTTGTATATAAGTTTATTTATTTATTGATTTAGGATCTCCAAGAAAAGAGGCTTATAGAGACATGACGACACGGTTGGCGCAGTGGCTGAGCGATCGACTGCTGCGCTGCGTGTCGCGGGTTCGATTCCCGCACGGAACAAATATTTGTATTGCCTACAGGTAGTTGTTCCAGGTCTGGCTGTTTGTGTATGTGAGTTTAAATGTTGATGAGCACGATACAGGAGTAATTCCTAGTGTGGGGGGCAACGTTTAAAAAAAAAGATATATATACAATATATGACACATAAATAAAGGGCAACATCACGAGAATTTGTTAGGGATAGCGACAATTTCTATTTTAAACTACAGTTATAATTTTTCCCCAGACATTCAACATTTTAAAATATTTCATCCCTTACTCTTCCCTTCGCTTACTGAGTAATGAGCTCATAAGACTACCAATAACATGAGGTGTATAACTGTTCCAGGTCCAGTGCTGTTCCCTCCTTCCCCGAGCGGCGACCCCTCGCAGACCAGCGGCGTGGTCGTAGGAGCATCAGGCTACGGTTTTGTTCCCCCCGGCTCGCAAGGTAAAACCTACGGCCGATGATTACCCTCTAGTCATACGTAGTTAGCACTAATATTAAAGTACAAATTGTAATACGAGGTTTTTAGATAATCATTTTTTTTGTCTGTACAATGGACAATTCTTTAGGGCATTTATGCCTGAGAAATAGACCCCTGTTCGACAATTTTTGTCAAAGAATAGTCAAACAGGACTCTATTTCTTATAAAATTTCAAATTTAGACAAATGTTTAGTTTGGCTTTATAATTATGCAAAATTTTTAAAGGATTACTAACAAAATGGTGGTTGAAACTTAGTTGTGTAGGGTATGATTCCGATTTTATCAGGAAATCGGAATTATGTAAAATAATAAAAAAGTAGTTAATTTTTGTACGAGTTATTATAAGTAGAGAATGTAGTCATCTGACGAAGACTGGCGTAAAGGTAAAACTAACAATGTAGGAAAGTTACATATTTTCTAACCTCGTGTTACAAGTTTGTACAATTAAATGTAACTATTTAATATGTTATTCTACCAAGAACTATTAATTGGAGAATATCATATTGATTGTAAATTATTTTTTGTTAAATAATGCTGTAGTATAATTTAATTGCATGGGTAGTTTTTGCATGAGTTGTTTCCAACTGACTGTATCCCGCGGTAAGGGTTATAATTTTGGCCGAACCTGCCGATCTATTCTGTAAAATCTCACCGAAAAACTAAGGTGCAGTGATATTGTAGTGAGCTGTCATTGTTCCCGGGATAGGATTTTTTTAAAATTCATTTCATTTCATAGGGATTGCTGCTAATGACAGCTCACTTCACCTAAGTTTTCACGGTGAGATTAATTCAGAATAGATCAGCTGTTGTGGGAAAATGGGATATCAGTTTTGTTGTATGTATATAAAAAAAAAACCTAATTTATTAGGCATGTATATTATTGTATATTATGTGACCTGAAAAAATAAGAATTTGTATATTATATAAGTGTTGTGAATGAAGTTGTGATTAGAGCCCATGTTATTTATAATTTATAAAAATAAATGAATGAATTTTTATCTGTTTTATTTTTTACCTTGCGTTGCACAATAACCCGCATGTTTGCACTGCCGTTATAAGTAGATAGTTATCTACTAATACGTACATAATATGAATAACAATGGAGAATGTAATTGTAAATTTGTAATTAGCATTGTAGAACAGTACATTAATAGCTTTTTTAATTACACTGCAGATATATTAATAGTCAAATTAGTCGTGATCCAGACTCCTGCACGATTTGCTTGGTAAGACGTGATAAAAATGATCCGTCGCGTCGATTTAGCTCTAAGATAATTTAAAGGAAACATAAAATAATACAGGGTGGCAGGGACATTGACGAGCAACTTTGTACCATGGATTTAGTAAATGGTTCTGAACACCCCTTGCGTAAAAAAAAATTGTCAGTAAAAAAAAAATAACGGTTTTATACCACTATGACCACGTAAGTTTTCAATACTTTTCTTTCTTTTCTTTTACAGCTGTTTTTTTTTAATAACCGGTGAAAAAAATGTATGCTAGGAAAGTCAAAACCGAAGAAAAATTTCTAGTCTAGAATTAATGAATGTCTGTTTAGTGTTGAATTCATGGATACAGTTTGCGCGTCGATGTGACTGACACCCATAAACATTAAAAAACTTTGATGATTTATAAAAAAAAACAATGATTAATATTAAAATATTAAAAACGCTGTGATTAACTACGTAATTCAATCCATAAAATAAACATTATTTTGTTTGTTTGGAATATTCTGACTTCCGCAACCGGAAACAAGTTTTTTTTTAATAATACATGTTCATTAAAGTGATGAGTTCACGTCTAGTAATAGATTTATAAGAAAATATTAGGCAGCTTATTATAATTTGTGGACACCTCTAGCTAAACAATACTCAAAAAATTAAAACAACAAGGCCAGGAAATGTATGCAAACTATGTATTTGGCATTACAATAATTATTCTGACTAGATTAACACTAACAAGACAGACGTTAAAATAACTGTCGTTCATTATTCACCAGATAACTAGATCCAAATTAGCTAACTTTTACGACTAAATCTAGAAAGGTCCTGAAAGAGGACACAATCAACATAAAAGTGTGTCAATAAAACTAAGTCGAACGCAAAAATTGAATTGTCGACATATTACTCGACATTAAGAACTGTGCGACAATCGGTCCATGTCGAAAGTCGTGATTGATTCGACAATAGTGGACAAAGAAAATAATTATAAATAAACTTAATAGGGAAACGACTGCCGGCTTTCTGATCCGGCATTATGAAGGTCACTCGATCATGCACGCGAACTTGCCGGAACGAGTGATCTGATATTAGGCTGTTAGCACACGGAGATAGTTTGGCGATTAACTATTGTAGTGCTATTAGTGTGTAGTGTAAAAATCTAACCGTGAAAACTTAGGCGAAGTGAGTTTGAAGTGAGCTGTCTATAGTCAATCCCTAACATCAGGTGGAATGACAGCTGACTTCAAGCTTAGTTCACCTAAGTTTTCACGGTGAGATTTTTACAGAATAGATCGGCTGGACTTTTCAATTGTTTTATCATAATAACTTAGCGCCTAGACAAGTGATAATCGCTTTCAAAGCGACTTCTACAACGACTTTCAACGGAATTGACATTAGCTTTCCGGTGGCATGAGTCAGTCCCATATATCTTTGACTCTTCTATCACCGTTATCGGTGATAAAATGCCACTTTGACAAGCCCACCTTTTTTTTTGGGTGGGTAATCTTCAAATGACCTGTCCCGCTCTGGGCTGAGCGGAAGGGCGTGTCAGACTTTTACTGACTAAAACCCACCCGTGTTCCTTCAGTTGCCTGTGCCAGGGGCCACGGTATCTCTTTCAAACAACCCGCAGCCCTGGCAGTGACTAGGCCCCCTGACATTTCACTTACTTGCTGGAACGAGTGATCCGAGACGAGTTAGGTTAGGCTGTCTGTACACGGGGATAGTTGGATGATTGGTTGTTAGATAAAGGGCCAAGCGTCTTTCACTTTTCTATTGTTTTAGAAGGTAACTGACTCTTAAAAGGTTAGGGTTAGGTCCGGTATGGTATTGTCTGTATAAAACTATTAATGTTTATACACAAAACCTCGCATAAGCTTTTTACAACCAGTGAGGTTAATTTCTTCTCATTACGAGAAGAGCTTGAGTTTGTTTTTCAGTTAAAGTAATAAAGTTAAGGATTAAATCGTTTAATTAAAAAAAATCATTGGTATTATCGGCATTAAAGATAAAAAACAAGATTTCTCCCAGAAAATGAAGCTAATTCTGTTTTTTATGTTATCAATTTTATTTTAGAGTAAAACTGACTATGGTAAAATTGAAGAATTTGTTTTTTGTGCTATGAACAACTTGCACCTGCACTGATTCACCCCTTTATTATTCCGAAATGGGAACTCCAATGAGTAAAGCAAAATTACACAAAAACTGATTAAATGTGAATGTGTCAGGTGATTTAAATCATGGGCAGTTGACTAACTGGCGTGGTATGTAGGGGGCCTTATAGATAATGAACAGTGAAACTGACCTGAGGGCATTGCGTTTTGACACGTCAAGTTAATCTATCAATTAAGTTTAAGTTCGTTGTAATAACATTGTATAGGAAACATTATAAAGCAGTTTAAAGTAGTTTAAGTTACATGCATAGTAGCTGAGTCATTGCTGTTGAAATGTATCTTACTTTGAACAGGCATTGTTCCTGAAATGCAACCTCAAGTCACAAGTACTTGCAGACAGCTTGCATTCAGTAAATTCAACTTGCTTCGTTTGGGTGCGAACTTGAATAGATAAAGGTTATATAATTTCGGTACTCTTAGGGCTGATTTTTCAATCATTTACTTACAACTTTTTCCGAGGAATAATTTAGAAATTTTGACACTTATTTCATACAAAAACTGTCAAACGTCAATTTTATGCCTCGAATAAAAGTTACCTGGCGATGGAAAAATCAGCTCTGAATCTTCTATATTATAGATTAAAGTCAGTTTTCGTGTCTGTCTGTGTGACCGCGTCGTTATTTTAAACTACCCAACGGATTTTAATTCGGTTTTCATCATCATTTAGATTAATTGATTCCGGAAGCTTATGTGTATGATACAATAATATAGAACTTACTTAAAATAAATAAATCTCCATTTCTCGCGTTGTAAATGCGAAACGGACAGGCGCTCGTTTTAAATAAATGTTTGTTTGATTTTATTTAGTATGATAAAAATAAATATATTCAGAAACTTTCTCGCAATCAAACACTCGCTTAAATTAAGGCTTCGTCAAATTAATAACACAAAACAGTATGAGATTAAATTATTCATAACGGACCATTTTAATTGTGTTTGTCGAAATTTCTCGATGACTTCATTTATATTTTCGGGTTCACTTTCAGCCCGGAATATTCAATTTGCGTACCTACTCATAATCTCGCGGGCCCTCCCTACATGGTCAAATGCGTTTTAATTATGAAATTGACATATCACAAGTCCATGGGCAGGGCACATTTTGTAATTTAATAAAAGAGTTTGGACTTCGAAATTAATTGGAGCCTGACTGCGCCATTTCTGGGCAGACCTCTCATATTTATCTTATGCATATTTATATGTTTGCTCAGACAAAAAAAGGGTGTGTTTTTGTGTATTTGTTTAATTCATTCAAATTAGAACCCTTTTAGTTTTGTGTTTTTAAACAAATAGGTGCACACTGTATGCCTTTTTATTAAACATAATTTTTCTTTTATTTTAATCATCCAAATAATTTTGTCTAGTAGTTTTTAAGAGTTTCGTGTAAGACAAAAATTGTTTTGACAGAGGGGAGGAATAACGGATACGTCTTAAAAACTTTCCCCAGTGTTGCCAACTTAAGACAGTTTCATAAGCTTTTTTGCTGTGACAACTCAGACATGTATTCTGTTTTATGAAAGAATTGTTTGTTTTGCTTCGTCATTGTTCTGAAGACATTGTCCTTATAAGATTTGTTGTAAAAGTTCCCCTATGAGATGAAATTGAAGGTATACTTCTTTTTAGTTGTTTCCAAAGTGTTATATATCAATTATGGAATGAATTTGTTGCGAGGCAGAGTAATATAGCTTATCGATTATAGAGACAAAAGTTTGAGCTAGAATGAATACAAGAGTATCTCTTAAGGCCAATTCTGAAAAGTACTTATCTACAGTGCGGCCGCCGAGAGGATGCGTTCCTGACATAGTAGCTAATAAAGATCAAATTCCCAATACACGTATTCGTTTATATAAAACTGACAGGTGTCAGGAACGCATTCTCTCGACGGCCGTAATGTATATCAGTGGGCTTAGCAACAACGCCTTATTTTTTTTTTTTTGTGGATGGGAAATCATCACATGACCCCTCCCGCTCTGTGTGGAGCAGAAGGGAGTGTCAGCCTCTTACTGACTAAAACCCACCCGTGTGCCTTCCTTAGCCCTTTATGTACCAGGGCAGCGGTAACCCTTTCGGACGATCCCGCTACCCAGCAACAACGCCTTGAGTACCCATCAAGTTTTACAAATTATTTGAATTTAAGAATACCAGTCTGGCATAAAAGGCCCTAGCGCAAACGCGCGACGTGACGTAAACGTAACGTAAATATGAAAGATTTTAAAATTCATAGGGCCTTATATGCCAGAATTCTGATTACTTATTTCAAATAATTTATGTGACTTGATGGGTACTTTTTGGACACCGATGTGACGTCTTCACCATATATTAATAATACTAGTAGATGACGATAACGTAGGCTTAACGTACTCTCTTGAATCTCTGCCTCGTTGCATTAGTAGTCGCAAACGGTACTGCTGAGTATGAGGACCTAGTTTGGTTTTTCCATTTGGAATTTCTCCGTAGCCGCCCCATTTTCGGTACGTGGGACTTAAATATACATAAAACCTAGTGAAATATGGTTGTAATTTAGGTACCTTTTTGTTTTGGGTGGAATATTGTCAAATTATGTCTCCGGAGGGCGTGTCAGACTTTTACTGACTAAAACCCACCCGTGTTTCTTCAGTTGCCTATGCCAGGGGCCACGGTATCTCTTTCGAACAACCCGCAGCCCTGGCAGGCATCGGCCCTAGCGGACCCCGTCTTTGTGCTGACATCTCTTTGAGGCGCGCGTGGAACACAACGCGCCGTCGACCTGGGCCTGGTCCTTACCGGGCGGCGAGCTGCCCATTGCTCGCCGCCCGCAAGCCCGCGCCTGTCCTTTAGGTACCTATAGTAGAACCATATTTCACTAAGTACACACCGTTAAAGGCAAAGGTGTACACTTTTGCCTAGCCTTTCGGGGATCACGGGCGTGATGTTTTGGTACGTAGTTTCTAAAATAATAATAAGCCTTATCCGTTCCCAAAATTAACATAGAACTAACTAGTCTACGTGCATTTTAGTCAGTTTAAATTGTAACACGAATTAAATTCTAGGTTTGTTCTTAATGAACACGAGTTCTTGTCTGACTTAAAACTTTGTACGTCTGTAATACGTGCATCGCTTGTTCTGTATAAGGGTGAGATTATCGTGATAAGCGTAGCGACAAGCGATGAGCGTTTTTATAAGGTAACATTGTTAGCTGGGATACAGAGTTTACCAGCTGAGCATATTTAGCCTGATATGATGAATTAAATGAAATTAAGTAAAAACTAACAATAGTTTTTTGATTTTATTTTTATATCCTTTTTATCCTTTGCTACCCTGGTGCATCTAGAGTATATTTTATGTTATTTTTACGATCAAAGATAATTAAGAAAAATAATTTCGAATGTTATTAAAATAATTGGTTATTAATAAAAGAGCCACCTTGAGAGATAGATAGATAGATAGAATACTCTTTATTGTACACCATACAAATTACAGAAACATAAATATATAACATTTTACAAAGGGTGACACAATCGGCGGTCTTATCGCTAAGAGCGATCTTTTAAAGACAACCTTTGGATGGATTAAAATGAAGGAAAGACAAATATAGGTGGTAGTCTGTGGTGTACCATTTACATTATACAATGAATATATATAGTATATTTTACTCGTCTAAATAAATATATACATATAATAATAAACATGAAACAAGAGCAAAGAAAAAAATAATGTAAAAATAAATAAATAATAAATAATAATAAAATAATGATGATGTTTAAGGAGAGAGGAAGTGCTTGTGTATCATAATTTTGAAAGCGGACAAAGATTGAGCACGCCTTACCGACACGGGCAAGTCATTTCATAACCGTACTGCTTGAACAGTAAAAGATTTGTCAAAGGAACGGGTGGAATGCATCGGCATCTCTAGTCTCAGGTTTTCCGATGACCTCAGATATCTATTATGTGTGTCATGAAGGAACTTGAAACGTTCTTTAAGATAAGAGGGGGTTTTAGGATTAAACAAAATACTGTAGAGCTGAAATAAGATATGTGAATTCCGGCGAAGACGTATAGGAAGCCACTTGAGCTTTGTACGAAATTCAGAAATGTGCCAAATATAAATCTTATGCAAAAGTTTTGAAGTCGCTCAAGTTTATCTAGTTGTGCCTCAGTAAGATCTGGATAACTGACATCAGCGTAGTCAAGGATGGGAAGTAAAAGAGATTGTGCAAGCGCAGTTTTAGTGGCAGTTGGAAGAAAGTTCCGCAACCGTCTCAGTGACTTACCGGATGCAAACATTTTTCGACTTACCTCCTGTAGCTGAGGACCCCAGGAAACCTATCCATGTTTCGCCATTTTGAGCAATTTCGTAGAAAACCTGATTCCACGTTGCGTCCTTACCTGATACCATAAAATATCGTATCAAGCTAACCACTATACTTATGAACTAAGTACTTACATCCTACGTTAAAATCACACAAAAAACCCACCGATTTGGCAAAACTTTCACACCAAAATCTTTAATCACATTAGTCTCAGCTTTATGCCTCCGCTACATCCTATGTCCTGTGCTGCACTATGACGGAAGTGACGCGTCTCGCCGTAGCGGCGCCACGCCGGAACCCGGCTGAAGGGTTGCCCCGTCACAAATCAAGTTATGAGAAACGCCACAAAAGGAAACTTTGTGCATTTCCGAGCCGACAAGCGTGAAATCCGACGCAAACGACCCCGCACAACTTTAAACCTTAAAATTAATTTCGTACGTTCTAAAATCCTATGAGTGTGATCTCGAGCACTCTTCAATACTGATATAACTTTACTTGAGTGATTATTCTTGGTATATTAAATGTGTTTGTAACATTTTGTATTAAATTGTTAGCGTGGGTAAACAATGAGTTGAATGGCTCTGTTTGGGAGCTGTCACGATTTAGGAGTTTTGAGGATGCTTTATTATATAGATATATTTTTTAAATTTATTTATTTATTTCGTAGTACACATACGTTTTATAAATTTAAGTTGGTGCCAACATAAACTCATTCGAGTTTTACCGTGCACCAAAATCATCGACTACATAATCTAGATAATTATCGTAAAGCCGTAAAGTAACCTACTTCGGTTACTTTGTAAAGTAACAACAAATAAATAAAATTACAACGGGTATAAGCGAAATACTATTAGCTTATACTAACCAGCGCACATCAGTGACCAATCCGGCCGTCCATCAAAAAACAAAAGTAGTGGAGAGTTTTTGAATTGATACAGGTTGTTCCTACTCGTAAAAGTACCTATATGTTTTTAGTAATAGGTAACTTTAAATTTTATTTGTGTTATGATATTATTGTTAGGTATTAGTTTTGTTTTAATATTACACTACATTATATACTTCGGTAGATCTCTGCTGTTGATGCAAAAAATAATTTAAAACCAGTTCTGGCATCGGAATGTCTTCTTCTTCGGTTCGATGGCATGTCACAATTATAATTGTCTATAGTTTACACAATGGAGTGCCATTGTGTAAACTATAGACAATTATAATTGTGCCCTTAGTCATAAGATTTAAGTTGTGTACTAGTGAGTACACAACTTAAATCTTATGACTAAGGGCGAATTTCACCAAACTTTTATACCTAAAGTTGTCAAAGAATAAAAGGCCCGTTTTGACATTTGAGAATGCGTTCTTGACACCTGTCAGTTTCATACAAACGAATACGTGTTTTGCGAATTTGGTCTTTATAAACTACTAGAACTGTCAATGTCAAAACGGGCCTTTTATTTTTTGACAACTTTAGAATAAGTCCTTAGAATAATTTTTGAATGTTTGACAGTTTCTCCATAATAGAACTGTCAGACGTCAATTTTATTCCACGGGCAAAATATTTCTGACTTTGGTAAAATCAGCCCTTAATAATAAAATAAGATTTCGCAGAGAGGAATGTTTTCATGGGTCACGCCTATGCCTCACGAGTATTTAAAATCTTGTTGGCCCAAAACTTTGCCACGTCCAAAGCTGGGTCCACACTTGTATCATCTTCAAGTTCAAAATCAGGCGTATCGATTATTCTTATCATAAATATGGACGCCCATTTCGACATCGTATCACACATCTTATTGCTCGCCGATTGGGCCAAAAACCTCGTCCGTACTTATCGATACTGTATCTTGTCAGCGTGTCAGCAACGCGTATCCCCTTTGATGACCGGGAAAAAACCGTTTCAAGATGGAACGTGGTGCATCATGTATCAAATGGCATAGTCGTATCCTGAAACAGTTACATACTGCCGATCAAGATACACATATCGGATACGAATCGTAGCAGATACGCGGTTACATGCGGATCGGGGTGTATCAGCTGCGGCACGTGGCATGGTCGCGTATCATTTTGCGTCCAAACTAGCGCTAAATTCACTGACAGTTCAACCACATTCATTGCGTTATTTACGTTGTTGGTTAGACAAATTTTTCGAACAAAGCAATGGATTGGCAATATCCTTCAAAATCAATCAAATTGTGATTGAAAGTATGTTAGAGCGGTTTCGGAATCCGAGTTTTATTTTAAACGTTTCCCACACTAGGAATTTCTCCTGTATCGTGGGTGCGTTTAAAAACATTTAAACTCACATACACAAACAGCCAGACACGGAACAACTACTTTTAGGTCATATAAATATTTGTTCCGTGTGGGAATCGAACCCGCGACACGCAGCCAAATGACTTTCCGAAGTAGCCATAGTACTACATATTTGTATGAGGGGTTGCGCAATACATGCGAACTCAGTCCGTCCGAATTTAGAACATTCCCAATTCGGATTAAACTCGGATCTTGAATTCGGATTCGGATCGGACGTGAAAATGATACAAGTCTGGACTTAGGTAAAGCGTCGTGGGTTACCACAGAAGTTACATTGCCTGTTTTGGTACACATAGGGCAGGATAGGAGGTGGAACATAATAATTTGCGACATAGCTCCACATCCAATGAATGAATTTAAAAATTATATGTAATTGCTACACCACCACAGGATGTTCCGATACAAATCTTTATCGACGACGATCTAACTATCGTAGATTGTCAATCAATGGCTAATATAGATCTATGGTGGTTAATATGAGAATATTGTCACACCTGTACAGTTTGACAATGAAGTTTTGCCACTCAAACTTTTAATTGGAGAAACCGCACGATATTTCAACACTGCTTCAATTTTGTATCGAATTTAATTATGCTTTGAAGGCCTATAGCAATATTAACAGGCATAATATTAAAAAATAATAATTTTAACATACTATATAAAATACATTACAGTAAGCGATACAATAGAAATGAAATACATATACAAAAAACATTTTAACTATTACAAGCAATTTATTGTACATTGACTATTATTTGATTATAACCTTGTGGTCAGTTTGGTAAATATTGCAACCAATCAAATATACGTTAGTGTTTTGGTCATAATTATTTGAAAGTATCAAACTTTAATACATTGTCGTAATGATATGCTGTAATAGTAGTTTAATAATTATATTGGTAACATGTATTTTAGTAGATAAAAGCGGTAATAACGCAATAGTTAAAGCGTAGGTGAGCGGGAAATCGTGAGTTCGAATCCCATTCGTTGCTTTACTGACATGGATCCGCTCTTAACTCGCAACTATTACAAGTGTTGATCATTACTGAAAAACTCTTAATCTGTGTGGTTCTTTCCTCAAAAAACCATTGCAGACAACAATCTACATGGTCTTCATATGATCTGACCAAGATTACGTCTGGACTCTTTCAAAGTGACTGTCACCTTTGAGTTTGTTCCGGTCTTTCTTCTCAGAGTAGTCAGATAGGAAACGCCGAGCTCATCTGAGTTGTAAAATATGATTGACGTGTTTCTACAGACGCCAGCTCACCTCTGGCAGGTCAATCTACCAGAAACTGTCAAATTTTCCCAATCAACCTTGAACCTTAATGGTTAGCGATAAAGTTGAAAATCTATTAAAGAAATTTGACAGATTTTAGTACCTTGTTGTGCTGGCGTCTGTACAAACCTATTTACAAAAATAAAATCATTTAGCAAAAGACACAGAAATCTCTCTCATCTCGGAAATAAAGCGAGAGTAAGCTCAGACATTCATAAAAAAAATCATGAGCCCATTTGGCTCAGCCAGTTATGGTATCAATTTAGAGGATCACATTTCACCCGTCTGCCTTAAAAGTAAGAGAAAACAGGCATCTTCTGGGCACGCTCGTTCCGTAGACCTCATCCATCGCTTTCCATCGGGCGTGATCGAGGCCAATAGCAGGCCCATTCAGCAATTTAAAAAAATACATTGTTTAACCAGAATCCAGCCACGACGACAACGTTAACATTGACCTCACAAAGGTATTGATCTTCGGTAGGTTACTATTACTATGCCGAAGAACCCGATACGGATGTCTCACAAGTTACTGCGATCCTACTATGATAGATAAAGGCTACTAGATATTTAAGTTTTGACCCTGAACATTCAAAGTTATTCGAAATATACTCCCTTTCCAAGTTTCAACTCATCTTCACTCAAAAGTCTGTTGCTATCCCCTCGTCTCGTATACGTTTTGGAGAACGTTAATCGTTTCACAAACCCTTTAACAGTTTTTTAGGGAATTCCTAAATGCCTTGATATTGTTGCGCGCCACAATTAATGCCTGCTACATGGTGACGTTAGTCACCACTAGCGCCATCTAGTATCGAGTGGCAGAACTAATTTACCACTAGCGCCATCTAGTATCGAGTAGCAGAACTAATAGACCCTTCTAAAAATTTCGATGCCAGAACTTTCTAGAACTATCGACATCTGGTCAGCCGGGGCCGGTATGTACTCGAACATTCTAGATGTTTCTACAATAGAAGGTTCTAAAACTATCTGCGGCACTATATAAGGCCGGGATTAGCCGCGGCCGACACACACTGACGCCTCTAGTGAGCCGCATCCAGGTTACACGCGCCTCACTAGACTCAACTGAACTCCACAAACATTATTCATACATTCGTTGCGTAGCATGTGCTAGGTTAATATAGGCACGTTACGCAGCGAGCACAGACATCCATTACTATACAGACGCCCAACTCATACGGGTAGGCGCAGCGCGGGCCGCGATACGCGTAGACACTGAGCGGTGTTACATTTATCACAATACCGCTCACACACACACACGACTGCTCCTTAGCTCGGAACGTAACCGGCTAGCTCTGGAAACGGGACGGGCGTGAGTAATACACTTATATTCTGTAGGAGCGTCGAGTCGGCACCTCTGTCGCTGGTCGTCCCCCGCCGGGCCTCCTCCAGGTAACTAGGGGTCTCACCTGGCGGGGACAGACCGCCGAGGTGTCGTGAAGAAAACGGCGCTGTGAGTCGGCGTTGCGGCGCGCCTACAGAAAAGCACATAGCAATCACTCACATGGACGCGCACATCTCACGCGCGCCCAGCAGGGCCATAGGCCAAGTCGCCAACATGACGAGGGGCCTGTTGAAAGACCACCGTATGGCACTCTGCGGCCGGGGGGCAAAGCCCCGGTGGTACCGCTCGCCTCGCTCGACGACCGACACAGAGTTCAATCAGCGATACATGCGAATACATCGAAAGCGATCTTCAAGTGCGACTTAAGTGCAATTGTGTTTTATAATTAGTGTGTTTGAGTTGTTATTAGTGTTGCTTAATTAAAGTGTAATTTTTGGTAATTTATATCGGCAGTTTTTATTGTCACGAACCCGAAGCTCGTAACCATATTTTTGGATTCCCGAAAAAAACTGTCAAAGACTTCAATCTGCCTAGCCTTTTCCCAACTATGTTGGGGTCGGCTTCCAGTCAAACTGGACACAGCTGAATACCAGTGTTTTATATGGAGCGACTGCCTATCCCATCTCTACATCCCAATTACTGCATAATACGATATTCTTTGGTAAGACAGGTTGTTTGACTGGGCTTCTGACTTCCTGTGACGACTGTCAAAGATTTAAGAATGTCAACCGGGATCGTGCTTTCCGAGTCACGGAGGGGTCTCGATATCTAATGGATGGTCACCCATCCACAAACCGACCGCGGCAAGCGTCGCTTAACCTTCGAGCGATCCGTGCTGCTGTTATTTTTTAGTCACGAGCCCTTCACTGTCTGTCAAAAGACTTCACGTACATATTGTTTCTTAACAAAAATAAAGAGAGAGAAGATAAATTACTGCACATTATTACATACACACACACCCAAATTATTATTATTATTAAATAGATTTTACTAATAAATATGGATGTAACCTTAGGATGAATCTGAAATAAATTATTTATTATTATTATTAAATTATGACCCATACATCTTTAATCATGTATTATTTTCTACTTCCAGGACCGGCAATACCAAGGTTTTTCTACAGAAGACGTATTTATCTAAGAAGGTAGAACAATTAGTTAAAAATATAAACACGAAATGGTGTCTACGTTTGTTTGTACAAAATAATTATTTAATGATTACCTGAGTACCTTTTTGTGTAAAATTAATGAAAATCATGATTTATGAACGTGTCAAATGTATGCAGTGTGTATATAAATATTGATTAAGACATGTTTCACCATTATGTATAATTTAGAGATTATCGAGAAGTGTCCAAGAGCCCTTGACTCAAAAATTTAATTCATATCGTCTCATCTTTAAATGAAGGCAAATCTTTAACATAATAATCAAGTTATGAAGTAGTAATACGCAAAGAATTTACCTTAATTTAAAAAAGAAGTTAAATTTTATTTTGCGACCTTTGGAGTAGATCCATCAAATAATGAAATTTTCTATCCTTAAACCCAATGGATCCTTGATATCTGAATTCAAATTATTTTATTTTATTTTTAAAATGATGCTCCAACGTCTTCCATATTAGTAAAGACTATCTGCGGGGTAATCACGTAGCACACTAACAGTAGCAATGGTTTTCATTTTGACAGTTCAACAACATCCATTGCGTTATTTATGTTGTTCCCAGACAATTTTTTCGAACCTATGAAGCAGTGGATTAGCTATATCCTTCAAAATGATTCAGATTGTGTTTAATAGTGTGTTACGCAATTATGAGCTGATCCTGTATACAATAGCTATTAAAGGTTTGTCATATAAACTAATTATTGCTGGAATTAGCTCACATTTTTTAATGTTGTGACGGCTCCAACACTGAACTGCTGCAAGTATCGACTGGACAGATTAAACACCTCCAAGCTATTTGGTACACACGCATCAGCTAATTAGTTGCTAGTGTGTCTAACCATATAATAATAATAATAACTTTTGTTCACGACATTCCGTTAGCGATTTGGGCATTGTTGTCATAATTTACCATGTTCTAAGTACTTATATACTAGTATAGATTTAGAAATATTTGCCCGAGTCGTGTTACTCGCTTAAATGGCAACTTTGTTCCTTTACAAGGCTCTGCGAAGTCTCAGGAATTCGTGTACCTATCTAGTAGCTTGTCTGTATCTACTCTGGTTTTTATCCTGTTGAAAGACGCCATAGAGTTAATATTCAAATTGGTATACTTACAATAAGATATCTTTGAGGCAGTTAATCAGAATCTATAATATACTTTGCAATATTATTTATAAAAAACATCTATCCAAAAATTGTTTATGAACATTGATAGACTGCATCGTTGGTCGCAAGCGCTACTGCTGAGCATGAGATCCTGGGTTCGATTCCAGGGTCGGGGAAAGTAGTTTTGGGTTCTTCCATCTTGAATTTCTCAGTGGCAGCCTGGAGTCTGAATTCGTGTCTGGTTGGTGGCAATAAGCTCGCCCTCTATTACGTGGGACTTAAACATAACTGGCGAAATGGCAGTGTACTATGTGCGCCCCTGCTTAACCCTTCACGGAATACATGCGTGATGTTATGTTATATTAACATTGATAACAAAATTTATAGGCTGGATACTAAGATAGCTGTCGATAACTCAAACTATACAGGGTGTCATCTGTGTCATACACTTCATTAGACATTGAAAGTATGGTGAAACACGTCTTCAATCTCTATGTACCTATTCTTATTATATTATGTAAATACAACACAATGACGAAAAACTGTGATAACAATAAAATAAGTATGTATTTACAATGAAGGAATGACAGATGTAAAGTTTTTTTTTTTACCGCATAGCATGTGACGAATGGTGTGTAATATTTTGTATGAATTATGGGAACTTATGTGAACAATAATGTAAATATAAATATGAAAAATGTATGTAAATAAAAGTGTAATGTATTTCTATAGTAGTTTGTTTTATTTAAGAAATAATATGAGTGTATCACTCCTCGCAAGAGTTTGCTAATGCCTACTTACTTTAAAGTTTATAGCACCAAACAAGTATTTTTTTTATTCTCATCAAACCATGTCACATTACCCTTTTTTCGTTGCAAAGGATGACGATCAGGGCCAAAGCGTCAGTGTAGACCGCAAAATTCAAATTTCCTTAAGTTTTTTGCAATTTGCAGGTCAGTATCCTGAATTCCTGATACTAAACCGACATACAACCTGTTGTAGTTCGATCTAAATATGATTCGCGGCCGTAAAAAATATTTATGTATAGAATTATAATCATAAAAATCATCAATACATCTCTAAGTTTATATTCGATACCCTATTGAATGATTATTTCATGAAATCACGACATTAGAGGCCAATTCTAACATAAGGAGTAGTGTAGCTGATTTTAATGGTTTATAATTGTCTAAAGCCACTTGTTACGGTCGCGAATCATATTTGAATCAACATACAACCTGACTCTGACCTGCAAATTGCAAAAAACCTAAGAAAACATGAATTTCGCGGGCTACCTTAGTGCTGTTCCCTTAAATACTTTTTTTTCATGATACACACTTGTTCCCACGAAAAAAAAAAGAACATATGAAGATTTTTCCTCCAGAGCATGTGCTCTAAAAGTGTTATTGGAAATATGTAGTAAAGGTAAATGAGATTTGCGCCTCACAGATGTAGTTGCCAGCCACTTCAATCTGCTCTCCCGCTTCATTTCATCGGATAAACGAAATTCGCTCTTTTGAAGGGTGAATATGTCATAATATATGTACCTATGTAGATGCAGTCTACCATACTCTTTTTACTGAGCTACGACTTTGAAAGTATGGTGTGGGGGTACAAATATGTCGGAAAACTCACCTATGTATTGATGAGATGAGAGGCCCGATTATTTTCATGATATTATGTATCTTGTATTGTGTATAATGTTCTTCTCTAGCATGAATGTTCAGAAGATCCTCCATTTGTGCTAAAGACGTCTACCGCGTGTTCAGTCAGTATGAATTTGACATAATTCTATGCCTTGCCTTGTCTGGGGGTCAGGGGTATCTATCTCCTCAGTTACCTAGACGGCAGGTCCATGAGGATGTCCACGGGATAAAAAAAGTCCTTGCTTTTGGCGAAGTCTTGAAGGCCAAAAGGAGTGAGAGAGGCCTATTTTAGCAGTGAAAACACACAGTTACTAGTATTCAACTAATTGGACCAACTTCTTTAATTGATCAAATTATTCTTGCCTTTCGAACTCACTACAATTACTCAATGTTCCAGCGTTTTATCTGCATTCACGAACACATCGTGTTTATGCTAATGTCTAGCAAAATGTTACCTTGTACAAATATTTGATAGTTTAATAGTTTACTCAGGGTGATCGTAAAAGCGAAATTAACATGAGAGGAATCACGATTTAATTAGGTAATTCTATTGTTTACATTTATTATTATTACCGTTTCGGTCTCACTGCCTTAGCCCTGGATCAAAGGAGCTGGAAGTCATGGGGAGAGGCCTTTGCCCAGCAGTGGGATGATGCAGGCTTACAGTTACAGTGTCTAACTACAGGGCAAAGGCCACCCTTCTGTCCTTATTCCTATCTTCTAGTGTTTGTGGCCAATTCTTATTAAAAAAAACTACTTAGACAAAATGATTGCAATACACAATTTAATCTAGAAAAACAATCTATAGCAGTGTTCATAACCTCAGATAATTTACATTCCATCGGCACCTAATCAGTTATCTACTTTGGGGCTGATTTTCAATCATCTGATAACTTTATTCGAAGAATAATTTTGAAATTTTGACAGTTATTTCATACAAAAACTATCAAACGTCAATTTTATTCACCAAATAAAAGTTATCTGGCGATGGAACAAATCAGCCCTTAGTGAAATTAAATTGATTCTTGAGTGACCATTTGTAACAAAAAGGTTAATAAGTTTTTGGTTGCAATGGAATTTGAACTTGTCATTTAGTTAGTTGTTCCATAACTTGAAATTGAAAGTTATCTCAAATTCCTGGCTCTAATAGCAGTCATTGGTGGATAAGAATTGCTTTCAAAGATTTTTAAGTAGGTACTATTATATTAACGCAATTGTTTGTAGTTTTTAAGGGGGGGAGGGGGTCGAGTCAAAATCTCATCTAATCTTACGTTGGAGAGAGGGGGGGTCTCGGCAAATATCACGCAATTTTTTTTCTGATTGAAACACAAAAAAAATATGCTATTTTGGTCCATTTAATCCAGATTGTACATGAAACAGAAAATTTAAAAAACACCTCACGTAATTTATGGACGCGCCCTTACCTGTGGTAACGGTCGCGAGTTACGAGTTGCAGGTCGTAGGTTTGAACCCAGACCGGAGCTTTACTTTGTGTAAATTGTTTCATCACCCCTGCATCGTAAGGACACTGGCATGTCTTAGAACCAAAAAATCGAAGACATGTGACATCCACCAACCTGCGATGGGCTCGCGTGGTGGATTACGGCCCATTCCCTGTCACCGAGAGGACGCCTGTGTTCCAGCAGTGGGAACATTATAGGCTGACTATACAGGGTTATTTTTTAAAGACCAGCCAAATTTAAGGATGTGGTACAGACCATCAAACTGAACAACTTTCTCCATGGGACCAACATCGTAATCGCGAATAAAAATTCAGCCGTCCCATACATTTAGGTCGAGTAGGTATTGAAGTTTTCTATGGGACAGTTGATAAAATTTTCGCGATTACGCTATTTGTCCCATGGAGAAAGTTGTTCAGTTTGATGGTCTGTACCACATCCTTAAATTTGGCTGGTCTTTGAAAAATAACCCTGTATGTTAACATATCATAGTGTGTATTAGTATCGTCAAAGGTATCTCTCAGATTTTACTTATTTAGTAGATATTTACTTTTTACATTATTGTTCTTAACTTTACCTACATAACCCTTTTTCACAACCAAAGTATCTTGATGATTCCATAGAAAAACATAGGCGTTAAGCCCAGTTGAAAAATAGCCCCGAGTAAAAATAGTGCAACTTGGCCCCCTGCGTTCTCCAGAACCCTCAGGACACGTATGTTCTCTTCAGAGGGTTATTTATTTTTAAATTAGATTTGGTTCCGGATGCGGCCTGCCTTCTGTTTTGTATCCAACGTCATTATGTCTACTTTCACGCCTACACACATCCTTCAAAGACAAGACGGTTTTTTTAAGAATATTCTTTTTGATATTCAAATCATGGATAGAAAATCCGTTTACTGTGAGTAAAGGAATATTAGATGTGTGGATGTTTTTATAAAATATTTTCAGTTCTTTCAGAATTATTTCGTCTACTTTTGTTTTTCACTTTGTACATAGGTAGTACATAATTTGTAACACAATAATATATTCTTTTCAATGTATTTCATTGTTGTATCTACGCCATTACTATTATAGTGGGTGTGATTTCGTAGGCTTTTAGGCACTATTTACGTGTTAAGAAAACAAGTCATATTATTTAGAGGTTTATTCAATGACGCAGATTATTGTGATGTTTTTGTAGACGCTTTGTAGAGACGCCAGCACACCAAGCTACTACTATACAATCTGTCAAATTCCTTTTCAACTTTATCTTACAGTTTTCAAATTTTTTTTATTCGCAAAAATATTTCTCTCCTCATTGCATCAATTAGTGCTCTTTCCGTCGTTTATAAGGCTGTTCGACAAATGAAAAGCACGGAAAAAAAATACAAGAAAATATATGAGAACCTTTTTTTTTTTGTCTCTGAGAAATGCATTACGCATCCCCGTTCGCGGGGGACGAGACGGGGTATGTGGGACTCCCTGTCGGAATGACAGTATACCCACTAAAACTCAGGGGTGTTCCCACATCGCCGTGATGGGAGGGCCTTGGGAAACCGGCATAGCCTTTATTCCACAACCCTCACGGCGCATGCCCGCCTAGCTGGCGGGCCCCGCATGCCCCCCGGGCTGGGGGGCTACGGGAATGGCCGGGAACACCTGGCCATTCCCGTCCGACACTGGTGGAGGCCTGTGCGATACAGGCAAGGGTGCCCCCGCACCTGTTGCCTGCTGGCCTCCACCTGGGAGGAATCGGATATGACTATCAAACTGACGTCTTCTTCGACCCCTCCTCCGCCTTCGGAGCAGTGCCGTGTGAGAATCGTCCTCCCGCGCGCGCTCCGCCGCCTCCTTCTGGGACATGACGTGTTCGCAAAAGCAGGCGACTGCCGCCCAGGACCCCTCATCCCCCAGCATGGCGTTAACCAAACCGGGGAGTGAGAGGTCCGGTCCGATCACCGCCATGAGACTGCGGCGCGGCTTGGACCACGATGGGCACACCTCGAGGGTGTGCTGCGCCGTGTCCTCCGCCGCGCCACAGTCGTGGCACGACGGTGTCTGCTCCCGTTCGATTCTGTGCAGGTACGATCCGAAACAACCGTGTTCGGACAGCACCTGCACCAGACGGAACGAGAGTAACCCATGCGACCGCTCGAGCTAGTCTTGCAGGACCGGCCCAAGCGCGTCGAGGGTTCGGCGGCCAAAGGCTGCGGTGACGAGGTCCCCCATCCAGTGGACGACTATGGCGTCCCTTGCCTCCCGCCGAACGGCCTTCCGCTCGTCCGGGTCGGTGCGTTCTGCTCTCGCCCTCCGCTCCGAAATATATGAGAACCTTTTTTTTTTTATGCATCCCCGCCTCGCGGGGTACGAGACGGGGTATGTGGGACTCCCTGTCGGAATGACAGTATACCCACTAAAACTCAGCGGTGTTCCCACATCGCCGTGATGGGAGGGTAATGGGAAACCGGCATAGCCTTTACTTCCACAGCCCTCCCGGCGCATGCCCGCCTAGCTGGCGGGCCCCGCATGCCCCCGGGCTGGGGGGCTACGGGAATGGCCGGGAACACCTGGCCATTCCCGTCCGACACTGGTGGAGGCCTGTGCGATACGGGCAAGGGTGCCCCCGAACCCGTTGCCTGCTGGCCTCCACCTGGAAGGAATCGGATGCCGGCGTAGAGTTGCTGGCATCGTGCGCTGGGCCCCCCCAAGTTGGGAAGGAGCCACGATAGCTCCCCCGCGGCCTTCAGCAGGCGCGACGACAGCCCGCTAAAATGCGGGCTGAAGCGCCACCTGCTGTCGATCACAAGGCCCAGATATTTAATCTGAGCTTTGACCTCGATTCTGACGCCCTCCACGAAGATGTGGGCGTCAGGTGGGGGGCGCTGCCTAGGTCCGTGGAAGGAAGAACACGGCCTCGGTCTTGTGCAGCGCCACCTTTAGACCTAGGCGGCGGATCCCTGCCGCGACCAAGGATCCGCTCGCCGAGGCCAAGTTGGCCGCCTCCCTGAAACTCCCTTCCCGGGTGGTGAGGAGAGTGTCATCCGCGTAGCAGACGACACTCGTGCCTCGGAGGAGAGTTCCCCGCAAGAGCCAATCGTAGCCGACGCTCCAGATGAGTGGTCCTATGACTGACCCCTGTGGAACGCCGGTTTCGACGGCATACCACCGGGACTTGGCCAGTCCTATTTACTAGGAGGATCGCCCGATCCACCAGGTAGCTGGCCAGCAGATTGCGCAGGCCGCTATACCACGCTCTCCATTGGACGCTCTGCGGGAACTGGTATAGCGGGCCGAGAGATCGGCACGAAGCGAACCGCTCGGTCACGACCCGGCAACCGAGCGGGGGCTCTCCCGGCCACCGCGCGACCCCGCCCTCTCTGTGCCGTTGGCACTTTGGGAGCCGACAGGTTCTTCTCACTGGAGGAGAGGCCCATCGATCCCGAGTCCTCACTTCACACGCGCTTCAGCGCGCGCGAGTCCAGGTCTCTGTCGGGACATGAGTCTCCTCGACTCTTGTTGCCGTCCACGACGGCACGCGGTACATCTGTGTGGCACAGGCGCTGCAGGCTAACCCAGAGCTCCTTTTTTTGCGACGCAGAGCTTGGTTGACGAAGGTCGGCGGTGGTCTGCCGGCCCACGAGACTATTGGTGCCCCCCCAGATACGGTGGGGCTGCCTTCCGAAGAAGGGCGAGACTGACCCTCCTTGCGTAGGATGGTACTCGCCTGGGGAAGTTTGCCAGTAGTCGTGTTTTCCATTGTTTTGTTCCTTTTTAAGGGTGAGGTCCCTTTTCGCCGCGCTAATGACCGGATCCCCTCCGGCCATTCATCCCCTCGGCACGCTAGACCTTGGGATTGGGGTGTTTTTTTAGAGAGGTTGTCTTCCTCGCGGCCTAGGCCTCAGTGGCCCGGACCCCCGGTCCTGAACCGGATTATGGGGTGGCCGATGGCTGGTAGAACCAACCACCGCCCCGGCGTCCCCACGCTGCCGCCGGATACCGGACACCCTCCACCACCCACACAGGTTCAGGGTTTGGTGTAGGTTGCGGTTCAGGGTTTGGTGCAGGTTCCGATTCAGGGTTTGGTGCAGCTTCTGGTTCTGGTTCAGGTTCAGGGTTTGGTGCAGGTTTCGGTTCTGGCCCAGGTTCAGGGTTTGGTGTAAGTTCCGATTCAGGGTTTGGTGCAGGTTCTGGTTCTGGTTCAGGTTCAGGGTTTGGTGCAGGTTTCGGTTCTGGCTCCGGTTCAGGATTTGGTGTAGGTTCCGGTTCAGGCTTTGGTGCAGGTTTTACTTCTGGCTCAGGTTCAGGTTCCAGTTCAGGTTGTGGCTGTGGTAAGAGACCACAACCAGGATTAGGTTCCGGCTTTGGCTGTGGTTCAGGCTTCGGTGAAGGTTTAGGTTTTGGCTCAGGTTCAGATTCCGGTTCTGGTTCAGGTTCCGGTTCAGGCTCAGGTTCCGGTTCTGGCTCAGGTTCCGGTTCTGGCTCAGGTTCAGGGTTTTGTGTAGGTTCCGGTTCAGGGTTTGGTGTAGGTTCCGGTTCAGGCTTTGGTGCAGGTTTTACTTCTGGCTCAGGTTCAGGTTCCAGTTCAGGTTGTGGCTGCGGTAAGAAACCACAACCAGGATTAGGTTCCGGCTTTGGCTGTGGTTCAGGCTTCGGTGAAGGTTTTGGTTTTGGCTCAGGTTCAGATTCCGGTTCTGGTTCAGGTTCCGGTTCAGGCTCAGGTTCCGGTTCTGGCTCAGGTTCTGGTTCTGGCTCAGGTTCAAGGTTTTGTGTAGGTTCCGGTTCAGGGTTTGGTGCAGCTTCTGGTTCTGGTTCAGGTTCAGGGTTTGGTGCAGGTTTCGGTTCTGGCCCAGGTTCAGGGTTTGGTGTAAGTTCCGATTCAGGGTTTGGTGCAGGTTCTGGTTCTGGTTCAGGTTCAGGGTTTGGTGCAGGTTTCGGTTCTGGCTCCGGTTCAGGATTTGGTGTAGGTTCCGGTTCAGGCTTTGGTGCAGGTTTTACTTCTGGCTCAGGTTCAGGTTCCAGTTCAGGTTGTGGCTGCGGTAAGAGACCACAACCAGGATTAGGTTCCGGCTTTGGCTGTGGTTCAGGCTTCGGTGAAGGTTCCGGTTCTGGCCCAGGTTCAGGGTTTGGTGTAGGTTGCTGTTCAGGGTTTGGTGCAGGTTCCGGTTCTGGCTCAGGTTCTGGCTCAGGTTCAGGGTTTTGTGTAGGTTCCGGTTCAGGGTTTGGTATAGGTTCCGGTTCAGGTTTTGGTTCTGCCTCAAGTTCCGGTTTTGGCTCAGGTTCAGAGTTTGGTATAGGTTTCGGTTCAGGTTTTGGTTCTGGCTCAAGTTCCGGTTTTGGCTCAGGTTCAGGGTTTGGTGTAGGTTCCGGTTCTGGCATCGGTTTTGGTGTAGGTTCTGGCTCAGGCTGTGGCTGCAATATGAGATCAAAACCAGGATTAGGTTCCGGCTTTGGCTGTGGTTCAGGCTTCGGTGAAGGTTTAGGTTTTGGCTCAGGTTCAGATTCCGGTTCTGTTTCAGGTTCCGGTTCAGGCTCAGGTTCCGGTTCTGGCTCAGGTTCCGGTTCTGGCTCAGGTTCAGGGTTTTGTGTAGGTTCCGGTTCAGGGTTTGGTATAGGTTCCGGTTCAGGCTCAGGTTCAGGGTTTGGTATAGGTTTCGGTTCAGGTTTTGGTTCTGGCTCAAGTTCCGGTTTTGGCTCAGGTTCAGGGTTTGGTATAGGTTTCGGTTCAGGTTTTGGTTCTGGCTCAAGTTCCGGTTTTGGCTCAGGTTCAGGGTTTGGTGTAGGTTCCGGTTCTGGCATCGGTTTTGGTGTAGGTTCTGGCTCAGGCTGTGGCTGCAGTATGAGATCAAAACTAGGATTAGGTTCCGGCTTTGGCTGTGGTTCAGGCTTCGGTGAAGGTTTAGGTTTTGGCTCAGGTTCAGATTCCGGTTCTGGTTCAGGTTCCGGTTCAGGCTCAGGTTCCGGTTCTGGCTCAGGTTCCGGTTCCGGCTCAGGTTCAGGGTTTTGTGTAGGTTCCGGTTCAGGGTTTGGTGTAGGTTCCGGTTCAGGCTTTGGTGCAGGTATTTCGCAATTGGGGTAGGGTTGGTTCACTTCCGTTATCCATGGTATTTTTCCAATATGTGTACCACCTGTGTTAAATAAATAATTAATTTAAAAAATTCTGCAGTTTAACACATACACTTAAAGGCGCCTTTATCTAAGAACGAACAAAAATGTTCGACATTGGCGCCGATTCCCTTGTTCACAAACTTACTCGTAGCTAAATTTAAGTTCAGTGCATCTTTTTCTTTCTATTTCATTAAGAAAAGGACAGAAGATAAATAATAGTATAGTCCTGTCTAATTAGTCAGCGCCTGACGTAAATTTACGTATTTTTAGTCGCCATGTTTTTAATCGCGTCTAAACTGTCTATGGAGAATCTTAATTTGATAGGACTAAACTAATATTTAACTTCTGTCCTTTTCTTAATGAAATAGAAAGAAAAAGATGCACTGAACTTAAATTTAGTTTCGTTTGTGAACAAGGGAATCGGCGCCAATAATTACCAACTATTTTACTTCGTAAACATTCTAACGGCCTAATTTGACCTTAATCTGACAATGACTTGTAAGATTAAGTTCAAATTAGGTCACTCAAAATAATTGATATTTCTTTTTAGAAATATATTGTGTATTCACTCATTGATATATAAAAACCTTTTTGTATATCAATCAAGGTTTTTATACATATACTCGTATCAATGTTTTCACTAGATATAGTTTCTCTTAAGTATCTCATGCGCCAGTACAGTTTTTAGAGCAACAAATATCATTAAGTAAAGCATTGCCTTCTTAACTTTTAGACATAATGTATCATAAAGCGTCTGAACCAGGTTTTAAAATTATCGAATAAATCTTTGAAATAGGTTAGTGTTATAAATGTCAGTTTTTGATGAAAAAGGGGTTTTACCTACCTTCCTAGCCATATAGCCTGATTGGTTTTTTTTTTCTATTTTCCTCTCCTCTTTTCTTATAGCCAGTCTAATAGATAATAATAATAATCCTCCCGACCGGTTCCGGTCACGGTAGCCAATTTCAACGGAGATTAACCAGGAAATATTTTTAACCGCGATTAAAAGTAGTCAGACATTTATTTCTCAAAGAACAAATTACAGTTCACATTTAGTTGGACAATCAAAATTTAAGTGAAAGACGTCAAATTCAGAATATAGAAATTGCCATTTTCAATAGATTAATAACTCAGTGACCGCTGACTTACTGCTGTCAAACTAAAATATAGTTAAGTTGTCACTTTAGTCAATTTCAGAATGGGAAATTGTCGTTTGACAGAAATAAACTAAATTTTGGCGATGTTTAGTTTAGAGGCATTTGTGACCAGAGAATCGGCACCAGTGTCAGTCACAGATAGTTAGTGAACTATGATAATCAATACTCGTAGCAGTACTAGCAGTATAGGTTATCAAGATAACATAAGTCTTACAATAATATATTTTATTACCGGAACATAAAAAGTAGTAGGTATTCTTGGCACAGAGGATAAGTACTGTTTGTTTTGTCTGTGCGAGTATGTGCAGTGTTCGTTTATTCATGATTTAAAATTCTATTTTTCTATACATCTATGCAGATAAATAAAATTGAAGTGTCTGTTTGTAATGTCAAAATAAATGCATATTATGAAAGTATACAGGGTGACAGGGAAACTCGACGTATTCCTTGTAAGGGGTTATACTACCTAGTCTTGCCATAAATATTGTCACGAAGAAAATCATTTTTTTTTATTGCAAATAATATTTATTACTTTTACAGTGTGTTAGTTTAATACATAAATATAAAACAATTTAAAATATAAAAAGCTTATTCGAAGTGGTCTCCATTGGCTGCAATAGAGTCCTTTAAACGTTGAGGCCAGTTATCAATAGAAGCACGCACTCTTTCCATGAGAAAATTCTTCACTGCCAATCGTATGGATTGTTTTAGGGACTCCAAATTATCATGGAGTTTAGAGCAAGCCGTTCTCTCTAAAACTTGACGGCAACGGCGACTTTGACGGCACGGTTGGTGCAGTGGTTAAGCGATTGACTGCTGCGCTGCGTGCCGCGGGTTCGATTCCCGCACGGAACAAATATTTGTATGACCTACAAGTAGTTGTTCCGGGTCTGGCTGTTTGTATATGTGAGTTTAAATGTTTGTAAACGCACCCACGATACATGAGAAATTCCTAGTGAAGGGCAAAAAAAAAAAAAAAACTGACCATAAATCATAATCCAGCGGATTAAGATCGGGACTAGACGACGGCCACTCTTCAGCTCTGATGAAGTCCGAAACGTTCACTTCCTACCAAGACTGCGTGGACCGAGCTTTATGACCCGGCGCCGAGTCTTGTTGGAAGCACCATACTTGGTTATTGAACATGGTGTTGTTAAGGGGCTTAGCTACCTTCTCAAGAATGGTATCTTGATACACTTCTGCCGATGTTTTGATACCTTTTTCACAAAAATATGGCTCAGTCACTCCTTCATAGCTAACGCCCCACCAAACCATCACTGAAGTCGGATAATGCCCACATTGCACTCTGTCAACTAATTGGGAAGCTTCCTTAGAGCTTTGAGCATAAATACGGTCATTTTGTTTGTTAAAATGTTGCCCAATTGTAAAGATTTTCTCATCCGTAAACAAAATTTTTCTGTGACCTCCCTTCGCGTACCGCTTCAGTAGTTGTTTCGATTTTACCACCCTATTCTTTTTTAAATTATCTGTTAAAAAATTACCAGTGCGTCTCTTATAGGCTGCAATTCCTAAGTCATCTTTTGAAATACGTGACAGGGTTCTGGGTGCTATCTTCATCTCCCGAGATAAAATCTTTTGCTGTCGGACAGGATTTCTTCGAATTCTTTCCCTTACTGCTTTGACCACCTTTTTCGTACGAACACTACGTGGACAGCCAGATCTTTTTCTGTCACAAACAGAGGAGGTCTCATTGTAGCTATTAATAGCCCGGTACACAAACATTTGACTAATACCAAGCGTATGGAGAGTTTTAAAAATTGCATTTGGCTCCATACCAACTTTGTGTAATGCAATCACAGCGATTCGGTTCTCTTTATCACCCCACTCCATTTTAATATCGCAAAATATTGTACAAGGTATTGGCGCCAAAATTAGAAAACGCAATGAACAATCGTATAAAAATGACAGATTCCAAATTCAAATGTAATATCTTTCTTATTTTTAATTGTAACAGTATTTATGGCCAGACTGTGTAGAGGTTATTATCAACAAGTTAAGTCCAGTGGACTAGGTGTCAAAACTGAATGGTTATTAAATAAAAACTCAAAACTCAAACTCAAACTATTTATTTCAAATAAACCAATTACAGGCACTTTTGAATTGTCAAGGTTGGTCAGTCAAAAAGATGAAGCTAGTTGCCCATTCCAAAGCGTAGTAGATACCTATGGAGAAGAACGGGCAAGAAACTCCATGGACATACTTTTAAAACATAATAACATTGCAAAGTATACCATTACATACCATTACAAAGTATTGGTTACATCATTCATGTTCAAAACTATGTATGTGAGAACGATGCAGAACGTTAAAAGCGTCCGTAATGAAAAGATAAAAAAAAAACAATTCAAATAGTAAATTAAATTAAAATAAGCCATGGCAGCAAAGAGTTGACCAGTCCCTACTGACGGCGCCCGTTCACGAACACGACGCATAGATTAGCACCATTCAGCTCAACCATTTTGAAGGGAGCTAAATGATCCAACACATGTGCCACCATCAGCGAGACATTAGAGTGAGCATGACATACTGTCATCCGCCAAGGCACATTCAAGACAATGAAAGACGTACCCAGTAAATGGTAGCTTTATAGTATGTAACATAGTACTCACATACGTTCTATGCAATTATACAATTCTAGGAGATTGAATTTATATAATGCAAACATAGTAGTTTAGAATCTTCAGCAGCTCCAACAGTGTGTAGGTAGGGTAGGCGTGTGAAGTATTTTCAAATGCTAATCAATTTATTTATGCGTCCTGTGGAGCAGGACCAGCGTTTAGCCAAGCATTTTTGTCAGCGATGTAATCCCCCAACTTATAATATGCTTGGCTGCATAGTGTGCCTTTAATGCAAGATTTGAATTTCGTTTCATTGAGTTGGAGTATGTGGGGAGGTATTTTATTGTAACATTTTAAACAGTACCCCATGAAGGAAGAGTCTACTTTAGCCAGTCTGAAAACTGGTTGAACTAATTGGTCCCTATTTCTGGTTCTATAGGTGTGTCTGTCACCTCTTTTACTGAAAAGATTTAAATTTTTCCTTACGTACATGATGTTTTCATAGATATATTGACAAGGTACCGTCATGATATTAATATTTTTTAAACAGTTCGCTTAGAGAATCGCGCCTGCGTAGGCCATATATTGCTCTGATGGCTCTTTTCTGCAGAATAAAAATAGACTCGATATTTGCAGCCCGTCCCCATAGTAAAATACTGTAAGACAAGATACTATGAAAATAACTGAAGTAGACCAGCCTCGCGGTATCTACATTAGTAAATTGACGGATTGTTCTTACAGCATATGCTGCTGAACTTAGCCGTCTTGCAAGAGATATTATATGAGGACCCCATTGCATCCTTGAGTCGAGCGTTATCCCCAGGAAAACAGTTTTATCGACGAATTCTA
This sequence comes from Apamea epomidion, assembly GCA_947507525.1. Classification (NCBI taxonomy): domain Eukaryota; kingdom Metazoa; phylum Arthropoda; class Insecta; order Lepidoptera; family Noctuidae; genus Apamea; species Apamea epomidion. The sequence continues at coordinate 13,803,893 of OX382231.1, forward strand.
GTTTCTCTTTATTCAATACTAAGTCACAATTACTACTTTTAACATTCGGTAAAGCAAATCTTATGCATTTAGTTTTTTTTCCCATTTAATACTAAATTATTAGCAGTGAACCAATTTTGCACTTGCAATAGGGCGTTATTTACGTCGTCAAGATTTGATGCACGTCTATTTATCTTAAAAATTAAGGAAGTATCGTCAGCAAATAACACCATTTGTGGTTGGTTTTTTAATAAATGGGGCAGGTCATTTATGTATACTAAAAAGAGGAAAGGACCTAATATCGAGCCTTGTGGAACACCCATTTTTACTTGTAAACCAAGTGAATTGACACCATTTATTTGAACTTTTTGTTGTCTATCATGTAAATAAGATTTTATTAAGCTGAGCGCAAGTTTACTTAGTCCGTAATGCTCACGTTTCAAGAGTAAGGTTTTGTGATTAACGCAATCAAATGCCTTGGAGAGGTCACAAAAGATTCCTATGGCATCTTGGGCTTCCTCCCACGCTGTAAATATGTGTTTTAATAAAGTGACACCGGCGTCAGTCGTACAACGTCCTTTGGTGAAGCCATATTGCTGATCGTGTAAGATTTTGTTGTTAAAATGATTAAGCATTTGATTGAGCATTACCTTTTCGAATACTTTGCTGAATACCGGCAACACGGATACTGGTCTATAATTATTGGTGTCTTTGCTGTCCCCAGATTTAAAAAGTGGAATAACCTTACTATATTTCATTAAATCTGGGAAGACTCCTTGATCTACACACAAATTAAACACTAAAGCTAAGTGTGGCGATATAGTCTCGATTATGGATGTACAAACTTTGATAGACATTCCCCATAGATCTTCGATCAATTTGATTTTGATTTGTCGAAAAGTTTTTCTAACTATCATAGGGTTTATATGTCTAAATTGAAACTCAACCGGGCAGCCTGGAACGTTCGCTTTTAGTAACTCAAGTGATACGTCCGGTGAAGAATTTAAGGCTTCCGTTGTTTTTGATGGTATATTAGTAAATCAATTTACAAATTCTTGAGCTACTTCTAAATTAGAGCATATGGCACCACGTGAAGACTCCAATGTGTAATCAGTGTTTCGTTTTTTATTCCTACTATTTTCGTTATTTATAATTTTCCAAACTGTTTTTATTTTGTTTTCTGCTGATTTGATTTTGTTGCTAATGTACAGGGCTTTGGCTATCTTGCAGGTATTTCTAAAAAAAATTTAATATGTAGCAACATACTTGTTGAAAGTTTCTGTATTTATGTAAGGCTTAAGGCCATACAGCTCGAACAGTCTTTCCCTACTTACCCTAATACCTCTAGTTGCCTAGTCACTAAATGTAAAATTAGGGCAAATCATTTTTGTTTTCTTTTCAAAAGTTTTATTGAATTGAGTGTGCACAACCGAAAAGAAATCCTCGTACAATTTATTTGCATCATCCATATTATGGCCCAGATCATTTAACTTATTATTTAGGGTACTATTGAATCTTTTTAGTTTACTAGTTGTTATTGGCCTAAATTTTATTTGCACTTTTTGCAAAGGTGTTTTAAACTTAAAAGTTACCGTTTGTCCACTATGATCAGACGGCAAATAATTTACGATGGCTTTATCTAAATAATCACAATCGCAAAAGACATTATCGATAAAAGTAGCAGAAGTTGGAGTTACTCTAGTCGGTTCAGTAAAAACATTAGATAAATTGAATGATTTGAAAAGGCTTAATAATCTACTGCTATTTGAATTATTTTCCAAAATATTAATATTAAAATCACCACAAATAATTGCGGCTTTGTCGTTGGATGCAAGTTTTGCTAGGACATCTTCCATTATTGACTCAAATAACGAAAAGTTCTGATAATTAGGGGGTCTGTAAACGTACACTACAACATGCTTATCGAACTCAACACAGGACAGTTCAATGCAATGTTCAATCGATAAACCCACTATGTCATTTCGTTGTTTGGATTTTAAACAATTTTTAATCAAGATTAAAGAACCTCCACGCAGCATAGATTTACGATTAAAACAACTGCCCACAATTAATCATAATTAATTATCATTTCGTAATCCTTTAACCAATGTTCAGTACAACAAACAATGTCAAACTTTGTTTTTTCCAAAAACATTTGAATTTCTAATAATTTGGAAGACATACCTTGAATATTTTGATGAAATAGTTTCAAAGCATTCTGCTGATCTCCTTTTTGATATTTACTTAATTTATAGCAAGAAGATACCTTGTTGTTGTTAGGTATAAGAATATTATTACTGGTACCTTACCTTCTGTTGTCTTTTTTTTTTTTCAGGATGGGAAATCATCAAATGACCCCTCCCGCTCTGGGTGGAGCAGAAGGGGGTGTCAGACTCTTACTGACTAAAACCCACCCGTGTTCCTTCCTTAGCCCTTTATGTACCAGGGCAGCGGTAACCCTTTCGGACGATCCCGCTACCCACCTTCTGTTGTCTTACAAACTAGTTTAAATGATTATCCGGAGTTAATCTCAAGCTTGAGAGAAATGGAACCTCCTTCGTACAATTTGTATAAATATTTATAGCATTTGAGCTACACTTACTTAGGTCAACCACCTTATTATTAGTATTATTACTAACTGTTAAGGTGTTAATAATACAAAAATTGCTACTAAAGACCTTTTATTTCTGAGATTATGTAAGTTTTGCAAGCATTTTTTTTTAAATGATCACTTATTTTTCAACTTTCAGAAATGTATCCATTAAATGTTTAGAGTAGAGTAGTTTTTTCTCATAATTCATTGTTTTTGGTAACAAGTCAGAAAATTTCAAAAAAATCGAAGAACCGACACAGCTCGGTAACTATCCAGTTTTGAACCCTAGTTAACTGGACTAAATTTGTTGCTAAAAACCTCTATTATAACGCCTTTCAAGGAATACGTCGAGTTCTGTCACCCTACGGTACAACTTATAAAAAAAAACAATTTTTAAATATTTTGTCTGTCTGTCCGATTGTTTCGGCTAATCTCAGAAATGGCAGGACTTTCACTGGCAGATAGCTGATGTTATAAGGACTACTTAGGCTATTATAATATTTTAGAAAAAGAATTAGCGTCTCTCGCAAAAAAAATTAAAGCCCATGAAATCCAATAGGTATATTTTCTGACACGCACGCGAACGATGTCGAGTCGCAGGCACAGCTAGTAATTATAATAATTATTTAAAATGTATTTAATTAAGTATTAAAAAAAAAATGTTGCCCCACACTAGGAATTTCTCCTGTATCGTGAGTGCGTTTACAAACATTTAAACTCACATACACAAACAGCCAGACCCGGAACAACTACTTGTAGGTCATACAAATATTTGTTCCGTGCGGAAATCGAACCCGCGATACGCAGCGCAGCAGTCAATCGCTTATCCACTGCGCCAACCGAACCAACAATTGCAGCTAGTATAGAGACATGTCGATCAAATTCAAAACTTCGACGTTTGATCGGTGGCTTTTGTGAAAGGGTCCAGTCAATTTTAAAACGCTGTTTATCTCATGCTGTCTCCATCACTTCAAGGTATATCGTAGCGACAGAACGACTTTCAAAACGTCTTCAAGTTGTATGTTGTTTGATAATTCTTGAAAGTTAAAAAAATGTTTAAATTCTCACCTCTGCCGCTTGTAACGTCTGAAAATTCTGCTGATTGTGTGATTGTGCTGAACTCCAACCATTTCCTCTTGTAATGTTACATGGCATTTATATTTATGTATATCTTAACTTTTATAAACTTTCAAATATTTGTAATTTAATTAAATCATTCTCACTGCGCGCACCTTGTTTCCGCCTGATAAAAGACTATTAAATACTTTTTTCAGACGGCCAAAGAAGCGCTCCTTCAACGATTGCTTCATGTCAGTAACATTGATGCCCAACGCTTCCGACATACCCAAATACTTATAGGTTTCGGCTGCGGAGAGGGTTCTAAGGTTTGTGGAATCCGAGAGTTGGGTTCCCATGGATTCCACAATCTCCCCTCGCTTTACATGCATGACCACACATTTGTCCACACCAAATTCCATCCTGATGGCGCTACTGAAAGTTTCAGTAATTTTCAGTAGCTTCATCAGTTGCAAACTGTTGGGGGCAAAGAGTTTTAGGTCATCCATGTAGAGGAGGTGAGATATAACCTGACCACCTCTCCTCAGCTGATAGCCTTGACCTGAATCTTCTAGCAGCGTGCTTAGAGGATTCAAGGCTAAACAGAACCAAAGCGGACTCAAACTGTCGCCCTGGAATATACGTCGCTCGATCCTTGTCGGCTCGCTATTCCTCTGGATATTTCAGCATCCTGGATAGCGAAGGACCGTCCTCCATTGCCCCATACACGTCATCAGGAAAGTGCGCAGAGTTGTATGTACTTTATCCAACTCCGTGACTCTCACGAGCCATGTATGTGGCACCGAGTCATAGGCCTTCTTATAATCTATCCAACATGTCGACAGATCCTTTCGAGAACGACGAACCTGTTGGCTTATGGCCATATCAATGTGGAGTACCTCCTTAGTACCGCGGGACCCGTTTTTACATCCATTTTGAGAGACAGATATGATGGAGTTGCTGTCTATGTGTTTATTAATTTTAGCTCTCAAAATGGATGTAAGAACTTTATAGACCGTTGGAAGACATGTGATCGGTCTATAATTTTTGGGGTCCGCGGTAGTACCTGATTTATGGAGCAGGTGGGTTATTCCTGTCGTTAGAAACTGGGGCAGCAACCCTGACTCTAAGGCTGACTGGAACTGGGATGCCAAGGGGCGTGCGACCTTTGGAACCACTTTATCCAAAAGTTGTGTAGCCCGTCCGGCCCTGGAGATTTCCAGTTAGGCAACGGACGGACTGCACGAGCAACATCTTGGTGGCTGATGATGGCTTATTATTATTATTATTACTGATGCTTAGGCCTTTTATCAATAGGGTGAGCCTAAGCATCAGCCAGCTAGTTCATTAAATGTAGTATTAGACGCTGAATATCATTCAGGCCGCTAGTTGAACGGCGCTATTTCGTTAATTGGCTAGGCAGTTAACTGAAAGGCTAATTAAGCCAGTTGGTGGCGACATATATTATATATGTCGCCCTCAAGGTTTTGGGGTGTTAAAGTTTGTGTAGAAGAATTTTAACGCGCGATCCGCTTAACTCGAAACTCAGTATTAATACGTTTGACAGAAAAGAATCAATAATAAGTGTATGGGGTTTTCGAAAATTAACCCCTATCGGGGCAACAACTGGTGATTCGATTTTTGCAAGAAACTATTTTACGCACTCTAAATAATTACGTATATAAAACTTTTTGTTATTTTGATCTTTAAGGTAAATAGTATTTAAGTAATCTAGGTATAAAATAACTAATTAATAATTTTTTGTTATTATATCAAGACTTCGAATGTTAAATATTGTTAAGAATTTTATTGTTCTACAATTACCATAAAGTATGCTCATGCCGCCTGTGATACAGGTATATCCGCGGTATAATAATGTTAGATGCCTGTCATCTAACATTATTATACCTTTGTAAGTTATTTCTAAGACTTTATGTAAATATTTTAACAATTTAATACTGAATAAAATATTGTTATTATTGTTGTTATATTGTTCGTAGGGGGGTTTCAGTGAGTGGCTCAACTAATTAAAAAAAGAAAAAATGGTACAAATAAATTTAACTTTAAACTTGGCACAAATACTTATTTAAGGGCTGATTTTTCCAACACCAGATAATTTTATCCGAGGAATAAATTTTGACAGTTCTTCCATACAAAAACTGTCAGACGTCAATTTTATTCCACGAATAAAAATTATCTGTCGAATGAAAAAGTTGCCCTTAGTAAATTATAAAGTTCATCATTTTTTGGAATTCTAAACTACCCTAAAGGGAGATTGGGGGTGTCTAATTTTGTATGGAAGAATTTTAACGCGCGGTCCAATTAATTCGAAACTCAGCGTATAAGACCAAAAAAATAATAAAGTGTATCATGGTTTTTAGTTAGTCTAACCCTGACGGGGTGAAAAGGGGTACTATTTCACAGTGGAGTATTTTATTATGTGGCTTGATTAACTGGAAAATGGTGTTTTAGGATTTTTGAATAATCGACTCCTACCAACGTGGAAAAGGGTACTAAAGTTTAAGGGCTGGATTTTACTGCTTGCTTTCATTAACTCGAAAATGGTTATGGGTCTTTGAGTCAAGTTATGAACACATCCTAAACGAATTTTTCAAAATTCTACCACTGTGGGGGTGAAAATTGGGGATACAGTTTATTTGAAAAATTTGATTCCTTTGATCTATAAACTGTAAAATTGGCCCGAATACTTATTTATCTAAATAAATGATAAAGGAAAGAGAGAAAAGGGTTTAAAAGGAAAGTACGAAATACATGCGGACAAAGTCGTGGGCAAAGTGCTAGTTATATATATAAGTAGGAAGGATACTTACCAACAAACACCGCCGTTAGGACGAAAACATATATTAAAATGTACCGATTCGTCGCCATCACTTATAATATTAGTTCGTTAACTAATATTAGAATGTTATAAAACAAAACGAGGTATATATAGGGTAGGTAGCGATTTATATGCGTAACATATTCTTTTTTTATGAATTTATTTTTATGACTTCGTGACTTTTAACCAATATAATATTATAACGATTTGTATGAATAACGTACTTAGATTCATAAATTCGAGTGACTGTTAAATTAAAAACTACACGTGCCCAAACCACTTCTAGAAAGATGCCACGTCACATTTTTTAGGATCAATCTATCGTGACTTCTTTTTCTTCTTAGCGTGTCGATGGAAATCTAAATGGACTCGGTCCAGAATTCAGCTCTGTGTTTGGCGCCATCAATGGATGCTTCCATCAGTTCCTGTAACGTGCAGCTGGCAGGACACGTAGGACATGATATTAAGTGTCCCATCGTTTGTGGATTAGCATCACATTGTCTCTAAGTAATAAGTTCACTGTAGTACTTTATAAAATGACACTAATTATTATTATTATTAATTTATTTCAGACAATATCCATAGTCCTAATCTATTACAAATTAAAAATAAAAATCAAATCAAATAAAACATTAAAAATAATCAAATATAAATAAAAATAATACACTTAAAACATAATCAATTACAAAATTAGACATACACAATATAAACATACACACAATGTCAAGTAATACGAGGAGAAGCGCTAACATGAAGCTGCATCCACCTCTGCATCAGGGACAGGTCCCACCGCTCGGACAACATCCTCAGGAGTCTGTTCGAGCTGCTTTGTAGGCGACATAATAGTGAAGCGCTCCGTTTCCTTATGATCGCGAAAAAATCATCCGTCCACGCCTCAGCAAACATAGTCGAAGCACTACAAAACCGCGGAAGCCCTAACAGTATCCTGAAAGCATTGTTGTACTGCACGCGCAGTGCGCTGTACGCCCGCTGCGTAAAGTTGGTCCACAGATTGCACGTGTAAAATGTCTGACAATATGCCATTTACAGGTCTAGTACATCGCGCAAACCTGCGAGCCAACATATTACACCGGACTGACAGCGCCCTGCGCTCCCTCTCAATGTCTAAATTGACACACAAGTCGTCAGAGATCCAGTGGCCCAAGTACTTGAATTGATGCACTCTTTTTAAAGGAATGCCGCAAAGAGTGACAGGAGGTACAGATGAGTAACATTTGGTACCGGCTTTGAAGATCATGAATTCACTCTTTTTATTAGTGTAACTGAGCCCATGGGCCTCCGCATATGACTCACAAATACACAATAGCTTACTCAAGGCCCCGATCGATGGGCTCAGCAGAACCATATCATCCGCCTAACTTATGTATATTGTTCATATACACTCCGTCTATGGAACATCCAATGTTAGTAGAATATAGCCCAAGCGGCCGTGCAATGCGGACGCATGCGTGCGTGTAGGCAACGATCGCGCTTAGTACGAAAGGATAAGTATTTACCTAATTACTATTGGATATGCAGTGTCAAAAGTGTAAGAAGAAACTGGCGAGTAATGGATCTCATTTCTTGTGCGAGGGTACTTGCTAAGGAACATTCCATAGGAATTGTGTAAAAGGATTGGCAGCAGACATGAAAGCAGGTAGAACAAGAATTTTTTGCAATAATTGTGAAGATGAAGAATCCGAGGAGGAGGAGCAGGAAGTAGAGGGACAAGGTCTCGAAAAAATCCTAAAGGATATACAGAACAAAGTAGATTCGCTTCCGGGATTTAAAAAACAACTTAATTCCATCATAACTAGCATGGCGGTTCTCTCGGAGAAATATGACACCATATTGGCAGAACACGAAGAATCGAAAAAGAAGATTTATGTAAGCTCGAAAAATCCGTCGAAAGTATCATTATTAAATGTGTGTACCTAGAAAAATGTAATATGGCACTTGAACAAAAAGTGCATGAATTTGAATAATCCACACGTAAACATAACCTCGAAATTGTGGGTATCGCACAAATGCCGGACGAATGCATAATGGAAGTAGTGAAAAAACTCGGTGATATATTGGAGGTCGATTGTGATGATATCGAATGGGCTAGCCGTCGTCAACAAAGGAAAACAAGCGACAAACCAGCCATGAAAGTAATAGGATTCAAGAGTACGGGTACCGATAATCGGAATTCTTGGTTGGCAAATCGGCGTAAGCTCGTTAAAGTAAGCAGCAGTATTATTACTTCAGGTTCACAGAAAAATAAGATAAACGTAAATGAAGATCTCACTAAAACCACTCGGGAATTGTTATGGAGTACCAAGAATCAACTCAAGGACATTTACAAGTACATCTGGATTGTAAACGGCAGAATACTGGTGAAAAAGGAAGAAGGCGATAAATCTGTGTGGGTGAGGTCGGAAGGTAATATTCGTGATCTGCTCAAAAAGTGAAAGTGATGTGTCTACCTATACAAATAGGTACCTAAGTGGTGTGTAGAACTGATAACATTATTTATAACATTCTCGTTCCTCGATAATATTGAAACAATAACAGATGGCCAAGTTGTTCCTGAATGTGTACATGACATATACAGCTGGACATCAGCATTAGGTAGAAATAATGACTTTTGCTTAATTCACGTTAACATAAGATCCCTAAAAAACACTTTAATGAGTTATTAGTGAGTTTAAGTAATAATCTACGATATATCGATGTAATAGTTATTACAGAACCAAACATAAATTTTGAATGTCTGGGTTTGTATACCATAAATGGGTACACAATAAATAGTTTTACCCGCACCGGGCGAACGGGAGGAGGAGTATTATATTAGTGTATGCGCGGGAGGGGCTCGCGGCTCAGGTGATCGAGTCGCCGATATCTACCGAGATGCGTTCCGCGGAGTGTTTCCGTTTTATTCAGATATGTCAACGAGCAAATTTATTTGATTTCCATTTATAGGCCGCCTAAAATAAAGAAGCAGGATAAAATAGTACAATTCATTGAAGAACTTCGTAATTTACTTAATAACATCCACATAACACGAAAGTGATTTTATGCGGCGACATAAATATTAACTTGCTTAGACAACAGGATAGACATGTAACTTAGTATGAAGATTTATTGGCGGAATACGGGTTTACAAAATGTATAGAACGAGTCACACGTAGTGAAGTTGTCATGGGTAGTTTAGTGGAATCATGTTTAGATCACATTTTTATTCTAGCGCCTCTTGCACATATGTATGTATACAATCAGGTATAATACGAACAAAAATATCGGTATCGGATCATTACCCAGTATCGGTAGCAGTAGAATGGGACTGCGCTGAAATTGTGAGCCAGAATACCACTATACCTACGTGTGCGACAGCGCAAGCATCGTAGCCGCGCGCGCTCGATGAGCCGACGGGACGGCGTGTCCTTGATAATCGTGCAGTGCGGGAGAAATTATCATCCATAGATTTTGATAATCTCTTGTTGATTGAATGTCCTGTTAAATTATATGAATCTTTCAGACAAATATTTGCTGATGTTATGAGTCTTGCTATACAAATAAAATTATTAATAAAGGAGTCCGAAATAATAAAAACTGGATAACGAAAGATCATAAGAAACTGATTTTAGAAAGGGACAGACTTTTTGCACTATGGAGTAATGAGCCAAAGAGTATGGTTAAACGATTAGAATACACTAAATATAGGAACAAATGCCATAAAATATTGTAACATAATGTACATTCTCACAGTTATCTTCATTCATTCCTCCCGGTCAGAACAAGCATTCTGTTACCGTTAGGAGCTGATCTGATTATTTCTTACGACACGTTTTATCCACAATCAGTACACAGACACATCTCCAACTTTATCATGAAACTACGTCGATTTAGTGACATCCAAGGCTTGGTAATTTCGCCCACATTGATGGATATCATTTTTCCTATAAACACTATACTTCTAATACAAAATAACTATAGATTTTATCGTATTTTGTTAATAATATATTTTATTATGACAGCTTTGACAACGACGTTTAATACGTCGCCATGGCAACCTTTCTTTAAAATTCTTACCTGCCTGTATCTTTTTACCTAATTAGATATGCATACTTATTATATTTAATTACTGGCCATCTTCATAACCCAAATTCATATTTTCTACATGATGTTATTCTACGAGCTGACATTATAGATCTACGCAATCCAAGGATCAGTTCGGGTTTCGCCTCTAAAGCGGATACAATAAAGAGCCTGATACTCCAGGGCTACCTATCGCGGGAATACCCAGCGTACCTCTCCGCTCCGGTACCTGTCAGACCCTGCCTACGCCTCCGTCCTCCGTCCTCCGTGAAGGGCTCCTGTGACTATTGGGCCGCGCCTCATCCGAGGGCCGCCTCACCTGGCGGGCTGACAGCGTCTCTGTCGTGCCTCTCTCTCTTGCTGCCGAGCTGCGTCCTGCCTTGCTGCGTGGACCCTCCTACGGGTGTCCTCCGCCTGCACTGCATCTATATCTGTACCTGCGCCGGCTCCTGCTGCCGTGCTGCAGCCTGCCTTGCTGCGTGGGCCCTCCTACGGGTGTCCTCCACCTGCACTGCATCTATACCTGTACCTGCGCCGGCTCCTGCTGCCGAGCTGCGTCCTGCCTTGCTGCGTGGACCCTCCTACGGGTGTCCTCCGCCTGCACTGCATCTTTACCTGTACTTGCGCCGGCTCCTGCTGCCGTGCTGCAGCCTGCCCTGCTGCGTGGGCCCTCCTACGGGTGTCCTCCATGCCACACACGCACCAGCGACCTGCCCTCATCTGTACCTGCATCTGTCGCCGGCACCTGCCTCGCGTCTACCGCCCTCCATCTGGATCTCCACCTCAGCCTCCTCAGCCCACCTATCACGCATCGTCATCCATACACCCCACCTCCACATACTACACACCACTCTTCAGTTCATCTCCATCCTAAATTTGTTATAAATATACCTTTAATTGTTTTCTACCTCCCTTTCTTTAATTTCATTTTACCTTTGGTTTTTATAAGTTCAGTTTTACTTGTCGCTACACGACATTTTGGCGCCCAACGTAAATTAGTTCTTTCTCTCTCTCTCTTTCCCTAATTCTTTTAATTCTCTTAGTTCTCTTTCTTTCATTTTTAAGTGTCGTCCTTCTTTGTCTTCTTATATAATTTTACATACATCCATTCCTTTCACACTTTCCTAAATTCTAAAACAACACTTCATCTAGTGTCATTTAAACTCTGGCTAAATTTTTTTTTCATCCAAACACATCACTTGAGCACAATGTACCTGAATATTTCTAAACATCTATACTCTTTACATATAAACTTATTTTTTTTAATCAGGAAAAGTATGGAATCTTTTTACGTAACTTTATTTATTATCTTTTAAATATTTTTACGCAACTTTATTTATTAACTTTTTAACTTATAAATATGTATATACTGTATACAAACATCACTCTCTACATATCACCTTTATTCTATTCTGTACATAAATACTTATTTAACTCGTGCTCTTAAGCACAACTACAACTATTTGGTAAATCCAAACGGTTTTAAAAGATGATGGCCTACTCCATCCATCTTTTACTCTTTCTATAACTACGGGCCCTACAGCCATAGTTATAATGATCATGATGCTCTACTGCATTGATCACTGGATAAGCTTTATCAATTGGCTCTAAACCATTGGTAATCTAAGCTTTCCAATCTAAAGTTATCTAACTATTGTATATATTCATATATGTATATGTATTCTTAAGAGCGGTTGCAACTCTATAAATAAGCCCTTGCAGGAGCGGTTGATTACTCACTAAATAAGCCTAAACTAAATGTACAAATGTATCTATCTACTACTACTTAACTTATTACTTAACTCTATCGCTCTTATATGAGCTTAATGTCCTATACTTAATGTGTATAAAGTAATACCTTTTCTTTTTTTTTCCATGTCTGGAGCGGCCGACAACTCCTTAAATAAGCCTTAACGTCGTTTCTAAAACACCCTTCTAGAGTGGCAGTCATTGAATGTGAACTCCACCCTTACCGGAATGCAGGAGATTGCTTAAAAGAGATAGTATGATTGGGTGAATGGAGAGTTATGAATCTGCGAAGTTGTGTTTTACAGTTTCCTTTGGAAAGCTTCATCAAAATTTTCTCTGAGTCGAAAATTTTCTAGGGTCGGGGGGAAAATGTAACATAATGTACATTCTCACAGTTATCTTCATTCATTCCTCCAGGTCAGAACAAGCATTCTGTTACCGTTAGGCGCTGATCTGATTGTTTCTTACGACACGTTTTATCCACAATCAGTACACAGACACATCTCCAACTTTATCATGAAACTACGTCGATTTAGTGACATCCAAGGCTTGGTAATTTCGCCCACATTGATGGATATCATTTTTCCTATAAACACTATACTTCTAATACAAAATAACTATAGATTTTGTCGTATTTTGTTAATAACATATTTTATTATGACAGCTTTGACAACGACGTTTAATACGTCGCCATGGCAACCTTTCTTTCAAATTCTTACCTGCCTGTATCTTTTAGCTAATTAGATATGCATACTTATTATATTTAATTACTGGCCATCTTCATAACTCAAGTTCATATTTTCTACATGATGTTATTCTACGAGCTGACATTACAGATCCACGCAATACAAGGATCAGTTCGGGTTTCGCCTCTAAAACGGATACAATAAAGAGCCTGATACTCCAGGGCTACCTATCGCGGGAATACCCAGCGTACCTCTCCGCTCCGGTACCTGTCGGACCCTGCCTACGCCTCCGTCCTCCGTCCTCCGTGAAGGACTCCTGTGACTATTGGGCCGCGCCTCATCCGAGGGCCGCCTCACCTGGCGGGCTGACAGCGTCTCTGTCGTGCCTCTCTCTCTTGCTGCCGAGCTGCGTCCTGCCTTGCTGCGTGGACCTTCCTACGGGTGTCCTCCGCCTGCACTGCATCTATACCTGTACCTGCGCCGGCTCCTGCTGCCGTGCTGCAGCCTGCCCTGCTGCGTGGGCCCTCCTACGGGTGTCCTCCATGCCACACACGCACCAGCGACCTGCCCTCATCTGTACCTGCATCTGTCGCCGGCACCTGCCTCGCGTCTACCTCCCTCCATCTGGATCTCCACCTCAGCCTCCTCAGCCCACCTATCACGCATCGTCATCCATACACCCCACCTCCACATACTACACACCACTCTCCAGTTCATCTCCATCCTAAATTTGTTATAAATATACCTTTAATTGTTTTCTACCTCCCTTTCTTTAATTTCATTTTACCTTTGGTTTTTATAAGTTCAGTTTTACTTGTCGCTACACGACAATATTAACTAAATGTTAAAATGAATACGATAGGCAACGTATAATATAGATTGTAACAATAATATAAAAAAGCTATGGGATAGAATACATTTAATGATGGGGAAGAATAAACAATCCTTAGAATGCGTAATATTAAATAACATTAAGATGCAAAGCAGTGTGAACGATATTTGTGATGAGTTCTCGTCAACATTTACAAACGAAATTGAAAATATAAAACACGACTGTGATGTGAAATGGTTAGACCGAAGCTTATATGTTAAGGAGAAGAGTGTGTGTATGCGATGGCGACCGGTGACTAGCCAGGATGTAAAGAAAGTTATAACAGGAATGGATATAAATAAATCACCGGGAAGCGATTTCATACGCATGTCTGATCTGAAATACTTGGTCAATATAGTAAGTCCTGTGCTCGCGCATCTTATAAATTTATGTGTAAGTACATACATATGCCCGAGCAAGTTTAAGGAGGCTATAGTGCGTCCTATTTTTAAAAAAGGTGATCGTAAAAAAATGTCCAATTACAGGCCAATTGCAATATTATCAATTGTAGACAAAATTTTAGAAAAATGTATTGTTAATCAACTAGGGAATTATCTTCAAAAATAAAGCATTATTAGTGAATGTCAACATGGATTTCAAAAGCGTAAAAGCACGACAACCCTGTTATCTAAGTTTTGTGACGAAATTAATAATAATTTAAATAAAAAGCAATTTGTAGTAGCAGTATTTTTTTATTTTAAAAGGGCATTTGATACTTTAGAAACAAACACTTTATTAAATGCAATGGAGGAGTGCGGGGTGGGGGAACCACTAAACAACTGGTTTCGTGATTATCTCACGAAGAGATATGACCGCGTAAAGGTGGACGAGTCTTTCAGTGACGCGAGGGAGGTGAGGTGCGGGGTGCCGCAGGGCGCAGGATGCGGGCCTGTATGCTCGTAAACAGCTTGTGTGGCGTTTTACGCAACTGCTCGGCGTACATGTTTGCGGATGACCTGTGCGCGCTGCGCGCCGGCGCCGACCTCGCAGAAACTTGTCGACTCGTGCAGCACGACGAAGACCGAGTTGTTGAATGGGCGCACGACAACGGGATAATCCTAAACGCGGATAAAACAAAGCTAGTTATCATACGCTCACCATATTTACTACCACCTGGCGACCCACCGCCGATGTACGCACATGAGTTTAAGTGCATTCATAACAATCGTGTTAACTGTAACTGCAAACCTATTGTACGTGAGAAATGTGTAACATATCTCGGAGTAAAAGTTAAGACGAGAACTTTTCGTGGTCAAACCATATTGAGTACTTATGCAATAAACTTAGAATATTACTCGGTAAATTCTATCATCTGAGCTTGAAAGTGCCAAGTAATACTCTTAGGTGCCTTTATTTACAATTAGTTGACCCCATATTAAGTTACGCCCTCGACTGCTATGGACTTACATTCCGAAGTAATTTAGATAAATTAGAAGCACAACAAATTAGATTTTTAAAACTATTAGTCAGTAAGAAAACCAGGAACAAATGTAAAGATGATTACAATAAGTTATTTAAAATTTGTAAAATTCTTCCTGTCAGCTTAAAACATAACTACCTAATTCTGGTTAACAGTCATGACGGCTGGGAGCGCCACTCGCTAGCTACCCATAACCATGCAACTAGGACAGTATCAGCAGGTAAATTTGATGTACCGAAAATAAGGAATTATTTTGGCGACCGGACGCTTGATAAAAGAGTACCTTACCTTCTCAACCATTTGCCTGCTGATATAAGAACTCAGAAAATAAAAGGGAAATTGGCCAAATTACTTAATCTGCTCTTTCTCAAGAGTTTTGTAAACCACGTTTGTTTATTTATTACCTACTTTGTAAGGTTATTAAGTGGGAATCAAGTGTTTAAAGGAAAATTTGCCAAATTACTTAAGCTGTTCTTTCTCAAGAGTTTGTAAACCATGTTTGTTTATCTATTACCTACTTTGTAAGGCTATTAAGTGGAAATTAAGTGTCCGCACTTGTAAATCTGGTTTTCTTTTTTGTTCTGTTTGTTCCGTTCCCACAGACAAACCGTGAAAACGGTTTTGTGGGGCATAGTTTATAAGCAAGACTTTTGTAAACTTACCATTAATAAAGAAATATATATATATATATATAGTGCCGCTGAGCTCACTAATCAGGCGGTTCACATACAGGTTAAAAAGGCGAGGCGAGGATAAACCCCCTTGTCTTACTCCGCACTCCAACCTGTACACGTCCGAGCTCGCATCCATCCATCTAACGGTATTCTTCTTTTTACTGTACCAGTACCGGAGCAAAGATACAATCTCATGTGGCACGTCAGTTTCACATTGTAGCTTCTGCCACAGCTTGTCATAACACACCAGATAAAAATCTTTTGAAAGATCTAAGAAGCATGCATATACTGGTGTGTTTCTGTCCATATAGTACTGAACAGTCTGCTTGAGACAGACAGAGGATAGCACTCTCAGTTGACAACCCGGGTCTGAACCCAAACTGAGCGTCATGCAAATGAAGGTGCCTTTCCAACTGCTGATCAAGCAAACTGTCCAGCACTTTAGCTATGACAGTCGCAAGCGAAATCGGTCTGTAATTGGATAGATCCGATGAGTCACCCGTTCTATCTTTGACAATTGGCACTACAACTGTGTGCATTAAGTCATCGGGTAAATAACCATGACTAACACACACATTAAATAATAGGGCAAGGAATCTTGGTAGATGCACGCCCGCGTACTTCAAATGCTCGATGCTAAGACTATCATGACCTGGTGACTTGCCTCTCACCATCCTCTTTTTGGGCCACATCCTTGGCGAAGAATCTGACGTTAACATGCCCAAGACGGTTCTCAGCAGCGAGCACTTGCGACACACAAGCGATGTCCCGCGGCTCATACGCTCCACCGTCACTCGCCGGAGAGTCCGACCTTGGATTAAGTTTATGTGTATGTTTCCAAAAATCACCAAAGCTCTTATTCGAATTATGTCCTGCAATGATGTCCATCTTTATCTGACTTTCATAATTTTGGCAGTACTTCAGTTTTTCTTTAAAAAGTTTCCTAGACTCACACATATTGTCATAATCATACCCAGATCTAGGACGTCCACAAGATACCCACATCTGAAAACAAAGCTTGGCTCTCCGGTGAGCGTCACGAACATGCTTATTCCACCCCGTTACATATTTAAAATTGCTGCGCTTAAGTACGATGCAGCTTCTCTTAACGGCTTCAGTCAAAATATTTTCAAAGTCAATATACACCAACTACTACTGACTAAGCTCTCTGTTAATTTTTTGGAGTTGGAGTGCCATAATGAATAAATAAATATTTACACTCCAAAGCGGAGTCTAAAGAATTCCAGGTTACCCAAGGACATGGACATGTATTACACATGTCCAGGTGGAAGATCTTCAGAGGGTTGAACGAATAGTTTGGGTAGAGAGTACTGTAACGCCAGAGCTTTAGTATTTCTGTTAGTGAGAATGATGTAAAAAAGACGTAAACGTTAAAAGCGTCCAGAGAAACAAAAAAAAACAATAAAAAAATAAAACAATTAAAAATAAGCCGTGGCAGCTAAGAGAAGACCAGACACCACTGATGGCCCCCGTTCACAAACATGACGCATGGATCAGCACCATTCAGCTCAACCATTTTGAAGAGAGCTACTTCACCTACCTATTTTTATGGGAGGAGTGTTATCCAAGAAGTATTAAAAAGTGAAGTAACGTTTTAAGGGAAAGTACCCAATAAAACAAAAATATCATGCTTGCTTCAATTTATTGTGATTAAATAGGTTCCCATTACCATGAATATCTATAATTGAAAAAAATTGCGCGTCCATTTTCATGCAGCGGCCATCTTATTACGCCTTTGGTTTTCTTCGTCTTCTTCTTCTTAATCTAATAACCGAAACAATATGGAGTTGGTTAGATTACGATTCGGATTTCCATTTTTATAAGCGGTTTTTGCCACTTGCTACTTTAGTGTTCGTGGTAATTAATTCATTTTTGTATTGTGCAAAGTCATACTGCGATAGCTGTTTTGTAAAAATTCATAGATTATTGTAGCAGTTTTCTTCAACAATCTACATATTTGTTGGCCAAAATTGTTTATGTTTTTAGACATTTCTGGGACAACAGTGCAATGGGAAAACCAAAGGCACAAAAGTAAATTAAGGATGCAATTACTGTTAAGACAATTTTCTGTCTTTGGAAGTTTAGAATGGACTGAAATTTTGTACTGTCATGCTCAGACTAACTGTAAAGTAATAGGAGAAATAAGCATCTAAATAAAAATATGTTTTACCTCTAGTTATAATTGGGTACTTAATACTTCTTCATCATACATTGCGGTCTCCTCCTGTGTTGTCGCTGTCGTGGCGATTTGAATCTACTGCCTGCACGATCTCGAGCTGTATAAAAAACATGTTCTGAATATGAAAGTGGTCAAGGAATTTGGTTTAATTAGTATTTATTTTTCGTAGCTTCTAAATTGTCACAGATTTAGCTACTCAATATGCACAGCATTTTTTTAAGAGTTAATACTTATTTGTCAATTTCTTTTTATCTATTTTGTTGATAAAAGTAAATATTTTGTGTAACAATGTAATTTTATTAGTTTCAAAGAATCTTGTTTATATGTTTGGTGTGTTAAAATAATGAGAGGGTGTAACTTACCGCGCGAGATGCGACTGAGCTCAAACGGAAATCCTGAGAAGAACTCTTTAATAACGATGGCTGAAGGTATACGTCTGCATCTCCTTGGCTTGTGTGTTTTACCCGATTGACCAGGTTTGGAAGGTTTCGTACCCTTTTCTTCTGGTTCAGTTGACTTTTCTGTTGGTTCCGTTGTTTGTTCTCCTGAATCCCATGGTTCTTCTCCTAGTTCAGTTGTCTCTTCATTTGTTTGCGTTAGCAATTCTACTGGTAGATATAATACATATCCTTCTACTTCACTGGGCTCTTCTTCTAGGAAATTAGAAATGAAAAGTAATTGTTACAAATAGCCCGATATTACAGCCTTGTGTGCCAACGGGATAGATTTACGGATTGTCAGAGTGAAAACAACATATCTTTTTGTGATGTAATAAATACAAAGTACATGGCGGGCATGACACATGTCAATGACACATGACAATGTGCAATCAATCAACTTAGCCTATCGCAGTCCACTGCTGGACATAGGCCTCTCCCAGGCTGCGCCACAACACCCTGTCCTCCGTCTTCCGTATCCAGTCCGTCCCAGCAACATTCTTAAGGTCGTCCGTCCATCTAGCTGGGGGGCGTCCCACACCACGCTTGCCAATACATGGTCTCCACTCCAGGACTCGCCGGCTCCACCTGCTGCTGTTTCTTTAACGCGAACCATATTAAAAATTGTAACATCTGTAAAAATATGATGCAAAAAATTCATTACCTGTTTCATCTTCGTCATCTGGGTCAGCGATGTCTTCCTGTCCTGACTCCGTTTCATCTGTTATTCCATTTTTTATTTTACCATTTATGTACACATAAAAAACATACAAAAAAGAAGAAAACAGAAAAATAGGCACAGAAGTGATGCTTATCCTGATTTACCTTCCATAGTTCAAGGTAACCGATCAACAATATATAACACAACAATATATAACAACAGTATATTTTGTTTCCATGTTCTGCAATAGTCCTGCACCAACCGGGGGTTGCCCTTGGGTGCACTTGCATGGTGCATACAGTGATAATTGTCGGTTGGTGCCTCCTCATCATTTAAAAATTATCTAAAGGGCCTCTGCGAGTTCGATTCGGCCCCTGGCACGCCTTTCAAAGGTCCGGGACCCCAGGGTCCCGAGATTAATAAAAAATAATAGTAATAATACCGAATAGTATAACATTTTAACTGAAGAACAGAAAGGCTGTAGACGAGGACATATGGGCTGTAAGGAACAATTAATTATTGATTCCACTCTTTTAAAACACGTTCAAAAAGCAAGAAAAAACTTATACATAGCATACAAAGACTACAAAAAAGCATTTGACAGCGTGCCACAATCATGGTGGATTGAAGTAATGAATATACACAGTCTGGTTATGTACCTAATTTTCATGATTTTGTGTGTCTTTTTAAAAACACAATATGCAGGACTATAAAATACGCTCGGCTTCGTTAAGCGTCTTTTTGTAACCGTTGCGTACTGCACAACGTGACGCTCAAGTTAACGTTGCTTAATAAACAGCTTTGCAGATGGTTTCCAAATATGTTATATTGCGTGTGAGCTTCTACAAAGAAACTGTTTTTGTTATAGATATGTCATAGGAGAACGGAAACAGAGCAAGGTACTCCAGTGCTCCTAAAACTTTAAAATAAAATGAAGTCCAAATTGCTTTTTAACTTAAAAGTTATTTCGCTTACATTTTATGAAGATAAAACTAATTTATTCTGTAAATATAAATAAAAGTATAACTGCATAGGTACCTGTTGATGATCTCGTTGTGTCTGCTGCTCCACCCTGGCCCGACTTAGCAACTGGAAATTTAATAATCAAATATTATTTGGATATCAGCAGGAAAAAACTATAAAAACTAATTGTTGCATCTGCTAGCTAGGCTCCAGTCTAAGTAGGTGTACGGCACGGGTGAATTACAAGCTTAACAAATTAATCGATCTCTGCTATTCTGCGATAACAATTTGAATTGAATCAAAATACTGGGTGTATCGTTTCTTATGTGTAAAAAACACCCGGTCAACCGTCCAAGACGTGACCCAGGGTAAACGTTTCTCAATCTCGTCAATGGATTTGGTATACTCTCGGAAAGTTCATATTTGCAAAAATGTGAAATGGTATAAAACAAAACTTGTATGTCGGTCAAATTCATACGTACCACTTTGAGATCCAGTTGTACTGGTACCCGTAGTTACTGGGGGTTTACTTGGTCCCTTATCTGGTTGGCTAGGTTCTTCAGGGGGCTTCTTATCTGACTGACAAGGTTTCTTAGGAGGTTTTCCTGGTACTTTATCTGGTTGGCTAGGTTCTTCAGGGGACGTTTCTGGCTGCTTATCTACTGAATCTCTAGATGCCTCAGGGGATTTTTCTGGTTCTTTAGTTTCGTTAGAGGCATTTTTTCGTTTTTCATCTGGATGCAAATAGAAAGATTTGTGTTAAGAAGAACTTGCACTTCATTAAAATCACAAAACATTAACGTTACTAATAATATGACGTTGTTCAGTATTCATTAGTAGATGGGAATCGTAACGGCAAAGATAATTACTGAAAATAGTACCTTCAGAGGCTCCGCCAGCCGTAGAGCTGGATTTGCTCTCGCCTGTGGTGGATGCTGTAAAAAGTCAATATCTACAGTTACCACAAACATAAGCTAACCTAATGCTTTGGAGCATATTTTAAACAGGATTGTAATTAAATATTGATACCAGCGTGATATTGTTACTTTTGTTTAAAACATTGTGTTATTTATATTTTAAGTACCTGTGGTTGTAGTCGTCGTAGTCGTCGTCTGGGTTGTTTCGGTTCCATTTTTTTCTTCGCCCTTGGCTGTAAACAAATTATTTCTCCGGATTAATGTTTCCACAATATGACATAAATAATTATTGTAATAAAATATACAGGTTGTAGAATACCCATAACATAGCCGTTATCTATGCATTGGTATAAAACGAAACTTGTATGTCAGTCAACTTCATACGTACCACGTTGAGATCCAGTTGTACTGGTGCCCGTAGTTACTAGGGGTTTACTTGGTCCCTTATCTGGTTGGCTAGGTTCTTCAGGGGGCTTCTTATCTGACTGACAGGGTTTCTTAGGAGGTTTTTCTGGTACTTTATCTGGTTGGCTAGGTTCTTCAGGGGACGTTTCTGGCTGCTTATCTACTGAATCGCTAGATGCCTCAGGGGATTTTTCTGGTTCTTTAGTTTCGTTGCAGGCATTTTTTCGTTTTTCATCTGGATGCAAATAGAAAGATTTGTGTGAAGAAGAACTCGCACTCCATTAAAATCACAAAACATTAACGTTACTAATAATATGACGTTGTTCAGTATTCATTAGTAGATGGGAATCGTAACGGCAAAGATAATTACTGAAAATAGTACCTTCAGACGCTCCGCCAGCCGTAGAGCTGGATTTGCTCTCGCCTGTGGTTGATGCTGTAAAAAAGTCAATATCTACAGTTACCACAAACATAAGCTAACCTAATGCTTTGGAGCATATTTTAAACAGGATTGTAATTAAATATTGATACCAGCGTGATATTGTTACTTTTGTTTAAAACATTGTGTTATTTATATTTTAAGTACCTGTGGTTGTAGTCGTCGTAGTCGTCGTCTGGGTTGTTTCGGTTCCATTTTTTTCTTCGCCCTTGGCTGTAAACAAATTATTTCTCCGGATTAATGTTCCCACAATATGACATAAATAATTATTGTAATAAAATATACAGGTTGTAGAAATACCCATAACATAGCCGTTATCTATGCATTGGTATAAAACGAAACTTGTATGTCAGTCAAATTCATACGTACCACGTTGAGATCCAGTTGTACTGGTGCCCGTAGTTACTAGGGGTTTACTTGGTCCCTTATCTGGTTGGCTAGGTTCTTCATGGGACGTTTCTGGCTGCTCATCTGCAGGTTTGGTAGGTTGCTTAGGGGGCTCCCTATCTGACTGATAAGGTTTCTTAGGAGGTTTTTCTGGTACTTTATCTGGTTTGCTGGGTTTCTTGGGGGGATTTTCTGGTACCTTATCTGGTTTGCTGAGTTTCTTAGAGGGTTTTTCAGGTACTTTATCTGGTTTGGTAGGTTCCTTAGGGGGCTTCTTATCTGACTGACCAGGTTTCGTAGCAGGTTTTTCTGGTACTTTATCTGGTCTGCTGGGTTTCTTAGGGAGTTTATCTGGTTGGCTAGGTTCTTCAGGGGACGTTTCTGGCTGCTTATCTACTGAATCGCTAGATGCCTCAGGGGATTTTTCTGGTTCTTTAGTTTCGTTGGAGGCATTTTTTCGTTTTTCATCTGAATGCAAATAGAAAGATTTGTGTTAAGAAGAACTTGCACTCCATTAAAATCACAAAACATTAACGTTACTAATAATATGACATTGTTCAGTATTCATTAGTAGATGGGAATCGTAACGGCAAAGATAATTACTGAAAATAGTACCTTCAGAGGCTCCGCCAGCCGTAGAGCTGGATTTGCTCTCGCCTGTGGTGGATGCTGTAAAAAAGTCAATATCTACAGTTACCACAAACATAAGCTAACCTAATGCTTTGGAGCATATTTTAAACAGGATTGTAATTAAATATTGATAAAAGCGTGATATTGTTACTTTTGTTTAAAACATTGTGTTATTTATATTTTAAGTACCTGTGGTTGTAGTGGTCGTTGTCGTCGTCTGGGTTGTTTCGGTTCCATTTTTTTCTTCGCCCTTGGCTGTAAACAAATTATTTCTCCGGATTAATGTTTCCACAATATGACATAAATAATTATTGTAATAAAATATACAGGTTGTAGAAATACCCATAACATAGCCGTTATCTATGCATTGGTATAAAACGAAACTTGTATGTCAGTCAACTTCATACGTACCACGTTGAGATCCAGTTGTACTGGTGCCCGTAGTTACTAAGGGTTTACTTGGTCCCTTATCTGGTTGGCTAGGTTCTTCAGGGGGCTTCTTATCTGACTGACAAGGTTTCTTAGGCGGTTTTCCTGGTACATTATCTGGTTGGCTAGGTTCTTCAGGGGACGTTTCTGGCTGCTTATCTACTGAATCGCTAGATGTCTCAGGGGATTTTTCTGGTTCTTTAGTTTCGTTGGAGGCATTTTTTCGTTTTTCATCTGGATGCAAATAGAAAGATTTGTGTTACGAAGAACTTGCACTCCATTAAAATCACAAAACATTAACGTTACTAATAATATGACATTGTTCAGTATTCATTAGTAGATGGGAATCGTAACGGCAAAGATAATTACTGAAAATAGTACCTTCAGAGGCTCCGCCAGCCGTAGAGCTGGATTTGCTCGTGCCTGTGGTGGATGCTGTAAAAAAGTCAATATCTACAGTTACCACAAACATAAGCTAACCTAATGCTTTGGAGCATATTTTAAACAGGATTGTAATTAAATATTGATAAAAGCGTGATATTGTTACTTTTGTTTAAAACATTGTGTTATTTATATTTTAAGTACCTGTGGTTGTAGTGGTCGTTGTCGTCGTCTGGGTTGTTTCGGTTCCATTTTTTTCTTCGCCCTTGGCTGTAAACAAATTATTTCTCCGGATTAATGTTTCCACAATATGACATAAATAATTATTGTAATAAAATATACAGGTTGTAGAAATACCCATAACATAGCCGTTATCTATGCATTCGTATAAAACGAAACTTGTATGTCAGTCAACTTCATACGTACCACGTTGAGATCCAGTTGTACTGGTGCCCGTAGTTACTAAGGGTTTACTTGGTCCCTTATCTGGTTGGCTAGGTTCTTCAGGGGGCTTCTTATCTGACTGACAAGGTTTCTTAGGCGGTTTTCCTGGTACATTATCTGGTTGGCTAGGTTCTTCAGGGGACGTTTCTGGCTGCTTATCTACTGAATCGCTAGATGTCTCAGGGGATTTTTCTGGTTCTTTAGTTTCGTTGGAGGCATTTTTTCGTTTTTCATCTGGATGCAAATAGAAAGATTTGTGTTACGAAGAACTTGCACTCCATTAAAATCACAAAACATTAACGTTACTAATAATATGACATTGTTCAGTATTCATTAGTAGATGGGAATCGTAACGGCAAAGATAATTACTGAAAATAGTACCTTCAGAGGCTCCGCCAGCCGTAGAGCTGGATTTGCTCTCGCCTGTGGTGGATGCTGTAAAAAAGTCAATATCTACAGTTACCACAAACATAAGCTAACCTAATGCTTTGGAGCATATTTTAAACAGGATTGTAATTAAATATTGATAAAAGCGTGATATTGTTACTTTTGTTTAAAACATTGTGTTATTTATATTTTAAGTACCTGTGGTTGTAGTGGTCGTTGTCGTCGTCTGGGTTGTTTCGGTTCCATTTTTTTCTTCGCCCTTGGCTGTAAACAAATTATTTCTCCGGATTAATGTTTCCACAATATGACATAAATAATTATTGTAATAAAATATACAGGTTGTAGAAATACCCATAACATAGCCGTTATCTGTGCATTGGTATAAAACGAAACTTGTATGTCAGTCAACTTCATACGTACCACGTTGAGATCCAGTTGTACTGGTGCCCGTAGTTACTAAGGGTTTACTTGGTCCCTTATCTGGTTGGCTAGGTTCTTCAGGGGGCTTCTTATCTGACTGACAAGGTTTCTTAGGCGGTTTTCCTGGTACAGTATCTGGTTGGCTAGGTTCTTCAGGGGACGTTTCTGGCTGCTTATCTACTGAATCGCTAGATGTCTCAGGGGATTTTTCTGGTTCTTTAGTTTCGTTGGAGGCATTTTTTCGTTTTTCATCTGGATGCAAATAGAAAGATTTGTGTGAAGAAGAACTCGCACTTCATTAAAATCACAAAACATTAACGTTACTAATAATATGACGTTGTTCAGTATTCATTAGTAGATGGGAATCGTAACGGCAAAGATAATTACTGAAAATAGTACCTTCAGAGGCTCCGCCAGCCGTAGAGCTGGATTTGCTCTCGCCTGTGGTGGATGCTGTAAAAAAGTCAATATCTACAGTTACCACAAACATAAGCTAACCTAATGCTTTGGAGCATATTTTAAACAGGATTGTAATTAAATATTGATAAAAGCGTGATATTGTTACTTTTGTTTAAAACATTGTGTTATTTATATTTTAAGTACCTGTGGTTGTAGTGGTCGTTGTCGTCGTCTGGGTTGTTTCGGTTCCATTTTTTTCTTCGCCCTTGGCTGTAAACAAATTATTTCTCCGGATTAATGTTTCCACAATATGACATAAATAATTATTGTAATAAAATATACAGGTTGTAGAAATACCCATAACATAGCCGTTATCTATGCATTCGTATAAAACGAAACTTGTATGTCAGTCAACTTCATACGTACCACGTTGAGATCCAGTTGTACTGGTGCGCGTAGTTACTAAGGGTTTACTTGGTCCCTTATCTGGTTGGCTAGGTTCTTCAGGGGGCTTCTTATCTGACTGACAAGGTTTCTTAGGCGGTTTTCCTGGTACATTATCTGGTTGGCTAGGTTCTTCAGGGGACGTTTCTGGCTGCTTATCTACTGAATCGCTAGATGTCTCAGGGGATTTTTCTGGTTCTTTAGTTTCGTTGGAGGCATTTTTTCGTTTTTCATCTGGATGCAAATAGAAAGATTTGTGTTACGAAGAACTTGCACTCCATTAAAATCACAAAACATTAACGTTACTAATAATATGACATTGTTCAGTATTCATTAGTAGATGGGAATCGTAACGGCAAAGATAATTACTGAAAATAGTACCTTCAGAGGCTCCGCCAGCCGTAGAGCTGGATTTGCTCTCGCCTGTGGTGGATGCTGTAAAAAAGTCAATATCTACAGTTACCACAAACATAAGCTAACCTAATGCTTTGGAGCATATTTAAAACAGGATTGTAATTAAATATTGATAAAAGCGTGATATTGTTACTTTTGTTTAAAACATTGTGTTATTTATATTTTAAGTACCTGTGGTTGTAGTCGTCGTAGTCGTCTGGGTTGTTTTGGTTCCATTTTTTTCTTCGCCCTTGGCTGTAAACAAATTATTTCTCCGGATTAATGTTTCCACAATATGACATAAATAATTATTGTAATAAAATATACAGGTTGTAGAAATACCCATAACATAGCCGTTATCTATGCATTCGTATAAAACGAAACTTGTATGTCAGTCAACTTCATACGTACCACGTTGAGATCCAGTTGTACTGGTGCCCGTAGTTACTAAGGGTTTACTTGGTCCCTTATCTGGTTGGCTAGGTTCTTCAGGGGGCTTCTTATCTGACTGACAAGGTTTCTTAGGAGGTTTTCCTGGTACTTTATTTGATTGGCTAGGTTCTTCAGGGGACGTTTCTGGCTTCTTATCTACTGAATCGCTAGATGCCTCAGGGGATTTTTCTGGTTCTTTAGTTTCGTTGGAGGCATATCTTCGTTTTTCATCTGGATGCAAATAGAAAGATTTGTGTTAAGAAGAACTTGCACTCCATTAAAATCACAAAACATTAACGTTACTAATAATATGACGTTGTTCAGTATTCATTAGTAGATGGGAATCGTAACGGCAAAGATAATTACTGAAAATAGTACCTTCAGACGCTCCGCCAGCCGTAGAGCTGGATTTGCTCTCGCCTGTGGTTGATGCTGTAAAAAAGTCAATATCTACAGTTACCACAAACATAAGCTAACCTAATGCTTTGGAGCATATTTTAAACAGGATTGTAATTAAATATTGATACCAGCGTGATATTGTTACTTTTGTTTAAAACATTGTGTTATTTATATTTTAAGTACCTGTGGTTGTAGTCGTCGTAGTCGTCGTCTGGGTTGTTTCGGTTCCATTTTTTTCTTCGCCCTTGGCTATAAACAAATTATTTCTCCGGATTACGCTTCCACAATATGACATAAATAATTATTGTAATAAAATATACAGGTTGTAGAAATACCCATAACATAGCCGTTATCTATGCATTCGTATAAAACGAAACTTGTATGTCAGTCAACTTCATACGTACCACGTTGAGATCCAGTTGTACTGGTGCCCGTAGTTACTAAGGGTTTACTTGGTCCCTTATCTGGTTGGCTAGGTTCTTCAGGGGGCTTCTTATCTGACTGACAAGGTTTCTTAGGCGGTTTTCCTGGTACATTATCTGGTTGGCTAGGTTCTTCAGGGGACGTTTCTGGCTGCTTATCTGGTTTGGTAGGTTCCTTAGGGGGCTTCTTATCTGACTGACCAGGTTTCGTAGCAGGTTTTTCTGGTACTTTATCTGGTCTGCTGGGTTTCTTAGGGAGTTTATCTGGTTGGCTAGGTTCTTCAGGGGACGTTTCTGGCTGCTTATCTACTGAATCGCTAGATGCCTCAGGGGATTTTTCTGGTTCTTTAGTTTCGTTGGAGGCATATTTTCGTTTTTCATCTGGATGCAAATAGAAAGATTTGTGTTAAGAAGAACTTGCACTCCATTAAAATCACAAAACATTAACGTTACTAATAATATGACATTGTTCAGTATTCATTAGTAGATGGGAATCGTAACGGCAAAGATAATTACTGAAAATAGTACCTTCAGAGGCTCCGCCAGCCGTAGAGCTGGATTTGCTCTCGCCTGTGGTGGATGCTGTAAAAAAGTCAATATCTACAGTTACCACAAACATAAGCTAACCTAATGCTTTGGAGCATATTTTAAACAGGATTGTAATTAAATATTGATAAAAGCGTGATATTGTTACTTTTGTTTAAAACATTGTGTTATTTATATTTTAAGTACCTGTGGTTGTAGTCGTCGTAGTCGTCGCCTGGGTTGTTTCGGTTCCATTTTTTTCTTCGCCCTTGGCTGGAAACAAATTATTTCTCCGGATTAATGTTTCCACAACATGACATAAATAATTATTGTAATAAAATATACAGGTTGTAGAAATACCCATAACATAGCCGTTATCTGTGCATTGGTATAAAACGAAACTTGTATGCCAGTCAACTTCATACGTACCACGTTGAGATCCAGTTGTACTGGTGCCCGTAGTTACTACGGGTTTACTTGGTCCCTTATCTGGTTGGCTAGGTTCTCCAGGGGGCTTCTTATCTGACTGACAAGGTTTCTTAGGAGGTTTAACTGGTACTTTATCTGGTTGGCTAGGTTCTTCAGGGAACGTTTCTGGCTGCTTATCTACTGAATCGCTAGATGCCTCAGGGGATTTTTCTGGTTCTTTAGTTTCGTTGGAGGCATTTTGTCGTTTTTCACCTGGATGCAAATAGAAAGATTTGTGTTAAGAAGAACTTGCACTCCATTAAAATCACAAAACATTAACGTTACTAATAATATGACGTTGTTCAGTATTCATTAGTAGATGGGAATCGTAACGGCAAAGATAATTACTGAAAATAGTACCTTCAGAGGCTCCGCCAGCCGTAGAGCTGGATTTGCTCTCGCCTGTGGTGGATGCTGTAAAAAAGTCAATATCTACAGTTACCATAAACATAAGCTAACCTAATGCTTTGGAGCATATTTTAAACAGGATTGTAATTAAATATTGATAAAAGCGTGATATTGTTACTTTTGTTTAAAACATTGTGTTATTTATATTTTAAGTACCTGTGGTTGTAGTGGTCGTTGTCGTCGTCTGGGTTGTTTCGGTTCCATTTTTTTCTTCGCCCTTGGCTGTAAACAAATTATTTCTCCGGATTAATATTTCCACAATATGACATAAATAATTATTGTAATAAAATATACAGGTTGTAGAAATACCCATAACATAGCCGTTATCTGTGCATTGGTATAAAACGAAACTTGTATGTCAGTCAACTTCATACGTACCACGTTGAGATCCAGTTGTACTGGTGCCCGTAGTTACTAAGGGTTTACTTGGTCCCTTATCTGGTTGGCTAGGTTCTTCAGGGGGCTTCTTATCTGACTGACAAGGTTTCTTAGGCGGTTTTCCTGGTACAGTATCTGGTTGGCTAGGTTCTTCAGGGGACGTTTCTGGCTGCTTATCTACTGAATCGCTAGATGTCTCAGGGGATTTTTCTGGTTCTTTAGTTTCGTTGGAGGCATTTTTTCGTTTTTCATCTGGATGCAAATAGAAAGATTTGTGTGAAGAAGAACTCGCACTTCATTAAAATCACAAAACATTAACGTTACTAATAATATGACGTTGTTCAGTATTCATTAGTAGATGGGAATCGTAACGGCAAAGATAATTACTGAAAATAGTACCTTCAGAGGCTCCGCCAGCCGTAGAGCTGGATTTGCTCTCGCCTGTGGTGGATGCTGTAAAAAAGTCAATATCTACAGTTACCACAAACATAAGCTAACCTAATGCTTTGGAGCATATTTTAAACAGGATTGTAATTAAATATTGATAAAAGCGTGATATTGTTACTTTTGTTTAAAACATTGTGTTATTTATATTTTAAGTACCTGTGGTTGTAGTCGTCGTAGTCGTCTGGGTTGTTTCGGTTCCATTTTTTTCTTCGCCCTTGGCTGTAAACAAATTATTTCTCCGGATTAATGTTTCCACAATATGACATAAATAATTATTGTAATAAAATATACAGGTTGTAGAAATACCCATAACATAGCCGTTATCTATGCATTCGTATAAAACGAAACTTGTATGTCAGTCAACTTCATACGTACCACGTTGAGATCCAGTTGTACTGGTGCCCGTAGTTACTAAGGGTTTACTTGGTCCCTTATCTGGTTGGCTAGGTTCTTTAGGGGGCTTCTTATCTGACTGACAAGGTTTCTTAGGAGGTTTTCCTGGTACTTTATTTGATTGGCTAGGTTCTTCAGGGGACGTTTCTGGCTTCTTATCTACTGAATCGCTAGATGCCTCAGGGGATTTTTCTGGTTCTTTAGTTTCGTTGGAGGCATATCTTCGTTTTTCATCTGGATGCAAATAGACAGATTTGTGTTAAGAAGAACTTGCACTCCATTAAAATCACAAAACATTAACGTTACTAATAATATGACGTTGTTCAGTATTCATTAGTAGATGGGAATCGTAACGGCAAAGATAATTACTGAAAATAGTACCTTCAGACGCTCCGCCAGCCGTAGAGCTGGATTTGCTCTCGCCTGTGGTTGATGCTGTAAAAAAGTCAATATCTACAGTTACCACAAACATAAGCTAACCTAATGCTTTGGAGCATATTTTAAACAGGATTGTAATTAAATATTGATACCAGCGTGATATTGTTACTTTTGTTTAAAACATTGTGTTATTTATATTTTAAGTACCTGTGGTTGTAGTCGTCGTAGTCGTCGTCTGGGTTGTTTCGGTTCCATTTTTTTCTTCGCCCTTGGCTGTAAACAAATTATTTCTCCGGATTAATGTTCCCACAATATGACATAAATAATTATTGTAATAAAATATACAGGTTGTAGAAATACCCATAACATAGCCGTTATCTATGCATTGGTATAAAACGAAACTTGTATGTCAGTCAAATTCATACGTACCACGTTGAGATCCAGTTGTACTGGTGCCCGTAGTTACTAGGGGTTTACTTGGTCCCTTATCTGGTTGGCTAGGTTCTTCATGGGACGTTTCTGGCTGCTCATCTGCAGGTTTGGTAGGTTGCTTAGGGGGCTCCCTATCTGACTGATAAGGTTTCTTAGGAGGTTTTTCTGGTACTTTTTCTGGTTTGCTGGGTTTCTTGGGGGGATTTTCTGGTACCTTATCTGGTTTGCTGAGTTTCTTAGAGGGTTTTTCAGGTACTTTATCTGGTTTGGTAGGTTCCTTAGGGGGCTTCTTATCTGACTGACCAGGTTTCGTAGCAGGTTTTTCTGGTACTTTATCTGGTCTGCTGGGTTTCTTAGGGAGTTTATCTGGTCGGCTAGGTTCTTCAGGGGACGTTTCTGGCTGCTTATCTACTGAATCGCTAGATGCCTCAGGGGATTTTTCTGGTTCTTTAGTTTCGTTGGAGGCATTTTTTCGTTTTTCATCTGGATGCAAATAGAAAGATTTGTGTTAAGAAGAACTTGCACTCCATTAAAATCACAAAACATTAACGTTACTAATAATATGACGTTGTTCAGTATTCATTAGTAGATGGGAATCGTAACGGCAAAGATAATTACTGAAAATAGTACCTTC
The DNA here is from genome assembly GCA_947507525.1 of Apamea epomidion. NCBI lineage: Eukaryota > Metazoa > Arthropoda > Insecta > Lepidoptera > Noctuidae > Apamea > Apamea epomidion. The sequence goes on from OX382231.1 coordinate 13,835,492, forward strand.
AGAGGCTCCGCCAGCCGTAGAGCTGGATTTGCTCTCGCCTGTGGTGGATGCTGTAAAAAAGTCAATATCTACAGTTACCATAAACATAAGCTAACCTAATGCTTTGGAGCATATTTTAAACAGGATTGTAATTAAATATTGATAAAAGCGTGATATTGTTACTTTTGTTTAAAACATTGTGTTATTTATATTTTAAGTACCTGTGGTTGTAGTGGTCGTTGTCGTCGTCTGGGTTGTTTCGGTTCCATTTTTTTCTTCGCCCTTGGCTGTAAACAAATTATTTCTCCGGATTAATGTTTCCACAATATGACATAAATAATTATTGTAATAAAATATACAGGTTGTAGAAATACCCATAACATAGCCGTTATCTATGCATTCGTATAAAACGAAACTTGTATGTCAGTCAACTTCATACGTACCACGTTGAGATCCAGTTGTACTGGTGCCCGTAGTTACTAAGGGTTTACTTGGTCCCTTATCTGGTTGGCTAGGTTCTTCAGGGGGCTTCTTATCTGACTGACAAGGTTTCTTAGGAGGTTTTCCTGGTACTTTATTTGATTGGCTAGGTTCTTCAGGGGACGTTTCTGGCTTCTTATCTACTGAATCGCTAGATGCCTCGGGGGATTTTTCTGGTTCTTTAGTTTCGTTGGAGGCATATCTTCGTTTTTCATCTGGATGCAAATAGAAAGATTTGTGTTAAGAAGAACTTGCACTCCATTAAAATCACAAAACATTAACGTTACTAATAATATGACGTTGTTCAGTATTCATTAGTAGATGGGAATCGTAACGGCAAAGATAATTACTGAAAATAGTACCTTCAGAGGCTCCGCCAGCCGTAGAGCTGGATTTGCTCTCGCCTGTGGTGGATGCTGTAAAAAAGTCAATATCTACAGTTACCACAAACATAAGCTAACCTAATGCTTTGGAGCATATTTTAAACAGGATTGTGATTAAATATTGATACCAGCGTGATATTGTTACTTTTGTTTAAAACATTGTGTTATTTATATTTTAAGTACCTGTGGTTGTAGTCGTCGTAGTCGTCGTCTGGGTTGTTTCGGTTCCATTTTTTTCTTCGCCCTTGGCTGTAAACAAATTATTTCTCCGGATTAATGTTCCCACAATATGACATAAATAATTATTGTAATAAAATATACAGGTTGTAGAAATACCCATAACATAGCCGTTATCTATGCATTGGTATAAAACGAAACTTGTATGTCAGTCAAATTCATACGTACCACGTTGAGATCCAGTTGTACTGGTGCCCGTAGTTACAAGGGGTTTACTTGGTCCCTTATCTGGTTGGCTAGGTTCTTCATGGGACGTTTCTGGCTGCTCATCTGCAGGTTTGGTAGGTTGCTTAGGGGGCTCCCTATCTGACTGATAAGGTTTCTTAGGAGGTTTTTCTGGTACTTTTTCTGGTTTGCTGGGTTTCTTGGGGGGATTTTCTGGTACCTTATCTGGTTTGCTGAGTTTCTTAGAGGGTTTTTCAGGTACTTTATCTGGTTTGGTAGGTTCCTTAGGGGGCTTCTTATCTGACTGACCAGGTTTCGTAGCAGGTTTTTCTGGTACTTTATCTGGTCTGCTGGGTTTCTTAGGGAGTTTATCTGGTTGGCTAGGTTCTTCAGGGGACGTTTCTGGCTGCTTATCTACTGAATCGCTAGATGACTCAGGGGATTTTTCTGGTTCTTTAGTTTCGTTGGAGGCATTTTTTCGTTTTTCATCTGGATGCAAATAGAAAGATTTGTGTTAAGAAGAACTTGCACTCCATTAAAATCACAAAACATTAACGTTGCTAATAATATGACATTGTTCAGTATTCATTAGTAGATGGGAATCGTAACGGCAAAGATAATTACTGAAAATAGTACCTTCAGAGGCTCCGCCAGCCGTAGAGCTGGATTTGCTCTCGCCTGTGGTGGATGCTGTAAAAAAGTCAATATCTACAGTTACCACAAACATAAGCTAACCTAATGCTTTGGAGCATATTTTAAACAGGATTGTAATTAAATATTGATAAAAGCGTGATATTGTTACTTTTGTTTAAAACATTGTGTTATTTATATTTTAAGTACCTGTGGTTGTAGTCGTCGTAGTCGTCGTCTGGGTTGTTTCGGTTCCATTTTTTTCTTCGCCCTTGGCTATAAACAAATTATTTCTCCGGATTACGCTTCCACAATATGACATAAATAATTATTGTAATAAAATATACAGGTTGTAGAAATACCCATAACATAGCCGTTATCTATGCATTTGTATAAAACGAAACTTGTATGGCAGTCAACTTCATACGTACCACGTTGAGATCCAGTTGTACTGGTGCCCGTAGTTACTAAGGGTTTACTTGGTCCCTTATCTGGTTGGCTAGGTTCTTCAGGGGGCTTCTTATCTGACTGACAAGGTTTCTTAGGCGGTTTTCCTGGTACATTATCTGGTTGGCTAGGTTCTTCAGGGGACGTTTCTGGCTGCTTATCTGGTTTGGTAGGTTCCTTAGGGGGCTTCTTATCTGACTGACCAGGTTTCGTAGCAGGTTTTTCTGGTACTTTATCTGGTCTGCTGGGTTTCTTAGGGAGTTTATCTGGTTGGCTAGGTTCTTCAGGGGACGTTTCTGGCTGCTTATCTACTGAATCGCTAGATGCCTCAGGGGATTTTTCTGGTTCTTTAGTTTCGTTGGAGGCATTTTTTCGTTTTTCATCTGGATGCAAATAGAAAGATTTGTGTTAAGAAGAACTTGCACTCCATTAAAATCACAAAACATTAACGTTACTAATAATATGACGTTGTTCAGTATTCATTAGTAGATGGGAATCGTAACGGCAAAGATAATTACTGAAAATAGTACCTTCAGAGGCTCCGCCAGCCGTAGAGCTGGATTTGCTCTCGCCTGTGGTGGATGCTGTAAAAAAGTCAATATCTACAGTTACCATAAACATAAGCTAACCTAATGCTTTGGAGCATATTTTAAACAGGATTGTAATTAAATATTGATAAAAGCGTGATATTGTTACTTTTGTTTAAAACATTGTGTTATTTATATTTTAAGTACCTGTGGTTGTAGTGGTCGTTGTCGTCGTCTGGGTTGTTTCGGTTCCATTTTTTTCTTCGCCCTTGGCTGTAAACAAATTATTTCTCCGGATTAATGTTTCCACAATATGACATAAATAATTATTGTAATAAAATATACAGGTTGTAGAAATACCCATAACATAGCCGTTATCTGTGCATTGGTATAAAACGAAACTTGTATGTCAGTCAACTTCATACGTACCACGTTGAGATCCAGTTGTACTGGTGCCCGTAGTTACTACGGGTTTACTTGGTCCCTTATCTGGTTGGCTAGGTTCTTCAGGGGGCTTCTTATCTGACTGACAAGGTTTCTTAGGAGGTTTAACTGGTACTTTATCTGGTTGGCTAGGTTCTTCAGGGGACGTTTCTGGCTGCTTATCTACTGAATCGCTAGATGCCTCAGGGGATTTTTCTGGTTCTTTAGTTTCGTTGGAGGCATTTTTTCGTTTTTCATCTGGATGCAAATAGAAAGATTTGTGTTAAGAAGAACTTGCACTCCATTAAAATCACAAAACATTAACGTTGCTAATAATATGACATTGTTCAGTATTCATTAGTAGATGGGAATCGTAACGGCAAAGATAATTACTGAAAATAGTACCTTCAGAGGCTCCGCCAGCCGTAGAGCTGGATTTGCTCTCGCCTGTGGTGGATGCTGTAAAAAAGTCAATATCTACAGTTACCACAAACATAAGCTAACCTAATGCTTTGGAGCATATTTTAAACAGGATTGTGATTAAATATTGATACCAGCGTGATATTGTTACTTTTGTTTAAAACATTGTGTTATTTATATTTTAAGTACCTGTGGTTGTAGTCGTCGTAGTCGTCGTCTGGGTTGTTTCGGTTCCATTTTTTTCTTCGCCCTTGGCTGTAAACAAATTATTTCTCCGGATTAATGTTCCCACAATATGACATAAATAATTATTGTAATAAAATATACAGGTTGTAGAAATACCCATAACATAGCCGTTATCTATGCATTGGTATAAAACGAAACTTGTATGTCAGTCAAATTCATACGTACCACGTTGAGATCCAGTTGTACTGGTGCCCGTAGTTACAAGGGGTTTACTTGGTCCCTTATCTGGTTGGCTAGGTTCTTCATGGGACGTTTCTGGCTGCTCATCTGCAGGTTTGGTAGGTTGCTTAGGGGGCTCCCTATCTGACTGATAAGGTTTCTTAGGAGGTTTTTCTGGTACTTTTTCTGGTTTGCTGGGTTTCTTGGGGGGATTTTCTGGTACCTTATCTGGTTTGCTGAGTTTCTTAGAGGGTTTTTCAGGTACTTTATCTGGTTTGGTAGGTTCCTTAGGGGGCTTCTTATCTGACTGACCAGGTTTCGTAGCAGGTTTTTCTGGTACTTTATCTGGTCTGCTGGGTTTCTTAGGGAGTTTATCTGGTTGGCTAGGTTCTTCAGGGGACGTTTCTGGCTGCTTATCTACTGAATCGCTAGATGCCTCAGGGGACTTTTCTGGTTCTTTAGTTTCGTTGGAGGCATTTTTTCGTTTTTCATCTGGATGCAAATAGAAAGATTTGTGTTAAGAAGAACTTGCACTCCATTAAAATCACAAAACATTAACGTTGCTAATAATATGACATTGTTCAGTATTCATTAGTAGATGGGAATCGTAACGGCAAAGATAATTACTGAAAATAGTACCTTCAGAGGCTCCGCCAGCCGTAGAGCTGGATTTGCTCTCGCCTGTGGTGGATGCTGTAAAAAAGTCAATATCTACAGTTACCACAAACATAAGCTAACCTAATGCTTTGGAGCATATTTTAAACAGGATTGTAATTAAATATTGATAAAAGCGTGATATTGTTACTTTTGTTTAAAACATTGTGTTATTTATATTTTAAGTACCTGTGGTTGTAGTCGTCGTAGTCGTCGTCTGGGTTGTTTCGGTTCCATTTTTTTCTTCGCCCTTGGCTATAAACAAATTATTTCTCCGGATTACGCTTCCACAATATGACATAAATAATTATTGTAATAAAATATACAGGTTGTAGAAATACCCATAACATAGCCGTTATCTATGCATTTGTATAAAACGAAACTTGTATGGCAGTCAACTTCATACGTACCACGTTGAGATCCAGTTGTACTGGTGCCCGTAGTTACTAAGGGTTTACTTGGTCCCTTATCTGGTTGGCTAGGTTCTTCAGGGGGCTTCTTATCTGACTGACAAGGTTTCTTAGGCGGTTTTCCTGGTACATTATCTGGTTGGCTAGGTTCTTCAGGGGACGTTTCTGGCTGCTTATCTGGTTTGGTAGGTTCCTTAGGGGGCTTCTTATCTGACTGACCAGGTTTCGTAGCAGGTTTTTCTGGTACTTTATCTGGTCTGCTGGGTTTCTTAGGGAGTTTATCTGGTTGGCTAGGTTCTTCAGGGGACGTTTCTGGCTGCTTATCTACTGAATCGCTAGATGCCTCAGGGGATTTTTCTGGTTCTTTAGTTTCGTTGGAGGCATTTTTTCGTTTTTCATCTGGATGCAAATAGAAAGATTTGTGTTAAGAAGAACTTGCACTCCATTAAAATCACAAAACATTAACGTTACTAATAATATGACGTTGTTCAGTATTCATTAGTAGATGGGAATCGTAACGGCAAAGATAATTACTGAAAATAGTACCTTCAGAGGCTCCGCCAGCCGTAGAGCTGGATTTGCTCTCGCCTGTGGTGGATGCTGTAAAAAAGTCAATATCTACAGTTACCATAAACATAAGCTAACCATTAGGTTAGCTAGTTAGTTAAAATATGCTCCAAAGCATTAGCTTTGGAGCATATTTTAAACAGGATTGTAATTAAATATTGATAAAAGCGTGATATTGTTACTTTTGTTTAAAACATTGTGTTATTTATATTTTAAGTACCTGTGGTTGTAGTGGTCGTTGTCGTCGTCTGGGTTGTTTCGGTTCCATTTTTTTCTTCGCCCTTGGCTGTAAACAAATTATTTCTCCGGATTAATGTTTCCACAATATGACATAAATAATTATTGTAATAAAATATACAGGTTGTAGAAATACCCATAACATAGCCGTTATCTGTGCATTGGTATAAAACGAAACTTGTATGTCAGTCAACTTCATACGTACCACGTTGAGATCCAGTTGTACTGGTGCCCGTAGTTACTACGGGTTTACTTGGTCCCTTATCTGGTTGGCTAGGTTCTTCAGGGGGCTTCTTATCTGACTGACAAGGTTTCTTAGGAGGTTTAACTGGTACTTTATCTGGTTGGCTAGGTTCTTCAGGGGACGTTTCTGGCTGCTTATCTACTGAATCGCTAGATGCCTCAGGGGATTTTTCTGGTTCTTTAGTTTCGTTGGAGGCATTTTTTCGTTTTTCATCTGGATGCAAATAGAAAGATTTGTGTTAAGAAGAACTTGCACTCCATTAAAATCACAAAACATTAACGTTGCTAATAATATGACATTGTTCAGTATTCATTAGTAGATGGGAATCGTAACGGCAAAGATAATTACTGAAAATAGTACCTTCAGAGGCTCCGCCAGCCGTAGAGCTGGATTTGCTCTCGCCTGTGGTGGATGCTGTAAAAAAGTCAATATCTACAGTTACCACAAACATAAGCTAACCTAATGCTTTGGAGCATATTTTAAACAGGATTGTAATTAAATATTGATAAAAGCGTGATATTGTTACTTTTGTTTAAAACATTGTGTTATTTATATTTTAAGTACCTGTGGTTGTAGTCGTCGTAGTCGTCGTCTGGGTTGTTTCGGTTCCATTTTTTTCTTCGCCCTTGGCTATAAACAAATTATTTCTCCGGATTACGCTTCCACAATATGACATAAATAATTATTGTAATAAAATATACAGGTTGTAGAAATACCCATAACATAGCCGTTATCTATGCATTTGTATAAAACGAAACTTGTATGGCAGTCAACTTCATACGTACCACGTTGAGATCCAGTTGTACTGGTGCCCGTAGTTACTAAGGGTTTACTTGGTCCCTTATCTGGTTGGCTAGGTTCTTCAGGGGGCTTCTTATCTGACTGACAAGGTTTCTTAGGCGGTTTTCCTGGTACATTATCTGGTTGGCTAGGTTCTTCAGGGGACGTTTCTGGCTGCTTATCTGGTTTGGTAGGTTCCTTAGGGGGCTTCTTATCTGACTGACCAGGTTTCGTAGCAGGTTTTTCTGGTACTTTATCTGGTCTGCTGGGTTTCTTAGGGAGTTTATCTGGTTGGCTAGGTTCTTCAGGGGACGTTTCTGGCTGCTTATCTACTGAATCGCTAGATGCCTCAGGGGATTTTTCTGGTTCTTTAGTTTCGTTGGAGGCATTTTTTCGTTTTTCATCTGGATGCAAATAGAAAGATTTGTGTTAAGAAGAACTTGCACTCCATTAAAATCACAAAACATTAACGTTACTAATAATATGACGTTGTTCAGTATTCATTAGTAGATGGGAATCGTAACGGCAAAGATAATTACTGAAAATAGTACCTTCAGAGGCTCCGCCAGCCGTAGAGCTGGATTTGCTCTCGCCTGTGGTGGATGCTGTAAAAAAGTCAATATCTACAGTTACCATAAACATAAGCTAACCTAATGCTTTGGAGCATATTTTAAACAGGATTGTAATTAAATATTGATAAAAGCGTGATATTGTTACTTTTGTTTAAAACATTGTGTTATTTATATTTTAAGTACCTGTGGTTGTAGTGGTCGTTGTCGTCGTCTGGGTTGTTTCGGTTCCATTTTTTTCTTCGCCCTTGGCTGTAAACAAATTATTTCTCCGGATTAATGTTTCCACAATATGACATAAATAATTATTGTAATAAAATATACAGGTTGTAGAAATACCCATAACATAGCCGTTATCTGTGCATTGGTATAAAACGAAACTTGTATGTCAGTCAACTTCATACGTACCACGTTGAGATCCAGTTGTACTGGTGCCCGTAGTTACTACGGGTTTACTTGGTCCCTTATCTGGTTGGCTAGGTTCTTCAGGGGGCTTCTTATCTGACTGACAAGGTTTCTTAGGAGGTTTAACTGGTACTTTATCTGGTTGGCTAGGTTCTTCAGGGGACGTTTCTGGCTGCTTATCTACTGAATCGCTAGATGCCTCAGGGGATTTTTCTATTTCTTTAGTTTCGTTGGAGGCATTTTTTCGTTTTTCACCTGGATGCAAATAGAAAGATTTGTGTTAAGAAGAACTTGCACTCCATTAAAATCACAAAACATTAACGTTACTAATAATATGACGTTGTTCAGTATTCATTAGTAGATGGGAATCGTAACGGCAAAGATAATTACTGAAAATAGTACCTTCAGAGGCTCCGCCAGCCGTAGAGCTGGATTTGCTCTCGCCTGTGGTGGATGCTGTAAAAAAGTCAATATCTACAGTTACCACAAACATAAGCTAACCTAATGCTTTGGAGCATATTTTAAACAGGATTGTAATTAAATATTGATAAAAGCGTGATATTGTTACTTTTGTTTAAAACATTGTGTTATTTATATTTTAAGTACCTGTGGTTGTAGTCGTCGTAGTCGTCGTCTGGGTTGTTTCGGTTCCATTTTTTTCTTCGCCCTTGGCTATAAACAAATTATTTCTCCGGATTACGCTTCCACAATATGACATAAATAATTATTGTAATAAAATATACAGGTTGTAGAAATACCCATAACATAGCCGTTATCTATGCATTTGTATAAAACGAAACTTGTATGGCAGTCAACTTCATACGTACCACGTTGAGATCCAGTTGTACTGGTGCCCGTAGTTACTAAGGGTTTACTTGGTCCCTTATCTGGTTGGCTAGGTTCTTCAGGGGGCTTCTTATCTGACTGACAAGGTTTCTTAGGCGGTTTTCCTGGTACATTATCTGGTTGGCTAGGTTCTTCAGGGGACGTTTCTGGCTGCTTATCTGGTTTGGTAGGTTCCTTAGGGGGCTTCTTATCTGACTGACCAGGTTTCGTAGCAGGTTTTTCTGGTACTTTATCTGGTCTGCTGGGTTTCTTAGGGAGTTTATCTGGTTGGCTAGGTTCTTCAGGGGACGTTTCTGGCTGCTTATCTACTGAATCGCTAGATGCCTCAGGGGATTTTTCTGGTTCTTTAGTTTCGTTGGAGGCATTTTTTCGTTTTTCATCTGGATGCAAATAGAAAGATTTGTGTTAAGAAGAACTTGCACTCCATTAAAATCACAAAACATTAACGTTACTAATAATATGACGTTGTTCAGTATTCATTAGTAGATGGGAATCGTAACGGCAAAGATAATTACTGAAAATAGTACCTTCAGAGGCTCCGCCAGCCGTAGAGCTGGATTTGCTCTCGCCTGTGGTGGATGCTGTAAAAAAGTCAATATCTACAGTTACCATAAACATAAGCTAACCTAATGCTTTGGAGCATATTTTAAACAGGATTGTAATTAAATATTGATAAAAGCGTGATATTGTTACTTTTGTTTAAAACATTGTGTTATTTATATTTTAAGTACCTGTGGTTGTAGTGGTCGTTGTCGTCGTCTGGGTTGTTTCGGTTCCATTTTTTTCTTCGCCCTTGGCTGTAAACAAATTATTTCTCCGGATTAATGTTTCCACAATATGACATAAATAATTATTGTAATAAAATATACAGGTTGTAGAAATACCCATAACATAGCCGTTATCTGTGCATTGGTATAAAACGAAACTTGTATGTCAGTCAACTTCATACGTACCACGTTGAGATCCAGTTGTACTGGTGCCCGTAGTTACTACGGGTTTACTTGGTCCCTTATCTGGTTGGCTAGGTTTTTCAGGGGGCTTCTTATCTGACTGACAAGGTTTCTTAGGAGGTTTAACTGGTACTTTATCTGGTTGGCTAGGTTCTTCAGGGGACGTTTCTGGCTGCTTATCTACTGAATCGCTAGATGCCTCAGGGGATTTTTCTATTTCTTTAGTTTCGTTGGAGGCATTTTTTCGTTTTTCACCTGGATGCAAATAGAAAGATTTGTGTTAAGAAGAACTTGCACTCCATTAAAATCACAAAACATTAACGTTACTAATAATATGACGTTGTTCAGTATTCATTAGTAGATGGGAATCGTAACGGCAAAGATAATTACTGAAAATAGTACCTTCAGAGGCTCCGCCAGCCGTAGAGCTGGATTTGCTCTCGCCTGTGGTGGATGCTGTAAAAAAGTCAATATCTACAGTTACCATAAACATAAGCTAACCTAATGCTTTGGAGCATATTTTAAACAGGATTGTAATTAAATATTGATAAAAGCGTGATATTGTTACTTTTGTTTAAAACATTGTGTTATTTATATTTTAAGTACCTGTGGTTGTAGTGGTCGTTGTCGTCGTCTGGGTTGTTTCGGTTCCATTTTTTTCTTCGCCCTTGGCTGTAAACAAATTATTTCTCCGGATTAATGTTTCCACAATATGACATAAATAATTATTGTAATAAAATATACAGGTTGTAGAAATACCCATAACATAGCCGTTATCTGTGCATTGGTATAAAACGAAACTTGTATGTCAGTCAACTTCATACGTACCACGTTGAGATCCAGTTGTACTGGTGCCCGTAGTTACTACGGGTTTACTTGGTCCCTTATCTGGTTGGCTAGGTTTTTCAGGGGGCTTCTTATCTGACTGACAAGGTTTCTTAGGAGGTTTAACTGGTACTTTATCTGGTTGGCTAGGTTCTTCAGGGGACGTTTCTGGCTGCTTATCTACTGAATCGCTAGATGCCTCAGGGGATTTTTCTATTTCTTTAGTTTCGTTGGAGGCATTTTTTCGTTTTTCACCTGGATGCAAATAGAAAGATTTGTGTTAAGAAGAACTTGCACTCCATTAAAATCACAAAACATTAACGTTACTAATAATATGACGTTGTTCAGTATTCATTAGTAGATGGGAATCGTAACGGCAAAGATAATTACTGAAAATAGTACCTTCAGAGGCTCCGCCAGCCGTAGAGCTGGATTTGCTCTCGCCTGTGGTGGATGCTGTAAAAAAGTCAATATCTACAGTTACCATAAACATAAGCTAACCTAATGCTTTGGAGCATATTTTAAACAGGATTGTAATTAAATATTGATAAAAGCGTGATATTGTTACTTTTGTTTAAAACATTGTGTTATTTATATTTTAAGTACCTGTGGTTGTAGTGGTCGTTGTCGTCGTCTGGGTTGTTTCGGTTCCATTTTTTTCTTCTCCCTTGGCTGTAAACAAATTATTTCTCCGGATTAATGTTTCCACAATATGACATAAATAATTATTGTAATAAAATATACAGGTTGTAGAAATACCCATAACATAGCCGTTATCTATGCATTGGTATAAAACGAAACTTGTATGTCAGTCAAATTCATACGTACCACGTTGAGATCCAGTTGTACTGGTGCCCGTAGTTACTAGGGGTTTACTTGGTCCCTTATCTGGTTGGCTAGGTTCTTCATGGGACGTTTCTGGCTGCTCATCTGCAGGTTTGGTAGGTTGCTTAGGGGGCTCCCTATCTGACTGATAAGGTTTCTTAGGAGGTTTTTCTGGTACTTTATCTGGTTTGCTGGGTTTCTTGGGGGGATTTTCTGGTACCTTATCTGGTTTGCTGAGTTTGTTAGAGGGTTTTTCAGGTACTTTATCTGGTTTGGTAGGTTCCTTAGGGGGCTTCTTATCTGACTGACCAGGTTTCGTAGCAGGTTTTTCTGGTACTTTATCTGGTCTGCTGGGTTTCTTAGGGAGTTTATCTGGTCGGCTAGGTTCTTCAGGGGACGTTTCTGGCTGCTTATCTACTGAATCGCTAGATGCCTCAGGGGATTTTTCTGGTTCTTTAGTTTCGTTGGAGGCATTTTTTCGTTTTTCATCTGGATGCAAATAGAAAGATTTGTGTTAAGAAGAACTTGCACTCCATTAAAGTCACAAAACATTAACGTTACTAATAATATGACATTGTTCAGTATTCATTAGTAGATGGGAATCGTAACGGCAAAGATAATTACTAAAAATAGTACCTTCAGATGTTCCACCAGCCGTAGAGCTGTATTTGCTCTCGCCTTTGGTGGATGCTATAAAAAAGTCAATATCTACAGTTACCACAAACATAAGCTAACCTAATGCTTTGGAGTGTCAGTCAAATTCATACGTACCACGTTGAGATCCAGTTGTACTGGTGCCCGTAGTTACTAGGGGTTTACTTGGTCCCTTATCTGGTTGGCTAGGTTCTTCATGGGACGTTTCTGGCTGCTCATCTGCAGGTTTGGTAGGTTGCTTAGGGGGCTCCCTATCTGACTGATAAGGTTTCTTGGGTGGTTTTTCTGGTACCTTATCTGGTTTGCTGAGTTTCTTAGGGGGTTTTTCAGGTACTTTATCTGGTTTGATAGGTTCCTTAGGGGGCTTCTTATCTGACTGACCAGGTTTCTTAGCAGGTTTTTCTGGTACTTTATCTGGTCTGCTGGGTTTCTTAGGGAGTTTATCTGGTTGGCTAGGTTCTTCACGGGACGTTTCTGGCTGCTTATCTGCAGGTTTGGTAGTATGCTTAGGGGGCTCCCTATCTGACTGATAAGGTTTCTTAGGTTTTTCTGGTACCGTATCTGGTTTGCTTAGTTTCTTGGGGGGTTTTTCTGGTACCTTATCTGGTTTGCTGAGTTCCTTGGGGCGTTTTTCTGGTACTTTATCTGGTTTGCTGGGTTTCTTAGGGGGTTTTTCTGGTACCTTATCTGGTTTGCTGAGTTTCTTAGGAGGTTTTTCTGGTACTTTATCTGGTTTGCTGGGTTTCTTAGGGGGTTTTTCTGGTACCTTATCTGGTTTGCTGAGTTTCTTAGGGGGTTTTTCAGGTACTTTATCTGGTTTGATAGGTTCCTTAGGGGGCTTGTTATCTGACTGACCAGGTTTCTTAGCAGGCTTTTCTGGTACTTTATCTGGTCTGCTGGGTATCTTAGGGAGTTTATCCGGTACTTTATTTTGTTTGTCTGGTTTCGGTTTGCTAGCTTGTTTACTACTAGTATAAGTTCTATCTTCTGAAAAAGAAAAAGGTTTAGTTTTTTCTGTTTAAGAAGAACTGTAACTTCTTTGTAAGAAGTTAAGAATTATTTGTCCTGCAGGGGGAAAATGATGTATTAACCGTGTTGCCAGTGGTTTCTTACTAAGCAAACAAAGGATTGTGGTAAAAATCAAAACTCTTTTCTAAATATTGGTGTAAAGGTTTCTTCTACGAATAATTGAACCACGTTAATAAAACAGCAATTTTTTAAATAGTTAGTTACTTTTGATGGTGCATGCTCAAAACATTGATTAATTGCTTTAAATTGTTTAAATCATTGCAAGCCAGATTATTACTAGATTAGTTTTTAGGCATTATGTTTTTGTTGGGGTTTCAGTGCGAGGCTAAAATAACGGGTGTAAGAAGACACTTAACGAAGCCGAGAGTCACTTGCACTCACCGTCATTGTGATATTTTTTTTATATTGTATCATACCTGGGAATCATCGGGCTACGGCAAAATTGAAGGTCAAAATTTCCAATTTTTCTGACATTTTTTACGAAAACCAGTTTTTAATGTTAGAACACCCCCACGACCCCTGTACCGTTGCGTGCACCCACAATCACCATGTTTTGCGGGCGTTACATTGCGCACTCAAACAACAAATTTTCACACCAAATATAAAAGTCGTTTCCCAGCAATTATTTTTGTGCTATGTTACTTTTTTTTATGTACAGAATGTGTAGTTGACGGCTATGTCATGTATGTTATTACAGGCTGGTAGCAGCTCGATGAGAGTTGCCGATTTACTTGAAATTTACTTGAATGGCGTGCAATAGGAGAGGCGTATCTCCAGCAGTGGAAGCTGATGATGATGATAAGTACCTATTACTGTAATCTCATTTATTTTCGGCCATAAGTTCGCAAACTGATATACATCTTTAAAACTCTCCGGCATATTACCAATCCCATTATAATACGCAATGTCTATTTCGCTCTTTGCCTATCCATCGTAACATATTGCATTTCTTGTTGGGGTGGCGCAGCTAAAACCACCCTCAAGCCGCTAGAAGTAGTACACAGGGCCATATTAAAGGTAGCCACTTTTCGTCCTATCCTGTTTCCAACCGATCAACTATACAATGACTGTAAAGTACTAAATGTTCGGCAACACTTCATACTACAGACAGTCATTCTGCAACACCGCAACACCCCATACCGAATAATAGAAAATAAAAAACGTAGTAAACGTCAAAAGGATAGGATATGCACCCTGCCGCGCGTACGCTCAACTTTTGTCAAGAGATTTTTTCATTTTCTTGGTCCGTTTCTTTACAACAAATTAAACGAAGAGTGTTAAATCTATGGTCTACCGTATTACAAATCCAAAAAGATTATACAATCCTACCTCCAAGATAAGTCATATAACGAAACTGAAAAGATCTTAACATAATGTGATGAACATCGACAAGCACACACGCATACACCCTCACACGCACCCTTCCACACTCCCACGCACCCAATCACATACACACACCCACACATACCACACACTCCATCACACACACACACGCTCATATTTACCTCAATTTAATTTAACTTAATTTATTTTATTTTATTTTACGATAACAATATGTGTCTTAAACTTTTAATTGTATAACTCAATTCCTCAAAATTGTAACAGTAACATCAGAAGCACTATGTAACTTTTACGTCTTTGTACCTTAGGGGACCGGACTGCTTCTCCTTAACACAGGTTTCCATAACCTTGCTAGGAGAGCAGTGCTCACCCACACGTTTGTAGAAATAGTACTTATTTTGTAAAACTGTATTTTTAACGTGTTCCACAATCCTTTGTTTTGAGTAAATAAATTTATTATTATTATTATTATTATTCTTTGTAGGTTGGTAATACCTGCAGTAGCTGGAGATAACAGGCCACCTATTCGGCCTGCGTTTGAAAAAGCTGAAATACGACAAGAAAAAATTTTTACTTATTTACATACATAAATTCACTGCTTCTTCCTATGGGGGTAGGCAGAAACTACAGAACGCCACCTGCTGCGAGCCTTAAATACTCGTACATATTATCGTATACATATTATCGTATACATATTATTTTGCTTCGTTTACGTTCATACATCTGGTCATACACGCACGGCGATGCGAGTACTATACACCAGGTCAGTGTACCTATGTCTTTCTAGGGTGTTTGCTCCCGGTGCATCCACTCACCTTGTAAATATCTTATTTATTTATTTTATTATCTCTCTTTTATTTATTTTAGGGCCTTTTGTTAGTCGACTTTCACTCATCCTTACTATTATATTATTTATGCAGTAGTAAGTAAATTAGGATTTATTGCTAACTAGCTGTTGCCCGCGACTTCGTCTACGATCCAGGATGAAAAGTAGTCTATTAGAAACCAAAATAATAACCCAAGTCTTCAACAAACTTCTAATAGAAAAGACCGTATGATGAAAAACAATAATAATACAAGTAAAATAAAAAAACAATAAATTATGAAATTAGTGTAACATTAAACTAAAACACATACATTATACTAACTATTAACTACAAGACAACCCGCACAGGGCTCACGCGGTAGATTAGAGGCCACTCCCTCTCGAAGAGAGGAGGCCTGTATCCCAGCTGTGGGAACATCATCGGCTGATTATGCTATTACAAGATGGCGTCGAAATATTCTTCCTTCCAGGGCATTATGGTAATTCCGTCTGGTCTCTTCCCATCGTCGCGTGGCAGGCCGTTGGGTTCTAAAACAGCTGGCACCCCGGCGGTGACAAGAGCACGACGGATGATGTCATTAATGCTGGCGTGCCGTGCTATCCGAGCTGCGCTCCTACTGCAGGATAGGCCATGGTGTCCGAGGCAGTCGACAGCTTCACCGCACTGACAGCGATGCGGACCCCCACAAGGAGCGCCCAAACGCAGACAGGTAGCGAGCCGGAAGGTGGTGTCACTTAGCATAGTGCCTATGTACCCAACATAGGCACTATGCTAAGTGAAGGGAGTGCTTGAAGCCAGAGCCCCGACTCCCACTCACCCACAGCCAGCAGGCGGGCACGCTCAGCAGTATTGGTGGACGTATTGATAAGTTTATTCCGTACCAACCTGCAGAGCGGCTCATCCCACTGTCTCTGGGAAGATGGGTTTTTATGGTTTTCATTTATTTATATGGGCTTTTCTATTAGAAATTTGTTGAAGCCTTGGGTTATATTATTTTGGTTTCTAATATTCGTTGGTATTTGGAAAGGAAGACAGGAAACCCATTGTTTCTCCGTTATAATATTTATATATAGCAGCCGCAGATGTGGCTCTCATCAAAAAAAAAGCTTGTTAACTCAATCAGTGACCACTTTTTAATAATATATTTAATAAGTTATCTCACCATTGCTGAAAGCTAGTCCTATTGAATCATCATCATGTTCATCTTCTTCGTCATCACCTGTATCATCACAAAATATCGTTATTAGTCTTAGTTTGGCACAAAAATAACGAGTTTAAAAGACGCTTTCTATTATTTTTGTGTTATGTTACTTAGTTTTGTTGGAGGCTCGTGGCCAAATAAGAACATCCGCACGGTTTGATCAACCTATGCGTGTGGTTAACCTATGCTTGCCGCGGTCGGGTCGTGGATGGGTAACCGTTATGAGTGAAATAAAGTGCTGAGTGTTTATTTTTTTAATTTTAGGTTGATTCGATTCCCGGTTTAGGTAGGTTTGTCGAGAAATCTGTGAATGCACTTTTGTTTCTTTTTAATAATAAAGGAATGTTTCCATTAAGTAAAATAATCTATCTTAAGGATTTAAAGTGGTTTCCCTTCAGGGCCTATTCATTTTTTCCATCCTGTATATGTAATTATGTTGATAATAAATATATAGCATCAAATCAAATCAAAACATTTATTTGCATATCACAAGCTCAGAGGATGTTACGAAAGGTTCATAAGGTACACTGTATTATAACCATGTGAGGTGTGCAAATATTAGAAACATTATGACACAATGCATGCATGTATATATATGTATACCCCGTGTTCCGGATGATATACATAAACTTGGACTAGGTGTTCAGACCATGGAAACAAGCATTTTTCATTATGAACATATTAATGAATTCTTATTTTTTATTTTTTGTTAATTTTCACACAAACCTTAACGTAAATCACCCGATATGCATGCCTCTTCATATTTTTATAGATTTATCATTTTAATTGCACTAAGCGGCAACACAGGCCAAATTATGACCTTTTCTTACTGCATAGCTCCATTAAATTTCATTAATCCTCTACTGCATGAATTATTAAGGAAGACCAAAAAAAAAAAAAACACTGAAATGTGCTTTATTAGGGTATTAGTAGTGATACTAAGTGATCAAAAAAAAATACTATTAATATATTGGAAAATAAATTTTGAAGCCAAACTTGTTATGAATCACAAAGTATACCTGTGCCATTTTTGGCTTCGTATGCAATCAATCTATATGTGAAACTCTCTAAAAAACATTACATATCTCGCATTTTGTATATGAACGACTACGGAATTATTCTAACACAGTTGTCGTTGCTCATTTTCTATTGGAAGATGAGCGATCTGAGGGGCAATTTTCGTAATTTTAAGAACGTTCACAGTCTGATCTCAGTCTCAATCTGTCAAAAAATACTTCTAATTTCCCTACATTTTGACAAGTTTTTGACATTTGTTTGTCGCCGAGATGAGACTGCGACTAGATTTTGAAGTTTTAAATTACGAGAATTAGCCTTCTGGTCTACTCGGACGGATTCCAAGGGCAGTTCTTGAGTTTTTGCTGGTGCTTTTCTGCCTGTTTTTCGAGCTGGAGATCTATTTCGAACTATAGGCGTCCCTACTCTACTCGATGTTGGAGTGGTTTGAGTTGGAGTACCTGTGCTAGGACGGCCACGTTTTTTTGGTAGACATTTACCTGTCTTGTAAAAGTATTCTGATAAATCCCAATCTCCAATTTGAAGTCGTATAAAGACACATAGCTTACTGGTCGTTTGGGGCGTTTAGATGAGCGCAAGTTGGAAAGTGAAACTCTAACTCTGATGATGACAACCTTCTGTCATCATCAGAGTTAGAGTTGGAATCGTCGTTACTGTGAGACCCATCACCAGGAATAGACTTCAGTTAAGACCCTACTATAATAATTATTAATAATATTACAAATGTGAAAGTTTGTATGGATGGATGGATGGATGGATGGATGGATGGATGGATGGATGGATGGATGGATGGATGGATGGATGGATGGATGGATGGATGGATGGATGGATGGATGGATGGATGGATGGATGTTTGTTACTCTTTCATGCAAAAACTACTGAACGGATTTAGATGAAATTTAACACACAGATGGTTTATAACCAGGATTAACTTATAGGATACTTTTTATCCCGATATTCTTACGGGACCGAAACTTATGCGGGTGAAACCGCGGGGCGCAGCTAGTAAGCCATAAAAGCGCGAAGGAAGCATGACTGAAAAGAAAAAAAAGTGCTTGCGGAGCCATTGGTTATAAAGTGCAAGAAACTATTTTACGCAAGCTAAATAATTACGTATATAAGACTTTTTGTTATTTTGATCTGTAAGGTAAATTAAATAGTATTTAAGTAAACTAGGTATAAAATAACTAATTAATACATTTTTGTCATTATATCAAGACTTCTAACGTTAAATATTGTTAAGAATTTTATTGTCCTACAGTTACCATAAAGTATGCTCATGCCGCCTGTGATACAGGTATATCCTAGTACAGGCATCGAACATTATTATACCTTAGTAAGTTATTTCTAAGAATTTATGTAAATATTTTACCAATTTAATACTGAATAAAATATTATTATTATGTCGTTTATTTATTTAGTCGTCTTATTTTATTACATTTTTAAATATTAGTATGATTAAATAAAAAAATAAAAAAACATTTAAAAATATAAAAAAAATAGTGATCCACCGGTGTCGGGAGCAGGGTCGTATATATTATTATTATTATTATTATTCATATTCACACCGTAAATGCATGGTGAGCCATTTTTAGAAAGTCGTATTTACACCGTACATGCATACGAAGCCAAAAATGGCTTCCGGATATAAACATTGGAAATAAAGGGAAATTGAACGTAAACTTATATGCAATATGTTGTACACGATAATAGAAGCCCTGAGTAACATGAAACATATTTTACATAATTATTTTCTTCCCTTTACCAATCCCAAAAACATAAATCAAAATTCCTAATTATTGAAATCACTCCGGCGCACTGTGTGGGTACAAAAAAGTGATGTTACGTTTGATGTCTGATATTTCCCAAAGACTGAGACATCATTTTGAAAGAAAAATTAACCATGTTACAAAAATAAGAGGTAGATAAAAAATATTTAAATAGGTAAATGAAATTACAAATATCTTTGTAACGATCTTTGTTATAAGTCCTTTGTTAGATTTGATTTGTAAAAGCTATAGAAGCGTTGGCCCGAGTTTATGGAAAACGTGAAGAACACGGTGTACTTTTTTTTTATTGTATCAGAAAGGTATGGTTAAATTTAAGGATGTGGCACAGACCATCAAACGGAACCACATTCTCCATTGAACCAACATTGTTATCGAGGAAAAAATGTCAGCTGTCCCATACATTTGGGTTAAGTAGGTATTGAATTTTTTTATGGGATAGTTGATATTTTTAAAGACAAGCAATGAAAAGGTGATCATTACCATTCAACGCAATACCGCCAGTTTTTTGGACATGCTAACTGTCGACAGCGATGCGGGGAATTATTTCGGCGCTATCTTGTAGTTAATATTTAATGTTAAACCAATTGCATAATTTATTGTTTTTTATTTTGCTGGTATTATTATTGTATTTAATTATATCGATTCATTTATCGTTCTCGATTACAACATTCACTACTAAAATGTAGACTTGGGTTTTCTATTAGAAGTTGGATTAGAACCCACGGCTGAAGGCTGACCTCTAAAATACAGGTCCAGGCCTAGTTTGGCGTTTAGGGACAAATTTGTGGCAATACACTCGTGTACTTTCTTATTGTGACTGGCTTGTAACATGTCTTTTTAAGTGTCAAATATTTTTTTAATTATTATAAAGGAAGTTAGGTTACCCATTGTTTCTCCGTTCTTGTATTTAAATATAGCTGCCGCAGATGTGGCTCTCATCAATAAAAAAGCTATTTAACTTAATCAGTGACAATTTTTTAATAATACATTTAATTAATTATCTTACCTTCTCTGTAAGGGTCTCCTATCTCCGCTGAGTCATCATGACCTTCATAATCTGTATCATCAATATATATTTATTAGTCCGAGTTCAATTCATAATAATAATATCGGCTGACTTTTTTAAACGTCTGGACAAAAACAAGTTAATAAAGGTGAAAGGAGTAAAAGACACACGCACAGAAATAACTTTATTTTTCAACAAAGATATACACCGTGTCCCGGACGATATACATTAACTTCAACCAGATGTTCAGACCATGGAAATAAGCATTTTTCATTGTGGATATACAGGCTGATTTTTTAAAGACCAGCCAATTTAAGGATGTGGTACAGACCATCAAACTGAACAACTTTCTCCATGGGACAAATAGCGTAATCGCGAAAATTTTATCAACTGTCCCATAGAAAACTTCAATACCTACTCGACCTAAATGTATGGGACGGCTGAATTTTTATTCGCGATTATGATGTTGGTCCCATGGAGAAAGTTGTTCAGTTTGATGGTCTGTACTACATCCTTAAATTTGGCTGGTCTTTAAAAAATCAGCCTGTATTAATGAATTCTTATTTTTTATTTTTGTTAATTTTCGTACAAACAAAATACCTTGACGTAAGTTACCCGATATGCATGCCTCTTTATCTCTTTATCCGTAGCATTTGATAGATTTATCATTGTAATTGCACTAAGCGGCAACAACATAGGCCAAATTAAGACCTTTTCTTATGCAGAGCTCAATTAAATTTCAATAAATTAAATTACAAATATCTTTTGTAACGAAGCCTTTTTAGGTACTACTTCCTTTGTTAGATTTGATTTATAAACGTTATTTGTATAACGTTTGTCAAAGTTAATGGATAACGTTAAGAACACGGTGTATATTATTTTATTTTTTTCTTTTCTTCTTTTTTATAATAAATATGTAATAAAAAGGTGTGGTTAAATTTAAGAGTGTGGCACAGACCATCAAACTAAATTGACCAACGTCGTAATAAAAAAAGTTAGTTCAATTTAATCAATGACCACTTTTTAATCACATATTTAATACATTAGCTGCGCCACGCGGTTTCACCCGCATAAGTTTCGATCCTTTGGGAATATTGGGATAAAAAATATCCTATATGTTAAACCTGGTTATAAACCATCTATGTGCCAAATTTCATCTAAATTCGTTTAGTAGTTTTTGCGTGAAAGAGTAAGTAACAAACATCCATCCATCCATCCATACAAACTTTCACGTTTATAATATTATTAGTAGGATTATCTTACCATCGATCTCATTAGTTTTGGCATGTGAGGAATCATTATCGTCGTCTTTTCCGTCAGTGGCTATATCATAACAAAGTATCTTTATTAGTCCGAGTTTGGTACGAAAATAACGGGTGAAAATGACGCTTCAATTATTTTTGTGGAATGTTACTTAGTTTATTGGGGCTCGTGGCCAAATGATAACAGCCGCACGGGTTAATCAAAGGGTTAAGTTATGTTTGCCGCGGTCAGTTCGTAGATGGGTGGGTGGGTGATGGGTGGGATGGGGATGGGGATTCATAGCATAATATCCAGACCCCTCCCGGAAACAAAGAATATACCTACTGTCCACCGAGAGCTCGGAAAAAATTCAATAGAAACCATTAGTCAATATGTTTTTCAGAAAAGTAGGTCGACTGTTTTGAACATTTATCTAATACTAATACTAAGGCTGAACAGTTTGTTTGTTTGTTTGAACTTGCTAATCTCTGGCACTACCAGTCAAATAAAAAAATAAAAGTCTGTTTTGTATTTGATAGCCCAATACTTGAGAAAGGCTGTAGGCTATTTAACATCACGCTAGGACAGTTAGGAGCCGGCCGAAAAGATACAAATTCAGAAAGAACGCTAAGCGAACACGAAGTAAAGGCGTGGGAAGGCAGACGATTCTGCGGGATGGGTTGAGGGAACCAGAAATTTCATGCGGACGAAGTCACGGGCTTAAGCTAGTATATATTATTCTTAAGTCAGGTGGAATCACTTTTTTTGTTTTATATTTTCTGGTGTACAATAAAGTACATACAGGGTGGCAGGTACATCGACGCGAAAACAGGAACCATGGATTCAGCACATGAGTTTAGACCCCATAGCGTCGAAATTTTTCGTCGGTTATAAAAAAAAATATTGCTGTCCAATACGTTTTGACCGCGTAGGTATTACACTTTTCTATGAAACAGAAGATATTTTTTTTGATAGCCGACGAAAAATTTTTACGCTATGGGAGACCCCATAGCGTAAACATTTTCGTAATTTTTTCAGGGTGGCAGGGACATCGACGCGCAAATTGTAACCATAAAGCATAAACCATTCAGTACATGAGTTTAGACAAACTCATGTACTGAATTTATGGTTACAGTTTGCGCGTCGATGTCCCTGCCACCCTGTATAAATAAATAAAATATTTTTATTTCGAATATATTTTCTTTTCAGATATGAAATCAAAACTCACCTGCATGTGTCTCTAGTAAGCCTAACGGCAAAATAAATAAAACGAAGTAAGCCCAACGTTGGCTACCCATTTTCCAACGAGCGATCAGACTGACGATAGCCAACAAAACCCAGGTATTTTAAGGAAGCGAAAGGCAATTAAAATGAACTTATCATAATATTCGTGAGTAAATTTAATAGTAGTTTTATTTCTATGAAATGAAAATGACATAATTCACTTTATTGTGATCGTGATCCATATGAGATAAGAATTTTCACTATAACATAATTTTTTTATTATCCATTACCTACTGCCCTCTTCCAAAAAAAATTAAGGTATAAAAGTAAAAGCAAGCATAAGTTTAATAAGTTATTGACAATGTTTACAGAACGAAACTTACTTTGAACACATTGTAGCTGTAACTGTACACACCTTGTCCTCCTCCAACCAATATTCACTTCTTTGCCCTTAATTGGAACTAGTCTCCGATCTTAATGCCATTTCTTTTAAATACAAATAAATTATTCAAAAGTTTTCGCGCGTTTGACAGTTACAATATCAAATTCATTGACATAATAAACGAGTATAACCATGATGTTACCGCGTCAAAACTGTTGACAATAAATTCATTTTCCGTACGTAATAATGTGTAACGGACTCGTCCGTGTGGTGCACTTAAAGAATAGCACCACCCTACTTCCCGTGGGTGTCGTAAAAGGCGACTCGAGCGTCTCAGAAACTAAAATTGACACACTGTTGCAAATGGTCATCATGTTGTTTTGGTGATTTAGGTCTCTGGTGATTTAGGTCTAAATCATGGAATAAGACGTTTTTTTGTGTATTTTGCGTACTTGTATAATACACATAGGTCAGTGGCTGAATGTCATTCTGCGGTATTGACATTACGACGCAATATTTATAATGCTGAGTCGTTAAAGCAGATTCTATTCTATCTAAGCAGATATCTAGTTGACGAACATATTTTGGATGTGACTGTACAATAACATAGGTAGATACCAAAAGTGAATTAAATTATAATAATATATATATTTGCTCAGAAGCTTCATCTAAATAAACCCATTACGCTTTTATTTCGGAAATAAAACGGCTCAACATAGGGTGCAAATAATATGCAGTGAGACAATACTGTCTCAATATGCCTATTTTTCACGAAGTCTCTCGATATGAATGTGGACATCTTGCTTTTATGACGTTGTTGAGTCACAAAATAGAGAGGTACAGAAGGTCGGCTCCATACGGTGAGCGAAAACACACGCATACATAGACACGTTTCACGTTCACCGAGTGTAAACGCACTCGTGACTGGCATTTCACCGAGACGGACGTCTACACGCGCCTGGGGTCTACTCCCTAAACATGAAATCCGTAGTTTCAGTCGAAATGCCGTTTGCTAAGCCGTATTATTTATGGACATGAGATTAGTTCGAGGCCCGAACTAAGAATTAATGAGAACACAATTTGACAGCTGTCTCTTA
Organism: Apamea epomidion; assembly: GCA_947507525.1. Lineage (NCBI taxonomy): Eukaryota > Metazoa > Arthropoda > Insecta > Lepidoptera > Noctuidae > Apamea > Apamea epomidion. Next base: position 13,859,728 of record OX382231.1, read on the forward strand.
TTCCGATGTGTTATAGGCCGTCCGATTTTTTTTTATATGTCACTTGTTTTGACGGATCAGCTACTTTTGGATGGGCTCGTGGCTTCGTTGACGGACTTAGAGTGTAAATCCCATGGCTTTCGACCGAGACAGTCTGACATTGCAATCAACGCGCGCCAGTTTTCGATGGTTGAATGGAGCCGGCCTTCTTTAGATACTACTCTGTGGTTGAGTGGAGCCGATTTCAATATACGGACAAAGCCATTGCCGGTTCACGTTCAGTTTTCCACGTTTTCGCCGTCGTATGCACACCGTTATTTTGTGAAATCTCCTCACAAATATTCATATTATGTTTGGCTTTACATGGACATTTTAGTATAGGTAGGTGTCTGGATTTTTGTGGTATTGAATATTGATGTAAGTGATGCTGAAATATTTTATCAGTTTTGTTTTTCTCAACTCAAACACAAACTCTTAAGTCTCATAGAAACATTAGAGTTGTAATTATTCAGAGGAGATAAAGCCGCAGTACCTTTATCTAAATAAACATAACACAACGCTGTGTTTCCCCGTAGGGTTAGGCAGAGATGTAGTTATACTAGGTACACCCACATTTTGCCAGTTATGTTAAAGTCCCATGTAATAGAAGCAAATCTTTTGCCATCAACCAGGCACAAATCCAGACTGAAGTCTGCTACTGGGAGATAGCAGATAAAAAAAAAACAAAAACATTTTGTTCTACCTAGGAATCGAACCCAGGACCTTATGATCAGCAGTAGCGCTTGCGACCACTAGGTCAGCGAGACAGTCTACGAGTATCTAATTAAAATTGAATAGGGTAGTTCCCGGGGTAAAAAAATAATTATTATATTTAGTCCGTCAGATTATCGAAAAATAATGGACATGTATTTTTTCTTTTGTCAATCATACAAAAAATGACAAAGATAAAGCGCGTCAAAATTTGATCGTGACGTCACGCCATGCTAAAAATGTAGCAAGGCGTGACGTCACGCGGAAGTGCAGTGCGATTCTGATAACCATCTCACCGTGAAAACTTAGGTGAAGTGAGCATGGAGTGAGCTGTCATTCCAACTAATGCTAGGGATTGATACTATTGACACCTCACTCTAAGCTCACTTCACCTAACTTTTCACGGTGTGATTTTTACAGAATCGATCGGCTGGTCTCCTTGATCAAACTTAAGAAGCCGATGGATTAGCAATATCCTTCTAAATGATTCAGATTGTTATTGTGTTACGCAAGGTGCTGGTGTTTGATGGTTGTTTTGTATCCATCTGATGGTTAGCCTCTGCTGAGATTGGTCACCAGGGCCGAAATTTGGTCTGGAGGACTTAATTTATTTATTTATCCAAAACGGTGTCTGCCGTTGAATTAAACGTTTTATAATTACACAAGGGGACGATGCTAGCCTACAACCCATCCTCTTGACATCTGACATTTCTCACAATGAAGCACTATAAAACTGTACCATTTCACTGCTGGAGAAAGATCTCTCGAATATCATGCCATTTAGCTCGATCCTTAGCAACTATCACTCAAACCAGTCGCCCTGCGAAGATCGTGTCTCTACCGACCATGCAGCGTCCTACCTCAAGCATGCCGATTCGCATTCTTCCCTCAAGAACACATCTACCCCAAATGTAATCAGAAAACTCACCTGAATAATAAAAATCTTGGGTTTGGTCACAAGGGTGGGCTTAGAGTAGTCCTTGAAATGGTTGATGACCTCAATCTCGCTGTAAAGCTGGTCTTTGGAGGGGTTGCGATAGTCGTGGAAAGGATCCGGCAGTTGGGTCTCGAGGTGGCATTGCACAAGTCCGAGGCCATGTCCTTTCATGGGCCCCGGTACGGGCCACCTTCGGGATCCCAACTGATGGTAGGAGGGGTTCACATCGGCGTCGAGACAACGATGAGATACCTGGGTCTCGTCCTCGACAGCCGGTGGAACTTCGTCGAGCATTTCCGACGTTTGGCCCCCAAACTGGAACGGGCCGGGGCCGCCTTAAAGCGGCTCCTGCCCAACCTTAGGGGGCCAAACGCCTCCTGCCGGAGGCTTTACGCGGGGGTCGTGCGGTCCATGGCCCTTTATGGGGCCCCGGTATGGGCGCGTTCACTGCGGCTTCGAGCCGCACACTACCTGAACGCGCCCCAAAAGGTGGTAGCCATAAGGCTTATCCGGGGATACCGCACGATCTCGGGCGAGGCAGCAAGCCTCCTTGCCGGACTGCCACCATGGGATCTGGAGGCGATAGTCCTCGCGCGCCTGTATGACTGGCGCGCGGAGGCACTACGTCGGGGGGAAACTCTGCACCCGCGGCAAATCGCTGCGGAGCGGACGGACCTCCGGCGCGGTCTCATGGTGGAATGGAAGGCGCGACTATCGCAACCCAGCGCAGGGCACGCCACGATAGCGGCGGTAAGACCCCTCTTTGAGGAGTGGCTAGAGAGGCGTCACGGCGCTCTCACCTACCGCCTGACGCAGGTCCTCTCCGGACACGGATGTTTCGGGAGGTTCCTGCACATAATCAGGCGGGAGGAGACGCCCGGGTGTCATCACTGCGAGGATCGCCCAGAGGACACGGTGGAGCACACGGTGGAGGTCTGCCCCGCTTGGGCAGAGCACCGCCGTGTCCTCGTAGAGGCGATCGGCAGCGGCGGCGACCTCTCGCGCCCGGCTCTGGTGCAAGCCATGGTCCGGGGCGAGAGGGAGTGGGAGGCGGTCACCTCCTTCTGCGAAGCAGTCATGCTAGCGAAGGAGGTGGCGGGATGGGCGAGGGAAAGATCCTCACGCCTCAGCCGCCGAGGGAGACGCTCCGGGCGTCGGGAGCCGCGTGACGACTCCCAGCCACCGTAGGCGCGGGCCTGCGGGCGGAGAGCAATGGGTAGCTCTCCGTCCGATCAGGACCAGGCCCGTGCCGGACGGCGTGTATGTGTTCCACGCGCGCCTCAAAGAGATGTCAGCGTAGTTGACGGGGCCCGACAGGGCCGAAGCCTGCCGGGGTAGCGGGATTGTCCGAAAGGGTTACCGCTGCCCTGGTACGTAAAGGGCTAAGGAAGGAACACGGGTGGGTTTTAGTCAGTAAGAGTCTGACACTCCCTTCTGCTCCACCCAGAGCGGGAGGAGTCATTTGATGATTTCCCATCCACAAAAAAAAAAAAAAAAAAGCTGGTCTTTGGCCCGCAGCATACCGTTGTTGGAGCCGTGTGTTAAGATAGCAACAGCCACACATCCGTAGTCCGTGAAGTCCCTTTCACTGACTGAAATGATATGAATAGTTACGTTAATAACTATGTATTTAAAAGATTATTTGCTACTGTTTGCATCTGCATCCAAACTGCTTAGTTATTAATGTTGGTACAGAATTTACCATTTTTGCTATCTACCGATCGCCCTCAGAGCACAACATTAGTAATTTTTGCGAATCTTTAGAAACCCTCCTCAGCTCCAACAATACGTCGTCATCGATGGCAATTGTAGGGGACATAAATATAGATATTCAAATCGGTACAGAAGACAAGCGAGCCAGCGAATATCTTGACCTTACCGGATATTACGGCTTCTTTCCCGGGCACCAATATTTGACAAGCGAAAATTCTTGCCTTGACCATGCATTAATAAAGACAAGTAAAACCACAAAAAATGGCGTATGTCAATCTTCTCTCACCGATCATGATACAGTGCTGATAGGAATAAATAAAGAACCATCGAGTCGAATATCTATCTCTGGGCAAACTAAATATAAGCTTAAGCTGGACTACTCTAAAATTCTTAGTGAAATCGAAAATGCAGATTGGAAATCTGTTTTAAACTCTGATGACCTGAGTGCAGCAGTGAATATATTTACGGATAATTTACGGGACATCATAAATCGACACACCAAAAAAGAAATTTTGCGCAATTCTAAAACCATTAGAAGACCCTGGTTAACAAAAAAATTGCTAAAATGTATTCGTAAAAGAGACGCACTTCACGCTGAAACAAAAAAAGAGGAAAATAGTGACAATTACGATCTACATCAGAAATATAAAACTTACAGAAACCGCTGTAATAATATTATAAAATTTTTTAAAAATGCCTATGATATAAACCTCCTGGACAATTCTAAAACAGATAGCAAAAAAACCTGGACTGCAATTAAAACAATATGTAACCTTAACAATACAAAATTGAATAGTCTAACTTTACTCAACGCAAATCCTGACCCGGTAGTCTCTCTGAATATGGTCAACACTTTTTTTGCTGATGTGGGAATACAACTTGCCGATCAGTCCCTAACTCAACTCAAAATAACAGAGATAGAACTAGCAAATTTAGCACTTGCGCTGGATAACACTGACCCTTCCCATCCTTTCATGATGTCCTCCATCCTTTTTTCTAACTCCAACAGATGAAACGGAAGTTACCTCTATCATAGGCAACCTTAAAAACGATTCCGCTCCTGGCTGGGATGGTATTCCGAATCGTGTTATCAAACTGGCTCAACATTGTCTAGCCGGCCCCATCTCACAGATTTGCAATCTGAGCTTGTCGTCAGGAGTAGTTCCAGTCCAGTTGAAAACGGCGAATATCTGCCCAATCTACAAAACTGGAGACGCATCAGTCCCATCAAATTACAGGCCTATGTCCCTTCTTACGTCACTGTCCAAAATCCTGGAGAAGCTGGTGAACAAGAGACTATTGGCATACCTAGAAAATAATCAACTGCTATCGACCAACCACTACGGCTTTCGAAATGGCAGATCAACGGAGGACGCAGTCTCTAATTTGGTGGATCATATAATTGATAACCTTGATAAAGGAAAAAAGTGTGTCGGCGTCTTCCTTGATCTTGCCAAGGCCTTTGACACCGTGTCAAGGCCGATATTCATCAAGAAGATGGAACGCTTGGGTATCAGGGGCATTGCATTGGAATTGTTTACTTCCTATCTTTCCAAACGTGAACAGAAGGTTTGCCTGAGCGATTTTCAGAGTACCTTTGCGAAAGTGGAATATGGAGTGCCCCAAGGGAGTGTCCTTGGTCCCACCTTATTTCTCCTGTACGTTAATGGTCTCTGCTCACTCAATTTAGACAACGCACAAATATCTGCGTACGCTGATGATACAGCTATTGTTTTCCACGGCGACTCTTGGAAGGAAACCTACAGTGCCGCAGAGACTGGAATGCGGGAGGTCACCAGTTGGCTGCAACACAATTTGCTCACCCTTAATGTCCAAAAAACCAAGGTAGTTAATTTTTCTGTAAGCCTAAAAACAGCTGCCCCTACACAGTTTGCACTCAAATCCCACCAATGCAATTATGGTCTAGGGGGTTGCTGTAGCTGCCCTGTTTTTGAACAGGTTACTAATATTAATCTGGGTATTTGCATAGACCAACACCTGACAATGGGAAAGCAAATCCAATCGGTTACTTCGCGCGTTAGTAAGCTTTTGTACATATTTAAAAGACTTCGATCTATAGCTGACAATGATACTCTTAAGATGACTTACCTGGCTTTATGTTAGTCTGTGCTTCGTTACTGCATAATATCTTGGGGTTTCGCTGGTAAAAGTTATCTAATTACTGCTGAACGTGCACAAAGAGCCATCCTCAAGGTCTCTTATAGGTTAGGAATCCGATACCCGACTGATAGGTTATATCGAGAAACGAGAGTGCTTACGGTACGCCAACTGTATATTTTATCAGTGCTACTCAAATTTCATAAAACAGCTGCGGCTACAGAGGTATCGGTTCAGCGCTCACGTAGGAATCCTAAGTGGAACAGAGTTTTCTGCAAACTAAATTTGGTAATAAGGCTTTCACTAGTATTGGACCATACCTGTACGAAAATATTAACAAAAAGCTTAAAATCTTATCCTTGCCAAGTTTTCGATGTAAAAAACGAGTTGAGGATTGGCTGCTTGGGCTTAATTATGCTGAAACTGAAAACCTTTTATTATAGAAGTATTAAAGTCTTCATCACCACATACACACTAACAATCAACATGCATGCTTAGACTCATCACATATATATTTACACTCATAACACATACACATTTATTTGGTTACCTTTTAGATCTAAGTATAATTTTTATTATTAACTATACTGAAACCGTTGCATTTGTTAACTTTTTAAGTCACACTATTTGTCGAAAGAGACTGGATCCTGCGACACAGGGTATCCTAGTGCGGTGTCCAGTGTCACTTGTTTTATAAATCAATAAACTTATTATTATTATTATCTAAGACTTTTTTTTGGGTGCAAAATTATCAAATGACCTCTCCCGCTCTGGGCTGAGCGGAAGGGCGTGTCAGACTTTTACTGACTAAAACCCACCCGTGTTCCTTCAGTTGCCTATGCCAGGAGCCAAGGTATCTCTTTCGAACAACCCGCGGCCCTGGCGGCATCGGCCCTAGCGGACCCCGTCAGTTCGTGCTGACATCTTTTTGAGGCGCGCGTGGAACACAACGCGCCGTTGACCCGGGCCTGCAATGCGATTCTGTAACCATCTCACCGTGAAAACTTAGGTGAAGTGAGCGTGGAGTGAGCTGTCATTACATCTAATGGTTCAGGAGTTCCTAAGTTTTCACGGTGAGATTTTTACAGAATCGATCGGCTGTAACGGGCGATTACTTCATCTTTTTTTATATAATTGACAAAACAAAAAATACGGGTCCAATATTTTTTGATAATCTAACTGACGGACTAATTAGATTTTTTTGAGAAAGTAGCCTATTGATATACATCTTCATATCTACTCCGTGAGTACCTTTACGCATCTTACTTTAGTATAGCACACTCTAAATGACACTAGGCTGATAAGATTTTAGTTTTTTCTCATTTTGTTAGTGATAGTGTTTAGGTCGGTTTCCTAATGGGTTCTAGGAGTTTGAAAATGCAAATAAAACGACACAGTTCAGTGCTTCTACAGTAATTTAATGCGTGCAATTTTCCTCGTCCTAGCAAAGGTATCTTTATTACTTAAAAGGAGGCCTCTATTGTAAGCATTATATTGAAGAAGTTTGTAAAGTTAACCGAAATAAATATTATTATTATAATTAAAAAAATATTATTATATTATTAATTTTAAAATTAGATTGATATTGTGTTTTTAATATAAGTAATCCTTGTTAAGTAATCTTCAATAATCTAAATAAGGCATGGACTGTATTAATTGTCATGCTTACATAAAATATGCGCAAAGGAGACAAATAAAAATAACATAAAGATAAAAAAATAACATCTCATTCCGAGTATGCGGTGCGAAGCAAATTGAAGAACTGGTAGGATAAGCTACAGATCTGAAAAAATATTAATTAAAGTCATTAAAACACACAAATAAACATTCAGAGACTAACCACACTCACGATTTTGTATGGAGATGCGTACGCATCTGTAAAGCTGGATGTATGCGGACGCATCTCCATACAAAATCGTTGTTTTCTATGGACAAAACAGAGCTGAATAAGTGTGGTTAGTCCCTTAGGCGGTATTATTGTCCTCATTTGACAGACATTGTGTGGTTGAACATAATGTCTAGGTTTAGTTGATCATCACTTTTTAGACAATTATAATAATTGTAGATATTACCGAAGCAGCTTCAAATAGCTTTGTATGCGCTGCTGAATGGGCCGCACACACCTTTTTTTTTTTTTTGGTTGGGAAATCATCAAATGGCTGCTCCCGCTCTGGGCGGAGCGGGAGGGCATGTCAGACTTTTACTGACTAAAACCCACCCGTATTCCTTCAGTTGCCTGTGGCAGGGGCCACGGTATCTCTTTCGAATAACCCGCAGCCCTGGCAGCCATCGGCCTTACCAGACCCCGGCTTTGTGCTGACATCTGTTTGAGGCGCGCGTGGAACACAACGCGCCGTCGACCCGGGCCAGCCTGTCGATTCTGTAAAAATCTCAACTTACGTGAAGTGAGCTATCATCCATCTGATGCTAGGGATTGACACTATTGACAGCTCACTTAAAGCTCATTTCACCTGGGTTTTCACGGTAAGATCGTTACAGAATAGATCGGCTGGTCCTTACCCGGCGGCGAGCTACCAATTGCTCGCCGCCCGCAAGCCCGCGCCTGCGGTGGCCGGGAATCGGCTGTTGATTCCCGACGTCCAGGGAGTCTCCTGCGGCGACTAGGGGCGTGAGGGCCCAGAGATTGCCTCTCTCTCACGCGCTCCACCTCCTCCTTCGCGAGCATTACTGCTACGCAGTAGGCACACGTTGGTTGTTAGCTTGAATGATAAGTCAAAAATAGCCAAAGATCCGCGGGTTATTCGAAAGAGATACCGTGGCCCCTGGCCTATGCCAAGTCAAGTCAAGTTGCCTATGCAACTGAAGGAACGCGGGTGGGTTTTAGTCAGTAAAAGTCTGACACGCCCTCCCGCTCCGCCTAGAGCGGGAGACGTCATTTGATGATTTCCCACCCAACAAAAAGGATAGCCAAAGATGATGGTTTATTGAATGTATCTAACTACCACGTAACTAATGATATATGAATGTTTTGTGAATGTGTACAGCTGACTATGAACGCTGATTGTGTACTGTCTTGTTACAGTATAATTTGTGCAAGGCGACGGAAAAGAGCTGATATGTGCAATGCGCGCGTGCCATGTACGATACATGACTCGTACAAGTTTTTTATTTTTTTATTTCTTAATCATACCATGTATCATGATGTGTACGTACCCCGCTGAAAGTATCTAAATTCATAGTCAAGTAACCTTTGGCACTAAATTCAAAAGGTTTTTGAGAACGCATCAAGAAAATCTGCACCATCTTCTTTGTATCAGAATCAGCGTATACCCAGTCTGCGAAATATATGGCTTTTTCCAACTTATTACTCTGGAAAAACGAGTCCACATTTCAGCGATTTTTTTAATTTTTTTTTTCTTCTTTGGCAACTGTGCGCTTTCCTTGTATTTTAGTAGTACCTACAGTCAACCGCACATCAGTCGTAAAAATTTGACATTGACACGGTTTTATGTCGTAGATAGTAAGGGCGATTTTTGTGTGATGGCGTACTAGTGTGAACTAGTTACGATGCCAAAACGATGGTTTGATAGCACTGATAGCGGTCAAGAAAGAAATAGAAAGTATTTATTGGGACTCACACAAGGATATCACAAACTAAATAATAGTAACAAAAATAATAGTAACAAAATTATATAAAAAGAAAATAAAAACAGAAAGTCCTGTTCAAGGCCAAAAGGCGCCCATCTCAGTATGATGCTGCGACATTTAAAAATAAGTGTCTCAGCGCTGGTATCTAATAGGGCCCACTGTGATGTCACGGGCAGATACATAAATAATCAATTAAATAGATATATGAAATATACTAAAAAATAAAAATGATTTTATCCGCGTGTCAGCGCCCGACGTAACCTCAATGCTTGTCTGCCTTAACTGTCTGTGGCACTCTGTGCCATCACTGTGACAAGCAAAGAGACGCAGGCACCGACACATCGGCAAAAATAATTGTCTATCTAGTAGCAGGGGTTGAAAACTCTTTTGAATGACAGAATCTTAAGAGCTGGAGTGACAAAATAAAATATCGTACATGATCAATGAGGAGTTGTCCCATTATGCACTGAAAGAATACCTCCACGAGCAAAGAACAGAAGAAAGAAAAGTAGCGCATAGATTTGTACAGATCATCAACCACCTAGAAAATAAAAAGTCATTACTTAGATTGTAAAACCTTTAACAATTGTTATAAAAGGTCAAAGGAAAGAGTTACCGTTGCTGTAAATGCTGTAAGGCATATAAATACAGATCCAAAGGCATATGTAAGGAACATTCCATCTCCCAATACAATATCTAGCTCTGATGTGATTCTGCAATCAAAAGAGATATTTCATTATTTTGTTAGATGATTAAAAACATCACATAAGTTGTTTTTTTACTTGGCCAGAAACTGGTGCTTGGAAATAATAAGTTTCAATTTGTTTCTAGTATTGTAATGAGTTTTTTCAATCTCTCTTCCTTCCTTAATTTTAACCACGTCCTCATCACTAATAAGCCCTTCCATGGTACTCCCGAGAATTTTCAATTCCATACAAATATATCGGGTAAAAGAAATATGAAGCATATTGACAAAAACGTAGATAAAAATGACGACTGTAGTCATAAAGCTTTCCCAGATATATGCAGCGTTATACCACTGTTTCTTGTCGAAGGGGTACCAGCCATCAAACGGGTACAAATACTGCTTTTCTTTACCAAGAATGTCGTTTTGGTAAACCATAATGATTCTAGGAAATAAATCAACAATCACAGCTAGTCCAATGGTGTAATAGAATTCAAATCTCAATATCAGCCTTGTAGTCTGCGTGTATCGATTCAAAATCTTCTTGTGTTCTATTGTATCAGTCACTGCTTCCCATAGGTCGAACCGAAAATGTTTAAATATTTCATCGTACAATTCTTTATTGTCATGTATTTTTCTATATTTAATCAGGATCATGAGACAGGCTCCGATGTTGGGAGCGACGTTGATGATCTCGAACCAGTCAAAGTCGTTGATGCAAATGAAGCAAAGAGTGACGAGTAACTGTGTTGTTGTGAAAAATAGGAGACCATAAGTGAAGTAGTAACAATTCGTTATGAGTTTGGATCGGCCAATGAAAGGATAAATAAAAAACTTGACGCCGATGTTACTGATGAAATCCATTTCACCCAAAAAATCTTGCTTCAAGTTATTGTAAGTTTTGTATGCTTGACTCATGATTGTGAGACAAAAGTGCTTTCTTACTGATTGTTCGAATAGAAGTATAGTAACAATTTTATTATTTTTAATCAATAGGTACTCGTACATTAAATGATCTAAGTAGACATCGTTGCAGATTCATCCATTTAGAACATTCGATATTTGTGAAATTGGTAAAGTTCTAAGCAAGGTTTAGGATACAATTAATTACATCAGAAATGTTATTAAACGTTCAAAATACATTTTGTTTGCCATATTGCTAACTTTGTTTGAGATTATAATTTAGCGTTGATAGCTTGCTGCTACTAAATTGTAAGTTCGAATACTTATATTTTTTCATTTATGTTTACAAATAAACAAATGCACAAATAAGAACTTTGACTTTACATCAATCACACCAGCCTATAATGTTCCCACTGCTGGGACACAGCCCTCCTCTCTGTGAGAGGGACTGGGCCATAATCCACCACGCGGGCCCAGTGCGGTTTGGTAGATGTCACATGTCTTCGAATTTTTGGTTCTAGAACATGCCGGTTTCCTCACGATGTTGACTTTACATAATACGGTATAAAATCGTATTGTGTAAAGGAGCTCTTAAGTCAATCACAATGTAATAAATTACTGGTTGTTTTCTTTGATCAAAGGGATCACATATAAGCTACCGTTAGTGCTTATTATGCGGCTCTTTAATGATTCAAAATTCAAGGTAATGGGCATTGATCAAATAACTTATCGATAGATTAAAGCCCACTTGTCCCACAAATTGCTAAATGAATTTAAACATCGATCCATTCCAGTCAATCGTTTAAAAATGGCAGAGTCGGAAAAATGTTTTAAATAATATATTTATCACTAAACACATTAAGTGAATTACAAGAGGGCCAGGGCAGAGGGTATTATTAATCCAAGAGGGCCTAAGTGTTAGGATGTTTACTTGAATATTTTTCAGTTGATTGAGATTTGCTTTACTAACGAAAATAATGCAAATTATCATCTATGTAAATAATAATGAAATGCTGTTTGTTGGTAACCACAGAACTTAAGGACTAAACAGCAGTTTGCCAGATTTTCTGTATGTACTTACATAGTATTAAAACAGCACACCATGCTTGCTTACAATGCTATTATAACTAACAAGAGACGGAATGATCATCATTCATGTTAAAAGTCTTTCTACAAAAACATGACTTGAAAACATGTCTTTGTAGAAAGATTTTTAACATTCTTAGGCCCATTCCTGTACAAAAGAATAACTTCTAACATGCTATCTTACTTTTATTTACCTAAGTTTTAACTTATTTTTTACTTTATACTCATTGTCATTAAGGGCTGATTTTCCCATCAGCTTTTAATTTTAGTTCGTGTAATAAAATTGACATCTGACAGATTTTGTATGGAAGAACTGTCAAAAAATCAAAATTATTCCTCGGAAAAAATATCTGGCGTTGGAAAAATCAGCCCTAAGTATAATATGCACGGGGTGCCAGGGCAGAAAACCTCCACGTGTGCCTGGGGACTGGAGTTCCCTTCTGGATACGTCCGGGGGGAAGACTAGTTTTCGGGCCGGTGCATCCTGGGGTGCGGGCAGCTATTTCTCAGTGGGATTTTTTCCCAATGAGATCTCGCTGCCCGCATGCTAATGTTCTGCCAAGAGGAACGCTCCACACAAGCCGCTATGAGGAGCAGAGCGGCTACTGTGTGGAGTAAGAGCGGGCCTGGTGTGCACTTACCCTGCCGCCGGGCAGGCAGGAGGGGATAATCCCCCCCCTCCTGCCACCGTTAATATCGTAGCCCCGAAGATTGTCAAGGTCATATCTCTGACTTTTGACGGGGGTCGAGGGTCTTGGCTTAACCGCCCGGACCGCGAGGAAGATTAACCTCTATAAAAAATTCCCCAAACCTCCAAGCGGCGGCGCACCGTGAGGGAGGTAGTAAGCTTGGCTAATGGGTAGCTTGATTTAGTCACTAGTGCGAACCACAGAATTTGAGCAGGTACCTAAAGTTTTATACTCGTGGGAACAAAATGGATAAATTTTTTAAAAAAACCCAAACCACAAGAGACGAAGGGAGGAGTGATGCGGTGTCGGAGTCCGACGCTGCATCTGGAGGAGCGAGCACGGGAGGCTCAGTGAGCCCTCGCCGTGACCAGAAGACGGCCGCTGCCAAGAGAAAGGCACAGAGCAAGCGGCCAAGGTCAGTGGACGGCCAGGGGTCGTCCTCTGACGGGGAGCTGGCTTCGGCCAGAAAAATCCCCACCAGCAGGCGGGGAGGAGCCCGAGAGCGAGGCGCAGGGAGGGGGCTCACTGCTCGGGAGGCCGCAGAAAAAGCGGAGGAGCCCGCAAAGGAGGGGGGTTCTGGTCGCGCGTCCGCATCAGAGACCTCAAGTGACGAGGCGGCGGAGGTTGGCGGCCCTGATGCGGACCGCAAAAAAAGGTTCGCGGAGGTCGTGGAGGCCGCGATCCGGGACGTGGCCCTGAAGAAGTTACAGACTTCGAAAAACAGGGCCATAGTCTCGGCCAAGGCCTCCATCTTGGCGGCAGCGGAGGCCATCCACCTCAGGCCTCCGCCGGACGGCATGTCCGAAATGCGGGCGGAGGTGGCCCGCTTGACGGCTGCCATGGAGCTCCTCCGAAAGGAGAACGAGGAGCTCCGAGCGGACCTGGCCGGGATGCGAGCGGCCGGCACAGCGCAGACCAAAACACCACCAAGCCAGCCCGTGCCGGTGGAGAACCAGGTCCTGAACCTGGTTCGGCAGGAGCTGGCGACCTTCCAGGCGCGGTTCGCCGTCCTGGAGGGTATTGTTCTGCGCCCCCCCTTGGCGGGTAGGACGGCCCCAGGGCCTAAGGCGGCCTCGTACGCGGCCGCGGCCGCCCCTAAACCCGGGCCGTCTGGCCGGGCCCAGGCGCCGGCCAAACCAGCGTCGGCTAGAGGAGCCCCGGCGCCGGCGAAACCGACGTCGGCTGGTGGAGCCTCGGCGCCGGCGAAATCGGCGCCTGCCGCCAAACCCGCGGTGCCAGCCCAGAAAAAGGGCAGAACGGCTGGGGAGGGGAAGGCCCCAGAGCCTACGCCTCCCCCAAACAAATCTCCCACGACCAACGCCGAGTGGCAGGTGGTCGGGGAGAAGAAGAAGGCGGCCAAAGCGGCCAGGAAAAAGGCGCAGAGGACGCGCCGCAAGGAGCGAGCCGTTGCGGCTAGGCTTCGCTCCCCCAAGACCGCGGCTGTAGTCATTACACTACAGCCGGACGCGGTCAAGAGGGGGGTGACCTACGGCGACGTGCTCGCCAAAGCGAGAGCGACGGTGGATCTCCAGGAGCTGGGGATCACCGGAGGCCTCCGGCATAGGGTGACCGCCACTGGTGCCCGCATGCTGGAGGTCCCCGGTGCGACGAGTGGCCCCACCGCTGACGCCCTGGCTGAAAAGCTAAGGGCGTCCCTCAATGCGGACGAGGCTCGGGTCTCCAGGCCCGTCAAGTGCGCGGATATGCGCATTGTGGGCCTGGATGACTCGGTGACGGGGGCCGAGGTGGTAGCCGCCGTCGTCAGGACGGGCGGGTGTCTGACCGACCAGGTGAAGGCGGGCACCCTACGTCCCGACTTCACGGGTATGCGAACCATAACGGTTAGCTGTCCCGTGACGGCGGCGAGGAAGATAGTGGAGGACGGAAGGCTCCTGGTGGGCTGGGCGTCAGCGCAGGTCAAGCTGCTGGAGCCCAGACCTCTAAGGTGCTATCGATGCCTCGTGGGGCACCACGTGAGCGTCCAGTGCACCTTAGAGGACCGCAGCACTCTGTGCTTCCGGTGCGGCAAGCCCGGACATACGGCCGGCTCGTGCAACGCCGCGCCGCACTGCGTCGCATGTGCGGCTGCTGGCAAGCCGGCCGATCACCGGGCGGGGAGCAAGTCCTGCACTCCACCCGCCGAAGCCAGGAGGAAAGGCAGGCCCTCCGCCGTCGTCGCCACCACCACCGTCGCCGCCACTGTCGCCGCCACCGCCACCGCCACCGCCGCCGCCGCCACCACCGCCGCCGCCGCCGCCGCCGCCGCCGCCGCCGCCGCCGCCACCACTGCCGAGGGGGCCCGGGAGGGGGCTGAAATGGAGGAGTAATAACTCCTCCACTACGCCTTCTCCAAGCGAACATCAACCACTGCGCCTGCGCTCAGGACCTGTTGCTCCAGAGCATGGCGCAGTGGTCGATTAACATCGCCGTGGTCGCTGAGCCGTACTTTGTCCCGCCCAGGGATGACTGGGTGGAGGACCTGAACGGCTCAGTGGCCATAATTTCGTCGGCTGCCGCCGGTACCCCGTCCCTCGAAGGTGTCACGAGGGGACAGGGGTGCGTAGCAGCACGGTTCGGAGAGATTGTAGTAGTGGGAGTATACTTCTCTCCGAGCCGAACTCTCGCCGAGTTCCAGAACTCTTTAACAGAGTTGAGTGTCGTCGTCGCCAGAAACCACGCCTTCTCCGTGCTAGTGCTCGGGGACTTCAACGCCAAGAATTTGGCCTGGGGTTCCCGTTGCACGGATGTGCGGGGCAGGATGGTGGAGGACTGGGCTCTGGAAACAGGCCTGGTCGTCCTAAATCGGGGTTCTGTTCCTACGTGTGTGCGGATACGGGGCGAGTCGGTAGTGGACATCTCGTTCGCCAGCCCCGCTCTGTCACAACGTGTCATTGACTGGCGCGTCATGGAGGAGGTGGAGACATACTCCGATCATCGGTATATCCGGTTTGATGTCTCCACCCAGACCTCTAGCGCGCTGGTCCAACAGGCCCCGAGTGGTCCACGGTGGGCGCTGAAGCAGCTGGACCGGGAGCTTCTCCTGGAAGCCTCGATCGTGCAGGCCTGGGTGTTTTCACCGGACAGGCCTGCTGACATTGACGATGAGGCGGAGTGGTTCCGGGAGGCCGAGATCTGTGACGTGGCAATGCCCCGAGTCCGGCCAGGACGCGCCCGACGTCAGGTGTACTGGTGGTCGCAGGAGGTTGGGGCGCTACGCAAGGCGTGCGTCGACGCGCGACATCGGTACACCAGGCACCGCAGGCTCCGCATCCGCCCTCCGGATGCGGAAGCCACGGAGGTGGAGCTGTACGAGGGGTACAGAGCGGCGAAGACCACCCTCCAAGAGGCTGTCAAGCGGGCCAAGGATACGGCCCGCGAGGAGATGTTGGAGACTCTGAACCGAGATCCATGGGGGCGCCCTTACAGAATGGTGCGGAATAAACTCCGCACCTGGGCCCCCCCGCTGACGCAGAGTCTCCGACCCCAGCTGGTGGAGGAAGTGGTGAGCGCTCTGTTCCCTTCACGGGGGGAGCATACTCCCTCGCCTATGGCTCCGCCACTTGCGGTGCCCGAAGCGGACCACACGGACGACGACGACG
The DNA here is from genome assembly GCA_947507525.1 of Apamea epomidion. Lineage (NCBI taxonomy): Eukaryota > Metazoa > Arthropoda > Insecta > Lepidoptera > Noctuidae > Apamea > Apamea epomidion. Next base: position 13,875,796 of record OX382231.1, read on the forward strand.
ACACCCCTGAAGTGATCGGGGTAGATCTGAGAGCGGCGGTAGGCAGGCTGAAGGCCAAAAATACCGCCCCGGGACCCGACGGCTTGCCGGGTAAAGCCTGGGTCCTGGCCTCGAGGGCTCTCGGGCCTCGACTGGAGGCGCTCTTAAGCGCATGCATGGAGAGAGGCCAGTTTCCACTCCGTTGGAAGACGGGGAAGCTGGTCCTCATTCAGAAGCCAGGGCGCCCTGCGGACTCTCCGTCCGCATACCGGCCCATAGTGCTGCTCGACGAGGTCGGCAAGCTCTTTGAGAGAGTGATTGCGGGCCGCCTCGTCGGGCACCTGGTGAGGACGGGGCCGGATCTTGCGGAGTGCCAGTTTGGCTTCCGCAAGGGGCGCTCGACGGTGGACGCCATCATGCGCGTGAGAGCCCTCACGACGGGGGACGCGGTGTCCCGGGGTGGGGTGGTCGTGGCGGTGTCACTCGACATCGCCAACGCGTTCAACACCCTGCCCTGGAGCTGCATAGGGGAGGCACTCCGGTATCACCGGGTGCCGACTTACCTCCGTCGAATAGTCGGGGCGTATTTGACGGACAGAGCCGTCATCTACCCCGGTCGCGACGGGAATTGGAACCGGCGAGAGATGTCGTGCAGTGTCCCACAGGGATCGGTTCTGGGGCCGCTCCTGTGGGACATCGGTTACGACTAGGTGCTGCGGGCCGACCTCCCTGATGGCGTCAGCGTAGTTTGCTACGCTGACGACACGCTGGTCCTGGCGCAGGGGAGGTCGCATCAGGCGGCGGCCGACGCGATGACACGCGGGGTTTCGATAGTCGTGGAAAGGATCCGGCAGTTGGGTCTCGAGGTGGCATTGCACAAGTCCGAGGCCATGTCCTTTCATGGGCCCCGGTACGGGCCACCTTCGGGATCCCAACTGATGGTAGGAGGGGTTCACATCGGCGTCGAGAAGACGATGAGATACCTGGGTCTCGTCCTCGACAGCCGGTGGAACTTCGTCGAGCATTTCCGACGTTTGGCCCCCAAACTGGAACGGGCCGGGGCCGCCTTAAAGCGGCCCCTGCCCAACCTGAGGGGGCCAAACGCCTCCTGCCGGAGGCTTTACGCGGGGGTCGTGCGGTCCATGGCCCTATATGGGGCCCCGGTATGGGCGCGTTCACTGCGGCTTCGAGCCGCACACTACCTGAACGCGCCCCAAAAGGTGGTAGCCGTAAGGCTAATCCGGGGGTACCGCACGATCTCGCGCGAGGCAGCAAGCCTCCTTGCCGGACTGCCACCATGGGATCTGGAGGCGATAGTCCTCGCGCGCCTGTATGACTGGCGCGCGGAGGCACTACGTCGGGGGGAAACTCTGCACCCGCGGCAAATCGCTGCGGAGCGGACGGACCTCCGGCGCGGTCTCATGGTGGAATGGAAGGCGCGACTATCGCAACCCAGCGCAGGGCACGCCACGATAGCGGCGGTAAGACCCCTCTTTGAGGAGTGGCTAGAGAGGCGTCACGGCGCTCTCACCTACCGCCTGACGCAGGTCCTCTCCGGACACAGATGTTTCGGGAGGTTCCTGCACATAATCAGGCGGGAGGAGACGGCCGGGTGTCACCACTGCGAGGATCGCCCAGAGGACACGGTGGAGCATACGGTGGAGGTCTGCCCCGCTTGGGCAGAGCACCGCCGTGTCCTCGTAGAGGCGATCGGCAGCGGCGGCGACCTCTCGCGCCCGGCCCTGGTGCAAGCCATGGTCCGGGGCGAGAGGGAGTGGGAGGCGGTCACCTCCTTCTGCGAAGCAGTCATGCTAGCGATGGAGGTGGCGGGATGGGCGAGGGAGAGATCCTCACGCCTCAGCCGCCGAGGGAGACGCTCCGGGCGTCGGGAGCCGCGTGACGACTCCCGGCCACCGTAGGCGCGGGCCTGCGGGCGGAGAGCAATGGGTAGCTCTCCGTCCGATCAGGACCAGGCCCGTGCCGGACGGCGCGTAAGTGTTCTACGTGCGCCTCAAAGAGATGTCAGCATAGATGACGGGGCCCGACAGGGCCGAAGCCTGCCGGGGTAGCGGGATCGTCCGAAAGGGTTACCGCTGCCCTGGTACATAAAGGGCTAAGGAAGGAACACGGGTGGGTTTTAGTCAGTAAGAGTCTGACACTCCCTTCTGCTCCACCCAGAGCGGGAGGAGTCATTTGATGATTTCCCATCCTGAAAAAAAAAAAAAAAAAAAAAAAAGTATAATATGCACTTAAGCCTAATTCAGGCAAATTACCAACTGTGCTCTATTTTAAATTGTTAAGATATTTATTGTAAATGTGTCCCTTTTATCAATAAAACGACTTTGTTAAGTGTGCCATCTTGAGTAAACGCTACGATTGCTAATATTATTTCTCTTCCTTAAATCAGAGTTATTATGCGTGTGGTAACATTATACATATGTTGATAGGTATGTTATGATCTAGAGTTTTTTTTTTTGCAATAAATTTATAATCTCAGAATACTTTAAAGTAGTAGGGAAGGGGAATAGTTAATAAAAAAAACAGTATAGAATGTGCCAAAATTGTATTTATAAAAATAAAACATGGGTATTGATTATCTTTTTGGAAAATATGGATGTATTAAATATATTATATTAGTAAATATGTCGGAAATGTGATGTTACATAGGGTTTGTCCAAAATAGATGGATGAGCAGACCACTGCCTGTAAAACATAAATTTACACTGTAGTTAGGTTGAAATTATATAAATAGCCTTTCTTATATTTGAATTATTATCAATTTTTTTCATAAATTTAATGGTATGTTTTTATGTAATGTACGACGCTTTGATGCATAGAAATTATTACCATGTTAAAAGTAGATCGAAGTTTAAGGATGTAAAACATACTTAATACGTTTTTTTGGCTAATGTTTACCTTTTCAAGAATCTTGAGCAGCCTGCCTGCCTGATGTTTAACTAACCTGTTTGAATAAAAGTTATGTAAGTAATATATGAAAAGTGACGTATTTATTACTGTCTCATAAATTATAATCGAGTGACCTTGGCAAGCGTATGCTGTTATAACTTAACCACATGAACTCCCCCATGCCTCATGCCAGGACACGATGGGGTGAACTATATAAAGGACTAGATTCAGATACCAGTAAAATGTGTAGATGGAGCTAAGAGTAAAGAAATAAGAACGGCTTTGTACTGCAGTGAGACACTAAAGGATACGACGTCAGTCGGAAAGGGATAACTTAGCACAAAAGAGCGATAGTTGACAATCATGTGATAGTTTAACACCCAGAATGTAAAAAATGAGTTAAAATCCTGTTAATTTTGTTTACTAGATCGTAATTTTATAGTGTAATTCATAGATGCGCCAGTCTTGTGCAATTGACTCTAGATATTCTGTTTTAGTTAATCAATAATATTTTTAATAATTTGTAATTTTCCCTTCAGTTAGATATGATCTCTAAACTGCAGTGTGTTTGTAATAAAGGCACCTTACCTTATGGGTAACTGCCGGGACTGCCATTGCCATTGGTGTTAGATCCAGGACCTGCGGTCATAATGTAACAACTTGCATGAACATCTGTCATGTTGGATTCTTACGTTTTGTAAACAACTACTAGGTACACAGATTTAAGTACTTCCATGCATAAATGAATTTATATTACGCCGCTCCTATGGAATCTGGTTGTAGACACCCTGATAAAGGCACTTAACGATAAAGGCTACTTTACCGTAGGCTACGCCGATGATTTAACCATAATAATAAATGGCACCCACGAAAACACCCTGTGCAACCTAATGCACCAGGCACTGAAAATAGTAGAGAATTGGTGTAGCACACACCAACTATCAGTGAACCCAACAAAAACCGAATTGATCCTCTTCACAAAAAAGAGGAAACTCGCTACAATACAACTTCCACGGCTCTTTGGCACTACCCTAAGCCTTTCAACTGAAACAGCTGAACTGGGCAAAACACATCAACTACATCACCACAAAGGCCAGCATATCCCTGTGGCAATGCAAAAGAATGCTTGGGAAAACTGGGGGATTAGCCCTAAGGTCACCTACGGGCTCTGCACCACAGTTATCTGACCAATTATCATATACGGCTCACTAGTCTGGTGGCCCAGAACAGACCTGAGCACAGCCCAAAGAGATCGAACTCTCGAAAAGCTGCAACGATTTGCTTGCGTGGCAATCACTAGCTGCATGAGAAGTGCACCCACCGCTGCCCTACAGGCTATGCTTGGACTGCCTCCCCTACACCTCATCGTGCGAGAGGAGGCGGCCCTGTCTGCCTTCAGACTCCATATATCAGGAACCCTAAGCAAAGACTCGAGGATCAAGCACATACGCCTAAAGGACGAGGCGATCAAACGGCAGCCAATGATGGCATCACCCTGCGACGAAGTCCTTAAGCAATACTGCTTCCAAAAGCATTACAACATAGTGCTTAAAGAGGAACAGTGCGACTACTCAGGCCCGGGAGAGCTGAGAGTTTACACTGATAGATCAAAGACAGACTGCGGAACTGGAGTCAGAGTTTTCTCACACGACCTCAACATAAACACATCCAGCCCGAAAGGAGGAAGTTGAGGAATACTCAACACGGTCTACCAAGCGGAGTGTGTGGGTATAATACAAGCGGCCCATGCCATAGCAGCCAGGAGAGTTACGGACATTCATGTTCGTATACTCTCTGACAGCGCCTCAGTTCTCCTCTAACTACCCCCTCTCTCTCTCTCTCTCTCTCTCTGTTCTCTCTTTTTTCATTACTTTCTATTTTTGGTTGACTACCGTCTCATCTAATGGTGAGTGAAACAATTTCAGTCATGAAGTATGTCATAGGACGTACACTTATGACATATGTTCTATGATCGACATTGTTTTAAGCCCTAATGGCGTCGCAATAACTGGTCCTATGCTTTTCGCATCCAGCGGGTTCCCGCGAGCTCTCTGTCGATTGAAAAATCAGCCCTTAGTGTATTATTCTATGGTTAGCTGGGCTGTTGTTATTAGGACTAGGGACGCATCCATTATTACCTGGAACTGAAATTTAATTATGATATTTAACTAGCTTATTTTTATGGTAAGTATTTTTTCAAAGAATACGCCCTCAAAACTGTGTCTATGAAAAAATAGTTAAAACATTTGCGAGATCTGTTAAGAGCCAAAATAATAAAACCGAAATAGATCATGTCATGTTCGCGTCTAAAGTTTAACTATCTGAGGCTTAAAATGCCTGAATGCATGAATTCTTGGTTCTAGAACATGCCGGTTTCCTCAAGATGTTTTCCTTCACCGTTTTAAGAGCAGTGGTGTTGAAATATCCATGAAATAGGCACATCACCACGCTTGCTCAAGAAGGTTGGGGTCAGACTTATGTATATCAACTATAAGTCCAGGTTTCCTCTTAATGTTTTTTTTTTCACCCATGTAATTTCTTATTTCCAAAGTAGATTCAGAAAGTTCATACAAATTTTGAAAATGTCACATTTGTATTTGGCCGAATTTGAACCATCAACCTCGTGCATGAGAGGCGAGGCCTTAACCAATGGGCCACCACGATATAATTATTTCAATAATAGTTATAAATTTTGCTAAGCACTTTAGAAATTAGGGCTGATTTTTCCAACGCCATTTTATTTCATGAATAATAATTATCTGTTGATTGAAAAATCTGCCCTAAGCTAAGTAATTATTTAACAATAAAATATAAAAGCTGTGGCTTGGGAACCGACAGTTGCCTCGCCTAGCCTACCATACCTTGGCTTAAAGTATTTGTCGTCTCCTCTGAAAAAAAAAAAACGTAAAAGGTAAGTCAAGTACAAGTATCTTGGTAAACATAACATAACGCCTATATTCCTCGAAAGGTTTGCAGAGGTGTACGAAATGGCGAAATGTGGGTGTAATACGAGTATAGATGTCGTAGCCAGATCTTAGAATTGGTCATTTCATGAAGTGTTCGGTCATTTCATGAAATGGCCCGCTAAAATAGACCGTACTTTTTTTGTTAAAACTTCATCGTTTGATGATATGTCAGTCGACGTTTGGAAATATCATTAATGTAAGGTATCCGTGGTTTGACGTGCAGTCAAAATCCTACTATTCTACTTATATAAACGTGAAAGTTTCTATGGTTGGATGGATGGATGTTTGTTACTCTTTCACGCAAAAACTACTGAACGGATTTGGATGAAATTTGGCACACAGATCGATGGTTTATAACCAGGTTTAACATATAGGATAGTTTTTATCCCGATATTCCCACGGGTTCGAAACCTATGTGAGTGAAATCGCGGGGTGCAGCTAGTTACAAATAAAATTCACTTACTTTCAACAGGCAGCACTTCCAACGGGCCCAAGTTGTACCACGATGTCGACACTAGGAATTTGAAAAAAAAAAAAAACAACTTTAAGGTGAGGCGAGCAAGATGGCTTGTGCTTGGACTCCGGTGGGGGATTACGTAATGCTACGGCTACATCGTCGCGATAACGCGAACTACACTTCGTGCGCTCTCTCTCGCATCTTTGTATAGCGAGACGTCTAGCGTTCTAGACGTCTCGCTATACAAAGAGAGCGCGTGAAGTGTGTACAACGTACCCGTAGCATAACACTCACAAAAAGGCAGTTGACCGTAATAACTTTAATTTTGACAGCTCAGCTACGCTCATTGCGTTAGTTACGTTGTTCAGCATGTGTAATGGATAAGGAATATTCTTCAAAATCCTCGGGTTGTGATTGAAACAGTGTTACGCCATCAGGGTGCTGGTAGCCGTGTCGCAAAAACAACGAACTTTATCCTAAACAAGCTTTAAAAAAGGGATGAACTACCCAAATGTCCTTCCGTCGAGTCCTTAAGCTCCTTATGTTTTGAGTTGAGTTACACGATTACTAACAAATGCTTGCACCGACTGGATTTGTTCCACTCAAATCTGTGTGGCACTTTCTTCAAAAGACCATTTCAGACCTCAATCTACTTTAAAGGTGACTGTGACCTCTGGGCTTGTTTCGGCCTTTCTTCTCAGAGTAGTCAGACAGGAAACGCCGACTTTATCTAGCTTATTTTTTTATTTTATTTTAAGTGTGACGTGTAAAAGTGATTTCGATATCCTCTTTCAAAATACCAGCTTAGTGCGAGTTGGAGTCGCACGCTAAGGATTCCGCACCACAAAGCAAAAAACGCCGCAAAAAAAACAAGTTCCTTGTATCGCTCTTTTTAAAAACTTTATTTTACAAAGCCTGCAAGTGCCTGTAATTGGTTTATTTGAAGTAAATGCTTCGAGTTTATTTTCATTATTTATTTAATTGAAATACACACTTTGTGAAAATTTAAACTGTCTACTGTTACGGTTCATGAGATACAGCGCTCTGACAGACAGACGAACGGATGGACAGCGGAGGCTTAATAATAGGGTTCCGTTGGCATCCTTTCGGCACGGAACCCTAAAAACGAATCGAAAAATCGCAATTAGGACATAGCGTTAATGAATCGAGTAAAGCAGAGCAATTGACGCGGCAAAATTTCGTAAAAATAAATGAGACTCGCAAAAGAACATTACTTGTTGTTGTGATCTTGTTTTCGTAACTGCAATAATCTGTAGTCGTCATTTATTTCCGTTGTTTATATATATATACTTTGTATGTATTTATTTATGTATCTATTATACAGCATATATATAATTATATATATATATATATATGTATCTATTATAGTATATTATTTTGCACCGCTGACAACCCCATTTTCTAGTCACTGTCATTTCCAGGGTTGCCTGGAAGAGATCGCAGAAAGCGATAAGGCATTGTATGTTTGGTTTTAAAAATTGTATTTGTGTTTCTTATGTATTTTCTGGTGTACAATAAAGTATATATGAATAAAAATAAAAAACACTTACCCCTTTTAGCCGCAGTGGAACCATCCCCTGATATAAAAGGAACAAGAAGTAACATCAGACATGTCGCTACCAAGAATTTGCCTTCCATCTTGATGATGATCAAAGGGAATGTACTGACGGTTAGAACATTACAGGAGCTTATAAATGTCAAAAAAAATAAAAAAATTATAGCTCCTATATCACAGTTCGTGAATATTAAGTGTAGATAAGTAATATTAATTGTATAATAAGCGTGTACGTCATGTTTTTAGATCCAAATCGTGAGTGTAATAAAATAATGTTTTACAGTCTGCTGATAACTTATTTACATGTGCAATAAAACGTGTCTATGTTCTATGTTCCATGTTACGGGTTTGGTTTCCGCATTTAGTCCTTCAGGTGGACCATTGTGCGTGGGCCATGGCGGCCGTCGGTGGTTATTTCAACCAGCCCACCTCCCTCCAGAAGCTTATTAGGTCTCCTGGTTTGTCGAGAACATCCGTGTAAGATCTGGGTGTCCCGAGGGTTTCTGATCTAATCTGGGTGACACCTGTGCACTGAAAGAGCACATGCGCGACGGTTTCATCAGCCTCCATGCAAGCTCTGCACCGGGGGGTGTCCGTTATGCCTAACGTGTGGAAGTGTTTGTTTAGTGAGCAGTGTCCCGTGATGGTCCCTTTCCTGTCCAGGCGTAGTAATCTTTTGGTTAGCTTGCCATCTAGTGATGGCATGGCTTCCTGGGACTGCCTGCAGCCTGGTGACGAGGACCACCAGTTCTCTGCTTGTGTGTGGGTGTGCTTCTGTAGCCACCTGCGTAGTTGAATAAAAGGGATGAGCACGACTGGTTCCAGTCCGTAGACTGGCTTGCTGGATGCCCTTCTGGCCAGCTCGTCGGCCGCGTCGTTGCCTAGTGATCCACTGTGTCCTTTTATCCATTGTAGTGTCACTGTGTTGCGGTTCGATACAGTTACCTGTTCAAGCGCCTTGTGACATTCTAGTATTAGATTTGATGTGATGCATCCCTTCTTTAGGGATTGGAGGACTGAGGCGCTGTCAGAGAGTATACGAACATGAATGTCCGTAACTCTCCTGGCTGCTATGGCATGGGCCGCTTGTATTATACCCACACACTCCGCTTGGTAGACCGTGTTGAGTATTCCTAGCGGGCTGGATATGTTTATGTTGAGGTCGTGTGAGAAAACTCCGACTCCAGTTCCGCAGTCGGTCTTTGATCCATCAGTGTAAACTCTCAGCTCTCCCGGGCCTGAGTAGTCACACTGGTCCTCTTTAAGCACTATGTTGTAATGCTTTTGGAAGCAGTATTGCTTAAGGACTTCGTCGCAGGGTGATGCCATCATTGGCTGCCGTTTGATCGCCTCGTCCTTTAGGCGTATGTGCTTGATCCTCGAGTCTTTGCTTAGGGTTCCTGATATATGGAGTCTGAAGGCAGACAGGGCCGCCTCCTCTCGCACGATGAGGTGTAGGGGAGGCAGTCCAAGCATAGCCTGTAGGGCAGCGGTGGGTGCACTTCTCATGCAGCTAGTGATTGCCACGCAAGCAAATCGTTGCAGCTTTTCGAGAGTTCGATCTCTTTGGGCTGTGCTCAGGTCTGTTCTGGGCCACCAGACTAGTGAGCCGTATATGATAATTGGTCAGATAACTGTGGTGTAGAGCCCGTAGATGACCTTAGGGCTAATGCCCCAGTTTTTCCCAAGCATTCTTTTGCATTGCCACAGGGATATGCTGGCCTTTGTGGTGATGTAGTTGATGTGTTTTGCCCAGTTCAGCTGTTTGTCCAAAAAGATGCCCAGGTATTTGGTTTCAGTTGATAGGCTTAGGGTAGTGCCAAAGAGCCGTGGAAGTTGTAGTATAGCGAGTTTCCTCTTTTTTGTGAAGAGGATCAATTCGGTTTTTGTTGGGTTCACTGATAGTTGGTGTGTGCTACACCAATTCTCTACTATTTTCAGTGCCTGGTGCATTAGGTTGCACAGGGTGTTTTCATGGGTGCCATTTATTATTATGGTTAAATCATCGGCGTAGCCTACGGTAAAGTAGCCTTTATCGTTAAGTGCCTTTATCGGGCTGTCTACAAACAGATTCCATAGGAGCGGCGAGAGGACGCCCCCTTGCGGGCAACCCTTTGCCACAATGGCCCTTGTGGTGTCGTTTACGATCACTTGTACAGCTCTCTGTTCAAGCATATTGGTAATCCAGCCGCTCAGAGACGGATTTATACCGTGTCTGCCTAAGGCCGTGCTGATACTTTTGAATGTGGTTTTGTCAAAGGCGCCCTCGATGTCAATGAAGGCGGCCAGTGCTGAGCATTTATGCTCCACTGCGCATTCAATCTTGAATACCACGCTGTGCAGCGCGGATTCTGTTGACTTGCCTGTGGAGTACGCATGCTGTTGTTTGTGGAGTGGATTTGCCCTAAGGGGACCGTCTCGGATGTGTCGGTCACATAGTCTCTCCAGGGTCTTTAGTAAAAAGGATGTGAGGCTTATGGGTCTATACCCCTTGGGTTGCGAGTAGTCGGCTTTACCAGGTTTGAGTATGAAGATGACTTTCACTTCGCGCCAGGCTAGGGGTATATGTCTGAGTGCTATGCAGGCCTGGTAGATCTCCATCAGGCATGGTGTAATATATTCGAGCCCCCATTATACTAGGGCTGGGAAGATGCCATCCAGTCCCGCTGACTTGTATGGCTGGAAGGTGTTGATAGCCCACTTTAATCGGTCCTTCGTTACTAGCCTGTGGGCACAGGTCCAGTCCCGTTCCGTTGGGGTCCAGTCTGGTACGTCTTCCCAGGTCCTGTCCTCTAGGAGTTTGCAGTCTGGAAAGTGGGTTTCGAGAAGGACCTTGCTGGTCTCATGGTCCGTTAGTGTGTATGTGCCGTCGGGTTTTTTCAGCGCGCCGAGGGTTCGGTCCTGGTCGGTTGATAGGATATTCCTTACCCTTGCGGCTTCATTATTGGTTTCTATGGATTCGCAGAATTTCCGCCATGCTGTCCTCCTGGCGGTTCTGATTTGTTTTTTGTATGTGTATCCGGTTTCTGTATATATCTCCTAATCTTCCGGGAGTTGTTTTTAGCTCTGTTGAATTGCTTCCGTAATGCATGTCTGAGTTTGCCAAGTTCGGCGTTCCACCAGGGATTTCTCACACTGTTGGCTCGTGGCGTCCTTAGTTTACAGCATGCATGGTAAGCTTCGGTAAGATATTCTGATAGCTTTGTCACAGTATATTCCAACTGTGCTGGTTCTCTTATGGTTATTTGTGATAGATGCCTGGCTAGAAGGGCGGCCAGGAGGCGCTTGTACCCGGGCACATCGGTGCTCCGCGGATTTCTTCTTGGTGCGGGTTTCTAAGTGTTGGTGGTTAGTGTGAAGCGAATCCTTCTGTGGTCCGAGCAGGAAGGTTCGCCCGATACATGCCAGTTTGTGATAAGGTTTTTCGCGTTTTCTGTAGCAAGTGTTAGGTCTATGATTCTTTGTCCTCGGACTGTGACCCAAGTGGGTTCGGAGCCTCGGTTAATGATGTTAAGGTTAGTAGAGAATAAATAGGTGGATAGTACCTCTCCTCTGGGGTTTGATGTGTCGCTGCCCCAGAGCGGGTGATGGGCGTTGGAGTCGGTGCAGATGATTAGGTCCAGACCGGTGACCTCGCAGTGTTGTCGGCCATTTCTTGCGGCGGGCAGTTTGTGTCCTCGCCCGGCATGTACACCGAGGCTAGTACGACGTCTGGGAGGTCATCGTCGGTCCGGAGCTTGACAGCTGTCAAGTTTCTGGAACAGAATTGGGTGAGCAGTGTGGTAGGGATGTCTTTGGGTATGTACACACAGGATCGAGGTTTGTCTGAACTCTATGTGTTGAGGATTAGCTTACCTCCGATGTTACTGAGGCCGCATATTCTGCTGTTCCTGATCCACGGCTCCTGGATCAGTGCGATGGTTCGGGGGTTGACCTCCAGCGCCCTGCGTAAGCTAGCCGTTACAGTCTGACTGTGCTGGAGGTTTGCCTGTATGACGTTGAGTGCTGGTGACGGCGATGGGGGGGGGGGGTGTGTTAGTCGGTGGTGGAGCCATCGGATAAGACTGCTTCAGTACGGTCAATTTAAGATCGGTGTTATGGAGTTGCAGGAGGGGCACGTTTTGGGTCAGCCATGTCAGGGCGCTGTCGTCCTCGCACCACATCTGCACCGTACCCTCCACTACCCGTGGGTAACCGCGAAAAGCAGGGAGTGGTGACGATGAGTCTGCGCCCATGAGCAGGTCTTCCAGGCCTACCTTTACCTGTTCGGCCTCTTCTTTCGTCAAGTCTCTGGAGGGGGGAGGGAAGCAGATTGCTACGGCGAGCCGCGCAGGAATATCCTTGGTGGCCCGCGCGTAGGTCCTCGGCTCCTCTTGGGTGGAGTGGACCCTTACACGCTTGGCGTCCCCCTGGAGCGTGACCCCCTCACACGGACATAGACGCATCCCACGACAAACCCAAACCCAGACCCAGACACCACAGAGGAGGCGGGGTGGAGTCATGCACGCTAAGGCGGCCACCCTGCCGGGCACTTCCAAGCCGCAGCCTGGACCGAGCGGTACAGGGCCGGCGAAGAGGGAGCGCCCGGACGACTCGGCCTGTGATTTTTCCGCGCTTCTTCAGCTGTCGTACTCCATCTACCGGGAGAGTGATAGGGCCGCCGGGCTCGTCAACCTTCTCTGTGTCGGTCTGTCCGTGTCTTTCGGTGTCTGGGTTCGTGATGCTGTTCCGCACGATGCTCCGTTGCCAGAGGCTCGCGGGAGGCATACACGTCGTAACGGCTCTTGGCACGTTAGTCGCTGCCGTGGTTGTGTGCATGGGCGCGTTTGTCGCTGCCTGTGTTATGGGCGCTAAGTCAGCAGCCGGCCGCGTTGGAGAGTGCGGCAATGATGATTGGCAGTTAGTTGCCCCCGCAGAATACGTTGGGGGCTGACCGCCGTAGCGGTGTGGGTTTCCCCGGCTTGGCCGGGACCCACCTGGGTAGTTTTAATAAAACGTGTCATAAATATTTAATTATTTATTTAATTTCTTTGTCTTTGTTCAAAAGGCTCATAGGTAAGTAAATAGCGACAAAACAGAGTAGAAAATCCTTATTTTATAATTACCTAAAGTTAAAAATTCACACCTTATTGACATGGCACTAAAAGCCATTCGAAGTCCCTCGATTGAATTGCTTCACTTCAAAAGCCTTTTTATACCTTAATCCGTCTTCCCAAAGTACAATTTTCCTTACATTACAGCTCTGTAATTCGTTATTAGGTCAAGGAGCTCTCATACGTAGGGTTCTCCTATAATTCCCATTGTTCAAATCACAGCCGAACCCAGACCGTTTGGAGCACAGAACTTAAGGATGGCTGGACCGATTTGGCTATTTTTTGTAATAAAATGTGTGTAATAGTTTGAATTAGGTTTTCATGAAAAGATAAATTGCAAAATTTCAGAAGAACTTCCCCAATTTTTCCCCTTTTTCCCGTGAGATTTTTGTATGAGTTATTGTAATTTGTACAGGACAATGTCTGTCGGGTCAGCTAGTTTCGAATATATTTCAGAAGAACTTTTTATATTTCAGAAGAATTTCTTTGTATATTTACTGACTGATTATATTTCAGAAGAACTCGGCAAAGGAAACCAGACCCTGAGAGTCTTTCTCGATTCAGTCAAGGCCTTCGACACGATATCTGTTTCTGTCCTTCGGAACAAAATAGAGACTATAGGAATAAGGGGAACACCGCTGAAACTTTTGGCTGATTATTTACACGGACGGTACCAACGTGAGTGCGCAAAATAATATTATGTTTAAAAAAAATGCGAATTTTAGCAGATTGTAAATTAATCATACAAGTTTATTTGGCCCTATGTCAATTTAATTCACATGTTGGGGTGGCGCACCCGAGAGCAATTTAAAGGTAGCAAACTTCCATCCCTTCTTTTTTCCGACAGATCTGCTAGAAAGAAGAAAGAAAGAAAGAAAATGCATTTATTTGCGGCAAACATGACGCATGAAAAAAGGACTTAGCACACAAAAAAACAAGTTGGGGGTAAACATGCGTCACATTCACGCAAAACGGCCATCGCTCAGCATAATGCTAAGACCCTATACGAGACAGAGCCCAAGCGCTGGTTTTCAGCGGCAGCCGGCGTTGAACGTGCTACTTATGTATATAAATCCTGCAACGTACTTAACACTAGTTTGCCAGATAAAACACCACACCATGCTTGCCTTCAATGCTAATAACGCTAACAAGAGACGAAATGATCCAGTATGCATATCTAATGCGGTTGCTTGCGGTTGTATGTTAAAAGTCTTTCTACAAAGACATGACTTGAAAACATGTCTTTGTAGGAAGATTTTTAACATTCTTAGGGTCATTCCTGTACAAAAGAATAACTGCTTACATGCATCTTACTTTAATTTACCTATGTTTTAATTTAGTTTTTACTTGATACTCATTGTCAATTTATTACATTAAGGGCTGATTTCCAATCAACTGATAATTTTTGTTCGTGGGATAAACTTGACAATGACAGATTTTGTATGGAAAAAAAAACTGTCAAAAATTCAAAATTATTCCTCGGATAAAATTATCTGGCGTTGGAAAAATCAGCCCTAAGCATAATATGCACTTTCTAGCCTTAGCACAGGTTCAACCTAGTTCAGGCAAATTACCAACTGTGCTCTATTTTAATTGTTAAGATATTTATTGTAAATGTGTCCCTTTTATAAATAAACGATCTTATTATTATTTATTGTCTTTGACATATCTCGGAAACCTTCCAAAGGTCCGGGACCTTTGGAAAGCGTACCAGGGGCCGCAACCAGCTCGCAGAGGCCCCTTAGACAATTTTAAATTATCAATAAAACGACTTTGTTAAGTGTGCCATCTTGAGTAAACGCTACGTTTGCTAATATTATTTGTCTTCCTTAAATCCGTGTTATTATGCGTGTGGTAACATTATGACTGTTGATAGGTAAGTTATGATCTAGGGTTTTTGTTTTGGTAATCTATATATGTATATAAAATTCAAAGTCCTGACCGACTGACTGACTGATATAACAACGCACAGCCTAAACCGCTGGTCCTAGAGAAATTAAATTTGGAGGGTGTATTCTTCGTGAAAAGTAGGTATTCACTCAGAAAGGGTTTTTTGAAATTCCATCCCTACGAGGGTGAAATAGGGGGATTTCTTTTGTATGAAAAATCTTATTCCTTGAGTTAATTGAGTTAATAAACTTGAAACTTGGCACGAATACTTACCTAAGTAAATTATGCAGTTTTCCATTTTTTGTTTTTCTAAACTACCCCCTAAAAGGGGATTGGGGGGTTTCAAAGTTTATATGGAAGAATTTTAGCGCGCGGTCCGATTTACTCGAAACTCAGTATTAATACCAAGAATCGAAAGTAAAGAATAATGTGTATCAGAGTTATTCGAAAATCTACCCCTGACGGGTTGAAAAGGGGTAGTCAATTTTACAGGGGAAGATTTTACAGCGTCTCTTGATTAACTCGAACATTGATGTATATAATCTTTGAGTCAAGTTATGAACACATCCAAACGATTTTTCAAATTTCCTTTCCTTGTGGGGGTGAAAAGTGGGGATACAGTTTATATGAAAAATCTTATTTGTTAGTTTAATAAACTTGAAAATTGGCTGGAATATTCGCCTAAATAAGTAATACAGTTTATCATTATAAGTTTTACAAAACTACCCCTCAAAGGGGATGTAGGGTGTTAAAGTTTGTGTGGAAGAATTTAAATGCGCGGTCCGATTGACTCGAAACTCAGTACTAATACTTTTGACAGAAAATAATTAATAATAAGTATAATATATGGTTTTTGAAAATTTACCTCTGACGGAGCATAAATGGGGAGGAAATAATAATTCGATTTTTAAGGGAAGTATTTTAGTGCGTGGCTTGATATACTCAAAAAAATGGTATAAATCAATTAGAACTTGAAACTTGGCCCAAATGCTTATCTAAATTAATCACTAATTTTCAAAAACTACCCTTTTTAGGGGAAGTAAATAATAAAGTTTATACTTACAAGTTTTTGTTAACTACTCCTCAAGAATGGTTAAGGGGTATCAAAGTTTCTATGGAAATATTTGAAGAAGTGGTCGATGTCGAATTAACTTAAGACAAAATTTAAGAATCACGTGTTTTAGGGTTTTTCAATCAACCCCTGGCGGGGTGGAAAGGGTTGATACAGTTTAACGGGAAAAAAATTAATGCGAAAATGGGTATAAATAACGTTTTAGTCAAATATTTGAATCGTACCAAACGATTTTTTAAAAACAAGCCCTACGAGGTGAAATGGAGGACATAGTTTATATGAACAATCTTATTCCTTTAATTTATAAACATTTCTGAATAAATTATAAGTTCTCAATCATTATTTTCAAAAAATACCTTTTAAAGGGTGGAGGTCTTAAAAAATTTAAAAGAAAGTACAAAATAAACGCGGACGAAAGGTCGGGCGAAGTGTTATGTACGAGCATGTATAAAAAAATAGAATAGGACAGAATACTTCTGCCTAGCCTTTTCCCAAATATATTGGGGTCGGCTTCCAGTTCAACCGGATGCTATTTTTTAAATAGATATCGTACCTATCTATACAAATAAAGAAAATTGTAGTGTCTGCCTGTAATATCAAAATAAAAGATTTTACTAAATGCGTATGTGATGTGTATGCGCTTGCCACTCACACATAGTTCATATATTGTGAATGTGGGGGTGGACCCATATATATATATATTTTTTTTTTTCTTATTAATAAGAACTAAAGTTCTTAGTAATGGATTACAATCTAGCCTAACAGACTAATAAGCAATTTAACTCTAACTTAATATTTTACGAGATAGATTATGTTATAACTAAGAATAGTGTCAATTTGCACTTTTACACAGTTTCGTAGCACTTTCTTAGGGTCTGATAATTGATAAAACACTTTGTTCATGTGTTACATGTATAGCACCATTAACACCGCACTATTATTCATTCACTATATAAATACTACACTAACTCAAATGGTTTAGTTCTCTTTAGCCTACACACTATGTCCGTGTTGTCTAGCAGCTGAATTGCCTCGACATTCACATGTCGGTAAAGTCTTTGTTCCTGTGCTTCAGCAAATTTTTGAATGATGGTGGTGACGAGTTCCATCTTAAGGTCACGGTGGAGGTCGTCATTTCTAATGTACCATGGAGCATTTACAGCATCCCTGAGTACTTTATTTTGGAATTGTTGGATTATTTTAACGTTGCTTCGTTTAGTACAGCCCCAAAGTTGGTGCCATACGTCCAAATTGGCATAAGAATATGCTTGTATATTATAATTTTATTATGTATTGATAGGCAGGATTTCCTTCCGAGTAACCAATAGATACTTTTATAACGTATGTCGAGTTCCTGTATTTTCTTTTTGACGTGAGCTTTCCAACGCAGTTCGGCGTCAAGATTTATGCCAAGGTATTTGGCTGTGTTAGCATAAGGCACTTGCATGCCGTTTATATATACCGCCGCCGCTGCCGTTTAGATTGGGTGGTTATCACAGAGTTTATTAGTGAAGTCAATATGAATTGATTTTGACTCAGTCAGTTTGATCTTCCATTTTTGTGTCCAGTCATAACCTTTGTTTACAGCTAGTTGAACTTTTTCTACTGCTTCTTTGTGGCTTGATCCGGTAGCCATAATAGCAGTGTCATCTGCAAAGGTCGCAATGGTGTTGTTTTCCAGCTCTGGGATGTCACATGTGTATAGCAAGTAGAGCAATGGGCCTAACACACTTTCTTGTGGCACCCCAGCTTTTATAGTTTTTAGCTCAGAATATGCATCCTCTTGCCTTATTCTAAACATTCTGTTATTTATACAACGTGTCACGGAAAGGGTATATTCATCCGAAAGGGACGGCTTCTTTGGATGATATCAAACGATATTGGAAGGGTTCAACTCAAAATAAAATACTCTAAAAATTGATACCAAATTTTCGGTTTCTTAGGTTTCGTAAATTCAAATCATAACAAACGTGTCACCGCACTACGTAGGTCAATGACTTCAACTTTAGTTGCCAATATTACGATAAATCTCTTCCGTAATTCTGCGCGCCTAGTATCGAAGTAGCCTACTGCAGGCGGTGTTCTTTGTCGGCGCGAACTACATGCAGTCGCCCGTGCCGACAAAGGGACGCAATCCCTTTGACGGCTTTTTCGGCGGCGGCGGCGCGCGCGCAATATTATACCATACCTACTTTACCGTGATGTAAAAATTAATGCGTAATTATTGATTTACAGTTTACTCATTAATATCAAGCTAGAAATTGCACGTAAAAACTGAGATTCAAAATTTACGTAAAAAATCGAAACAAAGTTTAGGTTGGTTAACTAGTTTCATCCCTTATTATTACTTATTACCGAGTGAACAGTAAAATCTTAAAGCTTTGCTTAATTTAGTAAATTGACTTACATTTTTAAAGATGTGGTTCGATGTGGTGACCTTGGTATTGTATGCACAAGGCCGCTCGCTTGTTGATGGACACCTGAACATTGCGTAGCATGTCTGGTGTTATTGTCCGGAAAGCGGCCTCAATCCGCACTTTCATTTGGTCCACTGTATCACACTGAACTGCGTACACTACATTTTGAATGTGGGTCACAAAAAAAAGTCTAACCGGGTTAGGTCTGGGGATCGCGGAGGCCAAGCCATGCTTCTACTACCACGTCCAATCCACCGAGGAAAGCGCGCACCTAAATAATGGCGCACATCTGCCGGTATCAGCTCCTGGGTGCGACGGAAGTGGTATGGGTGCTGACCGTCATTGTAGTCGTATTGAACTGATGCGCGTATCACAGGGATAAAAACGAGTGCACTAGACACGGAACAGAAGTCGACTGACGAGCAAAACAATAACAATAATGCTAAATAAAACTCCTTTTCCCTGCTATCCTGGTACAGGGTAGCTGTAACTATTAGTGTCCACTACATAGATATAGGTTTTTTACATTTCTATGGTCCACTACTATTAAAAAATATTGTTCAATAATTCAAGATTATTTTACATCCTCTTAATAATTTGAACTAAACTCAGTAAATCTAACACACTAGAGCAAACTAATTACGTAATTCAAATTCAAAATTGAAAAATCATTCATTTTTTTTTGGGATGGGAAAATCATCAATGACTCACTCAGTTCCCCGCCCTGGGTGGGGCGGAAGGAAGTGTTAGACTCTTACTGACTAAAAACCATCATTGAAAAATCATTCATGTTTTTTTTGGGATGGGAAAATCATCAATGACTCACTCAGCTCTCCCGCCTTGGGTGGGGCGGAAGGAAGTGTTAAGACTCTTACTGACTAAAAACCATCCTGTTCCTTTA
This sequence comes from Apamea epomidion, assembly GCA_947507525.1. Taxonomy (NCBI): domain Eukaryota; kingdom Metazoa; phylum Arthropoda; class Insecta; order Lepidoptera; family Noctuidae; genus Apamea; species Apamea epomidion. The sequence goes on from OX382231.1 coordinate 13,895,054, forward strand.
GTTGCCCTTGCATTCCGGGGCCGCGTTATTTCGTTAGAACATTCCCGCAACCCCGGAAATTCCCGCACCTCCGGAAAATCATTCATTCCAAATCCATTAAAGATCATTTATTACGGGGCCGCGTTATCTCGTTAGAAGTCTGAATTAGAAGTTGTATTACCAGGGTCCAAGACTTGTTAATTGAAACTACACGGACTGCAATTGGTTCACGTACCCTAAGACCCTAACACACACATTATGATGCTTCATTGTGTGTATAACGACGTAATCAGGGTTCTGTGAGCAAACGATTTTCAATTCGGCAATAACAATTCCTGTTACTCATGCGGTCCTAGTACTTTATTAATTTCTTTCCACAGTTAGATGCAGTTTTGCGACATTTTTTATTGATTTCATTTGAATTATAATAAAGACTAAAACGTGCTCAAACCAATAAAACCCATGTACCACTCAAACAGCACCGACAAATCGTGAACTTCCGATAATTCTTTCGGTTAGTCCTACAGACAAAAATTATGCGTGCGTGCTATTATTTTTTTATTAAAAAAAACTATTAACTTGTTAATAGTTTTCGTCGCTATTTATTAATAAAAAAAATAACCTTATTTTAAAAATTATGAACGGAACCCATTGTGATTTTATTTTTACTAGGAGAAGAATAAGTTGCCAAGAGTTGAATTGAAATGATGTTTTGGGTTCAGTTGGACATAAATTGTTACTAAATCCTTTTTCTATTCTAAGTTTATTTAAGCAATTAATTCCTGAATGCACGTAAGGATTCGATTTTTATGATCAATTCAATGGTACGAGCTAACGATTTTTCGAAACAACTCCTGGATCGTATGTGTTAAAATTATTATAATAAGGGCTCACAATAGTTGAAATTCATATTTGCCCAAAGTATTGTGCTGACAAGTGACAATCATAAACAGCGAATCGGTAGGTTTATCGATTTCAAACAAGATCATTTCATTACATACATATGCAAACAGGTATCTAAATATTATTTCGTTAATTTTTGATACCAAGACCAATTAATTGTATTGTAGCTAGTTCACAAACATAATCAAAGTTTCGGAAAAGTCAGTAATAATATTTTTTAAACAAAAATAAACATACGGAACCTTTTATTCAGAATTACCAGGAGTAAGAGGTTTATTTTTACTTACAAATAGTTCACTGACACCGATCAGCTGATTTAGTGCTAGTGATGTGCTTATTTCAATTTGAAAAGTTCGGTTTCTGGTATCAATGTATTAAAAAATCTCATAACTTCCGAACATGTAGAGATAGGAATAAAAAACTCTTCCAATATCGTTTGATATCATCCAAAGAAGCCGTTCCTTCCGGATGAATATACCCTTTCCGTGACACGTTGTATATGATTCTAAAATGCAAATTCTGGAGGTAGCATGCGTCTGAGTTTAAATACCAGACCCTCATGCCAAACTTTATCAAAAGCTTGCGCGACATCTAGGAATACGGTGGCGCAGACTTGCTTGTTTTCGAGTGTTCTTTCAATAATGTTAGTTATTCTGTGTACCTGGTCTATCGTAATGACTTCAGCAACCTTCCATGACTCAGGCACATGTTTTAGGAAATTTAACTAGGTTTGATTATAAATCATCTGAGTGGTTAATTTTTAAAGGCCGGTTGACTCAATACTTCAAAGTCAACGACGTAAAAGAAGAGAATAGAAGCGCAATATTAATAACACATCTATCAGATAATTCGTATCGGTTGGTGCGTAATTTAGCATATCCAGTTGATTTGGAGGAACTGGACTATAAGAAGCTAGTGAAGTTACTTGATACTCATTTCAAACAGAAGCAATGCTCATTTGCGGACAAGGCAAAATTTTATGGGGTGAAAAGGAACTCAGGCGAATCGTTGAGCGATTGGGCTGCACGACTGCGAGAATTGGCGAGCTACTGTGACTTTGGCGCCGCCTTAGGCACGAACCTTACGGATCGTTTCATCCTCGGCCTGGGAGCGGGGCCCGAGCGTGACAAATTGTTTGAGCAGAATGCTTGTGCCTTAAGTTTGTCGAAAGCACAGGATATAGCAGAACGAGCAGAGAGCGCTAGAGAAGCCAGGAACGTAACATCCACTGATACGACTGTGATCAAAGAGGAAGCAGTGAACAATCTATCATGCAAAGGTGGATGCAAGCGGTCAAACAATGGAAGCGGTAAACGTGGAGGCAATGGCGGCGGAGGTGCTGGCGGCGCTCGTACGGGCTTGCGAGATGGGCGCGAATCAACGTCGAATTACTATCGTGATCAGCGTTACGAGGATTTTCGTTGTTCGGTGTGCGGTTTAAAAAGTCACGATAAGGACAAGTGTCGCTATAAAAATTATAAGTGCCAAAAATGTGGAAAGGTAGGACATTTGAAGAAAGTGTGTGATAAAAATAATAAAAACGGCCGTGTTCGCGTTAACAATATCGGTAGTGATAACAGTGACGACACGGATGGTAGCTGTGATGAATGTAATAATTTCAATGTAAGGTACGTAACCGACAAACCGTTGAACTTAATGATTAAAGTGGGCGATGTGACGGTAACTATGGAGTTAGATTCAGGATCGGGTGTTTCGTTTATGTCGAAAACATTGTACGCAGAACTATTTGAACATTACAAATTAAAAGATTGTAAAATCAAAATGTGTTTGTATAACGGACATAAAATTTCACCGTTGGGGTATTTTCAGCCTACCGTCGAATTTAATGACGTTAAGAAGAACATCAACTTATTTGTAGTAGATTTAAATGGCCCATCTCTTATCGGTCGCGATTTTATGTCCGCCTTCGGTTTGATTTTAACCAACATTTATAAAATAAGTCAAGACGATGACGTTAATTCATCATTGAAACAGTATCCGAATTTACGGAAGGACGAACTTGGTTGTTTTTAATAAATTTGAAGTCCATTTTTGCAACTAAAGGAAAATGCAGTACCAAAATTTTTTAAGGCTCGACCAATACCGTTTGCAATGAAAGGTAAAGTAGAATCAGAATTAAATAGATTAGTCAGTTTAGGTATACTAGTTCCTGTTAGTAATTCTCGTTACGCAACACCCATAGTACCGGTCTTGAAAGATAATGGCACGGTTAAGATTGCAGGTGATTTTTCAGTCACACTTAATAAGGATTTGGTTATAGGTAAGTATCCGTTATCAAGAATTGAAGAAGTGTTTGCGAAACTAGGCGGCGGTAAACATTACTCAAAAATAGATCTAAAAAATGCGTATAATCAATTTACACTTTCTGAGGACTCCCAAGAGCTGACTACCATTAACACACCGAAGGGTTTATTTAAATATACACGCCTTGTCTACGGTCTCGCGAATGCTCCAGCTTTGTTCCAAAAGGCGATGGAAGTACTGCTGTCTGGTATTGAGGGCGTTAGTATATATATGGTTAGACGATATTTGTTTAACTGCGTCAGCAAAAACACTTCATATGACGACGTTAGCTCAGGTTTTAAGCAGGTTGAATGAAGCAGGTTTGCGTCTTCAAAAGGAAAAATGTGAGTTTTTTAAGGAGAACGTAACTTACTTGGGTTATGTTATCGATAAGAACGGATTACGTACTAACCGCGATAAAGTTAAACACTCCGGAACCAACAAACATAACAGAAGTAAAAAGGCGTCAAATGCGTCAAGCATTATGAGCCCGCTCCACGAGCTGCGGCGTGGCGGCACTCGGTAGGAGTGGGGCCCGCGACAGCGGCGCGCAGTACGTCTGGTGTGCGCTGAGCTCGCCTCCGAGCGCGTGCTGGCACATTTCGAACCCAGCGCGCAGCTAGTGCTGTCGGTGGACGCGGGGCCGCACGGTCTCGGAACAGTTTTGTCCCAGCGGCGCGGCGGGGTAGCGATAGCTGCGAACGACCGCTGGCATATCCTCCCGCTCGCTCACGGCGAGTGAACGTAATTACAGCCAAATTCAGAAGGAGGCGACGGCAATCATTTTTGGAGTCAAACATTTCCATAAATACCTATACGGCAGAAGTGAACCATTTATTCTTAAAACAGATCACCGTCCTTTAGTGTCAATATTTAATAATAAAACGGGCATTTCGTTAACCACAGCGTTACGTTTGCAAAGATATGCTATTATATTATCCGCATATAATTATATTGTACAGTATATATCTAGTGAGAATCACTTGGTTGCCGATTATTTTTCCCGTGCACCTGTACCTGATACTGTGTGTGAAGGAGATGGCGGATATGACGCATATTGCTCACTTAATTTTTTAGATAAGACTGCGCCAGCTGTTTTGTTCACAGATGTGTAGAATGCTACTTGTAGTGACAAGACTATACAAACTGTTCTTAAATATACAAATGTAGGGTGGCCGCGAAAAATTGTTTGCGAGTCTATTCGCCCGTATTTTTTATGTCGTACGGATTTGCAATATGAAAATGGAATATTAATGCGAGGTCATAAGGTAGTAATTCCGATGACATTGCGTGAACGAATGTTGCGGGAACTACATAGCACGCATTTAGGCATCGTCAAAATGAAATGTAATGCGCGTAGTAGAATGTGGTGGCCCGGTATAGATGAGGATATTGAGAGGTGGATCGGAGCATGCGATATATGCGCGAGCTTGAGGCCTGCTCCACCACGCGCCGCACCGTCGCCGTGGCCCAGTCCAGCGGCACCGTGGGAACGAATTCATATCGACTACTTATCTATACTTATCTATACGGCAACAAGCTTACTTAGTAGTGATTGATGCCTACTCTAAATGGTTGGAGTGTATTTATGTGCAGAATGATGTAACCACACAATCCTTAATCAAAAAGTAGAAGCAAATGTTTTCAGTATTTGGGTTACCCGCTACCTTAGTCTCTGATAATGACGTTAAGATAAATTCTAAGGAGTTTAATTTGTTCTGTTCCAATAATGGTATTAACTACATGACGTCACCGATTTACCACCCATGTAGCAACGGACAAGCTGAAAACTCAGTGAGGACATGTAAAAAGATGCTAAAGAGTATACTAAGTGAAAGTACAGCACAAAATGATAAATTATTTGGATATTTGCTTGAATACAGAAACACAGTACATTGTTCTACGGGGCATTCGCCCGCTTAGTTAATGTTTGGCAGAGATTTAAAATCACGGCTTGACTTAATACTACCTAAAAGAAATAAATCACGCAAAACATCATCAAGGGAGGATGAGAGTAGCAAAAGAGTTTTCAAAGCAGGTGACAGGGTATGGGTCCGGTGTAACAGTGGTAAAAAGGAAACATGGAAGTTAGGAGTAATAAATGATACGATAGGGAAAAGAATGTATAAAGTATTAGTTTTGTATTAGACATATTGATCAACTGTTAAACTGTAAGAGTGAAAAACGTACACAGATGACAATTGATTGTGCCGAATCAATACCATCGGATGCTCAGCTTGTTTCTAGTCCTCCAACTTCACCGGTTCTGATCAATTCACCAATAATGCTTGGGCCGGCCGGTGATACAAATTCAGTAGTTTCTAGTATACCGGTGGAGGTGGAAGCGAGTATAGCACCGGTCACTGTGGATGAAACTAGCGTTGCAGCTAATCTAAATCGGGTGGTAATAGCAGATATCGTGAGCCGAGAAAATGCACGGCAATCTACAGGTGACGCATCGGAGACCCAGGCTCCTCCAGCCTCGGCCGCCGTGCAGGATCCAATACCCATGCAAGACACACGTGCACGTTCTAAGCGCGCCAGGAATGATATAAATTATTCTGTATTTTACAAATAGATAGTTATAGCTATTAAGTAATGTTAATCATAGTCTTAGTAGGTACTTACTGATTTTGTTAAGTTTAATTTTATTATGTTATTTGTCAACAGGTTCCAAAATTAGTGTGGAGGAATGATGTGTCGCATACACATCATTCCTCTCACCTTGCCACTCACACATAGTTCATATATTGTGAATGTGTGAGTGGACCCCTATGAGAGTCAGTAATAAACCAGCGTTCAATGAAGACACTCGTTTCTTTCTGTTTGTTCCGGCTAATCTTTGAAACGGCTGGATCGGTTTTGACGGGACTTTCAATGGCAGATAGCCGATGTTATGGAGTAACATATATTTAATTATTGAAACTTTTCTCACACAAAAAAGGTAGGTACCTACAAAGGCGGACTTAATACTTGAATAGGCCTTATAGGCTACTTTTTGTCTCGGTAGCGTGTTCCTGTGGGTTAATTTCCGACATCCATGCAGGCGAAGCCGCGGGCAGAAGCTAGTCTTCATTATATTTCTAATCTCAGGATACTGTAAAGTAGGGAAGGGGAATAGTTCATAAAAAAAACAGTATAGAATGTGCCAAAATTGTATTTATACAAATAAAACATAGAGGTTTTGATTATCTTTTTAGAAAATATGGATGTATTAAATATATTATATTAGTAAATATGTCGGAAATGTGATGTTACATAGGGCTTGTCTGAAATGGATGGATGAGCAGACCACTGCCTGTAAAACATAAATGTACACTGTGGTTAGGTTGAAATTATTTAAATGGGCTTTCTTATATTTGAATTATTATCAATTTTTTTTTCATAAATTTAATGTTATGTATAAGTACCTACGACGCTTTGATGCATATAAATTATTACCATGTTAAAAGTAGATCGAAGTTTAAGGATGTAAAAATCAGTGGCCCATTGGCGTAATGGACCACTGATTTTTACATCCTTTATTTCATAAAACATACTTAATACGTTTTTTGGGTAATGTTTACCTTTTCAAGAATCTTGAGCAGCCTGCCTGCTGGTGTTTAACCTGTTTGAATAAAAGTTATGTAAGTAATATATGAAAAGTGACGTATTTATTACTGTCTCATAAATTATAATCGAGTGACCTTGGCAAGCGTATGCTGTTATAACTTAACCACATGAACTCCCCCATGCCTCATGCCAGGACACGATGGGATGAACTATATGAAGGACTAGATTCAGATACCAGTAACATGTGTAGATGGAGCTAAGAGTAAAGAAAGAAGAACGGCTTTGTACTGCAGTGAGACACTAAAGGATACGACGTCAGTTGGAAAGGGATAACTTAGCACAAAAGAGCGATAGTTGACAATCATGTGATAGTTTAACACCCAGAATGTAAAAATGAGTTAACATCCTGTTAATTTTGTTTACTAGGTCGTAATTTTATACTGTAATTCATAGATGCGCCAGTCTTGTGCAGTTGACTCTAGATATTCTGTTTTAGTTACTCAATAATAATTTAATATAATTTATAATTTTCCCTTCAGTTAGATATGATCTCTAAGCTGCAGTGTGTTTGTAATAAAGGAACCTTACCTTATGGGTAACTGCCGGGACTGCCATTGCCATTGGTGTTAGATCCTGGACCTGCGGTCATAATGTAACAACATGCATGAACATCTGTAATGTTGGATTCTTACGTTTTGTAAACAACTGTTAGGTACACAGATTTAAGTACTTCCATGCATAAATGAATTTATATTATTAATTGAATTATTTCATTAGTTGTTTATAAAGTAATTCATAAATGAAAGTCTTGTGCGATTTAATTAAGGAAATATTTTAACTCTCATAATGTAGTTGATTATATATTATTAATGCAATAAAATATTGTAGTAATAAATGAAAAGTGTAGTATTTATTGCTGTCTTACATGCTTTGTACACAGGGATTTGATTTAAGCTAGGTCATACAGGACTCACCTCGGCAAGCGTAGCTTACCCTTCGTTGACTTGTATGACTGTTATATGTAACTTAACCACACGGACCCTCCATCATGCCTCATGGCAGGACACGATGAGATCAGAAGGACTAGATTCAGACAGCAGGCCACTGCTGTTTGAATCAAGTCCTTTGTATAGCATTTATCTGCTGTGTGTCGATGGAGCTAAGAGTAAAGTACGAAGAACGGCTTTTGAACTGGAGTGAGACACTAAAGGATATGATGTAAGTCGGAAAGGGGTAGCTTAGCGCACGAGAGTGATAGATGACTATCAAATGATAGTTAAAATAAATGAACATGAACATGAGACTATAAACAAATAATTAAATTCCTTTTAATTTTATTTATAAATGGTATATTTATATTGTAATTCATAGATGCATGTCTTGTGCAATTGACTCTATTCTATTTTAGTTACTCAATAATAAAATTATTATAATACTACTTACTACTAATATTATAAACGTGAAAGTTTGTATGGATAGATGGATGGATGTTTGTTACTCGTTCACGCAAAAATAACTGAACTCATTTGGATGAAATTTGGCATACAGATAGTTTATAACCATGATTAACACATAGGATACTTTTTATCCCGATATTTCCACGGGATCGAAACTCATGCGAGTGAAACCGCGAGGTGCAGCAAGTATAATTTATAATTTTATCTCTTAACTGTAGTGTGTTTGTAATAAAAGAGCCTTAAGGACCTGGTTGAGGGTTAGCATTAGATGCTGGAACACTTGGGCTGGGGCAATTCATGCTTGGTCCTGGGGTTCCTCCATTGCCACCTGCGGTCATAATGAAAAACAACTTTTGTAAACATCTGTTTGATTCTTACGTTTTGTAAAGTTTCACCTAGTAACTACTAGGACCCTAATTAATGCAATAGGACACGATAACTCAAGATTCAGAATTTTATTCAACTCTAACTACCCCCTCTCTTTATCTCTCTTTTTTCTCTCTGTCTCTAAAAGAAAAGAGAGACAACAAACTAAAAGTATTTTATTCTCTCTCTTTTCTTTCCTTCTCTCTCTCTCTCTCTGTTCTTTCTTTTTCCCTCTCTTTCTCTCTCTTTTTTTTCTATTCTGTAGGGTAAATCTTTGGGCTCTTTAAATGTTAAAGGTGCCTTACTATTTGCATTACTTTCTATTTTTGGTTGACTACCGTCTCTTCTGATATTGAGTGAAACAATTTCAGTCATCAAGTATGTCATAGGACATACACTTATGACATATGTTCTATGATCGACATTGTTTTAAGCCCTAATGGCGTCACAATAACTGGTCCTATGCTTTTCGTATCCAGCGGGTTCCCGCGAGCTGTCTGTCGATTGAAAAATCAGCCCTTAGTGATTATTCTATGGTTAGCTGGGCTGTTGTTATTAGGACTAGGGACGCATCCATTATTACCTGGAACTGAAATTTAATTATCATATTTAACTGGCTTATTTTTATGGCAAGTATTTTTTCAAAGAATAGGCCCTCAAAACTGTGTCTATGAAAAAGTAGTTAAAACATTTGCGAGATCTGTTAAGAGCCAAAATAACAAAACCGAAATGGATCATGTCATGTTCGCGTCTAAAGTTTAACTATCTGAGGCTTAAAATGCCTGAATGCATGAATTCTTGGTTCTAGAACATGCCGGTTTCCTCAAGATGTTTTCCTTCACCGTTTTAAGAGCAGTGGTGTTGAAATATCCATGAAATAGGCACATCACCACGCTTGCTCAAGAAGGTTGGGGTCAGACTTATGTATATCAACTATAAGTCCAGGTTTCCTCGTAATGTTTTTTTTTTCACCGATGTCAGTAATTCCAAGGTAGATTCAGAAAGTTCATACAAATTTTGAAAATGTCACATTTGTATTTGGCCGGATTTGAACAATCAACCTCGTGCATGAGAGGCGAGGCCTTAACCACTGGGCCATCACGATATAATTATTTCAATAATAGTTATAAATTTTTCTAAGCACTTTAGAAATTACGGCTGATTTTTCCAACGCTATTTTATTTCATGAATAATAATTATCTGTTGATTGAAAAATCTGCCCTAAGCTAAGTAATTATTTAGCAATAAAAAATAAAAGCTGTGGCTTGGTAACCGACAGTTGCCTCGCCTAGCCTACCATACCTTGGCTTAAAGTATTTGTCGTCTCCTCTGAAAAAAAAAACGTAAAAGGTAAGTCAAGTACAAGTATCTTGGTAAACATAACATAACGCCTATATTCCTCGAAAGGTTTGCAGAGGTGTACGAAATGGCGAAATGTGGGTGTAATACGAGTATAGATGTCGTAGCCAGATCTTAGAATTGATCATTTCATGAAGTGTTCGGTCATTTCATGAAATGGCCCGCTAAAATAGACCGTACTTTTTTTGTTAAAAGTTCATCGTTTGATGATATGTCAGTTGACGTTTTGAAATATCATTAATGTAGGGTATCCGTGGTTTGACGTGTAGTCAAAATCCTACTATTCTACTTATATAAACGTGAAAGTTTGTATGGTTGGATGGATGGATGTTTGTTACTCTTTCACGCAAAAACTAATGAACGGATTTGGATGAAATTTGGCACACAGATGGATGGTTTATAACCAGGTTTAACATACAGGCTGATTTTTTAAAGACCAGCCAAATTTAAGGATGTGGTACAGACCATCAAACTGAACAACTTTCTCCATGGGACCAACATCGTAATCGCGAATAAAAATTCAGCCGTCCCATACATTTAGGTCGAGTAGGTTTTGAAGTTTTCTATGGGACAGTTGATAAAATTTTCGCGATTACGCTATTTGTCCCATGGAGAAAGTTGTTCAGTTTGATGGTCTGTACCACTTCCTTAAATTTGGCTGGTCTTTAAAAAATCAGCCTGTATATGATAGTTTTTATCCCGATATTTCCCACGGGTTCGAAACTTATGCGGGTGAAATCGCGGGGTGCAGCTAGTTACAAATAAAATTCACTTACTTTCAACAGGCAGCACTTCCAACGGGCCCAAGTTGAACCACGATGTCGACACTAGGAAATTGAAAAAAAAAAAAAAAAACAACTTTAAGATGAGGCGAGCAAGATGGCTTGTGCTAGGACTCCGGTGGGGAATTACGTAATGCTACGGCTACATCGTCGCGATAACGCGAACTACACTCCGTGCGCTCTCCCTCGCATATCGCTCGACGTCTCGCTATACAACAGAGAGCGCGTGAAGTGTACAACGTACCCGTAGCATAACACTCACAAAAAGGCAGTTGACCGTAATAACTTTAATTTTGACAGCTCAGCTACGCTCATTGCGTTAGTTGTTCGTTGTTCAGCATGTGAATTTTTCAAATGTGTAATGGATATGGAACACTGTTTCAATCACAACCCGAGGATTTTGAAGAATATTCCTTATATTCTTCAAAATCCTGGGGTTGTGATTGAAACAGTGTTACGCCATTAGGGTGCTGGTAGCCGTGTCGCAAAAACAACGAACTTTTTTCTAAACAAGCTTTAAAAAAGGGATGAACTACCCAAATGTCCTTCCGTCGAGTCCTTAAGCTCCTTATGTTTTGAGTTGAGTTACACGATTACTAACAAATGCTTGCACCGACTGGATTGGTCTACTTAAATCTGTGTGGCACTTTCTTCAAAAGACCATTTCAGACCTCAATCTACATGGTCTTCACATGATCTGACCAAGATTATGTCTGGACTTTAAAGGATACTGTGACCTCTGGGTTTGTTTCGGCCTTTCTTCTCAGAGTAGTCGGACAGGAAACGCCGACTTTATCTAGCTTATTTTTTTATTTTATTTTAAGTATGACGTGTAAAAGTGATTTCGATATCCTATTTCAAAATAGCGGCTTAGTGCGAGTTTGAGTCGCACGCTAAGGATTCCGCACCACAAAGCAAAAAACGTCGAAAAAAATACAAGTTCCTTGTATCGCTTTTTTTTGAAACTTTATTTTACAAAGCCTGCAAAAGTGCCTGTAATTGGTTTATTTCAAGTAAATGCTTCGAGTTTGAGTTTATTTTCATTATTTATTATTATAGCGGAAATAGAAATACACACTTTGTGAAAATTTCAACTGTCTACTATTACGGTTCATGAGATACAGCGCTCTGACGGACAGACAATAAACGAATGGACAGCGGAGGCTTAGGCAGGGTTGCCTGGAAGAGATCGCAGAAAGCGATAAGGCAGCCCATTGTATGTTTTGTTTTAAAAATTATATTTGTGTTTCTTATGTATTTTCTGGTGTACAATAAAGTATATATAAATAAAAATAAAAAACACTTACCCCTTTTAGCCGCAGTGGAACCTGAACCTGATATAAAAGGAACAAGAAGTAACATCAGACATGTCGCTACCAAGAATTTGCCTTCCATCTTGATGATGATCAAAGGAAATGTACTGACGGTTAGAACATTACAGGAGCTTATAAATGTCAAAAAACATTAAAAAATTATAGCTCCTATATCACAGTTCGTGAATATTAACGCAGATAAGTAATATTAATTGTATAATAAGCGTGTACGTCAGGTTTTTAGATCTAAATCGTGAGTGTAATAAAAATAATAAAATAAAGTTTTACAGTCTGCTGATGACTTATTTACATGTGCAATAAAACGTGTCATAAATATTAAATTATTTATTTAATTTCTTTGTCTTTGTTCAAAAGGCTCATAAAAAGGCTCGTAAATAGCGACAAAACAGAGTAGAAAACCCTTATTTTATAATTAACTAAAATTAAAAATTCACACCTTATTGACATGGCACTAAAAGCCATTCGAAATCCCTCAATTGAATTGCTTCACTTCAAAAGCCTTTTTATACCTTAACCAGTCTACCCAAAGTATAATTTCCCTTACATTACAGCTCTGTAATTCGTTATTAGGTCAAGGAGCTCTCATACGTAGGGTTCTCTCATAATTCCCATTGTTGAAATCACAGCCGAACCCCATACCGTTTGGAGTCTTTGATGCATGTCTAATATGGATTAATTCGTCGAGTGTATGTCATATACTTCATGCTAATGCCGCACGAGTATGGCTTTCTACGGCTTAACAATTCCCTTAGGTTATTTGCTGAGCAAAATATTACAATTTGATGAGTATTTCAAGTGGTTTTTGTTATTGTTGGAATTAATTTGCATTGTAAGTACGAAGAAGTGGTGGTATTAAAGCGTTATCATGTATTTAGCAGAGCAACAGAGCTTGAGCAGTGGTGGCTCAGTGGTTAAGGCTGCGTCTTACGAATTGTAGGTTCAAACTCAGACAGGCATTTTACTTTGTGTAAATCATTTCATCAATACTGCTCTCAAAACGGTGAAGGAAAACATCGTGAGGAAATCAGCATGTTGTGTAACCAAGAATTCGAGGACATGTGACATCTGCACACCCGCACCGGGCCCGTGTGGTGGGTTACGGCCCGGTCCCTCTTACAGAGAGGAGGCCTGTGTCCCAGCAGTGGGATCGCTTTTAGCGATAAGACCGCCCATTGTGTCACTCCTTGTCTACATTTAAATCAGTAATTTTTATGGTGTATATAAAAGGATTCTATTTATCTAGAACAGTCTACGGTAAAAGTTGTGTAAAGTTATGACAAGATGTAGTAACACATGTAGCGGTTCCATCAGAAGGTCATTTCTCACAATTAAAAACGTTCAAAATCTAGTCGAAATCTCATCTCAGCGACAATCAAAAACTTGTCAAAAATGTAGGGAAATTAGAGGTATTTTTGACACATTACGACTGAGATTAGAATGCGAACGTTCCTAAAAATACGAGAATTACTCATTTGATCACAGCAGATAAAAAACAAATGAATGACTGACAATGTCTACGTTTTCTGGCTCTACGGTCAAACACACGGCACGCTCAAGTTAAGCTTGAGGAATAAGCTATCAAATGAAAATACCTGAAGCAAGTAACATACATATTCTTTCATCTGCATAAACGATTTCGCTGTCATCCTTTTGTGTCTTCCCCAAACATTGGGAAGAGAAAATATGACATCATTACGGTCGAATCGAGCGCCGAACGTTCATTCAAATTGAGAATCCAAAGACGCATTCGTCTTTAAATTGTGTTCATTTGCGGAATGCGTTCGGAATCTTTATAAATGCGAACTTACACGCCTTGCGATCATCTTCAAAAACGACCGGTGTAACTCGAGCTTCCATTCCTCCCGTATTTCTGAAAGAATGGGAGAAAAAGGGCTCATGAAACGAATTTGCGAGGGCCATTTGATATCGGTCGTGTAATACACGTGGGTCGTATAGAGTCCTTTACGTGTATTCTTATTCACACGCAATGGGCTACGTTTTCATATCTTAGATGAAAATATCGTTTGAGTTACTAATACCACTTTCTGTGTTATTTAGATATCGATATTGTGATAATTCTGATGTAAAACTTCCCAGTTTTAAACATAAAAACTTTTTGACGCGTACCTTCTATGAAGTATTACAATAGTCATATTTAACAATAAATGGCAGGCGGCAAAAATTGAAAACCACAACGACATAGTCAATGACAGTCGTAATTTGATGCCCAATTATACTCATTGGTGAAATACATAATTGTATTCAATGTGTAGGTACTGGGCGTATAAAACGTTCTTTAACCCATTCTGACCACAAGATAGAACTCCATTCATAACTAAAACCACATATCAAACCAAACACGTAATTTATTTTCACCGGTATTAACGACTCTATACAACACCCCCTTTTCCACCAAAATGAAGAAATCACAAGGAATAATAAGGTGTCCCGATGGTTATGAGATATATATGTTCCACCTTTCAGCCCTACACAAAAGGTCCTCTTGAACGCTTTATTTGAACCGGTAAAGGTCTCACACGTCAAATTTCACATCCTGAATAGAACTCCCCTCACCACGGAATCCGGAATCTTTATAAATAGTTTTGCGAAGACGGTGTTTAATTTAATGGAAATCCGGATCTCAAAGTTGGATGCCGTGAAGTCAAAGGATTGTTCGCAGTTCCTGAATTCGTGTTTGATTTAATTACGACGCATTTGATTACGGTTGAGAGTGATTGAGTGTGTAGGCTATTGGTGTTTCTTATAAACGTGTAGTGTAGTATCTCTGGCCACCCTGTAGAAGAATAAGAAGCACCTAGAGGGTTAAAAATAAAGTATGGATAAGGAATGGTATGTATGGTGATAAACCACTCTAAAACGTAATATATGGTAATCTATCTATACTTATAATAAAACTGAAGAGTTTGTTTGTCGGATTTGAAAAAATATTTTTGCATTTGATAGCCCAATTCTTGAGGAAGGCTGTAGGCTATTTAACATCACGCTTGGACACTTAGGCCGAGCAAAAAGGAAAAAAGTCAGAAAAAACGCTAGGCGAAAACGATATAATAGCACGGGCAGCCGATACGATGTAACTAATAATAAAGCTGAAGAATTTGTTTATTTGAACGCGATAATCTCTGGAACTACAAGTAGGGTTTGAAAAATTATTTTTGCAGTTGATAGCCCAATTCTTAAGGACTGTTATTTAACATTACGCTAGGACCTTAAGAGCAATGGTGGCCCAGTGGTATCACGTCTGTAAAGTGTTCACAAAAATTACAGATTTTTTAAACTGATATTTCAAGTGACTATAATGACCGCAATAAATGCGGTCGACGAACCCACAAAAAAACATCATCTCTTTTTTGTTATATCATGTTTAGTTATCGATACCCACCGCATCTGCAGAGTTTAGCTAACCAATTTAAAATAACCCTATATACGAACGGGCACAATAGTCGACACCGGCTCAATTTTCAAGAAGAAAAAACAAAACCGAACCAAGTAGAAAAATACTTTGTGTAAATAAAACAGTTATTTATTTTCTTTCATGCTGAGCTGCTATCTACGTTAACATCAGCATCAAACGTATTTATTTTTACAGCAGACAGTTTCTCTTTCTGTAGTCGCCAATTAGTTCTTTTACAAACAACATACTGAGAGCAGTTCTTTACATTTTTCACGAGCACAAAATTACAGTTGAACAAAATATAAACAAAGAACTGTTTAAGTGGATCGTACTGTAAGGCACTTATTTTGAGCTTGAACGAACGATAAGTATGCACATTGTGCTAATTAAAATAGTCTCTACCGAAGACTGGGGAGGTATTACACAAAAGTACACTTTTACAGTAAATAAAGTTGCAAATTAGTATCTTTGTGAGAGGGTACTTGAGTATTTTTGTCGAGTAAGATTTCTTCATATTTAATGAGCCCGTTCTTTCAGAGCGCCTGTCTGTCGTCTGATCTTCTCATCTAATGGAAATAAAATATCCAAGAGGTCTGAATAAGTCTAACAATACGTCCTGTTTTATTATTTACCTGAGATCTTGACTGGTAAAATAGGAGGGTTAAAACGTCTGCGTTTTTAAAATGCTAGGAAAAATAAGCTCCAATTATAACGGTAACGATAAAGTATTTATTCTTCATATTTATTGAATGGCTGTTTGTAGTCGAGATGTTGCTTAGCCTTATGTCGTAGCCAATGTGACGTAGAAAAGCATGTTGCATCCTGTCCACGTCATCCTGAAAATAGACAGATTTAGAATTCAGCTCAGCCTATTGCAGTCCACTGCTGGACATAGGCCTCTCCCAGGCTGCGCCACAAGTCCCTGTCCTCCGCCTTCCGCATCCAGTCCGACCCAGCCACCTTCTTTAGGTCGGCCGTGCATCTAGCTGGGGGGTGTCCCACACTACGCTCCACTCCAGTAGGAGTCGTCTACTCCACCGACCATCATCCTTCTACCAACTCAAAGATTCAGAATGCTGTAATCATTTATTTTAACTACCAAGATGGACGGATGATATTTTTATTTCGACATTTAATGGCGAATAGCTGAATTAATGATACATGAACAAAATATTCAAATTGATTCAGCAATTTACAAACGCTAACATCAATTAACATGAAAGCCTAAAATGAAAACAGTATTTTCTACGTAACAACAAAATTGAAAAGGCACAAAATAAACAGAGTCGTGAGCATTCTTACAACATTACAATTTAATTGTTGGTACTTTCTCGCAAACTATGAAACACGAACAATTTCATTACTTATTTTAATAGCCAATAAAGTTCACGAAATTTATAGCGACTATTACGTGTGGGGAATCAACTGCGACCGTATCCTACCGTATACTGTATCCTACAGTTTACCGTATCCTACTCATGAATAATGGTGCAGACCTTTAAACTTTAATAAGGTCCTCGTGTGCAGTACTATATGAGTAACGATCTCAATTTTACAATTTTCCCTTAGTTTGCCTCGTAGATATATTGGGCGGACGAGGAGCGAATTAAGCAGTTTTGAACTTACGACGTGTATTGGAAGATGGTTCGGGTATATAATATGTAGATGATTGTACGATGTTTTCGTTTGTAAATTGCCTAAATTGTTATGGTTGTTTTATTGCTGTTCCGTATCAAAGTTGGTGTAGTTTGTGGAGCATTAAGGGGTTTATCTTACAGTTTGATTGTAGCAGATTTATAAATCAACTTTTAGTTGTTTTTGGAAATTAATATACAGCGTGGCACTTCAATGGCGACATTGATTTAACACACGAAAGTATACGGTTTCACGTTTTCATTTTATAAACGTATTGAAATCTCATTATAGGTTATTATTTGTTTATTTATTTTCAATTTTATTAAAATAGCATCGTGGAGCAGCCTGTACTTAAAGAACTGTAGCGCAGGGGTATTTGTCGGGGTCACGGATCATAACATCGCATCAATGAAAATAAAACGAATAACGTGCACACAGTTGTAGGCGAATTGAAGGAAAGAGAGAGAGCCCTATGTCGGCGAGCGGCGCAGGCGGTACTTTTCAAATTACGAATTATTTTATGTTGTTATAATTTTTATGATTACTGACCACTAGCCCTACCCGTGTGTTAAAAGAATGTCGCCATTTTAGACGTAAGTTGTATGTACCTATTAGTATTCGAGAGATTTGAATGAATAATATTTTATAAATGCAAGGGGGCTTCATTTAAAAATGTGGGTAGCATGTGAGTCAAGGTTAAATAATTTTTTGAGTTGAAATTATGCAGGGGTTGGTATAAGCAGGGGTCGTAGCAAATACTTTGATGAATACTTTCATTATGATGTATTCTGATAAGCGCAAAACATGAATAACATTTTTAAAAGAGTTTTTATAACCTAGTCAAACATCAAACTTAACAGAGGCTATTCATGCATAGTTGGTGTTACCTATTAAACTATGTGCATAATCAGACTATAGTATTCCCACTGCTGGGACACAGGCCTCCTCTCGATGAGAGGGAGTGGGCCGTAATCCACCACGCGGGCCCAGTGCGGGTTGGTAGATGTCACATGTCTTCGATTTTTTTGTTCTAGGACATGCCGGTTTCCTCACAATGTTTTCCTTCACCGTTTTGAGAGCAGTGGTCATGAAATTATTTACACAAAGTAAAAGCACCTGCCTGGGTTCCGAACCCACGTCCTACAAGTCGTAAGTCGGGGTCGTTACCACTGGGCCACCAGTACACCTAAAGTATGTGCATTGTCACAGAAAAAATGATGCCTATAAGTTTTCTCATCCCATTTATTAATATATATTTTAATAATAAGATATTATTTCATTGTCTGTAAGTTTATGAAACTTCATTTCCACATCTTTCCTGTTATTGTTTTTTCCGCTTCTAATTTACAGCGAAGCTCATCACAGACAAAATATAGCCTCATAAATCCACCAAATTGATCGCGTCAATCCATATCTTCCTTGTGGACTGCTAAAAAAACTATTTCTACCACAATAACAATAAAGAAGCCAACAAAATCGCCATTATAGCTCATAGGGCGCTTATAACGTGGTCTGAGTTATATTGCTCGACGAACGACAGATTGCTCACATTACGGTAACGAATTGCACCAGACTGGCCTGGAGGTGGATGAACTTATAATATTGCTCAACTATGGTAATACACGGTAATCTGTTTATAATTTTGCTGTTCTTAGTAGGACCGTTTTTTGTAGGTAAACTAGTGCCAGCAAAACGTCTGTTTTATTTAGAACTAGATTCGGCCCTAATTATTATTTTGTTATATTTATTTTATTTTTTATTTTTTTCACCTAATGTAGGTACCGTTTAACTGAATTGAACAAATTGAATTGTTTTATAATACAAAACGATTTAGATCAAAGTTCAAAATTTCAAGTTCATAAATTCAAAATTATAAATGAAAAAAAAAAATGCTTTTCACCAGTGAAAAGCATTTTTTTTAAGCGCATCACTTGAGAACAGCTGGGCTGATTTGGCTGGCTTGTTTTAAAATGTTCGTAATAGTCCGAATAAGGTTTTCAAAGAATCCATTTTGGAAAAGATTCCCGGAAAATACTGAAAGGACATTGACAGGGTTTGGACCAAATGCTGCCCAGACATGGGAGTATTTCCAAATGATTTCCTAGATCAATCTACTTAAAAAAAAATTATAATAAAACAAAACATCCCAGGATTTTTTTTTATGGTTTTAGGTACTTATCAATTTTTGTCAATATTTTCTTATAGGTAATGGAGTGTGTATAGTTTGTCTCGGTCACACACGGTTTGTACCTGTGCGCACGCCTTTGACATATAATCATATAATAGATATATCCGGGCCGCATGCTGCGACTCAAAATGACGCCTCTATTTTGAATAACCATTTAGATGATGTTGATAAGGTAATTCACTGGTTTTTTCACCCTGGTAACATATTCATATTGGACAGAGGATTTCGCGACTCTATTTTTATGTTAGAGTCGCATGGATATGTTAGCATTCTCCCAGAATCACAAACAAGGGGATCTCTTCAACTAAGCACAATCCAAGCAAATAAATCAAGGCTGTGCACTACTTGCCGATGGCCCGTGGAGGTGGTAAACGGTAGACTAAAACGGGATTTTAAAATATTTCGACATGAATACTGCAACATAGCCATGTCACATTTTTTTGCTGACCTTAAAACTGCTGCCTTAGCAAATGCTTTTCATGTGGATATATTAGATAATCCTCATGCAAGTGATTTCATAAATATGGCCCGGCAGCGGTTGAATACTAATAATGACTTAGCAGATTATGTCGATTCTAAAAGACTTAACCGAAATATAGTTTCTTTTCAAAACATTAATGTTATTCAGGACAATGTTAATGTTTTTCCAGTCCTCACCGCTGAAGAATTGACTTTATTCGTAGTACTACACTACAGTTTACAGTTTAATTAGTTAGTATTAATAGATTACAGTGATTACTAATAGTTTATTATTAGTGATGATTAAAAATCGTCAATTATAGCTGTTATTAATAGTTTAATATCAATAATTATGAAAAATAGTCCAATTACTTGTTTTAGTTCATTTTTGGTCAATAAATAATTCACAACGAAAAACTTGTTTTTCTCTTGACTCCCTGAACAGAATTTGCAGCGCTTTGGTTTACAGGTTAGTAATGACGTATGGAACAAAATGCACTATGTGTTCATTCTGGGCAGCACTTGGTCCAACATCCATACATAGATTGTCAATGTCCAAATCTTTTGTTTCTATGGCAGTTTTGTATGAACTATTGTTTGGACAGGGCTACGTCTGTCGGATCAGCTGGTTTCATAATACAAAGGACATATTTTATACACTGTATTATAGCATTCTCTATGAAACCGCATCCTTCACTGAAACTCGCTGTTTATTACAAAATCAAAACAGCATAGAATACCAACTAAATAACAAAGGACTCAATAAAGAAACTATTCGACGAATTCAGCCAAAAAGGCAATATAATAATTAATAGCTTGCGTCCACTAGCCTACCTACACTTTAATATAGTATACAATAGGCAGTAGATCAACTACGAACCGAAATACCCGAATCCGACCTACATGAAAGTGGTGCAATGCAGTTAGTCTGTGGCTGTAGGTGGAAAAGTGTATATTAAATTAGGCAGTCAATCACGTAGGTATCAGTTCATCCTGTAACTGTGTATGGATAAGATACGTATAATATAAATTGATCGATTTCTATTAGATTTACGCAAATATACCGACAGTTATTTTGATCTGTGTCATCAATCTCTATCAGATTGAAAACGGATTTACCTAAACCAACTAATGCCAGATTGATCATCGAACGGTCATCTAAAAATTTGTGTAGAATCTTTACAATGATTGGCAACCCAAAAGCCCCGATGGATAAATCGTTTTATTTTAAATCATAACTAAAATAACCCAGTTGAGCTACTGTTTCACATTCCTACTATGGCTATAGTACGAGATGCGGTCACCGGTAGAATTTATAAAGGAATTATTATTGAAAAGCTCCCTTGGTTTTGGACAAATTGTCGAGCGTTGCGCAGCGACGGCGACCATCGTGTGGGGACCCCGGGTTTATGGTTTATTGTGATGATTCTGTTAGAGGTAACTTAGGTATATTGTGATGTAGACGGTGTATCAATTAGTAGATTTTAATTTGGTGAACAGAAATTGTGGTTCAATTTATTGGACTTAAAACATGCTTGGGTTGAAACAAGATTCTAACCGAGTGTGAGATATAATACTTTGAAATCATGCTTCGGCATCATTCTAGGATGCGAGAAATCTTTTAGTTCGTTACCTTTCGCTTCCAGCCAGTACTTTTACGAAAGATTGTGAACAATGATTGTGATTACATAAACAAACATAACCATACCATAACCTACAAGGCTGAAAGTACAATATAAGTGTTATTTTTTCAGTCTGCCTAGTCTTTTCCCAATTATGTTGGGGTCAGCTTCCAGTCTAACCGCGTGAGCTCTACAACCCAGTGACTGGGTAACACGATACCCCTTGCAAAGACTGGTTGTCAGACTTTTGGGCTTCTGACGACCAGTAACGACTGTCAAAGATCCAAGAAAGACAGCCGGGACCAACGGTTTAGCTGCTTTCCGAGGCTCGGTGTGTAAAGATGGTCACCCATCCACGGACCGACCGCGGCAAGCGTAGCAACCTGAACGATCGAGCCGCAAGCTGTATCAGGATGTAGTGCATGGCAGTGTATAATCCTATACTTACATGTTTAAAAATTTTTTTTTCAGTCACCAAACGATGTTCTGTCGCCAACAAAAATCTATATCTGACCACCGTAAGGACTATTCCTGCTTGCAGCGCATATTATTAGTCGACCTAAAAAGGATCCTCTTTTGTTTTAGTTCCGGATGCAGCTGTGGTCATCATGTGCACGGGATTTTGTTAGGCGTTTGACGATAGTACATTTTCAATACCTTTATTTCTTACTAGCTGCGCCCCGTGGTTTCACCCGCATTAGTTTCGATCCCGTGGGAATATCTAGATAAAAATTATCCTGTGTGTTATGCTATCCTGGTTATAAACTATCTATGTGCCAAATTTCATCCAAATCCGTTCAGTTGTTTTTGCGTGAAAGAGTAACAAACATCCATCCATCCATCCGTACAAACTTTCCCGTTTATAATATTAGTAGGATAAGAGTTATAACTTAAGTCATTTCCAGTTCAACGTGAAAACAAAACTGTTGTGCTAACATTATTTGATTTCAAACATAACAGCCAAGCTTACAGAGCGCTTTTAAGATACTGTCATGTTTCGTGGAAGGAACGATTCGCTTTGTGTCTGTTCTTGTTGCTTGCCGTGGAACATAATGATTTAATGTTTTACTTTATACGGCGGGACGGGGAATAAGCTACAATATAAGGTCGTTCTGAAAACAATGTTATACTTTTTTAAGGTTATGAGTGGTTGAAAGTTATTTTTTTTTTTTTTTTTTTTACAAATTATAATAGTTTGTGAAAAAAAAATTTGCTTGAATGTAAATACAGACGCCAGCACATCAAGCTACTACAATCTGTCAAAGTCAAAGTCAAAGTCAAATCATTTATTTCAAATAGGCACATAAAAGGCACTTTTGAACGGCAAATTAATTAATAGATTTTCAACTTTATCACGTAAGCATTAAGGTTCAAGGTTGATTGGGAAATTTTAACAGTTTCGGGTAGCTTAACCTGTTGGCGTCTGTACATAATAAAGGCTTAGTTTTTTTTTAAATTTAGTTTTAGTGAAATTATTTAAGATACTTAATTTAATCTTAATTATTGTCTTTAAAAGTTCGCTTCTATAGATAAGACCGCCCACTGTGGCACCCTATGTTAAATGTCTACATTTACATCTGTAATTCTTATAGTGTACCTACATCACAAAGGGTATTCTATTCTATGTCAAGAGACAGAGTAAGAAAGAGTATTATTTCTTTATTCTTCTTTATTCTGTTGTTGTTGTTGTTTTAACTATTTATTCATACGCATATTTTTTTTATCTTAAACTAACTAAACCTAACAACAAACTAAAATATGGAATATTGGTTTCCTTATATATTATTACTGATTAACTGAAATGTCTAAAAGGGCATTTATTTCCCCCAATCATTTACATAAACAAGTCTCCTTTATCAACCGTCTATCAAAGTTTCAATTAGATAAAATATGAGCACCGTACACCCCAACATTATTATAAATCATACATATTCGATATACCTGCTACATACTACAATGTTCACCCTAATCAATGTTCCGAGGGAACAATAACGTGTGGTCATCCTCCTTTGGACGAAATTCAATAAATTCGGACAGCTAGGGTGCCCCATCGCCGTCAACTGGAAACTTTTGAATCGCCGACAGCGACCATACAATGAGGGACAGCCTTTTGTCCGTGAAATTGCCTTATTTCGTGGTGCACCTAATAAGGGTTTTCTGAAACTATCAATTGGAGATTGTAATTGAGTCTCTTTGTAGTCTTTGATGTCGTCTGCATAGTAGGAAGGTCCTGTTTGATTTTCTTTCTGCTTTGTTTAATACACAACGGTTTCCTTTCCGATAAACATAAAATGTCAATTTATTTTGAATAACCACACAACAACAATTGTTGTTTATTGTTGTTGATGATAGTACAACTTATGTAAATTTGATGCGATTGGAATATTTATTGGATACATCGAATTTGTAATTAGACATCTTCATCTTGTGGAGTCGGTCCACTGGGAAATCGTATCGGGTCGAAGAGACGTCGGTCGTGACTCCGCATGAATTAGGAAAGATAAGGTTTACATCTTGATTTACTTGTTAACTATCAAAGCTTGTGAATATATGATCAAAGGTGACTAGCTTTTGTTGAGGATCATTTGGCTAGTTTAAAGTTATACTGCGGTCAGGAAGATTTACATAATTTGATCCAGTATTTTACTCAATACCTTTTAAAGATACTGGCAGGTAGGTACGAAATATATACTGTAAATAAAATGTTTTATATTTAATGATTAGAAAGAAAGAAGATTTAATTGTCATAGACGCGTGCATACAAAAAAAATATATTAACTCGATAATAAGAAAAATAAAAACAAAATATTTCTATGATGAATATTTATATTAAAGAAACTAAAACTGATTTCAAGGTGGCAGGGACATCGACACTCAGCCTGTTTCCCTGATTCGGTACCTACATGATTTTGAACTGCGTTGATTTATCGTCGGTTATTAAAAAAAATTGGCTGTTCCATATATTTTGACTTCGCAGGTATTGCACTTTTCTATAAAACAGCATTTTTCTTAATAATCGACAAAAATATCTACACTAGGGGATCTAGAGTCATGTGCCTCCTGTATAACAATCATTCTAGAATGCGGACGTTAGTCATACAAAAACCTGATGCCAATTAATTTCATCAGGTGCAAGTCCAAAGGTCCACCCTTTCCAATTTAAAACGCAATCACTAGTTACATACCCACATCTATATCTCGTCATCCGGATATTATGACTCTTCATACCTGATACAAAGCTTTCAAAAGAGACACTCGCCAATTAGTGTAACTACACAATGTGTATATTAATTGGGTGTGTAAGGGTGCAGTCCGGCCTAATTAGGGATTGGTACACGACTCGACTTTATTGTAACTGACCGTATGTTACACACAGGTGGTATAAGTTGCTAGCAACTAATTATCATTTGTTAAATGCTGCGTTCGCGAGGCTCTTTACGACCATACTTTAGAATATAAATGGAATGGGTGGTTTCTACTGAATATGCTTTTTTTTTTTTATTTTGTCTGATTCTTATTTTGCCGCAGCTTACTCTGTAAGTAAGGTGCAGAGAATAAATTCAAAATCGTAACAGATATTGTGTACATTTTTTAAATTATGATGAATGATAAATGATTTTATTTCTGTAAATAGGTTTGTGCAAACACATTTACACGTCAATCATATTTTTAAATAGATGAAGTCGGCGGTATTAATTTTTGATCATGAAAGTAGTGTTCTAAAAATGTAATTTCACGTTATTGTAAGAGACATGAAAGTGCACAAGTGAGTCAATAACAGATAACAAAAATATCACTCATAACTACAATGTATCTATCAAAACTATAAATCCGTGTGTATCAATAGACAAATTGCAAAGCGAGCATCAGTGAGGCGGTCCAAGTGGCCGACTGTTCGTCAGGGATTTAGAGCCGATATAATCTGAGATGAGAGGGACTGAGGGACTTTTGGAGTGACGCCGCGCCCGACAAATCTATTGTTAATGAAGGAGGGACTGTCGATGATGTGGCTTGCGTTACGGTGAGATAGTCGTGATTAGGTGGGTCATTTAATTTTTATATAATTATTTTTTTCGAGTGTTAAATGGTGGGATGGTATTTAATTTTGAAGGGGGGTGTTGTATTACCCAGTAGCTGGGTTGTGCAGGTCAGATAGGCAGTCACTCCATGTGAAATACTGGTACTTAGCTGCATCCGGTTAGACTGGAAGCCGATCCCAACATAGTTGGGAAAAGGCATTTATTGCTAATTTGATAAATTAATAGTTAATTAAAATTAAGGATAAGTACGTTGTACTCTTCCACAGTGTGTGGAATACTAGTACAACAAAAACATAAAGCAAGGTAGGAAGTAGTCGACGTTTGATAGTTTTTGTGTTGCCAGACTAAAAGTTTGAGAAAAATAATCTGTTAGTCTGTTATCTAAGTAAAGAATGGAAAAACAGAAAACGCCTGATAAAATCACCTTCCTTTTTAGTCAGCCAAGGTAGTGTTAAGTCCATAAAACAAATTCATACAAAACGACGAAGCTCACAACAAATTGTTGTCACGTGAAAAATGTTCGCGGTCCCTGGCTAATCTTTATTCTGGCACGGTCAATCCGGCACGGCACCGACTATTTTTCAAAACCCGCCTCGTTTGTTCGGATATTCGTAAATATTTCAAGCTTTATTACCACCATCAACATAATGTTATGGGGTGAAATTTTACAAAACGGAAACAAAAGATATAAAGGAACGACGTGGCGCTGAATCTTATTCTGTATTAATGCTGTGTTGAATTGTATCGGTCGGTTTGTTTTGAATTCGATAGGTTTGGGTTGTTGCAAATGATAGCGGTCTTATAAATTCTTGAGAGTCTATTCATCTTCAATAGCCACATGTTATTTCAAATTTAGAGGGGCTTGCCTTTCAAAATTACCTTAGGTATATATTTTTTCCTTAAATAAAAAAAAACTAATTGAATGGACACAAAAGACACTCACAAAAAGATTTCTCTTAAAAAAACAATTTACTGTTTACATAATTATCACTCAGTCTGTGACAACCATTAATTTATTTTTCTATCGTTCTTAGGGCTGATTTTTCAATGGACCGATAATTTTTATTCGTTAAATAAAATTGACGTCAGTTTTTGTATGGAAGAACTGTCAAAAATTCAAAATTATTCCTCCGATAAAGTTATCTGGCGTTGGAAATATGAAAGCGCTAGCCATTTACTGCGAAAAAAATAATGAAACAAAAAACAGACAACCAAATCGTTTTTAAAGTGCACTGGCGGAGTGAAAAAGATACCTATGCGATAAAAATGCACGTGTAATCTAAAACAAATTGCTGCAAGTGTAAATGGAGCGTGGTGCATTATTGTGTCGCCGGCGCGGGATGAACAACTCCAAATTGTTCCGAAACGACACCTGCACTGACTAGTGATGTGCTCAGCTGAAATGGAAGATGATAACACTATTTTATATTTGCTGCACAAATGCAATGTAGAATGGAAAATTATTGTGGGTTAGTTGGTGTTATGTCAGAAAAAAATAAAATATATTTATTTAGCACAGACTAAAAAAATGTGTGGTTCACGGCTGCGCCAAAAAGGCCCAGTTCAGCAAAAATGGCAGACAACTAGTACCTGACGTTGGTTTTTAACTGGAAAAAACTGATAGGCGTATACACAAAATAAGCGTGTAGTCAAATAATAAGTTCAGTTGCTGATGATTGCTTCGAAACTATGCAGCAGCATTAGTGCGGCTTTTACGGCTACGGTGCCTACGAAGCGCCAGACAACGCAGGGGTCTACGCAGCGCCTATGCAGGGGACCACGCAGCGCCTACGCATGGGTCTACGCAGCGCCTACGGAGGGGTCTACGCAGCGTCAACACAGCGGTCTACGCGGCGTCTATGGAGCGCTTAAGCAGCGGTCTACACAGCGTCTACGGAGCTGCTGGACTGGACAATGCATCTAGAAAAGACATTCTCCAAAACTAAAAACTGCTGAATCGACTGTATCCTATTTAAAAGTACACACAACATCCTAAAGTTTAATTTTCAAGTAACAGTTTTATTTCTACACTGTAAAATCACTGCACTGTCATAGTATTAAATTTGAAAGCATGCTCGGGACATGTCTAGGCGACATCACCGACTATCCACTACAGCTTTATAAATAAATGATCGTTCCGTCCCTTGCATTGTCTATGTTCTTCTAAATTGCATCGGAAAGATTGAGTGAGAACCTTTCCTCAAATAGTTTAGAGAAAATGGGAATTACGATGTTTAACGGATATTTAAGTGGAAAAAGGTGTTTGTCTGGACTCTGGACATAGCTGTAAGTGTTTTTAGAAATATTTTCTTTAATGTTAAGCCAATTTATTAGATTGAATATCGTTGAAGTATGACCATCGTTGAGGTAAGTAGGAACTTAAGTACATAAATCAAAACCAATAAATACAATTGAAGTGTCTGTTTGTAATTTCAAAATAACAGCCTTTTACTATATGCATAAGAACGTATACGGTACTTATAACAAAAAAACAATTGTTAAAATGTTTGTCTGTCTGTTTGTTTCGACTAATCTCCGAAAAGGCTGCACCGATTTTGATGAAATTTGGTAAAGGAATACTTCGCACCCTGGGGAAGGACGTAGGCTACTTTTTATCGACATACCACACGGGCGGAAACTATTATAATAAATAAACATATCAATGTGGTTATGTCATTGGACAAAACTCTTTTGTTAGTAGTACAGACGCCAGCACATCATGCTACTACAATCTGTCAAATTTCTTTAATAGATTTTCAACTTTATCGATATAGCATTAAGGTTCAAGGTTGATTGGGAAAATTTGACAGTTTCGGGTGGATTGACCTGCTGGCGTCTGTACAATTAGTTTATTGTGAATTATAGAAAATGTAATCAAACCATATTAATACATTATTTAAAGGATTTAGCTCTGGGCCCCAATTCTGTATGGTAATTATTATTTCCCGCGTAATTTTACCACGTGCAAACCACGTACTTACGGTTGTCAAGCGTGGTATTTTGACAGTTCAAACCTCGCGTTTTTTCGCGCAGTTTCGTTCATTGTATGATATCATAGAGAATACGTTAATAGCAGATGTCGTGATTAGTTAAGGTATTGACGTGGTTTCGATGTAAGGAATCATTATTAGCCATGAATGAATTAGGGCCCTGTTTGAATAATATACTATTGGCTTTCAACTATAATATAAAATAAAATTTGAAAGAAGAAACATCTAAACTAATTTGTGTTGCAGCTGGCAAAAGAACTTCTACTTCTTTTTTTTTTTTTTTTTGTACAAACAAGAGACCGCCTTAATTGTACTTCCCCACATCACATAACTTAGACACCCACTTGTTCTCGTAAACCCGAAGCGAATTATGTTTAAAAATAAACACAAGAGACTCAACGTTTAGCGTAATGAAAATAACCGTAAACATAGAACCGCAACTTGGGCTCCCGGGCTTTGCAAAACCCTTACCCCGAGGCAAGAATTCACGCGGGTCAGACCAAATTAGACATTATTGAGTCAGTTATTTAATACCACAGGGTACACGTGCATTTTTGGGTTATTATTATTATTATTGGGGGTTGCATAAGCCTCGTAATCCAATGAACTCTCATTACACCGCGTTTTGAGCATAACTTTATTTGCTCTCGCGGCTTTTGCCCAAGCCTCTTGATACTCCTAACGGCACGCCACTGATAGACGTTTTTGCTTCAAACCGTAACATAACGTAATTATTAAAAATTGCCTTTATTTACAGGGAAATGGTTTTTATTAGCATACATTTTTCAAAGCGGAGTTAATTTTGTGGAAAATTTTCGTTGTGCGTTTGTTTTTATTGCGTTGTTTCATCTTAATGCTTGTTAAAGAAGGTTGTGTTTACGTGGTGAATTTAATTTAAATTAAAATGATCCACTTGGGGCCGTTTGTTTGTGATTTTTTTGAAATAATGAACAGAATTATTCTTTGTGCCACATGTTTTCTTAAAATAATAATTGTGGTGAAACTAAGTCAAATAATTAACCTGCTTAAGGTCTAAACAGATCTGTTCGGTAATTGCATGACACACATACATAACCTGTGACCATTCCTCACTCACACTGTGTTTCATTACGCTTCCTGCTACAATCAAGTTAGATCAGTACCAAACCGGCATCTTAAAACTCCTCAAAAATCCTTGTTTACAACCAGCGGGGTAATTGCGTAACACACAATCAGTAGCAATGGCTTTCATTTTGACAGTTCAACATCATTGATTGCGTTATTTACGTTGTTGAGAAGACAATTTGTTCGAACATACGAGTATGAAGCAATGGATTAGCAATATCCTTCAAAATAATCCAGATTGTAGTTGAAAGTCTGTTACGCAATTAGGGTACTGCGTTGAATTCAAACAACTTGAAACACAAATAAATAAAAACTGATAACTAGATATTGGTCTACAATGTAGGAAGTAGGAACAAACAGACAGACAATCCGTATTTATAGCAAACAGTACCTACCGACATCACGATAGTTAATAAAAAATTTAAATAGTTATAATTATAAACGACTCTATAACATCTTTCCTTTTGCGCGAATCCTCATTTTTTTTATCAAAGCCCTATTCCCTTAGAAGATAAACTCATTTTAAAAATTAAAACTCTAATTTAAACCGGTTAATGGACAGGGAAGCGCAACATTTTCTCCCGCATAGCCCTGCGCTAAAGACTGAAATAAAATTGAACTTTAGACGTTACGCCCGACTGAGGGGGGCGAAGGGGGTGAGGGACAGACGCTGCCCGCTAACCATCATGTTTATGACTTCTATAGGGAAATACAATGCGATGTACCCACTAGATGGGAAAAACTTTTATCCCAACACATGTACGGTACATTAGGTATATTTTTCATATTTTTCCCGATGAGTTTTTTATGTTTATGCCCTCGTAAAGTTTCTAGTCATTTAGTTTGCGACAGTGTTCGCTCCTGTTTATGTTCCGTGTATGAAATTTTCAGTGTTACGGGCACTGAGCGAGTATTTATTACTGAGGCATGATACAGTGTTGATAACGCCCTTTAATGTTGTGTTTTCTCCATTTCTTATATCTGTTTTATGTGGTGATAATGTGACTTCTTTGTGGTTTATTTTAGAAACTATTTTGTTCAGCGTATTTTTTAAATGTCTAGACACTGGACAGTATTCTCTCTTTTGTTTATTGTTGCTTCAACAAATCCCTTCGGCAGTCCCTCCCAAGAGTGTCGGTACACAACAGATATGTCATGGCTCCCTAAAAGTTATGACAAAACAAAATGAATATTTACGCCCACAAATCGTACCATTGTTCTCAAAGTCTACTCAAATGAAAACCACAAATAATTACTCCTCAAAACTTTGTCACTGGATTTCGATTTCACCCCATACAATACGACATAGGCCCCCACGGGAGCTCTATTGACACGCGTACACGACCCGCCATGATGGCACTTGGCAACAAACACGATTTTAATCAATACATCAAACAAAACTTAGCCACTACCAATAATAATTAAAAGCGAATCATTATATGGAATATTTGTACAGGACCAAAGGGATGTTTGGCCGCGGGCGAAACGGCTATTGCATAAGTAAGTAAGACATAGTTGCGACGCAGGGTTGTCTCACTACAGAACTGCTTAGCACCAAGATGTCACGTTTTTTTAAGAAATCATAGTTATGAATTTTATTAAATGCTTTCAGAACATTATTTTTTCTGTCATTTGAAATTAAAAACTCAACTAAATACGTTTTTAATTTCAAATGGCCGATAAAATAGTTTACTTTGAATTCAAGAGAAAATAATGTTTTTTCCGACGAACCCGTTGGATGCGAGAAGCACGGAATCGGTCGGTCGGCTATGTCCAGCAGTGGACGTCCTTCGGCTGAAATGATGATGATGATGAATGGTCTTTACCTCCAATATAAAATGTCAGACCTATCTTCCGTGAAAAAGGAAATGAACCTTAGCCTACGTAAGTCTTGCAGACCGTGGGTATAAAATACTATTATTTCCTACGTGCCAAACACTGAACAATAGAATTGTACCTTTTTTCCCTGCGTTTGCACCTCTTATGGCTTGTGTTATTATTTCCTCTGAGTGGTGGACGATGTCCAAAACCAGTGTTGGACAGCCCTGTCCAATAATCCTATGCCCTCATGTAATCCTGGTCCGCAAGATGATGATTGCGACCCATTTTAGTTTACAAAAGGTAATCCTTTAAGAGGAACTATTGGGGAATTTTGATAACAGTTAGTGTTTACGATGTAAATTCTACTGTAATATCATAAACCTCTTTGATTGGTACCTTCAACTTTGAAAGGGATGAAGACTTTGCATACTGAAGATTATTACGCAGATGTAACTTTATTTATGCGTGGTGGAACTATGTTTGAAGTTTTACCTTATCTTAGCTACGTTTGGTTATTATGTAAAATGTTTTGCGTCCCTTAATTAGACGAGGATAGTTCGTAAATAGGTACTGTAGAGACTATAGCCTATTTGGTGCTAACATGCAACCTCCAGGAGTTTGTTATACAGGCTGATTTTTTAAAGACC
Source organism: Apamea epomidion (assembly GCA_947507525.1). Lineage (NCBI taxonomy): Eukaryota > Metazoa > Arthropoda > Insecta > Lepidoptera > Noctuidae > Apamea > Apamea epomidion. Next base: position 13,927,008 of record OX382231.1, read on the forward strand.
AGCCAAATTTAAGGATGTGGTACAGACCATCAAACTGAACAACTTTCTCCATGGGACAAATAGCGTAATCGCGAAAATTTTATCAACTGTCCCATAGAAAACTTCAATACCTACTCGACCTAAATGTATGGGACGGCTGAATTTTTATTTTCGATTACGATGTTGGTCCCTTGGAGAAAGTTGTTCAGTTTGATGGTCTGTACCACATCCTTAAATTTGGCTGGTCTTTAAAAAATCAGCCTGTATAGTGATTGGTATAAAAGACGAGACAAACATAAAGATTTAGGTTTAGAAGAGATTAGGGTGACAAGCAAATGGATTAAGATGTAAAATACGTAGGTAATATTTTTATATAGAAATAATTATCGAAGATTACGTGTTAAACCGTATCGCTATCCAAATCACAGTGACCTTTATTCTCATTCTTATAAGGTTGCTGTTGGGTTGCTGCTACTGACAAGTCTGTCAATATTATTGTGATCTTTATTCTCGTTACAATACCTTATTGTAACGAGAATAAAGATCACAATAATGCTTTTACGTTGCGGCTGTTAGAGGTAAAATAGTCCGTTCATAGAACGGACTGTACTACTCATAGTAAGTACTAGACAATCATATCATTTGGTTTTAATATTTTTTTTATATTTTATTTATCTTTTGAAAGATAATTTTATATTTTGTAAATGTGAGGCCTTGTATACTTTATTTTATTAAGTACCTGGTACTTTTGACAGGCCTACGCTGTATTGTAATTTGAAAATACATTAAAAGCCAATTATTTTTAAAAGAGTAACCGTGAGTTTCTTGCCGGCTCTTCTCCGTAGGAAACTACCAATTGGAACCGTGCACCTAGCTTCTGACGTTTCATAAGTGCCCATGTAGGTTTATGTGACATTTTGATTTGATTTGATACTTCTATTCAAAGGTATTCTTTTCTGACTTCTAAGAGATTGAGAACCTTTTCGGCGCTACCTTTTGTACTGTAATAGCCCTTTTTGATGTTAGGTCCTTATAATTTGTAAATAAGTTTTGGATAAAAATATTTTCTTACACGTTTGCCCTTTTTCCACGAATCCATTATTTATCGTGGAAAAAGGGAAAACGTAAGAAATTTATCAACAAAAACCAATAAACCCAAACTAAACGTATTTGCTTACCATGGATTCGTGACAAAAATGAACAATTATGACAAAAAAGCAATAATGTACAAATAAAACGTATTTACATACCAAAACCATTACGTAACAGTAATCACCAAACATACTCACACATCTACCCCTTCTAAGTTACAAAACAACCCAAAAAATGAGCATCAAAAAAAAAACCCGCACCACCAATTGCGCGGAACCTCTTGGCTTTCATACGAAACCCTCATCAAAAAGCGTTATATTATCAAAACGCACATTGTTTAAGACTACGAGTATCTGTTTCTGCAGGCTCGTGTTTTCGACGCCATTATTCGTACGTCTCTTGACGAATAAAAGAGCATTTCATAGAACGTTTCGTATGCTGAAAGGGTGGTTCACAAAAGCCTTTTTATAATACTTTCGGCAGGCATGTGCATAATCAACCCCTCCCGCTGTTCTTAATAAATACGAGTACCTGTACTGAGTAATTATTTGGACCCTTGTTTTGTTTATTAGGTTGTCTAAATGCATGGTTCTGTATATTAATTATTTGGATTTTTGGTTTGGATTTTCGGGGTGTTAGATATTGCAATATGTTTTCTTTATCAACAGACCCGACCCTCGATACGGAGTGCGATAAGTAGGACTCAGGACGTTTAAGCCCAAAACCAAATAGGTATACTAGTACAAGTTGGTGTAAAACAACTTTTTCATACTGGGCCTGAAAAAAACAAAAATCGATTTATATGTTATCCACTGATATTGAATATAAAAACTACATATTTTTGTTAATATGAGAAAAAAATCTATACTAAAATTATAAAGAGGTAAAATTAGTTTGTTTATTTGTATGTATGTAGGGGGTAATCTCTGGAATTTCCAGTCGGATTTGAATAATTCTTTTTGCATTTGATAGCCCAATTCATAAGAAAGGTTATAGGCTATTTAACATCACGCTGTTACCCTTAGGAGCTGTGCAAAAAGAAAAAAGTCAGAAAGAACGCTAAGCGAAAACAAAATGATAGCGCGGGCAGATTATGTGATGCGACAGGGAAGGTTGGGGAACAAGAAATTTCACACGGACGTCGACAGAGGTCGCGGCAGAAGCTAGTACTTAATATAAATATATAAAATAATAATAATAATAAAATAAATAAAAGTGAAAGTTGTTTATCTTTCTCGTGAAAGCCGAGAAAGATAAACAAATCAAGTATCTTGACTTGGCTCGCGAGGTTGTCGACATGTGGGATGTGGACTCAGCGATCATTGTGCCGATAGTCGTGACAGCCAATGGCTTAATAGCCAAGAGCCTCGACCAACACCTGAGGATGCTCTCGTTGGGCAGCTGAATCAAGGGCTTGATCCAGAAAGCGGTACTTCTGGACACGGCTCGCATTGTCAGGAGGTTCCTCTCTCTGGAGCCCTGACCGCCGGTAGCTTGGACCCTATTCCCGATACCGGTGGGCTACTATTTTTTATATTTTTAAATGTTTTTATACTTTTTATATTCTAATATTTAAAAATATAATTGATATGTTTATCTATTTATATATATGACTCAATATATATAACACTCCAAAAAGCCGCAATTTTAAATTCCTGCAGAATCGTTAGAAAGTTCATGCAAATTGGGGAAAATGAAATCACTCCTCATAACATAAATTCTTCTTAAAAAAAAAAAACACCACACACGCTAAATTGACTTCGCTTGGAAACTAGCTAAAGAGCTAAGAAACAGAAGTTTACCAAAAATAAATAATAATAAATAAATAAACAACGAAAAACTGGGATATGTCTCTTTCGTGTCGAGCCTGGGAAAAAGTTGTGTGAACCGTGACCATTCTTTCAACAGTCAACGCACTAATCAAGAGCGCGATCAACACATCTAAAGTGCGTCAATTTCAATATTCCACAACAATGATAACACTGACAGCTCTTGAACGCAGTTAAAATGTCCTGATTGCGTTCAGTTTTATTGGTGAAATCCACTCGTAATGTATAGAATCGTCAATACTCGTATTAAAGTGTTTTTTGTACCTATTAGCTAGTTTATCAATAGGTACGAGATTACAAGTGATTACCTAACTAAATCCGCGCCCACAGCAGTTAGCCACCAACCTTACTGGCTCTAATCTTTTCATTGCGATAGATTTTCCTTACGTAGGTAAATGATTCATGATTTTATTTCTCTAACTTTGACACGTCACAAATCAATGAAGCTTTAAAACTAGATTAGTTCTGTGTTTCGGTTTCGGTTGTGTGAGAAGAAACTTAAACAAACTGAGAGGTCACAGTCTCTTTTAAAGTTAATACTTAATTTTGGTCAGCTCAGTTGAGGACCATGTAGATTAATGTCTAAAATGGTCTTGAAATGAAATGAGGAAAGAATCGCACCTAAGAGGGCCTGCACCCCAATTGCGTAACAGACGATCAATCGGAACCGGTTTCATTTTGACAGTTCAAAAACATTCATTGTTTTATTTACGTGTTGAGCAGACAAATTTTTCGAACTTATGAAGCAATGGATTAGCAATTTGCTTCAAAATGATTCAGGTTCCGATTGATCGTGTGTTACGCAATTAGGGTGCTGTCCAGTCGGGCCGCTCATTTGTTAGTAATCTCGTAGCTTTACTCAGGTAGGTAACTGTAGGTAGGTACCTACTTATAACCCATGGCGACATAAACTCAAAGCATTTTTTTTCAAATAAACCAACTAAAAGCACTTTTAAATTGTCAAGTAGTCGGTCAGACAGAAAGCTTATTAGGTAATATGGAAATGAACGGGCAAAAAACTTTATTTTTTAACAAACTTAGAAGAACTTATAATTCTCATCATAATCATATAAATTAATATAAAAAAATAATAATAATAAATTAATAAAAAAAAAAAAAAAAAAAAAAAAATTGTAAATAAGTAAGTAAGTAATAAGTAGTAAGTAATAAGTTTTTAATTATAATATATTTTTTTTATAAATAAATAATATAATATATTTATATTATATTAATTCTTATAATTCTCATTTTCTTATTTTTCTTCTTGTTATAATTCTGTCATATCAATTTGTATTTTACTGTGTGTACATAAATAATAAAATAAATAAATAAATAAATAAATAAACTTTAAGGTCTAAAGATCTTCTAATCTTATATCGGCAAAATGCCATGCCATTTTGAAAATATAAGCAATACCGTCAAACAACATTACTTTTCTCCATCCACGAACTTCACAAACCGATATTCGATATCCACAAAATATTCTTCCATCCTACGGGAGCCAGCCAAAGTTAATGTAAACAAAACGTAAATACAGCATCATACTATCAAGTCTACAATATTTCGATAAACAGGAAGGTACTTTACATGGCTAGGAAGCGCGGTAATATCCCAGGGGAGGGAACTGCAATTTCACTGCTATCTAGCAACTATATCTACACGAAAGTATTACAAGACGGGGGATGAAAAACTTGTCTTATTGGCAAACGTGTTTTTTTTTTCTAGTAAAAAATATGCAAGATTTGTGATTTCATCATCATCTTCTGAATTACACAGCAGGGCTCGCAGTTATAATAGTTATAGCTGCAGGGGTCAATCTTTAAGGTTAAACAATGCTTCCCGAGGTCAGTCAGTGGCTAGGTGACCATCCATAACATACCGAGACCAGTCCGTGCCGTTAAGCCGTTGGTCCTAGTTGTCGATGACAGTCGTTTCGGGTAGTCAGTCGAAAGTCTGACAACCAGTCTTGCCAAGGGGTATCGTGTTATCCAGTAACTGGGTTGTAGAGGTCAGATAGGCAATCGCTCCATGTTGGATACTGGTATCCAGCTGCATACGGTTAGACTGGAAGCTAAACCCAACATAGTTGGGAAAAGGCTAGGCAGATTTAGATCTTCTGTCTTACATGTATCTTGATAGTTTTAAGACTCAGTGTTTGATAGACACGAGTTTAAAAGCCCTTTTACCATAGAGTAAACCCTTTTCAGTAATACTTTAACAGTGTGTTGACTTTTATCTTAGTTCTTAGTTAATTGCAACGGGCTTTCATAAAAAAAAAAAACTAGTATCTTAATAAACCTAATTGATATCTCCTAAATACAATAAAACTTAATTTATTATTTTAAAACAGTCTTAATCAACGTAAAGTAATTTAGCTGAAACTTATATAATTAAAAGAAAGTACGCACTGATTTATTGTTGAGAGCCTCTTAATTAAGAAAAAGTCTAAAAAGACATTAGTGGCCAATAACGCGGGCGTTCACCTGAATCATAAAACTTGGTACACAATCCCACTAATATTATAAACGTGAAAGTTTGTATGGATGGATGGATGGACGGATGGATGGATAGATGGATGTTTGTTACTCTTTCACGCAAAAACTACTGAACGGATTTGGATGAAATTTGGCACACAGATGGTCTATAACCAGGATTAACATAAAAGATACGTTTTATCCCGATATTCCCACGGGATCGAAACTTATGCGGGTAAACCGCGGGGCGCAGCTAGTATATTATAAGGCAGAGGTGACACGAGCGTCATCATCACAGTTCCAACCGAATGAGCGAAAGACTTTCATTGCCTTTCCCATAGATTACCATAGGCAAGAGGTTGTACCCAAGATCCTTTTTCTTCTTAGTATGTCGACGGCAATTTATATGAACTCGCGGCCCAGAATTCAGCTACGTGTTTGGCGCCATCACTAGCATCCCTCAGTTCCTGTAACCAGTACCGAAGCGGGCAGGCGGGCATGACCCTGTATTATTTTGGTCACTTAAAATGAATCGCCAAATTCGGTTAGATTAGATTTTATAGCCGTTTAAAAAATACTCTCGCAAAATGAGCCCAATTAAAGTTGCAAAGAGAACGTAAATTCCCCAACTCATTTTGAGAGACTCAAAATACGCTCATCGTGCCCCTATATTAATAATAAAGCACAGTGCACAAGCCTCAGACACCACTTATAACAGTTTATGGTAAATAGCGCCATAACAATTTAATGCGGGCTCGAATAGCTCGGTTATGTGCTTGTAGCAATAGCTTTAGAAACTCGTAAGCTGGATAAAGAGCCCAAGATACCTTTATCTCGTATGGGCTTCTGATTTTATAAGAAAGTACTTACCTACTACACAGGTGTTTAATAAACCTAGATCTGGCAGTTCTACATTACAGTAGAATTTAACTTTCCTCGATTGTAATTAACGTAAATCATATTTTTAGTTTACTTTATACTTGAATAAAAGTTTTTATTATTTATTTACCTGAGTTTTATTTAATACTAGCAATGTCCCGCGGTTTCACCCGCATAAGTGTCGGTCCCGCGGGAATATCAGGATAAAAAGTATCCTATGTGTTAATCCTGGTTATAAATTATCTGTGTGCTAAATTTCGTCCAAATCCGTGCAGTTTTTGCGGGAAAGAGTAACAAACATCCATCCATTCATCCATCCATACAAACTTTCACGTTAATAATATTAGTAGGATTATTAGGAAGTATCATAAACATTGTAGAATCACCATATTGTATACTAGCAACCAGCCACGGCTTCTCGCGGTTTTTATTACTTATCACAACATCGAGATTTCTTCATTATTGTAAGTTTAATATTAACATATTATACACAACAGAAACCGCCCGGAACACATTTCCTACATCATGGTGAAAACCGCATCAAAATCCGTTGCGTAGTTTAGAAGAACAATGCGGTCACACAGACACACACGAAAACCAACTTTATTTTTTAATAAGTAAAGGTACTTATAGATTGTATTTAAGTAGAATGTAATATACCTATATAAGTAGAAAAAATGGCTTCCTTGAAATTTAAGTAGAATGCAATATACCTATAGAAGTAGAAAAAATGGGTTCCTTGAAATTGGTTTTTCCTCTGTATCGACTTAGAGATGCACATGTCTTCACAAAATTAGACGACATCAGTGAACCATGAATGCTACTGCTTATTAGAAAAAAAAAACAGAAAAAAAATCTCTCTTAAATCAGTAAGTTAACATAACATCACGCCTGTAATGGTTTGCCAGAGACACACCTACAGTACACCCACATTACGCTAGTTATGCTCCAGACCGCTGCTACTGAGAAATTTCTGATAAAACAACCCAAAATCAATAAGTTTCTATGTTGATTTATGTTTGCTGCCATTCATGCGAATTACCATTTAAACAGGAACACACGCTAATAGACAATTGGAAATCGAAATACCCAATAACTGAGCACATTACACTAACACACCGTACTAACCATTGAACCAAAACAAAACAGCATTTGTACAATCAAGTACAGTCACCGTCATCCGCACCTCATCAAAATATCACATTACAGAATCACAAATTCATTCCGGGCCGCCAATTATCCGTGAGCGTTCATTTTCCGACTCATTCCCCGGTGTAATGATCACGTGGTGATTTTGACAGTTGCCTCGGATTTGCCCGTTGTCACTTACGTTGACGTTTTGGGGGAGCGAATGTTCGTTCGGTGCTCGTGTGTGTTATTAGCTTTATTTAAATAATTTTACCGATAGAGAGATAGAACGATGAACGATGGATAGACTATGGGAATGATGATTTGGTAAGAAAGGGGGTGACTGCCGAGATGACGACTAATAGAGAAGTATGGAAGAAAAAGACAGGGCGCCGACCTCAAATAAATTGTGATAAGGGCTGGAGACTGATGAGGAGAATTATTCATGGAAATATGTATATAATAGGGAATCCTTTGAGCATTCTTCGGTTTCGAGGGCATTCTTATAAAAGAATCTGCAAAATCCAAAAACAATCGCTTATAATTCGTCGTAACGACAAGAAATGGAAAAATTATGTTAAAGAATCTAGTTTCAATAGTTTTTTTTTTTGCGATAGTCTGATTGTTAAAGTATCCACCACACCAAACTACACATCAATTAAAAAAGTCACTAAAGCTTTGGTTTCCTAAAGGTGAACATTCACACAATAGCGATTGTTAAAGTAAAGTAATTTAAAACGTTAAAAGTCTAGTCGAAGTCTCATCTCGGCGACAAACAAATGTCAAAGAAATTTAGAAAATGTAGCCAAATTAAAAGTATTTTTGACAGTCTGTCAAAAATACTTCTAAGAGAGGGATCAGACTGTGAACGTTCATAAAATTACGAGAATTGCCACTCTGAGCGTTTTTTGATACTTACCTTATTATCAAATAATGGTGAAAGTGACAGATTTTTATGACGGCCGTTGTAATATGATGGAACCGCCCGGAAACTGTAGCTTTACACCCAAATACCTCACGAACAAAACATTTCTTCGATCTAATTCTTCGGCTCGCTCAGTGAAACCACCCCTTACGGCTTGAACCGGGATCCAAATGCAAATGTCAGTCGTTAACATGCATGGCGTGAAGTCGGCCGTCTAATTAGGAGAACTACTTTGACAAGGACTGCAGATATCATTTTGTGAAATGGCTATGAAAATTTCTAGATATTACCTCTTGAGTGAGTGTTTATGTCGAGCCGTTTGTTATAATATTGCGGGTTGGGTACTCTGATGATACGATTACTTGTACCCTTTATGTGGTGTTATACTGTGGTAATCCTAGGGATTATTTATAAAGTATAGTATAGTTCTAGGGATTATGTATTAAGCTGTAGTACGTACATGTTCTGTTAGAAACCTAATCCCGACGGTAAGGTGAATGATAACCATTTTCTGTTCTACCAGTAGTGGTTAAAATATCTCTTACTTTATCAGCAGGAAATAATGAACATTACAAAAGGACCCATTAGTCTAGTGGTTGGTTGCCTAATTGGTCTAGTGGGCGCAAGCGCTACTGCTGAGCATGAAGTCCTGGGTTCAATTCCCAGGTCGAGAGAAAGAAAAAGATAATCCTACTGGAAAAAACACTTTGCCCGACTCGGGAATCGAACCCAAGACCCCAGGCTCAGCAGTCGCGCTTACAACCACGAGCCCAACGGGGCAGTTAATAGCACGTGTACAGTCACGAGCAAAAGTATAAATACACTCGGCTTTATTCAAAAGCGATTTACTCCTTTATTTTTGAATGAAATTTTATGTTGTTACGAACATAGCATTTTCGAACCCATAGGTTTATGTAATGTGTCGTATTTCAACGTTGCATTCGCTATTTCACGAAAAAAACGCAATTGTAAGTTGACAAGTGTTGACATATTGGTGCTCGTGACTGTACATGTCGTATAACATACACGGTTAAAAAGATCTATCTCCAAAATCCAAAACCCTCGATCCGAATCTGCTTCTATGTTTAAAACTTTCGCGAAGGTCGTTGTGAATTCAAAAAGATTGGAACTTGGTAAAAATATATATCTAGTTTAGAATTTATTGAAGTGGCAGTTAGGGGACGCAGTTAAATTAGTTCTTCAAGCTTCTGGATTCGACGGAGCAAGTTTCTCCCCCCCTTCTCCCACCACAGGATCTCCCCATTCACGGGCGAAACGGGCATACATTAAAAGTTTACCGGCAAAATATAAACATACTGTAGGAAAAAGGATATTTTAAAGTTTTCTATTTTAAATGAAACTGTGGGCTGTATATCATAAGAAGTTTTGTTTGTAACTGTTATTGTTCGAGAATTGTGGCCAAGTTTGTAGTGATGTGTTGACTGCCGAGCTCTGCAGACAAAACTTAGAAAAACTGAATGCATTTCACCAACCTGCATATTTTTCAATGCTTTCAGTTTTCTTCTGGAATTGATTTGATCAAATCAAGATTTCTTTTAAGAAAATTATAAGATACTAGCTGCGCCCCGCGGTTCCACCCGCATAAGTCTCGATCCCGTGGGAATGGCGGAATAAAAAGTATGTTTTAATCCAGGTTTTCCATCCAGGTTCAAATTGCATCCAAATCCGTTTAGCCATTTTAGCGTAAAAGCGTAACAAACAAAAATACAAAAAATCTAATCGTTTCTCTTTATAATATTATTTGAAATACCACATTAAACATTGAGTAGCTTTCACAATTTTTCTGAAGCGACGTAAAACGGGTATCTTTTGTGTTTAGTTATTTGTATAGATATACCTGATAATTCAACCACGTTTTACGAGTACCATTATAGTTGACTGTATGTTTGACTATTTACATTTATTTAATCAGATTTTAGAGCCATTACCCGAACATCAACATTCTCCCATCAAATTCCGAGCATCTAAAACCCTTGAAAATTCGATTTCTCGTCAAAGACTTCATCATATTGGCAATTTCGCGAATTTATTAGTTTCCATAACGGCACAATTGCTCTTCAACTAACATACTACGTATTCGAACTATGTTCAAGTAATTGACTTTCCTCTCCGTTGTATTATAAGAGGCAATAGCTAATCTACATTCTCAAATATACATCAGCAATATGTAAGTAAGCCGGCCAGTTTTATTGACCCCCGCGCGAGTTCAATGTTTTGTTAACCTCGTGTGTTGTTCCCGTATAGTTCTGTTTCTTGGGGTCTGGTAATTCTGGTCGGCGGCGGCGGTGTAATATGGTGCTTGTCTGTCAGTGTGAGTAATTAAGTTACGCAGTATAAATGAAGGGTCTCATACTATCTAGAACAGGTAATTAGTTTATGCGTCAATTGAGCCCCTCATTGTAATTTGTACTCGCGAAGGAAATGGAAATTTTATAGGCTTTATAGAGGTATATGTTTTTTAAATCTTGTCATAGGTACATATTGTTTGATGCGATGAGGTTTGCATATGTCATGTAGGCCATACTTTTGTGAGGTGTTTAATGGCTAATGGGTGTAAGCGGATGAACCGAAAATTAAAAATTAGTGTACAAAATTATGAAAAATAAAAGAAAAGTTTTAGTCAACTTTAAATTGCAATCTTTCAACACAGACATACATTTCTGGCGAATTTTCGTTTTCACGTAGAATTGCTTTACCTATGATACTCAACAAACATAGGTACATACAATTTTATGCAATTCAATTAAAAAATATTCCACCTAAACATCTCCCCTAGCCAAAAAACCGACACACATCCAAATATGAATTTTATTTAAAACATAAATCGCCCCGACAGTTCGTTAGCACAAAGTGGCTATTCAATATAACGCACGTGGTGGACCCTTTTACCAATTATTATAATTAACTATAAGAGGAAGTGACCTCTTGGGCTTTGAGGGACGAAACTTTGTAATACGGCGGCCATTTTAGCGGATTGATGGCAACAAGACAACGAACTTAAGTCAATGTTGCGTTGTTAAGAAGTTTGTGTTGCGTTGTTTATACCGAGCAACGATAAGGGGCAGTTATGGGTATTAGGTATTTTGGTTATATCGGTTTTGAATATGAACAAGGCAACCTAAATTAAAACCTTGTAATAGTTTTAGTTAGGTTAGGTTATTTATTATACATATTTTTATTTTAATAGTTTGGGCTGATTTTTCCAACGCCAGATAATTTTATCCGAGGAATAATTTTGAATTTTTGACAATTCTTCCATACAAAATCTTCCAGACGTCAATTCTATTCCACGAATAAAATTTATCTGTCGATTGAAAAATCAGCCCTTAGTGTAATAAGTTTATATAAACCTTGTAGGTAGGTATTTTAAAGCATTTGCTTTATAGAGTAGCGCTGATGATGTAAATATACGAGTTTTGGAGTGTTGAACGTTCAGCGTGATAGGATGGACACGATAAGAAGAAGAACCGTGATAGGAAAAACTGTCAAAATTCGATATTTTTTTATTTTCTCTGCTCTAATTTAATTTTTTCTGTTACTTGATTTATATCACGAGAAGGTATCTATAAAATGTTGGTTTTGTTTCAATTCAATATTGTTTTAGTATGACTCGTCCTACTAGTATTGTAAACGTGAAAGTTGGTATGGATGGATGGATGGTTGAATGTTTGTTACTGTTTCACGCAAAAAATACTAAACGGATTTGGATTAAATTTGGCACACAAATGGTTATGCGGGTGAAACCGCAGGCCGCAGCTAGTGATTTTATAAAAATGTTGACCAAACCTGGACAGTGTTTTGTTTTTCTTTTCACAAATTCGAATATAGTTTGTTGCCTTCTAGTCTGATTTTTACAATTTTTCAGATAATTCATTAAGCCAACAGAGTTATAAAACCTCCAATGCAGTAAAAATGCAAATAATAATAAAACCTTAACATAAAAATTAGCCGTAACAGCGAATTCGAATACAGAGAAAAGTTTCGCAAAGTTGGCACAGCTTCTTGATCATTATTTCTCCTGTTGGCAGACGAGAAAATATTTGCAAGATGAACTTGCTTCATTATAGTTTTTATTTTCTATTTTATTATGTTGAATGTGATTGAGTCTAAACAAGAGGAATGAGTGAATGAATGCTGAGTGAACGAAGTCGAACAACCACAAATAAAACAGGATTCCGATCAATGTTGGTTATGCTAGCTGCTTAAGTGGAAAACTTGAGATTGGCGAAACTGAAATCGCTTTCTGCTAAATGTTGGTCTAGACGGGTTATTAAAAATGTACATTCACTTCGTAGATTTTGGGGAATGTATTGGCTTTGTTTGTATTTGCATAGCATTAATATTTTGCTTGATAATGTTTGATGCTTACGCAGATTATTTTGTTTTTATTTGCTGTGAAAGTTAAAATGTTGTTGGCAAGTTGCTTATTTTCAAACTTTAATCGGCTGAATAAAATCTTTTTATTTGGAATTTTATTTAAATGACTTGTTAAAAGTTGGGCACGTAACTTTAAAAACGTGTTTCAAGACTATCATTGTAGTTTTTATTTTAAAAGTTGCTAAGTTAAAGAAAAGCAAAAGTAGGTATGTGACTATGAGATTACCTACATTGTAGCTCGACTTTTATACCATTAAGGGTCGGACTGACCGTGAATTCTCAGAAGCTGTTCAGAAATCTCAATGAAACAAGAAATACGTCGTTAATATATTAGATATATTAGAATAAATAGGCCTATAAATAATTTAAGAGCAGTACAATAAACTATTTGTCTAGCTACGAAGCTCTATGTTTCACATTTAGTATTTACCGAGCCATTAAATCATCGATTTATGGTGATGCAAAAACAGTATAAACTTGTATTAAAATAGTTTGTTACGAAAGCACTTTGTTACTGAGATCACAATGACATATTAATTTAACTTCTAACATTAATGTTGAGAATCTTTCCAATTTATGTTGCTTTATTACATAATTCTTACTTCAGAAGGATTTATGTAACTGGATTAAGACAACATTTCAATTTTATTAATCAGAAGTTAGGAAACTCAACTCACATGGCATTGTTCAGTATCGCGGTCATAGATGGCGCTGCCCGTAACGTTCGGCGCAAAACTAGGAAAAAGATGAAAGTGCTTGCGTGCGGCGACATTTCCCAAGGAAATTGAAAGTTTTTCTATGACTCAAATTGACTAAGTTACGCATATGATAATCTTTTTGAAGTGTAAGGTAGTTTTTACATCTTTAGATTTTTTTTTTGTAATTTAGGTGGATTTTTTAAAAGCTTTTAGATAAAAAGTGCACAGCACATATTATGACGTTTACTTACATATAATGATATATTCTACTGTAACATAGTATTTATAGAATGAATCCAATATGCACCTTTTCTCAATCAATTGCAAAAACATTAAACAATAGCCCAACTCCAAAATTAACGCAAATAAAATAAAACAATCAATTGCCATAAAACAAATTGACTTTACAATCATAATCAAAAGCGATTTAATTATTAACACGCAATCTTATAAGAGGAATATTATTAATTATTATTCGCCAAACGAACTTCGAACTCATCGCTTAAGAGGTCACTCCTGTGGTTGGAGCAATTACTATAATGAAATACATTAGTTAAGAAGAAGGGTTGAGGCGTTATACCTCCTTTGTCTTGATCTCTCTCGTTAATATGTATTTATAGGGACATTCCAAGTTATTTATGTGTCTTTTTGGTATTATTCGCGGAAAATATTAGATTGGTGATGTTAATGTGAGTGATTAAGATGTTTAGGAGTGATTATCTAGTGGGGAATTAATCGTCTGGTGATAGAGTCAAACGTGAGAAGCGTTTTAAGACAGATGTTGGCGTATTGCTTTTTATGTTCAGGATTACCTACCAAACGTTCAGGCAAGTCTGGTGATTGCGTAATGAAACTAGGTAGTTAGTTTCTTTTTTTGCTTATTTTTTTTTTCGGTTGCTATAAAAACCAACAAATTGTGTATCTTTTCATTACGGGAAGACACTGGGTCAGGACCCAATGTCCTCCCGTAATAAAAATACACTAGTGCGCAGCGCAGAAGTCAGATAATTCCATGGTTTGTGCACCTACATCTTATTCTATGTCAGTAAATAATTTTACTATTTATTTATTATCTACGTGCCAGGATATTTGTATTGCATTATTTTTAATTAAACTATTGTAATAAAAGTTATGTTGGCGTTATTTACACCGGATTCGATTTTTTACTTCGACCATACCAGAAACTACTTTTGTTGCTTTGCTTTTTTGTTTTATGATCTTCCTGTGCGAGTTGCAATAAATACTTTTTCTTTCTTTCTTTTTCTTTCTTTGCTACTGCTAAGCTGAACATAGCACACATAACATCACGCTTGTTTTCCTCAAAGGGTTAGGAAAAGGTTTTTCTACAGTAGGTAGGTGCTGTAGAGGCTTGTATGCCGAAGACGACCTCATTTGGCGCAGGCCGGCTATAATCTAGCGTGGATTGCATTCGAACGTTCAAGCTGGTGTCATATAATTAATTAGGGTTTTGGTTTAGAATAGAGAGTTGTAATTTAGACAGAAATGTTCTTACAATATAATATAAAAGGAATCATAGTTGTTTGATTCCTCCCGTTACCTCAGAGAGCTCTTCTAGCTCGCTATAGTACCTACTCCTGTACATTTGGCCAGTTATATTTAAGTCCCATGTTAAAAGGGTCGAGCCTATTGCCATTAACCGGCCACAAATCCAGACTCCGGACTACTGCTGAGAAATTCAACAACCACAACAACACTGCCCGACGAGGGAGTCGAACCCAGGACCTCATGCTCAGCAGTAACTTGATAGATAGACAGTGAACAATTCGGAATAAAACGGCCAAATACCTAATAGGCTATTTTCCTAAAAAATCTAATTAGTCCATCAGTTAGATTATCAAAAAATATTGAACCCGTATTTTCTCTTTTGTCAATTATATAAAAAAATTATGAAGATATCGCCCGTTAAAGTTCCGCGTGACGTCACTTGCTTGCGACACTTTTGCAAGCAAGTGACGTCACGACCACCCACTCCCAAATTTTGACGCGCTTTATCTTTATCATTTTTTGTTTGATTGACAAAAGAAAAAATACGTGTCCATTATTTTTCGATAATCTAACTGAAGGACTAAATATAATAATTATTTTTTTACCCAGGCAAATACCCTATTGCTACCCAAGATTCCTTAAAGCTATTCCATATGCTTAACCTTCAACTTATTCGATTTTCTTTTGTTTACCTTACCGACTTGTATCGAAAAATCAAAGGGAAATTCGATTTGTCGTCCCTTTACGTCAACCTGTGACGAATAAACAATGCGAATGGGATTTTAGTTCGAAAACTGTGCATGGTAACATATGCAGTGCAGGTATGGGTCGGGTCTAACGAAGACCGTTCGTTCGAAGAATACTTGATGTCACCGAGAATTTTTAGTTTGTTTTTTTGGACTGAAGATGCGCTTGAATAAGAATCTTGGAGTAACAATGTTTGAATATACAATGTAGGTTGTTTGTTGTTGGTTTATGTGCAATAAGCAGACGAATAGAATACTCTTTATTACGTACACCATATAGATTACAGATTAATATGTAGTGTGTATGTAAAGGGTAGTGTTATCGCTAAACGGATGTTTTAAAGACAAACTTTGGATGTATACGAGTATATGTACATTTGTTTAATGTACCTATGTGGAAAGTGTTGAGTATGAATGTCGGTGGCTATAAGAGTAGAAGAAGATCAAAACGGATGGACTGTGTGACTAATGATGTATTTAGAAAGAGGTTGACTACCGAGATGACGAATAGAGAATTATGGAAGAAAAAGACATGTTAAGCCGACCCTAAATACGTTGGGATGGCCATGAGAATGATGATGGTGATGTGCAAAATCAATTAAATTATTATCCTACACGATCCATAGGTATCCTACACCATCTGTAAGAAGCTAAGAATTAGAACATGATATTTTTATAGAGCCCTAAATGTATTTCAGCAGTAGGACAATGGGTATGGCAGTAGGTCTTTTATATACAAGGTGGAGATGACAATACAACAATCAATTAAACATATTATACGTTCCCAGTCTGCTCACAAAAATCTGCCAAATATATCCAATAGAAGTCACTAAAGCTAGTCATAGATCGGTAAAATCCATAGTCCGTCAATACTATTTAGTTTGTTTAAAAAAAAAACACTTTTTATTTCGCTATTAGAATTTATTTGATAGTTTAAAAATACTCCTATACGGGCTGATTTTTTTAAGACCAGCCAAATTTAAGGAAGTGGTACAGACCATCAAACTGAACAACTTTCTCCATGGGACAAATAGCGTAATCGCGAAAATTTTATCAACTGTCCCATAGAAAACTTTAATACCTACTCGACCTAAATGTATGGGACGGCTGAATTTTTATTCGCGATTACGATGTTGGTCCCATGGAGAAAGTTGTTCAGTTTGATGGTCTGTACCACTTACCTTACCTTAAATTTGGCTGGTCTTTAAAAAATCAGCCTGTATATTAGAATTACCACTGTTTTCATTTACTGTCGTATTGTCGTAACCACGTTGTATATATTCTTTATTTTGGACTACAAGTACTCACAATCCATATAATATTAGTAACAATGACTTAAAAACTATGTTAGTAAACTTTTGCAAACTAAAAATGACGTGGCCTAACACGTTAACACATGCCTCCGTACGCCTTATAAAGGGACTGACCACATTGTCTAATTCAGTTTTCAGAATACTTTTGGAGCTTCCACGCAACCTACCCATTATTGACGTTGTTCTCTTCCTCATAATGCCATGAAAATCTTCATTTTATGTTTACTAATAAGTTATGTTGATAATGTCCCTAACCACTCGTGTTGAAGGTACGAGACCTTCAACACGGCGGTTAGGGCATACAAAGTATGTACGCAAAATTGGTCGTTATATCATCTTTTTGTAATGTATGTTTATTCTATTTCATATTTTGATTGTTGTTTTTATTTATATCTAATCGTATGCTGCATTGGTTGACATCATCACGTCAACGCCGGCTTTCGCTGAAAACCAGCGCTGGGGCTCTGTCTCGTATACGGTCTTAGCATTATGCTGAGTGACGGCCGTTTTGCGTGGATGTGACGCATCTTTAACCCCAACTTGTTATTTTTTTGTGTTTGTGTTCTTTTTTATGCGTCATTTTTTCCGCAAATAAATGTATTTTCTTTCAGGATCATAACAAAAGTTCTTCCCAAAACAATGTAAGTACAAGGGATTATTTGATCTGCATTAACAGACATAAATATTAAACGCAGCTAACAGCTCATTCAAGCTTGTCATTACTCCACTCAACCGTTTTGAGGATCTAAAAAAGAATCCTCCTAAACATCAAATAGAGGTAGACATTTTGAAGAGAAGTGCCCTCAAAGGATCCCCAGATTTGCATGTAATTATCATTTTTGATTCTCTCTTCTTTTGTGTAAATACTCTTCTAAAAGGTGACGCCGTAAATGACATAATGCGCAGAAAGATATGCTGAATTATTTATATGATAATACGTTCCTGTGAGCCTTGGCTTTTTAGTGAAGGGCGAGAGAGTGGTGCATTTTATCGAGTGTTAGTTAACTAGTTTCACTACTAAATAAATTATGCATTTTCTACTAGACATTTTGCAGTAGTCATACCTACTGCAAAATGTCTAGTAGAAAATGCAATGAAAATGAATTTAGCAAAGCATTTTCTTTTATACAATTAGTGTTTCAGTTCAGTTTTATAAAGTATTATTTAAAATAGGTAGCAAAATTTTAGTGTTCAATATAAATCTCAACGGATTTGTGATTTTAATTTTGATGTAGGTATAGCAAAATCTTCGCTGTATTAGTCCTATAATTATGTATGATCAATAAATTCATTTTGACGATCAAAAAGAAGGAAATTGATTTACTACGCCTTGTAAAATACGACATTGTAGTTACAATTTATCGTATCCCCCCATCACTATTCCTCATCTCCGCTTCAGGGTTAAATACGCTTCAATGGATATTACTTTTGGGGATTTTTGTTGCTTAAATAAATTATTACATTTGACTAAGAACAGGTTTTAATGAATTTCAAGTGGGACCGTCGTAGACTAATATGATTTCCCATTTCACTCCTGTTGCTTTAACGAGATGAAAGGGAATTCATTTGGGGTTTGTCAACGTGTCGATATTCGGAATTGAATAATAAATAGGTAGGTGTACTTTGTTCATGCATACTAAAACGAGTGTTGCGGTTTTTGCCCTTCTGTGGCAAAACCTAGAATCAAGCGCAAGAATTTTAGAAAATATGTTAGATTTAAAAGCTAAAATTAAATTGAAATATTGTTCTAAAATAAAAGTAGCCTATATTACTCCTTATAAAATCAGCTATCAGGTAATGAAAGTCCCGTCAAAGTTGGTCCAGCCGTTTCGGAGATTAGCCGGAACAAACAGACAGACAGCAAGACAAGAAGACAGACAGTTAATCATTTTTTTTTTTATGCGCCCTATATGCTTTCTTATGCATTTAGTAAAAAGCTGCTTGATTGATTTTGATAATACAAACAGTCACTTCAAATTTATTTATTTGTATAGAGTTTTGGTCAACTTTAATCTTATTATTGTATTATTCAGAAGTAAGAAGTAATTTTTATATTACTTTTTATGAATATAAAACAAACGACATTTTAAACGATTATTATTCACCTCCTAACCGCAAAATCAAATCAACCACCGAAAAACGTAACAATACATTTTTTTAATAAACCGAACCCAAACAGAACCCAATTTTCAAGCAATATGAAAAAACCAGATTACAATTTTACTACAATATGAAATATCCAAGTGTAATCGTTGCAGTTTGACGTTTCACTCCGCCATCTTTGTTGGCGCCAAAACGTTGTGTTTGACATAAACATTATTCGTCGGATACAACACGAAAACAACTTAAAATTGACTTGTTTGCGAGTGATGGCTAATAAAAAATTGAGAAAGCAAAACGAAATTGGAGTGTCGACGACGGCAAATTGTGAAATATTTTTGTACGTTTTTTTAAGCTTTCATGACATGATGGGTCTGTTAACTTGTATTGAGCAGGTACCCAACTGACTCACGTATTATTTCCCTCAATGATATTGGTTAAGAATATCATGATTTCATTATATTTAATAGTTACAATTAGAACAGTTTCTTTGTTTTAAGTCAGAAGTGTTAGAACCCTGCTTCCTGTTCTGATTCTAAAGCATAGGTTCTCAACTTTATTTTGCCCACTTTAAGGGTTTTTTTTTTGAAGAGCCCACCAATTTTTTTTTCTTATCATCTCGGAAATCTGATACAGGTATTGCCACGATTATATTTAAACGTGTAATATTATATATAATTTTCTCTGGGTCTTTTACTTCCCAGAAAGACTCAAACGCCCACGAGGGGGCGTTATTGCTCAATTGGAGAACCTAAGTTCTAAAGCATTAAAAAGGTCAGAATGGAATAAAATGTAACCAATATATAATTGGCAACTTTGTCGATAAAGTTCCAGACCAATTAATTCGCAATTTGTAATGAAACTCCAATTACAATATGTTTAAGAAGCGACTCAGGCATCTCTGAAATAATTAGTTCTTTGATTACATTTTTTAAGAGAAAAATCTCATATCTGCATATGAAAATCTAATTTTTGAAGTTCATTTACAAATTCAGGCGTTCAAAAGATTCTAATTTAATAAGAAATATTAAAAATATAATATTTGAAGACAAAAGAGAATTGTTTCTAACGAACATTAAATATTCAAATACTATAATGATTGTTTGCAATAATATTAAAATATAATTCAACGAGATATACTAATGATTTCTTTGTTTCTACTTGTTTTATAAATATATCAAATTGAATTAGTTCTGTCGCAAGATTCGTTAATAATATTTATTTAATTAATTGTGCGCCAAATTCGTCTTCTTTCAGCTAATTAATTAGTTATCTATTTGGAAGCTTTCAAATGGAATGGATTTTTCTTGGGATATTTGTAAGATTTGTATATTTTCATCATTATTAGGTTTTTCATGAGAATGCTTAAACAGGAGCAAAATAAACTTTTAACAATGTTTTTTCTCGACTAAATTACTACAATCATTATCTTAGTAGTCTACCATCTCTATGTTATTTTAACTTAATTGGTTTATGTGCAAATCTAATAATGTATACCCAACTAATACTTAATAAGGACAACCAACTTCCACATGTTCAAATGCTATCAACTGCGTATTTCTTTATTGAAACTTCATGCACAGAAGTGTTATAAAGGCGGACTTTATGCCACAAAGTATTCTCTACCAGGCAAGCTATTATACATAATAATTGATATGATCAATGTTATTCAAGATTCATTTTCCTTCAAACAAGATCTAGACATTCAAAGACATGCAGTCAGGTATAAAAATAAAGTATTCTCTATGATAATATATCAGAGACAAGATCCGTCGCTCGACGGGCGACGGCGGCGACGTAGAAAAACTTATTTTACGATAGTTTACGATTTCCGTTCCTATAACTACTATCGAACTGTTAACGCGTAAAATTTATTATTTATTACGTTTATTGCTAGTTTTTGTGAAACTGCAGACATAGGGACGTTAGCGCTTTATGTGTTTTCGCTGAATAATAAAAGAAAATCGCCCCTTGATGGAGAGTCTCGGTCACTACTGGGCTGAAAAATATGAGAAGATGTCTTGGAATGTTTATATAGGAATATCTAAACCAGAGTGAGTTAAACACAGTGTACAGTTAAACACAGACCACACAAGATTAAAAAATGTTTTTGAAACAGTTCACAATATTATATATTTAATCATAACTAGTTTTCCGGTTAGAACCCACATAATAAATAAAATGTAAAAAAACCCACTCATACTTTTTACTTATGCTATAAGATAAGCATGAACAAGTTATCAAACTTCAAAGCTTTATAGGTATCTATAGATACTAAACTTATCAAAGATAAATCTCAATACAATTCCTTCAGCCCATCCCTCAACATCACGTAAACATAACTGGGCTTTCAGCAGCAAATTTCACACACGATAGCCCCCCCTGACATACTACGTGTTACTTTTAACAAAGGGTAAATCCTCATGAAATGACATAGGCTGACAGTATCCACCGACGTCGAACATTATCGCAAAATACCCTTAACTCGATTCGTTCATATAATATTCATGACAGGGCCCAATCTTTCAAAAATTGACACCTTTTTACCGGGGTTACCCTCTCCCGGGATGGACAAGTTTTCTGTGTTGCCAACGGTGAATAAATTACTGGACACAATGGGGTTTTTGGTTTACGATTGCGTTTAATTTATTGTGGGGAAAGTAATGAAATATATTAATGGTTTATTTATTGATGTGATTATAATATCAATGATCTGTCGGATGTTGGTACGATATATTGAAATTTAAGTGTGAATTTGTTTGAATAATGTAGCAGGTTTTCTGATGCAAAAATAATTAACGAACTCACGTTAAGAATATACAGGCTGATTTTTTAAAGACCAGCCAAATTTAAGGATGTGGTACAGACCATCAATCTGAACAACTTTCTCCATGGGACAAATAGCGTAATCGCGAAAATTTTATCAACTGTCCCATAGAAAACTTCAATACCTACTCTACCTAAATGTATGGGACGGCTGAATTTTTATTCGCGATTACGATGTTGGTCCCATGGAGAAAGTTGTTCAGTTTGATGGTCTGTACCACATCCTTAAATTTGGCTGGTCTTTAAAAACTCAGCCTGTATTTGGCAGAAGTATAGTAGGTATACGTTAGCACATGTGCTATTGAACATTTTCCCCTCAGATGATCCGGTGGGTGTTAAGATCTGAAAGGAAAAAAAACATTTGGAAATGGACATTCAAATACAATGTCCCCCTTCCTGGGAAATAGTCGTTGAATACAATTAATTATACATGAACCAAAGTCAAATTACAATTTAAATTGAATGAATATCAAAAGCTCTGCCAATATCAACAACTCCACGAACAAAATTAAAATACGCATACCCAACCTCCATTAACCATATTGGTCAACATCTCCAGAAAAATTTTAGAGGGTTGACCTATGCACACATTACTTAGCAATAAAGCTTTAAAACAAATAGGTACCAGGCTCCCAGGAGACTGAAGAGTAGATCAAATAAATGGTAGGTGAGGACCCTACGTCACTGGGACCACAGTAACTAAAGTTGATTGTTTGTTCAACGAACATAGATTTTTCCACTTGATTGTCTGATTTGATTTTCTTGAGGGCCTCCTCTTAGGTAGCTGAGCAAATAGATTGTCTGAAATAATCCTCTTCGGACAAGTCCGGGGTTTCCATTTACCTTTTCTAAAAGAGTTTGTTTTCGTTTTTCGTTTATTTTGGGTCTGGTTCGATGTTGATTGCATGTGAGTTATTCGTGAGTTGAGTTTTCATGTATTTATTTTCTTTGGCATTTTTAACGGCAAATAGTTTATTTTTCCAGCGGCTTGCAACGTCAAAAGAAGAGCACAACAATTTAAATTCATGGCCTGAACTTGCTAGTTACAACTTTAACGTTAACTTCGATTTGAATCAGGTAAATGTTTGAAAAGTATTTATTTATCTCAGGGCTGATTTTTCAATCGGCAGATAATTTTTATTGGTAGAATGATTCTTAAAGTCTGACAGATTCTGTATGGAAGAACTGTCAAAAATTCAAAATTATTTCTCCGAAAAAATTATCTGGGGTTGGAAAAATCTGATTTTAGAAAAAAAAAAGGTTATATGCTGGTTCGTACGTAGGTAGTAAAATTAATATTGTTTCTATACTTACGGGCTTATTATTATATTATTAACACCATCCTAAATAATATACAAACAACACAGTGTCAGGCAGTTTAAATATTATAATACCTCGACCCATTTCAGCGCAACCAAAAAAAAATGCTTATGACAACTATCAACAAAAACAACAACAATAACTTGTCATAAAAACAATTCCTTTTATTTTCCCTTTGTTAAAAAAGAAACATGGTTTCTATTAAGGATTATATAAACTTGTCGCAGTCCCCTGTTCCGCAACGTTTCCTGACAATCTCGCGGCGACAAGCGTCTCGAATCTCCTTCATTGTCCACTTGTCATTAAGTTTTTGTCTTTCCCCCTTCTTACACTTGGATGTTAGGCTTATGGTTGGGTGAATATGGGGAGTATAAGTGGCCAACATGTACACAAATGTTGGTCTCAATTTAGTTGGGGCTTTAATGTAAACTATAGACGACTAGAAGAAAAAACGCTTCACCAGCCTTATATAAATTGGGATAAGTTGCGAACTGTCTACGCATTTTCCTGCAATCTGAAACAAACAACTAGATTTATTGTCTACGATTAAAAGTTTATACCTTGAGAAAAAAAAACCAGTAACAATTTCCGTTTGTTCTCACTAGTTCGATTCATTAGTTCGATCGTCGAACTACTGAAATTTTGTTTTCTCATTTGTTCGGCCGTCGAATTTATTTTAATCAAAAAACAAAAAAATGCTTATATGTGTTATACTCGTATATGATCATTAGTCAAAGATCAAATTGGAAACTTGGATTTTTTCGAGTCTCTCATTAAATATTCTTTCGTCAACATTGTAACCCAAAAGCTATAAACAAATGCTCATTTCAACATATATTATGTATATCACCAATCGATTTCCGATGAATAAAACACACGTCTCTCTCAATTCCTTTACACTTTGAAGACGGTCCAAACTTCGTTCCAAATGTTAACCAACCATTCGACCTGTGGGTCACTCCCAAAGATTTAACGAGGACAAATGGCTACGGATTGACGTTACATTTATTCAACTGACAACTAATGTTATTGTGCAGATTTATTTGTTTCCGACGGCTTCGGGATATGCCATTATAATGGATACGCGTTTTGACAGGGTTGCTAATTTGTCATTTGAGTGCTGCGTAGTCTTTGGGACTATTAGTGGTATATATTCTCTGTGTAGGCACAACATCATGTATGTCATCTTCAGTAATAAATGTGACTGTGGAAATTGCCCGCCTGTTCCATTACATATCATCATTATCAGCGTAATCTGTTCCCCACTATGATAGGGTGTGCTTGTTATCTTGCTCTAAGATTCTTTTTTTTTTTAATTAAAAAAAAACGTTGACCCACGCTATGAATTACTCTTGTATCGCGGGTGCGTTTACAAACATTTAAACTCACATACACAAACAGCAGACCTGGAACAACTACCTGTAGGCAATACAAATATTTGTACCGTGCGGGAATCGAACCCGCGACACGCAGCGCAGCAGTCGATCGCTCAGCCACTGCGCCAACCGTGTCGACCGCCAACCGTGTCGTCATTCCATAGTCGTTTTATCATAAAGATGTACTTAAGTCGACTACATTTTTGTTTCTACAATCTCAAGTAGTTTGACTACTTGAGATTGTCCAATTATAATTAACCCTGCAGTAAACCACTGTAGTGTGCAGTAACCCAGTGGTACCGGCCGTGACTTACAACTTGTAGGTCGTCGGTTCAAATCCTGACAGGTGGTTTACTTTGTGTAAATTATTTCATTACCACTGCTCTCAAAAGGGTGAAGGAAAACATCGTGAGGAAACCGGCATGTCCTAGAATCAAAAATTCTAAGACAACCTCTATCTATCTCGACGTCTACCAACCCGCACTGGGCTTGCGTGGTGGACGGCCCAATCTCCTCACCAAGAGGAGGCCGGTGCCCCAGCAGTGGGAACATTATAAGCGGCCATTATTACATTATGTTTGCCTTACTGCATAAAAATCTATTTCCACATGTGAGCGATTTCTCGAACACCGCGTTGTAACCAAATAAATTGCGCAAGAAATGAACACGTAATTCGGTACGATGTTCCTCAATTGGAAAAATTAAATGACAGAATCCGTATCATGTTTGGTAACAAGTTTACACGGGCGAACCGTTCGGAAGGCGATCGGAATTATCCTGCATTCGGCAAAACTGCTGACGCGGTATGAAGACATTACTACGACGTTGTATTGAAGACTGGATATGACAAAGATGGTGATATCAATATTTCTAGGCATTAATGGGTTTAAGAACTCCTTCGTTTGACATATTTTCTTCTATGAAAGGACATCATGAAAAATAAAGATATCTTACAGTTATTTGGGATCACGTTTAGGTATCTACGCGGCCGTCTCATTATATTTGTCAGTATTTTTTTTTTAGTTTATTTATGCAATATTACTCAACTCACACTATTTATGTACATATTCGTTACTATTTTTTATTTGTCACACGTTTATCTTATCTTATACACACTTCATGTTGCAGTGTAAAACTGATTTACATCCGTCACCTCACACATCAGAAGGCCAATTCTCGTAATTTAAAACGTTCAAAATCTAGTCGCAGTCTCATCTCGGCGACAAACAAATGTCAAACACTTGTCAAAATGTAGGGAAATTAGAAGTATGTTTTGACAGATTGAGACTGAGATCAGACTGTGAACGTTCTTAAAATTACGAGAATTGCCCCACGGTTCAGTTGAAAACCAGCGTCAGGAACTATTGTCTGGCATTTTTGCTGAACTGGGCCTTTTTGGTGCAGCCGTGAGGCACACTTACCTGCTAACTTCTTACATCGGTCTTTATACTTTCTATTTGTTTTTTTTATCAGTTGTTATCTGATGTATGTACAACTAAATTATATTAAAAATTAATTTATGTTTCAAATTGACGTTATTTCAAGTTAAACAAATATCAACTTTATTTTATTAGTAATTAAGTTGATTTCAGAGTGACTAGCACTATTCAAAAAGTTATACAAATGTTTGAAGTTGTAGCGTAAACTGAACTTTATTGTGTAGGAATTAAAGTCATTTCCATAAACTCATATTTGTTTACATTTTTGGCGAATATGTCGCGATATTAGATTATCTGGTGTATTGTGTGTCTTTTAGTCTGTGCTAAATAAATGTTTTTTCTGCTTCTTCTTCTATCTCCTCCGTTGTCTATTCTCATTTAATAGAGTTCGCTTATAGAGTGTTCTAGCTTTGTAACCTCTCTTATTGTAACAAGCCCGTTCACTGCTTAGAAAATAATTCTCTGTTTTCTGTCCATCAGTGCCCACTGTACGCTTCTACTCTTGGCTAGAAAATGTTATGAATTTCCCGCCTTCTAATAGGTACCTACTATAGCAAGGAAAGTTTAGACTTCAACCGTGCAAGTTCTGTATCCACCATACAACCTGTATAAAAGCTTCTCATTTTGCAACTCGCTGCAACGGACAGTGACGTGTCTGAGTTTGTCACTGATAGTTCCCAAACCCAATCAGTCGTTCCAATATTGACATGGACACATCCAGTCACTCTATTTCCACATCCCTCGTACGTGGTCGCGCGCATCGCTGTAATGAGCGACGCCGGGCGACCGCACTAACTAGATTACCTGACACGAGTCTAGCATTGTAATCGGACAGACACTACTATTTTTTCCACATTATTAGATGATGTGGTGTGGCCCTCGTAGTGAATGTCTTTGTAAGTGAATTTGGAATATTCATTAGTGACTTATCTATATATATAAAAATCAATGCCACTTTTCGTTGTAATTTTATAACTCAAGGACGGGCTCACCTATCCAAACCAAATGTTTAGGCTTTGTTTGGACTATTTAGTAGATGGTTTATGTGAAGTTTGCACAATATCGGTAGAGCGGTTCTTCATTTATTACATTTTTTGTAACAAATGAGTTGAATAAATGGCGGATTATTTTGTTGATGGGGATTTTGCTGTCAAATTGAAACTTTTTTCAGTGTTGACAGTACAAGCATATTGTTATGTCATTCATGCGGTCATTTCATTTTGGACGTGCTTCGATTAAAGCAAATTGTCAGCGATAATTATTGCTTGGTGTTTATATTTTTTATTTGTGTAGGAGTAGGTTAGGAGTAGGGTAGAAGTAGGGTAGGAGTAGGGCAGAAGTAGTTTAGGAGTAGGTTAGGAGTAGGGTAGGAGTAGGGTAGGAGTAGGTTAGGAGTAGGGTAGGAGTAGGGTAGGATTAGGGTAGGAGTAGGTTAGGAACGGTGAAGCTAAGAGGAACCCGAGCGGGGGCCTCTCGTCAGGGCTTTGCGGCTAAGCCGACGACGTAGCGGCCAGCGGGTAGGTTGCGGTGCCGCTTTAGCGACATCGCAGCCTACCTGAGGCGGGCCGCGATGTCCCTCGTATGGGAGACATCGTGGCTGAGGATTGGAGGCCGCGGTGGGAGAGGAGTGTCGGTGTTACGTTGCCGCTCTCCCTAACTTTTTTTTTTTTTTTTAAGGATGGGAAATCATCAAATGACCCCTCCCGCTCTGGGTGGAGCAGAAGGGAGTGTCAGACTCTTACTGACTAAAACCCACCCGTGTTCCTTCCTTAGCCGTTTATGTTCCAGGGCAGCGGTAACCCTTTCGGACGATCCCGCTACCCCGGCAGGCTTCGGCCCTGTCGGGCCCCGTCAACTACGCTGACATCTCTTTGAGGCGCGCGTGGAACACATACGCGCCGTCCGGCACGGGCCTGGTCCTGATCGGACGGAGAGCTACCCATTGCTCTCCGCCCGCAGGCCCGCGCCTACGGTGGCCGGGAGTCGTCACGCGGCTCCCGACGCCCGGAGCGTCTCCCTCGGCGGCTGAGGCGTGAGGATCTTCTCCCTCGCCCATCCCGCCACCTCCTTCGCTAGCATGACTGCTTCGCAGAAGGAGGTGACCGCCTCCCACTCCCTCTCGCCCCGGACCATTGCTTGCACCAGGGCCGGACGCGAGAGGTCGCCGCCGCTGCCGATCGCCTCTACGAGGACACGGCGGTGCTCTGCCCAAGCGGGGCAGACCTCCACCGTATGCTCCACCGTGTCCTCTGGGCGATCCTCGCAGTGGTGACACCCGGGCGTCTTCTCCCGCCTGATGATGTGCAGGAACCTTCCGAAACATCCGTGTCCGGAGAGGACTTGCGTCAGGCGGTAGGTGAGAACGCCGTGACGCCTCTCTAGCCACTCCTCAAAGAGGGGTCTTACCGCCGCTATCGTGGCGTGCCCTGCGCTGGGTTGCGATAGTCGCGCCTTCCATTCCGCCATGAGACCGCGCCGGAGGTCCGTCCGCTCCGCTGCGATTTGCCGCGGGTGCGGAGTTTCCCCCCGACGTAGTGCCTCCGCACGCCAATCATATAGGCGCGCGAGGACTATCGCCTCCAGATCCCATGGCGGCCGCGGCGGGAGACGAGTATTGCGGTGCGTCGCTCTCCCTACCTTCCGCGGCCTTAACGGGGCCACCACAGTTAGATGGCGGACGCGGTGGGGCTGCAGGGGAAGAGGAGTGTCGGTGTTACGTTGCCGCTCTCCCTATCCTCTGCGGCCGTAGCCACCCCAACGCGGGGGGCATGCGGGGCCCGCCAGTCACGGCGATGTGGGAACACCGCTGAGTTTTAGTGGGTATACTGTCATTCCGACAGGGAGTCCCACATACCCCGTCTCGTCCCCTGCGAGACGGGGATACATAAAGCATTTCTCAGCGACAAAAAAAAAAAAAAGGGAGACTAGGACCCCGGTGGGTTCCCGCATTGACGAGGCGGGGGGGCTCAGTAGCCGTGGCTTGCAGGACCACGGTGAAGCTAAGAGGAACCCGAGCGGGGGCCGCTTGTCAAGGCTTTGCGGCTTAGCCGACGACGAGCGGCCGGCGGGTAGGTTGCGGTGCCGCTTGGGCGACATCGCAACCTACCTAAGGCGGGCGATGTCCCCCGTGTGGGAGACATCGCGGCTGAGGATTGGAGGCCGCGGCGGGAGAGGAGTGCGGTGCGCCGCTCTCCCTACCTTCCGCGGCCTTGACGAGGCCGCCACCGTTTGATGGCGGACGCGGTGGGGCCGCAGGGGAAGAGGTGTGTCTGTGTTACGCTGCCGCTCTCCCTATCCTCTGCAGCCGTAGCCCCCCCAACGCGGGCGGCATGCGGGGCCTGCCCATTAGGCGGGCGTGGAGGCCAGCAGGCAACGGGTGCGAGGGCACCGTTGCCTGTATCGCACAGGCCTCCACCAGTGTGGGACGGGAATGGCCCGGCCATTCCCGTAGCCCCCCAGGGACAGGGAGTCCCACATACCCCGTCTCGTCCCCCGAGAGACGGGGATGCATAAAGCATTTCTCAGCGACAAAAAAAAGGGGGTAGGACACCACGCGAACGAAGTAGCGCCGGGCAGCTAGAAATAATTTATATGGCAAAACAACGTTTGCCGGGTCAGCTAGTTTAGTATGTTTTTTGTGAAAATTGAATTTGGTAATGAATACATGTGACTTTTTTGTTGTACAATATAAAAGCTGCTTGTTGTCTGCATGCTACAGCAGTTGATGAACGCTACATTATTTCTTTTTTTTAAAAAACGTTGCCCCTCACTAGGAATTACTCCTGTATCGTGGGTACGTTTACAAACATTTAAACTCACCTACAAAAACAGCGAGACCCGGACCAACTACCTGTAGGCAATACAAAAATATGTTCCGTGCGGGAATCGAACCTGCAACACGAAGAGCAGCAGTCGATCGCTCAGCCACTGCGCCAACCGTGTCGTCTCGTACTGAAGGTGCCAAGCTCGTAGCCAAATTCTGGGCTGACTGAATGTAGCTTACCATCGACACGCTGAGAAGAAGAAGAGTGCTTGACCACTTCATAATCTGTTGGACTAGAGGACAGTCTTGAAGACTACAGTCTTGGTTTCTTACACTACATAAGAACTCGACATAAATAAACTACTTTGAAGTATATATAGGCTGTTGAGTGGAGGTGCTTGGTCGAGGTCTCTATCCAGTAGTGGACGTCTTTCGACTGAAATGATAGGCTGTTCGTACCTACCTACACATGTCAACATTGCATCGGTTTTCATGCTGATGCACCACAAAAAGGACAAGCTACTGCTTGCTAAGAATATTATAATATTTTTGTGATTCAGATTATACCTTAACGTTGCATATACCTAGCCAAAATACTAGACTGAAGCAATTTGAAATAGAAAATTGAATCCAAGCAAATACCGCAGGGTTATCCAATCACAAGGAAAGTCGAATAAATTGATGTAACATCGCACGATCTATAGCCATAAATAACACGCTATATTGCTAGTTACCATGCAAAAATACCGATCAACAAAACGGAAAACTTTCGATAACATTGCATGAATGAAAACTCGGAAAACAGTTGAAAATTACGTTATTGTTTCCATTACAAATGAACACGAATATAAAAGGTTGAAATAAATTCATTGAATGCGTTTTGTTTCTTGTGTTTATCCACAGTCATTGGAAATGCCAATTGACAACATTTCGACGGGCTATGTATTAAAAATAACGTGTTATTTGGATCATGATTCATGATGCTGATGAAAATATTGATCATGGGTGAATTTGAAGGAATAGCTACCTATAGAATATGTTATGGTATGAGCATTGGAACTATTTAATTTTTAAGTGTACTATGTACAATATCGCATTGGGTCTAGCCTGTAAGGATATTTGTAAGTTTGGAGTGAATAAATACACAAATGAATCATGACAAACTTGACACTGAACGGGTCCAGAACACTGAATTGGCTCAGGATCAAGTTGAGTGGGAAAAGGAATGGAAGTCCTTTATTTTATGTATTTGTGTTCATGGATCTTGTAGTTATGCCAAAAGAATTAAGATATATTTGATGGTAAGTACTAATATGATCTACAATGAAGCAAAATATGTTTTTATAAGTCATAGCACATAAGTGAGTGTGTTCATAAGTGCATAGTACTTGTACACACAGAAAATCTACTCAGTTTTAACCCAATTGATCAGTAATTACTCTAATTATCATTATTCAACCGTGAAATAGCTTGCAGAGTAAGCACACTGAAGTGGCAATGGGCTGGCCATGTTTGACGAAGGACTGAAGGCCGGTGGAGGAAACAAGTCCTAGAGTGGAGACCGCGTATCGGCACGCGTATTGTGGGACGCCCGCCTGCTATATGGACCGACGACCTTAAGAAGGTGGCTGGGACAGACTGGATGCGGAAGCTCCGTCTTCCAGGGTGTTGTGGCGCAGTCTGGCCTATGGACTGCGATAGGCTGAGTTAATTGATCCGACATTGATTGAACCGTGAAAAACCTTTCTAACCCTCCATTTCCATCAAAAATCAAGTGAAATGCTCTCCCAACCTCCTCTATGGTTTATGTCGAACAAGCTCTTTTCCTCCACCATAAACCACAACATAATGATACATATCGTGCAATAAAACATTTATTAAAATAGTACACGCCGTCGATTAGTGCGCTCAGATAGCGACGGTTAAAGTACAGTGATGGCGCCCTTAATGGTTTCTACGCGTATTTCACCCTTATTATCTATTCACAACCCGCATTTTATTATTGGGGTTAAGACGAACAGGGCATAAAGCGCTGGCGCATAGCATGGGCGGGGTTAAGGATGTTAGCGCAAATGAGCGGAGCGAGTAAGCGGAGAGTGAGGCAGTGTCGCGGCCTGTTTACGAAAGTGGAGTGGTGCGAGAGCGGCACGGCGTTCGAAGCAATGATAGGATGAGGTGGCGGTGACGACTAACCTTATCAAGAGGGCGTCGGTTTGATTGCCATTAAAAAAACTTGTAACATGAACGGATTAAGCTCAGCATATTCCACATCCCGCCAAAGATAACTAATCTCCAGTCCACTATAATGCCTATCACGTAAGTAGGTATTGTAGGGCATGTGTGGGTTCACTTTTAACCTGTCGTCCTTCAAAGTAAGAGTGAGCAGGCATGTTCTGGGCAAGCTTGTTCCATCATAGATCTCTTCCATCGCTTTCCATCAGGCGTGATCGAGGACAAGTAATATAAAAAAGTGGAACGGCGCAGTATCGTGAATTTTGTGGAACTCTATTGGATAATAATATCTTAGCTCAGCACCGCTCCGCTCATCGCTGCTCCACGCCTCTCCGCTCGCAGCCCAAAGGGCGAGTGAGATCGGACGACCGTTAAGGGATGTTTTTACGACTATCAAACGATACTTTGAGAGATGGCGTCCGGTAGTTGCGTCGTAACTGAACATTTCGTAGTCGTTCAGATGGATTTTAGTTTAATTTAAAAGGTTTTTTTTTCTGTTGATTCAAGTGTTTGAGTGTTTTATGTGTCTAAAGTGCCTTTGCTTAATCGGCGTCTTTTTCAGAATAGCTGTTCTAAGCAATTTGGTAAATTGAATGGGTGTTTATTTGAAAAAAACGCTTAAACATAAAACAGAAATTTCTACTAGACAATAGTACTTAGGTACTTAGTGCTTTTCTGTAAATTCACTTCGAATGTCACTCTATGACAAGTGACTGCACGCAGAGAAAATGAAACTCAAAAACAAACATTTAGTAAATCATAGTGTCAAAGTCAAATAATTTATTTCAATTACTCCCAAGTCACAGCCAGGGGGACCTATGTTTGAGATTCTACTTTGTATGTTGTAAATGTAATATCTGTACTAAACCATGTTGTCACTTTTATGAAATAAATAAATTTATTATTATTATAATTAGGCACATAAAAGGCACTTACGAACGATCAAATTTACAAAAAAAAAAAAAAATGGTACTAGTTGCTTTCAATGTGTTGTTTCGTATGGGGACAAATGAGCAAAAAAATCCAGTTACTCTTTTAAAATATTTTACATACATTAATGAAATAATTGTATGTGAAGACAATGCATCTAAAATAAATTACTATACCACTATAGGTAAAAACAATTAAAAATAAAGCAATGACAGGTAAATAAAATAGATGACACGTGCTTACATATTTACTAATATTGTAAAAGTAGATGATATTCCTAAAATTTTAACAAGAAATAATTTTGTGTGCGAGTTAACGTAATCACAAAATGTAGGTATTATCAATGTCATATAAATTATATAATTTAATTAGCAACCAGTTTGATTTTGTCTAGTGAATCCGACTTTGGAGTTTCAATGTAATTGATAGAAAATAGCACTTTGGTATAAGAACAAAACTCATACACTAATCAACAAATTATTCCAAAGGAAACTTCTCAAGAATATTTTCTCATACAATTTGTTAACCGGCGGCAGCTGCTGAAATCTGTTTTGTACGTGATCGAGCCGCGGGCGGTTTAGTGTTAATGAACAAGTACACTTTGAGCCATAAGAAACGGTTGAAACAAACCTTTTTACTAAGTGACGCGTCTAACAGATTTTATAGTTTAATTAAAGATAAGTGCAAGTTAGTTTTCTTTGAGTATTTGGAGTTTTTGTTTAGTATAAAAAGCTCTCAACATTCAACATTGTTTTGTTTAAAAACATGAGTAAACACTTCTTCCTTTTCACATGTATTTTTTTTTCTGTTTCAGTATTTGAAAAAAAGAACATGTTTGACTGATCAGGCTATAAAGTTCCGTCTTGGCCACTGTATCTTTTGAGGCATAAGAAGCTATCAGCTATCTGATTTGTTTTGGGTTATTTCTATCCTAGAACAGCGGGATGATTGCGTAACACACTAACAGGAGCAATGGTTTTCATTTTGGACTGTTCAACAACATTCATTGCGTTATTTACGTTTTTGAGCCGACAAGTTTTTTGAACATATAAAGCAATGGATTAGCAGCATCCTTTAAAATCGTTCAGATTGCGATTGAAAGCAGATTGATTTAAGCAATTAGGGTACGTAAAAAAACTGGAACTGGAACTCCGCGATAACGAGGGACAAAATCTTACTTTGCCATAAAACCCTATATTCGTCAATAACAGCTCCATCTACGGGATGTCAACGTCATCCCACTTAGCATCTAACACATCCCAGATAAAACAACAGCTAGCAAAAAGCTGTCCATTTATGACTCTCAGTAAAAACGATACTTACCCCAAAATATTTTCTCACATAACTCCTAAGTCAATTACGTAACATAAGTTGTCAAGATCACTAAAGTAATCTTGAATAACGATAAGTGATTCGGGCGGACATACGACGATCACCATAAATATCTTCGCAATGGTTGGGGAAGCTGCAATCACATGACATTTACCAGCCCACTACCACTTTGGCTGAAGTTATAGTTGAGGGTAGCTTACATCGTTTTTCTTGACGAAAATCTTTGCTTTTAGGTACTGATTGGTAAGGGTAAACATGATTGAAGTGGTTATGGGTTAATTAATGGGTCACAAATATCCTGTTAAAACGGGTTTTAAACGGAAAAAGTAATGCTGACAACGAACACTTATAAGATTTTTTTGACGCGTGGCCAATTTTGGAACTAACGCCGCTGTCGCCATCTTGGTTTTTGCAATGCATTTCACAAATATTTACCAATAGCGCAACCCTGTCATGGCCATTCAAGCGCCAAAAGCGTTATAGCATGTTACTGCCATGCTATCGCTACCTTACCTTGCGATACCCGTCGTATAAGGTCACTAACTAACCCTCACATTCTCAAGCGACACTGATTACTTTGTCAAAACTCTTTCTATTGCTAGTAAACTTTGAACTGCCAGTGACAACGTGAGACACACCACGGCGACTTGAAGTTGAGTTAAGTTTGACAATGCGGTCGTAAGTGTTTATACACACGAACGGCACGCGTCAACGGCAGAGGCAACTGCAGCCGTCGACGCGACAGCGACTGTCGTCGACGCTTGTAAGGGCCGACATACACGGACTGCTTGAAGCAGTCAGGATGGACTGCTTCAAGCTGCGACTGCATAGTGAACTACAGTCTTTTACGTACACACATACACGAAACCGCTCGAGCAGTTGCAACTGCTTCGGGCGGTCGTGCGCCAGGCATACACTGACTGCTCGAGCTGTCGACTGCTCACGCGCAGTTACCTGATTTGAATGACGAGCATTTGGTATCAACTGCTCCAGCAATTATCAATGGCAGCTTCAAGCTGTTGACTATGACTGCAAGAGCGGTCCGTCTATGTTGATCAATCGCTAACTGCTCGAGCAGTCCGTGTATGTCGGCCCTTAGACTCAAAGATATGCATTAAGGATCCCTATCCTCGGTACCGCGGTGTTTCGTAACACAGCACAACAGCCCTTTCCATATTTAAAAGGCAAGCTATTGCATTTTTACCTTTTGCAAGTAAAAATGCATACAAAATAATGTAAATAGGGGTGCACTATCTAACTCTACTTGATGAATAATTGAAACTTCGACATACGCGGTGCTGTGTTTACATAATGCCACCACTAAACATACCGGAGCTTACATAATAGTAAGTTAGCATGCAAATCGACACTTAAGGCTAGTTAGGGTTAGGTGCTTCAGTTTTATACTGAAAAAATATCACGCCATATTGTGATAGGTGTGTAAGGATTTTTATGCACTAAGCTACTTTTTGTTGCATAAGAGATGCAATACTCTTGAGGGGCTCGTAGCTATATAATAACAGCCGCACGGGTCGATCTTCAAGGTAAAGTTATGCTTGCCGAGGTTGGTTCGTAGATGGGTGATCATACATTACACCTTTGTGCTTCGAAAGGCACGTTAAGCAGTTAGTCCCGGCTGTCAGGCGTAGATCTTTAACAGTCGTTCCGGGTAGTCAGAAGCCCGAAATTCTGTGAACCAGTCCTGCTAAGGGGCATCGTGTTACCCAGTAACTGGGTTTTGGAGTAAAATACTGAATTTAGCTGCATACAGTTAGACTGAAAGCCGACCCCAAAACGAGTTCGATACACTTGCGCTCTAAGGAGCTTAAAATGACTGTAATAACCGATAATAATGTGAGCAAAGGTCTCTCCATTTTTACATGGTCATCTCATACGATTTGACATTATAAGGAAAAAATCTGATTTATATTCAGCTGAAATTGAAGCAATAGCCAGAAATTACTTTGCGTGTCTAAATACCAAAGCATGTAGATTATACCAGTAGGTTCCTACATCAAATTGATTTACTTGCCACACCATTGCATCGAGTTGCTTTGTATGCAGCAGACCTATGATTTCAGGTATTCCTTCAGCGCGATTTTTCCACTGATATCACGTTAAGAATTGATATTGAAATTTTATTTCAATACCAGCTTAGGTATGCTACAACTTCGGATATTTTGACAAATATTGCGATTTATAGATATCAGAATCTCGCCTACGACATACGTATTATTATTTTTTTTTTACTAGTATTGGTAACGTCTATATCTTTTTTTTACTGACAAATCAAATACGTGAGTAAAACATTTTTGCTTGCTTAGTAAGAAAAATATTTGGTAAAAAATTGATTACTCAGCCTGTCAGGGTATAAGAAGATTTATATTTAGGTGTAATTTATTTTAGAAATGACAAATTTGAAGGGTTTCAAGTAATTTAAAAAACGCCAATCAATCTGTTTAGCCTTGAATTAATGAATGATATATATATATATATATATATATATATATTTTAACTATGTTGGGCTCAGCTTCTAGTCTAACCGGATGCAGCTGAATGCCAGTAGTTTACGTGGAGCGACTGCCTATCTGACCTCACAACAATTTAGGTACTGGGTTACACGATATTCCTTGGTAAGATTTGTAGTCAGACTTTTGGGTTTCTGACCCGTAACGGCTGTCAAAGATCTATGAATGACACCCAGGACCAACGGCCTAACGTGCTTTCCGAGTCACAGAGGGGTCTCGATATGTAAAGGGTGGTTACCCATCCATTTCGATCGACCCGTGCGGCTATTATTATTCAGCCATGAGCCCCTCTAATTTACAAAACATTTTTTATTTCAAAATGATTTTCATCAAGGTTAAATTCAGTTTATTCTCAATTTAGGTACCTACTGCTTTTACAATATTTAACACAACTAACTGTTTACACTAGGTACTAAATTATTCTTGTAATAGGTATCAAATAATCGAAAACCAAAACCAAATTAACTATTCAAATAACTCATTCCCGAAACCAAAGTTATCACTTAAAACATAAAATAAAGCCATAAAAGATCATTTAATAACGTTCATACACGATATAAATAATGTCGCGATGAAAACATATTAAAATATTAAAACCATCTTGATTATTCAGGGGACGTATTTAATTAAAGAAAGTTCTAACGCAACATAAAATTTTACAACCCTTTAATAAGACATAAAAGTGGTGTTAAGTGTAGTTTTAACGACGAATATTAATTATTATAGGCGCCACAAGATATTTTTCAGTATAATTAAATGGGTTTATTATTATGGAGATTTTGAAGACGGTCTCTGGTTGTGGAGCAAGAGAATTGAATTGTAAATGAGAATTGAAGAAGTAAAAGTGGGTGGTAAATTAAAAAAAAAATGTGATCGGACAGTAGTTTGAAAAGTTCAAGGAAAACATTTGCGAATATTTATTAAGATAGGTGATAGATGGTCTACAAGGTCTAATTACTGTTACTGATAATTAATGTCGAATAGAGAGAAAAATAAAAGTAGAAACGAACAATGTTACTTAGAAAGTATAAAAAACTAGCGGACCCGACAGACGTTGTCCTGCCCAAACAGCGCAACCTACCGGGTCCTATTGATCTAAACGATCCGGGAACCCACGCAAACACAAAAAATACCATCAAAATCGGTTCAACCGCTTAGGAGGAGCTCAGTGACATACACACGTACAGTAAAATTATATATTTAAAGATAGCCAGTCATGGCGACTGCCGACAGAAGTGGAATCTCTAAACAATGAAATAACAGCGGCCACCCTCATAGCTACAGATATACTGTTAACATTAACGTGTCAATGATGCGAACCCATAAGATTTGCCCCTACCAATAATCGCTCAACCCGCCTACAGAAGTGTTGACTTCAACTCAATCAGGTAGAAAGTGTAAAAAAGCTAAGCACTGCCAGCTATGATATTATTGATATTACCTATAATCTTCTTTTTTTATTTTTTTCGTTAGCCTACACTGTGTCCCACTATTGGGCAAAGGCCTCCCCTTTTTTCTTCCAAACCTCCCTGTCTTGAGCGATCTCTGGCCATGTTGGCATAATCTTCTATATTAATAAAATAACGTCGGGTTAGTTTTACCATTTACATGTCAAGAACTTCTGGACCAACTTTTATGATCTTTGATTTGCAGAATTTGTCTCCGCCAGATTTGGATTTCTTGTATGTTAAATCCGCTGGATTTGCCTACAGAGTAACTATTAAAACTTGGGAAAAATTCACGAACAAAAAACGTATGAGGGTAATCTGAGGCAATAATGTTTTGCTAGCTTTAGATTTAAAATTATGAAGTTATCGGAGAAGGTATGTCTCTCGTTAACATCAGGAATATTTTAATTTCTGTGGGCGTAGTATGGGTAGTGTTGGTTATAGCGCAATAGAAAAACGGTTTGCAGTTCAAATCAGATTATAATTTACGAACAAGTTAGTCACACTAGCGA
Organism: Apamea epomidion; assembly: GCA_947507525.1. Lineage (NCBI taxonomy): Eukaryota > Metazoa > Arthropoda > Insecta > Lepidoptera > Noctuidae > Apamea > Apamea epomidion. The sequence continues at coordinate 13,965,781 of OX382231.1, forward strand.
ATCACACACTCTAGGTACACAACTCAACGATACGGAACGCGAGACAGTTTCTAAGCACATGTTGTTCGTACGATGTCCAATGTTTCGATGATCCCGAGAGCTCTGCTCACACCGCTCTTGTAGCTGTAGCTCTCGTTCCGAATAAACGAATAACTCCGACAAAGTCTATAAGTTGTAAACAAAACAAAAAACAAACGTCATAACGTATTTTCTTTCTTGCTTCTTTTTTTCTTTCTTTGTTAAGTACTGACTGTCCACTCGACTACGTTCTGCAACTGCACCACTTCTTAAAGATCCAACACTACACTGTATTCCTACCTAACTAAAATATAAGAAGATACACAGTTTTTCTGTCACCCCCACTAAAAAGGTCTGTAACTTTGGCAGTAAAATCAACGAACCGTTACAGATAAACATTAGAAGTCGCCGTACCGACACAGACTTTGAAATACTGAGCGAAGACATTTTAGGGTGAGGACATATTAGAGCATTTACCTACTTGTAACAAGATCGAACCGCTCTGTGGCGATCCGAACATTCACCAAGACGGTTGATGTTTTGTTACAACGTACCATTCACACTTGGTTGAAATCCCGACCAGCCGTACTCGGCGCTTCTCTTCCACCTCCACACACACACAGCCTAAGTGTATAACTTTCTGCCAGCGACTGTGTTGCCTTCCACATTTAACCCGTCTGCGTTCAAAGCAAGAGTGAACACACATTTTCTGGGTACGCTCGTGCCACCATAGACCATCCATCACATTCCACCTGGCGTGATCGAGGTAAAGAGCTGGCCCACTTAGCCATAAAAAATTAAAGTAAAAAGTCTTGGTTTTACGAACTATGAGCTTTATTTCATCGAGCATGGACAAAAAGGACGACGCAGTGGGGAATGAAAAAGAAAAAGGAATGTTACAAGTAAATGCCCACTCGCTGAAAGCTTTGCGTCTAGCATTCGCAGATGAAACTTTATATTACTTACTGTTCACGGGTGTTAATATCATCATCATATCATCGAGGCTTAGGAAGCGACTATTACACTCCTATAGCGATAATCTAAACTAATATTATATAGAAAAGATTTGATTATTTTGCATGTCTGTTTGTTACGCTTTAACGCTTTACGGCTGAATGAATTTAAATGAAATTTGGCACATGGGTAGATGACTTTTTATCCCGATATTCCTAGAATGCTATAGTGTGTCGTCACCTTAATGTGTACTTGCTTTGTATTTAACTTTGTGTTTTATTTTAATCGTAAATAAGAAAAAGGGATTGGTGAGGTGATTTACATTCTGAGTTCAGCAATAAAATCTAAAGATTCGACCTTTCATACGTCTTTGTAAGTAGTTCATCTGTAATGTAATCTTCGAACTTGACCTATTACCTACGTAAAATGGTTACTCATTTATCTTAGAGGGGTATTAATCTTTTACGATATTGGGGTGTTGGTTCGATTATTTTTCCCATTTCAAACCATAGAAATAAACGAAAGAAAAGTTTATTGTGCACAAATAAGCCACTCATTAAAAAACAAAAACTAACGAGTATTCTTGGGTACTGACATAATGGTTTAAGTTAATCTTCGGGGACATGTACATTCGCCAAAGGAAATAGGTATCCAGGTTCATCGGATATAGTTGAAATTTAATTTGATAAATGAACTGTCTGTTTTCTATTAATTAAACTAAATTGCATTCGAAAACATCCATCGGTTTCTTACAAAACTTCAACTATATCCGACGGCCCTGGTTACTTATCTCCTTTGGTTACCGTACATGTTTGCACTTCTATTTTCCTGGTAATTTTTCCATGATGTTAAATTCTTCAAAAACATTAATTTAACATAACATCACGCCTCTATTCCCTGAAGGGTAAGGCAGAGCTGTAGGTACCTATAGTGCACCCACATTTCGCCAGCTCTAAGTCCCATGTTTTAGGGGGCGAGCCTACTGCCATAAACCGGGTAAAAATAAACGTCGTTAACCTTGAATGTTTTCAAGTTTTACGACGTTATCTGTATTTGTAAATGCGACGGAAAAACAGGATGTTACGGCAAGTCCTAGAACCAAACATTCGCAGACATTTGATGTCTACCAACACGCACTGGGCCCTCCTGGTGGATTACGGCCATCTCCCTCTTACCGAGAGGAGGCATGTGTCCCAGCAGTGGGACCATTACAGGCTGATTATGCTGACAAATGCGACAAAAACAGATATTACATGAAAAAAAAAAACATTACAAATAAGTTTAGGAAGCTTTCACCTCTCATACAACCTTAAAATAATAGAAACAAATCACGAAAACAAGTGAAGCGACGAGAAATAATTTAAAAGCACTAATTAGTAACAATCTGCGAAACGTGGGACGAAACTAATGACGTCCTATTTGTCAAAGTTAGTTCAAACGTCTAGTTTCGGAACCATTTATTTTAAAGTTACATTTTGTCATGTTATAAGTTAGTATTTACGTTCAATTTTATGTACAAGAAAGAAATAAATTATTCTCGTTTAAATCTATTCTAATATTATAAACAGGTGTGAGTTTGTATGTAGGGGGCGAGTAATCTTCGGAACTCCTGAACCGATTTCAAAATTCTTTCGCTATTGTAAAACTGCAGTATTGAAGAGTGTCATACAATATACGTATTCTATTTAAAAACAAGACATTTCACACGGACGAAGTCGCGGGCAGAAGCTAGAAAGAAAGAAAGAAAAATGTGTTTATTGGCATTACACAAAATGAATACACCTTAAAACTATAAGCTAATATGTTTATAATTTTGTTAATCTACAACCACTAACCAGTTTTTGAGGTACGGTCTATATTGTGCTATAAATCCAATGTTTTATTTTAAAATTTACCACCTATTCAACGTATAATCCACCTCCACTTTTTAAGGCCGAAACTATTAAATCCAGGCTTAAAACTTTACAGCCCACCCCTAACAAATACCTAAACTTTATCCAATAAACTTTTAGCTCAACACATTAATATTTTTTCTCCAAAGCGCGTTAGTTAATTTTCACTTTCATTTTTAGCACTGTGCTATAATTCAATGGAAGACATAAATTTCTCATACGGCACTTTTCGACGGCGTGCTATAGAGAGGCAAATTAATTTGTTTTTCTTACAATGGGTCGTCTAGACAAACGCGTATAATTCAACTTTCACTTAGTCCTTCGGAGACACTAATGGCCGAAAGCCGAGGCGTATATTAAGACAACAACGCTTTACATCATTTTAGAGGTGGTTTATAAAATATACAATCCTATTGGGTTGGTGTTAACCCTATAGCGATTGCTAAAACTATGTTCGAATAGGTACTATGTTTGTGTTTCGTTTTTCGAAGCTAACTTCGTCACACAAGTGGCCTGTGTCTGGATTATGCAAAACGCTATATATGGCATAAAAAGTACCTACAACTTGACATAAACAGTACCTACGGGTAACTTTTCTTTCATTATACAGTATACTGTAGTTATACTACTAAAAACTACACTGCAAGTAAACATAAAAATATTAAACAGCTTTTAAAAATATTTTCTGTTTTACGACCCTCGACTTAAAATATCTGCGGTTATAACTGAATTACATTTAGAAGGTAACGTATTTCAACTAAGCTATAAACTATCCTAAGTACTAAATCTAGAAGCTCTGCCAGTGAAACGAAAACCGAGTCCAGTTTTATTCCCTATAGTTTTTCACAGAATTTTGACGGTCACTCTCATCTAAAAGCGGCTATCATTCTTTTATAACTACATTCAAATTTAATCTAACTGAGTGGCGTCGGATTGGAAATGCTGTCTTTTTGGTGGACGGTGGGCTTGCAGTATTTATTATCGGTCCCCAAACGACCGAAAACTACCACTTCTGTCTGTCCCTTTTGTTTTAGAATAGAATCTGTAATAGATATCGTCCAATATCGTTCTGTTAATTGAAATTGGTGGTCTTTTATGTAAATTATGTATGTGTTTTGGTTTGAAAGAAAGAACGAAAGAAAGAAAAGAAAGAAAGAAAATGCATTTATTTGTGGTTTGTTTGATATTATTCTTATGTCAGTGGGGTAATTGCGTAACACACTATCAGTAGCAATGAGTTCAACAACATTCATTGCATTTTTTACGTTGTTGAGTAGACATATTTTTCAAACATATGAAGCAATGTATTAGCAATATCCTTCAAAATGTGTTACGCAATTAGGGTGCAGGTCAGATAGGATGCCGCAACATGTAAAATATTGGTATATAGGCAGCTATATACCAATATTTTACATGTTGCGACAGTCTAACTGGATGCAGATCCAGTTAGACTGGAAGCCAACCCAACATAGTTAGAAAAAGAAGATTGGTTTCTTCTTATTTTCACTAGTCAAATTAACACTGGCAAAACATTGTTGATTTTGTAAACACTGTTTTAACTTTTCAACTGAGTACTTCGGAGAAAAAACATTTACCTAACGACAGCGAACAACTGTATAAAAATTGGACTCCAACATGGAAATCCTATACCAATTGTCCCAGCACTCGCATTGACAGATATACATAGACGTCCCCTATTACTCTAGCTTCAACACCTACACCCAACTCTTTATTTATCGGATGGAAAACCCTTTTGTGCCATACGAGTCCACTTTCCTAATGGCCATGTTTTGGTCTGCGTCTACGGACGGACGCGATTTTAATTATTTTCGTTCAATTTACGAGTGGCCATTAAAGAAGAGGTCCCTTGTGACCCATTAGAGATCCCGTTTATATTTTGTGAGGTCCCAGTCTTGTTGATAACTTTACACCGTAGTATTTTATTCGGGGTGAGAATTAGTGTTAATCAGAACGTTGTGTGGGATAATGGGAACGGGAACCCTGATACATGCGATATGTAGAAATATTTAATGCTTTCGCAATTAGTGGGAGGGAAATAATTTAACAACGCTGTTTCATGTTGGTAGTGTGAACGAAGCTGTATTTATTTGTAGTTTGTTGTTTTTCGTCTTTTGTTTTATATTTTTGCCATGCGGTTTTTGGAAGGGCTGGCTGGCTTGGCTGCAAACTTTTTTCGTGTCATTTTATAATTTTTAGACCACTACGGTATTTTTCCGGGCGATAGATTTTTAGACGTATATTCCTACTGGAAATATATAATATTCCCAATTAAGAAAAAAAGGCATACATATTCAGCCTATAATGCTCCCACTGCTGGGACACAAGACGCCTCTGGACTGTTACCTACCACGCGGGCTCCGTGCGGGTTGGTATATTTCACACGTCTTCGAATTTTTGATTCTAGGACACGCCGGTTTCCTCACGACGTTTTCCTTCACCGTTCTGAGAGGAGTGGTGATGAAATTATTTACACATCGTAAAGCGTCTGCCTGGGTTCGAACCAACGACCTACAAGCCGTAAGTTGGTGTCGTTACCACTGGGCCACCACAGCTCCAAAAAAAAGGCATACTCCATCCTTAATCAACAAACTTATTTCAAGTATAATATGGGTCAAGGTTTGAGAACCTTCCAAAGTTCCGCTCGTGTTATTTATTAACGCGTCTTATCTTTCAAGGCACCCTCTTCCGAATCGCCCCTATTGAGTGCAACCCCGAAAAAATATCCTTAGCTTTTAATCGTCTTATTCCTCGGCAGTCAACGGACATTGCATTATTATTTTGATAAATTAGAAGCAATTACTTCACAGTTTTTCAAATTATAGTGTATAACAACCCCGTTAACCCTTTAACACAGGTTTTGCTTAGCATGGAGGTCATTGATCATTTATGTACCAGGCTATTCCATGCTTAAATTAAGGGTCACCCTGTATCTGTGTACATTTTTATGGCAAATAAAAATATCTACACTAATATTATAAAGAGGAAAGATTTGTATTTTTGTGTGTATGTTTGTAATGAATAAACTCAAAAACTACTGTGCCGATTTCAAAAATTCTTTCAATATTGGAAAGCTACATTCACCCTGAGTGAGATAGGCTATATTTATTGCTAGAAAATATTAGGGATCCTTACTAAAACTTAACCACCCGTGCGAAGCCGGGACGGGCCGCTAGTTATTAATATTATAAGATAGACCACTGACCGCCCATTGTTTCACCCTTTGTAAAACTTCTATATTTATGTCTGTAATTTATATGGTTTACATAATGAAGGGTATTCTATTCTATTTTATAGACCGTCAAGTGTGAGGAAGGTAAATAAATTATTTTTTTTATTTAAAAAAATTTAAATGTTACACATGATTCCGCACTTCTTCAACTATGGTTGATAAACTTATCCCTTGAATTAGTTTAAGCAGCGTCTCGTTAAATCAAATTTGCCAATAATAACTTACATACTTCCCGTTTTAAATTGGCCAGCCATTTTTTTGCAGTACAGTTCGTGGGTTATATTGGATACACTATCGTTCGTGGATATTTATCGACCCTAAAACCCATCAGAGTCTAGCTTTATTTTTCTTGCAAACCCTTTCCTTTTCACGACTTGCACAGAATGACAATCAACTTTCACGTAGCGTATTATTTTTGTTCTATTCCTACTACATCAGGGGAAGCATAGCTATGTTTTATATTAATAATGTTAAGCCAACTCAATCGAATAAGGTAGATTACAGATTCTCATCTTGTGTAAGAAAGAGACAATGGGGAATAGAAGCTGTTGCTCCTGGTTAATACGATATTCATTTGATTAGTATAAATTGTAGAAAAATTATAAATGGAAATTTATTTATACTTGCAGTTTATTGTGGATGGCTTCTAAAAATATAAATAACTTCCAGGTACTGCTCGTTCGTAATAAAATAGTTAAACGAAAACACATTTATAAATTAAAAGTATATTAACTACTGGGTGTACTACGATATCTAAACTTAATTGAAACTTCCTCCTGAGCTTCATTTAAAAAACTCAAGGTAAAAGGAAATCGATTTATTTTATAACGAACTTCGAGCCTTTAAGAACTCAAGTTTTTGCTTGATACAAAGTACAAAGTACAGTACAAAGTGTAGAAACTTTAATGTTTGCTGGTTTCAAGGCGTATGTTTGGATACCTACCTGGGTGTTTCTTGTGTTCATTAAAATTATGTTACTACAGCGTTTCAGATAGTTTTAAGTTTTTCATACTTAAGAACTTAATTATTTTGTAAGAAGGCGCTGAAATTAAAAAAAAAACTGAACTGCTTTTTGTGAACCACTCACGGATACTATTAAAATATCCTTCCTTAAAATATCAGTAGATAAGGTTTTAACATAAACTATATTTTGACTACTCACTCCCTTTCACAGACAGGGAGTCAGTGCTCTAGTAGTGGGAACGATATAGGCTGCTTTTTTTGACCGGGAGAAACAAAAAAAACTGAAAGTCGTTTGCCAAACACACCATATTACGACACGGAAAACGCACGAACACGGCAATTTAAAAAATCCAACCAATTTTAATACACATCTCTTCAAACAAATTGCAACAAACGACCCCTCATATCTAAAAAGAATCAAAAATCGAGATAATCCGAGACGAGAACAGGTAAATAGCTATTACTCGCTCCGTTGGACGAGACAAGATAAGATTTGACAAGCTCAGAACCCGTCGTCTGATGGATGGCTCTGCCGAACCCCTGACGGCTTCATTTCATGGCTTTTTACTAAATAAAGCCATGCATGATAACAGAGTGATACCGATGATTGATTGCGCTGAGGTCTTGAGTAGTTTTCTTACACCTTATAATAAAAATGACTAAGCTTTTCTATTTAGCATACTGAATAGACGAGTTATGAATTTTCGTAGCGTGTGTGTTGGATCATTAAGTTTCCTTCAAAATGGCTAAGCCTACCTGGAATAAGTAAGGCTTCATCTTTCTGACTGACTGACTCCTTGACAATTCAAAAGTACCTGTAATTAGTTTATTTGAAATAAATGCTTTCGGTCTTATTGCAAAACTAAATCTAACTTTAGTTTTAGCCTAAACCTTTGAGCCAGTATTTGTATTCCGAACTTTATTTCAATTTAGGCAAAGTTCTTAATACTAAAATGACAACTTAGCACCAAACTAAGTTGTAATTTTTGTATAAAGACCTTGCTTTTATATAATATTTAGGTACTTAATTCAATAACTGGCTCGGTGACTTAAACCGGATTCAAAGTAAATCCTTGTTTTGTAATAAGGGGGCTTGAGTTTGAGTTTAGCTAAGTATCGATTGTCTTTGTCGGTTTCGTCTTGGTTAGACATTGTCAGCATCTTCCCTACGATGTGCCTAGAGACTTAAACCGCTTATACTCAGCGGTTTAAGTCATACACACATGTCATAATGGTGTATTTTTTGTGTAGGTATGTGTTTTCATGTATGTATGTATGTATTGTGTATGACGGAGAAGGTATATCTGTCTCTCTAACGAGAGACACAACACACACACACACACACCAACACACAGGCAACACATAACACATCAGGCATATTTTAATTACTGTGGGCGTACAATGGGTAGTATTGGTTATAGCACCATAGAAAAACGGTTTGCAGTTCAAATCAGATTACAATTTACGAACAAGTTAGTCACACTAGCGAATCACACACTGTAGGTACCACACAACTCAACGATACGGAACGCAGACAGTTTCTAACACATGTTGTCCGTACGATGTCCAATGTTTCGATGATCCCGAGAGCTCTGCTCACACCACTCTTGTAGCTGTAGCTCCCGTACCCATCCACGAACTCAGGCTAGACTCTGTCTAGCGCCACGAGATGGCGCTAGCGTTCCGAATAGTCAAACGAATGACTTCGACATGTATAAAATTGTATTGTGTGCTGTTTATGGACCTGGTCTGAAATAAATTTATTTACTTTATTTAAAAGTAAACATATAAATTATATTTTTAAATATTAGAATATAAAAAGTATAAAATTATTTAAAAATATAAAAAATAGTAGCCCACCGGTTTCGGGAACAGGGTCCAAGCTACCGGCGGTCAGGGCTCCAGAGAGAGGAACATCCTGACAATGCGAGCCGTGTCCAGAAGTACCGCTTTCTGAATCAAGCCCTTGATCCAGCTGCCCAACGAGAGCCTCCTCAGGTGTTGGTCGAGGCTCTTGGCTATTAAGCCATTGGCTATCACGATTATCGGCACAATGATTGCTGAGTCCACATCCCACATATCAACAACCTCGGGAGCCAAGTCAAGATACTTGATTTGTTTATCTTTCTCGGCTTTCACGAGGTTCTCATCATGCGGGACTGTTATATCAACAATCATTGCGCGCCGCTCGGATCGATCCACCACCACTATATCAGGCTTATTGGCAACAATAGTCCTGTCAGTGATGATGAATCGATCCCAGTACAATGTGATATTTCCATTTTCGAGAACTGGGTCGGGCACATACCTGTAGTACGGCACCTCAGATTCCACAAGGCTGTATTTCAGAGCAAGTTGCTGATGGATTATCCTGGCTACAAGGTTGTTATTATTATTATAATACACAGCATGTTCATACATGCTGTGATACTCGTAAACCGTCAAGCTCCTGTCTTGGTAAATAAATTCTGATAGTTTTCTTAAAGCATAGATCTGTAAATAGTAATAATACGAGTGGTATGTAAATAAAGGAAGAGGTGGTAACCTTCATAAGAAAATCAACCTCATTGCCATCCCTGAATTTATGCAGGATCTTGTTTGTAAGCAAAGTAATTGAGCCCATTGAGCAAAACGGTTACGTTATTTGAAATTATCCAAGGAAAAACGACGCAGAAGAAAAGTCTTCTACCATAACTTTATTACCATGTCGCTTACTTAAACCACTACCTCCATGAAAGAAACTTACAACACATACTTTAAGCAACATATTCCTGTTATATACCAATATAAGAACGTTGTACATGCCCCTCGCGCTATTTCCCTTTATGCTACAGAGGAAATTCGATGCTATAACGACATGAAATGTATTGGTACCGCCACGATAAGGCACTTCTGATTTCCTGACGAGGTACAATATTTTGATTTTTGTAGTGTGTGTACGAACGAAGTCTGAAAATGCAGACAGAAGAAACTGAATCAGCTTCAATATCCTGTTCATATTGAAGTTTGAATTGACTGTGAATATCAAAGAAAATGGTAGGTAAAAATCTTTTACTAAATTCAGAAAAAGATCACGACAAGTACCCGGTATTAGCTGCCTATAGCATCAAAATCCATTTGGAAAAGTTGAGATAAAATTATTGATAATCATCTTTACTCGAAGGAGCTTGATTGAGGCTCGGTGGACGCCTATGTTCAGCAATGGACGTTTTTCGATGATATTAGGAAGTATATGATGATGATTTTTGCTCGATATCTCTAACTATTCATACGATGTGTACCTGTGTTAGGCAGAATTTACTGTTAGTTTCATTGAATAACTGCTTATTATCATTTTACTAATTAGCAATAATTAAAACAAATGTATTCAAATTACAAGCGTAAATTGGATGAACCGTGAATAGATTGCAGATTGCCAACTTCAAATATAATGAGATGAAATTAAATGCTTAAGTGGAGACAAATGACAAAGAGTACTTTCATTGGATAAGTTCGCAACGTCGGAATGTCTGTCTGAAGCACAGCCTTATTAAATCAGATTTTCATAACATCGCGTTAGTATCAAATAATTTCAGTAGCAAATTGTAAAGCCCTAAAGAACTTCCTCAAGCGAAATAATTTAACTTCAGAACGAGACTTCTTTGGAAAAAAATTAAAATACGTCCCGTCTTCTCGATAATTCTACCCTCGCCGGCGCCGAGTCGAACTCCCCATTGAAATCGGAACATTATTCATTAAATGATACTTTAAGCGGCTCGCAATTACGCAGGACCTACTCCGAACTTTATTCACAATTGGTAAATAATTATAATTATCACTGTGGCTCCCTTTGGTGATTCCACAAAAAGGCAAAGTGTAAAACTTCTTGTGACGCCCTCTTGGTTATTAAAATTTTCTCCACACAAATTCGTCTAAACATCACGCTTGCACAATTTTCCACCGTATTCCGCTCACGCTAAAGTAAATATTCAAAGCTATAATTTTTCAAAATAACGATCAAAGGAAAGTTTGATTTTGCGGTGATAATTGTGGTGAATCCTTAATTATTTTGAGGGTAAACTTTCTTCCAAGTTAATTTGAGGTGGATGTTAGATTCCTTTTAATGGACACTCTTTTAGGTGACTTCCAATTTATTTGGTTGACTGGAATATTCATTAAAACGGAGCATTGACTTGATATCCTTTTAACGACGGACCAAAAATGCTTTGATGAATTTCCCGTCTGTCTTTGATTCAAAGTGTACCTTAAAAGGTAAACAGATTTAATCCCGTGCTCGTGAAGTATCGGATATCGTGTATATCATGCAAAGTATTTGTTTAAAATACAAGGCAGACTCGCTGTACTGCGCTCCCCTGTGCACAAACATGTACACTATAACTTTGATACGAATTTATATCACACGACGCTCGCACCCTTTTAGCATTCCCCTCGCAAATCCCGTCGAGCACCCAAATGTAGATATAACTAGACTCAGTCGGTACCTAGGTATTATGGTTTGGGGAAGGGGCGAGGGAAAGGGGAAGTAATTACTGGGGGGAAACATCAAGTGTGTCACAGGGAGACTGTGTTGTAAGGACAAAAATGTGAGGGCTGACTGCATAGAAGGTAAGTGTGTCGCCACGCATCAGTTCACTGTGTCACTGCTGATCTTTTGAAGATGTTTCGTATAACTTTAACCATGCACATATATGCAGTTTTTGGGGGACGGGAATTCGTGCGAGCCGCGCGGCGTCAACAGAAAAATATTTTTGCATACACGAACTGCATTGTGAAATGGTTTCAAGCACGTGCGTGTGTGTGAATATTAATGAAACATTGTTTATAGCATGGGACAAATATTTATATTACTTGATACTGCATGAATTGGTTTCTGATGAAATAATAAAGAACGAAACCAATTATGGTGTGACAATTTAATAACGATAGCAATTGAAGTGAATGGTGTGCAATTATAATATTTTTGAAACAGAGTATGTTTTTCATAAAGCTAATTAAATAGCAGATACAGCAGAAGTAAACGTTAAGTACACTTGGCTACAATCATACCATCAATAAAACAACACCTGAGACTTGCTTGAGAAACAGTGAATAAACAACATGGCAAACGAGCAAAATCGACTCAAAAGAAATAAACTACTACATACTTTTCAATGTATAATAGATTATTTTATAATCTCTTTGCTCTCCAATGATAATCAATCTTTGATATCAAACTTTCTGAACGCCAACTTTTCCGCCTTGCGTTCTCCCAATAACATTTCCGTCAAATTTTTCTCATCTCAATTCCATCAGTTGCAGAGGTCTGTACCAAACATCAATACAGGTTGATATAGTGTTGAAAGTATTCATCAGTTTGATTGTGGCCCGGGAGGGTTGGGTGTGGCACAACCCTGTTGCCAAGCGGGGGGTTAGCTGACGCATGTACAGGGAATACCTATGAAGCAGTTGCGGATGGACATGACGGACTTGAAGCTATTATTTTTGAATTCTTAGAACATGTTGTCAATATAACCTTCAGTAGAAATGTTTGTGTGGTTGATTGAGTAGTGCAATGTGAAGGCTGATACTGGGAAATTAAGATTTAGGAGTTGAAGATGTTTGTGTTAAGAAATGAAGGTGGAAACTTCGACATATATAGATCGTCTAATTTAAAATGGCACGCCCCTCCACTAAAATCTATATACAAACATTTTAAATGTGTATGCAGCAAGCAGTGGAGGGGCGTGCCATTTTAAATTAGAAGATCTCTACTTTGACATGAATTGCCGACGGTGCCACGTAATATTTGTATCATAAATGAAGTGCTTTATAAATGTAATAATTCATCAATGGGCTAACAAATATAGCAATAAAGGCTCTATTTTGAAGCAAATTCGGGTCGGACATTTGAAACATGAACAAAAATACAATATTTCTGTTACCCAACATCAAAACGACATAATTGTTGATAGTTTAATCAAAATCAAAACCGTTTTAAACAAAAAATGAGCGCACGCCGAAAACACCAACATTTCTAACTTCACAAACATCAGATATAGGAACCCTATAGGTATGATTATCTGCAGATTAGACCCTCCTAGGGGGCCCAAGTACAATACTGGCGTTGCTAGGTTACCAGACTTCCCCAAGGTCAGAATGCTTCATAAGCGCATGTATAGACTATCAAATTATACGAGGGGTGGCGTGTACTTGCGTTGCAATCGATTCATTTTATACTTGTGTTATTAGGACAAATATTTTGTAGCCTTTGAAGTCCCTTCTGGGTTTTTCATTGGTTGTTTTTACTTTGTTTATAATTACGGATATGTACGTTGAGGGATGAGTGAGTCCTTTTGTTTTGTTTATGTTTTCATCTGGCTCTCCTGTTTTTGATTATTTTTGGTCAGCTTTATGAATGTCGGAGTTTTGTGATGTATTAACGGCATAACTACGTAAATGTCTATAAACTGCTCTCAAATTACGAGGTTTATTTGTTTATTACATACTTCTTTGACATAATCTTTTTATTATTTGACATTATATACAGACAGTTCTAGTTTCAACTTTATTAGTGGTTATAATGGCAGTCTTTATGTTTTATCGTCCTTTTGATGGATTCTTCTATATTTTGTAAATGTGAGGATTTTGTAGGCCTTGTAGACTTTAGATCTGTAGACCATTTTTTATTTTATCAAGTACCTGGTACTTCTTGACAGGCCTTCGCTGTCCTCCCATACTGTAATTTGAAAACATTGTAAAAGCCAATTATTTTTAAAAGAGTAACCGTGGAGTTTCTTGCCGGCTCTTCTCCATAGGAAACGACCAATTGCAACTGTGCACCTAGCTTCTGACGTTTCATAAGTGCCCATGGTGGTTTATGTGAAATAAAATATTTTGATTTGATTTAGAGTAGGAATCATATTAATTCTAATTGATTCCGTATAATTTTTATAAATTTGACTGCTAAGCTTATTGTAATAACACTGAAATTGGTATTTAGTGCTCAACCAATTTCAGTGCTGTATTCAGTTTCCTTTGATTTATGATTTTGAAGTCTTCTTTTTTTAATGACGATTCGTAGGTTAATTTTCTTACCTGTGATTATTGTCATTGTGATTTGTATTTATCATTATTGTTTGTTTAATTGCAGATCATTTCAAAGTTAATTGTGTGTCCCAATATAAGTTCTTACTTTTTATAAATAGCATTGCACATCCAAGCTTAGGTACATGTTTACAACAACCTTCAATAAAACTTTGTAACATTGAGAATTTTATATTTTGGACATGAAGTCTGCATTATCTATCGGTCTCTTGTGGCAGAGAACCGTTTGATACTGCAAATGGTAAAAAACTTGTATCGAATTCTCAATATATTTCTACTGAGAAGTCAGACCACATATTTGTGAAGTCAACTGGGAGGCAGATAAGCAAAATGGTATAAATAAATGAGCTTGCTTTTAAATAAATGCATAGACAAGTAAATAAATGTAGTCTCTGTCGTACTGTAGGGACTTTTGTTTGATTGATTTGATTAGTTGCAGATATTGCATTGAAAACCGAAAAATATGAGATGCTTTTAAGTTAAATGAAGTTGTCTGGCCCAAGTTTAGATTGATGCATAAGTGGATGAGTTTTACTTTATATGAACTTAAATAGGTATACTTCTGTCTCTAATATAAATTGTATAAGACAGAAGTATATTTACAACGAATGGTATTTCTGGCTTGCAAGGCATTAATTTTACATGCATAGAAAATTAATAAAAAATTTGTATAGAAAATATAAAAATAGAAATTATTTTATTGTCCAGGTATGACAGTAAGCAGGTAATGATGATGGAAAACATCATGAGGAAACCGATATGTCCTAGAACCAAAAATTCGAAGACATGTGACATCTACCAACCCGCACTGGGCCCGCGTGTTGGATTACGGCCCACTCCCTTTCACTGGGAGGAGGCCTGTGTCCCAGCAGTGGGAACATTATAGGCTGATTATGTAAACTAGACAGTCCGTATCTTGGGGCTCGGGTAAATACAATAAAATCCCGCCTTTTTTGTTAAAATTGTAAGAGTACCTTGGCATGTAAAATTAATAACCCAATTCGTATCATATGGATGCAATCCAGACATACCATTCATTCCACTGGCAGAACATGGTGAAAGTCAATCAAAAGATAGAATATCATGGAATGCGCACAAAAGCTAATGAACTTAAATATTACGATACTCATATTATTTAGTATTTTCGCGCTCCCGTACGATATTAATGACGATTTCGCGCATGGACGAGCTCGATCGGAATGGCAACCGTTTGTATTCGAGTAGAGACCGCGGGGTGGCTCCGATTTCATTATGTGATTTATTTTTTTCATCTCCCCTTACCAATAAATCCCAACGCGGCGATGGCGGGTTAATTAATAATTTAAGGGAATGGAAACCATGCTAGATTTTCTGGCTAATGGAAAAGAGGTGACAATTTAATTTTAAATATTTAAACTTCCAATTGCGTAGTTGTTAGTTCGCGGTACGTTGTTACTGAAGTTTCAAACTGAAGCTACTATCGGATTCTGTTCATACTGTATCCGATCAAACCGAGTTGATTGGATTGAAATTGTTTTTACCACCACTACAGTTTTAAATTGTATGAAAACATTTTCATAAAATTTATCGTTAAATTCATGTTCCTTTTTATTTATTCGCGTAAACATGAAACGGTACAATTAATTATCACCCAACTTTTTACGGGAACATTAAAATAATTGTACCTACAGTCCTCGGACCAATTTAATCTTTTTTTTCCAAATTACATCTCTGACAGTGCACTCGGGCAATTGTACGAGTTATTTACGACTTCAATAAAGTGAACCTTAAAATTGTTAATGAAAAGGTATTAAAACACAACGGACCCCTCGTAAATAACCCGGTGACAGTCCAGCGGAAAGAAAAATTCACTTGGATTTGAACAAATTGTACCGACCGTAATGTTATGGTGTAAGTAGATTGGTGCTATATGTTAACCCGATGGTGTCCATCCTTCTCATGCTAAATGCCGGTCGCATTGGTAGGGTAAATTTGGTACTAATTGAGTAACATTATTCACGTGAAAAGATTGTTAATGGGAGAGGAATAGTTACATAAAAGATTGTTTTGATTGAATTAGAAAATATGAGCATTTTAAATTGGTATTTTAATGGATGGATATAAAAAATCAAAATCAATAGTTCCCAGCACTACTTAAAGTCGGTACTCCTAGTAGTTTTAGTGTCGTATTTACCGTGCTATTGTAGATAGGTACCTACTTACCCATGTTTTTTCGCTTTTCGCCGATCCGCACCCTAATTGCGTAACACACGATCAATCGGAATCGGTTTCATTTTGACAGTTCAACAGCGTTCATTGCGTTATTTACGTGTTTAGCAGACAAATTTTTCGAACTTATGAACCAATGGATTAGCAATTTGCTTCAAAATGATTCAGATTCAGATTAATCGTGTGTTACGCAATTAGGGTGCCGGTAATCATTTCAATCAATTATATGACTTTTTAAATTAAGCCGAATTAAAATCTCCTCCTTCTGCTAAATAACCTTTCTTAAAAACAAAATTGAAATTCAAACTACAGTACAATGCATCTACATTGGTAGAAGAAGACATAATAAAATTGATGGCTTCATTTTTATAGATGTGACTTCTACCTTCGACGAACTCTAGTGCTTTCAATATCCGATACAGAAGTCAATCCTTTTAAGATTCAATTAGATTAGACAGACGGATCTTTAAATTTCTCTTTAGTTTCAGAGATAGCAGCCATTTTATTTTCGCCATTACCAGCCATTTGGTTTATTAATGTGATTATAGTGGGTGAATTGTTTTTGATTTTGACATTATTAAAATGTGAATAATATTTCACATTGTTTAAGTAAAAGAAAACAGGTTTAGACGATATTGTTTTTTTTTAATTACGATCACCATAGACAATATCTAGGTACATACTATGTATTAGACACTCTTTTTTCTAAACTTTGTAACATAATGTACATACTCACAGTTATCTTCATTCATTCCTCCAGGTCAGAACAAGCATTCTGTTACCGTTAGGCGCTGATCTAATTATTTATTATGACACGTTTCATCCACATCAGTACACAGACACAGCTCCATCTTTAAGATGACACTACGATGATTTAGTGACATCCAAGGGTTGGTAATTACGCCCACATTGATGGATATCATTTTTGCTATAAACACTATACTTCTAATACAAAATAACTATAGATTTTATCGTATTTTATTAATAATATATTTTATTATGACAGCTTTGACAACGACGTTTAATACGTCGCCATGGCAACCTTTCTTTCAAATTCTTACCTGCCTGTATCTTTTTAGCTAATTAGATATGAATACTTATTATATTTAATTACTTGCCATCTTCGTAACTCAAATTCATATTTTCTACATGATGTTATTCTACGAGCTGACATTATAGATCCACGCAATCCAAGGATCAGTTCGGGTTTCGCCTCTAAAGCGGATACAATAAAGAGCCTGATACTCCAGGGCTACCTATCCCGGGAATACCCAGCGTACCTCTCCGCTCCGGTACCTGTCGGACCCTGCCTACGCCTCCGTCCTCCGTCCTCCGTGAAGGGCTCCTGTGACTATTGGCCGCGCCTCATCCGAGGGCCGCCTCACCTGGCGGGCTGACAGCGTCTATGTCGTGCCTCTCTCTCTTGCTGTCGAGCTGCGTCCTGCCTTGCTGCGTGGACCCTCCAACGGGTGTCCTCCGCCTGCACTCATCTATACCTGTACCTGCGCCGGCTCCTGCTGCCGTGCTGCAGCCTGCCCTGCTGCGTGGGCCCTCCTACGAGTGTCCTCCGTGCCGCACACGCACCAGCGACCTGCCCTCATCTGTACCTGCATCTGTCGCCGGCACCTGCCTCGCGTCTACCTCCCTCCATCTGGATCTCCACCTCAGCCTCCTCAGCCCACCTATCACGCATCGTCATCCACACACCCCACCTCCACAAACTACACACCTCTCTGTCCATCTCCATCTTAAAGTTATAAATATACCTTTAATTGTTTTCTACCTCCCTTTCTTTAATTTCATTTTTCCTTTGGTTTTTATAAGTTTAGTTACTTGTCGCTACACGACAACTTAAAAATGATGCAGCTTCTCTCTGTCTCTTTCCCTAATTCTTTTAATTCTCTTAGTTCTCTTTCTTTCATTTTTAAGTTTCGTTTCGTCCTTCTTTGTCTTCTTATATAATTTTCATACATCCATTCCTTTCACACTTTCCTAAATTCTAAAACAACACTTCCTCTAGTGATCATTTAAACTCTGGCTAAATTTTTTTTCATCCAAACATCACTTGAGCACACTGTACTAACTTGAATATTTCTAAACATCTATACTCTTTACATATAACTTTATTTTTTCTCAACAGGAAAACTGAGGAATACTTTTCACGTAACTTCATTTATTAACTTTTCAATTTATAAATATGTCTCGTCCAATCAGGTTTGAATTTTTAAACAAATCTGAACTGGAATATGAAGTGAAAATTAGACTAGGGGAACCAGCAAGTACAGTTTTATTGTTAAAAAAACAAATTCTTCACTTAGCTTCAGCTACCCCATCGGAGGAAATCCTGATTTCTCCGCTACCTATTGAGGACGACTTGTCTCAAATTGATTATACTTTGAAATACTTGGATAGTAAAATAGAGAAACTATCACAGGGTGATTTAAAATATTCTCGCTTAATTGATTCATATCTTAACCACTTATTTCACAGGTTGGAACGCATAGACATAGACTTGAACCCTGACTATACACCTATACTCGACTCTTTAAAAGAAAAATTTGAGACGCTCGCTTTTTTCGCTTTCAGATCCGACCTCAAAGCATCCTCTTCAAATAGGTCCTCCTTCCCCTCTCCTCCTCTTAAATCCTCCTGAATCCTCTCCTCCTCCTCCTCTCATTACTCTCCCTCCTCTTACTACTCCTCCTCTTATTCCGACTGCTCCAAATCTTAATTTATTCAAGGATCTGAAACGATATACCTATAATGGAAAATCTTGTCCTAGATCTTTTCTACAGAAACTTGACGAATACTGCCTAGCTCGGAGTGTACCTAAAAATTTATTAATCACTCAAGCTTACGAATTTTTTACTGAAAATGCCCTCCATTGGTTTAGATTCAAATTAAACCAAAATCCAAACTTAACATGGGAAGAGATTTCTTTATCATTTATTAAAGACTTTGGTGGTTTTGACTATGATTATAACCTATTAGAAGCCATTAAAAGTCGTACCCAAGGTCGTGACGAACCAATTATAATTTATATCTCAATTATGTCGGGAATGTTCTCTCGTCTTTCCAAAAAACTTTCTGAAACAGAACAATTGGAAATTATTTTGAGAAATATAAGGCCATGCTACTCAGTATTCATTGCTTTAAAGGATATCGACTCTATCGACTCTCTTTTGGCTACTTGCCAAAATTATGAAAGATTCTTGGACCGACATAAACAATTTAAAGAGCCAAATTCTCAACAAAACCCCCTTACTGCGGAATTTAACTACAAAGAAGTACACTCAACTTCTTCTTCTGAGCCCTCTACCTCAATTTCTAATCCAAAACCTTCTCCATATACAAATAAATTTAATTATCCTTACAAAAACCCTCCCGGACAAGTTAACAGCCTACACCAAGCTAATAACTCGCAAGAAAATACTTTTTGCGTTCGCTGTCGTAAGCATGGGCATACTTTAAATACTTGTACTCAACCTCACTTTGTTATTTGTTTCAAATGTGGTCTTAAAGGTTTTAAAACCTCAGTTTGTCCTAATTGCTCATCTAAACCCAACTCTAGCTCAAAAAAACTAATAACTGACTTGAAAAGTAAAACAAACTTTGATGCCAATGATTGGAACGATTGGATTAAAACTCTTAAAAATTTCTTTTCATGCTACAAAATTTCTTCAACTCTATACTCAAATGAAAAGGATTATAAACGACCTTTCGTTAACATCAAAGTTTACAATTTATCCATGTCTGGATTACTCGACTCTGGTAGTTCACTTACAATTCTTGGTAATAACTCCCACTTAGAAATTCTCAAACTAGGCTGTAAACTTTTCAAGTCGGACTATGTTACCGTCTCTACAGCAAGTAACCAAAAAATTAAATCTATAGGTTACTTGGATCTTCCAATTTACTTTAACAAACAGACTCACTTGATTAAGGCTTATATTTTTCCAGAAATTTCACCGTCTTTAATATTAGGCATAGACTTTTGGAAAAAATATAACCTTTTACCTAACATTCTGTCTTCAACTAGCTTTACACAACTTGAATGCTCAACTATCGAGACAACAAGTGTCAAAGTATTATCTTATGAACATTTATCTGCAAATCAGAAAAATATTGCTGATGATATTATTCAACGCTTCAAGACTATCTCTTTCGAAGAAAAGGGTGTTCTGGGAAACACTCATCTCATCACTCACAAGATTGACACCGGAGATTCGCTGCCCATCAAACAAAGATGTTACAGACTGTCTCCTGAAAAACAAAAAGCATTAGCTAATGAAGTTGATAAAATGCTGGGTTGGAATGTTATTGAGCAATGTGAAAGCCCTTGGTTATCTCCAGTACTTATTACTCCAAAGAAGAATGGTGAATGGCGTTTTTGCGTAGATAGCAGAAAGCTGAACGCAGTTACGAAACGTGATGCTTATAGTCTACCACTTATAAGCGAAATTTTGGACAACCTCAGGAATGCTAAATACCTATCAAGTATAGATATTGCGAAAGCCTTCTGGGAAATTCCTCTGAACCCTGCTGATAAGGACAAGACTGCCTTTTATGTACCTGGAAGAGGTATGTTCAGATTCAAAGTAATGCCCTTTGGACTTACCAATTCACCAGCTACTCAACAAAGACTGATGGACATGCTGTTTACTCCAGAATTCGAAAACAAGGTCTTCTGCTACTTAGACGATATTGTCATTATTAGCGAATCTTTTGATGAACATATATCGCTTCTCATGAAAGTTCATGAAAAACTTTCTTTCGCTAATTTAACTATTAACTTTGAAAAAAGTAAATTCTTCAGGAAAGAATTGAAATACCTTGGCTTCGTTGTGGACGAACATGGCTTGCGAGCTGACCCTGATAAAATCAAGGCTATTCTTGACTACCCAATACCTACCTGCAGAAAAGAAGTACGAAGATTCATCGGCACCTGCAGCTGGTTTCGAAGATTTATTCCAAACTTCACCACTATCGCTACTCCACTCAACAAACTAACCTGCTCTGGAAAGAATGCTCCGAAGTTCTTATGGAACACAGAAGCGGACGCAGCCTGTCAAAAGCTTAAGGAAGCCTTGATAACCACTCCTGTCCTTGCCTGCCCAGACTTTGATCTTCCCTTTTCAGTACATTGTGATGCATCTAACTACGGTATTGGCGCTATGCTCACTCAACATCATGATGATAAAGAAGTTGTGATTGCCTACATGAGCAAGGCCCTCAATAAGAATCAACAAAACTACTCAACTACTGAAAGAGAAACAATTGCCGTAATAACTGCCTTAGAACACTGGCGTTGTTATCTTGATAATGGCAAAGAATTCACAATTTACACTGACCACGCTGCACTCAAATGGTTCCAGAATTTATCCAATCCTTCTGGAAGACTCGCACGTTGGACTTTACGCTTATCCTGCTTCAACTTCGTTCTAAAACATAAGAAAGGAAAAGATAATGTAGTTCCAGACCTTCTATCAAGAGCCAAACCTAAAGAACTTCCTAAGGTACAAGAAAATACACCACTAGGTGTACATCCAATCTCAACGCATGATCCTAATAGAGAACTTGAACACTACAATAAAATATTTCTGGGCTGTTCAAATAACCCTGACTCCTACCCAAATTATACCATCAGAGCGAACAAACTTTATCGTTGCATTCACACGCCTGATCGTCTGAATGATGATTTCATATGGAAAGAAGTTCCACTACCTCGAGAAAGACGTACATTAATCGAAGCAAATCATGGCTCTAGCCAAGAACCTCATCTGGGAATTTTTAAAACATATAAAAAAATATCGTTATTATACTATTGGCCTGGCATGTTTAAAGATGTTGCTAACATAATTTCACACTGTGAAACCTGCCTTGCTTACAAACATCCTAATCATTCTCCTTATGGCCTCATGGGCAAACCTAAGATTTGTTCTAGACCTTTTCAAACTATATCTCTAGACCTAATGGGTCCACTTCCTATGACTAGAAAACGTAATAGATTCATATTAGTAATTAACTGCATCTTTACTAAATATATATACTTTATATATAAAATATAAATATATATACTTTAATTTTCCCTCTCAAACAGGCAACAGCATCTAATATAATTAATGTTCTGGAAAATTCTGTTTTTCTAGTTCATGGAGTTCCACAGACTTGTAGGTATAATGGATAACGGCCCACAGTTCCAATCTCGCGAATTTCACTCTTTCCTCAATAGATACAAAGTCCCTTTCATATTCCACTCGGCCTACTATTGTCCGCAATTCAACCCAACAGAAATTTATAATAAAACAATAATTACGGCTTTAGCTTCGCTAGTAGAAGACGACCAAAGATCTTGGGACAAACATCTCTCTAAAATTCAATTCTCTATGAACAGTACTACTAACGTTGTAACAGGATATACTCCATCCTTTCTAGTCTTTGGAAGGGAAACAATTCCTTGCGGTTCGCTATACTCTCCCAGTCAGAACCTCGAAGAATTGATCTTTATGCCTCGCGATATTGATGCGACTAATGCGGGTTTCCTCACGTCTATTTTTCACAAAGTTCAGACTAATTTACACATAGCTCACCTTAAAAACAGTGCTCGCTATAATCTACGGCGGTCTTTCAAAGAATTTAATGTCGGTGATACGGTATGGCGTAAGAATTATGCATTAAGCAATGCTGGTTCTTACTTTAGCGCTAAACTAGCCCCTAAATTTATTAAATGCAAAGTTTTAACTAAACTTTCACCATTAGTATACATACTTGAAGATTCTGATGGTATCACAGGCAAATGGCACATTAAAGATATAAAATGCTAAATTCTTTGAAAACACCTAATTATGTATATATTGTATATAAACATCACTCACTACATTATCATATCTTTATTCTATTATGTTAGTAAACACTTATTTAACTCGTGCTCTTAAGCACAACTGCAACTATTTGGTAAATCCAAACGGTTTTAAAAGATGATGGCCTACTCCATCCATCTTTTACTCTTTCTATAACTACGGGCTCTACAGCCATAGTTATAATGATCATCAGGCTCTACTGCATTGATCACTGGATAAGCTTTATCAAATGGCTCTAAACCATTGGTAATCTTGGCTTTCCAATCTAAAGTTATCTAACTATTGTATACATTCATATATGTATATCTATTCTAAAGAGCGGTTGCAACTCTATAAATAAGCCCTTGCAGGAGCGGTTGGTTACTCACTAAATAAGCCTAAACTAAATGTACTATCTACTACTACTTAACTCTATCGCTCTTATATGAGTTTAATTTCCTATACTTAATTTGTATAAGGTAATAACTTTTCTTTTTTTTTTCCATGTCTGGAGCGGCCGACAACTCCCTAAATAAGCCTTAACGTCGTTTATAAAACACCCTTCCAGAGTGGCAGTCATTGAATGTGAACTCCACCCTTACCGGAATGCAGGAGATTGCTTAAAAGAGATAGTATGATTGGGTAAATGGAGAGTTATGAATCTGCGAAGTTGTGTTTTACAGTTTCCTTCGGAAAGCTTCATCAAAATTTTCTCTGAGTCGAAAATTTTCTAGGGTCGGGGGGAAAATGTAACATAATGTACATACTCACAGTTATCTTCATTCATTCCTCCAGGTCAGAACAAGCATTCTGTTACCGTTAGGCGCTGATCTGATTATTTATTATGACACGTTTCATCCACAATCAGTACACAGACACAGCTCCATCTTTAAGATGACACTACGATGATTTAGTGACATCCAAGGGTTGGTAATTACGCCCACATTGATGGATATCATTTTTCCTATAAACACTATACTTCTAATGCAAAATAACTATAGATTTTATCGTATTTTATTAATAATATATTTTATTATGACAGCTTTGACAACGACGTTTAATACGTCGCCATGGCAACCTTTCTTTCAAATTCTTACCTGCCTGTATCTTTTTAGCTAATTAGATATGAATACTTATTATATTTAATTACTTGCCATCTTCGTAACTCAAATTCATATTTTCTACATGATGTTATTCTACGAGCTGACATTATAGATCCACGCAATCCAAGGATCAGTTCGGGTTTCGCCTCTAAAGCGGATACAATAAAGAGCCTGATACTCCAGGGCTACCTATCCCGGGAATACCCAGCCTACCTCTCCGCTCCGGTACCTGTCGGACCCTGCCTACGCCTCCGTCCTCCGTCCTCTGTGAAGGGCTCCTGTGACTATTGGCCGCGCCTCATCTGAGGGCCGCCTCACCTGGCGGGCTGACAGCGTCTCTGTCGTGCCTCTCTCTCTTGCTGTCGAGCTGCGTCCTGCCTTGCTGCGTGGACCCTCCAACGGGTGTCCTCCGCCTGCACTCATCTATACCTGTACCTGCGCCGGCTCCTGCTGCCGTGCTGCAGCCTGCCCTGCTGCGTGGGCCCTCCTACGAGTGTCCTCCGTGCCGCACACGCACCAGCGACCTGCCCTCATCTGTACCTGCATCTGTCGCCGGCACCTGCCTCGCGTCTACCTCCCTCCATCTGGATCTCCACCTCAGCCTCCTCAGCCCACCTATCACGCATCGTCATCCACACACCCCACCTCCACAAACTACACACCTCTCTGTCCATCTCCATCTTAAAGTTATAAATATACCTTTAATTGTTTTCTACCTCCCTTTCTTTAATTTCATTTTTCCTTTGGTTTTTATAAGTTTAGTTACTTGTCGCTACACGACAACTTAAAAATGATGCAGCTTCTCTCTCTCTCACTTGCAGTCTTGAAGATTTCCTAATACGTATGCTTCTTCACTCTCCTTTGAATAAACAAGAAAACATTGTTTAGTTAGGTACCTATGTAGGTAAGACGCCAGCACATTAAGCTACCCGAAACAGTCAAATTTTCCAGATCAACCTTGAACCTAATGTTTTAGCGATAAAGTTGAAAGTCCACTAAAGAAATTTGACAGACTGTAGTAGCTCGATTTGCTGGCGTCTATACCTACATAGAAAATAAGCAGTATACTTAATATTTGTTACCATTAGGTTTATTTCTTTTATTAACCCAATATTTATAACCCATCCCTCCCACGTTCGCACATCTGCGTCATACCCTAAAGGCTACCTCACTATGAATACTAAACTCCATATAATATTGATTATTGACCTTTTCGTGATTCAATTTGACCAAACCGATTCATACAATTAATCGAACAATTCTCGGACTTACTCGTATAATTGAAAGATTTGTATTCGACATTGGCAAGTTATTAACCCCCAAATAATGCCAAATTTAGGATTCTTAACAAAGTTTTCAATTATGCGTGAACTTTGAAAGGCCGTGAACTTTGATGACGTATGCGAACTGACTGGCTGTTTCTTATATATTAAGGACTAACTATCGCCCGCGGCTTCGCCCGCGTTGTGGTCGGAAATTATCCCATGGGAACATACTACCTGGTCAAAAAGTATCCTATCTGTTAATCCAGATTATAAACACTATCTGTGTGCCAAATCCTTTTAGCCGTTTTTGCATGATTAAGTAAAAGCATCCAAACTTCCACATTTATAATATTATATAGGTATAGTTTAGATGTTAATTTTATCATGACTTTTTGCTTAACATCGCATATTAATGATGGGTAATGAAAGAAGGAAAACCCGTCTAAAAGGTACATGGCAATATAAAAAAATTGCGGAGTAGGTATCTATAAAGCTAAAACCGGTAGCAGTAATAAAAAAACCCTTCAATAATATACCCATTTGATCAGACAGAAACTTAGTATACCTACTTGTGTCTAAATACAAAAAACAAAGTTATCCAAAATCCAATTTATCCAAAATATAATTCCATTTTTCCAGAACTTATATCCTAGTAACGCTTTTAAACTGTAAGGACACTAATCGAAATCTTATTTCATATGGCAAATGTACCGTGAAAAGAAAGCCTCAATATCTCACAAAAGATACTAGAGTTTGGTCACATATATGTATGGCCGCACGGATGAACACGTTTTCAATAATATACACCGTAGTTTGGGAATAAAGGAGGAATTGTCGGGGAAAGGGATTTATTTACGCCTAGGAGACGATATCCAGTGGGCAGTTCTTTAGAAAATATTAGTTTTTATTGGCCCTAGTTGTAAACCTGCACCTTCTTTGTCTCGTCTTTTATGTCTGTATGATATTGGCAATATCTCTTACACTTCATTAAAAAGTATTTAGTGATGTGCTGCGTTATTTCTTTAACATACATAAAATAAAAATATAATATCCTAATCTAACTAAAATGATTAAAAAACTAATATTGCGTCGAAATATTCCTCCGCATACATTAATGGAAATTCAAATATGCGACATAATTACGTTACTTTTTGCGTTGCGCCGTAATTTATAGATACCTATGAAGTGTGCAAGCATACCTGCCTAACTATTCTGTAAAAATCTCACCGCGAAACGTAGGTGATGTGAGGTGTTATTCCATCTGATGTTAGGAATTAGCACTATTGACAGCTCACTTCACCTAAGTTCTCACGGTGAGATTTGTACAGAATAGACCGGCTGCTTCCTTGCCTATGTTCGAGCGAATTATAATGGCTACAAAATAAGTTCATTTATTCTTGAACAAGCCTATTCTAACCAAGGGCTATCGGCCCAATAACTCGGTTGTGGAAAGCAGATAGGCAGTCGCTCCATGTTAAATACTGTTTTCAGCTGCATCCGGTTAGACTGGAAGCCGACCCTAACATAGTTGGAAAAGACTGGGCAGATTGTTTTTTTTCCTAATTTCCTTAACACATATCGTATGTGTAGGTATAAGTACAGTTTTTTTTTGCCACCCGACTCTTTGTCTTTATTGATTTCATTTTGTTTCATTATTACAAGTTGACTCAATATTTGATCACGGCAGAATTATTGTTTCTTCAACAAGCGAAAAGTAGGTACATACAGAATGATTTGATTTTTTTTCCTAAGCAGTTTTCGCACTGAAACTACTTCCGTAGTAGTACTTCCGAGCCACCATCCAACTTACAAAAAACTATTATCGAAGTACACGCTAAATCGCACAGCTTCACAATCCAGTATCTCCTCTTTAATATATTCCGTGTCCATTCGTCCATGCAGTCCGTCGGCCATTTTGTTCCTCATTCCTCTCACGTTTGCGTTTCTTTTTTAACAGGCAACAGAATGTGCCCTGACTAAAATTACAGTGTTTTTCAACGACATCCACGATGTTTTGATTCCTCTATTGTGGATGTATTGATTCGAGTCTTTTATCGGTATTTCTCTGATGTGAATGTTTGATTGTACGCTGTTTTGTATATTTTTTTACTATTTTGAGGTTGGTTGTCGCAATTGTGGTCAGTCGAAATTGGAAAGATTTTTTTTTGTAATGGTTTGTAACTAGAAGGCCAATTCCCGTAATTAAATACGTTCAAAATCTAGTCGCAATCTCATCTCAGCGACAATCATTGTCAAAAACTTGACAAAAATATAGGGAAATAAGAGGTTGACAGATTGAGACTGAGCTCGGACTGTGAACGTTCTTAAAATTACAAGAATTGCCCCTCAAGATAATGTGGATAATTTTCTTTATAACCTAACTTTTTTTAAAGAAACAAAGGTGCATAATAACAGTTTTGGATAAACTGAAGTCTTGCACCTACAGTCACGTACTTTAATTCACCACCATTCTGAGAAAATTTAATAAAATATTTAAACGTTGATAGGCGTTAAATGATTTAGTGACCGCGCTAGTCCAATATCGAAACACTAGAGCAAAAACTAGAATAATTTAAAGGATCAACATCAACAGTTTGTCAACTATCGACTAACTATCACAGCGTCATTACACCAACAGACCAACATAAGCACATAATTAAATACTATGGCAACAAAACAGTTGTAAACTACTAAAGTCCACATAAACGCAAACCAGACAGTCTAAGTAACTTATCTTAATAAAACATTACATTTTACGTTCACGTTTATTGAAACTACTTTAGAAATTCGATTTTAAAACCACTCCGTGGTTCAAACACAAACAAATCGTAAAGCTGGCGTCATAAACAGCAAACACCTTGGTTGATACAAAAGGAAATTGCTTATTTTACGTCAATGTGTCGGGTAGTTTCGCCTGGTCTTATTATATAGTCCAGCGTAACTTGAAACGCGTACAAAAGTGGAACCAAGTCCAAATGTACTGGATTTGACGTTTCGTTTGACGTTTGTCTTAACAATCAGCGCTGGTGTGAGGGGTCAAGATATAATGGGCGTCTTGAATGTTTGAAAATAAACACTTTTATGATGTTAGATGGCACGATGACTGTCTGGCTGTATGACGTATGATTTTGGCTAAGAATAGATTAGGTTATCGATTCCCAGGAGTGTCGTAAGAGCCAAAGGGTTGTCCAGTCATCCAGTGACAGTCATACGCGGCAAGTTCGAAGGCTGTCAAGAGATGGAAGGACCTTTTTTCGTTTACCTACTTCCTATGTCCAGCAGTAGAGGTTTTTCGGCAGATTTGATAACGATGACAAATCAACATGATTGATGATGATTTTAGTCAATAACGACCACAGATGTTTTTAACAAGTTTTAGTTTTGAAAAAGGAAATTCATTGATTGCCACCTAAAATTCTCCATATATTCAACTGCCATTCTTCTACAGTTGTAGGTATGAACTATAAGTCGACTCCGTAAATGGACGAAGTGTGTAAATTTTGATAAAAGAATTATTTCCCAACATGTTCTTGATAAGTTGATATTTAAATACAGAATAAACATTTCGTTTTCTCAACCCTCCCTAGAACATACCTGCAGACTTATGAATCCAAAAACAAAGTTATCTATAGTTAACTTTATGCAGAAAAATCATTGAAAAACAGCATTTTAAGTACAGAGAGATGTAAAGAAAACTTAAGAATCCTACTACTCTCTTGTCGTGGGCACAGTGGGAACAAACAGGTGTAGTCTGGTCACAATCCCGCTCACTTATAACTTGTTACATTTTGTGTTAGAACTTTATTTTCGACTGATACGATGTGTGAGGGTGTAGCGGAGGTGAAATGTTTTATTTTATACTTTGAAAAGAGAATTGGACGATCTTATATATGGAACCTTTAAAAAAAAAATACTGTATTGTACTGGCTGAAAACCATTTCGGGAATTTATAAACATTAAGGTAATTAAAGACAAAATTAAATGTGAAAATTGCTGTAACACCTACAGTTTCTAATGGAGTAAGGGTGCACGAGTAGCTACGCTGTATTCAAAAGATTTCCATGGAATTTCTCAGAAATAGCGTCAGCAACAGCAGTCGGAATTTGTGTCCGGTTTATGGCATTAGGCTCGCGGGTATTACTTAAACGTAACTGGTGCAATGTGTCCAATTCCGGAACCCCCCCCTGCGCAACGCCTGTAAGGCACATCCCTGGGGAGGTGTGTCCTATGGGTACAACATCGCAGTGATGACAGGTGGAGTATGACAGTGACCGAGTGGCATCCAAGGACTGGGAGACGAAGTGTCGGTCATCCGGCGGCGAGATGAACGAACGACATTATTACCATCGCGGGTAAAACCTGGATGAGGCTGGCACAGGGGCGTGGGGATTGGCACAAGAAAAGAGAGGGCTATGTTCAGTATTGGGTGAAATCGGGCTGTGGATGATGCTGTTGAGGTACACCTCTGCCAAACCCATCGGAGTATTCAGGTGTGATGTTATGTTATGTGTTCCAAGCTATATTTATTTTTTATTAAAATTGGTTACAAATTTTAAAAAGTTTTAAAATCAACTTGGCCTTTTCTGTAACTTTTACACTTTGACAAAAGAACTGAAGTAGAATGGAATGGAAGCCAAAATAAATGACCGACAACGTAAAAATTATTCTAAAATAGCATCGTCGAGAAAATGTAAGGTAAAAACAACTCGACTACAACCAGTAGACTAATTTGCTACCGCCATTGTATTTTTAATTGAACAAGCAAAAGATTCATTACTCGCAAAAAAAAACAAGTGAGTAGGTATGTACCTTGTTCCTTTATTGTACAGTCACGTGCATAAATATCTTAATGATTCGCCAAATTAAAAAGAGTTTTCTCGTGAAATAAAAATTGCAGCTTTGAGAAAAGACCTATTTTAGTTAAATATATTTATGTATATGGTTTCGATCATCCTATGTTTGTAACACCATAAGAATTCTTTCAATATTTTAGGAGAAAATCGCTTTTGAATCTTACGTGTAATGTAAGGTATACAACGTGCCGTTACAATGGCGACATTAATTTAACACACGGGTAGGGCCTAGTGGCCAGTAATAATAAAATTTTATAAATTATAACAACATAAAATAATTTGTAATTTGTAAACTAGTGCCTGCGCCGCTCGCCGACATAGGGCTCTCTCTCTTTCCTTCAATTCGCCTACTCTTGGCACGTAATTCACTTTAATTTCATTGATGCGATCATATGATCCGTGACCCGGCAAATGACTCCTGCACTACAGTTCTTTAAGTACAGGTTGCACCAAGATGGTATTTTAGATAATTGAAAATAAATAATAATGTTTACTAAAATTAAAATATGTAACGCGAAACCGCTTTTAATGCCTATATTAATTTATCACACATACGGTTTCGCGTTACATACCTACGAGTATTTTAATTTTAGTAAACATTATTATTTAATTTTCAATTTTCTAAAATACCATCTTGAAGCTACCTGTTTGCTGGTTTAAAAGGAACAATAGACGATGTACAGATACCGTCTATTGTTTCTTGTAAAAATAACTTATAAATCATTTATAAGTTGCTGTTCTCCACAGATCTACAGGAACAAAACAAAAGCTAAACGAGACACGATCTTTGTGAAGTGGAACGTTTTATATTATATTTATCTTTAATTACTACACGACTTTCAATAAAAGCGAAAAGTGGCCAAGTGCGAGTCGGACTCGCGCTCAAAGTGCTCCGTCCCACCGTACAATATTTAACATTGCATATTTGTTTAATATACTTTACTAAAAACTCGTTACTTCTATGGGGTGCTGAGCATCCCTTTATTTTTAACTTTATTTAATTTGGCCGGCTATTATAGTAGTACAAACTTTGTGAATTTCAAGTGTCTACCTTTCAAGTATTACCTTTCAAAAGATACAGCCTCGTGAAAGACGGACGGGCGGACAGCGGAAACTTAGAAAATTTCTAAGTTTCCACTGTCCGCCCGTTCCGTTAAAAATGTGAAGATAGGAATTGTTTCGTGACTTTGAAGGTTGTTTAAGATTAAAATCATTTTGGTGTTGGTTTAGCAAGTTTGTGTTTATGGAGACTATTGTTTCATAAACTTTTGTCGTTTGTTCATTTACTTTGTGTTTTGAAATTAATTATTTGACATAAAACTTATCTAATATTTGTCCGCCACAAGTTAAACCGTATCTCATTGCGTACTGTGTAAACTCATCGTTGAAAATAATAAATATATTAACTTTGTGTTTTACATATTTGCATTGTAATGGGTTTCCCTAATGACATATAAATATAAGTGGTAGATAAGTTGGACGCGCTCCGCAAGGAGCACGTTAAAACTGAGCTACTTAGCCTTATTTTTGCCGGGCCTATTCAGTAAAATCTCGAAATAAAAACTTAGGGGAAGTGAGCTTTAAGTTAGCCCTCATTACACCTGACGCTAGGGATTTACACTATTGACAGCTCACTAAAATCTTACTTCACCTAAGTTTTCACGGTGAGCTTTTTGAGAATACACCGGCTGAACTCAGTTTCGGGCCGTTGCCATCATAAGTAGCATAATATGCTTGTCTCTTTTCCTCTTCCTATAATTACGATATGCCGTTTTACTTCCACTTGTTATCTATAGTGCGACATATACAATATTACATTATTTATGTATGTGCCATTTTTGAAGATTGAATATTGGGTAGGTAATCTATCTAACTCTTTTTACTTAAATATCATTGGGTTTCCCTATGCCACTGCCGTAAGCCTTTCTATTTTCAGGTTTGGCAACATTATACGTAG
The DNA here is from genome assembly GCA_947507525.1 of Apamea epomidion. Classification (NCBI taxonomy): domain Eukaryota; kingdom Metazoa; phylum Arthropoda; class Insecta; order Lepidoptera; family Noctuidae; genus Apamea; species Apamea epomidion. The sequence goes on from OX382231.1 coordinate 13,998,166, forward strand.
GTATTCGCATGTATAACGCACAAATCATTTTCAACGCTAACGAGTCTTCTGAAGTGGATAATACCCAAACTCCATACGGAACCCAAAAAAGAATAAAACCCTCGATCCTTAGAATAATGACGTGATCCGCCGCTAGGGAAGAAGAAATGCGGAAAACAAATAGCGATTTTCTTTTGTTAGCTTATTATTCTCAGGAGCATTCATTACTCGGCCCACTGTGTACCACTGTGTACATACGGTTACGTTACCGTGTTTCTAATGTGTTAGTATTGTATTAGAATTATATACGGCCGGGAGTATTTTCTTTGATTGCAGGAAAACCACTCGACTAAGTAGGTTTTCCTTGTAGGAGCAAATAGAATTATTGTGGGCATTGGCGAATGCTGGATATATGTATATTGACAAACCTGTGTATATGTTTAAGAGGCTTAGGATTTACGATGGCTACACTTGCTGAAACCTGGAGTACAGATCCTAATACCCTTTCTGTAGATAAGTAGGTTTTCTACCTAGCTTGCATTTTGTTGTGGAAACATGGCGTTGCTATTGGCACCGCCAATTCTTCAGCAAATATACATTCAAGGATGAACATTTTTAAAGAGTCTTTCGTAAACATTTAAAAACACTCTTAACCTAAACGAATATTATAAACAGAAAGATTTGATTTTTATGTTTGTTTGTCACGCTTTCACGCTAAAAAAGTTGAACGGACTTGGATGAAATTTGACGCATGGGTGGACCAAGATCTGGACATAGGATACCTCACATCTCGATATTCCCACGGGATCCATACTTATGACCCGCGGGGCGCAGCTAGTGAGACCTCTCCATGCTTTGGAAAGCACGTTAAGCCGTTGGTTCCGGCTGTAATTCGCAGATCTTTGACAGTCGTTACGGGTAATTAGAAACCCAAAAGTCTGGCAACCAGTCTTACCAAGGGGAATCGTGTTACCCAGTAACTGTTTGTGGAGGTCAGATAGGCACTCGCTTCATGTAAAATACTGGAAGCCGACCCCAACATAGTTGGGAATAGACTAGGCAGATTGATATTGTTGAATAAATAAGTTCTAAATAGATTGCTACATCAACTCAGATCAACATTGATCATTCTGAACAGTCATGTATGTACAGACGTCAGCACATGAAGCTACTACAATCTGTCATTTTTTTTTTAATTGATTTTCAACTTTATCGCTAAAACATTAGAGTCAAAGTTGATTGAGAAAATTTTACAGTTTCGAGTAGCTGGATGTGCTGGTGTTTGTACAACCCCCTCAACGGCCATCCAAATATATCTTCCAACACTAACTCCAACATCAATAAACCGTCTAAAACTCTAAAGGGTCGTTAAAATTTTACGATCTCGTGCGAAATTTAATTAGAGACGTGTCACAACTGTGATGCGGTATTTTAATAATGTCCTGCTGTCCCTCGAGGCGATTTATGACTCTTAAGGATGCTTGACATCGTTAAACTATGAATGCGAATTAAAGTTTTATATTGCTTGGTGTCTGAGAGATGTTAATTGAAAATTATAATATGGGATTGAAAGAGATCAACAGGCACTCTTCTTCTCTTCACCAACAACCAACCAACCAACTTTTTTCTTTTTTTCTTTCTTTCTTCGTGTCGTTCGCAAGACTTTTCTCAGACCTTGTTGGACATAACTCCATATCCACACCCTGCTGCCGTTCTGAGCTCGCTTTGCAAGAGAAGTCATAAAGATTGTTGAAACGAATGGTCTCCGCAGAACGGTCAAATTCGACAAACGTTTCAAACCATCCGTTTTTAATAAAGGTAGCAAAAGTAAAAATAAAACGCTGAAGGATGTCAAAGCCACTTTTCATCTCGTTCTGATTGTGGCGGCATCTACATCGCCCCATGGGAACTATGCATCATACTGACGTTACGCAAAATCCTGCATCGCGCAAGCAAAGTTTACCGCGTGACGAGCATATATACGATATCCCGACAACAATCGTCGGCCAAGTCCGCCAGACACGACGCCTGGTCGGAAAATCCTCCCTTTTCCATGGAGGAAAACTGAACTATACACCCTGTTCCTCATACCTCTATAGACTTAAACCCAAAAACGCCAGCTAAACACTCTAAACCACCCGCCAATCGTGTTGATTATAGATATAATTACTGAGAATATTCATAGAAATATACTATAACAGGCCCTTCAATAGTGACATGAAGAGATAAAGTAACTTAAATACAAAACTACCTTTTTACGAAAACTACCTTTTGGAAGGGGCGACTAGAATCAATTTTATTTTTATTTTATTTTTGACGTTCAAAAGTGCATTTTATGTGCCTATTTGAAATAAATGATTTGACTTTGACTTTGACTTTGACAACTTCTAACTAGTATTACTTATCCCAAACGTGCATTCAAGAAGTTTCTGACACTAATTGCAATTTTCTCCGTTATATGAAAGGTACAATGTACGACCAACATCAGAACTTGGATACAAAGTTTATTCCAGATACTCGTATGTAATATTAAGATGTCTAACTTATGTTACGTGACTTTATAACCATGGCTTGAAGCAAGTTTTGTAATTTGTGTTAAAACTCATTAACCTTCTGCCCTATCCAATTTGTAAGGGATCGATGCTATACATCTTTATAAGTCAACTTTTACACAATCCATCCATAGTTTTTTTGCCTTCTCTTATTGAAAATGCATTTTTATTTCAACCAGTGACGCAAACCGCTTTGCAAGTTTTTTTCCATTTGATTAAACATCAAGATTTCTTTATAATATATTTGTTAATATACCCATAGTTCCCTCTGTTAAGACACAGGTCTCTTCTCTGTGAGAGGGAGCGGGCCGTAATCCAGTGCGGATTGGTAAATGTCACATATTTTCGATTTCTTAGTTCAAGGGCATGCCGGTTAGAGATCCTCACGCCTCAGCCGCCGAGGGAGACGCTCCGGGCGTCGGGAGCCGCGTGACGACTCCCGGCCACCGTAGGCGCGGGCCTGCGGGCGGAGAGCAATGGGTAGCTCTCCGTCCGATCAGGACCAGGCCCGTGCCGGACGGCGTGTTTGTGTTCCACGCGCGCCTCAAAGAGATGTCAGCGTAGTTGACGGGGCCCGACAGGGCCGAAGCCTGCCGGGGTAGCGGGATCGTCCGAAAGGGTTACCGCTGCCCTGGTACATAAAGGGCTAAGGAAGGAACACGGGTGGGTTTTAGTCAGTAAGAGTCTGACACTCCCTTCTGCTCCACCCAGAGCGGGAGGGGTCATTTGATGATTTCCCATCCTGAAAAAAAAAAAAAAAAAGGGCGTGCCGGTTTCCCCACGTATTCCTTTACCGTTTAGAGAGCAGTGGTGATGAAATAAAATTACCCAATGTAAAGCGTCTGCCTGTGTTCGAACCAACGACCTAAAATTCGTAAGTCCGAGCCGTTGCAACCAATGCGCCACCACTGATCTCTAATATATATGGAAGATAATAATATATATTTTTTTATAAAATAAAGTCTCTTCTATAGATATAAATTGAAGCCGAATCATAAATGTATTTCGTTATTTCATTTTAGGTTGTGGTAAGGTTTACCTAAACAAAAACAATGTTTATTCCTACTTATAACATAACAGGCTCCTAACGCAACGTTTCCCGCAAAGCTCCTGATTATTACTAACCTCCGTCTGGCTATTGTGCCGCATATTTTCATTAGGAAGGCAGATAGTACTCTGTTATCTCCAACATACATACGCACGGTACGGAACGGAACGTTTATCACACGAGCGGCGTTCTCGCTTCCGTCGTACGCACCGCAACTTGTTCAGGCAGGGCTTACACACACAAATGATTATTATTTTATCAGAAAAATATAAGGTTAGAAAATAGTACGCATTGTTCATGTAAAAAAATACAGTATGAAGAAGGCAATGAAGTATAAATGTACACCTAAGTTTCTTGTGTGTGTAATATAAAGTAATATTATGGAATTTTCGGTTTTTGGTCGGCTATAATTTTCATAAAGGTCTAAACAACTATTTAGAAATATTATCTGCCAATTATTATTAGGTTTATCCTGAGCTTCCACTTATCTCTATGTATACAGGGTGGCAGGGACATCGACGCGCAACCTGTTACCATGGATTCAGCACATGATTCTAAACACCCTCACGTCGATAGATTTCATCGGTTATTAAAAAAAAGTTAGCTGTTCTATACATTTTGACCGCGTAGGTATTGCATTTTCCTATGAAACAGCAGATATTTTTTTTTGATAACCGACAAAAAAATTCTACGCTCAGGGGTCTAAAATAATGGTTACAGGTTGCGCGTCGATAATACTAACAGCATTATATTTACAAAAGGAAAACTTGAAAAAAAAAATATACTTCATTATTTTATTCTCTATCTCCAACTAGCGTCTGCCCGCGACTTCTTCTTCTTCTTCGAAGAACTTTCTTGGTTTAACATAAAGTGATTAATGACACGCAATACTGTAGCTTCCCATTGGTGAAATAATTTTTGGGATCAGATCAGTGGTTCCGAAGATTACAGCCTATATACAAACTCACCAATTTTACCTCTTTATAATTGTTGGCGACTGGCTGTGGTGCGACCTTTTTTGTACTATAAATGTCATGTTTTTAAAATATAGTTTTTTATGTTCTTTTTGTTTGCTTGGTTGTTATTGTTACGTTCGAGCGGTTGTCAGGTCTTTGTCTTAATTTTCTAATATAAATTTATAATATTGCTATACGTGTTTCTATCGTTTCATTTCTACAGTCCACTATCAAATACAATCCGCTAGCTATCAATAATATTATCAATATATTAATACCTATAGATCAAGCACTCGAAAAAAATACTGCATTTATTCACTTCATCTGCAATAAATGGTCACGTGGTAACCCTGCCCCTAACACGCAAACTGTCACGCACAATATTACTCCAAAACTACGAAATTCTCCGAGATTGGGATTATTGAAGCTTATATGCTCTTTGCAGAGATTTTTCACGCTTCACTTGTCAAATATGAATACAGTTGGAATAAGATTTCCATTTCGTCAAATCAAATTGTAGTTTCTATATTAGAAATGAAGGATTGTACTAAAATGTAGCTATATATGTATATGTTTGATTAATATTTGTTTAGGATTTTTGAGTATCTAGTCACAGTCTATTTTTTACTCTAAAAACGGTGTATTTTTTCAGCAAATGTGTAATTTTATTTCAATGATGATCAATACATGAGTATCTTGCCTGTAATTCCCGAAGGACCGAGAGAGGTGTTCCTCGTACACCTACATTACGCCAGTTATGTTTAAGTCCGATGTAATGGGGCGAGCCTATTCCCATCAACCAGGCACAATTCCAGGCTCTGGGTTAGTCCTGATGGAAAAACCCAATAACACTTTACCCCACCTGGGATTCGAAGTCAGGACCTCATTGTCGGCAGCAGCGGTTGCGACCACTAAACCAACAAGGCAGTAAACTCGTTACAATACCCTTAAAATCGGAGTATATATTTACATTAGATTGAATTGGAGTGAGCTATGCTCAGAGTCTCTTTGAAGGATAAAATCAGGACCTGCCGGGGTAGCGGGATCGTCCGAAAGGGTTACCCCTGCCCTGGAACATAAAGGGCTAAGGAAGGAACACGGGTGGGTTTTAGTCAGTAAGAGTTTGACACTCCCTTCCGCTCCACCCAGAGCGGGAGGGGTCGTTTGATGAATTCCCATCATCAAAAAAAAAAAAAAGGATAAAATCAGAAATGAAATTATCCGTAAAAGAACCGGAGTTACTGACATAGCGCGCAGAGTAAGCAAACTGATGTGGCAGTGGGCTGGCCATGTTGGTCGAAGCACCGATGGCCAGTGGAGCAGACGAGTTCTGGAGTGGAGAGAGCGTGGCGGCAAGCGTAGTGTGGGACGCCCCCCAGCTAGATGGACGGATGACCTTAAGAACGTGGCTGGGACGGAATGGATGCGGAAGGCGGAGGACAGGGTGTTGTGGCGCAGCCTGAGAGAGGCCTATGTCCAGCAGTGGACTGCGTTGCTAAGCTGAGTTGATAGAGATTAGATAAATGATCAAGCGTAAAGAACATAAAAGCTAAGGTTTTGTTGTTTAGATGTATTCGTTCAACTAAAAAGCTTCAAGATTTTATCTAACGATTTAAGATAAATGTTCGGACCAACCACAAACTGCTTTGGTAGATAACATTCCTACAATAAATTAAAAGGTTGTTTCAGTAACAATTTATTGAAACAATCCTTTCTGTAAACCGAATCCGAAGTTACAGAATTCAAGCATATCAATTTAGAATTATTTAAATAACTATCACCCAATGTATTTACAGATTTTTTTAAAGTATTTGCATGTCCTAAGATTGTTCAGATAGATTCTTAACGAAAAAATTTCAAAGGGCCACTGTTGAACAAGAAGAACCAATGCAAATAACCACGACAGTACCTTTAAACGGCGTCTATACGGAAATTGCTTATCATATTAAATTAGTCTACACGCTGTAACATAATGTACATACTCACAGTTATCTTCATTCATTCCTCCAGGTCAGAACAAGCATTCTGTTACCGTTAGGCGCTGATCTGATTATTTATTACGACACGGTTTATCCACAATCAGTACACAGACACAGCTCCATCTTTAAGATGACACTAGGATGATTTAGTGACATCCAAGTGTTGGTAATTTCGCCCACATTGATGGATATCATTTTTCCTATAAACACTATACTTCTAATACAAAATAACTATAGATTTTATCGTATTTTATTAATAATATATTTTATTATGACAGCTTTGACAACGACATTTAATACGTCGCCATGGCAACCTTTCTTTCAAATTCTTACCTGCCTGTATCTTTTTAGCTAATTAGATATGAATACTTATTATATTTAATTACTGGCCATCTTCATAACTCAAATTCATATTTTCTACATGATGTTATTCTACGAGCTGACATTATAGATCCACGCAATCCAAGGATCAGTTCGGGTTTCGCCTCTAAAGCGGATACAATAAATACTCCAGGGCTACCTATCGCGGGAATACCCAGCGTACCTCTCCGCTCCGGTACCTGTCGGACCCTGCCTACGCCTCCGCCCTCCGTCCTCCGTGAAGGGCTCCTGTGACTATTGGGCAGCGCCTCATCCGAGGGCGCCCTCCTCTGGCGGGCTGACAGCGTCTCTGTCGTGCCTCTCTCGCTGTCGAGCTGCGTCCTGCCTTGCTGCGTGGACCCTCCAACGGGTGTCCTCCGCCTGCACTTCATCTATACCTGTACCTGCGCCGGCTCCTGCTGCCGTGCTGCAGCCTGCCCTGCTGCGTGGGCCCTCCTACGGGTGTCCTCCGTGCCGCACACGCACCAGCGACCTGCCCTCATCTGTACCTGCATCTGTCGCCGGCACCTGCCTCGCGTCTACCTCCCTCCATCTGGATCTCCACCTCAGCCTCCTCAGCCCACCTATCACGCATCGTCATCCACACACCCCACCTCCACAAACTACACACCTCTCTTAGTCCATCTCCATCTTAAAGTTATAAATATACCTTTAATTGTTTTCTACCTCCCTTTCTTTAATTTCATTTTTCCTTTGGTTTTTATAAGTTTAGTTACTTGTCGCTACACGACAACGCTTGACGCACTTATTGGTTCTTGGACTTTGTTAGACAAACGTTGTTGAGCTCCTTAGTTCTGAGTGGAGTTGCACGATTACTGACAAATACTTGCACTGACTAGACCATACAACTCAAATCTGTGTGTCTTTCCTCAAAATACCACTTCAGACATTAATCTACACGGTCCTCACATGATCTGACCAAGATTATGTCTGGACTTTAAAAGGAAGTGTGACCTCTGATTTCGTTTTAGCCGTTCTTTTCAAAGTCGGATAGGAAACGCCGACCACATCTAGTTTTTTTTTTTAAATATGATTGACGTGTAAAAGTGCTTGTACAAAGTACTTACAGAAATAAAGCCATTTATTATTTATCAAAATCAGACTATACTCATACGTTAAGGTACCAGTATCAAGAAAATACTAGAACAATTTCCTCCTCTTTAACAGAATCCTTAATAAAATACACACTCAGACACAAACTTCTAAAATATAATTACACAAGGAACAAACTAGGATCGCGTCTAAAGCTCTCGGCAGCTAAATTCTGCCGTCATAATAACGTATAGTCTATTCCAAAAGTATGTAATAAAAGTATAAACAAACTCTGTTTACCTTACATTCGTTCACCATCATTGACTAAAAGGAATAAGTATCACACTCATTATTAAATTGCAATTTCAAAATCAACGACGAAAACTTCAATTAGATTTCAGTTATCAAATAAAATACATCTGTCATTAAAATGTCGGGCTTAAGTATTAAACTAATCAAATCAAAGCATTCCAGTTTTAATTGGTACTACAAATTGGCATACAAAGGAACTTTCCATTTGTTTACATTTTGATCAGATACTTTTCGAACAGACCATAACGTAAACGAAGCGTTATAAGTTAGTATGTGGTTTCATTGAAGCCTTAGGAAAATGTCTGGCGAGACTACATCCCGAACTTTTGATAATGAAAGGTTTTGGGATATCAGATTTAACATCAGATTATATTTAACGTTAAAACTGAATTGATGGTAAGGTGAATAAAGCGTGTTACTAAGAAGTGGTTGTATAGAACGAAGGTTGTGCTGTTAATTTATTTTCTAATAACAAATAATTTGAGACTACAAGACATCATCATCATCATTTCAGCCGAAATACGTCCACTGCTGGACATAGGCCTCCCCCAAGCACCTCTACTTCGACCGGTTCTGTGTTTCTCGCATCCAACGGGTTCCTGCGGCCTTCACAAGGTCTTCGGTCCACCTTGTGGGAGGCCTTCCAACGCTACGTGCGCGGTCTCCACTCCAGAACCTTTCGGCCTCATTGGCCATCAGTTCTGCGAGCAATGTGCCCTGCCCACTGTCACTTAAGTTTGGCAATTCTACAAGACATATCTTGTAAATAAGCCAGGCCGATGTGCTAAAACATATTTATGTGTTTAACATATGCCCGGCTTATTTTAGGACTTTCAATCACTTTATGACTCTCGTGGCTAAGTAATAACTGCCGCGCGGGTTGATCGATCAGGTTAAGCTATGATTGCTGCGGTCGGTCTGTAGACAGGTGACCATCTTTACATACCGACGTTTAAAAAGCACCTTGGACAGCACGTTAAGCTGTTGGTCACGGCTGTCATTCGTGCATCTTTAAAAGTCGTTACGGGTCGTCAGAAGTCCAAATCTGACAACCAGTCTTACCATGGAGTATCGTGTTACCCAGTAACTGGGTTGTAAAGGTCAAACAGGCAGTCTCTCTACGTCAAATACTGGTATTCAGCTGCATCTTGTTAGTCTGGAAGCCGACCCCTAAAATAGTTGGGAAAAAGCTAGGCAGTTGATGACACTTAATCTCTTTATGCATTATCAATAAATCTTAATTAACTTAACTGACAATGACTAATGACTAATTGAAATTGTGCAATCCTAGTTTTGCCCTTTGAAATATAGTTGGTGTTGATTTAACACCCAAATACATCATCATCATTTCAGCTGAAACACGTCCACTGCTCCAGCATACGTCAGCTGCTTCAATGAAATGGCCTATGTCCACATGGGCCTCCCAAAGCATCAAAATACATAATGCTCATTAAGACCATATTCCTTTTATATAAGTTTTATTATCGAAAACATAGGAGTGCAATGGTTACCTTGGACTATCTCACATCATGACGACGTGGGCAGTTTGAACCCAGGTAAGTGCTTTATTTACCTTGTGTATATAATTTCATCACCACTGCTCTCAAAACGGCGAAGGACAACATTATGAAAAACACACAATGTCCTAGAACCAAAAATCATGAACCAAAACCAAAAGTCGCTTCATGTAAATTTCGATGACATGTGACATCTACCAACCCGCACTGGGCTCGCGCGGTAGATTACAGCCCACTCTCGAAGAGAGGAGGCCTGTGTACCAGCAGTGGGAACATTATAGGCTTATAGAGGTATGAGGAACAGGGTGTAAAGTTCACTCATACTGCCCAACTAAGCGCAAAAGCGGTATCTTAATGAAAGCGATGGCGCTAAAAGTCTTAGTTCATTAGATGCGTATTTTTTAGAGCTATCCGATGGCATAAAAATCAACTTTACGATTTTTTTTTTAGATACCGCTTTTGCGCTTAGTAGGGCAGCATACTCTATAGAAAAGGGAGGATCCTCCGACCAGACGGGTGTTGGTTTTTGTGTCTGGCGGGCAACTGTCCAACGATTGATGTTGGGAAATTGTATCTATGCTAATTGCGCGGCAAACTCTGCTTGCGAGATGCAGGATTTGCGTGACGTCAGTATGACGTGTTGTTCGCATGTGGCGTTGTAGATACCGCTACAGGCTGATTATTATGTTATGACTGTCTCACCTCATAAAAGCGACGAAACACGTGACTAACTTATACCCAGTATACATTTTTAACTGTAACCATGAATGCAGTACATGATTCTAGACCCTAGCATAGAAATAATCCGTCGGTTATCAGAAAAAAAAAACAACTGTTTCATAGAAAAGTGCAATAATACCCACGCGGTCAAAATGTATGGCAGAGCAAAATATCTACTCACGTGGGTTCAGAATCATGTACTGAATTCATGGTTTTAGTTTGCACACTGGTTAAAAAATTATCCTGTTTATTACAAAAACATTAAAATTTTAATAAAAATATGTAAAACACGCGAGAACACTTCATTAACATTAATTAAACAGAAGTACGCAACTACTTTTAATAAACGGGTTTATTAAAAGTAGTTGCGATATTATTTCTGTGAACAATCGTCTTGAGACTTTTAAATATAAGTACGTATTTCTGCTATGAAAAGTAAGGAATATAATATTATTGAAGACGTGTATTTTTAAATATTCTATTCTTGCCGATATTCTTATCATTACTATACTTTCTTTTAGATAAGTGTGGTTACTAGTAGTGTGGTACTTAATTTTATGCAAGAGTACGTGCCTACTCTGGTATGGCTTTACCCACTTGTTTTTGACTGCTTATATCTCTTGCTCACCTCGAAGAACTTAACAATACCATAAGCACAGCGTAATCAACCTAAAATGTCCTCACTGCTGAGACACAGGCCTCCTTTCAGTGAGAGGGCACTCCCTCTCACTGAAAGGAGGCCCACTGGCCGTAATCCACCATGCGGGCCCAGTGCGGGTTAGTAAATGACACATGTCATCGAAATTTTTGGTTCTAGGTCATGCCGGTTTCCTCACGATGTTTTCCTTCGCCGTTTTAAGAGTAATAGTGATGAAATAATTTACACAAAGTGAAGCACCTGACTGGGTTCGAACCGACGACCTTCTACTAAGTCGCGATCGTTAACACTGGGTCACCACTGTTCTTATAATAAGAATTATAATTATAATTTGCAAAGTGAAGCTTGAAGTGCTGGCGCTTGGGGAAGCCTATATCCAGCAGCAGACGTTATTTGGTTGAAATTATGATGATGATGACGAATTTAGAAAGAATATAAGGACCCAATCAAGACGCCTCATTAAAAAACATAAAAAGGAACTTTCAAAACTTAAAGGCTCGGCTGCCCGAAAATAAACCTGAACTTTCAAGAACCCTCAGTTCTAGTACTATGCAAAGTCTAATAGGAACGTCATAAATATGTACTGTACAGTGTACAGACCCTATATTCGGATGTCTAGCCGAGGTACACCGCAATTGTGAAAAGCCAAATTGTCGGGTTCGAGAGTATAAGAGGTAGTCTCGTAAAATTAATATGTAGGGAGTGCTTCTTGCTAAATGTGGGCAGTATTAAAACGGAGTACTAATAGGGAGGGGAGGGGTACCCTCACAACCGCAGACTTTATGTCCTCAGACCGGTCTAGAATTATTAATTAACCGAATGGTGATTGCATTCCTTGGTCGCGGTCTCCATAGTTATTTGAGTTCATAAATTAGTAATGGTTCAAGATGACAGCTTGCTGGCTTCGAGGTGGAGTGGAATGGAGTTCGGTTTTTAATTTAGAAGATTGATATTTATTTGAATGTATCTGAAGAAACTTGCAACTTATTCTCTTAAAACTTTAACTGTGCAACAGTGTTGCTGTTGCTAATGCTTAGTTTTAAATTCAGTTTTATCATTAACACTATGAACTGGCCGTATTTTTGGTTTGAATTATTATTAGTATCACGGTAGTTCAAAGGACAGGAAGGCCGTGATTATAAGACAAAATAAAGTTAGATACTTACAGAAATCAGGAGGATTCTGGCTAAGTAATAACTGTCGCACGGGTCGATCGATGAGGAAGCTACGCTTGCCGCGGTTGTTCCGTAGATGGGTGACCATCTTTACATACCAAGACTCCTCCGTGCCTTGGAAAGTACGTTAAGCCGTTGGTCCCGACTGTCATTCGTGGATCTTTGACGGTCGTTACGGTTCGTCAGAAGCCCAAAAGTTTGACAACTAGTCTTACCAAGGGGAATCGTGTTACCCAGTCACTGGTTTGTGGGTTTGTAGAGGTCAGATAGGCAATCGCTCCATCTAAAATACTGGGAGTCTACTCCGAAGTAGTATCGGCCGAATGTTCGGCCGTTTCTTGCTACCGAACGGTAGCAAGAAACGGAGTCGGTTCCGCTCCTACACTCCTACACTCTTTCAAATATTGACTATGGTCCCGACCCTACTGAGTCGATCCGAACTTTTTCCGCATTTTTCAATAATATTCGGTTCGGCCATGTGTCGGTCCGATCCGAACCTTCGCACTTTGCACTTCGGAGTAGGCCTTCGGAAAGGTTAGGTAGATGATGACTTATGTAATCAGAATAAAATAATTTTTTTATCTAAAAAAACATGTTTTTCAAGAAAGAAAAAAATCTAATCCTCTAATTTAATACACACGAAAAGTAACCTACACCTATGAATGTATTATTACCCTCAGTTTCAATAGAATTCTAAGCCACCAACCCAAGAACGAACAACAATCGCATTCATTTGACGTCTAATTTACATAAATATGAGATTTTCGCGAATAATCATACTTAAACACCGTTGATTCGGAATTGTGGCACAATGAAGATTGCTTCCGACCCGTCGAGCAATATGTTTAAAGAGAAAATTTGAATATAAGTTACGCCGCGTATCTTGTTAAAATTAAGGATTTAAATTTAAATTTTGTGAAGCGTCCTGGGGCGAATAGGTGAAAGGAAATAAATATGAATATGAATGGGGAATCAGACAAGTACACGAACGGGTTTCGAATTATTAACTTTTCGAGTGCACTCGGTTTTGAAGGTACCGTCGGAAATGAAAGCCTTTCCACGAGTGTACGTCTAACAAGCTTGTCATTTTCTAAACGTCAAATCTTTACTGTTGAAAGGTATGTGCTTTATGTTAGGTTAAGTAGGCATTTTATATGTGAACGTAGTCGGATTATTTCTAGTTGGTATACGATTCTTATAACGCTCGATCCCTGTCGAGTTTGACGGAGTTATAAAATCTATCGACCTCATTATTTTGGGTTGTTATTGCCATCCGAAGGGTAATTGCGTAACACACTAACAATAGCAATGGCTTTCATTTTAGACAGTTCGAGAACATTCATTGCGATAGTTACGTTGTTGAGCAGACAAATTTTTCCAACAATGTTTTAGCAATACCCTTTAAAATGATTCAGAATGTGATTAATAGTGTATTACGCAATTATGGTCCAGGTCATAAGTTAATCAGGTTCAATTAATAATAAATCATTTAAACGCTCTAAGCACAAACGCAAAAATATTTCAAATGTCAGAGTTCCCGTAGCAAACATTTTCGTCTCGATTATGCAGACGGTACGCAGACATCTCAAAATCAAGCAGATAGGCCAACGGAGACAATTTAGTCGTAACGTATAATTTGGGTTTCGGCTAAGGACCGGAGTTGACCGACCGCGCGCCGAATTTCAAGAGCCCCTTCCCCGACTAGTGGCGGAAACTAAAGGTGGAGCCCGAGCCCCTTTTGTTTTTTGTTAAAGTTTCTTTTGCCGCTATTGAGTTTGACGGTACTTATTTTTTTTTAAGTGTACTTCAAAAAGTGTTACCACTTAGATCTTAGTTACTTTGGTTATCATGTCATATGATCGATAGTTTTTTGAAGACTTGTATCGAATCATAACTACTACCACTTCTTTTTATACCATTTTGTTTTTTTTATATTTTTATGTTAGAGTTTAGTTTAGTTTGTACTATAAATTGCACAATAAGCAGGTACTTTATCTTAGAAGCACAGAACCGGTCGAAGTGGAGGTGCTTGGGGGAGGCCTATATATGCAGTTGACGTCTATCGGCTGAAATGATGATATAGATAGATAATATTATGACGTGTTCTTTAATGTTAGATATTTCAATAGTTAGAAGCATAGTTAGCGAAAAACACTGAAAAAGTTATAAGATATTATTTGTTCCAAAGTATTATTTTTTCATTGTAGTCAGTACCTACTGCATAGCATTCCCGAATATTTTCATAGCCAAAACATTCAGCATTCACCCCAGCACTCACCTAAAAAAAGATATAAAACAAAGCAAAATCACTATGAAATCCACCAAACATTTTAAAAGGCATATTGAAGCTTTTACAATTCCGCCATTTTTTATATTCCTGTTTTAATTGCTGTCGGTAACAAAGGAATATCGAATGACGCAAATTAAGGGAAAAGTCTGCTTTTTAGGATCTATTCAAGCATTGTTTGAATAGTGAGTGTTTCGTTTTAATTAATTTCGCTTATTAGGAGTTTTTGTTTGCGTTCGTTGACGAGGGCTCGTGGCTAAATAATCACAGTCGCACGGGTCGATCGAAGGTATTAAACTATGTTTGCCGCGGTTGGTACGTGGATGGGTGACCATCTTAACATACCAAGGCTCCTACGTGCATCGGAAAGCACGTTGAGCCGCTGATCCCGGCTGTAATTCATAGTATCTTTGGCTGTCGTTACGGATAGTCAGAAGCTCAAAAGTCTGACAACCAGTCTTAGCAAGAGGTATCGTGTTACCCAGTAACTGGGTTGTGGATGTTAGATAGGCAGTCGCTCCATGTAAAATACTGATAGTCAGCTGTATATTATTAGACTGGAAACCGATCCCAGCATAATTGGGAAGAGTCTAGGCAAATTGATTTTGCGGGCCGTCTGTATACAGGGTGACAGGGAAACTCGACGTATTCCTTAAAAGGGGCTATACTAGAGGTCATTAGCAACAAATTTAGTCCAGTCAACTAGGAGTCAAAACTGGATGGTTAAAAAAATTTTTTTTTTCTATTAAAGACCTTTTATTTCTGAAATTATGTAATTTTTGCAAGCATTTTTTTAAAAATGATTACTCTTTTTTCAACTTTCAGAAAAGTATCAATTAAATGTTTGGAGTGGAGTAGTTTTTTCTCATAATAAATTGTGTTTGGTAACAAGTCAGAAAATTTCAAAAAAATCGAAGAACTGACACAGCTCGGTAACCATCCAGTTTGGAACCCTAGTTAACTGGACTAAATTTGTTGCTAACGACCTCTAGTACTGTATAACGCCTTTCAAGGAATACGTCGAGTTTCCCTGTCACCCTGTAGAATCTAACGATGTGGAACGTATCTAAGTACGTATTTTTGAAAATAAACGTAGTGATGTGTTCGGCATTCGGAATAAACCGATAGTTCATCGCAGGTGCTGCCCTATCGCTCTTTACAGTGCACTGCACACGTTGGATTTTGCTATAAGCGTTTTAGTTTTCTTACAATGTTTTTATTCAGCGTTGTAGTCTACGATCTTACAGAGTAAAAATACCGTGTTTAGATTTACTGATTAGGTAAAGTTGCCGTAATTATGGATCATTTTGATTTTGTAGTTTTCTAACAAGTTCGAGTCGGAAGCGCACATGAAAGGTTCCGTACCACAAGGAAAACAACGTCGAAAAAAACACTTTTCATCACCCTTTAATTTTTATTAACTTTATTTTATTATTTGTTGTTATAGCGGCAATAGAAATACAAACTCAGTGCAACTTTTAACTGTCTACTTATTACGGTTAATGAGATACAGCCCACTAACAGACATGACTGACAGTGGATGCTTAGGAATAGGGTTCTGTTGGCACCTTTGGGTACGGGAACCTAAAATTGGGGTTGGTCTTTTTAGGTCTTAAACACAAAAATCGTGCTAAAACGTTTCCTTTACAGCAGTCCTTTATTCCCTTCAAAATACAGTAGTAGAAATGCACAAAATTTAAACTAAACCGGCACGTATGCACGAAATCGTTGCACCGTATATACCAGGCGCCCATAACCAAGAAGGCATTAGCCAGCAACAGCTGTTCAGCTTTCCGTACGTGAACTGAAGTTAATTAGAAGCCTTTGCGAACCGCGGTCCGGTTGCGGTTTTAATAATTCCCACCGTCCAGCGTAAGAGAATTGATATAAATGATTTTGTTGGACCCCACACTAATTTGAGCCCGAAGTTTCGCCCGTACTTGGGATTAATGACTGTCTGAATAGTAACATGAGCTTAGTTTTGCAGTAACTCATTTTGTTGTCGAACGGGCGTTCACTTTGAACTTCAAACAAATGTTTGGAAGCACGTAATCGTGTGTTTAAATGAAGGAAACTCTTATTTGTTGTTTTTGTTTACTTGTTAGGATTGAAAGGCGTGCTGCACTGAATGTTTTGTTAGATCAAATTGTTGTTTAGTCAAATAGAAGTAATGTAAAGTCTGGTTATTTAGAAGTGAATGCTTAAACTGACTAGTGAAACAAATTGTTCCATTCAATTCACGAGGTAATTGCGTAAGACACTAACAGTAGGAATGGCTTTCATTATGACAGTTCTACAAAATTCATTGCGTTATTTACTTTGTTGAGCAGACAGATTTTTCGAACATATGAAGCAATGGATTAGGAATATCCTTCAAAATGATTCAAATTCTGATGGATAGTGTGTTACGCAATTAGGGTGCGCCTAGCCTATATACAAACAGAAATCATCGTTTATGTTTGAAACGAACCGTTAAGAAAGCGTTATCCTCATTAATAACAATAAACCATCCTTCGATCCATCCTTAAACCCAATTAAATGGACTTATCGTACTGCAATTCAACGATGCGGGTTTTATTAGGTGCGAGAAATACATTTTGTGAAAATAAACACAAGCAAAAGCTCATTAAAAATACGTAAGAGCAGAGTCTGTCACGGTTCACGACAGTTCGCTTCACGTCTGCGTTGCATGCGCGTCAAAGTTATCCACAGTTATTAACTGGCATGTCAGTTTCTAATTACTCGATCCAGTTATCACCTGCTACTGACGGCTACATTTCTACCCTGTCTGCACCAGTCTTAACAGACCCGCTGTCTCGACGCAAAGTACGAAACATAAAGGTCACGTTGTTAAAATAAGGGGCCTGGAAAAAGTGGTCCTTCGAGCCGCCGGCTCCGAAGCAACGTGAAGTCGCGAAATATGTTCAGATGACAGCTCCATTATAGTAATGTGTCAAACAAGGGGTTAAAGGTATTATTAATGGTGGGAAAGGTAATAATTTTCTTTGTTTGCTCGCGTTGGGAGCTATTGTTTCAACTTGTTAATGTGCCGCCGCAGACAATGGTGCGCGGGCTATTACTCGTAGAATATAGTTGACAGTGGTGATCTCTTAACAATATTACTGTGATTGTATTAAAAAAGTCATTGTTAATTGTTTGTACAAATGACCCCTCCCGCTCTGGGTGGAGCTGAAGGGAGTGTCAGACTCTTACTGACTAAAACCCACCCGTGTTCCTCCCTTAGCCCTTTATGTACCAGGGCAGCGGTGACCCTTTCGGACGATCCCGCTACAGGTTTGTACCCTTAGGCTACCTTATACACACATCAGAAGTGTCTAGGGATCAAGTACATTTTTAACTATAAAAAAAAAAAAAAAAATATCCAGTTAATATTTACCAAATCTAGTCTTCCAGACTGTCTTCTTACTTTAATTCCTATTTAAGTTAACAACTTATTCCTATATTTTGTAAAAATTAAGATAATTGCAATTTTTGCAAATTGTGGGAAATTAACCTAAGTTAATGTCGTCATTTAAATGGCAAAAAAGGCATAATGATTTTTTATTTTTTTATTATAAGAGATAAAAAAAAAAAAAACTGTGTTTCCACCATTGACACGATTCACGAAATCACAGCTTTTTGGCATGCTTAAAATCAGTTCATCAAAATCACTTTGAGGAGTGGCCGACCACGTTCTTTCTAACAAGTTAAAAAGTTGTTGTGGGGTATGCACGGCATCCATGCTTGGCAAAGCTCTTCTTTGGAGCATATCCCATGCGTGCTCAACTGGGTTGAGGTCTGGCGATTGAGCAGGCCACGGCAGAACGTTATGCGAGCATCGGCAAGAGTGCGTGTTACGACTCTAGCCGTGCGTGGACGTGCATTATCGTGCATTAGTCGAAACGAATCACCCAACCGGCTTCACAAAGGGATGATCATGTCTGAAACAATCCTCTCCGCATAAATCTAAGCATTGAGGTTGCCCCTGATCCAAATGAGATCGGTTCTTCCACCGATTCAAATACAAACCATACCTTACCATACTAAACCATTATTGTTCCCCATCCATATGAATGAACTTCCTGAAAACATTTCAAACGTTCTCGACGTCCAGAGGTCCTCCACACTCGAGTACGTCTTGTATCTGGCCTCATACCGAAACGAGATTCATGGGAAAAGCAAACACAACGCCAGTCTTGTTCCTCCCAATTTCTGTGTCCGCGATCCGATTGTAAACGGGCCCTACGATTGCGGGGTGCTATAGGTGGATCTCTCAGTGGCCCTTGGGAACTCAGATACACTTCACGTAAACGATTTCGGATGGTTTGGTCGCTTATCAGTAGCAAGCTTGAAGAGCTGTGGAGCCTCGTAGCCAACATCATGGCGGTCATGGTACGATTCCGTCGAGCAGTATTTTGGATGTACCGGTCCTGTCTGCGAGTGGTGATGCGAGATCGTCCTTCATGTCACTTGGCTACGCTACCCGTGACACGATAGCGTGTCCAGAGGCGGCTTATGATGCTCTGTGAAGTGCCAAGAGTGACAGCCACAGTAAACGTACTGTGCGCTGTACGTAACGTGCTGTGTGCTAGTTCCAGGCAACGGCCTGGAACTAGCTTACAACATTCTGATGGCGCTCATCATCTCTTCAGCTGTCAAATGATGTCGTCGTTCCATACCAATGCATTTTTTTTCAGTTCCGATGCAGAAATTGTAATGGTTTTTGTAAAAATGCTATTACACACTTTTAGAGGAATCCTGATTGACAATTGATTTAATATTTTTAATGAAAATTTAAGGAAATTCTTTATTCAAATAGTGAAATTAACTAAAAAGAATCAATAACGATCCAAAAAGTTAAAATAATAATCCTCAATTGCGGCGATACTCTAAAACGTACTTGATCCCTAGTAAAAAACTGTTTGTACTCGTACATCTGTACGAGTACAAACAGTTTCATTACACAGTTTAAGTTTACATTACAGTTTAAGTGTCTGCCCCTTAACATAAAGTTTATAAGAAAGCCAACGACGACGACGTTACTGATTTTTTAATTTTATAGTTACTAAGCAGTTTAAGTAATATTTCTATTACTTATTAGCTAATAGG
Organism: Apamea epomidion; assembly: GCA_947507525.1. Classification (NCBI taxonomy): domain Eukaryota; kingdom Metazoa; phylum Arthropoda; class Insecta; order Lepidoptera; family Noctuidae; genus Apamea; species Apamea epomidion. The sequence goes on from OX382231.1 coordinate 14,017,871, forward strand.
CTAGATGAGACCAGTGATATCGGTATACTTACTAGACTTACGGCATGTCCTAGAACCAAACATTTGAAGACATGTGTCCACCAACCAGCGCTGGGCACGCGTGGTGGATTATGGCCCACTCCCGGTCACTGAGAGAAGGCCTGTGGTACAGCAGTGGGAACGTTATAGGCTGATTATGG